>CM077580.1:23782399-26282399 GCA_039657365.1 Stephania yunnanensis
AATTCAAATTGAATTCTTGCAATTTTTCGATTTCTTTCACGAGGTTTTGATAAAAATAGATAGTAGTTGTTGTTAATTAGTATATTGGATTGATTTGCGTCAATTTGGGATAAATCCCACCAACATGGGTTAGGGTTTTGATAAATTGAACCAATGTGATTCAGTTGATAACTATTTTGGAGATGCTTTCATAGTTAATATTGATTTACATTGGTTTTTGGAAGAATTGATTATTCCTTTTAATCCAATTTGACTCCACGGGTTTTGAAAATATTTTGATGTTGGTATCGAGTGGTTTTGTTGCGTTTGTTGTCGAGTTTTGGTGATTTGATTGCAAAAATATTCGTTTGGAGAATTTTTCAATTCAAAATAAATAAAGTGTGCCTGATTGACATACCATGTTGGAAAAATCAGAACTTCTTTGTTAGTGATCCGATTTGGGTGTTCTTGGAGTTTATGGAAAGTAGGACATGATTAATAAAAGTTCCTTTTAGGTCATTATGATAAATATTGAGTTTTTTAAGGTTGAAAAGCTATCCTAATTTGGCTAGTTGAAAGCTAGTTAAAACAGTAATATAAGCTAATATTTTAGGAAACTATTCTCAAATGTACTTTGACTGCAGTTTTTATTCGGTTTTGTGATTTGGTTTCACTTGAGGATTGGTCTATAACATAATTGGGTATGCAAGGAAGCTATTCGATGCATTTTCAAGTTGATCCGACGCTTTGGGAACTCCAAAAATAAGCTCGAAGTGGGCTATTTGTAAGATTAAGTAAATCCCACAGTAACCTTTACATTGTATGATTATATTTCATATATATTGCATTGATCCTTGATATTGCATTATTTGTTGTACATGCATAAACGGGTGGGGAAGATAAGGTCGATTCGAGTCTCCTTATAGTGGTTGCCAGATTGTGTGTACATTGTAACACTATATTATGCTTGAAGGGCTAGAGTCACTAATACTTTGCATCGTGTGGTTATCATGAGATGTTATTGATCTAGATCATACTAAAATAGACTCAAGAAGTGAGACTTGTTTAGTTATCTTTCATGGGCATGAGTCCTTATTACTGTTTACTTACCACTTTTAGAGAACATTATTTGATTATCTTCAGATAACAAAAAAAGGATGGTATTAGAGCTGTATTTAAATTCATTGGAATATATTATTTGTTTAATCTTTTGGATTACTATGCATTTGATTAACTAGTGTACTGGATAGTGTGTATGGCTACCCTAGCCCCGAGGCCGCTTGAGATGTCGTCTCTCCATGCACTCCTCCTCCGTTGGGCCCAGCTAGACGCGTCCGACACTTGCCCATCCACCTCATCTTTCTCTATTATCGTGTCCACATGTGTGCTATCAATACGTTTAGTTGATTATCCATAATTTCTTGAGTTATTTCCTTAAGTGTTTAGATTTTCTTTAGTTCAACTATTTAAAATTTTTTGAGTCCTAGTTATGCTAATGGTTTGTAGTTTACAAGTTAACAATAATCCACGGAAGTCTTAATTGATGCAAAAAAAGTATTAAATTAGCGTGATAAGAATTTCCTAAGAGCGTGTCCTACTTTGGACAACCCAAGAAAGTGCACAGTATATAGGTGGTAGTACCATAAAATTGTGTATATATACATGTATGGTGTTACTCCAGTCTCCCAATACCCAAAATAATAAAAACTATCAAAATTAGCATGTACTAGTAGTTCCTTGATAACAAAAAATTAGATACTGTCGCCTAGGATCCCCTTACCCCTACTGGTACTAGGATTTGCACTCAATCATTACAAAAAATAGATGACGATACTAGTAACTAAAATCCCGAGAAACCCCTATGAGCATTCGCATAATAAAGTATGGAATTGCAAGAAATACTTTTAAGTAAACATGCAAAATGTAAGGACATGCAACTGTAATTGGCTCATTGCATGAATAATTAACATATAAGTTAAACATATGTATATGTTCGCTTCAGATGGACTGGGTTGTATTTCGGGTCACCAGGATCCCACTAGTGGATATACCCAACTGGCCCAATGCTGGTCCCTCGTGATGCTGACCAAATTCACTGAGTTACTGTCACGTATACCAAGGGGAAGCTTAGGTTACCATTTATCGAAGGACATGTTACACGTGCTATTATCTAGCACATCATGAACACACACCAGAGAATCCAAGGAAGTAACTCAACCAATGTCCAAGTAACAGAATGGATTAATAGAAACAACAGGAAATGATAAAAATAGAATAAAAAATAGAATCAAATACTCAAAGTTCTTCAATTAAGTTATACAAACCTCAAATCGTGCTTCGATCTTCCTAGACTCCCATATCCGACCCGACAAGCTTCCCGACACTAAGGTAAGGTCCACTAAGTCCTTGAAGTCTAATTTTATAATTTTAGGTTGTTTACAAGTATTTAGATATGTATTAAGTTGGGAATCACTAAAATAGCCCTTAATATTCAAGTTTCATCTGTCATTAGCGCGTTAATTGGTCTTCCTAACGCGCTAGGTGGAGTTAGCATACTAAGGAATCAATCTAGTGCGCTACTATTCTTCATTTTGAAAAACAGTTGAGAGCCTATAACCATTAGCGCGCTAACCAGCTTAGTTACCGCACTAATTGCCATTTGTGACAAAATTCTCAAGTTGAAAATTCCGTCCTTCCCATCCCAATTAGCTAACCTAACCTAGTTCACACACTATCCATATAATGTGACTCCAAAATATCAGTTAAATGGATACCAAAACATCAAATAGATCAAAATCCTCAAATCCCATAAATTCTTTAGTTTTTCCAAATTCATCAAAGCATCAATTCATGCAAAACAAGTTGTAAATTCTCATTGGAAATGACCACTAATCATATAATTGATCAAGTTTTCAACAAAAACCAGGGATTTAAATCTTAAATTTGAATTATGTAAAAAATTCATAATTGGGTTGATTAGAATGTGTAAAAGTTGAAGATGAAGATTACCTCCATTTGATCACTTGGTTTGCTCTCTAAAATCTTTAATTCAGCTCGAAATCCCCCTTTTTAGTAATTCTCTAGTTTTGCATGTGAAATTAAGTTTGTAGAGATGAAAACTGCCACTCACTTGGTATATATAAGTGTTTCTCAATCAAGTGTGCTACGCATATCTTGAGGATTATCTTGTGGTCTCTATTCATGCAGCCCACACCTTGTTTACAAACTCTAATAGCCCACTACTATCCTAGTTTCACTCACTAGGATTATCTTGGTTTCCATCTAAGATTCACATTATTTAACTTAAACTATAGGCTTGTTGTCATTTTTTTTATTGTATTACATTAAGCCTCATTAAACCATATGGTTAGTGTTATTATCCACCAAATTTAACTAATTTGTGGTTCCACTAACCTTTGGCTACTCAGTACCCAGTGCCTCGCCTCCTTACATGCATTTCGAGGCATGCCTAGCATATTCTTCTAAGTTAATTGATTTAGCCTATAGTTACATTACCAATTTTATTTGACTACTTAGTCATCTTAACATGAACTTGTTGAGTTTCCTAATGTACCAATAATTCACCTATTCGATACTCGTGTTGGCATGTATTTCGAGGCGACTACTCGTCATAATTTCTCAAACGATCTAACCATCTAACATATACACATGTGATGTATTGGTAAATGAATTCATAAAATGCATGACAAATAAATAATACAACACATAATTAACTAGTGTACCTAGGTCGACGTGTGTCTTAGCCAACCCGCGATGTCCACGTAGATCTAAGCTGGCGTCCATGTCTGAAATTATGAAATAAATAATGGCATTAATAAAATGGGCCGTTATAATGTGGGATTTACATATATGACATTATTGAATTTTTATAATTGGGTAATGACAAGTTTTAGCGGCAATAAGGGAAAAAGTAAGCTTTTCAACTATTTGTGACTTGCTCCCTCCTTTCTTTCTATGTATGTCTTATTTTTGAACATAATATATTGTAGAAATGGGTTTTTAGGTTCGTGTTCAGTTAGGATGTCTTTTGGGATTTTAGAAATTTTTTGGGACAGATTGAATGTAATAATAGTTTGAAGATTGAAAGCCTGATTTTTTGGTGTAGGCTTAGACCAGAGGAGGTGCTGTCGAAGAATTTTTATGGAATTACATCGATTATTTAATCAATCTTTTGAAACTTTGAGGTTTTAGATTTACTTTTATAATCCGTTAGATTTGATAAAGTATTATAATTGATGATTACTTTGAATTGATTTTGATTATTTATTGATGGTAAGATTAAGGTTGCTAGATTATCAAGGGATTAAGGTAATCTAGGCCGGATAGATGCTCTAATGAAGTGGGCCAGCCTACCAATAACTACTAATTACACATCCATAATTATATGATTAAATAAATTAATTGTTTCAAATATCTATATTTTGTCTAAAACCACTTGAAAACTTTGATTCATCATGACTATCCCAAAACAACACCAAATCCCAAACTTCTTAATAGCATATTAAGTGGAATTCACTTGAAATCCAATAGTAATATTAGATTTCAAAATCAAGTTCATTTGCTCACTGAGATTCAATCAAAATAAAAATAATGACAAAACTTAGTTTGACTAAAACTTATGATTTCATAAGTTTTGACTTACGAACTCAATTGAATATTCATTTAGCTCACAAATACAGTAAAGAAGATCATGAAACTCATTTTTGTTGAATACCTTTTAATTCATAACTAAAATTTATGAATTAAGATAAAAGGAGCATGCGTTTGTTACCTTTACTTGTGACTTGATCTAAACCACTTAATCCCTTCAATTAATTAACAAATTGATCTCTTCTATCCCAAATTTCTAGTGAATTCTAGCACTCATAACTTATATTTCTTTCCTATTTGCATGAAAATGAAAAAACTATGTATATATGTATCATCTAGTGTAATCTAGGCCCTTCATCTAATTTTTCTTTTTCATCCCAAGATAAATCTAAAGACCCAAATAGTCCCATCATCTCCACTTACACTAACACCAATCTTGACAAAATCATATGTGTTTCATTATAACATGTATCTCAAGGTATATCCATGGTCTATGTTAATTCACATAAACATATATACTTGATTTAACTGATTTGTAAACTATTGTCCAAACGAATTAATTTAATTATTTTGGTTACATTAAATACGTGCATGATTTAAATTAAAACTCAACAATCACCCTCTACCCAGTTCCCTCAACTGCATACTTCTCGAGGTATGTCCTTGCTCGCGTCTCGACATACACAAATAATATCTAAAGGTGATTAAATAATCTATACATACACATACTAGGAACTCACCAAAAAAATATAAAATAAATCTCAGCCTCCGTGCCGAGTGTCAAACTGTGAACCCACCGTTGAGTCACGTCAAGGTTCTATGACCTTTGCCCAATGTCGGAAAGGGATTCCCTGCTCTATCTAGGAATAGCCTTGCATAGAGTAGGTTACGCCTGCTAGGCAAGGTCCTGCCCTGCAGTTATGCGTTGCCTGGGGAGGGCATGGCCTTTACCCAAGCCGATCCTTGGGGAAACCTTAACCTGCCTAGGACAATGCCCAAGGCAATGGCTGAGTAGGTGAGGCTCGCAAGGCCAAGCTCGTGGAGTTTCAAGAAATCTCTCTAAAATGGAAGCAAAATTTTGGAAAAATAGGAATTTTGTAATAAATTAAGAGAAATTGATTCATTTCTTTGAAAACTAAGAAATTTGGGGTTTCAAGGTCTTTGCACAAGAATTTTTTTATGAGGTGGAACAGGAGCCGATTGAGTTTAAAATCCTAAATTAAGTCCCGCAAGGTTTATAAATTCGATATTAAGATAAATTTATTAAGGTATGTGCCCTAGGTCAATCTATAAACATTGTTTATCTCATGATTTTAGTTAATAAAATTATGGTTTTCATTTGATGTTTTATTATAAGCAATTGCATGTTTACCTTATAGTAAAATCTATGGGTATTTGTTGACGTATCCTAAATGTTCCTAGTCGATCATTATACTGGGAACTTTAATGAATTAAGGATAGTGGGAATCATGATTGATGATGATGTGATGATCATATGTATAGGGATATGAATCGAGATCATGAGTACTTGTTATGGGAAAAAGGTGCTAGACTAACCCGCAATGGGAACACCACATAGATGAAGTCATAGGTATTACTCATGATATGTGAAGGTGATTATAAAATTCGTGATTGATTACCATGTGAATAATATGTGAAGGTGTGTAATCATGATAGAATTTGTCACTTTCGTATAGAGAGATATTAGTGGATCCCTCGATATGATAGATTGATAATGGTCAACTCCATTTGAATTGATATGATCAATGCCACTTGGATATTCTCAGTTTACCCAAAGATTGAGACTAGTACGATTGAACATTAAGAGTGACTTTTCATGCCTTATGTTTAATAAAAAGACATCGTACGATAAAAGGATATGATATATCTTATTCATTATGTTGTATTGATTTTGATATTCATGCTACTCGAGTAGTCATAATGCATTACTAGAGACCGCTTATGACTTGTATACAAAAAATAGTTTTGGTTTACTGCCAATGTCGTATGAACCTATTAGGTCGCATACAAATTCTATTGGTCTAGAATAATTGATTTTATATGATAAAATTCATGACATAAAAGCTAGTACGATTTTTTATATGATAACTTATTAATAGAGGCGTATGTGTAATTTGCTTGAACTTCTTAAATACGATAGTCGTATTACGAATAGATTTTAAATGGGGCCTCATATACACATATAAATAGAGGTTGAAACCCGAAAACAAAATAAGATTTTTGTTTTTGCAAATTTTGAGTTCTCTGGATTTTAGGAGAAAAAGAAAAACATTTTCAATCTCTTTTGGGGCTATTACTTCAAATTTAGGTCACCGTTCATGTCTGGATTTCTGATAGAGGATGGACACTTTAACGTCTTGGAGATCATGAAATCAGAGATGGAAATCATGAATTATGTTATGGTTTACTTTTATAGATCTAGTTTAATGGAACTTATTCTCGATCCTGTTCTTGTTTTTCAAAAATTATTTTAAATCTTTCGCTGCGCATGAACCCAAAAACCCAACAAAATTAAGTATTTTAATTTGTTATAAGAGATAAAATTACGAAAATATGATGTGAAGGGAGTTTAGGCATTAAAGAACTTGGTCACGATTTTAAAGAGTTTTAACACCAACTTAATTTTGGGAATTGATATATGGAGCTAAAATGTTGGTGAAATGGTTGTAGGTTATACACAAGTGCGTGAAACTCGAGGATTTTAGTGTAAGGCACCACTTAACCAATTTTTAGTTGGTTTGCTTTTAAGTAAATATTATTTCTTGCTTTTTACATTAATACAGATTATAAATTGCATGATAAGGGTGTGAAATGTTTCTCTTGCATTCATCTTAGGTGCAATAGACTATTTTATATTTATTTCTTTCGAGCTTTTTACTATGTGATATTTCATATTATCTTTTGTTTGGCCATAGCTTACTACATTTGGGTCGATCTATCCTTATTGGCAGTATATTGGTAAAAAAGAAGTTGAGTAAGCTAGGTAGATACTGCAATCAAGATGGTAAACCTAAGTAAGCAAGATATTCGAGAGTAGATACAACTTAAAGAAAAACTACAATGCAAATTCCACTGAAAATTACAGTATCAAAGTCAAATTAAAAGACAAAGATAAATCTAAAGATGAAGTAGGACTTAAATATGAGTTAGATACTAAAATAGAGTAACTATCAATATTAGTCTACAATAGAGAAAAAGTTTGATATTGTAAGTTGATTACTTTCATATAGATTGCAAATGCGAAATTTGAGAGAAAGGTGCGTAAAGGACTGAAAAACTTTATGAAAACGAAGGTTCAAGATTATTGAGGGAATAGAAGACTTAGTTATTGAACATTGGATGATTCCAATAGGATTAACAATTGGAGACAAAGGAGCTTTTCTGATTTGTATTGTATTTAGGATTGAATTTCTTGATAAAGTAGATAGACCGAGTCTGCAAATACTCAATATCGCCATGGTGTAGAATATCGTTAATTACTTGAGTCTTGTGAAAATGAGAGATCATTATAATGGTCATACACATTATCAATTTTATTAATTGATTGTTTAGGCTTAGAGGAAGACATTCAAGTCTTACTGCGAATCAATTCTACGTATAATTTTGATGTGGGTTTATTAGTTCATCATTGATTTGTAAATCTTCTCAGTTCCTCCAATATTTAAAACTTTAATAATGATATCAGAGCTTTGTCACTTTTTTATTTCTATAAATGTAGAAGAGTGATATTATAGAGATTTTTATCGCCATGTGTTTAATTGAAAAGTTGTTATGACAATGAACTAGTGAAGGACACGAAGGTAGATTGATAAATCGACCGCTATTGGTGGAAGGAACCAACTATACCTACTAGAATATTTGGATGGTTCACTTATCTCTTCCATTGATGAAATTGTTGGAGAATTGCTCGAGAAAGAATATATTGCTCTAATGCAACTAGATAAGGATGGAAAACTTGTTCTAAAAATTGCATCTCCATGAACAAACGTCGGGAAGAAGGAGAAAGTTATAAATCATAACATAATCAATTCTATCTTCAGTAGTATTGATGCATAATGCTTCAAATTGATTGCAAATTGCACTATTGGAAAGCTAGCTTGAGATATTTTGAAGACAATCTTTGAAGGTACGAGTTCTGTGAAAACTCCCAAGTTATAGCAATTGAGTTCTATGCTTGATCATTTTAAGATGAAAGAGGATAAAAATATTTCCTCTTTCCATAGTTGTATGCAAGACATTGCTAATCAAGCATTCAACTTGAAGAAAAGTAAAGCGACGAGCAGTTAATACGACGTGCTCTTCATACTTTCCCATCACAATTTGACTCTAATAGTATTGCAATTGAAGAGTGTCATGATATAACTAAGATAACTCTTGACGAACTTATGAGGTCTTTGCAAACATATGAGATGAATATGCTTAAAAACCAAAATTTTCAAGAATGCTTATCATATTGAGACATCTTTTCTGATGATTCTATGAGAGAAACGTTTGTTATGATGGAAAAGAAGTTCTTAAAGATTCTAAAAAACTATAAGAGAAATTATGCTGGAACAAATTGCTAGAAGCGTATTGATAGCAAAAAGCCTTCTTCTGATGAAAAAAAATAGATGCTAATAATAAACTTAATGGTATTAAGTGTCACGAGTGCATAGGAGTAGGGCATATTCAAATTGAATGTCCTACATACAAGAAGAAGAAGTACTTGAATGATTTTCGGAGTGATGATGAATTTGAAAATAGGGATAAAGAGTCAAAGGAGTTTACATATGCCTTCATAGCTGTATTGATATAGTTCATTGTTGTTGCTTCTCCATCTACTGTCGGTGTTTCTGAACTTGATTCCATAAAATCTAATATTGAAAAGAGTAAAAAAAAGGTAAGGAAATATATGCTGATGTCAATGATGATGTAACGACCGATTACCTTAAGCTGGTGATTCGTATTAATCCAAATCCTAATTGCCTCGAGTTAGGTTCATGGTTAAGTTTGGCATACCTCAATCAACGTGTGCATAGGTTTGTTTGATGGTTTGTGTTTGTTTGGAATGCTTAGTACATTTATAATTTTTATACAAGCCTATAGTAAGAAAATATGTAATTAAACAATAAATTACCAGTACACCAAGTGTAACGAGGGGATCATGAAATGAATAATGAATGTTCACATCCGAGAATAATCGTAGGCATATTTTGTGAATTTTTAGTGAGAAAATACATGAGATATATATATATGATATATAAATATATATATATATATATATATTAAAAACTATAAGTTTGGTTTGAATTATATGGATCGTTGGATCGCTTTGAAATGAGTGTGAGTGTTGATGGTGTTAACATGTGTGTCATTTTAAGAGGTGTCATTTTAACACATCAATCACTTGATCAACCTCGAGATAGCACGATGCAAATCTCGAGTAAAATCCATATATATAAATCCAAAAACCTTAAGTTTATATTCAGATTCATTCGATTAATTATGAGGGTGAGGAACCAAATAGTTGAGGGTTCTAATGATCTAATCTTAAGGGAATCGATCGAGAGAGTTGTTTTACTGAATTGAGGAGCTTAAACAACTGTTGGACCAATGATTATCATGATGGTAAGTTTTATTTTTGAATTTTAGTTTTTGAAATTCATTTCGATGGTGGGTGTTGACTTCTTAGTGAATTGTTATTAAAATTGATTGGAAATGGTTTGTTACTTCACTAGAGGTCCTCCCTGATAAGTTTTAGGAGTGTTGACTATTGTGTAGATTTGGTCATGAAATAATGGATGTTGCCCTTTTCACTATGAGGCAATGTAGGGTGGAGCGTGCTCCACCAAGCGGATCGACGCATTCCATTCATTAATTAAAATGAACCTAGTTGGTGGAGCCCTCCCTTCTCCAATTGAGGAACGACAGTCCCACCCCAAAAAATAGTAATTATGCTGTATCTTAGTTCGAAATTACTTAGGTCTTAGGGATTAAGCAAGGGGCTTTGAATAAAGGGTATTAGACCTATATTGATCTTAAATTGTTTATCATAGGTGTTGGATAACCGAGAAAGCGTGAGTGACATGAAAAATAAGGGAATTATTAACGAAAACCTAAACTGAGGTAAGTATGGATTTGCTTATTTATCAATGTTGCCTAGATATGTTAGTATATGTAGTTCACGTAGTTTATAGACTGAATGGGGGGACTATGTACATTGTGAATGTTTTAATCAATGGAAAACGATGTTTAATGTGATCCACGATAGTAACTCCTGGTTTAGATAATACGTTTATAGAAGACGGGTTACCTTTCCGTCCTATATATAACTCTTGCTCAATTCGATAGGTTACGTGGATTACAAACTCCTTTGGAAGGTTTTGGATAGAACTATTGGACATCAATGGATTGGCTAGATAACGCATCTATTAATGTTTTATTCTAGCAATATCATTAATGGTGTCAGTGGGTAATTGTCCCTAGTTTCATAAATAGAATGGGAATTAAAGTGTTATAGTAATAGACGGTCAGACCTGCAACTATTAATTATTGAATTATATGCTTTTCATAATCCTGTTAGTTAACATTCATGCATATTGTTATTGCATAGTTTTCTTGATTATTATATGGAATGTTGATGGCTTTATGAATCCCTACTTACTGAGCAAGTTGGATTGTTCACCAGAATTAATATTTCAGGACAACTGACGAGCGGGACGACTATAGGATAGAGAAGATTTAAGACTTTTCATCTTCATTTTGGTGTAATGAATCTCCTCTTATCTTATATATTTGTATTAGATTACTTTTTGTAATATCACAATGGATTAGAGGTTTTATATAACCAAGATTTATTCTAGTTGGACTTGGTTTTGTATATTGTATTTAAATATAAAAAAAGTTTAGTTTCTGCTACATTTCATATTTGTTTTACATATATATCCAATATACAATTGTGTTTATAAGGAAATAGAAGGAGAGGCTACTAGCTCGAGTTACGTCTTGCAGGATTATCAGGGCTTAATTAGGGTTTCAGGCCGAGTAATTCCCTAATTGTGTTAGGGAATGCCACAGGTGAGGATTCTATATAGGATTTTTAGGCTTCTTATTATCCCTTGTTCGCTGAATACACATCTTTTCATGATCAAAATTTTTATTTAAAGATGAAGTTCTTCTTTGTTAAATTGGAGTTTAAGACTCGTGAAAAATAAACACGTGACTTTTCATGCATTGTTGAAAGAGCATGACATTTAAATATGTATGCTTATGAAAGCTATTTCTAATTATGAGGTTATTACTGCAAAATTCTATTATGGTTCTCAAAAATTAAACAGAATGCCACGAATTGGTCAATGTTTCGTAAGTTTTGCTTAATCTTAGCTATATTGAAGGATCTGTAATTGCTTTTACCATATTTGTCAAAGGGACTATAATCAATGTGGGTGAATCAAGCAAGACTAAACTAATACAGCAAAGGCAAAGAAGATTCTTCCATAAAAGGTTGCTGCAAACGCAATGAAAAAGACGACTGATGTTACTAACTACAAACCCCCTTCTATATATCATTATTATGGATTGTTGGTCATATTCAACCAAGATGTTATCAATTGCTTAAAGATTTGAGTATACTTTAGAAGAGAAAAATAACCAATTAAGAGGGTTTGGAAAGTTATGTCTCATAAGGCAATGACAACTCATCTACAACTCTTAACAACTAATACTTAACTATGGTATTTAGATAGTGGTTGTTCCTGACATATGACTAGTAATAAAAGCTTTCATAAGAACTATGAATCATTTAAGGAAGGTTCTATTACATTTGGTGACAGAAAAAGAGGCAATGGTGTTGGCAAAAGAACTCTTAATGTTATGGGACTGCCTAATCTCAAAGGAGTTCTTCATGTTGATGTGTTGAAATCTAATTTGATCAGCATCTGTCCTTAATGTGATCAGGAACTATTTCTCAACTTCACCAAAGATCATTGTCAATTAATCAATGAAAATAAACAATGCATCATGTGTGGGATCTGAACATTAAACAATTTTTATATGCTGATTCATCATTCTATATTACCTCATAAACCATAAGCTAGGTGCATAGTTGTTTCCCTATCTAATACAGAGATTTCGCAAAGAAGGCTAGGTCATCGTAATTTTAAGCAACTTTAAAATTGCTATCTCATGATGTTGTAAGAGGTATTCCAAAATTAACCTCTAAGACTAATTCCATTTGTGAACCATGTCAAAGGGCCAAATATGTTATTCTTCACATGCTGACCAAAATGAAATACTAACATCGCACCTGTTAGAATTATTAGATATAGTCTTATTTGGCCCAATGCAAGTTGAGAGTCTTGGGAGAAAGTAGTATGTTTTTGTTATTATTGATGACTACGTAAGGTTTACTTGGACTCGTTTGTTGCATAATAAAGTTTAAACGTTTGATAAGTTTAAGAAATTATCTATTCGATTTTTGAATAAGAAAGGAATGAGGTTGTGTCCATGGATCGACTAGCCAGTGGTCACGAATAAGAGTTTAAAAGTGTGTAATTTTTTATTATTGTGCTAAATCTGGGATTAAACATGAATTTGCTACTCCTAAAAAAGCATAATAAAATGGTGTTGATGAAAGGAAAAGTCAAACAATTCGGGAGGTGACAAGGGTCACACTAGCATAGAAGAACCTGCCTAAGAATCTTTGTGGGGAAGAAGTAAACATTACTACCCACATTATTAATAGATTATATTTTAGGCCACTTAATACAAAGACTCCTTATGAAATCTAGAAAGGCAAAAAACCTTCTCTCAATCATTTTTATGTTTTCGGCAGTGCATGCTTCATTTTGAATGATAGAGATCACATAGGAAAGTTTGATTCGAAAAGCGATGTAGGAATTTTCTATGATATTGTCAGAATAGTAAAGCTTACGTAATCTATAATAAGCAAACTATGATAGTAATAGAATCTATCAAGGTAATGGTTGATGACTGTGCAAGAACAGAATAATGGTCCTCTCAAAAGGATGATGATGATGAGCTGCCAACACTAATTAGCTCAGCACCTATTACTCGACCTATGGTGGAAATATCATATTTTGATATTATTACTCCATCTGAAGATGAAGATGATATTGGGTTTTTGGGGTTCATACGCACTGAAAAATTTAAAATGATTTTTGAAAAACCCCAATAGGATCGAAAATAGGTTTCATTAAACTAGATCTAAAAAATAAATCATATATTAATCCATGATTTCCTTCTCTGATTGTTCGATTTTCAAGACGTTCAAGTGCCCGTCCTCTATCAGAAATCCACATACGAGCGGTGACACAATTTGGAGTACTAGCCTCTAAGAGAGATAGAAAACGTTTTTCTTCTCTCACCCAAAATCCAGAGAACTCAAAATTTATGAAAACGAAAATCTTATTTCGTTTTAGGGTTTCACCTTTTATTCATATGTGTAGATAAGCCCTCACTTAAAATCGTATTCGTATTACAACTATTGTATTTAGGCAGTTTAAGTAAATTAAACATACACCCTATTAATACGTTATCATATAACAAATCGTAAGGGCTTTTATGTCTTGAGTTTTATCATATAAAATGCTTTACTCTGGACCAATTGAAATTGTGTAAAGCCATTCTTTGTATGCGACCTAATATGTTCATGCGATGTTGGCAATGAACCAAAACCATTTTCATACACAGGTCATAAGCGGTCTTTAGCAAGGCATTATGACTACCTAAGTAGTAGGAATATTAAAATTGATATAACCTAATGAATAACATATATCAAATCCTTTTGTCATGTGATATCCTTTGACTAAACATAAGGCACGGAAAGTCACCCTAAACGTTCAATCGTACTAGTCTTGATATTTAGGTAAACTGAAAACATCAAAGTGGCATTGATCATATAAATTCATAAGGACTTGGCCATTATTAGTCTATCATATCGAGGGATCCACTGATATCTCTCTCTATACGAAAGTGACAAATTCTATCTTAATTACACAACTTTACATATTATTCACATGGTAATCAATCTTAATCTTTATAATCGTCCGATTAAAGACAACGTTTGATCGTTTCAAATTACCATGCTCCTGATATTGATGTCTATGGTAATATCAAGTCAAAGGACTAAGTGATATACCTATCATAAGTAACTAACACCTATGACTTAATCCATGTTGTATTCTTATAGCGGGTCGGTTCAGTACCTTGTTACTGAAGAGTACTTATGATCTCGATTTGTATCCATATAGGCATGATCATCACATGAACATCAATAAAGATTCACACTAGTCTTAATTCATTATAGTTCCCAGTATAATGACCGACTAGGGACATTTAAGATATTTCAAAAAATACCCATGGGTTTTACTATAAGACAAATATGCAATCACTTATAATAAAACAACAGATTAAAACCTCAATTTATTAACTAAAATTATAAGATATGTTTGTAGATTGTCTTAGGGCACATGCCCCAACAAATGATGATCCAAAATCAAAAACTATAGAACCTGGTTCTACATGTACATCTTCTTCTCCACTATCAAGGATGATGATAGATCTTCAAATTAAGCAAATTATTTACTCAGTTAATGAACTAGTGCAAACTACAGAGATTCCTCTAGTTGACTACAAGAACGTGGCATGCTTTGCTTGTTTTACATCTTAGATCGAGCGAAAAAATTTCAAGGAGTCTTATGGTTGAATATTGGGTGAATGCCATGCAAAATGAACTTAACAAGTTTGTCAGATTGGATCTGTTGGGATCTTGTTCCACGACCTACTAAAGTAAATTTCATTTGTACTAAATGGATATCTGGAATAAGACATATGACAATTATTGTTCGCAACAAAGCCAAACTAGTTGCATAATGATATACACACATTAAAGGCATTGATTTTAATGAGACATTTGCTCTACTTGCATGATTAGAATCTATTCATCTACTATTAGCCATTGCTTGTAATAGTGGTTTCAAGTTACAGTAAATGGATGTTAAAGGTGCTTTCCTAAATTGGTATTTGCCAGAAGAAGTTCATGTTTCACAACCTACATGATTTGAGGTTCACGGTAAACCAATTGATGTCTATCATTTGAAAAAGGAGCTTTATGGTCTAAAGCGAGAACCACAAGCTTGGTATGAAAGGTTGATTACCTATTTGCTGCAGAACGGTTATAATAGATGTTCTACTGATAAGACTCTATTTCTAAAAAAATAGAATAACCAGTTTATGGTTGCATAAATTTTTGTCAATGATATTATTTTTTAGGCTACATCTGCAAAGCTAGCTTCAAAATTTATTGATTTGATAAAGAAAGAATTCGAGATGAGCACGGTTGGAGATCTTACTCACTTCTTGGGTCTACAAATTACACATTCTCAAGATAGTATATTTATATCTCAAAATAAATATGCTAAATCTCTTGTTTAGCATTTTGGATTAGACACTGCTAAGTTTATACGAACACCAATGATCTCCAGTATGAAGATTTATAAGGATGAGAAAAGTATTGCTGTTAATCCTAAATTTTATAGAGGCATGATCAGTAGCTTATTATATATTACTACAAGTAGACTAGATATTGCTTTCAAAGTTGGTATTTGTGCTTGCTATCATGCATGCCCAAAAGAGTCTCATTTGGTTGTTGTAAAAAAGGATTTTTCGCTATGTGAACAGAACAACACTTTTAGTATCCTTTCCACTAAAGGCAGTGCTAGTGACTTAATCGGGTATAGTGATGTTGATTAGGCTTGAAATATTGATAATCGAAAGAGTATTTCTAGTGGATGTTATTACATGGGTTCTAATCTTATTACTTTGAATAGAAAAAACAAAACTACATTTTTCTCTCTACTATTGAAACCGAATATGTTGTTGTTGGCAGTTGTGGTATGCAGTTGATATGGATGTAGTAAATGCTCACAAGTTAAAGTATTGCTTATCTTAGTTGACCATCTACTATAATTATAAAAATGCCATTGATATTTGGAAGATTATAGTTCAACACTTTAGGACGAAGGACACGATATTCATCATCACTATATTAGGGATCTAGTGGAAATAGGTTTGATTAGTATTCAGCATGTTCTAACAGAACATCAGCTAGATGATATCTTTATAAAGCCTATTAACACAAAAGACTTTTGAGATACTGTGCCTTGATATTGGTGTTTGCTCTCACTAGTATTGGTTCTTATGTAACAAGGCACTTATGTGCATAGATGTAGATACTTATGTATTAGAATATTTTATTATGAGCTAATTACATATTTGAACAGGACACTGCCACTTAGATCTCAATGTAAAACGTGTCATTCCTAATAAGTTGTCTTTAAAAAACTAGTCGTTACACCTGTTGAGGGGAGTATTTATTGTTTCGATAGACATAAATGATTAAATCTTGGAGGATTTAAGGGAGTGCTGATTTTTTGTGATTATCTTATTCCCACAAAAGCAGTTTTCCAAATTCAAACATTCTCTCTAGTTGAGACCACTTTTCCCTCTCTGCCATTATCAGGTTTTTCTTACTTCAAGCTATTGTAAGACGTTCTCAATAATCTTTTTCGACCTGTCACGGTGATTATACTGTAACGGCTGATCTGTTGACGATAGAGACAAAGGGCATATACTATCATCCTCCCTCAAATAAAATTTACATTGGTACACCATCGAATCCTTGTATTACTGTAGAGAACATAAAGGTTAAAATAGGGGCTATCTACTAAAACCATCTCTTGGATAATTTGTCCATTCCAAGAAATCCAGAGCTGCATGCATGAGAAAAAGAAGATTAATGATGAAGAGAAAGGTTCCTCTGATTCACCAGAGAGGATTCTAGATAAAATCGAGGTTCTCTGCAAAGCCTCTGATTAGACATAAGTCATTTTCATCTCAAAGTATTTTAATGTACCCGCTCCATCTGCTTTTGGCCATTTTCAATTAATAGAGTGCATGAAAAACTCAAATAAATGGTGGAGAGCAAATATTGGTTTGATTAGTGTCTCACACTTTTATAACATAGGCCTGGAGAAATTGCTAGTGCAGACTAGTGTTTTACGGCTTGGTAAATCATGGCTACCATTGTTATGACTCCATTTTCAAGGAGTTTTATAGTGATCTACCTAAAAAATTTGGGGATGTTGCTACGAACAGGGTCTTTGTTCGTGGCTTTACAATTCCATTATGTCCATCTTCAATCCACTGCATGCTTGGACTTTTTGGAATAGAGACTATTGCTGATAAGCTAAGTTCAATGTTGATGCTAAAAGACAAAGTCTTTATGTTGACTGGAGGGACACTTATAACATGGCCCTGTGACAACGCTTTTGGGCTTCCAGCAAAAAAGCACACTTATAAGGCCTACTTGTTATGGAAGGTCTTAACAACAAGTATAGTGGTTACTACTCATCAAAGATAAGTTTTCAAGGAGAAGGTTCCACTGCTGTATGCTCAGAAGAAGATCAATGTTGGGAAAGAGATCTATGACTCTGTTATGCGCTCTGGGAAGAAACCGAATAAATTATATATACCATGCTTCATAACTTCATTGTGTGGAAAATATTTTGTTATTGATGAGAAAATTGATAGGTTGGAAAATGTGGTGGAGGAGGTTAGACAGACTTATCAAAAGAGGTTTAACAATAGAATTGTTGATCTTAACTTCGCATGCTTACAAAAAAATTCATCTGCTACTCTTACTCCTGCTGCTGTCAAGACAACTATCGATGCTCATGTTAAGACCCCTGTCACAAAGCCTATTTGGAAGTCAAAAAGGATCTTGAAATGAAAGATTGCTGAAATTACTCAAAATTAGGACAAAAGTCATATTAAAGTGCGAGATTTAGGAGAAGAAACAACAAGAAGGGAAGATTCTCTTCTTGTTGTTGCATGACACACTGGTCTGCAACCTGATGCAAGTTTATTTGCACTACTTCTTAATCAACCATAGGAAGTCACCTCACTGGTTGACTTTCGTAAAAATTGAGATAATCCAAGTAACTTTGTTGAGTTACACTTTGATTTAGGTGTTATTACTCCTGTCGCTACTGCGTGAACGAGTACACTTAATTCCTTTATGATAAATTATTGAAATAATGGTGAAGAAGTTATAAAACCAAGTGAGGTTCCTTACGAGAATATTATTATAGGTGGAGCCTCTAGCAATATCAGAGATTGCTCCTATGGAGAACTTGACTGTTCTTAACCTTAAGGGCATTATGCTTCCTTCGGTTACTGTAACCACGGGACATACTATTGAGGTTGCAATGAATGAAGCATTGTAATATGAACCAAGTATGTCAGTGCATCCTCATCCTCACCTTCAACATGAGTTAATGAAGTCAATCAAGTCATTCTTAGCACTTCAACTAGGCCAACAACTACCGTTGGTGTTACTACTAAACCTGCAGCTTATGATCCTGTTGCTACTGCCATGACATAAACAGAGGCCACTGAATACAACCATGCTCCAACTAAAGATGAACTTCTGCAGGCTCTAAGTTCTCAAGTGGTGATGAGACAATAGCCGCCATTGTTCAACTACTTTTTATACCGCATTACTAATCTGACTGCTTACGTAGATGATATAGTACAATAGATGTGACCAATGCAAGAAGAGTTAGACATTGCTGATGCTAAACTTCACCAATTGTGGTGGCTGGTTAGAATACAGTTGTAATCTCTTTGACATTGCTTAGTTAAAAAAGGGGAGTGTGTAAGAGAGAGCCTGTAAGGTTAAGTTGTTTTTTTTGTTTTTGGTTTTCTTTGTACATGAACTTGATGGTTTAAAGCTATATTTCAGTATTTTACTTATTAGCTGGTGACTATAATCAATTTTGGGTTATGAATTTTGTGTGTTGTTACTTTAATAAATCGGCAATAATACATTTTATGACATTCCTCAAAATATTTTTTGGTTATCTTGCTAAGTTACTATTTTCGACCAATCCAACCAAAGGGGGAGATTTTTATAGCCTAACTTACTGCATTTGGGTCGGTCTATCCTTGTTGCCAATATAAGGTCAAAATAGAAGTTAAGTTAGTAAGGTAGATGTTGTAGTTATGATGGGAGACCAAACTAAGCAAGATGTTCAGGGGTAGATACAAGACTATGATGCAAATTCTAGTGAAAGTTACAATTTCAAAGTCAAAGTTGAAAACAAAGACAAATCTAAAGTAGAAGCATGAATTAAATACGAGTTGGATATTAAAATAACGTAACTGTCAGTATTAGTCAACAATAGTGAAGAAGTTTGATACCGCAAGCTGAGAACTTCTAGATAGATTACAAATAAAAAATCCTAAATGAAAGGTGCATAGAGGAATGAAGAACTTTACTCAAATGATGAGTCAATATTCTAGAAGGAATAGAAGACTTAATTGTTGAACATTGGATGATTCTAATAGGATTTACAATTTGAGACCAAGGAGTTTTTCCAAGTTGTGTTGTATTTAGGATTGAATTCCTAGATATAGTATATAGACTAAGTCTATAAATACTCAAAATTTCCACGGTATGGAATATAGTTCATTACTTGAGTTTTTGAAGAACTAGAGATCATTATAGTGGTTGTACACATTATTAATTTAATTGATTAATTGTTTAGGCTGAACCGATACAATGGAAGACAATCAAGTCTTACTGCAATATTAACTATGTATTTAGTTTTGATGTGTGTTTAATAGTTCATCACTGATTCGTTTATCTCCTCAATTCCTCTGGTTTCTAAAACTTTAACATATTTTGTTATTACCTATTGCACAAAGCAAGATAGATGATTACTTATCTAATATTATTTATTTTGTGTTCAGTATTGTTTTTGTGGTTCTAAAGTGGCTTTGTTAGGTGTAGTGATGGACAATGACTGTAAATGAAGAAGGAAACTCAAAGAATTCTGCTAATATACTTCTTTTGATTATGTATGTAAATTTTTTGTTGTACGTTAGACCCTTGCCTTCTGCATTTAGGTCGGTCAATCCTTATTGGTAGTATATTATTAAAACAAGAGTTAAGTTAGTTAGGTTGATGCTGCAATCAAGATGGTGAACCTGACTAAGCAAGATGTTTGAGAGTAGATATAACTAAAAGAAATACTACAATGAAATTCAAGTGAAGATTACAAAGATAAAATTAAGAGTTGAAGATGAAGACAGATTCAAGTAAAAATATGAATTGAATACGAGTTAGATACTAAAATAGAGAAATTGTTAGTATTAGTCTATAATAGTGAATAAGTTTGATACACCATGCAGAGAACTTCGAGTTGGATTAAAAATACAAGAATTTTAGAGAAAGGTGCATAAAGGACTGAAGAACTTTATGAAAACGATAAGTCAAGATTCTTGAAGGAACAAAAGACTTAGTTGTTGAACACTGGATGATTCCAATATGAATTACAATTAGTGACAGAGGAGATTTTCTGAGTTGTATTCTATTTATGACTGAGTTCCCAGATAAGGTAGATAGGTTGAGTCTATAAATACTTAAGATGACCATTGTGCGGAATATCATTCATTACTTGAGTTTTTTGACAACGAGAGATCAATATTGTGGTTGTATACATTATCAATTTGATTAATTGATTGTTTAAGCTGAGCCTACATAGAGGAGGACATTTAATTCTTACTAAGATATCAATTTTGTTTTTAGATTTGATGTGTGTTAAT
Source organism: Stephania yunnanensis (assembly GCA_039657365.1). Lineage (NCBI taxonomy): Eukaryota > Viridiplantae > Streptophyta > Magnoliopsida > Ranunculales > Menispermaceae > Stephania > Stephania yunnanensis. The sequence goes on from CM077580.1 coordinate 23,803,679, forward strand.
TTGTTCATTACTGATTCGTTAATTTGTCTAAAATTTTAATAGTGGTATCAGAGGTTTATCAATTTTTTATTTCTACAAGTGTAGAACAGTAAGATTCTAGAGAGTTTCATTGCCATGGGATAGATTGATGAGTTGTTACAATAATGAACTGGTGAAGGATGTAAAAGTGGATTTATAACTAGACTACCATTGCTGGAAGGAACCAACTCGACCTACTAGAAGGTTTGGATGGTTCACTTTGTCTCTTTCGTTGATGATATTATTGATGAATTGCTCGAGAGGGAATACTCTGACCCAAGGCAACCAAATCTAGATGGAGAAGCTATTCTAAAACTTGCATATCTATGGACAGACATCAATAAGAAAGAGATTTTCCAATCAAAAGGCAATCAATTCTATCTTCAGTGCTGTTGATATTGAACGCTTCAAATTGGTTTCAAATTGCAGTACTACAAAGCAAGCTTGTGATGTTTTGAAGATAATCTTTGAAGGTGGGAACTCTGTAAAAATTTTCAAGCTACAGTAATAGAGTTTTATGCTTGATCATCTTGAGATGAAAGAGGATGAAAATATTGCCTATTTCAATGGTCGTCTGCGAGACTTGGCTAATCAAGCCTTTGAACTTGGAGAAAAGTATACTGATGAGCAGTTAGTACAACATGATCTTTGTTCTCTATTTTAACAATTTGACTCCAAGATTATTGCAATCGAAGAGTGTCATGATATTACTAAGATGTCTCCAAACAAACTAATGGGGTCTTCTCAAACATATGAAATGAATATGGTTAAAAACCCAGTTCTTCAAGAATGCTTATCGTGTTGAGACATTTGTTTTTGATGATTAAATAGGAGATAAGTTTTCTCTGATGGCAAAGAAGATCCCAAAACTTCTTAAAAATTATAAGAGAAATTCTACATAAACAAATTACAAGAAAAGTAACGAAAATAACAAGCCTTCTACAGATGATATGATGACAGATGCTAATAATAAAGTCAATGTCATTAAGTTCTGTGAGTGTGGAGGAGTTAGACATGTTCAGATTGATTATCCTACATATATGAAGAAAAAGAAGTTTTGGAATGCTTCTTGGACTGATGAGGACTCATATAACAATGATTAATAGTTGGATGATTTAATTACTGCACTCTCTATTGTATTGACAAAGTCAGATGCTATTGTTGGTTCTCCATTTCTTGTTGGTGTTTCTAAACTTGATTCTATAAAATCTGAGATGGAAAAGAGTAAAGAAAAGGCCAAGGAAATATGTATTGATGTCAATGATGAGGATTTTGTGATGGATTTTTAGGCATCTTGTAGATGCGCCTATCACAATGAGGACGATACTCGACTTCAAACCCTAATTAAGCCTTTGTAACCCAACTAGATTTAACTAAAGCCAACAACCCTTTGTTTATACCTGATAAACTAAACCTGTATATAGATATTGAATAAATAATTCAAAATATACGCAACAAAAAATTAAAGTTTTCAATAATCTGTAATATAAAGAAATATAGAGTTTGACAAAACCTAAAACCTCATATATAAACTTCCTAACACTGTTTATATAGAACAAAATACCTCAATAGTGTATAAGTGTACAGGAAGGTTCATTACATCATAGAGAAGATGGCAAAACATCTTAATCTTCTCTTTTGCCTTCGTTGAAGCATTAGATTGCGAACTTGAAATGTTAGATTTTGGGTGAGTGCTCCAACTTGCTCAATAAGCAAGTATTCACAAAACCATTAAAACTCCATATAATAATCAAAACATTATGTAATAAAAATATGCACCAATGTTAACTAACATGATTATGAAAAGCATATAATTCAATAAATAATAGATACAGCTCCATTTGTCAATGACTATAACACTGTGATTCTGATTTTCTTTATAAAACTAGGGTCGATTACCCATTAACACCATTAATGCGATTACTAGACCAACATATTGGCCAATGTATTGTCTAGTCAATCTATTAATGTCCAATGGTTTTATCTAAAACCCTCTAGTGTATATGCGATCTACACAACCTATCAAATTGAGCATGATTTAAATATAGGTCGGGAACGTAACCCATCTCCTATAAACTTAATCTCAAAATAATGATTTAGTTTCATGGGTTACATTAAACAACATTTTCCATTTATTAAAACCATCACAGTTTACATAGTTCCATGTTCAGTCCATAAACTATATGAACTACATTTACTAACATATCTAGGCAATATTTGTAAATAAGAAAATCCATACTTACCTCAGTTTAGGTTTACATTAAGAAACCCCCATACTTTCTGGGTCATTCACGCTTTCCCGGGGATCAAACACCTATCACCAACCATTTGTAATAAATATAGGTCTAATACCCTTTATCTTGAACCCTTAATTTAGTCTTGAAGACCTCAGGATATTCTAATTGAATTGCTACATAATTGTTATTTTCTTGGGTGGGAGCACGCTCCCTTACTTGATGGGCACACTCCTCCAACTGGATTCGTCCCAATTAATGAAGGGTGTATGCTCCCCTACTAGGTGGAGTGCGCTCAACTGTTTACCGTCTCGACAATGAACGGGGCGGCAGCGAGTGTTCCATCCATAAATCCATTCAAAAATAATAAACACTCCCAAAATTTATCAGGGAGTACTTTCAGTGATGTAATAGTCCATTTTCAATGATTAAACAACATAATTCACAGAGAAATCATCATCCATTATCAAATTAAACTTTAAAAATATCAAAACCAAACTTACCACAATGATGATCTTTATTTTTCTAGTTGTTTAAGCTATTCAATTCACATTGAATCAACTCTTTAATTGAATAACTTAAAATCAAATGCTAAACCCTCAGTTGCTCTCTCTTCCTCTCACTCGATCTAATTACGAAGATAACTATAAAGGTTTTTAGTTTAGTTTTATGGATTTGCTTGATATATTCATAATGCTATCTCGAGGCTGATCGAGTGATTGATGTGTTAAAATGTCACTCCTTAAAGTGACACACATTTTGACACCACCAAACTCCGCTTATCTCGATGCAATGCAACGATCCAAATAACTCAAAACATACTTATAGGTTATACACATATTTATACCAAATATATAGAAATATATGTATACCTTATGTGTTTTCTCACCAATAAATTTATCAGACATGCTTACGAGTATTCTCGAGTGTGCACGATCAATTCATGACCCCCTCGTCGCATTCGGTGTATCAGCAATTTATTGTTTAATTAAATATTTTTCGATTATAGGCTTGTATATATAATTTCTTTTCTATATTACAACCAAAAATATTCTTAAACATTTCAAACAACTACAAACTATCATAAAAACCCACAAGCATGCTAATCGAGGTACACCGAACTTAACCACGAACCTAATTCAGGTTAATTAGGTTTTGGATTAACAATAATTACAAGCTCAAGGTAACAGGTTATCACACTTCTTGTGACCTATTGTTCGCTGAATGGACATATCTTTCTGATGAGAATTTTGATTTGAAGAAAAAGTTCTTCTCTGTCAAATTGGAGTTTAAGACTCTTGATAAAGAACACATGACTTGTCATGCATTGTTGAATGAGTGTGTGATTAAAATCTCTATACTAAAGAAAGCTCTTTTTGCTTTCGAGGATTTTTCTACAAAGTTCCATTATGGTTCTCAGAAATAAAACAAAATGCAACAAACCATCAATCCTTGCAAGTTAAGCATGGTTTTGGCTATACCGAAGGATCTGTAAATGCTCCTACTATATTTCAAAGGTATTGTTATTGACAACAAACCTCCCTCTACATGTCATTATTGTGTGATTATTGGTCATGTTTAACCAAAATGCTATCAGATGTTTAAAGATTTTTGTACACATCAAAAGAAGAAAACATCTAAAAAGGTTTGGAGAGTGAAGTCTCATAAGGTAATGACTGCGCATCTACAACTCTCTAAAACTACTATTGAGTTATGGTATTTGGATAGTAGCTGTTTCAGACACATGTTTGGTAACAAAAGCTTTCTTAAGAACAATGAATTATTTAAACAAGTTATTATTACATTTAGTGATAAAAAAGAAAGGCAAGGTTATTAGTAAAGGTACTCCTAATGTTGTGGGACTACCTAATCTTAAAGGAGTTCTACATGTTGATGGGTTAAAATCTAATGTGATCACCATAAGTCAGCTGCTTTTTTTTAAGGTTCACAAAATATCATTCTCAGATAATCAATGAAGAAAGACAATGCATCATATATAGGACCTGTACATCAAACAATTGCTATATGCTGCTTCGACATTTGGTATCGCCTCTTAAGCTGCAAGTTATGCATAACTCTGGATCTCTATCTAATATAGATCTTTGGCATAGAAGGCCAGGTCATCTTAATTTCAAGTAACGTCAAAGAGAGAGAGCATAGAAGGCCAGGTCATCTTAATTTCAAGTAACGTCAAAGATTTCTCTCTCATGATGCTACAAGAAGTATTCCTAAACTAACCTCCAAGTTTGATTCTATATGTGAGCCACATCAAAAGGGTACATAGCGCTCTTCTTTACACATTAGACCCAATGACATATTGACATCATGTGTGTTGGAATTACTATATATGGACTTATTTGGCCCAATGCAATTTGAGAATCTTGGCAGAAAGAATTAGGTTTTTGTTATTGTTTATGACTTGTGAAGGTTTACTTGGATTTGTTTATTGCATGATAAGAAAGAAACGTTTGATGAATTTAAGAAAATATCTATTCGACTTATGAATGAGAAAAGCAATAAGGATGTATCCATTAATCGACTACGCAGTTATCATGGATGAGAGTTTAAGAATTGTCAATTTTCTAACTAATGTGATGAATTTAAGATTAAGCATGAACTTGATGTCCCTAAAACACCATAACAGAATGGTGTTGTCGAAAGGACAAATAACACAATTCAAGAGATAATACAGGTCATGTTAGATGAGAAGAATCGCCTAAGAATCTTTCGGTGGAAGCAGTAAATACTGCTACCTACATTATTTATAGAGTTTATCTTAGGCCGCTAACTACAAATACCCTGTAAGAAATCTTGGAAAGTAAAAGCCTTCTCTAAAAAATCTTCATGTTTTTGGCAATAGTTGTTTTATTTTGAATGATATAAATCACATGGGAAAGCTTGATTCAAAAAGTGATGTTGGAATTTTTCTTGGATATTCTTAAAATAGTAAAGCTTATAGAATCTAAAATATGCAAACTATGATTATGATGGAATCTATCAAGGTTATGGTTGATGAATGTGCTAGAATAGAATAATTGTCCTTTTAAAAAGATGATGATGTTATGCTTCCAACACCAATTAGCTCAGCACCCATTACTCAGCTTATTGCAAAACCATCTACTTTAGATATCACTACTCCATCTGATGATGGAGAAGATAATGATGACGATGATCCAAAATCATCTACAACAAAACCTGGTTCTAGTTCTACATTTGTTGATCCATAGTCAACGATGGTGAAAGATCATCCAATTGAGCAAATTATTATTTATTTTGATGATCTAGTGCAAACTAGAGATATTCCTTTTGTTGACTAAAGGAAAATGGCCTGCTTTGCTTGTTTTACATCTTATATTGGGCCTAACAACTTCAAGGAGGCTCTAATGGATGAATATTAGGTGAATGCTATGCAAGAGGAACTAAATGAGTTTGTCAAACATTATGTGTGGGAACTTGTTACACGACATACTAATGTTAATATCATTGGTACTAAGCGGATATTTCGCAATAAGATAGATGATATGTAACATGACCTATCCCGATTAGGGTGATACTTGTCCTAAAACCCTAATTAACCTTTTATACCTAGCTAAACTTAACAAGAGCCAATAGCATTTCCTTCTATACCTGATAAACTGAACTTGTTTATCGATAACGAATTAAGAATTCAAAATATAGGCATTGGGAAATTAAAACTTTTTTGATAATTAAAATGATATACATTAATACATAGTTTATTAAAACATAAAACTCGATTATAAAACCTCCCAATCATGTTCATTTACTACAAAGGAACTTAAACAATGTATATATATACAGGAAGACTCATTACATCATAGAAAAGATAGTAAGACTTCTAAATCTTCTCTTTTCCTTTCGCTGAAGCAATAGGCTAAAAACCTGAAATGTTAAATTTAAGATAGGCTCTTCGACTTGCTTAGTAAGTAATAATTAGGAAAGCCATCAATATTGCGTTTAATAATAAAGAGTAATATGCAATAACAATATGCATAAAAGATAACTAACAAGATTATGGAAAACAAATAATCCAATAAATTACTAATGCAAGTCAATGACTATTATACTATGATTCCCATTTCATTTGTAAATCTAGGGTCAATTACCCACTGACACCATTTATTTGATTTTTAGACCAACACATTAGCCGACGTGCTATCTGGCCAATCCATTAATGTTCAATGGTTCTATCCTAAACTTTCTAGTGAATATGTAATCTATGGAACCTATTTTGATAAGTAGGACTTATCTTATAAGCCGAGAATCAAACTCATATCCTATATAACATATTCTCAATTCCTAGATTTACTCTTGACAATCACATTAAACATCGTTTTCCTTTTTAACAGACACATCACAGTGTTCCTAATCTCCATTCACTCTATAAACTACATGAACTACATATTTTAATATATCTTGTAAACATTTGTAAATACGAAAATTTATACGTACCTTGGTTTAGATTTCATTTCCAAATTTCCTAACTTTCTAGGTCACTAAAGCTTTACCGAAGTTCCAAGACCTATCACAAACGATTTTTGGTTAATATAAGCCTAATAATCTATATTTAGAAGCCCTAAGTCAGTCCTTAAGACCTCAAGAAATTCTAAGTGAAACACAACATAATTTCTATTTTTTTAGATGGGAGCGCGCTCCCTCACTAGGTGGAGTGTGCTCTACCAACTAAGCTCATCAAAACTTATGAAGGGAGTATGCATTTTTACAAGATGGAGCACGTTCTACCCTGCACTGACTTGGTAGTGAATAGGATAGCAACCACTATTTCATTACTAAATCACAATAACAACGTCAAACATTCCTCCAACACGTCAAGGAGGACCTCTAATGAGGTGTAAACCTATTTCCAGTCATCAAAAACAACTATTCACATATAAATCATCAGCTACATCAATAACTCAACTCAAAACTCAAAATTCAATTTACAAAAAATGATGATTTTTGATCTATAGTGGTTTGGCCTCCTCAAATCACACAAGAAATCATTCTTGATAAACCCTTAAAACAAAAACCCTAGTTGCTTGATCTCTTTCTCACTCCTGAATTAATCAAATGAAACAGTATAGATAAGTTTAAGGTTTTGATATATATATATATATATATATATATATAGATATATATGGATCGTCCTCAAGATACGCATCACGTTATCTCGAGGTTGATCAAGTGATGATGTATTAAAGTGACACATCCTAATGTGACATACATTTTAACACCATCACTACTTACGCTCATCTTTAAGTGATCCAACGATCCAAAAAATTTAAATGAAACATATATTTTTACTTACATATATATATATATATAGTTCATGTATTCTCGCCAATAAATTCATTGGACATGACTACAAGTATTTTCGGGTATGTACATTCATTTTACGACCCCCTCGTCGCACTTTGTGAATCGAAAATTTATTATTTAATTATTTATTTTTCTATTATAGGCTTGTATTAATTTCATATTAATCCCAGATCCTATAAATTCATCCGAATATACCATACATACACAAAATCACGCACACGATAATCGAGGTATGTCACACTTAATTACGAGCCAAACTCTGGTTAATTAGGATTCGAGTTCACACTAATCACTAGCTTAAATTAACATGTCATTAAATGAGAATGGCATTATTGTTTGCAACAAAGCCATATTTGTTGCACAAGGATATACTCGGGTTGAAGGTATTGATTTTGATGCGGCGATTGCTCTAGTTGGAAGATTGGAATCTATTCGTCTACAGTTAGTCATTGCTTGTGACAAAGGCTTCAATTTACAAAAAATATATGTTAGAAGTGTTTTCCTAAATGAGTATTTGCATGAAGATGTTTATGTTGCACAACCTAATGAATTTGAGGTTCATGATAATTCTAATGTTGTCTATCATATGAAAAAGTCACTTTATGGTATGAAGCAAGCACCACGAGCTTAATATGAAATGTTGACTACCTATTTGTTGTAGAAGTGTTATAATATAGGGTCTAAGACTCTATTTCTCAAAAATTAGAATAACCAGTTTGTGGTTGCGCTTATTGATAAGTTATTATTTATACTTTTATATAGGTTTAGTTTAATATAATATTTAGTATAAATATCCTTAAATGATTTCTAATTGATGTTGTTTATGCATTTTTAGGTAATCAAGCATGGTTGATGCCATGGCATATAAGGGTGGCACTGTGAGGACATAAAGGACAATGTGGAGGATTCAGACACAACGTGGGAGAGAAGGCAAAGTGAAAAGATCAGTGCAGGAGGCTCGGTATGTGCTGAAGCTGCGAAGCATAAAGGACAGCCCCGAGGGCGTAAGGCGAGCGCCAAGGTCACTAAGGCAAGGAAAGACACACAAAGAAGGCAGTGCAGTGGTGGCCCCATGGTTCAACATACATGACGTCGGGGTTTAAGTGATAGCACCAAATTAAAAGAAATTAGAAAGTTAGAGCTCTATTTCTAGTTAAATTGTAAAGTAGGGTTTCTAATTGTTATTATGACGTATAAATAGATGTTAGGACGTGGTAAACTCATATGATATAAACCATTGGCCACCATTAGAGTATTTTGGCATATGTTTTACTTATTTTTGAGTATTATGACGATTTGTAGAGATAATAAATTGAAGACTCATGTTTGGTAATTCAGGTATTATGTTATTGATTTATTTGAAGTATTTCAATTTATCTCTGATTTTAATGAATGCCATGATGTGCATGTTTGTTTCAATGATGTGTGGGTAGTTTATCAATCTTAGGGATCAATGGCTCTTATGGTATGGTTGCTATGTTATGAACATGAGTAGAATTTGAATATAAAAAGTGAAATGGTTAAGACATCTCTTGATTATGAGTGTAATGCTATAGACATCTAGATCACGTGTTTATTGATATTAAGTTTTAGAAGTTAACATGAGTGGTACAACCGTAAAATACACAACAACGAGCGATAGTTGTTGATTAGGGAAGCACAGATAGTAAACTTAATTGGTTATGAATTGAAAGTTCTGGAACATTAAAGCAATGTGGAGCTTATGTTATTTATACTACTAGGTGGAGTTCCAGTTTGCACATTAGAATCTTTTATGTCACGATATTGGGTTGTACTTAGCAATCGAGCCGTAACCAACGTAAGTATGTAGTGAGTGCATACACCTTTCCCTGAAGAAGATATCCATAGTCAATATAATTTGGGCACACTATTACTACAATCAAGCCATTAAACTTGCGATGGAGGTTGAGTTTTTGGTGTTGTTGCCAGGGATTGATAGTCACTTAGACTTACTTAGTTTCAAAAATTGCTAAGTTTTATTTTAAGTACTTTACTTTCAAGTTAATAAAAACAACTAAAGTCTTATGTTGATTGATCCTACTACACTTGATCTACATTTTTGTGTTTGGTGTTTCAGGGTAAAGAACGTATAGTTATCATGTTAAGGAATCAAATAGTGAAATCATTGATTGAATCTCTAAGTTGATCAATCAAAGTGAAGCTGTTCGAGAAAGTACCATATACTAAGCATAACCAATCGCGAGTGGTTTTGCATGGATAAAATATCATCAACCATATTATGATTTGTGGGAAGTCAAAAGCATTGCAACTACATACAAGGAATGGAATCATAAAATAATTATCAAAGCTTTTATAATCCTTACATTCAATATGTCTATCAACCATCATGGGTTTTCATAAAAATTGAAAATCATGAAAAGATCAATAGATGAACAATTGTCTCTTACATCTTTAGAGCAATTAGTATGAAAAATAGCTGAGTAGAATGAGCGCGATCTCAAGAAATGTAAGGAAAGATTAGAGATTTATGCGCTTGATATAAGTGATTATTTAAACGTCTATATAGGGTTACGTTTGCCGTATATTTAGAATAAGTATCCCTAAATAAGTTCTAATTCATGGAAGAATTGCATTTTTAGGAAATTTTTCAGGAAATTAAGGTGTAATGGAAGGAATTGAGGAAAAATAAGAAGAAACGGAGCAAGAAACCACGAAATTAGAGTTAGCATAGTGGGTACATGTGTTCACACTGTGCGAATAAAAGGCACGGTGTGGGAATGAAAGGCACATCGTGGGAAGGAAGAAAAAATGAAGAAAATCAACTTAGGAGGTCCAGTCCATTGGCAGCATCGTGACACAAAAGGGACTGCAATGGGAGAAGCTAGCAACTCCAGGAGCTCAAAAATACACAATAAAGTAGTGGCACAATGGTGGCATCGTGGCACATATGAGACGACGCCAAGGTAGTAAGTGATAGTGCCAACCATGCAAGAAATAGAAAATGGAGCTTTAATTCGAGTTAAATTGTAATTTAGGGTTTCTAATTATTATTAATGAGTGTAACTATGTATTTAGACGTGGTAAACTCATAAGATATCACCACATTGAAGGATATTAGCCACCATTAAAGTAATTTAGAATTAAGTTTGAGTATTAAGGAGTTTTTGTCGGAGAAAACATTGAAGACTCTACATTTGCAATCAATATTTGGTCTAATCGATTAATTCAAGGAAATATCTTTATTCATTTCTAATTTGCAATAAACTCCATAGTGAATTGTGACATGTGTGTTTCGATAATGTGTGAGTAGTCTATTTATCTTAGGGATTAATGAATCCTATGGTATGAATGTTTTGCTTTGAATGTGAGTAAAAAGTGATATAATAGGTGCAATGGTTAGAATTGTATTGATTATGAGCGTAATGCCTTAGACATATCGGCGACATGTTTAATGAACTTAGGCTTTAGAATTTACATTGGCAATAGAAGCTTTTAATCGAAACTTGAATAGTACAGCCATAAATTGCATAAGATCGATTGATAGTTCTTGATTAGGGAGGCGCGGTTAGTGAACTTAATTAATTATGAATCCAATGATTTGAAACTTAAAGCAATGTAGAGCTTACGTTATTGTCTGGGCCTAAATTTTTAATTGTGTTTTAATCCTTAATCTGGATCACCGACCCGTGACGTGAGACCCACATCGTGATACTCAAACTGACTGAGGCGTGTGGCAGGATTTTTATATTTGTTTGATGATTTCCTAGTGTATCATTTTTGTAGAGTACTAAGTTACCTCTACTTGTTATTTATAGGTGTCGATACTGAGCGGGGACATGCCTCGAGATGCATGCAGTCATGGGACTGGGTAGATAGTGATATGGTAAGTTAACATTAAGTTGATATGGCTTAATTAGTTAAAATTGATGTGGCTATAGTTGATTTATAATAAATGTATCTTATGTTAGTAAAACATAACAATATACATTTGATGTTTCTCAAGATACATGTGGACACATAAAGAGATTAATGGAGAATCAATTGGTGTTAGCGAGGTTGAGTTAGTGGATTTGAAATAAAAGGTGAACCATTAGATTAGCCTCGAGATAGGTGTACAAATTAAGATCAAGGGCTATAATTAAGTATATAAGTGCTTTTAATGGCCACACAAATCATCTAGATCCCTTAAGAGAAGGAAATTTTGTGGTTTTAGTTTCTGGAATTATCTAAGGATTTGTGGGAGAGAGATGAAATTTATAATAAAAGATTCAAGAAATCAAGCTACGAATCAAGTAACCTAGGTAATGAAGTTCATTACCTCTACATGCTTTAATTTTCTGAGCATATGGTCTTGAATTAGGAAGTTATAATCAAAGTAAATTTAGAAACCTTTTTCACTAATTTTATGAGTTAAATGAGACATCAAGTGAGTCCCTGAACCTTGATTTTTGAAATTAATGGTTGTTGGTAAAATTAGAGATGTTAGTTCAGTTCTGGTTTTTGTGTAATTTCATATGGTAAATGATATAATTTTTAAAATTGCTTTTACGTATTTTAATTCCTTGTTTTGAGATGACAATCCAGCTATTAAGAAGTTCCTAATTTGGATTTAAAACCTAAAAGTTACAAATTTTTGAAGTTTTATGTGTTCATCACTAAATTTTCTCAAATGTATATTTAACTTGATGAAATCTACAGATGAGGTCAAAGGGATTTTGTTTAATTTTGTAATTGGGGTCCTTTTAAGGTTTATTTTGATCAAATTAAGGTCATCTTCGACTCCCCAAGATTGCATTTTGAAATTAGAGGTTTTCGACGAAATTTAGGTTTGAATCTTGTATTGGTTTTTAACTATTTTTAGAAGGTAAGCATTATGTTCTTTGAAAACGGATTACATATTCAAATTCCTTGCAAAAAACTATTAAATTTGCTATAAAGAAGTTCAAAATTCGGAGTTGAATCGATAAAGTTTTGATCGATCAAAGATTTCATGTTATTTGTCTAAATGAATCTGGTTTTTATGAAATTTTGATATGGAGGAATTTTATTTTTCAAGTCTTATTTCGTCTTTGAAATCCTTTCAAAATTTCGCTTGGCTAAGTATATTGGATTTCCATATTTGGTTTTAATTTTATCAAGTTATTTCGACTAAAACTTAAACCACTTAACTTAGTTTAAAACCCTATTTAATGCCTTAAACCCACTCGAAGATATACTAAATGATATCGGGAGTCTGCGGGAGACTCGGGAGTCTGAGTGGGAGTTTTGGGATGTTGGGAGACTAGTTTAGCTAAGAGACTATTACGTGGAGTGTAAGTAATCTTGTCAAGGTTCTTAATTACATTTCTATTCAATTATGCTCTGTTTTACAATCTATTTGACTATAAAATGCCTTGAATTCTAATATCGTGAATTCGTTTCATATTCTACTTATTATATAAGTGTTTTTATTTTGATATCTTTTGCATATGGATTCATTGACTCTATTCTCATGTTTTATGTCTTTCTTACTATTTTGATGAAAGTGTGATCGAGAATTAGATGCTATTAGGACTACATAAATGCAGTTGGAATGCGAGTCTTTCTTGTAATTACCAATTAGTGGTAGAATCTAGGATCCATTGCACAATATGGGATGCACGACACACGGGGGCACTAAACTTCTGGGGTTTTCAGCACTCACCACTACTCTTGAGCGTCACACAGGTCACCAAAACTCGGGGTAGTTGGCAAGAATATGTAAATGAGTGATTATGGAGGTATAGAGCTTAGCTCCAACCTTCAGTAGAGGTGTAGAGCACAACTCCACCCTGAGATAGTGGAGTAAGGCCTATGTGATAAGACTCGCAGCCGATCAGACCTAGATCACTACTACTTAGCTTGTATCATTCTCATTTTCTTTAACTTTGGTATTTTCTAGCATATTTCCGCTTTAGCACTTCTTCGTTATATTTATGCTTTTAAATATCAGTCGATTATGTTTGGAGATGTACATGAGAATCACCAAGAATTACTTTATTATATATTGTACTCAATATGATGGTTGGTCCAGATCCATTGACTATATTTTAGCATTCAACGATTTTCTACTTACTATCTTATAGGTATCGACTTTTGATCTATTCTTTACTTTATGTATGTTCTATAAATTATGGGTTGTATATTGCATTGAGCAGTTAGTTCCTCAACTTGACACTTGACTAGCTCATTGTGTTATCATCCTTACGATAAACATATATATATATATATATATATATATGCATGTGATGTTATTTCCCGGTTCCCATACTTAAGATTTTTAATAAGTGCTTCTGCATAACTATTAAGATTTCTGCTGGATTTTTTTAACTATGAAAAGTTTTAGGTACCTATAAAATCCAATAATAATGTGACAAGTGTATTACTTATCTTGAATGCGTTTAATGAGGAGAATAGGAAGAAAGGCTTACTCATGCGTTGTTAAGTCATACGAGGTTGAAATTAGGCTTAATTACAAGATTAGGTCAGATAGTGCATTGTTTTAAAGAAGGGGCATAGTTGGCATCAGAGCCTTTACTTCTCAATAAGTTTTCCATTAATTTGACTAAAACAGTCACCTTATATGTGGAAACTAGGAGATCATAGAAACCATTAGTTAGGACGTGAGCGAAAGTGAGCTGAGGATTTACATTATACACGTGTTAATAGATAAATGTATATAGATACGTGTTATGCCACATAGTAGCTAATTCGCGTTTGCTATTTACTTGCAAACTTAGATGGCTGATATGGGAGAGGGAGGAAATGTGGAAGCCAGTGGCAATCATCCCCATACTATTGCTGAAGATCTTTAGAGGCTGCTTGACTGAGTGACAGCTCGTGGTCAGCAGTTGACCGACCTCATCACTATGATGATAGCCCGTTTTGCTCCACTGGCATCGACATCAACCCCTAAGACTATTACAATCATTATACTGGCGCTAGAGTTTCATATTATGACCCCCAACAACACTGATATTATAAACTCTTCTAATTTGACAGCATTGGTAATAGAAACAATTGATGTAGTACCATCCCCCATGCCTACATCTTCCAGCACATCGATCGAGGTCTAGCTTGTGAAGGACTTCGTTAGACTCGTGTCAGCCTACTTCAATGGAGTAAGGAACTTTGAGAAGTGAAAAACTATCTTAAGAGAAGCTTCATAGGATACAGAAGATCAAGGATAGACTTTGAGCTGAGATATCATTGTACACCTTGGAAAGAGACGCGGATGTTTGGTGGCGTAAAATAGTAGCTACTCATTAAGAGTTTGAGACGTGGGAGGACTTCAAGATGAAGTTATATTAGTAATACATCCCGCGCAGTGATGAAGAGGTTGAGGAAGGAATTCATGAACCTAAAATAGTAAGCACAGAAGTCTGTGATTCAGTATATAGACCAATATGAGGTTGTTTGCCTTGGACTTAGTAAGACATGATTATGAGGGTGTGTACCCTTTCAGTGACCCTATGAGGCTAGACACCGATTTTAATTTAGTTAGTACATGCGTCAGGAGAATTACCAAGATCTATCAGCGAACCCTATCACATGAGACATTCTACTTGGGCAGAGTCATAGATAGGACAACATTAGGTCTAATTTTATCAGTAGAGCAGACTAAGAGTGCAAGAGGAGGAGCTAGAGAGGCAAGAGACAAAGGAGATAGAGCAGAGGTTCCCAACGATAAGGGCAGCTAAATTTTACACACTGAATTTTCCCTATGCGTCATACCTCTCTCCAGCGTAAAGCACGGTAGGTAAACCTTCCTTGCCACCTTTAGTTAGACAAGTGTTGCTAGCTCACACCGGTGCACTTCTTGCATCATCGATCGCACAAGCTCCCTGATTGTAGCATCAGGGCAGTAGAGGTCGAAGTCAGGGCAGAACAAAGGCCGAGATGGTAGATAGGGATAGAGACGGCCGCAAGGACATGGTCACTATCAAGCACAAGGTTAGTTTTAGGCATAAGGTTAGCGCATATAGATTACATGCTACATTTGTAAACAGGTCGGGCACATACTAATGGATTGTTCGCAGTTGGAAGCAGTCTACACACAACAGGACTAAGAGGAGGTTCATTTAGTAACCCGACTAGACGCCAACGCCATACGAGTTCTCATTAAGGGTACGATTTCGATTTATGGTAGAGATTCATATGTGTTGTTTGATTTTAGATCTACCGTATCTTTTATTGTTGGTCGCATGTTAGTCATCTTAGGACTGACACCCATTAGACTTATACCACATTCGATCCTTTATATCATAATCGAAGATAAGGTTCACCTTAACAGCCTAGTTGAAATATGTGCATTTGAGATAGGTGGATTAGAATTACCTGCAAACTCTAGGGTTCTTGAGGTCTTTGTGTTCGATGCATTATCAGGTATGGGCTAGCTAGCAGCTTATCACGCTCATATAGACTGTTTTAGTAATATAATGATATTTGAAATCCAAGGACATATGACATATACATATAGAGGAACTACATTGAGAGCCGATAGCACAAGAGTTTGACTTGCGACTAGTGGAGAGATGGAGACACTAGTAGCTTTGTATGTAGTGGCAGAGAATCAGGGACTCAAATTTGAGGACATACCAGTTGTTTGCAAGTTTATAATTGTTTTTTAAGAGGAATTACTTGTTGTACCATTGTCGAGAGAGGTGGAATTCATCATTGAGTTACTACTAGATATTAGACTTATTTCTAGGCTTTCCTACCATATGGCCCCGCGAGAGTTAGAGGAGTTGAAGACTCACCTTTAGGACTGTGGGCATAATGGATTCATCATGTCCTCTATGTTGCCATGGGGAGCACTCGTCTTTTTTTTGAAAAAGAAGGATGGTACTCTGAGACTGTGTATCGATTACAAACAGTTGAAGAAAGTTACAGTCAGGAACAAGTGTCCACTTCTGAGGATCAAAGATTTATTTGATTTGTTGAAAGGAGTACAATATTTCTGCAAGATGGATATGTGATTAGTATCATTAGCTTAGGATCAAGGATTAGGATAGGTCCAGGACAACTTTCAGTATGAGATAAGGACAATATCAATTGTTGTCATGCCAGTTGGACTGATCAATAATACCGCAATGTTCATGGATTTGATGCATAAGGTTTTCACCCCATTTCTTGACCACTTTGTGATAGTTTTCATCGATAATATACTGATATATTTGAAGACTAGAGTGGATCAGGAGCATTACCTCAGGGAGACATTGCAGACTTTAAGGGAACAAAAACTTTATGCCAAGTAAAGCAAGTGTAAATTTTATCTTTATAAGGTCAAATTTCTGGGGCACGTTGTTGGAGCAGAAGGGATTGTAGTAAATCCAACTAAGATTTAGGTTATCATAGATTTTATAGCACTAATAACAATAATAGAGATCATGAGCTTTCTTGGTTTGGCAAGCTGCTACCATTGGTTTGTAAAGGATTTCTTGAAGATTGCTTCACTAATTACAAGATTAACATAAAAGGACGTCATTTTTTAGTGGACAGAGGGCTGTGAGCTGGCATTTGATAAGTTGAAGAGTTTCTTGACTATTGCGCTATTATTGGTATTGCCAGAGGTTGGACAAGGATTTATATTCTATATAGATGCTTCTCGTATGGGTTTAGGCTGTGTACTAATGCAGAGGGAAGAGTTGTTGTTTATGCCTCCATATGGCTTAAAATATAGGAGAAGAACTATGTCACCCATGATTTGGAGTTGGCAGCAATTGTGTTTGCGCTGAATATATGGAGACATCATCTATATATAGAGAAATTCACACTCTCTATAGATCAAATGAGTCTAAAGTATCTTTTCATATAGAAGGAGTAGAATATGAGATAGCGCAGATGGTTTGAGTTTCAGAAGGAGTATAACTTTTCCTTGGAGTATCACCTAGGAAGAGTTAACATAGTTGCAGATGCGATGAGTAGGATACCAGTTAGAGATGTTGAGGTCGTTGAATGCCACGTAACACATGAATATGGGTTACTCAAGGCAACAATGAAAATATGTCAGTCAGAGCTTCCTAGAGATACTCGAGTTAAGATTTGTGCACAAATGAGAGTACAGATTGTGTCTACACAGAGAATGTTAAAGAGTCAAAGAATCGACGGGTTGTACTCGAGGTTTAGTGAGTTAGCATAGTAAAGATTGTGTTGACTGGACAAAGACGTCAGATCAATGACTAAAATACATAGGGAGACTTTGGATACCATTAGTGGTAGATCTAAGATATGAGATTCTTACACAATTAATGATTCATCATTCAACTAGACAGGACCAAAATGTACCATGAAATGAAAAGATATCTATGGTGGCTTGGGTTGAAGGTGGATACGCCTGAGCTCATTAGGAATTGTGGGATTAGTCAACAGCTAAAGGCTAACCATCGTAGAAATAGAAGTTTGTTACATATACTTCTTATTCCACAATGGAAATGGGTAGATATTCCCTTGGAATTTATTAGAGGACTATTGAGGGCTGCTAGATAACACGACTTTATTTTGGTGATTATTGATAGATAGACAAAATCTGCTCACTTATTACTAATTACAACTCATTACACATTCGACTAATAGAGTATATTATTTAAGAGAGAGATTATCAAGCTATATGGGGTACCGTTGACTATCACGTGAGACAAAGACGCTATGTACACATGCATGATGTGACAGAGTATGCTAGAGCAAATATGGTATGCTCCTATAGTTCAGCACAACTTTTCACCATTATATTGATTGGCCGACTAAAAGGTTGACTCTGGTTCTCGAGGATATGCTTCAAGCTTATGTATTAGAGTTTTGCGGATATTAGGAGGACTACCTACCATTGTGTGAGTTTGCTTACAATAAAAATTATCATGCGCATATTAAGAAGGAGCCATTCGAAGCTTTATATGGTAGACCGTGTCGCTCGCCCTCGTGTTGGGCTGAGCTAGAGGACCAGGAGATTGTGGGGCTTGAGATTGTTGTTAACCATACTGAGAAAGTCAAACAGATTCATTAAAGTCTCAAGCATTCCCAAGAGAGACAGAAGAAGTACGTAGATAAGTATCGTGGAAATCTTACATACACCGAGGGAGCCTTTGTTTATGTGAAGGTTTTCCATTGGAAGTGTCTTCAGAGATTTGGGGTGAAAGGCAAGCTTGCATTGATATTCATCAAGCCTTTTTAGATTAAGAAATGGGTCAAGAAAGTTGCATACGAGTTTAAGCTGCCAAGACATATGTCAGGGATTTATCGAGTTTTCCATATTTTAATGCTTTGACTAGCTGAGTCGAAGGCATATGTACAACCGATTGTTAATATAAGTAAGATTAACCTGAGTGAGAACATATCTTATGAGGAGTAGCTAATTCAAATCCTAGATTGAAATGTACAACTGTTGGGGAGTAAGTCTATCCTGAAAGTACTCGTCAAGTGGTAGTTCCACGATGACTTAGAACTCAATTGGGAAGGGGAAGGGTATACGATGGACTAATTTTCGTACCTTTTAGAGTCAGGTAAAATTTTTATCTCAACAACTCATGCAAATGCCACGCATTTATCTCGCGGCGGAGAAGTCATGAAAATGGCCCGCGTATGCTGAAGTGGCCGACCCATGCAACCTCGTGCAATTCATGCAAATGTTACACACATATCTCGAGGGGTCATCTCATGCAAACGACACACATGTATTTGACAGTGGACAAACCTTGCCAACAACATGCACGTATGTCGAGGTTGACAATCCATGCAAACATCACGCACGTATCTCGAGGGGACAACCCATAGAAATGACAAGCACGTATTTGGCGGTTGGCGACCTATGCAAACAACATGAACGTATCTCAAGTTTGGCAATCCATGCAAACATTACGCCATGTGGATCGATAATTTATACTAATGGCGCATTCTCCGAATGCGCCATTAGTATAAGCGGCTGATAGTCGTGGGCGCCACGTGTACTGGCCCCCATTGCCATTAGTATAAGGGACAGATACACGTGGGCGCCACTTGTATCGGCCCCCCCTTATATAGTTTAAGTTGTCGATACACGCCACGTGTATCGGCCCCTTATACTAGTATAAGTTGTCGATACACTTGGACACCACGTGGGCGCTTCGTGTGTCGGCCCCCTTGTACTAATGGCGCTTTTTCAAAATGCGTTTTTAGTTGGGTAAAAATTTTACACTAATGGCGCATTCTCAAATTGCGCCATCAGTATAAAAATTTTACCCAACTAAAAACGCATTTTGAAAACGCGACTTACCTTAGTTCTGTAATAAAAACAAAACATAACTTATTTTACTAATTTATTTTATTTTTAACAGTACATTTGTAATTTTTTCCTAGTTTCACCAAAAAATGGGAAAATATTAACGCTCTTCGAAACACGCGGACAATGCGTCAAAACATCAACTTGACCCTATTTCATGGCGATTAGAGTATAACACATACATTATGTACACAACAAACAAAAATAAAATTTTACCTTGTGATCACCAACCCATGACGCTTGTGTAATGATCGGTGTCCCTAACTAGGTGATTAACCATAGTTCGAACACATTAACTCGAGTTAGGCTTGTGGTTAAGCCTATCTTATATTGATTAGCGTGTGCGTAGGATGACATAGGTTATTTGGATTAAAATGAGTTAACATAACCTATAATTAAAAAAATCAAATAAATTAAAAAATGAGAGATGTTGGATAGGCCTCGAGATGCGTGGTGTATCATGATTTGTATCATTTTTAGGAAATGACGACAGGATTTTTGCCTCGAGATTTGTACTAATTTTGATGATGAAGATGAAGTTGAGGTGCTGAAGCAGGAGGTGTTGCAATTAAGTTAAAATCAAGTTTTGAGGAAATGATTTTTTTTTCCTCACTCTCTTCACCGTCTTTGCAAGGCTCTTCCATCTTCTCATCTTCCCGTCCTTGCCGCCACCACCACCATCATCCCTTCACCTCGCCTCGCCATCATCATTGTATCCTTTTTGGAAAGAGGGCAAGGTTTTCTTCTTCGTTGAAACTAGGTGAGTTTTCTCTGTCATCATCACTGTTATCATTGAATTTCAGGATGTTTTAGGTGTGTACGAGCCATGGTGGCTCTAGTCATGGGTTAGGTGTGAAGAGGGAGGTTCAAAAAGTTCATTGTAACCTCTATTTGGATTAGTGATGTTTGGTTCAGGGTGTTTTTAATGGTGTTTATTGTTATGACTTTCGATGTTGTTGTTATTGTTGATGAAGTTTTAAGTTGTTGGAGGGGTTGTAAACGTTGTAAGTATTATTTGTAGACCCCCTAATGTGTTTTAGATGTGAATTGAGGTGTCCCAATGGTCCGGGAGAGGTATTACTGCAACTCTGAGGTGGAGTTGAAGTGTTTGGCCCCGCTGGCGATGCCGCGGGCATGGAACCCATGCCACCGTGAGCCTAAACGTGAGAAAAATCTCAAAAATTCGGGTTTTGGCTATCGAGTATCGAATTCGGACAAAATCTAGCCCAAGTTTCTAGGATCATACTAGTACCACTTTAACATCAAAATTGACTCAAATAAACTTATGTTAATGTAGATTTACGTGGGAGTTCTCTAAGAGGTTTGAGAAGTTCAGATAGATTAGGAAATAGCTACCAAGGTAAGAGGGACTCATTTATTTATCAATTATGCTATGTAATCTTATATTAATTAATTCATATAGTTATAGACTGGGTTTGGGGCATAATACTGTGACTTGTAGTTTTTAATGTTTTCCAAATTGAATACCAAAGGTGAAATGAAAAGGATTCCGTAATGAAAGTGCAACGAAGAAGGCGAATAGGTACAAACCTCTTTTGATTACAACGAGGAAGGCGGATAAATACCAACCTCTGTTGAAAGTAATGAGGAAAACGGATATGTACAAAACTCTAATAAACACATAGAGGAAGGGAAATAAGTACCAACCTCTAATGTGAATAAAGAGGAAGGCAAATAAGTACCGACCTGAAAATAAAAGAGACGATAGGAATCATGTTCATTCATTATCCTATTAAAGTTGTAATCTCAATTATATTTAAATACATTTTATGGGATCTCACATCGGCCAATGTGTAGACTTTGTAGTTTGTATTTTTGTATAAATGAGAGAAAGACTTTGGTTTTGACTCAAACTGAATTAAAGGGTCATAGTACAGGTGCAATACACCGTATGGCATGCATATGTTTATGTATTGTTTATACTGCATTGATGCACTGATTAACTATTTTTAGGTTCATATTATTGTATACTTAATCCTTTGATTATTAATAGATAATTGATATGTAAATGAGCATCACTTATTGAGTAAGTTGGTGCGCTCACCCCCTTAAACATTTTAAGTACTCCGACTAGCGGACAAGATAAAGGGGAAAAAAGAAGATCTAGTTATCTAGTGATCTTCTTCGATGTATGAAACACAATTTTTATTCCTATAGTGTTTGAAAAACTTTGTGTATATAACAAGGTGGGGATATTGTATCGTAACCGAGGTTTGTTCCGGTTTTATATATGTTTTCTTATATCTTCGGTTTCATCGAAAATGTTTTAATTTTCGCTTTGTATTTTATTTCTTTTATTCAATATTGCAGGATATACATGTTATGACTTTATGGTTGTGAAAGTAAGGGATTGGCTTTACTTAAGTCTGGCTGATGTACTGGGGATAAATTAGGATTTCAGGCTAGGTATCGCCCTAATCGGGATAAAGGATGCTATACTATTGGTCCCACCACAGACATTTAAATTTCAAATAAATATAAAAAAATATTTAATTAGTCATCTAATAAAGTTTAAGAAATTCTTGAATTTCACAATTCTTTCCAACTTATAAAAAATTTCATCCATGAAGTTTAAACTTACAAGTTACCAAGATCAAAAAAGATACGCAAAATGATTATTCATATAAAAATCTTGCTCTAAGGTTAACTCTGAATCTCCGTGAAATTGCAACTTAAAAAGTACAAGTGGAATTACCTCAGTTCTCAACTTCTGAATATTTTGATCCATAATCTGAATAGGTTGCTCTTCGTAAGTGATATCTTGTCTCAAACCAATTTGGTTTCATTCTGCTAAATGATGTGAATCTAGCTCCTTTTTGCGAAGCATAGAGACATGGAACACATCATGAACTCTGGTAAGATAAGACAGTAAAGCAATCATGTAAGCAACTTTTCCAACTCTCTGAACAATCTTAGATGGACCAATAAATCTATGAGAGAGTTTTCATTTTAATCCAAACCTGTATAGACCTTTGCGAGGTAACACCTTAAGATAAACCCAATCACTTATGTTTTACTCAACAACTCGGTGTTAGGGATCATAATAACTCTTATGCTTGTCCTGAGCAGCTTTCAGCCTCTAACGAATCAGTTGGAGTACGTGCCCTAGGTCAATCTACAAACATTGTTTATATTATAATTTTAGTTAATAAAAGTGAAGTTTTCATTTGTTTTATTATAAGTGATTGCATGTTTACCTTATAGTAAGATCCATGAGTATTTGTTGAAATATCATAAATGTCCCTAGTTCTTCATTATACTGGAATAATAATGAATTAAGGCTAGTATGAATATTGATTGATGTTCATGTGATGATCATGCATATAGGGATACAAATCGAGATCATGAGTACTTGTTATGGGAACAAGGTATAAGAGCGACATGCTATCAGAACACCACATGGATTAAGTCATAGGTGTTACTCATGATTAGTATATCATTAGTCCTTCAACTTGAGATTACCATAAACTTTAATATTATGAGCATGGTAATTTGACACAATGAAATGTTGTCATTAACCAGTCAATTATAAAGATTATGATTGGTTACCAAGTGAATAATATGAGAAGGTGTGTAATCAAGATAGAATTTGTCCCTCTCGTATAGAGAGAGTTATCAATGGATCCCTCAATATGTTAGATCGTTAAATGACCAAGTCCAAGTGAATTGATATGATCAATATCATTTGGATGTTTTCAGTCTACCTAAAGATTGATACTAGTACCATTGAATATTAAGGGTGACTTTCCATGTCTTATGTTTAATCAAAGGATATCACACAACAAAAGGATATGATTTATGTTATTCATTAGGTTGTATCGATTTTGATATTCATGCTATTTGGGTAGTCATAATGTCTTGCAAGAGACCGTTTATAACTTGTGTACCAATATGGTTTTGATTTATAGTCTATATCGCATGAACCTATTGGGTCGCATACAAAAATTGCTTTGTGCAATCTCAATTGGTCCGTAGTAATGACTTTTATATGATAAAATTCGTAACATAAAAGCCCTTACAATTTGTTATTTCATTACTTATTAATATAGGCATATATGTAATTTGCTTAAACTACCTAAATACAATAGTCGTAATGTGAATAGGATTTTAAATGATGGCTTATCTACACATATAAATAAAGGTTGAAACCCTAAAATGAAAGAAGATTTTCGTTTTTTCTCTTTTCGAGTTCTTTGGATTTTGGGAGGGAAAGAAAAAATATTTTCTATGTCTCTTGAGGCTAGCACTCCAAATTGTGGTCACCATTCGTGTATGGGTTTTTGATAGAGGACAGGCGCTTGAATGTCTTGGAGATCAAACAATCAGAGAAGAAAATCATGGATTAAGGTAAGGTTTACATTTGTACACTTAGTTTAATGGAACTTAGTTTCGATCCTGTTGGGGTTTTTCAAAATTGTTTTGAGTTTTTCGCTGCGTATGAACCCCAAAACCCAACAGGATCTACTCAACTACTTTTTAGTAATCTCATACAATATGTGCCCCTAACTCTACTAATACCTCTAGTTCTACCTTAGACAATGGTGCTCTACATGGGAAACTATATAAGGCTTTAAAATACGCCATCCCAATGCTTATCTGATATCTATTATTATACGAGAACTCACACAATGGAATATATTCCTTTTAAGAGCATCCATATTTTAGAATATAGGATGGATCTTAACATATCTCCAATATATGAATCTACCGCTCCAACTGACTATCAATCTCTGGATGAAATGTGATACTAAATCAAACTAAAGTACCATAGCAATCCTGCATACTCTGCCACAACACAGAGGTGAATTGAATACCTTTATTAGAGACAATAGAAAGTGGTATTCCATGCGAATGAAGGATCTCATGCTCATAAATGACACATAACTTTGGAAAACCATAATATTGAGCATCTAGGAGAAAATGTGCAAATTTTGTTAGCTTATCGATGATAGCCTAGATACTATTTGTTTCCTCTAAGATCTAGGTAGATTAGTCATAAAATTCATAACAATATGCTCTCGCTTCCATTGAAGAATGGATATTGGTTGTAGTGATCTTTTTAGTCTATGCCTTTCGGCTTTGACTCGATGGCAAATCGCATTATGTCTAATGTAATCAACAACGTCTAATCTTATCCCTAGCCACTAATACAACCGACACATATTGTGATATATCTTGGTCCTACCTAAATTAACTCAATTTCTAGACCTATGAGACTCTTAAAGAATCTCATCTTGGATCTTAGCCACTGATGGAACCCACAACCTACCTCTGAGTCTTAGGCTCTAATAATCGTCCAATCTAAGTTATTGTTGTTCTTTGCTAATCCTCTGAACTTTCCATTATTAACATCATTCTACTGGCTCACAATAATTCGCTGAATAGAGACGGTCCACACTCCTAGCCGAGCAACTAGTGGTATATTACGTGATTAATGAAGCTCTGACAAAGATATAAGTGTGGCCACCTCGAGTAACTTATACTCGTAGGTAATATGAAAAGCTACCCTTAATGTCGTTTCTTATTTCTTACTCAGTGCATCAACTACAACATTTGCTTTTATATGATAGTATTCAAGATTGAGATCAAAGTTTTTCAAATGTTCAAACCATTGCTTCTGTCTCATATTCAATTCCTTTTACGAGAAAAGGTACTTAAGAATCTTATGACTTAAATATAGAGTAAACGTTTCCTTGATCAAGTAATGTCTCCAAAGCTTCAAGGCAAACACAATCCCTACTAGCTTAAGATCATGAACAAGATCATTCTTCTCGTTAGTCTTCGACTGCAAAAAAGACTAGGCTATAACTCTATTATCTAAAATCAACACACAACCCAATCCAACATAATTTTTGTCAGTGTAGACCGTAAACTCTTTATCATAATCAAGTAACTCCAATACTATAGCTATAGTCAATCACTTTTTAAGCTCTGCAAAAGCTTATTCATAAGCCTTTTACCACGCACTCTACATTCTTTTGTGTTCTTGTTATTGTCGAAGCAATTTTAGATAAATTCTACTCAAACTTGCGAGAATAATTGGCTAAACCAAGAAAGCTTTTAATTTCTGTTATACTCGTTGATTTAGGCCATTTCACAATAGTCTCAGTTTTCATAAGATCTACTAAAATTCTACCAACTCTAACCAAATTACCTATAAACTCAACTTCTGAAATCCAAAACTCGTGTTTGCTGTATTTGACATACAACCTATGGTTTCTTAAATTTTAGAGAATAACTCTAAGATGTTCTCAAGGCTCCTTATGAGTCTTGGAATATATCAGAATATCATCAATAAATAAGATCACGAAATGGTTTAAATACAGCTTCAGTATCCACTGACATATCTATAAATATAACCGGTGCATTGGTCAAACCAAATGGCATTATAGTTAAATCAAAGTGATTGTATCTCATACTGAAAGACGTTTTCTCCACATCCTTTGCCTTAACTCTCAACTGTGTTAGATTTTTGGGGTTCATACGTAGCGAAAATTACAAAATAATTTTGACAAAAAACCCTAATAGGATCCGAATCTAATTCCATTAAAAACGTTTCAACCATGAAAACTTAATCATACAATGGTCTCAATATACCTTTCTAAAGGTTGATCGATCTCTAAGGCGCTGCCAACGACGAACGCCCTCTACCAGCAGTCGACACACATACAGCGACCGAGATTTGAAAAGCAAGCTTCGAGAGAATACGAAACCTTTTTTGTTTCTCTCCAAAACGATCCAGAGCGTACTAGAAAACCGTAATTCATTTCTGAAACGAAAATGGAGTTTCGGCCCTTAATCTTTCATGCGTGTGTTCTAACTTAAAGCGTATATTTATACAACCCTTGTATATAGATAGTTAAGTAAATTATACATATACCCCTACTTAAAGAAGTATAAGTGTAATACACCACAAGGACGTTTTTGTCATGAATTTTATCATACAAAATTCATTTTTCTGAACCATCTTAAGATATCGCAAAACCATTCTTAGTGTGCGACCCAATAGGCTCATACGACGTTGGTAGTGTACCAAAACAAATTTTGGTATACAAGTCATAAGCGCCCTCTAGCAAGACATTATAACTACCCAAGTTGTATGAATATCAAATCGATACGACCTAATAAATAGTGTATATAATATCCTTTTGTCACACGATATCCTTTTGATCAAACATGTTCAATCGTACTAGTCTCGATCTCTAGATAGATTGAAAACATCTAAGTGAAATTGATCAATATCAATTCACTTAGACTAGGCCTTTTAACTGTCTAACGCATCGAGGGATCCACTGGATATCTCTCTTTACATGAGAGAGACAAATTCTATCTCGATTACACAACTTCAGCACATTGCTTACACAGTAACCAATCACAACCTTTATAATCACCCGGTTAAAGGCAACATTTGATTGTGTCAAATCATTGTGTTCCTAATGTTGAAGTCTCTGGTAATCTCAAGTCAGGGGACTGAAAAATATACCTATCATGAGAAATAACTATGACTTAATCCATGTGATGTTCTCATAGCAGGTCGGTCCAGTACTTTGTTCCCTAACAAGTACACGTGTTATTGATTCGTATCCCTATACGTATAATCATCATATGATCATCAATCAAGACTCACACTAGTCCTAATTCATTATAGTTCCCAGTATAATGATCGACTAGGGACATTTAGGATATTTCTGTAAATACCCATAGATCTTATTATAATGTAAACATGCAAATTAATTATAACAAACGAAAAATGAAATCCTCTATTTTATTAACTAAAAGTATTCATAAAGACAGTTAATGGATTGACCTAGGGCACATGCCCCAACATCTCCCACTTGCACTAGGGCCAATCATACATGCATCTAATGCCTAATGATCTAACATGACCATCATGTTTTGCTTGTGGAAGAGCTTTTGTCAATGGATCCGCAACGTCGTCTTCAGTAGGTACTCTGCAAATCTTAACGTCCCCCCTCTCAATAATTTCTCTGATGAGATGAAAACGCCTGAGTATATATTTGGATCTGTGGTATGATCTAGGTTCCTTGGCATGTGTTATTGCCCCGTTATTGTCACAATACAAACAAACAGGGTTAGGTATACTTGGAACTACACCTAGTTCAAAAATGGACTTTTTGATCAAAGCGCCTCCTTTCTTCGCATCGACGTTGCAATATACTCGCACTTCGTTGTAGAATCTGCCACGGTCTCTTGCTTCGAAATTTTCCACCTTACTGCACCCCCATTCAAAGTAAACACATATCCAGACTACGATCTAAAATCATCTATATCAGTTTGAAAACTTGCATCTGTGTAACCATTTACAACTAGATCATTTTCAAAACCTCCATAGACCAAGAACACTTCGTTAGTCCTTCTTAAGTATTTAAGAATGTTCTTTACTGTTATCCAGTGATTCTCACCAGGATCTTACTGATATCTGCTTGTAGTGCTTAAAGTATATGATACATCAGGTCGAGTGCATATCATGGCATACATGATAGACCAAATAGTTGATGCATATGGAATCTTATTCATACGGTCTCGCTCATCATTTGTCTTAGGAAATTGAATCTTGCTGAGACTTATGCCATGAGACATTAGCAACAATCCTCTTTTAGAGTCTTCAAACTGAACCTATTCAATACATTATCTATGTAAGCACTCTGACTTAGACCGATTAGCCTCTTAGATCTATCCCTATAGATCCTTATCCCCAGGATATAGGCTGCATATCCTAAGTCTTTCATTAAGAAACACTTCTGGAACCTAGACTTGACATTCTGCAATGTTGGGATGTCATTTCCAATAAGTAATGAATAAATGGATCTTTGAAGCTTGCATACCTTCTTAAAATTCTCAAGATGTGCAAAACCTTCAGGTTGTGTCATATACACATCCTCAAACAGCTTTCCATTAAGAAATGTTATTTTTACATCCATTTTCCATATCTCATAGTCATAATATGCAGCAATGGCAATTAAAATTCTTATGGATTTAAGCATGGCTACTAGCGAAAAAGTTTCATCATAATCAACAGCTTGAATATGCCTGAAACCTTTTTCTTCAAGTCTTGCTTTAAAAGTATGAACTTTGCCATCCATGTCAGTTTTCTTCTTGAAAACCCATTTACATCCAATGGTCTTACCACCTTCGGGTAAATCAACCAAGTTCCAAACTTGGTTATCGTATATAGATTGCATCTCAGAGTTCATGGCACTTAGCCATTTATCTAAGTCTGGTCCAGACATAGCTTCCTGATAAGTGGTGGGCTCATTTTAATCCATAAGCAACACATCACGACTATCAGTAATGAGAAATCCGAATCTCTCTGGCTCATGTCTTACCACCTGATCTACGTGGGCCATGTGTCACTTGTGGAGGTTCAACTAGTTCAGAATGTTGTTGTTGAACTTCCAGTGGCGGTTCTCTCCCACTAGTGTCTTTTGAAATAAACTATTTTTCCATAAAGGCACCATACCGAACAACAAATACTTTGTTCTCAGCGGGATTATAAAAGTAATATCCTTTTGTTTCCTTAGGATACCCTACAAATAAACACTTGTCAGATTTAGGTGCTAGTTTTTCTGAGACTTGTCGCTTTACGTAAGCCTCATAACCCCAAATCTTAAGGAAAGACAAACTAGGTTTTTTCCCATACCATATCTCATATGCTATTTTATCAACCGCTTTAGAAGGAACTCGATTTAGAGTGAAAGCTGCAGTTTGTAATGCATAACCCCAAAAAGGATAATGGAAGATCTGCATGACTCATCATAGATCGAACCGTATCTAATAAGGTTTGATTTATCCTTTCAGAAACTACATTCCATTGTGGAGTTGCTGGTGGAGTCAATTGGGAGACAATCCCATAATTTCTAAGATGATCATCAAATTCTTGGCTCGAATATTCACCACCTCGATCTGATCGAAGTGTTTTGATAGTTTTATTAAGCTGGTTCTGCACTTCATTTTGAAACGTTTGAAACATCTCAAATGATTCAGCTTTATGTTTCATAAGATATACATAACCATATCTCATTTGAAATCATCAATAAATGTAATGAAGTATCGATAACCTCCTCTAGCCATTGTGTTTATAGGACCGGATACATCAGTATGTATTAGACCCAATAAATCACTTGCCCTTTCACTGTGTCCAGTAAAGGGAATTTTACTCATCTCGCCTAGTAAACAAAATGCGCACGTTTCATATGTTTCTAAATCAAATGAATCTAGAAGTCCATCTTTATGAAGCTTCGTTATGCGTTTCTCATTTATGTGTCCGAGACAATAATGCCAAAGATAGGTTTGATTCAAATCAATTGACTTGAATCTCTTTGTATTTATTTTAAAGACTGGAGTATCAGTGGACCTTTTCAAGCTTAGAATATAAAGACCATCACACAAATCAACATTTGCATAAAATATGCCTTTACGAGAAATGGAACATCTATTATTCGCAATAATATATAAAATAAAAACCATCCATATCCAAACATGAAACATAAATGATGTTTCTGCTCAAGGCATACACAAAATAACAATTATTTAAAGTTAAAATAAGTCCACTAGGTAAGACTAAGTCATATGATCCAATAGCCAGGGCAGCAACTCTTGCTCCATTCCCTACGGGGAGGATGACTTCTCCTTTCTTCAACTTTCTACTTCTAGTGAGTCCCTGCACATTTATACAAATGTGATATCCACATCCGGTATCTAATACCCAGCAATCACTAGTAAATAAATTAATTTTAATAACAAAAATACTTGCAGTGGTAATCGCACTACCCTTTTTCTTCTCTAGATCTTCTAGATAAGTTTGAAATTTCTGAACCAATGTCCAGGTGCATGGTAGAAATGAAAATTTCCTTCCTTTTCTTTTGGGTGTTGTGAAGCAGGAACAAGATGGGGCTTGACTTGTTCCATAGGATTTGCGACAGGTGCAGCAGCATCCTCGACAACTTTAGCCTTGCCTTTGCCTTTCTTCTTCATTCTCTTTCCCTTTTGGACCATCAACACATTACTAGAGTGTTTCTTGATATTTTGTTCAGCAGTTTTAAGCATCAAATGCAACTCTGAAATTGATTTCTTCATATAATTCATATTGTAGGTCATCACAAATTGTGAGTAACTCTCCGGTAATGAATTCAGGATCAAATCCGTAGCCAACTCTTAGCTTATGGGAAACCTGAGCCTATCAAGCTGGTCAACGTAGCCCTTCATCTTCAGAACATGAGGACTAACTAACGCACCCTCAGTCATCTTGCAAGATTGTAGGTTCTTGACTGTCTCGAACCTTTCTTGCCTAGCTTATTGTTGGAACATTTCCTTCAGCGTTACAGCCATGTCGTAGGCTTTCGTTAGTTCCATGTCCTTCTGAAGTACAAGAACCATAGTTGCCAACATAATACATGCAACATCAGTAAAATCGTTGAGATGCTTATTATGCGCATCCTTCACAGCTTTCGTAGTATTGGCTGGTGGGTCTTCAGGGATTGGAGCATCCAGGACATACAACTTGCGTTCATGCTTGAGAACGATTCTCAAGTTTTTGAACCAGTCAGGAAAGTTAGTCCCAAATAGCTTATCCTTCTCAAGGATGGATCACAGTGACAAGGGATTATTGTTACTTAAAGAGGCCATTGATCTATAATAAAGATTATACAAAGTTTATTTTAGTATAGATGAATAGAGTCCCACTAAATTAACAACCCTCCTAAAACATACTGTTTATTTAGGGGACTAAAATCAATATTTCACCTAATTCTATGACAGCTATGGCATGAAACACATAACTAGATTATATAGGTAGGTAACAATTACCAATTACATCTTACGTAATTTTAGATACTTTTATGAGATACGGGACATCTTATGTCTTAGCATGTTTTTATCTCACACGTGCCTCAAGCTCAAAACTATTTTGATAGATTTATTAGGTCGGACCATTTTAAAATTTAAAAGAGGGATTTTATTTAGTTTTAGTGATTTTTTGTAAACAACGAAATATCATATATTTTATTGATTTGTTCAATCACCAAATAATTTGGAAATTTTTATACTGTTCACTAATAAAAAAAAATTCTTGCGCTAGGATTAGTTAGACGGCGATCCTATCGATCAATCAATGGCGATGGTGATAATTGACCACCGATCGGACGACCTGGGAACAAGGGGCAGCTTCCCATTTTTTTTAGCAGACGAATTTCAATTTTGAAAATTAAAATTCGCTATAGAAAATCATATTTTTCGCTGATTTTATTATCTTAAATTAACCCCTTTATTTATCCAAAATTAAGTCAATTAAAACATTTTAATTAACCCAGACCCTCATCTAACTAATCATCTTATCCTAATTCAATTAGGACTTAAGATATTTGAATCCTAGCATATCACCAATAACAAAATTCTCGCTATTTATCTCCTCTCCAATAGGGATAATGACACTGATTTTGCTAATATCTCCTAATCTAATTTGTTATATATCTCTTATCAAATAGAAATTTCATAACATAATAGATATAAGGAGATAAATAAATAATTTCGAAAAATAATTATTTGCAATTTCGGTCCTCCTCCAAATAATCACAAACATGTAATTGAATCATGAACTACTATCACAATCGAACCTAATCATATTAGTTTCGAATTAGTATTCAAACTTATACAATTTAAGAAACTTAAAACAATGTAACCTAAATATGCATACTGAATTACAGAGATTTCATCCATGCATCAATACACGAAAAATAAAGATTATACCTAATGGTGTCATGGATCACAGAACACAATTCTTTTCATTAAAATTATTCAAATTAACCTAACATGGTTACTACCATGTACGAAACGATTTCAATTAAATCACGAATATATGTATCATATACACAAAACATGATAATAAATCTCACAGAAAACTTATGTATATCACATATACATCAACTATTAACATGCTTTCAATCATATATTATGTATATATCAAAAGAAAGCATGCAATGAATTTTATGGAATCGAACTTGATGACTCTGATACCACTATTGAATTTTTGGGTTTCATACGCTGCGGAAATTACAAAACAATTTTGACAAAAAACCCCAACAAGATCCGAAACTAATTCCATTAAAAACGTTTAAACCATGAAAACTTAATCATACCACAGTCGCAATATACTTTCTGAAGGTTGATCGATCTCTAAGGCGCTACCAACGACGAATGCCCTCTACTAGAAGTCCACAGCGAACGACAACCGAGATTCGAAGAGCTAGCTTCGAGAGAATACCAAACCTTTTTTGTTTCTTTCCAAATATCCAGAGCTTGCCAGAAAACACTAATTCGTTTCTGAAACAAAAATAGAGTTTCGGCCCTTAATCTATCATGCGTGTGTTCTAACTTAAAGCGTCTATTTATACAACCCTTGCATATAGACGGTTAAGTAAGTACACATATACCCCTACTTAAAGAAGTATAAGTGTAATACATCACAAGGACATTTCTATCATGAATTTTATCATTTAAAATTCATTTTTCTGAACCATCTTAAAATCTCGCAAAACCATTCTTAGCGTGTGACCCAATAGGCTCATACAACGTTGGCAGTGTACCAAAACACATTTTGGTATACAAGTGATAAGTGCCCTCTAGCAATACATTATGACTACCCAAGTTGTACGAACATCAAATCGATACGACCTAGTAAATAGTGTATATAATATTCTTTCGTCACACGATATCCTTTTGATCAAACATAAGGCATGGAATTGTCATCCAACATGTTCAATCGTACAAGTCTCGATCTCTAGGTAGACTGAAAACATCAAAGTGACATTGATCAATATCAATTCACCTAGACTAAGCCTTTTAATAGTCTAACACATCGAGGGATCCACTGGATATCTCTCTTTATATGAGAGGGGCAAATTCTATCTCGATTACACAACTTCATCTTATTGCTTACACAGTAACCAATCACAACCTTTATAATCGTCTGGTTAAAGAAAACGTTTGATTGTGTCAAAATCACTGTGTTCCTAATATTGAAGTCTCTAGTAATCTCAAGTCAAAGGACTGAAAAATATACCTATCTTGAGAAACAACTATGACTTAATCCATGTGATGTTCTCATAGCGGGTCGGTCCAATACTTTGTTCCCTAACAAGTACTCGTGATCTTGATTCGTATTCCTATATGTATAATCATCATATGATCATCAATCAAGACTCACACTAGGCTTAATTCATTATAGTTCCCAGTATAATGATCGACTTGGGACATTTAAGATATTTCTGTAAATACCCATGGATCTTATTATAATGTAAACATGCAAATTAATTATAATAAACGGCAAATGAAGTCCTCTATTTTATTAACTAAAATTATTCATAAAGACAGTTAATGGATTGACCGAGGGCTCATGCCCGAACAAACTGATGGTAGCCAGACCGAAGATAAATATTAGAGAAGAACTTAGCTCCCTTTAGTTGATAAAAAAAATCATTAATGTGCTGTAAAAGATATTTGTTTCTGATCGTCACTCTGTTAAGCTTTTTGTAGTTTTTACACATTTTGAGGCTCCCATATTTCTTCTTCACAAAAAGAACCGGTGCGCCTCATTAAGACATGTTAGGATGTATGAACATATTATCTACAAGCTCTTGCAACTGCTTCTGCAACTATACAAGCTTACGCTTAGCCATCCTTTATGGTAGAATGGAGATGAGTTTAGTTCCAGGATAAATAAGTAATAAATCAATCTCTCATGATGGTGGTAAGCCAGGTTAGTCATCAGGAAAAACATAAGCAAACTCACAAACCACATGGATATCTTCCAGCTTAGGTCAAATTCTTGCCTCCATACTAACTGTTCCAGCAAGAATTTCCATCCCCTAACAAGTGGCAATCCTACCTCTAGTCACAGACAAATCAGTCATAACCCCCTTATAAGTAGACATTAAACAACCTTAAATATAGAAAATGTCATCTTACGAAAATAATCAAGGTGTGCACGATACGCGGCAAGCCAATCTATTCCTAAAAGTGCATCAAACTCTAATAACTCCAAAACATGAAGATCTACAATCATCTCATGTCCTGCAATCTCCATTATACACTTCTCGTATATAAAATGCGAATATACTTTGTCCCCATCAGTTGTAGTAAGAAATAAATTTATATTGAATCTTACCACTAATAAAATAAGTACCTTCTATTATATTTTCGTTAGCGTCCACCTCCGGCTCAGCAATAACCTAAACTCGTTCCCTGACCGGTGGTCTAGATTAAACAGAGAATGAAGATTGACATGTGTTGAGCGTGCATAATAGTTTATTGTATTTTTCTATTATTTATAGTAGTGGTAAATGAGATATCGTCTCCATAGAGATTTTGCAAACTTCAAAGGAAAGTATTTTCTTCTTGTTTTTCTTAATTTAGTTAATCTAATTAAATAAAAATTAAAATACCAAATAACTAAAATTTATAACTACTAACTTAATTAACCAAAGTAACTAAACTAATTCAAACAATCTAATACTAACTAAATTAAATAATATTCAAATTCAATATAAATATAAATATCTAAATAAACTTCTAAACAAACCCCCACTAAACAATGTAATATACTTAGATTACTTTCTAACACTATGTAATAACCCATTTTATTAACGCAATTATTACTTATTTACATATTTGGACGCCAGCTCGGACCTACGTGGATGGCGAAAATAGGCTAGAGGCATGCTTGACTAGGTACTAGTTATATATTGTCTGATTGGTTGCTTTTTTATTGCAGTGTATTTCATTTAATATGGCATAAATCACAACATGTTTGTAAATATCATGTTATGTCAAGTGAGATGGTGTGACGGGTAATCGCTTCGTAAAGCATGTCGACGCGGGTATCGAATAGGCGTAGTTCGGGTACATTATGTTTTATAATACTAACTTGAATAAATGACCAAAAATCAAGGTGAATATGACATAAAATGGAGAATCAAACTTTAAGCTAAGTTAAAATAATTGGGTACATCAAGGATTGACGCGCCTCGAAATGCATGTCGAGACGTGGGCACTGGGTGTCGGGTAGTCGAGAGTAAGTGAGACCGCAATTAGTTTAATTATGCATCAAATATACTAACCATATTATTGTTGTACCTAAGTTAGCTATTTAAAAAGAATTAACTTGATTTGCCTGTAGTTTTGATCAAATTCAATAAAAGCCATTGATGGGCATTATGATGATCCGACAATGTGTGATACTAGGCCATTTAGTGTCTTAATGAAGTCACTAGTTGGTATTTGACAGTTCAATTAGTAGCTTTTAGATCATCCTCAAGATACATGTACACAATTGATTCCATCACAAATTATAAATACCTACTAAGTTAAAACTACTCACAAATTTCATGCAAAATTGAAAAAATCTTAGCATTTTTAAAGAGAAATTTCAGCTCAAATTGGAGATTTAGAGCTGGAATTCAGAGATCAAACAAGCTAATGCACACACACACACGCTCTCTCTCCATCAATTTAATCTTCTTCAACTTGTGTATTTGTTTCCATGGAAGTAAGCTTTAAATTAGAGATTTTAATGGTGGTTTTTTAGTTGTGGCACAATTTTGAATTATATCGGGGTGCCAAACGCCGAGAAAATTCTCAAAATTAGATGTACAACATTTTTTCAAATTTCTTATATTTTCTCTTATTTTTTGTAGTTTTTGGTAATTTTTATCTATTTTCTATAATTTATTATATCTATTTTGTATTTATTTAATTTTTAAATATTTTTTTATTAATTTAATAAGGTTAGGCTTGTCTGAACCGAGTCCAGTTTGGCCTAATTAGGCCGGGCTTAGGTTGGCCCAGTCTAGGGACACTCACACGCAAGAGGTGTGCGTGTGTGTCCTCCCCATTAAATCAATAAAAAAATTACTAAAAATAAAGGTGAATAAGACACTATATGGCTACTAATTGAGCTGTCAAACATCAACTAGTGATTTCAATGAGACACTAAATGGCCTAGTCTCACACATTCTAGGATCATCCTAATGCCAATCAACAACAACAACAACAACAACATAGCCTCAGTCTCAAATTAATTGGGGTCGACTACATAGATCAAACTTTTTCATTGCGTTCGATTAAGTACAATTGATGGTGAGTTTTCCAAACCATTCAAATCCCTCCTAATTAATGCATCTTATGTTAACTTTGATCTACCCCTACCTTGTCGAATTTCTACAGTTTCTATTGAGTCATGTTTTCTAGAGGGGCGTTTGTAGGCCGTCTTTGCAAGTGACCAAACCATCGCAACCACCCTTCCTTAATCTTTGTATCAATTGATGCTACTCCTACTTGTCTTTGAATCGTTATATTTCTTATTTCTTCTTTACGAGTTTTACCACACATCCACCTATGCATCCTCATTTATGCTACGTTCATTTTATATAATTGTTGTTGTTTTACCGCCCAATATTCACTACCAAAGAGCATAGCTGGCCTAATTGCGGTCCTATAAAATTCTCCTTTTAACTTAGTAGGAACATTTCGATCACAAATCACCCCTATTGCATTCTGTCATTTCTTCCATCCAACTTGAATTCTATGTGTGACATCATTCTCAATATTACCATCATTTTGTATGATCGATCCTAGGTATTTAAAGTGGTCCACCTTACGAACTACTACTTCCCCTAATTTTACCACTTCATCATCTTGATGTCCAGTGTAACTCACAGTACATGTATTCAATTTTCGTCCTACTCAACTTAAAGGCTTTAGATTCTAATGTATTCCTTCAGAGTTCTAGTTTCTTATTCACTACATCTTTTGTTTCATCCACTAAGACAATATCATCTGCAAATAGTATACACCATTGTATATCCTCTTGAATATGCCTAGTTAGTTCATCTATAACTAAAGTAAATAGATATCGACTTAAAATTGATCGTTGATGTAGTCCTATCGTAATGGAGAATTCTTTTGTATCTCCTCCAAATGTCTTTATACTCGTTACTACTCCATCATACATATCCTTAATAGTGTCTATGTACCTAGCATGCACTCATTTTCTTTCTAAAACCCACCAAAGAACATCTCTAGGGACCCTATCATACGCTTTTTCTAAATCTATGAATATTATATGAAGATCTTTTTTCTTTTCTATATATTTTTCTAACAATCGTATTACAAGGAAAATAGCCCCCATAGTTGACCTCCCAGGCATGAAGCCAAATTGGTTCTCTGAAATTTTTGTTTCTCTCCTTAGCCTATTGTCAATTATCATTTCCCAAAGTTTCATAGTGTGACTCATAAGTTTAATTCTTCAATAGTTTGAGCAACTTTGAATGTCTTATTTGTTTTTGAAGATTGGCACAAACGTGCTTCTTCTCCAATCCATTGGCATCCATTTTGATTTTAGAATTTTATTGAAAGGTTTTGTTAACCAAGTCAATCCAATTTCTCCTAAACATTTTCAAACTTCTATGAGTATTTCATTTGGGCCATATGCTTTCCTTATTTTCATTCTTTTCAATGTCTTTTTAACTTCTATAATTCTAATATTGCGTGTATAGTTTACATTTCTTTCTTGGTGCGGGTTTTCATCTATTATAGTATCCACTTGGCCATCATTAAATTAACTATCGAAGTAACTTCTCCATCTCTCATTAATATCATATTCGCGCCTTAAAACATTTTGATTTTTTTCTTTAATACATCTTACATGACTTAGGTCTTGTTTCTTTTTATCTCTTAATTTGGCTAGCGTATATATATATATATTTCGCTATCTCTATTACCTAACCTTATGTATAGATCTTCCATGAAATTTGTTTTAGCTTGACTAACTACTTTTTTAGCTTATTTTCTAGCTTCTCTATATTAATTGTACGCATCTTCATCTTGACACTTAGGTATTTTCCTATACATATCTCTTAGTCTTAATTGCCCATTGGACATCCTCATTCCATTACCATATTTCCTTCTTTGGTGGTCCCAAACCTTTAGATATACCTAATACATTTGATTCCACTTTCCTTATGCAAGTATTCATTTTTAGCCACATTGTATTAACATTTAAGTCAAGATTCCAAACATTTTCCTTTAGTAGTTTTTATTTAAACTCCACTTGTTTACTATTTTTTAGGTTCCACCACTTTATTCTATGGTCGCTAACTCTTTAATCATATTATGTCGTTGTTTAGCTTAATATCAAGTACTACTAATTTATGTTGGGTAGTAAGGGCTTCACGAGGTATTACTTTATAGTCTCTACATATTTTTCTATCTATTTTTCTTGTTAAAATAAAATCTATTGGAATATTGTTATGACCACTGCAAAAAGTAATTATATGCGACTCCTTCTTCCTAAAACTAGTATTTGCTAAGACGAAATTCCAAGATTGATTCTCCTTCTTCATTTCTATTACTGTAACCAAAACCTCCATGAACTCTCTCAAACCCGTCGTTACTTGCCCCGACAAGCCCATTTAAATCTCCTCCAATAAGACCCTTTTCATCTAATGGTATGTTTTGCATAAATCCATCCATATCGTCTCAAAACTTGCATTTGATGCTCTCGCTTAATCCTACTTATGGTGCATAGGCGCTAAGTATATTTATTTTTTCATCTCCAATAATTAATTTAATTAGAATCAATTTATCCCCCATTTTCTTAACCTCTACGACCTTATCCATATAATCATTATCCACTACAATTCCTACTCTAATGCATTTTCTATCTATACCACTATACCATAATTTAAACCATGTGTTTCTTATTTCTTTACTATTTTCTCCTACCCATTTTGTCTATTAGAGAAAAGCAATATTGACTCTCCTTCTAATCATTGTATTTACTAGTTCTATTGAATTCCGTGTAAGTGTTCCTATGTTCCATGTTCCTAAACAATTTTTTTCTCCCATTGGTGTTTGTTTCCTTTTCTATTTTTATTTTGCTAAAAGATCTAGTATTCGTATCTATGATTTTGTTTTTCTTTTCATGTTTGTTTTGAACTAGATTCTTTACCCACACCCGTCCTTTATGTGGGAAACTTTGCTCATTTTTTTCACATCCGGGCGACGATGTGAAGGGACTAGCTTATTTACCCACACACGTCCTATGTGTGGGAACCATTACTATCCTAATGCCAATCAATGGCCTTTATTTAATTTGATCAAACTATAGGCAAATCAAGTTAATTCTTTTTAAATAGCTGACTTAGGTACAAGAATAATATGGCTAATATATCTGATGCATAATTAACCCAATTGTGGTCTCACTCACTCTCGATTACCTGACAACCAATGCCCCGCGTCTCGACATGCATTTCGAGGCGCGTCAATCATTGATGTACCCAATTATTTTGATTTAGCCTAAAGTTTTATTCTCCATTTTATGTCATATTCACCTTGATTTTTAGTAATTTGATTCAATTTAGTATTATAAAACTTAATGTACTCATACTACGCCTATTCGATACCAGTGTAGACGCGCATTGCGAGGTGATTACTAATCACACCATCTCACTTGACAAAACATGATATTTATAAACATGTGATGATTTATGCCATATTAATGAAATACACTATAATAAAAGCAACCAATCAAACAATATATAACTTATACCTAGTCAGGCACGCCCCTAGCCTATCTGGGGTGTCCACGTGGGTCCGAGCTGGCGTCCAAATCTGTAAGTAAGTAATTAATAACAACATTAATAAAATAGGTCGTTACAATTCTTCCTAATTAAGGAAAACGTTGTCCTGAAATTTAGGTAAAACTAAAGAAACGTACCGTGGAATAACATAAGATAATTTTCCCGCATAGTAGACTCAAGCTTTCGGGTGAGTCTTTCTATCTTGTGATGCTGCTAATGAACCAATACTCGAGGGATCTCTTTCTTTCGCACAGTTTGTATCTTGCAGTTCAAGATCTCAAATGGTTGTTCCATGTAAGTCGCATTAGGCTAAACCTCAATCTGTTTTAAATCAATTAACGGTCTATGTCGTAACCTAACAAGCCTCAATATAGAAATGCGAAATGTCTTATGAACTACAGCTAATTGTCGTGGTAAGTCTTGTCTATACGCCACACTGCCAACTCGTGTTGCGACTGTGAATGGTCCAATGAATCTCGAGGCTAGTTTCCCCTTTATCCCAAATCTCTATTAACCCATCCAAGTGGAAACCTTCAGATACACCATGTTGCCCTCCTTATAAGTTAGACCTTCGTGGTATTTATCCGTATATTTCTTCTGTCTGTCCTTGGCTGCCTAAAGTCTCTGCCAGATCTACCGAATCTTCTCTATGTGGTTAACAACTATCTCTAGCCCAACAATCATTATATCCTATAGATCTGCCAAATAGGCAAGTGATCTACATGGCCTCGTAAATAGCACCTTAAATGGAGGCCTCCCGATACTCGCTTGATAGCTATTGCTATAGGAAAACTCACACATATATAAATAGTCCTCCCATAAACCCTCAAATTACAAGATATAACCTCGGAGCATGTCATCTAAAATCTGTATCAATTCCTTTGACTGTCCATCGATCTGAGTGTGGTACACCGTAGTAGACTGCACCCTCATGCCATCCAGAGCATGTCCTCCTAGAATCTAAACTTGAATCTGGGAGATCTAACAGATTCAATGGAGACTGGCACCCCATGCAATCTAATAATCTCACACTCAAACAGATTGCTTAGCTATAGGAGCATATACCACATTAAAACCAATATAAAGTGCACCTATTTCGTCAATCTATCAATCACTACCTAAATGGCGTCATGTCACTTGGAAGCCTGTTTCTCATAAAGAAATCTATATTGATGTGCTCCCATTTCCATTATGGAATTGGCAACGGTTGCAATAAACGTCCTAGTGTCCTATGCTCAGCCTTCACGTACTGACGGATGTGACAAATCTCGACATATGTGCCTACATCAACCTTCATCTTTGTCCACCAAAATAGTCATTTAAGATCTTGGTACATCTTGGTTCGACCATGATGAATTGTGTAACGAGATCTGTGGGCGTCTTCTGGTATCCATAGTTTGCCTTCATACCTCAAACACTGATCTGTTGTCTCTGACTAATCTATATAATCGAGATCCTATTCTAGCCTGCTAACATGTCATACAAACAATTTGCCCTTTGGCACTTAGCCATCTACCCAATAGATACTGTTGGGACCTTCATCCGGCAATAAATATGCGGTTCATATGTAGCAAGAATCTCTATCACGCACATGGTGGATGCCACCTCTATCACACTTGCTGAACTTGGTATATAGCCTATGATCCTTCAATGTCATCAATATTGTCCTAAGGCGACTCTCATACTCCACATAAGTCCTACTGTAAATCAAGATGTCGTCGATAAAGATAATGACGTATCAGTCCAAGTATGGTCTCAAGACCCTATGCATCAAGTCCATGAAGATCGCCAGGGCGTTAGTCAGCCCTAAACTCATAACTGTAAACTCAAATAACCCATATCTCGTACTGAAAGCGGTCTTCATGATGTCCTCTTCTTGAATCCTCAACTGATGATAACCTTAATGTAGACCAATCTTTGAGAAGAACTTGGTGCCTACTACTTATTGAATAGATCGTCAATCTGATGAGTGGGTAACTATTCCTGACTATGACTAGATTTAACTTCTTGTAGTCTACACACATCCTCATAGAACCATCATTTTTCTTCACAAGTTACCTTGGAGCTCCCTAAAGAGACATACTATGGTGGATGTATGTGATAGATCCTCAAGCTGTCTCTTCACCTCCTCCTACTAGGACGCTGACATCCTATAAGGTCTACTAAAAATCAGCTACATCTTTGGTAAAATCTTGATAAAAAACTCGACCTCTCTAGGTGGTGGTAATCCTGGCAAATCATCTGAAAACACATCAAGAAACTCTCTCACCACTAGAAGATACTTAATCTTGATCTCTCATCTTGGCTCGAGCTCAACTACTACAGCAAACTCCTCCATTTCTTGAGTCGTAGCTAGTTAGCTTCTAATAATGGGTAGTGTGGTCGCGACTCTAGTAAATGTGAACTCTAAAATCCCAGAACACGAAACGTGACAGTCTAATGGAAGTAATCCAGTTGTGCATGATATGCTTCCAACCGGTCCATCTTTAAAAGTGCATCAAACTCGAGGTACTTTAGGACTCATAAGTCTATCAGCAACTGGTACTCCTTTACCTCTATCATGCAGTCTCGACATATCCAATTAGGGTATATCTTATCTACAACGGCCTTACTGAAGACAAGGTGTGTGTTTAGCATCTGTGATGATAACCCTAACTCTCATACTATGGGTCTAGTAATAAGTGACAATGTACTACCAGAATTTATTATAACATGCATTGGTTTACCCATACTAAATAACATACCCTAGGCGAGCTATTTGGTCGCATCTCTATTTAGTTGCGTGACTGCATGTGCTTTCTCCCAAGCCTGACCCTGCTGTGCTCTTGGTAATTCCGGTGGTGCACTATAGTAAGATTTCAGGTGCCCTCTCTAACTACAATGATGACATTGATGTTTCTCATGCCTCCTATCCTGCTTATTTCTAGAACTTTGAACCTGACCATGGTCGCTCTTACTACTATCACAACCTCCCATATCCCTATCCTGATGATACTACTGAGGCTGTTGTCGAAGCTACTCGAGTGGTGCTGGTGCCATGGCATGAATCGATTGTCTATCCTCATATCTGAATCGATCTCCCTGCTGGTCATCACTATAGTCCATGCACCATCGTCTGCCATACCAATGAAAATCCATGTTAGAAATATCCATCTGTCTCTTTGGCCTCCTGTATAGCCGAGAACTCTATCCTGTCTGCCTCTCAGAATGTCCTGTACTGGGTACTCGCCTATCTCCCCTCTATAGTAGATATGTCTCGTGGGCAAAGTTTCGATCATACATATCATGTAATATGTGCTCCCAGTCGACATGATCGCACTTGCGATGACCTCCACTAATCCCCCGATAAAGTAATAAATCTATAATCGTTCCGTCCATGGCAAACAGTATCAGATACTGATACCTCTTTATATACTATAATACTGATCGGTTACCATGTCTCTAGGCCAAATGATCCTCCCTCAAATGTAACTGGATCTCTATAAGGATATACCCATCGTAGAACACGTATCTAAAATGTATCCATGTCGTCAGCTCTGAGTGAATATCATATTAAGTAGTCCATCATATAGCTGCAGCTCCTCGAAAAAATGATCTAGAAACCTACGCTTGTATACACTCCTCGACTTTCAGCAGCTTGTGCAGCTGCTGATATGAAAGTAACCATCTTCCAGCCGCCTCCAGACCACAACCTCTGTAGAATTAACCAGGCTGAAACTGAATAAACTCATTGATCAACTTCGCCTCAGGCGTCAATCTGAACTCGGAGGTAGTGGATGTCATTGTGGTCGTTTGCATAGGAATAGGAGTCGGTGTCATGACTGGTGCGACAATCGATATAACCACGGTGTAACCTTCTCAACAGGTGTCTCAAGAACCGTAGGAGTAGTAGCCTGAACAGGCATTTGCTGGACAACCA
Source organism: Stephania yunnanensis (assembly GCA_039657365.1). Lineage (NCBI taxonomy): Eukaryota > Viridiplantae > Streptophyta > Magnoliopsida > Ranunculales > Menispermaceae > Stephania > Stephania yunnanensis. The sequence continues at coordinate 23,848,115 of CM077580.1, forward strand.
AGGTGATGGTTGTCTGTGTGGCAAGAACTATAACTACGGTGGGAGTAGTAACTGGTACTATATGAGTCATCAATAACCATAAATTCTCTGCTAAATGAGCATCATGTGCCACGAGACGATTGTCAACACTCTGTGTGGTATTAGTCGTAGTAACCCTAGTCGGATCGCTAGTCTGACCAATCTCTGGCAGAGTAGTAGACTGTTCATCCATTTTCATCTACATCAACAAGCGTGCGCCAAATCAACCTTGATATATATATATATATATATATGCGTATAATATATAATATACAAGTAAAAATAACACGTAAATAACCACTAACTCTACCTGCCTCACAATCAGTTCCCAACTAGGGTACTAAGGTAAGTACATTGGGTTTCCATATCTAAGGTTTGTTTATACTCTTTTATTATTTCCCTAAGTTCCTTGAACCATTGCTATGATACAAACTGTGGCAGCCCCGTGCCATGAGGCCGTCAGGTGGGCGCTGTTCCTCATCCTGTGGGCTTCGCTACATCGTCCACGTCAATGATCTGAAAGGTCCCGCGCTCCAGTGGCATCGCTTATCACGCATGTATTCTTGGTGTACGTGCTAACTTATTATGTTGTTGCTATATAAATTTTAAACTAGTATTGCATATTTCTTTTTTAAGTCGGGTATATTTAGGGTTTACAGTCTTTTATTTTCGAGTTTTGCGAATTATACATATGGCTTTTGTTTTAATCACTTGTAATTAATAAGTAGCGAATTAACAGCAAAAGTCTTAAACTGACATAAAAGCATGAAATATATATATCGCATATCATAAAGCATAAATCCTAATGTGGAAAACCTGGAAATAGCGTACTTTGTATATAAAGTGACAAGATAACTAATAAATAAGCATATATAAACACGTACAATGTCTCTCTATTTCACTGATACAAAAAATAAATCAAAATATCAAAAAAGCTAAACACGTACGAGAGTGTCCTACACAGGAGGCGATCGCAGATAGTCGCCTAAGATCCCATTGCCCCTTCTCGTACTAGGATCTGCACTTAGCCATTACAACAAAATAAATGATGAGTTATGTAAGTAAAATCCCTAGGAGATTCATTGAGCATTTAAGTAAATAAACAGGCAAAGAAAATGTCAGATAAACATGCAAAAATATAAACAGGCAATTGTAAATAGATTATGCATGCATACATAATAAGTGCATAAACAAAGTGTGTGGCCGTTCCTTTCAGACTACACTGTACTTTAGATCCCCAGGATCCCTTTAATGGCTACCCCTACTACTCTTTCACGTGGTTCTTCACGGTGATTGGCCTAAACCAACGCTTCACCGATACGTGCACTAGTAAGCAGCTCGGGTCGCAATTCACCGAGGGCTTGGTCATATGCGCTACAGCCTAGCGTGCAATAAACACATAATGAATATATCGATGGCATTAACCTCATATCAGAGAGACTAGAGAGACGTTGTACATGTATATATATATGCTTATCTCTTAGTTATCATGTCACCTTATATACAGAGTACACTATTTTTGGGTTTTCCACATTAGTATTTATGGTTTATAATATGCAATTTATATTTCATGTTTTTATGACAATTTAAGACTTCCTCTATTAATTTACTGCTTATTAACTACAAGTGATTAAAACACAAGGCAAATGTATAATTCGCAAAACTAGAAAATAAAAGACTGGAAACCATAAATATACACTACTTAAAACGGAAATATGCAATATTAGTTTACAATTTATATAGCAACAACATGAAAGTTAGCACGTACACCGAGAATATAAGCATTACAAGCGACGCCAGCGGGGCATGGGACCCTACGGGTCATTGACGTGGATAGTACAGCGGGGCCTACAAGGCGAGGAGCAACACCCACTTGATGGCCATGGGGCGCGGGGTTGCCACACATTAGAACATAACATTACTTTATAACATAATTATAATTATATCACATGGAATCTTGAAATCATTAAATCCTATTTCATAATAGGTTGATAGCCTTTAGTCAGCCACTGATTTTCCTAATTTTGATGGAAAAGCCACATTCTTATCATTGTAAGTCTACCCATTGAATAAAACGCAACGCCCTAGAGATACAATACCATAAACACTCAATAAAAATCATGCCTAATCTAAGCCAATAAAAACTAGAATATGCTAGTCAATAAATAACTTAAAACACAATCACCTAGAACATTCAATCGAGAAAAACCCTATAGATGAATCCTAGTTAATACTTCTATAGTTGTTATTAATAATCATAGACATAGATTTAGAATCAAAATACCACAATACACATTTGAAACTATGCATGCAATATTAATCTTTATTAGTCGTAATACGCAAAAACTTGTTAAATATGTGATTGATGTGTACGAATAGATTTAAAGCATTAAGTACGTGATTCCTTACTTATAACTATCAAGCAATTCCTTTGATCGAAGGTATAATGAATAAATAAATAAATACCTTTTAAATAAATCAAAGCTCCAATGTAGCTTCAAACACCAATTAAAACTAATAGAATACTTACCCTTTCATTCAATTCCTTTGATCGAAGGTAGAAATGATCGGTTCATCTTGCTCGCCCACGAAAATGGGCATAGGAGAAAGATGAATATGCAGAATAGGTTGGAGAGAGAGAGAGAGTTATTTCGAAGCTCTTTGGTCCTATTCAAAGTCTCTTAAGTGATATATATATATATATATATATCCTAGATAAACTCAAATTCTTTATCTTAATCTAAAAAAAAATCGTAATCGACCTTAGCGATTTGTTAGCGATTTCTAATTTTTACATAAATCGATGGGTCAATATTTAGAATTAGGTTTATGTGCTCCACCAATTCAGCCGACGATTTCTACTATATTTCCCAATTAGTTGAGGATTCGTCGGCACAGCTTTGTTGCTGATTTTGGTGGTGATTCTTAGGGTAAATAAAAATCACTGGCTAATCACTAGACTTATTCTCAAATTGACTATTTTGCTCTTCTTCCTTTTTTTCTTCCATTTCCTCATTTTCTTATTTAAAATCTGAAATCACAAAAACAAGAGAATACCTAATATAATTTCATCTTTTAAATCTAAAATCAACCTAAATTACACTATAAAATATGTTTAATTATTGACTTGTCAAGAAGACCATCTCTAATTCAACTTTGGACAATCCTTCTTGATGTGTCCTATCGGTCACACTTAAAACACGAACCAACTTATTGACTGCCTATAGATGAAGCCTGTGTACTAGTAGGCCTCGGTAGATTTCCCTGACTACTTCAACTTCTGTCCATGTCACCCTGTCCTTATAGTTGTGATTGTAATTGAAAAGGCGTCTATGTATGCAAAAAGATTGATGAACTGTGTGATACTGCGATAGAGTTTGTGACTATGACTGTAGAGTAGAAGTTGTGATTGAAGGATGAGTAGATCTCTTAGTAAACCTTGAAACAGAAAGAGGAAAAGTAACATCACATGTAGGAAAGGGGTGGATAATACTTACATTGAATCCTTATTCATACTATTACTTGCTTATCTTATGTCCTTCCTACCTCTCTAATCCTGACTACTTCCAGAACTTTGACCCGTTTTTATAGTACCTCTTCGTTACCTTTCTTTTTTGTGATAAAACACTATCATTTTAAAACCCTAGCTACATCATAAGTTTCAGTGAATGTCTTTAGCCTAGATTTGAACACAACTATATAGTTCTTTTCTCTTAATACCAATTTAAACTTCTGAGTTTTATTGGCCTTTATCATGTCTGGCTGTCCAGTTACCATCATCAAATAATTAAAATTCATGACATAAATGGTTACTAGCATATCTCCCTACATGAGATAGTCAAAATCCAATTTTTTTCCGACACCATTGCCTCAGTGAAATACTCAATCTAGAAGGCCTCAAGAAACTCCACCTATGTCTCGTAGGTTGGTCGTGTATCAAGTCTAGCTCTCCACCACATTAATGTGTTTGACTCTAGGTAGCGAGTTAAGAAACTAACTTTCAGATTCTTTGGAATATTAAGTAATTTATGGATTTTCTCGTGATTCCAAATCCACTAATTAATTTTCTTCTAATCAAATCCACTATAAAATCTCAGGCGGATTGTTCTTTCTGAATTCACTGCGTAATTTTTATTACTTAATGGGTTCAACAATTTTTTGCCTATCCACTAGAACTACTGGTAGCACAATCCTCGGCTCTACCCTCAACTGAATTGTTAAGGTAGCCTACTCCTCCTGAACTGTAAGATTAATATGAATTACTCGAGCTATTAACATAACACTATAAGCCCTCATTAGTGCAAAAACAACGATAATATGCTGATATTGTATAGCAATCATCTCTATCCACTAACGAAACAACTCAAAATCCATATACAAAGGATCCAAAGGATCTATAACCAATCTAAAGCCCTAACCGAGGTCTAGCTGTCCACTCATTATTCTACAAAACAATTTGTAGTATAAAAGTAGTTCAACACTCGTATAACAATCGATATAACGAATGCAATATAATCTGAACTTACACTTTCTTCCCAACTAATCGAGCTCGATCACTTTTTGGTTCTCAACCAAAATTTATCATTAATTGAGCCAAATCTAAGCTCTGATACCAAGTTTATCAAGACCCTTCTCACTAAGTCCTGACTTAATCTAATTACCCTAATTAGGTACCTAATCTGTACAAACAAGTTTAAACCTTAAAATATTGTCCGTATCAACCAATTATAAGCTCCAATACTAAATTTAGATCCTCAACCAGTCTTTGTTCTCGATTTACTTAATTAAAAAAATTTAGAAATCATACGAAATAACTTCCGTATTTTATCAAGATTTTGCTACCACCTCCCCTAAAAGTGGATTGTCAGTGCTAAAACTTAATAGACAATAGAATTAAGGGAGAGTCCTAAGAGGACCTGCAACTCCCCACAGTTCATAATATGATTCAAATTAAAACTTTCAACTTAATTCAAATCTCAAATCCTTAGGCACAATTTTAAAATCCAAAAGTGAATTAAAACTCCTACACAAACTCAATTTACATTCAAATTGAACCATAAAGGTCTCCAAACTTCCTTAAATAGTTTCATGAAGTTCTCATAATCTTTTGAAGGTGTTTCATGCCTTACACGCACCCTAAAACCTAAAAAAAGTACAATATAAAACATTACATACAATAAGGAAAAGAGTTTGTTCAATAGAAGTCTTCTACCTTCTTCTTCTCTTACAATCCTCGCTAGCCTCAAAACCTGACAAAGCCATTTTGAGACACCAAAACAACAACGTACATAAAATAGACAATGTTAGATAAGTAAAAATCTATCTTGCTTTGTACAACAGGTAATAATAAGAAATATTACGAAATATGACACAATAAACAAATTCATAAATAAATATACAACATGGATATCACATTTCATGTTCTAAGCTCATAACAAGTTGGCCTTCTCATGATGAACCTAGAACGATACTATTAGTTCAATGCATGCTTTACTGAACACGTCATTACTTTCCTTAGATGCCTGCAATTAGATTTAGTATGGAGTGGATCTCATCCAACTTTTACAACTGAAGCAGGAGTAACTCTATCCCAATGCCATGAATGCATAATCAAGAGGTTCACTCCATTATTGTGCAAAATATAAATCCATATTAATGTAAAAATCAAGAAATAACGTCTACTTATTATTAAACCTACTCAAAGTTGGCAGTGAAACCCCACATGGAATTCCCTTGCTTTCATCTACTTTCACAAATTCAACATTTTAGAGTTACAACTCCATTTCAATACTTCAAAATAATTTATAAGTCACAATGGGATTAAAATCCTCTTTCAAACTCTGGCAACTCCTTTAAAGTCTCCAAATGACCTTTCACACCTTCTTTTTTATCTTTTTAAACTCTAATGGCCTGTTCGCTTCACATTTTAGTGAATCCTAACACATGAGATTAATTTGTGATGAGACTAACACATGGGTTTAGATGGTTTAGTCTCATTTGTGTATCTTGTTTGGTTGGGAGTTTTAAGGTTGGGATTAAATGAGGTTGTAATTGTACATTTACCAAAATACCCTTGCATAAATAACACATCCTCACCTCATTTTCACACATTTCTCATCGCCTCCACTGGTTGAACGATTCCACGCCTCCAAGCTCGCACCTCACCAGCGTCAATGAATCGCCTCCCCTGGTGAAGAAGACGCCTCCTTACCTGGCCGATGGTATGCCTCCTTCTCATATCTCCTCACCTGGTTCGTTCACGCATCCTCACCTTCTTCTTCGCGACGGCACTGGTGACGATAAGGGCTTCCTCCTCCTCACTTCCTCCTCTCCTTCTCCAGCGACGAATCAAACAAGGCTGTTGAATTTCTTCAAAGTCGCGAAATCGGCTGGCAGTGGGCGTGGGTGGAAACGAAGAAACAGGGGTGATTCGGTGAAGATGGGTTGTAATGTGAGGGGTAAAGTGGTAATCTCCACTAACCACCCGCTATGGATTAGCTAATACCACCAAAAATGGTGGTATTGTTTAATCCCCTCCAATGCCCCTTAACTAATCCCGTGGCATAGTTAATCCTCCAAGCGAACACCGGATTAACCAGTCCAGTGTGGCTAATCCGACCTAAGACGGTGAAGCGAACAGGCCATAAGTATGTCTTAAACCATTTATTGGACTCCAAAAAAAAATTAACAACTTACTTATGAACTCCAACTTTGGTCCTTTATCATCTATTTAGCTTTATAACAACTTACAATTCACTTATGCTCCTAAATTGGGATTTATAACAAAATTGACTAATTAAAGGCTATGCCTTTTTCTAAAATTTCGATTAGGAACCTTTAATGAGCGTTGGAATCAATCAAACAACATACAATTCCATTCTACTCAATTGGATCACTAATTAATTCAACTCACAAGATTCTTGCCAAATACTCAATTAAGAACTCAAACAAGTCTCCATTTTTTGGTCATCACTCTTGTATTTCATCAACAAACTCAATTCACTTGTTTTTGTCCAATTCCCATGCTTTTCAAAAAAAGTTTTGATTTTTCCTTCCATGAATGCAATGGCATCAGTCGAGCATCGGCTCGGCCTGCTCTGGGGTATAAGGGAAACTCCAAGCACCCCTAGAATCGGCCTGAGGCATTGTTCAAGCCTTCATTGGGTTTGGCAGGAATATGCCCTGCCGTTCCTAGACACGTCACGCATGAGGGAGGGCCCTACTTTGACAGGACAGGGACGCCCTGGACAGTGCGATCCCACAGGCCCCAACATCCAAACAACAAGAACATAGCAACCACAGTTGCCAACAATCATCAGCATCCACTCCTTGCTGCTCTGCTTCATCGTCATCCATCTCCTAACCCCAACCATAACAACTTCACCAATCAATCCACAAATTCCCATCAAAAATTTCAAAAACAATTGACAACTGCCCTCTGTTTCCTACCATCATCATCTTTAATTCCCTTAGCCTTCTATCAACCGACACAGACCAATCAATCCATCACAAAAAATCAATAACCAAACCCACTGAATTAACCACAAACTTACTGAACCAAATTTGAATTGAGCTTAAAACTCACCTTAACCACTGAGTTGATCTACCTCAGCACTTTATCGCCACCCACTGTTACTACCAAGTTCTCTGTCACCGGTGAAAAAATGAACATGAGACTGACGAAGAGAGTTGAGAGAGAGACACGAGCTCGAGAGGAAGAGGAGATGAATTACAGAGAGAGAGAGAGAGAGAGATCAGTCGAAGGAAGCATGATGAGGATGATGATCCAAATGGGGGATGAGATGGTTTGATCGAAATGGGGAAGAACTACAACCCCCATTTCGTTTTCAAATTGTTTAAACGGGTTTGGTTTTGCCAAAAAACCTATATTCCCTTGCCCAAATAACTATACCTTAACATCTCCACCGCACCCATCGGTAAATTTGTTATTTTTTTATTTTTTTTTTATGTTTATCTCCTGATTTAAACCTGAAATAAACCCCAATAAATACCCCAATTTCATTAAAAACTGGATAAAATATCAATGCTCTTCGAAACACACAGAAAATGCATCTAAACATCAACTTGACCTTATTTCGCAACAAATAGAGTATAACAAGTGCATTAGGCGTGTAACAAACAAAAACAAAGTTTTACCTTATTATCTTTGGTCCATAATGCTTGGGTCCCACTTCAGATATCTAAATTCTAAATAAAATTCAAAAATGCTTAATTATCCATCTAATTGAGTTTATAAAATTCTCGGATTTCACAATATGTCTATCTCGCATCATCCACGTAATACATGAATCTGCTCAGCTCCCTTTACTTTTGCAAAATCATCTCCTTAAAGCTTAAAGGTCAGGCTTGCCTTTCTTATGGTGGTGCGGCTAAAGTAGAAGCTTCTGTTGTGGTCGATGCTTCTCTCCACCCTCTCGTGGCACTCATAACTAGTGTTTACACCTGCTATTTTTGTAATGGTTCCGCCTCTTGAACCTGTCTTGGCTACCACTCTTCTTCTCCCTCTGAATCCTCCTCTACCGATGATTTATAAGCGCGTACATCCTCATCAGTCTGGGTTGGTAGAGGTGGAATATTAAACTTTCAGGACCCATTTCATTAAACTCCAACTTAATCCTAGTTACTTTTATATGCCTCATAAATCATTTAATCATTTCAAACCCTTAAACTCGTATTATTTTTGTACGTAATCTATAGTTCTTAATTTCTTCAAATGGAGCAAATTAGGAGATGATGCCCATAGATTTCCATATTCTTCAAAATTTCGGTTGAGTTTCCCCTATAATACGGACTACCGAAAATTCAGAACTCGATAGAGTAGATTGATAGGCCTCTTATCTCTGCACAATTCATAATATAATATCAAACGAAATTTAAAGATTCATTTTAATCTAATCCTTATGTTTAAGATTTACAATCCCTAAATACTAATTGACCGCTCCACAAGTTAAATTTACATCAAAAAGGTATATAAACTATTTCATAATCCTTTCAAACTGCCACATAAAAGCTATCAAATAGTTTCATAACCAAATTATGTCATACTCGCAGCCCAAGAACCCCAAAAGGCAATATATAATGTTAAAGTTTTCAAAACCAAATGAATTGAGAAGATTAATGAATTAGTGATGAACTAATAAACACACATCAAGACCAAACATATAATTGATATTGTAGTAAGGATTGAATGTCTCCCTCTGTGTAGGCTCAGCCTAAACAATTAATCAAATTGATAATGTGTACAACCACTATAATGATCTCTCGTTCTCACAAAACTCAAGTAAAAAATGACGATCCATACAATGGCGATCTTGAGTATATATAAACTTGGTCTATCTACCTATCTAGGAACCTCGATTTCCAACAGTAATTCCTATTGGAATCATTCAATGTTCAACAACTAAGTCTTCTATTCCTTCAAGAATCTTTACTCGTTATTTCCATAAAGTTCTTCAATCTTTTATGCACCTTTCTCTCAGATTTTGTATTTGTAATCTATTTCAAAGTTCTATGCTTGCAGTATTGAACTTCTTCACTTTTATAGAATAATATTGACAGTTGCTCTATTTTAGTGTCCAACTCATATTTGATTCCTATTTCAACTTCATATCTATTTTCATCTTCGACTCTAACTTCTATATTGTAATCTTCACTAGAATTTGCACTGTAATCTTTCTCTAAGTTGTATCTACTCTCGAACAACTTGCTTAGTCAAGTTTACCATCTTGATTGCAACATATACCTAACTAACTTAACTCCTAATTTGAAAATATATTGCCAATAAGGATGGACCAACCCAGACGTAGTAAGCTAGGGTCTAACAATCTTCCCCTTTAGCGTAAATTGGACAAAAATAGTAACTTAGAAAGATAACCAAAATTTTACGAACTTCGTAAAATGTATTGTTACCGATGAATTAAAGTAACAACACACAAAAGTCGTAACCCAAAAATATTATAGTAACCAGCCAATAAGTATAACCATGAAATGCAATTTTAAAACATCAAGTTCATGTACTTATGAAACCCAAAAAAAAAAAAACTTGACCTTTTAGTCTCTCTTTTGCTCACTCCCTATTTTTGACCAAACAACATCAAAAAGATTATAGCTGTGTTCTAACTAGCCACCTCTATCCGTAAAGTTTGGCATCAACAATGTCCACTTCTTCTTGCATTCGTCGCATCTGTACAATAACATCTTCCCTGTAGAAGTAGTCGAATAGTGGCGAGTGTGGTCTCATTAACACTGGAGAACTTGAGGCTTATAACGGTTCATTCTGAGTTAGAGCAGAGTAATCTTCAGTAGCCTTTGTCTTTATCGTGGCAACATTAGTAGGAGCAAAAGGTACAAGTGCAGTTGTAACATCAACCGTAGGTGTAGGCTCAGTTGAAGTGGCAGGAATGGCTTGATTGACTTCAATATCTTCATGCTCAAGGCGAGTAGGTGGATGGACTACCATATTAGGGTCTAGTTGTGAATCTTTGTTCACTGGAGCCTGAATAATATGTTCCATTGTTACAATAATCGAGGGCCGTAGAATGCCCTCAAGGTTAACAACAGTCAAGTCCTTAACAAAAATAGTCTCCAATGTTGCTAGAGACTCTTCCTGTGCAAATGCATCTCATTAGGAACCTCACTTGGTGTTATAACATTTTCACCATAATTTTCATAATTCATCATAAAGGACTTAAGTGTAGCCGTCCCAGCTATAGTAACAGGAGCAATAACATTTAAATCAATATGTAACTTAGTAAATTTACCTTGATTATCTCCAAAATTGGGAAACTCAATAGGCGAGTTGACTTCCTCTGGTTGATTAAGAAGTATAGCAGATGAGCTTGCATCAGGTCGAAGTTCATATAATGACCCCAGTCCCCCTAAAGAGGTGGCTCCGCTTGACTTAAGCTTAAGTGGACTCTCAGTCAACACCCATCGAGTCAACGCACGCCTAGTCAACCTCTTACCTAAATAATTCATCCATTGCTTACTTATTTAGTTTGCTAATTAGTTTAACAAGTCTTAATATTCAATATGTAGCGGAAAGTAATTTAAAACAACTAAAAAAATAAATTGAGTTCGGGACAAGTCCTAGATGTGGGATTCTTCACGGTATAGATCTCATGTATATATCAGGTGACGACAATGTAAATAAGCATTATATATATGTATCTCTTAAAACCATACAAATAGTGTATAAAAAGTGTCAAAATAGTATAATAGATATAATCAAAATACCTATGATAGTAAAAAATAAAGAGCCGACTCTAAGGGAAACTCAAAGGTAGTCACCGATCTTGGGCTCCTCACCCTCATTACTAGAGTAACCTGCAATTGTCACAAGTGATGGAGATAATTCCAGTGGGTAAAGCCATAAGAGATTCAATAGTATTTCTAAATAATACATGACAATAGTCTCTAAATCAAGTTGGTATTTAAAGAAAGCAGTAAATAAACTCTAAATGCATGATAAACTCACTAATCAAGTGAAATAGTGAAAGTCAAGTGGCAAAGAAGCAAAATAGATAGGCGAATAGGTAATCCTGTCCAAACTGCGGGTCATCCGACGAAAATATAGGTTGAAATCAACATAGCGAGCCTAAGGCCACTTCCGAATGACCCAACATGAATTTTTTAGACACTGCAGACTCTTTGAGTCACTTCGATCTGCCCCTTTTAAAATATCAAGGTAAGCCACAACGACATCTGATGTTTTATCCCCTGTATAGTCCTCAGCAAGAAGCCACGGTGACTCCGGATGCTTAACTTACAAGATAGCATAACTGACGGATTACCTAGAACTTAGGCCACTTTAAACAAGAATGAGATACAAGTATGACATGCTTTTCAAAAGATTGACAATAAGAAGTTGAAAAAAAAACATGTTGACGCTCTTACTGGTTTACTTACCTTAAATCCACGAGAAATTCAAATATCTCGCGGCACCCTTACGACTTCAAAACTAACCTAAATACTCAACTCTAGCCTTTTTAGGTCCTTGGTATTCATTCAATTTGGTTTGAGTGTGCCAGAGTCTAATTAGACTTGATTTATCATTTAATTTTTAGTTCGTTCCATTGTATTGTGATAAGCATTTCTCATTAAGTCTTTTAACTTAAAAATAACTCCAAACTCAGATAAACATGCTAGAAAGAACTTTACAAAGCTTGAGACACAAACCATAATGTTTATCAAAATAATATAAGTTATAATTCTCGATTAAAATCATTTGAATTGGTTTAAATCCCTTTATTTGGAAATAGTCTAAATACGCACTTTGTGTTAAAATGTCAAGTCCTTAAATCAATATTGAGTCGAAAAAATGCGTTAAAAAACTCGGAATGACTCCAAACCGACGAGACATCTAAATTATGTTACAAGGATCCATTCTAGATAATATGAGTTAGAAAGTCATAAGGAAACCATTTGGAAAACCCTAACATCCAAACACTTACAAATATAGTATCCCTATACATAAACCATGAAAAAGTTCATTTTTTATAAAGAAGAAAAATCAAAATTTTGAAATATAATTATTTAATGTTTTTATTCTTTCTCTAGGCTTTCCAAAGATATGTGGAGCATCAAAATCGGAGTTACAATGAAGGAGATATGATCGTTTTATGAAAACTAGTCAAATTAGTCTCGAGGCTGCCCAGAATGTAGAGTGGGCTCCACATTTTGTTGGAGCACGCTCCACATCTCTCTCTTTAAAGCGGTATAACAATAAGTAAGGAGTAAGCTAGTCAGATTTTGCCAGGAGTTAGTTTATTGATGCAACGAATCGTCTGCAGTCTCTTTGTCAGTTAAGCGAGAGTACATAAGCTCGGAAGACAATACATAGAAGTACTCGAGTGAAGAAAGAAGATCGAGGTCTTTTAGAGCCTATCTGATCTTTTGTCAATACAGGACTCAGAGCCCCTTGCTCAAACGTAAGGGTAATCCTTCGGGATTTTTAATTCCTTTCGGATTTCCACTCGTGGAGAGGGCGGGAGGGGATAAGGCGAATTTTTCATTCTATATAGGGGGAGCTATAGTTCAGCTGTCAGAGGTAGAAGCGGCAAATCGCTTATACCGAGTTCCCCAACAACAACTTAGTTTAGTAGCTTAAATATTTCTACTAGCGTGGCGCTGCTTGATGTTTCTGATCAATAGGAAGATGAGGAATAAAAAAAGCTTATGATGAGCATCTATTTGAGTCGATCATTTCCAATATCTAATTCAAGTTTTTTCTTAAGTAGTGGAAACGCCTTACAATCTGCAGTTTTACGCTTAATGGAAGAAATGTTCTTGGTGGATGCAGGACTTGGGACCCCCATAATTTATATGCAAGATGAGCCTACAGGAGTGCCAATCCACCGAGCCACCAGGTTTGAGAATAAAGTGGGATCCCTGGATGTAGTGGATGGTGAATCACTGATCAAAGAGCAGATTTTGGAGAGATTCTTCATCAATTTAGTGGCTAGTGAATCACTAATCAATGAGCAAGCAGTCACCAGGTTGAATGATTTGGTGGCACCCCTGGATGTAGTGGCTGGTGAATCGCTTCTTCTTCTTCCACGAAGATTCAGACAAAACCGAGCTTGGATGGAACTGAACAAGATTTTACGAACGAATACAAAGGTCAAAGGCTTTTTTATTGATAAAGTCAAATAAGGTTATTTTGTAGCCTTCGCAGGTTTCATTACTTTTCTTCCATTCCGTCCTCTCAACACTCAAAGGATAGCGAATGATCGATTCACCATTGAGTTAATTAACCCTAAAAGGATGAATATTGTGGTGTTTTAACAGCGGCAGATCAAACAATAACTTGATGAGCATTACGTTACGAAAAATAAAAAAGATACCTCAATTCCGAAGCCTAGCATCTCCTGATAACACTCTATCAATTTAATCCATTCTTTTATTGAGGGTCTGGCACTTATTCCGGCCCTCCATTTACATAGTGAAGAAATGCAAAGGCTTTTACTTGAATGTGTGACTGCGGCGCGCCTATCGCCCCGGTACGACACTCTAAAATGCATGTTAGGTTGAGGCCAACAAGAAGACTGAGACTAGGGAGACGAAGAATGGAATTGAAGGCATAATCTCAATAAAAAGAATTGAACACCGGCTGAACCAACTGCAAGCTTTCAATGGATCGAATGATTCCAATCCCTCCCCGCCACCCTTGAACGGAGCCAATGAAGTGTTTTCACCCATCAGTAGTTAATAGGTATATACGCATCAATGGATCTCTCCGTTTCACTTTCATCTGCAACCCTCGGTTATAAGGGGCCAAATTCAGACCTTTATAGCTCTATTCCAAAACCATCAAGCTGACCCTAAATCTTTCGATTATGAACCAATGAATTCAAGCTCTAATGGGCCATTAAGAGAATGCCTCGACCCAACTATCTATTCCCATGTAGAGGCAGACTCTCCTAGTTTCCTTGTCTCAGTGCTTTCTTCCACTCCTAGGTCTCCCATCGGATGGAAGATTTTGAGCAGCTCTGACTGGAACAAATGAGCCAATGCCTACCGGCGATCTATCGAATAGAAGGTAGCCTTCAACCAGAATTTGAATGATTCCTCTTCTCAATATCGTTACTCCGGCTAGCCAGCAACCAAGTATTCATCTCCTCTCGTTCGAAGCCCTTGATGGTATGGAATTATACTTCATCCGGAACTACTCCTTCAAATGGCTTACCTCGTGACCCCAACTGATGGAAGGGAGTACGAGATGGCAAAGAACCTATTTGATCTAAGGACCGGAACAAGGAACTCAGAAGCATCTATTTTTCCACTAGCAGAGGACATTAAATCCACTTCCCTCTAGGCAAGCAGCTGGTAGCAGTGCCCAATATCTACGAACTCCCGTTTGCAGAACCATTTGTACCACCAGGTGCTACTCCTCTTCGCCGCATCAATTTCCATCTTCGAATCGATCCATTCCCGATCCTAGCCATCTAATCTAGTGGCTGCCCATACGAGCAAGGAAAGAGGGAAGGCGACGTCCTGCTCCGACCCGTCCTAAAATATGTTTTTCCCCTAGTCCGAGAGGTACAAACCATCTCGTTCAGCCAATGTTGACCCATTGTCTTAGCTGATGCTGACCCAAGGTCTTTTGCACTACCAAATCATCAAAAATCATCCCTAAATGCTCACATATCATATCAAAACTCCAAAACTCAATCAATCATTATTAAACTCCACAATATTACATATTTTAATCGATTGAAACTCAGAAACAACATCAAATCTTACTCTTAACAATCTAATTAAGCATGTATTTATCATATTTTCCATAAGCATTAAAACACTAATTTCATGAACCCAATCCATTTTAACTCCATCAAATCTTTAAAACTCATTGAAATTATCAATTAAAAGTGAAATAAAACCATTAATTAAAACATTCATTTCCCTAGGATTCAATCTATAATTGATTGAACAAAAAAACTCAAATTTTGAGCAACAAAATTATGGAGATGAACAAACTAAATTCGATGCTTTAGAGATCTTTGAATGCTAAGATGTTGCACTTTAAATGCGTCATTTAACAAAATAAAAGCAATCGATTTTATGGGAAACGAGGTATATAATGATTTGATCAACTTGCCTTAGAGAAGCCTCATCAACACAAAGAAACATTCAATAGAGAGGGATTGTAGGGATTACCTAGGGTTTCATCTCTTATTAAGGATCCTTGAACTTTTTTTCATCCAAATTTCTAAGAAATTTCAGTCCTCACTTTGCTTTTCTTCTTCGATCCTTCGTGCTACTTTTTTTTTGTTGCTTTCTACATGCATGAGCAAAAACACAAAGTCCTCACTTTTAATCTCTGTTTTTTAAAATAAACCATTAGATCATTCTCCCATCCCTCATTTCACTAGATCTCTAGGAACATCTAAGTTTCATGCTCATTGGCACATGCATACCATTGATTTTCACGTACTCTTCCTATTATCTCATCTCCGGTTACATCCCTAGGATAGGTTAATGGCTATTAGAATTTTTTTTTCACTTAGCTTAGTCATCTAAGCATTATACACATCACTTATGAAATTTAAATAAAGTCACTTTTAAATAAAATAACATCAAACTTAGGCTTTTCAATTGGGAATTATAAATATTACCTAAGTTTTAGCTAGCTTAGGTTTCTCAATACTTCAGATCATCTCGCCCTCGCGCGCAAACACCCTGATGTCACTCTATATCGAAAAATCGATACTAACATTTCTAAAATTGCACATGCTTATCTTATAGGCATAATACATGCATCAAACACAAGTAAAACTAATTAATTATTAACTCGGTGTCAACGCCTGAGTATTGATCGAGTTTGCCACAAAGGACTTGTTGTCAGGTCACTTTCCTACAAGGCAACATGATTAGGACTAGTATTTTTGGGTTGTTCGATCACTAAGACGTTCAAATGCGCGTCTTGTATCGAAAACCCACACATGAATGGTGACCACAATTTGGAGTGCTAGCTCCGATAAAGATCGAAAATATTTTTCTTTCTCTCCTAAAATCTAGAGAATTCGAAATTTACGAAATGAAAGTCCTATTTCATTTTAGAGGTTTCACCTAATTTGGAGTGCTAGCCCTCACTTAAAATCTTATTCGTAATATAACTATTGTATTTAGGCTGTTTAAACAAATTACACATACACCGCTATTAATAAATTATCATATAAAAAATTGTAAGGGCTTTTATGTCATAAATTTTATCATATAAAATTGATTACTCTAGATCAATTGAAATTGCGCATAGCCATTCTTTGTGTGCAACCTAATAGGTTCATATGACGTTGGCGATGAACAAAAACCATTTTGGTACACAAGTCATAAACGGTCTCTAGCAAGGCATTATGACAACCCAAGTAGCATGAATATCAAAATCGATACAACCTAATGAATAACATATATCATATCATTTTGTCATGCGATATCCTTTGACTAAAGATAAGGCATGGAAAGTCACCCTTAATGTTCAATCATACTAGTCTCGATCTTTAGGTAAACTAAAAACATTTTAGTGACATTAATCATATCAATTCACGTACACTTGGCCATTATCAGTCTATAATATCGAGGGATCCACTAATATATCTCTATATGAGAGTGAAAAATTATATCTTAATTACGCACCTTCACATATTATTTACATGGTAACTAATCACAATCTTTATAATCTTCCAGTTAAAAACAACGTTTGATTTTGTCAAATTACCATGCTCTTAATATTAAGGTCTATGGTAATCTTAAGTCAAATGACTAAATGATATGCCTATCATGAGTAAAACCTATGACTTAATCCATGTGGTGTTCTCATAGTAGGTCGGTCCAGTATCTTGTTACCTAAAAAGTATTCATAATCTCGATTCATATCCTTATACGCATGATCACAACATGATCATCGATCAAGATTCAAACTAGTCTTAATTTATTATAGTTCCTAGTATAATGATCGACTAGGGACATTTAGGATATTTCAACAAATACCTATAGATCTTACTATAAGGTAAACTTGCAATCACTTATAGTAAAACAACAAATGAAAACCTCAATTTTATTAACTAAAATTATAAGATAAATAATGTTTGTAGATTGACCTAAGGCACATGCCCCAACAATAACTAAATTAACAAATCTAACAAATCAATGAAATTTATTTAAATTCTTATATTAAAACTAACATAGTTCACAACTTCACCTAGCTAATGAAATAATATGCTTTTCAAACACTTTATCATCTTTATTATGTTATGTGTAATTCCTAATAAGAATAGACAGATTTCATTCAAATCCACTTTAACCCACTGTCGTAACGAAAACGATTCTAGTATGCAAACTAGAACTCCATATAACAATGTAAATACCATAAGCTCTACACTGCTTTAATGCTTCAAATCTTTAGATTCATAACCAATGAAGTTTACTATTCGTGCCTCCCTAATCAATAACTATCGCTCGATGTTGTGTATTTTATGGTTGTATCGTTCATGTTCGGCGTAAAAGCTTCAATAGCCATGTAACTTCTAAAACCTAATATTAATAAACATGTGATTAATATGTCTATAGCATTACGCTTAAATCAATATAAATTCTAATCATTGCAATTTTATATTCAATTTCTACTCAAGTTCATAACATAACATTCATAGCTTAGGATCCTTAGAGCTCTAAGATTAATAGACTACTCACACATTATTGAAACAAAAAATCACATAGTGGTATTCATTGAAATCATAGATAAATTGAAATACTTTAAATAAATCAATAACACAATGCCCAAATCACCACATGTGAGTCTCTAATGTCTTCTATCCACAAATCATCTTAATACTAAAAAATAAGTAAAACCTATGCTAAACTTCTCTAATTGTGGCTAATGGTTGATATCCTATGAGTTTACCGCATCCTAACAACTATTTATATTTCCTAATAAAAATTAGAAACCCTACTTTGACAAGTCAATAATTAGACATATTTTATAGTGGAATTTAGTTAATTATATATATAATCAACCAAATTACATTATCAAATGTAATTTAAGAATTAAAATAAAAAATGAAGAAATGGAAGAAAAGAGAAAGAAAAGCAAAACAGTCAACTAGAGAAAAAGTCCAGCGATTAGCCAACTATTTGTAACTACACTAGGAATCACCACCTAAATCAGCAGCAGGAAAGTGTCAGCGAATCCACAGCAAATTGAAGAATGAACTAGAAATCGCTAGCTGAATCGGTGGAGCACTGAGAGCCAGTTTCTGTGATTTATGTACAACTTAGAAATTGTTGGCAAAATCATAGAGGCCAATTAAGGGCTTTTTACATTGATATGAAGAATTTGAGTTAATCTAGGATATGTATATGTAGGGAGACTATAAAATTGGCTAGAGAGCCTTGAAATAACTCTCTCATTTTTCCCTTCCTTTTTCTTTACATTATGTCTATTACCTATTTTACATTTCTAGTTGATGTTCAAAGTTACATTGGAGCTTTGATTTATTTTAAGGTATTTATTTATTTTTTCATTATGTCTTTTAATTATATATTTGCATTGTTTACTTATAGCATGAGTGAGTAGTCTATCAATCTAAACAAATCGTATACATGTATATGCTTTGAATTGCAATATAGTTATAATTAAGGAATCATGAACTTAATACTTTAAATCTATTCATGCATATAAATCATGGATTTAACAAGTTGTTTTTACATATTACAACTAGAGAAGATTAATATTGCATGCATAATTGCAAATGTGTTATGTGGTATTTTGATTATGATTCAATGACTATAGTTATTGACAACGATTATAGAAGTAGCAACTAAGATTAATATATAATGCTTTTCCCGAGTGGATGTTCTAGGTGATTGTTTACTAAGTTTTTTATTATGCGGCTTCGATTAATATTAGCTTAGATTTCTCGAGTGGATGTTCTAGGTGATTGTATTTTGAGTTGTTTATTATGCTACTTCAATTAATATTGGCTTAGATTAGACATGATTTTTATTAACTTTAATACAATCGTATTTCTTCGGTGTTGCATTTTATCCAATAGATTGATTTACAACGATTAGAATGTGGCATTTCTATTGAGTTTAGGAAAATCGGTGACTGGCTTAATATTATCTACCTATGAAGAAGTAGGATTTAATGATTCAAAAATTTCATGTGTTATGATTATAACTATAATATGAAGTGATGTTATGTTCTAGTGTTTGAAAGCAATCCAAGTATATTAAATTGTTTACTACATGTTTATTTAGATGTTTGTTTAAGATATTTATATTATATTGAATTTGAGTATTGTTTAATTTGGTTTGCATTGAATTGCTTAGATTAATTTAGTTAATTTGGTAATTAACTTAGTATTTCTTGATTTTAGTTATTTATTATTTTAATTCTCGTTTAATTAGATTAACTAAATTAATAAAAAAGAAAAAGCAATTTCCTTTGAGATTTGAAAAATCCATTTGGAGACGATATCCCATTTATCACTACTACAAATAATAAAAAAATACGAGAAACTATTGTGCACGTTCGACACATGGCAATTTTTGGCACCATTTCCGAGGGCTTTTAAATTATTTTTAATAATTTTAGACGTTGTATGGTCTACACACTTCGTCTTGTTAATTCAATAAGATATTTACATCCATTTAATCCTGAAATAGATAGAACTTTTAATCGGAGTTTAAGACATCAACAACTTAAGAAAAATTTAGCTAATAGGATGGAAGACAAAAATAATGATATTAATGATAATGTTATTAATAATAATGATAATAGAGTTATCAATAATAATAACAATAATAGAGAACTCACTAATAGACAAGCAAATAAAAATGTTACAACATATGAGCTTATACGCATAGCATACCCTGATGGATTTCCTGAATTTGAATTTAAATATGGATTTATTAGTGCCTTACCTAACTTTTATGGTAAAGAAAACGAAGACCCAAAGAAATTCGTAAGGGAGTATCAACTTAATGTTAATCGGATGAAACCAAAAGAAGGTACCTTAAAAGATTTCCCTTTTGCATTGAAAGATTAAGCATATGATTACCTGTTCAATCTCCTGCAAGATTAACTACATGGACTAAAATGTTATAAGTTTTCCTAGTTGAACATAGGCCTGCTAGAAAAACTAGTTCCAATAGAAAGCATCTCACAATTGCAAAAGTTGAAAGAAAATGAAAACTTAAATGAATTTTGGGATATATTCCAAAAATTAATTATTTTTTTTACGACATGAATATACCGAATGAGCTTTACTAGAATATTTTTATGAAGGACTCAATCACTTTGAACAAAGGTTAGTTGACACGGTATGTGGTGGATCTTTGTTTGAGACAACACCTACTTTACCAAAAGAAGCAATTAATAAAATGGCAAAACAATCTAAGCAATATGGTGAAAAGGTTGAATACTCGAGAAACAAACTCTATGAAGTGGATAATAAATAATAATGTGTCTGATGATAAAATTGATGGATTATTTAAGATGGTTAATGTTGAATCCCCTATCTTATTAAGGTGATAGTCGCCCTCAAACACTAATTAAGTCTCTTTAACTCAGCTAGACTCAACTGGAGCAACTGACTTCTCCTTTTATCTCTTGGTAAACACAATTGTATATCAATATCGATGTAAAACAAATATTAACCGCAGTAGAAACTAAATTTTTTTGATATTTAAATATGATATACAAAATCAATTCAAACTGGAATAAATCTTGGTTATACAAAATCACCATCCCTTGTGATATTGCAAATTCAATACAAATATATAAGACAATGGAAGACTCATTACATCGAAAATAAAATCAAGACTCCTAAATCTTCTATGTCCCATAGTCTTAGCGCTCGTCGGTTTTCCTAAAATATTAATAGGAGTGAGCGCTCTAACTTGCTCAGTAAGTAAGGATTCACAAAGTCATCAATATTACATATAATAATCAAGAACAATATGCAATAAAAATATGCACCAAGATAGCGAACAAGATTATAAACAACATATAATCCAATAAATAATAGATGCAGGTCAAACCGTCAATGACAATTACACTGTGATTCCCATTTATATTTGTAAAATTAGGATTGATTACCCACTCACACCATTAATGCGATTGCTAGAATAACCCATTGGCCGAAGTGTTGTCTAACCAATCCATTAACGTGCAATGGTTTTATCCCAAACCTTCAATTGAATATGTAACCCACGCAACCTATCTAACCGAGTAGGAGTTACTTATAAGTCAGGAGATTATCCCCGTATCCTATATAACTTGGTCTCAATTCCAGGAGTTACTCCCGTGGATCACATTAGTCATTATTTTCCATTTAGTAAAAACCTCAAAGTGTACATAGTCCCCCATTCAGTCCATAAACTATATGATCTATATATACTAATATATCCAAGCAACATTGATAAATAAACGAATCTATACTTACCTTAGCTTAAGTTTTTGCTACCAAATTCCTAACTTTCCAGGTCATTCATGCTTTCTCGATGATCCAAAACCTATCACAAACCATTTGTGGTTAATATAGGCTTAGACCTTATGTTTAGAACCTCTAAGTTAGTCTCTAATACCTTAGGAAAATCCAACTAGAACACATCATAGTTTTAGTTTTTTGGGTATAAGCGTGCACCCCCACTTAATGGAGGGCACTCCACAAACTGGATTCATCCCAATTGATGAAGGGAACGCACTCCTCTGCTACGTGTAGCATGCTTCACCCTACGTTGTCTCAACAATGAACGGGACAGCAACTACTGTCCAATTAATAAATCTCTAAAACAACATTAAAGGCTCTCCTAAAACATTAGGGAGGAACTCCAATGAGCTATAATTCCATTTAGAATCATTAATAACAACAATTTATAATGAAATCATCACTAATTATTGAATTGAACTTGAAACATCAAAACTCAACTTACTAACTGATGATCTCTAATCTAAAATCAAACCCTCAACTGCTTGCCTCTCACTCACTCTCTCGATCGATCAGTGAAGATAAACTGTAAGGTTTTAGTTTAAATATATTGATTTTCTCGAGATACATATCGCGCTATCTCGAGGTTGATGAAGTGATTAATGTGTTAAAGCGACACATCCTAAATTGACACACATGTTGACACCATCAACACTTACGCTCATCTCGAGGCGATTCAACGATCCATATAATTCAAACCAAAGTTATAGTCTTATTATATATTTATATATATCAATTATAGATAAATATATGTACACCTTACGTATTGTTTTACTAATAAATTTACCAGACATGCCTACGAGTATTCTCAATTGTCCATATTCATTTCATGACTATCGTCACATTTGGTGTATCGGCTATATATTGTTTATTTATTTTTATTTATTTATTGGCCAATATATAATTTTTTTTTCATACTACAACCTATATATTAAATAAACATTTCAAGCAAACACCAAACATCACAAAAATGTATACGCATACGCCACCTACTTTACCAAAAGAAGCAATTAACAAAATAGCAAAACAATCTAAGAAATATGGTGAAAATGGTGAATCTTCAAGATATAAACTCTATGAAGTCGATAATAAAGAAATAATGTGTCTAATGATAAAATTGCTTAATTATTTAAGATGGATAATGTAACATCCCCTATTCTTATTAAGGCGATAGTCGGCCTCAAACACTAATTAAGCCCCGATAACTCAGTTAGACTTAGCTAGAGCAACCGACTTCTCCTTTTATCTCCTGATAAACATAATTGTATATTAATATCGATGCAAAAAATATTAATCGCAGTAGAAACTACAAACTTTTTGATATTTAAGTATGATATACAAAATCAATTCGAATATCCAAAATCCCCAACCATTATGATATTACAAATCCAATACAAATATACAAGACAAGGGAAGATTTATTACATCGAAGAGAAGATCAAGACTCTTAAATCTTCTCTATCCTGTAGTCTTAGCACTCGTTGGTTTTCCTAAAATATTAATGGGGTGAGCGCTCCAACTTGCTCAGTAAGTAGAGATTCACAAAGTCATCAACATTACATATAATAATCAAGAACAATATGCAATAAAAATATGCAGCACGAGAGCTAACAAGATTATAAACAACATATAATCCAATAAATAATGGATGCAGGTCAAACCATCAATGACTATTACACTGTGATTAGGGTTGATTACCCATTGAAACCATTAATGCAATTGCTAGACTAACCTGTTGGTCGGTTTGTTGTCTTGCCAATCCATTAATGTCTTATGGTTCTATCTTGAACCTTCTAATGAATATGTAACCCACGCAACCTATCTAACTGAGTAGGAGTTACTCATAGGCTGGGAGATTAACCCTGCATCCTATATAACCTGGTCTCAATTCTAGGAGTAACTCCCGTGGATCACATTAGACATTTTTTCCATTTAATAAAAACCTCACAATGTACATAGTCCCCAATTCAGCCAATAAACTATTAGAACTATATATACTAATATATCCAAGCAACATTGATAAATAAGCGAATCCATACTTACCTCAGCTTAGGTTTTTGTTACCAAATTCCTAGCTTTCTAGGTCACACTTTTCCTGTGATCTAAAACTATCACAAACCATTTTTGGTTAATATAAGCCTATACCTTATATTTAAAACCCCTAAGTTAGTCCCTAAGACCTTAGGAAATTTTAACTAAAACATAACATAGTTATTATTTTCTGGGGTAGGAGCGTGTTCCATCACTTGATGGAGTGCACTCCACTAATTGGGTTCATCCCAACTGATGAAGGGAGCGCGCTCCTCTACTACGTGGACCACGTTCCACCCTGCACCGTCTCGATAGTGAATTAGGTAGTAACCACTGTGTAATCAATAAATCACAAAAACAACATCAAATACTCTACTAAAACATTAGGGATGACCTCCAATAAGGTATAATTCCATTTACAATCATTAATAACAACAATTCACAAAGAAATCATCATTAATTATTGAATTGGACTTGAAACTTAAAAACTTAACTTACCACCTAATGATCTATAATCTAAAATCAAACTCTCAACTGCGTGCCTCTCACTCACTCTCTCGATCAATCAGTGAGGATAAACTTGAAGGTCTTATTTTAAATATATGATTTTCTCAAGATACATATCGCGCTATCTCAAGGTTGATCAAGTGATTGATGTGTTAGAGTGACACATCCTAAGTAACACACATGTTGACACCATCGACACTTACGCTCATCTCGAGGCAATCCATTGATCCATATAAATCAAATTAAAGTCATAGTTTTATTATATATATTTATATATAGATATATATCAATTATATATATGTACGCCTTGCATATTTACCTACCAATAAATTCACCAGACATGCCTATAAGTATTCACGATTATGCATATTCATTTCACGACCCCATCGTCGCATTTGGTGTACCATCTTCTTATTTTTTATTTATTTATTTTCTATTTATTGGCTTATATATAAATTTTCTTTTCATACTACAAACTATAAATTCAATAAAAACTTCAAACAAATAACAACCATCACACAAACCTACTCATACGCTAATTGAGGTATGTCGTACTTAACCTCGAGTCTTACTCCAGTTAATTAGGATTCAAGCTAACATTAATCACTAGCTTAAGGTAATGGGTAGTTACAGTCTCCCCAGTTTAAAGCGATTTTGTACTCAAGATTAAAGTACTGTAAAATTATCTGTAGTTTAGAAGAGAAATGAAAACTGCTTCTTCATATAAGACTCCCGCTCCTAAGTTAGTCCCTCATCTTCGTGAAATTGCCATTTCACCTTAATCAAAGGAATCTCTATGGTTCTTGGCTTCTGAGTCTTACAGTCAAATATTTAAATCGGCTATTAATTTTTAGATAACTCTTCTCGAAGATCAAATTTATCCCAATCAATCCTTAGAGTGAACCGGGTTTCCATTTTACGAAGCATAGAGATGTGGAAGACATTATGAACTCTAGCTAGCTAAGGAAGTAACACTAAACTGTATGTTAGGACCAACTTTTTCCTGCATTCTGAACGACCTTATATATCTTGGAGCTAGCTAACCTCGCAACCCAAACCTGTACAACCCTTTCAAAGGTGAGACATTCTACTGAACGTAATCGTCCTCTAAAAACTCCAAAAACCTATGATAGTTATTAGAGTATCTCTTTTATCTTAGTTGTGCTATAGTCAAACGTTGGTGAATCTACTTAATTCTCTCTGTGTAGTCTCGAATCAACTCACACAGAGAAATGCATTTCTTCCAGTTACCACCAAACTCTAAAATACAAGCTTGAAGTATATCCTCTAGCACTAAAATCAACTGCTCAGTCTGCTTATCAGTCTGTAGATGCTACACCATATTGAGGTTAAGAACAGTTAACAGCTATCTCTACAACTCACTCTATAAGCTAGACATTAATCTCGAATCCTTATCCAAAGTAATTGACACTAGAACTTCATTAAATCACAATACCTTATGTACGTACACCTCATATAATCAGTCAAAAGGATGTCACATGCAAACTAGCAAGAAATGTCTAGATTTTGTCAATTTGTTAACTACAACCCATACAACATCATGCTTATGCTCAGAGGTAGACTAGAAACAAAATAATCCTTACAGTTTCAATTCCATTAATCGAGAGAGTGAGAGACAAGTAGCTAATGGTTTTGGAAAATTGAAGGACTAATTCAGGAGGCTTTTCAGCATTATTTAAAGAGATTAAACAACTAGAGATTAGAGATCATCATTGTTGGTAAGTTTAGTTTTTTATTTTAAAGTTGAATTTGATAGTTAGTGATGATTTCTCTACAAATTGTTGTTATTAATGATTGTAAATGGATTAATACCTCACTAAGCTCCTCCTTGATGTATTTGGTGAGTGTTGGTTGTTATTTTGGTGATTTGTGGATTGGATAAGGGTTGTTGCCCTACTCACTATCAAGATAGTACAGGGCGGAGCGCGCTCCTTTCAATAATTAGGATGCACCCAGTTTGTGGAGTGCACTCCCACCCTAGAAAACAACAAATGTGATGTAATTTAATCTTGAGGTCTTAAGACTGACTTCGGGGTTAGTCGGGATTTGCTAATGTAAACCTAAGCCGAGGTAAGTATGGATTCGCTTATTTATCAATGTTACCTGAATATATTAGTATATGTAGTTCATATAGTTTATGGACTTAATGGAGGCTATGTACATTGTTATATTTTAACTAAATGAAAAATGATATCTAATGTGATCTCTAAGAGTAACTCCTAAAATTGAGACCAAGTTATATAGACCTGTATGTAAATCTTACTCGATTAGATAGGTTGCGTGGGTTACATATTCACTAGAGGGTTTGGGATAGAACCATTAGACATTAATGGTTTGGCTTGGCTAGACAAAATATTGGCCAATGTGTTGGTCTAGTAATCATATTAATGGTGTTAGTGGGCAATTGGCCCTAGTTTTATGAATAATATGGTAATCGCAATTTAATAGTTGTTGACATTTTGACTTGCAACTGTTACCTATTGAATTATATGTTTTAAATAACCCGATTAGTTAACATTAGTGCATATTGTTATTGCATAATGTTCTTGATTATTATATGGAATGTTGATTGCCTTGTGAATCCTTACTTAATGATTGAATTGGAGTGCTCACCCCAAATTTAATATTTCAGTTTCTCAGCTTAGTGCTTCGGTGAAAGGAAAAGAGAAGATTAGGACTCTTAATACCTTCTCTACGATTTAATGATCCTTCATGTAGTTATTTTGTTGTATATGAACAGAGTTGGGAAGTTTATAATCCAGTTTTGGGTTTTCATAAACTCTGTATTTACGTATATCATTTAATTATCGAAGTTTTTTTTTATTTTCTACTATGTATATTTTGAATAAACTATGTTGAGTTATTAAATGTAATAAACCCTTAAAAACCTAGTCTTTGATTATGACATCCGAAAATTTTATAAATTGATTAGGCTACTAATTAAGTATTTTTGGATTTAATTTGGAATTTAGATATCCGAGATGGGACCCATGCGTTACGGATTAGAGAACATAAATTTGATATTATTTTTGTGTGTTGTGTGCCTATTTGATGTATTATACGTTATTTTGTTGCGAAGTCGAGGTTTAGTGAGGTGTGTCCTCGGTTTGTCATACTGGGGGTTGTAACTATGTCTTAAGGGCACAAGTGACATGAAATTATTAGTTGCTCAAAAACTCATAAATCAAGTGTCAACTATCAAAAGAAGATTTTCCTCGGTTTGCGTGCAAGTCTGAATTAGTGGTATTGTAAAATGATAACAAAGTTGAATCAAGGCTTTACCTTAAGGTTTATATCAGTTGGCGGTGGTCGTAGTTGAGAATGGATCTAAATTGGCATAAGTTTAGTTTAGTAGACAGAGTTAAAATTTTTGAGGTTTTTACGGCGGCCCTGCCTCCTCAGGGAGAGGTGTCTCCACGTACTTATTGCCAGCTGGCCAAACTACATGTATGCGGCACCTGCCCGTCCTCTTCATGTCTCATATATCATGTCCACATTTGTATTATCCGATAAATTAGTAAATTATCTTTATATTCTTTATCCATTCTCTGTGGGAATCTAACCAGTTGGCAATTTATTGAGATCCCAGTGTGGAAAACCCTGGAAAGTACGCTATATATAAGCAATATTACCCCAAACAAGGTATATATACATGTACGGTGTCATCTTAATTCTCTCAATACCTAAAATATACAAAACATCAAAAATAAATACGTATAAGTAGGTCCTCGACAGCGGGCAATCAGATGTAGTCGCATAAGATCCCCTTGACCCTACTGGTACGACGATCTGCACTCATTCATCACAAAAGGCAGATGACAAGCACAGTAAGTAAATTTTGAAGGAGCTCCTCTGAGCATTCATATAATAAAGTAAAGGAAATGCAAGGAATGATGTCAAGTAAACATGCAGAATATAAAATAGATAACTGTAAATTGCTCATCGCATGAATAGACAATAGACAAGCTAACAAATGTGTGTGCTCGCTCTAGATGGACTATACTGTACTTTGAGTCACCAAGTTCCTACTAATGGTTGAGTCTAACTGGCCCAACGCTTAGTCATTCGCACTGCTGGCCAAATCTGCAGAGCTACAGACATGTGCACCAAGGGCAAGCTCAGGTCACCATTCAATGAGGGTCTGGTCACATGTGCTATAGTCTAGTACATTATGAACACATAATAAAGATATCCGGGGGAGTAACCTCAACCCACATCCAAGTAACCGAATAGAATAATGAACAAAAAGGGATGATAGAAATCAAATGTAAAGCATAATAAATACTCAAAGTCTTTTAGTTGGGTTTTACAAACCTCATGATTCTCCAACCTCCCCGGACTGTTGTACCAACCTGACAAGTTCCTCGACACCGAGCCTCAATCCATTAAATTTCTGAAGTCCATTTTTACAAGTTTATGTTGTTTACAAATTTTTAGATATGTATTAATGGGAAATCCCCAAAATAGCCCTTTATAATCCATATTCATATCTTATTAGCACGCTAAGATAGTATACCTAGCGCGCTAGATTAAGTTAGCGCACTAAAAGGGCGTACCTAGCACGCCAAGAGATTTAACTAGTGTGTCATTGTTCTTCGTTTCTAAGAACAGTTGCACACCCAGGACGAGTAGTGTGTTAATCATTCCAATTAGCACGCTAATTCCCTTTTGGGACATAATTCTCAATTTGAAAATTTTATCATAGTCCTCTCAATTAGCTACTCTAACTGGTTTTACATCCTATTCTCGTCAAAATAACTTAATACATCAATTAAAACACTCCAAATCATTCAATTAACCCAATTTTCTCCAAATTCAAGTATACACCACATTTTCCAATTTCATTAAAACCATTAAATCTAGTCAAACCAGTGAACAATTCTCTATAGATATAGTATAACAATTTACATCCAAAATCCAGAGATCTAATCATCAATTCTCGAAATTCACTTAAATATGTCAAAAATTGGTTTATTGGAAAGTGGAGAAGATGAGGAAGATGATTACCTTAGTTTGTTCTACAGATTCAATCTCTAAGTGATAAATCTCTATTTATATGTTTGTTGGTATCAATTGTGCGTACCTATCTCGAGGCTCATCTTGTGGTTCACAAGCATGTTGTCCTACACCTCCTGATGACTTGAATAGCCCACTCACCTCCTAGTATTAACCTCCATGATGATCTAGATGTCCATCTCAATTTCACTTTTATTTCATGGCAAACCATAGGCTTCATTTATTCAATTAATTCCACATTATCCTTATCCTAATCCAACCATATGGTTAATGTTTTATTTGTCAAATTTAACCAATTCATGGTCAAACTAAACTTTGTCTACCCGCCCAGTGCTCCGCATCTCGACAAGCCCTTTTAGGCGTGCCACAGCCTATTATTCAAATTTAAATTTTAGCTTGCCTATGGTTACATTA
Organism: Stephania yunnanensis; assembly: GCA_039657365.1. Classification (NCBI taxonomy): domain Eukaryota; kingdom Viridiplantae; phylum Streptophyta; class Magnoliopsida; order Ranunculales; family Menispermaceae; genus Stephania; species Stephania yunnanensis. The sequence goes on from CM077580.1 coordinate 23,878,135, forward strand.
CCTTTTTCAATTTGATTACATAACATTTTTCATGAATTTATCAATTTTCTCAAGTGTACCCATACTAAGCCTCTCAATACCCGCGTTAACGCGCACTTCGAGTCAGCTACCTATCACACAACCTCGCGCACTTTCGTTATTCAACATACACACATGCGATGTATTTAACAAATAATTTAATAAATTGAATTGTAAATAAGCCATCCAACATAATACTTAACTAGTGTACCTAAGTTGATGTGTGTTCTAGCCTGCCTGCGACGTCCACGTGAATCTGAGCTAGCTAGTATGTCTGCAATTACGATATAAAGAACGACGTAAATAAAATGGGTCGTTACAGTTTTTCCCAACTAAATAAAATTTCGTCCTGAAGTTTAACAGTAACTTAAACATCATACTAGGAAATATTTCAGGGTATCACTCTCTCATAGTCGACTTGAGTTCCCAGGTGAGTTCCTCGGTCCTATGATGCTGCCAATGAACCAAAACTTTAGAGAGCTCCCCGTTCTTAATTTGAACTTTGTGGTTAACGATCTCTATAGGCCTATCCTCGTAAGTCACGTCATGCTGAACTTCTTTCTACCCCAACTCAATAATCGGTCTCGGCCTTAACCTGCTAGTTTCAATGTTGAAATGTGAAATGTCGGATGAACCCTAGCTAACTTAGTAGGTAACTCTAATCGATAGGAAACAGTGTTCACATGCTGCACAAGCCTATATGGCCCAATGAATCTCGGCGCCAAGTTCCCTATCATACTAAACCTCTGCTGACCCTTCCTAGGGGAAACCTTCAGATATACCATGTCACCCTCCTCAAAGCTCAGTCCCTCATGACACCGATCTGCGTATTTTTTCTATCTATCTTGTGTGGCTCGTAACCTTTGTTGAATATGTCTAATCTTCTATGTATGATCAACAACTATCTAAGGCCCAATTGTCACCATATATCTCGGCTCCAACTAACACATAGGTGATCTACAAGGCCTCACATATAGTGCCGCAAATGGTGGCATGCTAATGCTTGCTTGATAGTTGTTGTTAATACAAACTCACACAAAGGTAGATAATCCTCCCACGAACCCCCAAACTGCAATATACAAGCCCTGAGCATATCCTCCAAGGTCTGTATTAGTCGCTCTGACTATCCATCGGTCAGAGGACGATAAGCCGTACTAAACTACAACCTGGTGCCAAACTGGTCCTACATAGCCTCCTGAAGCTTCGAGGTCAACCTAGATCTCTATCCAATATAATGGAAATCAGCACCTCATGATATTTAATAATTTCCCGCTCAAACAATATGCTTAGCTGGGGAAACGTGTATCTCATAGAAATCAAAATGAAATGAGCCAACTTTGTCAGTCTATCAATCACCACCCAAACTGCACCATAACGCCTCAATGTCTGCGGTAGTCCACTAATTAAATCCATGGTGATGTGCACCCACTTCCACTATGGAATGGGCAACGACTATAACAATCCACCATGTTTCATGTGCTCAACCTTCACTTATCAGAAAATGTGACAACTCTTGATGTACACGCCTACGTCGGCCTTCATCCCAAGCCACCAGAATATTCGTCTCAAATCATAGTACATCATGGTCTGACCAGGATGAACTGTGTAGTGAGACCGGTGTGCATCCTCCAAAATCTAGTTCCGTATCTCCTGATCAACAGGTGTCCACAATCTCCCTCGGTGTCTCAAACACCGATCCGTGGTCTATGCCTAATCGATGCACTCCGAATCCCGAGCTAGACCACTGAACCACTCGTAAAGCCCATCAGCCCACTGACACTCAGCAACATTCTCAATCGATATGATCGACACTCTAATTTGACTACAAATGGGATGCTTAGTCATATTGGATACCTCTGTCGTGCACATAACTAATGACGCCTATAACAGGCTATGCTTGTGTGTCATAGGTCCCAGAACAGTCTAACTATCAACCCCGTTCTTGCTTAATGCGTCTACCATGACGTTCTCTTTTCCAGGGTGATACTCAATAGCGAAGTCATAGTCCTTTAGTAGCTCAAGACATCTCCTCTAATGCATATTCAGATCCCTCCGAGTGAAGATATAACATAAACTCTAGTGATTTGTATACAAGATGAACTTCTCTCCTTAGAGATAGTACCTTCAAGCCTTTAGTGCAAAAATGACCGTAGTAAGCTCCAAGTCGTGCATTGGATAATTCCCTTCATGGGGTCTCAACCGTCTAAGATAAGAAACTGGCCTACTATACTGCATCAACACGCATCCAAGACCAATGCTCGACGCATCTATATAAACTGTCAAAGTCTTGCCCGACTCCGACAATGTCAATACTGCTGTAGAAGTCAACCTCATTTTCAGCTTACAAAAGGCCTGCTGATACTCCTCTGACCAATCAAACCAAACATCCTTCTTGGTTAGTCTCATCATCGGCGCTGCAATCTAAGAAAAATCTTAGGCAAATCACCGGTAATATCTTGCTTGTCCGAGAAAACTTAGTATATCGACAACAAACTCAGGTGTTATATAGTCAATGATAGCCTGAATCTTCTCTGAATCCTTAGAGATACCCTGGTCACTGATAACATGTCCTAAAAATCTCACCGCACTTAGCCAGAAGTCACACTTACTAAACTCGGTGTAAAATTCGTGCTCTGTTAGTGTCGTCTAAACTACCTGAGATGTCCCTCGTGACCCTCACAAGTCTTGCACAGATCAAGATATCGTCAATGAACACTATGATGAATCTGTCTAGATATAGGCTCAAGACCCTGTGCATCAAATCCATGAAAATTGCTAGGGTGTTAGTTAGCCCAAACATTATGACTATGAACTCATATAGCTCATATCTAGTGCTGAAAGTAGTCTTCTAAATATCGTCTTATCGAATCATCAACTGATGATAACATGTGCGATGGTTAATCTTCGAGAAAAATATGCCACTCGCAAACTGATCGAACAAATCATCTATCCTAAGAAATGTGTAATGGTTCCTAACTGTCACCTAATTCAACTTCTTATAGTCCATGCACATCTTCATCGAACCATCATTCTTTTTCACAAACAATACTAGAGCTCCCCCAAGGTGACATACTAGGGCGAATAAAACCTTTCTCCAGCAATTCATCCGGCTATCGTCTAACCTCCTCCTGCTCCGATGCTGACATCCTATATGGTCTACTGGCAATCGGTTGCGTCCCTGATATCAATTCAATGATAAACTTAACAGCTCATGGTGGTGGCAATCCTGGTAGGTCATCTAAAAACACATCTACAAAGTCTCTAACCACCGGCGTATTCTCAATCCTGACCTCCATTCTAACCTCTGGCTCAACTATCACTGCAAATGCCTCCATTTCCTACACTATAGCTAGTCGACATCTAATGATATATATGTCTATCATAGATCTATTAGTGAAAACTCTAGTATCTTAGGAATATGAAACTCTATCCTCTTACTATAACAATCTATCCGTGCATGATAAGGTGACAACCAATCCATCTTGAGAAGTGCGTAAAACTTTATGTACTTTAATACTCGAAGATTGGCTAGTAACTGATGTCCCTCAACCTCTACCATCACGACTCTACATATCCGGTTAGGGTATATATTATCCCTAGTGGGCATACTGAGGACAAGGTATGTGCCTAGTGTTTGTGTATCTAACCCTTACACTCTAACAACACATCCATCAATAAACGAAAAAATACTACCAGAGTCAAACATAGCATAGCCCGACTAAAAGTATGTAACATACCTTCAACGAGCTCTCTGCCATCTAGTTGTGCTACCACATGAGCTCTCTCTCTGGCCTGCTCTAGCTCTCGATGTTGTGATGGTGGTGTCCTATAGTCTGCCCTCGAGTGTCCCTTTTGACCACACCTGTGACATCTGCGGCCATCCTGCCTACCTGTATGTTGGTCTCTAGATCTCGAACCCTGACTCTGGTCTTTCGGACCCCTATCATGTCCCTTCTGATCCCGACCTTAACGGCGTATTTTTGGTTGTAACCTACGTTGATCCACCGATGCTGATGTGATGGCCTGAACCTACTACCTCTCTTCATACTGGAATTGACTGCCCTGATGATCTTCCCTCCGACTTCTAGTTCGACCAAGAACTCTACCTTGTATATACCTTTGTACCATTCATATGTCTGCCATCTCTCTACATCAGATATGTGTCATGTGCCAATGCTCTGTCAAAAATATCCTATAGAGTGGATGCCCAGAGGACACCATTGCTAAAATAGTCATATCATCAACTCCACTGGTGAAATAGTAGATCTACAAATGCTCTGTCTTGACGACATCCATCGAGAATTGAAATAGGTACCGGAATCTCTTCATGTACTGCATCAAGGTCTGGTTACCCTATCTCAGGGTCAAGAACTCCTCCCTCAATCTCAGTTTAACCTCCATAGATATGTACTGATCGTAAAATAACTTTTTAAACTCAGCACATGTCGTCGGCTTTGGATGTTTATCCTGATATGTGGTCCACCATACCGCAGCATGGCCTCTCAGGCATGTTCCCGACAATCGTGCCTGGACACTCTCCTCATTCCTCAGTAGCTTATGGAACTACCGATGAGATATAATCCACTTCCCCACAGCCTCGGGGTCACCACATCCGTAAAAGAAGCCTAGCTGAAACTTTAGAAATTCCCTTAACATCTTCGCCTCTGGAGCTAAGAGGAATCCCGATGTAGTAGCAGTAGTAGTGGGAGTAGTCGTCTGACCCATAGTCATAGGTGGAGGCATAGAAGTTGGCATCTCCAAGGGAAAAACAACTGCTATGGCTCTCTCTATCTATGTACCCTCTACTACTCTCTCGACTAGTATCTGGGGAACAACGGAGACGACGGTTGGCCCCGTAGGTACCCTAACTACTATTGGCTCTCTGGATGTAGCAACTGTTATAGCCAGTGCTATCAATGCGGTGGTGTGATTCGAAAGCAATTGTAACACCTTATCCATCTATGATCTCGAAGCAACTCTAATTGTACCATTAGGTTGACCAATCTCCTGAGGCGTCGTTGATTGTCCATCTATGATCTACATCGAGAAGCGTGCTTTCGATCGTATCGGTTTATATACGTATATCATATATATAATGAAAATATAACATGTATATAACTCTAAATCTACCCTCCTCACATCTCTACCCTCCTCTCATTAATTCCCAACTAAAGTTCTAAGGCATAACATTGGGTTTCCAATACTAAGGTTTATTTTTTAAGTCTTGTGCTCTTTCATTTTAAATTTTCAAGTTCCTACAATTTTCAAGTTCCTAGAAAACCTTGCTCTGAAACCAACTGTGGCGGCCTTGCCGCCCTAGGGTGACGTGTCTCCGTGTACTCCCTGCCACCTAGCCCAACTACACATGTTCGGGACCTGCCCATCCTCTTCGTGTCTCGTAACTCGTGTCCACTTGTGTATTATCTGATAAATTAGTAAATTATCCTTATATTATTTATCCATTCTTTATGGGAATCTAACTAGTTAGTAATTTATTGAGATCCTAACCATAGTAGTGGGTTGTATCTTAGAAATTAATATATTCAGTGAAAGTCTTAATTAATACCATTTAACAAGGTGATTTAGCAAGATAAACATTATTCAAAGGCAAATTCAACTGTAGAAAACCCTGGAAAGTACTATGTATATAAGTGACAGCTCCCCAAACAAGGTATATATACAAGTACGATTTCATCTCAAGTCTCCTGATACCCAAAATGTACAAAAAATCAAAAATAAATACGTACAAGTAGGTCCTCAGATAGCGAGCAATTAAATGTAGTCGCCTATGATATATCCCTACTGATACTAGGATCTGCACTCAATCATCACGAAAGACAAATGATGAGTACAATAGGTAAAATCCCAAGGAACTCCTCTAAGCATTCATATAATAAATTGAAGGAAATGCAAGGAATGTTGTCGAGTAAACATGGAATAATGTTGCCAAGTAAATATGCTGAATATAAAATAGAAATCCGTAAATGGTTCATTGCATGAATAGACAACAGACAAGCTAATAAATGTGTGTGCTCACTCTAGATGGACTAGACTATACTTCGGCTCACCAAGTTCCCACCAGTGGTCGCATCCAACTGGCCCGACACTTGGTCGCTCATCGAGCTGGCCAAATTTGTTGAGTCATTGACACGTGCACCAAGGGCAAGCTCAGGTCGCAATTAATTAAGGGAGTGGTCATGCGTGCTACAGTCCAGTGCATCATGAACATACAACTAGGAAATCCGGGAGCGTAACTTCAACCTACTTAACAAAATAGAATAATGAACAACAAGGAATGATAGAAATGAAATATAATGCATAATAAATACGCATAGTTTTTCAGTTGAGTTTTACAAACCTCGCACTGCTCTCCAACCTCCTTGGACTCCTGTACCTAACCCGACAAGCTCCTCGACACCAAGCCTCAATCCACTAAATCCCTGATGTCCATTTATACAAGTTAAGGTTGTTTACAAAGTTTTAGATATATATTAACTGAAAATCCCCAAAACAGCCTCTAATAATCCATATTTATCTATTATTAGCGCACTAATATGGTCTACCAAGCACGCTAGATTGAGTTAGCGCTCTAGAGAATTTAACTAGTGCGTTATTGTTCTTTGTTTCGAAGAACAGTTGCACACCCAGGAAGATTAGCGTGCTAATCATTCCAATTAACGCTAATTGCCTTTATGGACAGAAGTCTCAATTTGAGGATTCTGTCTTACCCTCTCAATTAGCTACTTTAACTGGTTTTACACCCCTCCTCATCAAAATAGCATCAATACATCAATTTGAACACTCCAGATCATTCAATTATCCCAATTTTCTCCAAATTATGCATACGCCACATTTTCCAATTTCATCAAAACCATCAAATCTATTCAAACTAGTGAACAATTCTCTATAGATATAGTCTAACAATTTACATCCAAAATCCAAAGATCTAATCATCAATTCTCAAAATTCACTTAAACATGTCAAAAATTGGTTTATTGGAAAGTGGAGAAGATGAGGAAGATGATTACCTTGGTTTGTTCTACAGATTTGACCTCTAAGTGATGAATCTCTAGCTCCAAATTCTCTTTCTCTACACTTGATTTCTCAGTTTGCATGAATTGTGTGAGTGTTTTGATCAACACTCCACTCACCCTCTATTTATAAGTCTGTTGGAGTCAATTTTGAGTACGTATCCCGAGGCTTATCTTTAGGTTCACAAGCATGTTGTCCTAGACCTCCTGATGACTCTAATAGCCCACTCACCTCCTACTATTAACCACCATGATGATCAAGATGTCTTTCTCATGGTCACTTTTACTTCATGCCAAACTATAGGTTTCATTTATTCAATTAATTCCACATTATCCTTAGCCTAACCCAACCTTATAGTTAGTGTTTTATTTATCAAATTTAACCAACTCATACTGATACTAACCTTTGGCTTCCTATACCTAGTGCCCCGCGTCTCGATATGCATTTCGAGGCGTGCCATAGCATGTTGTTCGAATTTAAATTTCGGCTAGCCTATGGTTAAATTACCCATTTCAATTTGATTCCATAATGATTTTTCATGAATTAATTGAGTTTCTCTAGTGTACCCGTACTAAGCCATCCAACACACAATTTAACTAGTGTACTTAGGACGACGTGTGTCCTAGCCTACCCGCGGTGTCGACGTGGATATGAGCTGGCGTCCATGTCTGCAATTATAATATAAATAATGGGGTTAATAAGTGTTGGTGTGATCAAAATCAGTGTTATGGATGTTTCATCAAGATGGAGCATTTTATTAAGAGTTTGGTTCAATTCGTCGAATAACCGGATCAATAACGAGCGCTAAAAGTTGATGCACGTCAAAATAAAAATTTTGGTAACATCTTCACTAAAAATGGCATGCCAAAACTAAACCCTCCAATGATCTTTACTATTTATTAAATATATCTTTATACCTATAATTACACCACAGTATTCATTGCGTTTTATCGTTCTTGGTCAAGCATACATAGAGTGTGTGAAGGGGATAAGCTTGTTTCGATGTCTGGTTTGATTGAAACTTGGTTTCACTCCTGCCTTTATGTCGTCTAATGAGACAAGCAGAGTCTAACGTCGACAAGTTATCTTTGCATTTCATGATCTCTTAATACTGTCTATGTACTATTTTTGGAAGTCAACATCCGATTATTGTTAGAAGATAGTAACAGAGTCAATTGTATGCATGTTGAAGCATAAATCTTATTGTTTATTTGGAAATGCAATTATATGTCATCATGTATCAAACTAACAATTGCAGGAGTACAGGTCAATGTAGGAATTTACTTACCTAACATCTTTGAGTTATTTTTTATGGTGTCAGATTCTTTCTGAAGACAAAGGAAGAGTAGACAAGACTCAAAGTTGTGGCGATTCTTTTCAAACTTTAAAGTAAATTATTATTTTAAATTGTTTATATATATTATTTTGGGATTCTTAGGGTGAGTGTAGGACGTGAAGTTTAGTTGAATGGTTATGAGAGTCTCCTAAGTTAGTTTAAAATGAATTGAAATGTTATTTTTCAATTTTGGTCTATTTGGGGTAATAAAGTTATGGTTAAGGTATCAGAGACTCTAAGTTAGTTTATAACTTGAAATTCGATATACATTGTGCACTGCCGAGAGTTATGAGTCCTTTTAGGCCTCTTCCCAATTCTGTTGTCTATTAGATGAAAGTTTTTTGGCAGGACACTTTTAGTGAAGATGCTCCTGAAATCTTTATTAAATATGAAGAATAATTTGTATGATTTTCGATTTGCTCTAATTGACCAAATCATGAATTGTGTTTCATTGAGGATAATAATTTAGTTTTGGAGCCTTATTAAAGGTTGAAACAATTATCATTTTGATGTCAAAGTTGAAAGAAAATATTAGGCTAACTAGATTATTAAATGATTAAGGTAATCTAGGCCAGCCAGTCGTCCTAATGATGAGGAGGCCGATAAACTTGGTATTAGAGCCTAAGTTTGGCTTAATTGAGGATAAACTTTGGTTGAGAACTAAAGGGAGTTTGAGCACGATTAGTTAGGAAGTGACCTTGAGCCGAGGTATTTAAATTATTGTGTTATATTTGTTTGTATTTATGCATTATCGCTTGATAAGTTGTGGGAAGTTTATTCTCCTTGTCCATTTGATACTTAACTCGTAAGATATAATGAGTAAGATTAGAAATAGATAATTAAAAGAGAGAATAAACTTATGAAATGGTAACTAAGCATGATGGACGTGAAATACACTCAGGAATTCTAAATTCATAAGGTTGTTGTAAGTGGTTTGGTACTAATATAACTAATGAAAGTATCGGTTATGAAACCAATAGGAAATTTGGTTGAAAAAGAAGTTCGATGATTCAGGTACGTAACTACTAAACATGGATTTCTTCGAAACCAAAAGTATCAAACTATTAAAATTATAAAATGCTCAAGAAAATTTTAATATAGCTTCAACAAGTAAAACAAAAACACTTGTTTTTTAAAGTAGAAATTGATTAGACGAACTATATTTGACTGAAAAATCACAATGGGATTGTGATTGGCTTAGTCATGTTGTTTAAGTCAATTTATGTGAAAATAAAATACTTTGAAGCAAAATATTGTCTCTTTTCTGAAACAAAATATCATGCGAAATGTAGAATAAAACCATGATTTAAAACAATCAATGACTTTTAAAAAGAAGTACTGAGAATTTTGATTGTTTTTCACTCGAGTTACTATTTATAAGCGAGGTTGAGTATAGTGGTCTATGAGTCGAATAAAGAACTAACAAAATAAATGAAAACACATGAGTTAGAAGTAATCTTTGTTAACACTAGATTAGATGTTGTTGTGAAACAAAGATCAATAAAAAAATCTCTAACTTGAAAATGAAAAGTGTAGTGATTAGAACTATGTGTTAGAAGTTAAGGTGTTAGGGAATTGCTCTAATAATAGCATGGATTAGGTATTAAACAAGTGATTGTGTTTTAAGATTCAAATTAACCCAATAATCACTTCTAAAAAAATTAAGTAATAACGTTTATCACTATAATCTAAAATGTAATAAATGAAGAGATAGACATACTGATTGAATATCAGTAAGTGATATGTATAGCATTTTTGTATGAGCTCCTATATTGCAAGAATTTCCTTTTATAAGGCTTAAAGGATTGAAATAGCATCCTTTAAGGTTTTGATTAGTCGTTAAGTTGATCAAGAGTTTGGAAATTCAAATTCTTTTATCTCTTTAAACGAACAACAATGGACAAATAAATTCATCAAAAGTAATTTTATGAACAATAAGATACAAAGTTATCTTACACAATCTCTTGAAATATATAGAATTTCTTTTTAAGAAAAAAAAGAAAAGACGATAAATCAAAGACTAATGAAAATAATATAAGGTAATGACAAATAATATAACTATTTAAGTCGTAAAATCTCTTTTTTTCGAATAAAGTTCAGCCAAGGAAGACTTCAATTGATTGAATGATCATAAGACGCATATTATCATTAGCTAAGTTTTTGAAATATAAATTTTCTTTCTAAGCTAAGATTAAGGAGTTGTAAGTGGCCTAGTTGTTGAGGGAAGTTGTGCTAAGTTTATAAAGGAACTAAGATGGAGATAAATGTAAGAATAGCTAAGATTGACAAAAATCGAATGGAATTGACTATGTTTGTAAAATAAAATAAGATGTGGATATAACTTGTGATTGATGGAAGTGACATGAACATACTCCTTTAATCAAGGCCAAATAGTGGAGTAGTTGTGTATGACTAAAAGTCTGAGTATCTATTTTTTATAATCACGATTCATTCCTACCTTAGACGACTAGTGATCACAATACTAGTCTTTGAATAATCGAATGAATTGATGACAGTTGGAATAAAAGAGTCTATAAAGTTATTTTGGAGTTAATTAGAAGCTTAAGTATAGATAATTAAATGATCAAGTCATTCTCACATTATTATGAAAATAGATGTGTGACTTACAACTCAGTTAGTTTTTATTATCCGTATTGGTTGAGAATATTGAAAAAAAAACAATATATTTGACTAGATATGTTTGAGGAATTGAATATTCTTCCTTTGTAATTGAGTAGAAATCAAAAAGAGAGAACATATTTATAAACTTGTACGCGGTGCAAGTGAAAAGTTATACTATAAGAAAATAATCATGAAATATGTTGATATCTCTGTATTAAAGCTTATATGTACTCGAGTTAAAGATAACTATCTCCATTTAGGTAATTAGATAAGTCTCGTGAACAACAATAACTAAGATTGATGATTAAGTAAAAGGATAAGGTTTTTAGTGAACTCATGGATAGAGAATGATTTGACGAAGTTCGAATATTCGTGAATCTTCCAACCAGAAAAGGAAAAGTTAAGTGAATTGGTTGACGAGTTTGAATTAGTAGTTGTTTTCTAGTTTATAAAATAAATAATATTATGAATACACATTTAAATAATGAATGAGATTTGCACGATGTGTCAGGTTTCTTTTTTGATCGAATTGAAATTGAGATCTCTTGTCATGAGATGACAGATGTAATTAGAGATTTACAGTCATGGGATGACTTATGTAATTCCAGATATATATTGAGAAATGTTGGAATGATGATGGATCAGATAGACATGCAACTCTACTTCGTATCTAATGTCGCGCTAAAGTATTATTTGCATCACTATGTAATTTTAGACTAATGATAGTCTAAGAATTGGTTAATCGGCAATTCTAATAAGATATTATTAGTTATGAGAAAGTAAACTGTGATGTGTACCAGAGAGAGTTTGAGTGGATATCGAAAGAATTATCAATGGTTTGTGGAATAGCATTAAATAAACAATGAAAGTTATTTTATGAAAAACAAGATAGGTTAGATCTTGTTATGTATTGATGCCTGCATGAGATTCAAAACATGAAATGTGAAGTAAAGTAAAGTTATTGGATATTCCACAAATTTGATTGTTTATCTCATTAGGAATCCACAAGTTGTCAGGATTAGCAAAGCAACGGAGATAACTTTTCATTAAACCATAATGTTGAAAATGAAAAGTTAAAATGGTTATATGATCTCTACCACTGAGTTGTTAAATACAATGAAAGTGAATGGATCCACTTAACGGTTCACCTTGGAAATAGTTTTACAAGTTTGTATTAAAGAATTTGTATATGAATGATCATTTGCTCATCTCTTTTGGTTCAGTAACCTTGATTAGGCAACTAATTACGTATTTTGAATTTAATTTGGGATTTAGGTATTTGAAGTGGGACTTACGCGTTACGGATCGAAGATTATAAATTTAATATTATTTTTGCGTGCCAAGTACCTATTTGGTGTATTATATGTTATTTTGTCGCGAAGTCGAGGTATATTGAGGTGTATCCTCATTTTTTCATACTCGTGGTCGTAAGTGTGTCTGAAGAGCACAAGTGACATAAAATTATTGGTTGCTCGAAAACTCATTAATCAAGTGTCAAGTAGCATATGAAGACTTCCTCGGTTTACGCGCAATTCGAAATCAGTGGTATTGTAAAATGAAAATAAAGTCGGTGCAAGCCCTTACTCGTGCTTTATATCAGTTAGCAGTGGACTAGGTTAAGATTGGATCCAAATTGGTGTAAGTTTGGTTTAGTATGATAAGAGAATTGGTCCATAAAGGTTTAGTATGTCCTAGACAAAGTTAAGATTTTTGAAGTTTTGCTGTGACCAAAATCAATGTTATAGATGTATTATGAAAATGGACTATTTTGTCTAGAGTTTGGTTCAATTTGGTTAAAAATCAGATCAACAACGAATGCCAGAAGTTAAAGCATTTCAAAATAAAAATATCGAGAATTAATAAATAAAAAGAAATTTAGCTACTGTCAAGCAGCTGAAGGTTTTTATATAAATAGAAAAAATCAAATCAAAAATCAAAGTTGTAAGTTTTGTTTCAACGATTGATTCGTTGAAACTAAACCCTATCAACTCGCTTTTTTTGCTCTGCAATTTTCTGATGTTCCATTTTCGCCTAGTTTCATTCTACAAAACTGCAAAGCATCGCAAGATGGTGAGTGCGAACTAAGTTTCCACGGAGGAAACAAGGTTCTCGCCTCACAATTTGGTAAATTCTCAAGTCAGGGCATTTTCCTCAATTCAATTTAAATTACCACAATTTTTCGATTTCTTTTGTAGGGTTTTGATAGAAATGGGTAAGTATTGTTGTGAATTATTATATTAAATTGATTTGCGTCAATTTGGAATAAATTCCATCCATGTAAGTTAGGTTTTTGATGAATTGAACTAATGTGATTTAGTTGATAACTATTTTAGAGATATTTTGTAGTTAATATTTATTTACATTAGGTTTCTCGATGAATTTTATTATTGGTTTGAATGCAATTTTACTCCACGGGCTGTAGAAATATTTTGATGTTAGTATCGAGTGGTTTCATAGTGTTTGCTGTGGGGCTTTGAAGATTTAATTGCTAAAATATTGATTTAGAGAAGTTTTTCAATTCAAAATAAATGAAGTTTGTCTAGTTGATATGCCATATTGAAAAATTCATAACTTCTTCATCGGTGATCGGATTTGAGTGTTCTTGGAGTCTATGAAAAGTATGACATGAGTACTACAAGTTCTTTTAATGTCATCATGATAAATATTGATGTTTTCAAGGTTAAAAAGTCATCCCAAGTTGGGTAGTTAAAAGCCAATTGAAACAGTTATATAAATTAATATTTTAAAAATTGTTCTAAAACGTATTTTGGTCGCAGTTTTCATTAGGTTTAGTGATTTGTTTTCACTTAAAGCTCAATCCATAATATAACTGGGTATGTAGGGAAGCTATTGGAACCATTTTCAAGGTGATTCAATGCTTTGGGAACCGCAAAAACTAAGCTCAAAATTGGTTGGTTGTAAGTAAGTCCTATAGTGATCTTTACTATTTATGGAATAAATATTTGTACCTGTAATTGCACCATACTCTGCGTTGCATTTTATCATTCTTGGTCATGTATACCTAAAGTGAGTGAAGGGGATAAGCTTGTTTCGAAGTCTGGTTTGACTTAAACTTGGTTTCGGTCCTACCTCTGCGCCGTCTAGTGAGACTAGCGGAGTCTAACGTCGACAATTTATCTCCGCATTTCATAATTTTTTAATATTGTCTCTGTAAAATTTTTGAAAGACGACATTCGATTATTCGGAGATAGCGATAAAGTGGATAGCATGTCACGTTGATGCATAAATGTTATTTTTTATTTGGAAAGGCAAATACATGTCACCATGTATCTGACTAACAATTGCGGGAGTATACATAAATGTAGGAATTTACTTACCTAACATCTTTGAGTTTTTTATGGTGTCAGATTCTTTATGCAGACAAAGGAAGAATGGAAAAGACTCGAAGATTGTGGTGATTGTTTTCAAACTTTAAAGTAAATTTTTATTTTAAATTGTTTATATAAATTATTTTGGATTCTTGGGGTGAGTGTAGGACATGAAGTTTAGTTGAATGGTTATGAGAGTACCCTAAGTTAGTTTAAAATGAATTCAAACGTTTATGTTTCAATTTTGGTTTATTTAGGATAGTATAATTATGGTTAAGCTATCGAAGACTTTAAGTTAGTTTATAACTTGGAACTTGATATATATTGTGAACTACTGGGAGTTGTGAGTCCTTGACACTCATTGAAAGTGTCAATAAAATAAAGTTCATAAACCACCTATTTTGTAGAATAATGACAAAGGTTGATCTCATAGAGATTGGTAGTCGTTCTGTGGTGAAAAACAACAAAAGGAAATCATGGGTTTTAAAAATAAATTAATTTAACTAACTAAAATAAAATAAACTAAACAAATAAAATAATGAAAATAATTCTCAAAACAATTAATGGGTACCTTGGTCTACGGTTCCATAAATCAGAATCAAGATTCAATGCACGTCATGGTCTTTAATCATTCCCAAAAAGTTATTAATTTAAGTTATTTAAGATTAGTTGTAGAAAATCGACATCCGTCAGAAATTCCTCATTTCTTTAATCTCAATAGCCAAGACGTATGCCATTAACTACTTCCCTAATTAATTCATAACCCTAGACATCCATCAATTGGGTTTAACACACTAACCACAATAATAAGGATCCGTAGGAATACTAATCTTAGATAACTGAATCGCGTCCACTCCCAAATTAACCTAGACTCAATTGTTACACATTTAACAACCGAAAGGTTTTTACAGCAAACATGTGAGTGTTCGTCACTTTATTGATCCAAAAGTACAATTACGGATACAATCGATCCAAATAACTATAGATTATCCACTTAAAAGCATTCACTGGCCAAATACATACCCTAAATCTAAGCCATTTTCAATAAAATCAATAACAATGAAATATGAGAACTTAAATCAAATTAAATAATAAATTTCATAGATCTCATAAGTTATGCAATGAATCAAGAATCCCGACTTGTTTCCTCTCTTTCCTAGGGAAGGATTTTGTTTAGCCGAACATGATGTAGAGAGCCTTTGGCTTCCTAAAAATAATAGAAGTTGATCATCAAATATAAAAGTCGATGTTAAATAATAAAACCTAAGTTCCTAGTATATAAAACCACTAAAAATTGGTCACTGGATGTGAGAGAAACTAATTTTAGAAGTTGGTAGAATGACTCGTGCACCCAAAAGGATTTGAGGGCTGCTTGGGCGTTTAATTTAGAGTCCTGTAAATGTATCACTCGCTGGTTGGTCAAGAAACTGAAGACCGTTGATGTGGTGTGCTCTCATTGGCGGAAATATACTGCAATGACATGTTGGTGCATGGAGGATGCGATATGTGGAACGCTTGGAATGAGAGAGAAAGCTCACCCGAGGAAATGGCGAAGAATTTGGAGATGGTGTTGCACGCATCCTTAAGAACTGATGGCTGCTGGAACGAGCAAAGTGCTGCTAGATAAGTGAAGACGCACCACCTGGAGGCTGGTGACGATATGGACCAACGAAAAGCTAACACATGGCAGGCTGTTTGGTGTGATGAGGAAAAATTCGACTTTGTGACTAAAATTGTTGGAGAAAGGGCAACACGCGTTTCGAGGACATAAAAGAGCTCTAGTACACTGTGTACATGAATGTGTGTCCCAACTGAGTTACCTAGTCATTCCTTTACACCCAGTCAGCTGTGCAATGCATGTCTTGAGGCATATCCTCAGGTAACTGTTCACTGCACATAAATACTCCATTTTGAGTATTTATGCATCAACCTCGCACTCCGTTTCACCTGAAAATGACCAATAAATATCATTAATTATATATTTTAGAGACTTTTTATATTAAATACATCAAAATAGACTAATAAAAACCAATAAATACCGACTTAACAATACCCCCAAACTTAAACTTTACACGTCCTGAGCAAAGGTGTAAATGAAAACACAAATTAAACTAGACTCCTAATATATCAACTAATCCTATATGCGACTCAAGATTCATGGAGTTCCTCTAGTTTACATAGTTACCAAGTTAACAAGTCAATCAAAAAATTTTGGAGTTATGATATTTCAAGACTTGCAACCTAAACAAAATTAAGACCAAACTATGAAGACATAGATTCGCTTAAAAAATGCCTTCAACTACTCACGAATTTTCTTAGTGTATACATTCAAGCATGCAAGTTTAAAATCTCACTTAATCTAGGGAAAGCAGTTGAGCTAAATCTTTTTATTTGTGGAGTTTTCACAACTTCCTCCTTTACATATTATTTATATTCTCTATTTTTTTCTCCACATTTGTTTCGAGTAATACGGTCCTTGCTTCATTTCCTATGAACCGCTTTTCTCACTTTTTCCTAGTACAAGTTTCCCTGCTCTATTTCCTATATATGGAAACCTATGGGATTCTCTATATTAACAAAAAACTCATGTTAGCCCTTCTCTCTTTCACTATAATCAAGCAAATTCCCCAATATGGATTAAAATAATATCACTTGCACAAGTTTGACCGTCTACTCTTTTTTTTTATCTAGCACAAAGCTTAACCATCAGCTAAGTCCATAATCATGAAATTATAAAAATGCTAAGTATAGTCTTGATTAAGTGTTTCTCCTAGTGTTCCCTAAGTTTCAAGTCAAAACGGCAACCGTAATGTACCCGTCCATAACTAAAGTCGTGAAATAAAGTTTCGGGTAACTCTAAACAATAAAAAAAAATGAAAACTATACTAAATACATGCATGAAAGTGTATTAACTGCTAATTAAATGAAAGAGAAGTATGAAGGGGACAAGAAATGAAAGAAATTGAAGAAATGATTTGAAACACCATCATTACCATCCGATAACGACATATAACCGCATAATCCATCCAACATAATCCATAATCCCAAAAGTACCCCCAAACTTATTTCCAACCTTGTTCTTGATGTTCAAAACAAGTTAAGGAATCCATGCAACAAAAAGAAAAAGAATAGTAGTGAAGAGGAACATGGATAAAGAATAAGAAGATGATACAAGTGCACGAATAACAAAAGTCTCTACAAAACTAGTGAACGTACGAAATCTCTAATGTCTAGGTGACTAAGGAAACTATGAAATAGTAATCATCATAATTAAGAGCAAGAACTAGTAAAAATAGGAATTAACTCAAAAGATTCCTATCAAGTCTTGCGAGCCCGAAATCCTTCAACTAAGGGTGAGATCAATAAGAAGATGAAATGAAGTCTAGGGTCTTGGATCTACTTAAAGACCCACCACTAATGTGGTGACTTAAGTTGGATGTGTCCTAACCGAGTCTCAAAACTCTTAAAATCCTTATAATATGTTAATTCCAAAAAGATGCTTAAATTATGCTAAAAAATTAATCTAAAGTCAAACCAACAAAACTCAAGGGTGCTCCAATCCTCCAATGAACGTCAAACATAACATATCACCTGTAAATATCTAAAAGGACAAGTTAGAGTTTTATTAAACATAAAAAAACAAAAACCAACCTAAAACTGAAATAAATATAAGAAATAAAAAATGAAGCTGGGCTGCATCCCAACGAGCCGCCTTTCTTTGAAGTTTTTGGCTAGACTTTGAGTGATTGATCACGTAATGCCCCCTCCTTTAGAGATATCAACAATGATTGGCACATCTACGTATTCGAGCAATGAAGCATGCACGCCCCCTTTCAAGTTCGAGAGCTCATGCGGGACTTCCAACATAAAAGAATTCGTCGCATCAAGATCATCCAACACAAATGAGTCGAAAGTGTAGAAGATTTGTGAACGCTCATTTACTTCCACCCCTTGTAAGGTTTACCAAATGTGCATGGGAGGGTGGGTGGCTTGGCCAACACCAGAGGTTGGTCTTCCTCGCTCTCTATCTACGGTTTCTCTAGCCTGTCTAAAATGACATTGGTTTTCATTTCATTTTCCTCCTCATCTAGTGCAATGACAATTTCTTGCTCAATTTGAAGGAAGTCAAGTCATTTTGTTATTTCGCTTCAATAATCCTCCACTTATGTACCTCATTCACCTCAAAATTCTTCAACATATCAACACTCACATCCTGATTTGGGTGAAAAATTGGTTGTGTACTACACAACTCTTTCTCATCAATCATATTCTAAATCCTGACATTAAGTTGAATCAATTGAGTTTCCAAATCTTTCAAGCCTAAATCTTAAAATTAATTTATCTAAGCTCTTCAGAAAGCCTTTGAAACTGTTGTTGATTATCTATCAATTGCCTCATCCTATCTTCCAAGGAAGTGCATTGTTGAAACTGTTGATTTCCTTCATGCTGAGGAATCTGTGGATTTGACATGACCCCAAAGACGTCAAGTTGTGCGATGTATGGCTAGAATAGTGATAATTATCATACTGTGGATAATATGAACAGTCATATGCGGAATGAGAATAATATTCACAAATTTCACAAACCTCGACCTGTTGCACAAAAGAAAGCATGTTAGAAAATTGATATCCATTATGTGACATGCCTACCCCGTTCACATTATAATAATGTGAGTCTTCAATTTGACCATAATTGTAGGGGGTAGGAGGAGTCCATTGCGTGGTTGCCTGCATACATGTTAAGAGCAAGGGACTAGATAAACAAAATAAAGAAAAATAAAAAAACAAAAGAAAAAATACCAATCCTTGGCAATGACACCAAAAATTGACACACATTGAACGTGTCAATAAAATAAAGTTCCTAAACGAACTATTTTGTAGAATAGTGGCAAATGGTCGATCCCACAGAGATTAGTAATCTTTCTATGGTTAAAAACAACAAAAGGAAATCAGGGGTTTTTAAATAAATTAATTTAACTAACTAAACTAAAATGAACTAAATAAATAAAATAATGAAAATAGCTTTCAAAACAATTAATTGGTACCTAGGTCCATGGTTCCACAAAACAGAATCATGATTCAATAGCACTTCATGGTCTTCAATCCTTCCCAAAAAGTTATTAATTTAAGTTCTCCAAAATTAGCAAGAGAAAATCGACATCCACCAGAAATTCATCATTCCCCTAATCTCGATAGTCAAGACGTCCGCCACTAACTACTTCCCTACTTAATACATAACCCTAGACATTTGTCAATCAGGTTTAACTCAGTAACCGCAATAATAAGGATCCGTGGGAATACTAATCCTAGATAGTTGAATCTCATCCGCTCCGTGTTTAACCTAGATTTCAATTGTTGCACACTCAATAATCAAAAGGTTTTTACCTCAAACGGACAAGTGTTCGTCACTTTATTAGTCCAAAAGTACAATTGTGGATAAAATTGGTCCAAATAACTATAGATTGTCCACCTAAAAGCATGCACTGGCCAGATACATACCTTCGACCTAAACCATATTCATTAAAATCAACAACAATGAGATAGGAGAAATGAAATCAAATTAAATAATAAATATCATAGATCTTACAAGGTATGCCAAGAATAAGAGAATCCCGACTTATTTCCTATTCGATCTAGGCAAGGAATTGGTTTAGCAAGACATGGTGTCAAGAGCCTCTCGCTTCCTCAAAATAATAAAAAATCATCATCAAATATCGCATTTAATGTTAAATAATAAAACTTAAGTTTCAAATATATAAAACCACTAAAAATTGGTCATGAGAGGTGAGAAAAACTGGTTTTAGGGGGTTGGTATAATGACGTGTGCCGAGGAGGATCCGAGGGCTGATTGGGCATTCAATTTGGAGTCGTGTACACGTATCGCTCGTTGGTTAGTCAAGAAACTGCAGACCGCTGACGTGGCGTACTCTCATTGGCGGAAATCTGTTGCAATGACGTGATGGTGCATGGAGGATGCGACACGTAGAGCGCGTGGAACAGGAGAGAAAGCTCGTTTAAGGAAACGAAGAATTGAGAGATGGTTTTGCACGCATCCCAAGGAAAAACTTATGGATGCTAGAACAAGCAAGGAGCTGTTGGACAAGTGAAGACGCGCCTCGTGGAGGTTGGTGATGCAGTGGACCAACAAGAAGTTGACAGGTGGCATGTTGTTTGGTATGTTGAAGAGATATTTGACTTTATGATCGAAATTGTGGGAGAAAAGGCAGGATGCATTTCGAGAACATCAAAGACCTCTGGTACACTGTGTACATGAATATGTGTCTCAACTGAGTTACCTGGTTGTTCCTTTACACCCAATTAGCTGTGCAATGTATGTCTTGAGGCATATCCTCAGGTAACTATTCACTACATATAAATACTCCATTTTAAATATTTTTCTGCCCTGAATTCAACCGCATACTCTGTTTCACCTGAAAATGACTAATAAATATAATTAAATATATATTTTAGAGACTTTCTATATTAAATACATTAAAATATACTAATAAAAACCTATAAAAATTGACTTATCAATCTTTCTAGCCCTTCGTTCAATTTCGTTGTCTATTAGGTGAAGCTTTTTCGACAAGCCACTTTTAGTGTAGATGCTACCAAGATTTCTATTACATACGGAGAATAATCCGTATGATTTTCTAATTTGCTCAGATTGAACAAATCATGAATTTAGTTTCATTGATGATAATAATTTAGTTTTAGAGCTTTATTAATGGTTGAAACAATTTATTATTTTGAGGTCAAAATTGAAAGAAAGATTAGGCTTGCTAGATTATCAGGGGATTAAGATAATCTAGGCCAATCAGTCATCCTAATGACGAGAGGGCTTACATTGATACAAAGCTATTGATCCCCTATCCTTATTAAGGCAATACTCGGCCTAAAACCCTAATTAAGCATCGATAACCCAGCCAGACTTAACTAAATATTCCATGATAAACACAACTATATATCAAATATTGATGTAAAACTAATATTAAACATAGCAGAAATCAAAACATTGTTGATATTTAAATAAGATATACAAAACCCATTCAAACTAGAATAAATCTTGATTATAAAAAATCTCCCATCCCTTGTGATATTACGAAACTATAATTCAATACAAACATAGAAGATAAGGGAAGATTCATTACATTGAAAAAAAAAATCTAAACTCCTAAATATTCTCTATCCCATAGTCGTAGCGCTTGTCAATTTTTCTAAAATATTAATTGGGGTAAGCACTCCAACTTGCTCAATAAGTATGGATTCACAACGTCATCAACAACAATATGCACAAAGACAGCAAACGGGATGATAAACAACATATAATCCAATAAATAACGGATGCAGGGCAAACCGTCAATGACTATTATATTATGATTCCTATTTTTATTTGTAAAACTAGAAGTGATTACCCATTGACACCATTAATGCAATTGCTAGACCAACCCATTTGCTTATGTGATGTCTAGCCAATCTACTAATATCCAATAGTTCTATCCTAAGCCCTCTAGTGAATATGTAACCCATTCAACTTATCTAACTTAGTATGAGTTATATATAAGCTGGGAGATCAACCCCGCATCCTATATAACCTAGTCTCAGTCCCAGGAGTTACTCCCGTGGATCACATTAGACATTGTTTTCATTTAGTAAGAACCTTATTGTGTGCATAGTCCTTTATTCAGTCCATAAAGTATATGAACTACATATACTAATATATTCAGGCAACATTGATAAATAAGGAAATCCATACTTACCTCGGCATAGGTTTATGGTACCAAATTCCTAATTTTTCTAGTCACTCATGTTTTCATGGTGATGAAAAAACCTATCACAAACTATTTGTGGTTAATATAAAACTATACCTTATGTTTAGAACCCCTTAGTTAGTCCCTAAGTCCTTAAAGATTCCAACTAAAACACAACACAATCGTAGTTCTTTAAGGTAGGAGCATGCCCCTTCACTTGATGAAGCGCGCTCTACCAATAGGGTTCATCCCGACTGATGAAGGGAGCTCTCTCCACCTTACACTGTCTTGACAAGGAATGAGCAGAATGACCATCATTTGTCCAATCTATAAATCACCAAAACAACCTTAAATACTCCCCATAAACATTAGGGAAGACCTCCAATGAAGTATAACTCAATTTACAATCATTAATAACAAAAAATTACAGATAAATCACCACTAACTATTGAATTGAACATGAAACTTAAAAACGCAACTTACCAATTAACTATATCTAATCTAATAATAATTTGATCTATTTGAATTAACCCAAACACTCATCTGATTGATTTCTAAAATCAAACCCTAAGCTACTTGCCTTGCATTCTCATTCTGATCTAACAACAGTTTAATCTCTCCGATCGAAGCTAATCAAGTGATTGATGTGTTAACATGATACCTCCTAAAGTGACACACATGTTGACACCATCAACACTTACACTCATCTCGAGGTGATCTAACGATCCATATAATTCAAACCAAACTTATAGTTTTATTATATATATTTATATATATATATCAGTTATATATAAATATATGTATACACCTTGTATATTTTCTTGCTAATAAATTCATCGGACATACTTATGTGTATTCCTGGGTGTGCACATTTATTTCGTGACCCCATCGTCGCACTTGGTGTACCCACTATTTATTATTTATTTATTTATTTTCCGATTTTAGGCATGTATATAAATTTTTTTATACTACGACCTATAAATTCAATAAACATTCCAAACAAACACCAACCATTACATAAACATGCACATGCAAATCGAGGTACACCAGACTTAGCCATAAGTCTAACTCGAGTTAATTAAGATTCAGATTAATACTAATCACCAGCTTAAGTTAATGGGTCATTACATTTTAAGGTGTTAATTAATGATAGAACAAATCAAGTTAAGGCTTGTGGATTATGTAATGATGTTACACATTCTACGGATGTGTTTCTTACTCTACAAGAAGAAAATACTGAAGTGGTGAATACAATGATGAATCAATTTTCTGGTCCCCCGAGAAACCAATATAATAATGATACTTATTATCTTGGAAGACCGAATCAAAATGTTAGTTATGGTCCTTAAAATCAAAATTATGACACTTATAGACCAAAAGCTCATATGCAATCTGCACCTAATCAGTAACGTCAACAAAATACTTAACCTATGAATCCGAATTTAGAGCTACTCTCGCATAAATTTATGTGTCAAAGTCATCAAAACCTTACACATATTTCTCAAAATCAGATTAAGACGGATACTACCGATAAGTAATTAATTATGCTATATTGTAAAGTATATTTATATATATTTTATTGTTAAATCTCCAATACTTAGTCCAATAACTCCTAGAAGCAATAGATGAAGTGTGTTGAAAGATAATAAGTGCCCAATGAAGACTTGAAATTGTAAAAATGAACTATTAGACACCAAATTAAATCTAAATAGTTGTAAATGATTTTTGATGATTAGATAACACTTATGGATAATGCGGAAGGTTATAAAAACACCAAATTATTGAGTTCGAGCAAGCTAAGCCAAATTAAGGTTATTTAAGGCTTATGACTAATTAAGTAATGGAAATCGAACAAGTTTAGCACAATGGTTATAAACCTAATATAATGAATCTAACATATATATAATCGATCAAATGGGATACTAGTTACCCAGCTAGCCAGAGTCGGGCATCGAAGGTTTGATTAGGAAGCGTGTCGGAAGCCGCAAGGACGTGTTTTTCAATGTAGTTGGAGATAAGTAAACCAACAAGGATCTCCATAGTGATTCATTTTCATTTCTTCATTATTTAAATTACGAATTAGCTTTTCCATGGTTTTCCGCTTCTATTATGAGTGTCTTAGGGCCGAGCGAGTTACGAAGGTGTTTCAGGGATATCCCTTATTCATGAAAGTCAATTCTTAGACTATCATAGGTAATCATTTCTTATTAAAATTGTCGACCGACTAATTATTAAACTATCACCAATCTAAATATATATAATAATGTAAATAATATTTGAGCATATCATTAGAAACTAAAGTTGAGTCACAT
Source organism: Stephania yunnanensis (assembly GCA_039657365.1). Classification (NCBI taxonomy): domain Eukaryota; kingdom Viridiplantae; phylum Streptophyta; class Magnoliopsida; order Ranunculales; family Menispermaceae; genus Stephania; species Stephania yunnanensis. Next base: position 23,902,534 of record CM077580.1, read on the forward strand.
GTTTATCTGATTTATCACCATTCTAGCATTTTTCAATAAAACCCAGAATTATATAAGTCGTTTCATGACTTTAGATCCCAAATTTCAATCGGATCAGAAAATGAAACCTGACACATCATATAACTCTCACTCATTCAATAGATGTCTACTCACAATATCATTTAAGTGGTGACTTATCAAGCAATTATCAATTCTAACACGTCAACCAATTTACTTAACTTTTCATTTTACTAGTTAGAAAAATAACAATTTTTTGACCTTGTGAAATCATTCTTTATCTATGAGTTCACAAAAGAACTTCATTTCTTTCATTTAACCATCAATCTCTTCTAGATTTCCTTCTTAATTACTCTAGTTTCACATTACCAATTTAATCACATTGGTTTCTATCATTTCTCCAATTATTGAGATTTTACATCATTTCACATTTCAATAATTTATTGTTCACCAAACTTCTTCCTACATCTAAATAGAGACAATTTATTTCCTTTAACTTGAGTAGATATATGCTTCTAAATAGAGATATCGATATATTTTATGGTTATATGCTCATAGTTCAACTTTTAACTTGTATTACATACAAGTTCATAAATACGTTATTTTTTTTCATATCTACGTAATATATATTTTTGGCTTTTCTCAAATTACCATTGAAAAATATTCAATTCATCAAACATATTAAGCCAGATATACTATTCTCTATTCATCGTTTCCAACCAATAGGGATAATACTGATGAACTAAGTTGTAAGTCACGCGACTCTTTTCATTTTCATATGTATCCTCACAGTCCATACAATTAACTTCAACTCTAATTTAAAATAACATAGTGCTTAAAAACTTCACCACTAACTGATCACGTAGTGTAGCACTAATTTTGAGCAAATATACAACTTATTCACTAAAATTAGTTGTATACTACTTTAATTCAAGACTTTCGATTTTGGAGTTTGATTCCTTGTAAGGTCCCTTTATATATATATTAAATTCCATCAAACTCATAGTTTCATATCTTAAGTTTTATCAGGACTCGTTAACTTGAAACTTCTATTTTTCATACTTAAGTGAGAGTTTCTTCACCATTCATTTGTCAATACTTAAACTTCCAATTGACTTCAATAAAAATATTATAAAGTTTTTTTATACTGGTTATCACTAATTCATTCGATTATTCAAATTCAAGTGTTGTCACACCGCTCTTCTATGTTGTGGATGAATCGTGATTATGATACGGAGTTACTTAGACTTTTGATCATACATAACTATTCTAGTGCCTTACTTTGACTAAAGAAGTTCGTTTGTGCACTTCTAGCAGTCACAAGTCATTTGTATGTCTCATTCATTTTTGTTCATAGAGTCTATTCCATTCCGTTTTGTCAATCTTAGCTATTCTCATATTTATCTCATTCTTGGTCCTTTTTACAACTTATCACAACTTTGATCAACACTTAGACCACTTATAATTTCTTAGTAATGACTTACAAAGGCAATTTATATCCTTTTTTATTTTTGAAAATATAGCTAAAGATGAAATGACTTTATATGATCATTCAATCAATTGAAGTCTTTCTTAGCTACTTTTTAATCGAAATAGAGATATTCATAACTCGAGAAAGTTAATCGTTTGTTATTGCCTTAATTCTTTTCAGTTAGTCTCATATTTTCTCGAATTTTCTTTCTCTAAGAAAGAATTTTGGTACTTTTTGAGAGACGATGTAAGATATCAGAGTATCTTAATTTTTTATCACTTTACATTTGATGATTTAACTTTTCCATAATTGTTCGACTAAAGAGATAGAAGAATTAGAATTTTCAAACTCTTGATCAACTTAACAGACAATCAAGCTCTTAAAGGATGCTATTTGAATCCTTGAAGTCATATCAATGGAAATTTTATCAATGTAGAAGTTCATATTGATTTCCTATACGAATCACTTAACGATACTTAATCTATATATATCTTCGTTTGTTATATTTTAAGTTGTAGTGATAAACATCATAACTCTATTTTGGATGGAAGCAATTATTGGTTACTTAGAGTTTTAAAACATAAACACTTATTTTCTTTTCATTTAATAGTTAATCCTAGCTATTTTCATACCATTTCCCCAATATCTTAACCTCTAATACAATTATCCTATCACTATGCCCTTTATTTTTATTTTTTAGAAATTTTGCTGATCTTTGTTTTATAACAACACCTAACTCGGTGCTAGCAAAGATCATTCCTAACTCAATATGTCCATTCTTTTTATCAATAGTTTAATTGACTCATAGAACCATCATACACAATGAGTCTTACAATTAAGCAACTTGAATTAAAAAAAAAACATTCAATACTTCTCCTCAGAAGTCGCTTGATTGTTTTATACCATGATTATATCCAATATTTCACTTTGTGTTATTTTAGAAAGGAGACAATACTTAGTAAGGCATTTATCCTTTATGGATATAACACAAGTGATAGTAATGACTCCCCGCCTTGCTATCAAGCCTGACTTCCACATGTGATGAAACACATCTCAAAGTATCGATTTAGAAATAAATAAAGAGAGGGAATGTTGAAGTTCGTATCGCCACTAGTCAGTAAGAGCAGTTCTTAGTTGTTACGGATGGATAGTTATAGTCCTTCCTATTTTCATTTGTCAACCGACGACGAAATAAGGCCTAATGATAATGAAGTTGCTATGTCACAAAGTGCAGTTCTCCTTCTGTCAATAGGCAAGAGAGTAGGTAGTTGACTCATAAGGTGAACTAAACAACCGAGAAAGCTAGTTGAGTTCTTATCTTTCCTGAACAAAGTGAGGTTAGTAACTCTAAAATAGAAATTAGAGAAAGATTTGACTCATGACTATACGAGAAAGCAACTACACTACTTAGGTCTTCGGTGGCTAACATCCATCCTTTATTCACAACAACAAGGGGAATTAAAACTGCTTCGCCATTTAAGGAAAAGAAAGCACGGCTAGAAAGACTCAGCCTTAAGAACTTAAACTACCTACGCACTGCTAAACAAAAACCACCTCGACTGAATCTACTGAATGAATGAGGTCACCCTTGCCTTGAAAGAATTCACATGCAACCACCAGCCTTCCCAAAATCAGGGGAAATACGCTGCTTACTACTCATGAAAACATTCGACTTATACCATAGTCAAGTCGTCTATGTATCTTTCTTATCTTTTTTCCTTCTATGAACTTGATTTTTCTCAAAATATTTTATTTTCATAGAAACCGACTTAGACAACTTTATTTGATCTTAATACAATTCCATTATGATTTCCCATTTAAAATTCAATTTGTCTAATCTATTCTATTTTTGAAGAAAATGTCTCTGTTTTACTTTTCATCGAGACTAATTCGGAAGCAACTCTCTATTAGTTATAAATTAAACCAATACTTTCTAGAATAGGTCTTCCCAGTTACTAGTTCCACTACTACTAACCTCATTCTAAAATCAAAGATATACATATTTTGTTCTTCCCAAAAATCCCACTTTCATTTTACATTTACCAAATGATTCTCTATTGTTCGAGACTTAATTTAAATTTGTGCTGGCATTTTCTTGATCGTTTCAAAAATATAATAGTTTGATACTTTCAATTTCAAATGAGTCCATGCTCGGTACTTAGTTCTTGAATCACTAAGACTCCTTTTTCAACTTATTTCTCATTGATTTTATAACTGATAACTTTCCTTAGTTATATTTGTATCGAACTACTTACAATATATAATTGCGAATCTAAGCTTCCAAAGTCTATTTCACTTACCATTTACGTTCAGTTATCGTTTCATAACTCCATTCTCTATTTTATCATCAATTCCTAATTCTACTTGTTTTATCCCACGATTTAAGTATCAATAGACGAGGAGAATAAACTTCCTATCGCAAATCTAGCGATAATATATAATACATATCAAATATAACACAATAATCAAATTAACCACATCTTACAGTCACTTTCTAACTAATCGCGCTCAATCATTTTTTGATTCCCAACCAAAGTTATCTTCATTGAGTCAAACCTACGCTCTGATACCAACATTTTCAAACCCCCCGTCATTAAGGCATCTGACCTAGATTATCCAAATCTTTTGATAATCTAGTCATCCTCTAGAATATTTCATTAATTCCTTTATCCATGATGTCAATCCTCTAAAATCCACGAGATATATATTAATCCTCAGTTATCAATTCAAAGTCTCGGTATTAAGATTCTTAGTTAAAATAAAAGTTTGGCAACATTTCCTCTATAAACTAGACTACTGAAAAATCAAAAACTTGATAAACCACTTTGAGGGAGAGCCTAAAAGGGCTCACATCTCCATAACAGTTCACAATATAATGTCAAAATAAATAAAAAACACCAAACTTGCATCAAGTCCAAAAGTTTTCACATTAAAACTCATTTACACTCATGTCAGCTCTATAATCCATATTTATAGTTTTGAAATTTGAACATTATTTATTCCTCAAGAACCACACCAATAGTGTTAAGATATACTTGGATCATAGTGTCATTACCACTGTTACGCGGCCTATTACTTATACCCATAATTAAGAAAACATAATGTTATGTAAAATAAATCGTTCAAGAAGAAATAGAAATTCATGCAACATTTTAGCACCCTAACGAGCTCCTCTTATCCTTTCATGAACTTCACAACCTAAAATCGCCAATATAAGGTAAAACGATTTCAGATAAGTAAATTCTATACCATCCAAATTATATGTATACCCAAATGCAAGATAGTAAGAAATATAAATGCATTTCAACGAGAATTAACAGGTAAATACTCGGCGAAAAGCCAACTATCATAGTCTTAATACTCAAACGCTTGACCCATATTGCCCTTAATGCATGAGTGCATGATCAACAAATATGATGCATAAACGAGGATTTAAATGGATTATAATCCAATAAATAATGATAAAAGTGATCACTGTTGGATTTACTTACTACCAACCATCCAACTTTGAGCTAAATATTCGGGATTCTCAAAGCGTCACATTACTTTGAAATTTGCTCCAATAGATTCTTTACATATCCAATTATATTTAGGGTCAACCTTGAAGTGAAACCAAATAATGAAACTCTACGAAAATAATGGCCAAAGAATGCTCGATAATTGTTTTTAAAAATAATAATTTATAGAAACTTCAACTAGCTTTCAACTAGCTAACTTGGGGTAACATTTTAACCTTGAAAATCATAATATTTTCATATTGACCAAAAAAGAACTTGTAGAGCACATTTCATAGTTTCCATAGACTCTAAGAACACATAAATTGAATAACAAATGGAGAAGTTAAGAATTTCCTAATATAATCGTTGATTAGGCAAACTTTATTTATTTTGAACTAACAAAACCTTTCCAAATCAATATTTTTGCAATTAAGTCCTTAAGACTCAACACTAAACACTGAGAAACCACACTAAACCAAATTCAAATTATTTTTACATCCAGTGGAGTCAATTTGGGTAAAAACTAATAATCCAACTAATCCATAATCCCAATGTAAATCAGTTTTAACGATAAAAAATCTTCAAAACATTATCAACTAAATTGCATCAATTAAATTCACCAAAACCCTAACCTACATCGGCGGAATTTATCCCAAATTGATGAAAATCACTCCAATATATCAATTCACAATAGTCCCTATCAATCTTTATCCAAACCCCACAAAAGAAATCAAAGAATTGCGAGAATTCAAATTGAATTGAGGAAATGCCTGAATTGAGAATTTACCAAATTACGAGCCGAATACCTTATTTCACTGTCGAAACTTAGCTTGAAGCTAACCGTCTTACGATGTTCTATTGTTTTTCAGTAAGAAACTAGGCAAAAATCCGACGTCGGATATTACGGAGCGAAAGAGTGATTTAAGGGCTTTAGAAACTAAAATGAAAATCGTTATGTGTTAAGAACGATTTCATTTTTATGATTTTTTATATATCTTTTATATTTATATATAAACCCTCAACTGCTTGTTAGCAACTTAATATCTTTTTATTAATGAATTCCCAAAATCTTTATTTTGACATGTTCGACTTCCAGTGCTCATTTTCAATCTGATTTTTCACCAAATCTAGCCAATTTCTCGACAAAATAGTCCAATTCCATCAAACTTTCGTAACATTGATTTTGGTCACACCAAAACCTCAAAAATCTTAACTTTGTCTATGATACACCAAACTCATATGCATCAATTTTCTTGCCATACTTAGTTAAATGTGCAGCAATTTGAATCAAATCCCTAACCTCGACCATCGCGAATTAACACGAAACTCGAAACAATGTCGTATGCCAACTTCACACTATCTCTAATCCCAACTTGCATGCAAACTGAGGAAGATCCTCACATGATACTTGACACTTGATTTATGAGTTTTCAAGCTACTAATTATTAATTTTCACTCGTTCCCTTTAAACACACCTGGCGACCAGATTATGAAAAATTGAGGACACACCGCAATACACTCTGATGTCGCAATGAAATATCATATAAAACACACACTAGACATTCACTAACAAAAAATAACATTAACCTAGTGATTCCTTTTTACCAAACCAAGTCACAATCTAGAAAACGTGTCATGATTAAGACTCATTAACCTCGTAATTAAACATAAATATTGGTTTATTGAAATTTGGGATGTCATACAAGAACTGAAATTCATTGTAGATCTAAATTTAGTTTTGAAGCTTACAATTGGTTGATACAGATAATATTTTGAGGTTTAAAATTTGTTGTACGAATTAAGTGCCTAACTATGGTAATTAGGTTAAATTTGAACTTGGTGAGACAGGTCTTGACGTATATGCATATTAAACCTCATGAGAAAACCCCTCTAGTCTTTGAAAGTTGTTTATCATGCTCCAAGGGAACATGGTGTATCAAGCTCATGAAGAATACGAGACCGCCATTCCTTTAGTGTCCACACAGCATCATGCATCAGATCTACATCAGGATAATTTAGAGCACCAAAAGGAGGACTCCAATGATGTCGAGAGTTAACTTTTTCTTTTCCCAGATTATATGTGAGATAGAAAGCTTTTGTACTTTCACTAGTTATGTAACTTTGAGGAGATATCGTTTTACTTTGTGTTGTACTTTTGATTCGTCACTTGAATGTATATATATATATATATATATATATATTTACACCCCAATTTACTATGCTTGGGTCGATCGATCTTTGTTAGCAGTATATTGCCAAAATAGAAGTTAAGTTAGTTAGGCAAATGCTGTAATGAATATGGAAGCTTTACTCAGCAAATTGTTCGAGTGTAGACACAACTCAGAGAAATATTACAATGCAGATTCTAGTGAAATTATAGTCAAAGTCAAAGTCGAAGACGAAGACGGAACTAAGATCGAAGAAGGAATAGAATATGAGTTGGATACTGTGATAAAGCAACCGTCAATATTAGTCTACAACAATGAAGAAGTTTGATACTACAAGGAGAGAAGCTCGAGATAGATTACAATAAAAAATCCGATAGAAAGATGCAAAAATGATTAAAAAACTTTATGGAGACGATGAGTCAAGATTTTGAAGCAATAGAAGACTTAGTTATTGAATGTTGGATGATTCTAACAAAATTTACAATTGGAGACCGATGAGGTTTTTCGAGTTGTATTATATTTAGGATTAAATTCCTAAATATAGTAGATGGATTAAGTCCATGAATACTCAAGTCGCCATTATTTAGACATCGTTTAATACTTAAGTTTTGCGAGAATAAGAAATCATTATAGTGGTTGTTAACATCATCAATTGGTTTAATTAATTATTTAGGCTGAGCCTACACAGAGGAAGACATTCTAGTCTTACTGCGATATCAATTATGTGTTTAGTATTGATGAGTGCATGTTAGTTCATCACTAATTCGTTAATCTTCTTAGTTCCTCTGGTTTCCAAATCTTTAATAGTGGTATCAGAGCTTTGTCACTTCGTTATTTCTACAAGCATAGAAAAGTGAGATTCTAGAGAGTTTTATTGCCATGGGATTGATTGATGAGTTGTTACAACAGTGAATTTGTGAAGGACATGATGGTGGGTCGATAACTCAACCACCATTGCTGGAAAGAACCAATTATGCCTATTGGAAGGTTTAGTTGGTTCACTTTGTCTCTGCCATTGGTGAAATTGCTGGAGAATTGTTAGAAAGAGAATACACTGCTCGAACGCAACCTGATACGAATGGTAAAGTTGTTCCAAAAACTGTATATTTATGGACGGACGATGAGAAGAAAGAGAAGGTTGCCAATTACAAGGCAATCAATTCTACATTCACTGTTGTCAATGCTCAACGCTTCAAACTAATTGCACCTTGCACTACTACAAAGCAAGCATGGGATGTTTTGAAGATAATCTATGAAGTTATAGTAACCGAGTTCTATGCTTGATCGTCTTAAGATAAAAGAGGATAAAGATACTGCCTCTTTCAATGGTCGTTTTCAATGCATTGCTAATAAAACTTTCTAACTTGGAGAAAAGTATACCGACGATCAGTTAGTACAATGCTTTTCGTGCCCATCCTTCAAGATTTGGCTTAAAGATTACAGCAATCAAATAGTGTCGTGATATTTCTAAGATGTCTTTTGATGAAATAATGGGTTCTCTGCAAACTTATGAGGTGAATATGTTTAAAAAGCCTAGTTCTTCTAAGAATACTTATCATGTTGAGACTATTATTTTTTATGACTCTATAGGAGATGATTTTGCTATAATGGCAAATAAGTTCTCAATATTTCTCAAAAATTATAAGAGAAATTATGTTGGAACTAATTACAAAAAGGTAATGATAGCAATAAGCCTTCTACTGATGATAAGAAGACATATGCTAAGAACAAACTCAATGGCATTAAGTATCATGAGTGTGGATGTCACGGCCCAAATAATTAATACACATTTAATTCGTTACTCAAGACAAAATGACCCGTGACGTGGGACCCGCAGTGTGATACATGTCACTACCGAGGCATGATGGCCGAGGTAAATGTTATATTTGTGTGTTGTATGCCTAGTGTACTATAAAAGTGTAGACTACTAATTCATTTACGGGTATGTAGATATCGAGATGAACGGGGACGCGCCTTGAGTCGCGTGTCGACGTAGGACCGAGGTAGCGGCATTTTAGGGGCAAGTTTGATTTATTTAAATAAAATGTAATTTTTGGAAATTTATGGTGTTAATGTGGCCACATGGAATTAAATAAGAAAATGGGCCTAAAGTTAAGAAGAAAAAATGTGTGTCACTAGATATACATCAAGATACACACACATACACATCTCAACACAAGGTGTCACACTTTTGACTCACTCACAAGTGACACAAGGGACAAGTGTGGTGTTGAATACCACAAGATGTGCCTCGAGATACGTATGTGTGGAGATATGTGTGGCTTCCAAACACACCAACCCCAATCATATATATATATATATATATATGTCAAATGAGACAAAAGTCCAACTTTATCCATGTTTTGTTTATTTCCAAAGTCGGTTGGGAGAGGAAGAAGAAAAATTTGACAGAAGAAGAAAACCGAGGAGATGACTGAGAGAAAGGAAGACCGTGACGGCAGCCTGAAGAGGAGAACGCAAGGTGAGTCGATTGAGTTTATTGTTGTTGATTTCGCATTGTTGTTGCTGTCGGTTTTATCGTCGTTGAGGTGGTTCGAGGTGATGAACTCGGACGAACTTCCATGGCAGTTCGTCCGAGCTCGAGGAAGGCAGGGGAGTAATCTCCCCTGCATAGAAGACCCAACCTAGGATTAGGGATGGAAGCTCGACCCCGGCGACGAGAAATAAATTAAAAAAAAAAAAGAAACAGAGAATCGACTCTGTTTCAGCGAAGAAGAAGAAGAAGAAGAAAAAGAAACTGGGTCGATCGACGGCCGGCCAGTGGCGGGCGGGCCGGGCCCCGGCGGGATCGGGTCATACCGACCCGGATCCGGCTAGACCAGGTCGGACCGACCCGAACCCACTACAATAAATATATGTATAATTAGTTAAATTAATTAAACTGATTTTTAATAAATAAATCCCAAAAAATAGAGAAAATATGGAAAAAATTCATGGAAATTCTAGAAAAATAGGGAAAAATATATTTGTGACCCAAATCAATAGAAATTTGAGATTTCCATAAAAAATGAAGAATTTGGAAGTCGTTCGAGACGTTATACGGGGTTTTACCTCGAAAAACGTGAAATGGGCCTAATGGCTGAAAATAAGTAAAAAAAGGTTTTTCGAAATTTTTCTCAACTTCGATTTGGCCTAAGTGAGACATTGTTGAATGTTAGGGAACTACGAGGGAACTCAAGCGTTTGGGCACGCACTTTGATTTGTCGAGGGATCAAATAGACTAGGACAAGCGTGTGAATTGTAAGTACAATTGTGAGAATTTTATATTTCATTTCATTCACTCTTATTGATTTATTGGTATATTGGTAGACATTACTACTCGTCATCTCACATCATGTTGTTCTTGTATCTATTCATGGATGAATATTGTGACATGATGTCTTGTGAATTATTTCATTGCCTCTAATTCCTACACTTGATGTCGTTCTTGAATACAATTGATGAAAAGCATGCTAATGGAGTACTTTGAAATTAAATAGATTTGTATTCGATTTCCTTTAGGCTTTGTAGCCTAACTTGTCTTGGTAACCTACAATTTTGGAATTATTTGTCTTTGAAATGAAAGTTGGGATTATCTAGTGTCCATTGCACGAGAGATGGGCAGTTCACGGGGATATGGGTCTACCAGGGTTCCGGCACTCACCAGTACACTTGCGTGGCACACGAGTTATGGGGCTCGGGGTGGTCGAAAAGCATGAGATTGATGTTCTAAAGTGTAGAGCGCAGCTGCGCTATTTGACAGAGTCTAATGATTCTATGATTGCATTCACTACTATATTGACAGAGTCAAGAACTGTTAATCTTTCTCCATCTGCTATTAGTGTTTCTGAACTTGATTATGTAGCATCTAACATGGAAAAGAGTAAGGAAAAGGCCAATAACGTATGTGTTACTAGTTGAGGATTCTGCAAAGGATCTTCAAGATTCTTATGATCTATTGTTCATTGAATGAAAATCTATTTATGATCAGGATTTTGACTTGAATATGAAATTGTTCTCTGAAAAAAGTTTAATTATAAGGCTCTTGAAAGAGAAATGCGTACTTGTACTGCATTACTAAAAGAGTGCGAGGCTGAAATCTCCACATTAAAGAAACCACTTTCTGATTCCAAGGCTGTTATTGCAAAGTTACATTTTGGTTATCTGAAATAAAGCAGAATGATGCAAATTGGTCAATCATTATAAGTTAAGCATGGTCTTGGATATATTGAAGGATCTACCAATGTTCCTACTGTCTTTGCTAAAGGTATCGGAAGTAATGAAAGTCAATCAAATAAGACTCAAGTTGATACAACAAAGGCAAAGAAGATTGTGTCACAAAAGGTTGCTACAAGTGCAATGAATAAGGTGACTGATGTTGCGACAATAGACCTTCTCCTACATGTCATTCTTATGGGATTGTTGGTAATATTTGACCACAATGTTATCGGATGTTTAATGAGCTTAGAACACTTCAAAAAAAAGAAAACATCTAAGAAGGTTTAAAGAGTTAAATCTAATAAGGCTATGACAGCACATCTGCAACTCTCAGCAACTACAATTGAGTTATGGTATTTGGATACCAGGTGTTCAAGACACATGACTGGTAACAAAAGCTTTCTTAAAAGTTATAAATCTTTTAAGGAATGTGTTGTTATGTTTAGTGATGGAAAGAAAAGCATGGTCATTGGCAAATAAACTTTTAATGTTATAGGACTGCCTAATCTCAAAAGAGTTCTGCATGTTAATGGGTTGAAATCAAACCTTATCAGTATAAGTCAGTCGTGGGATCAGGAATTGTTTGTTAACTTCACTAAAGAGCATTGTGAGATAATCAATGAAGAAAGACGATGCGTCATGTATGGGTTTCGTAAATCTGATAACTATTATATCTTGCTTCAATATTCTATGTCGCCTCATAAGCTGCAAGTTATATGCAATTATATTTCTCTAACTAATACAATGCTCTGGCAAAAAAATTTGGTCATCTTAACATCAAGCAACTTCAAAAATTTCTCTCTCATGATAATGTTAAAGGTATTCCTAAACTGTCCTCTAAGCATGATTCTATTTGTGAGCCATGTCAAAGGGGTAAACACCGTTAAGTTTTACATGCTAATATGAATGAAGTACTAACAAAATGTGTTAAAATTACTACATATGGATTTATTTGGTCTGATTTAAGTTGAAATTCTTAGGAGAAATAAGTATGTTTTTTTCATTTTTGATGACTACTCAAGATTTACTGAGGTTCGTTTACGGCATGATAAAGCAGAAACAGTCGATGAGTTTAAGAAGTTAACTATTTGACTTATGAATGAGAAAAGTGATGAGGATATATCCATTTATCGAGTTCATAATGATTATGAAAGAGAGTTTCAAAATTGACAATCTGCTACTCCTAAGACACCATAATAGAACAACGTTGTTGAAAGTAAAAATCACACAACTCGAGAGATGACAATAGTCATATTAGCTGAGAAAAATATGCCTCTATATCTTTAAGGGGAAGTACTAAATAATGCTATCTATATTATCAATAGAGTTTATTTTAGGCCACTGACTACAAAAACTGCGTATGAAATCTGGAAATAAAGAAAACCATCTCTTAAACACCTTCATGTTTTTTGCAGTACTTACTTCATATTGAATGATAGAGATCACTTAGGGAAGTTTGATTCCAAAAGTGATGTTGGAATCTTTCTTGGATATTCTCAAAATAGTAAAGCTTATAGAGTCTACAATAAGTCAACTATGATTGTGATGGAATCTATTAAAGTTATGGTTGATGATTGTACAAGAACAGAATCATTTTCCTTTCAAATGGATGTTAATGATGAGCTGCCAACAACAATGAGCTCAACAACTATTACTCAACCTACTGCTAAACCATCTAATTTAGATATCATTATTCCATTTGATGATAAAGATGACAATGATAATGATGAACCAAAATCACCTACTACTACCAAACCTAGTTCTACATCTGTTGTTTCACAATCAAGGATGCCAAAAAATCATCCAATTAAGCAAATTATTGGCTCAGTTAATGATCCAGTGCAAACTAGAGATATTCCTCCTGTTGACTACAAGAATATGGTTTATTTTGCATGTTTTACATCTTAAATTGAGCCTAAGAGTTTCAAGGAGACTTTCATGGATGAATATTGGGTGAATGTTAAGCAAGAGGAACTCAATGAGTTTGTTAGATAGGATGTATGGGAGCTTGTTCCATGACCTACTAATGTTAATATTATTGGTACTAAGTAGATATTCTGCAACAAGACATATGAGAATAGTGTTATTGTTTGCAAAAAAGCCAGATTGGTTGCACGATGATACACATAAGTTAAAGGTATTGATTTTGATGAGACGTTTGCTCCAGTTGCTAGATTGAGATCTATTCGTCTACTACTAGCCATTGCTTGTAACAAAGATTTCAAGTTACAACAAATGGATGTTAATAGTGTTTTCTTAAATATGTATTTGCAAGAAGAAGTTAATGTTGCACAACCTAAAAGATTTAAGGTGCATGATAAACCTAACAATGTATATCATCTAAAAAGGCACTTTATGAACTGAAGCAAACACCACTAGCTTGGTATGAAAGGTTGACTACATATTTTCTGTAGAAAGGTTACAATAGAGGGTCTACTAATAAGACTTTATTTCTCAAAAGGTAGAATAAACAGTTTATGGTTATGCAAATCTATGTCAGTATCCAAATCTATATTGATGATATTGTATTTGGGGCTAAATCTGTAAAGCTAGCTTCAGAGTTTGTTGATTTAATGAAAAAAAATTGAGATGAGCATGGATAGAGATCTTACATATTTCTTGGGTTTACAAATTACATAATATCAAGACATTATATTCATATCTCATAATAAATATGCTAAATCTCTTATTAGATGTTTGGATTGGACACTGCAAAGTCCATTCAAACACTTATGAGCTCCAGTGAGAATATTCATAAGGATGACAAAGGTGTTCATATCAATCCCACATTGTATAAAGGCATGATTGGAAGTCTATTATATCTTACTATAAGCAGACCAAATATTGCTTTCGGTGTGGGAGTTTGTGCTCGCTATCGAGCTTGTCCAAAAGTGTCTCATCTGGTTTATGTAAAAAGGATTATGCGTTATGTGCTCGGAACAAATGACTTTGGTATACTATTAACTAAGGGGGTGCTAGTGACTTAATTGGGTATAGTGATGATGATTGAGCCGAAAATATTGATGATCAAAAAAGTACTACAGGAGGATGTTACTATATGATTTTTTAATCTTGTTTCTTGGAATAGCAAGAAGTAGAACTACATTTCTCTATCGAATGTTGAAACTAAATGGCAGTTGTTGCGTACAGTTAATATGAATGCAGAAAATGCTCAAAGACAATGGTATTGTTTTATCTCAGTTAACAATTTACAATGATAATAAAAGTACCATTAATATTTTGAAGAATCTAGTTCAACATTATATGATGAAGCATATTGATATTCTTCATCATTATATCAAGGATCTATTGGAAAAAATTTTTAATTTGTATTCAGCATGTTCCTAATGAAAGTTGTAGCCAATATTTTTACAAAGGCTCTTGACACACATACTTTTGAGAGGTTGTATCATGACATTAGTGTGTGCTCTTAATAGAAAGGCTTCTTACTGCAAATTGGTAGTTATGTGCCTTCACACATATATCTTTATGATTTGACATTATGTTGTAAGTTGTTTTCATGTTTGACCAAGAAAGTGTCACTTGAAATTGTATCAATATGTTTCGCTCTTGTTAAGTTAGCTATAAAAACTATAAGTTTGAAATTGTTTGAGGGAGAGTAAATTCTAAGTCGTTAAACTCAACAGTTAAACTTTTGGGGATTTAAAATAGATTTATGTTCTAATTTGGGTTTAGCTTTGCTAATTTCTTTATCGTACCTAATTTTCACAAATCTTTATTCCAAATTCAAGTTCTTCTCTCGATGTAACCTCATTTCCTTCTTTGCCATTTTCTCATCTATCTTACTTCACATTACTGCAAGAATGGCTCGACACTCTTCTTCACATTTGCGTAGTGACTTTATAGCAAATGTTGATCTTCTAACGAGCGAGACAAAGAGCATTTACTATCATGTTCCTACAAATAAACTCTAAAATGGTACGTCATCTAATCCTAAAATTGCTACGGATAGTACACAGGTGGAATCAAGGGCGATTCGATAACGACAACCAATCGGGCACATGGTTCTTCCAAGAAAGCAAGAATTGTCAAGGACAAAAAGTTGGTGAAGATGAGAGGTTTCCTTTGACTCATAAGAGAGGATTCTGGATGAAACCTAGGCCATCAATAAGGCCTCTAACCAGAAAAAGATCATGTTCATATCTCAGTACATTGTTGTGCCTGCTCCCTCTACTTTCGGTCAATTCAGGTCATTAGATTGTATGGATAAATTTAAAAAAATGGTGTAGAGGAAGTAATGGTTTGATCAACCGATTAACGTGTTGCATTTTCATGAAACTGGACTTGAGAGATTATCGGTTCAGACTGGCATCTATGGATTGGTGTCTCATGAAGGCTTCTAAAATGACTCCATTATCAAGGAATTCTACAACAATTGCCCTGGCAGGTTTGGAGATACTTCTAGGGACTAGGTATTTGTTTGTTCAATATTCCATTCATATTTTCTTCGATAAATTTATGCTTGGACTTTCTGGATTGGAGACAAGTGCTGATAAATTAGGTTCGACAATCAAGCTTGATGATGTTGTCTCTTTGTTAACTGGAGTGGTTCTTACAAAATGGCCTTTTGACAACGCCTTTAGGCTTCCTGCAACTAAGCTTACACGCAAGGCCTACATGCTACGAAAGGTCTTGACTACTAGTGTTGTAGTTACTTCCCATCAGACACGTGTTTAATGAGAAAGTATTATTGTTGTATGCTTTTCCTCTGAGAAGAAGTTCAACATCGGGAAGGAGATATATGACTCGTTGTGCGTTCGAAGATGAAATAGAACGTGTTTTATCTAATGTGCTTCTTAAATTCTTTGTTTGGAAGATACTCAGTCATTGAGTAGACCAATGATAATTTGGAAAAGGTGGTGGAAGAAGTTAAACTGAAACATCAAATGAAGTCTACAATAGGATTGGTGATCTTGATTTTTCGTGCCTACTGAAGAAGACGTCAACTGTATCAAGATCAAGATCTCAATTAGTTGTTTCAACTTTTGCTCATATCACTACTAGTGTTGATGCTCCTATTCCTACCCATGCTACAAAGCCAATACAGAAGTCTAGACAAATAATGAAACGAAAATTATGAGGTTTTTCAATCTAAGAAATTTGTATATGCTGAAGACGCCAATCATATATACTTGCAATCTTTTGGTGTAGATATTGCAAGAGGGAAGATTCTCTTCTTACTGCTGCAGGACAGGCTGGACTGCCACCTGCTTCAACATTATATCCAAGTTCAATTGCTCCATTTCCTGATGACAAATAGGAAGTTACCTCCCCTGCTGAGTTTCAAGATGATGAAATTCGATTTCATCAAGGTAATTTAACTGGTTTAAACTTTGATCCAAGTTATGTTACTCCTATTGCCGATGTTGGGGCAAGTATTATAGAGTCCCTTAAATGAATTATGGAATTGATGGCGAAGATGTTGTAACACTACATAAAGTTCCTTGTTAGAAAGTTTCTGAATAGGTTGATTTTCTAGAAACATCAAAGATTCCTCCTGCGGACTTGACTATTGTTAACCTTGAGGGCATTCTGCTGCCTTTGGTTACTGCAACTACAGAACATACTGTTGAGGCTTCGGTGAATTATGTTTTGCAATTATGAGCCAAGTATGTCAGTCCATCCTCCTACTCACTTTGAGTATGAGGATCTAAATGTCATTCCTACCATTTTAGCTGAGCCAACAACTTTTGTTGATGTTATTGCTACTACACAAGTGGAAACTACTTCTGCGAGTTTTGAAAATGTTATTGTTGTACCTGCAACTTATGAAACCGTTGTTGCAACAACATAGACAAAAGTTCTTGAAGTTGATTCTGCTCCCACTCAGGAAGAACTCTACAACAACCAAGCTCTCTGGTGGTGATGAAACCACACCTGCTGTTGTTCGATTATTTATTAGATTACATTGCATTTCTAACAAACTATAGAGATGATGTTGCTGCACAAATGTGACCACTACAAGAGCAGATGGACATTGCTAATGTCGAGCTTTGATGATTGAGGTTGTTGATTAACACTCATTTGTAATCTCTTTAACGTAATTAGTCAAAAATGAGGAATGAAAGCGAGCAATGTTAAGTTTTTTTAGTATTTTGTGACAGTAAGTACATGAACTTTTATGTTTGTAAAACCGTATTTCATGGATTTACTTATTTCATGGATTTACTTATTAGCTTATGACTATAACTTTTAAGGATTTTACTTTTGTGTGTTGTTACTTTGATCCATCGATAACGGTACATTTTATGAAGTTTATTAAAAATTTGGTTATCTTGTTATTTACTGTTTTTGACCAATCTACGCTAAAGAGGGAATTGTTAGACCCCAGTTAGGGTTTAGGGTTTACTATGTTTCGATCGGTCTATCCTTGTTGGCAGTATAGTGTCAAAACATAAGTTATGTTAGTTAGGCAAATGTTGCAACGAAAATGGAAGCCTGACTCAGTAAAATGTCCGAGTGTAAATACAACTCAAAATATATTACAATGCAAATTCTAATGAAGATTACAATATCAAAGTAAGAGTCGAAGACGAAGACGGAACTAAAGTTGAAGCAGGAATAGAATATGATTTGGATACTGCAACAGAGCAACTGTCAGTATTAGTCTACAATAGTGAAGAAGTTCGATACTGCAAGGAGAGAACTTCGAGATTGATTACAACAACAAATCTGAGATAAAAGTGCATGAAGGACTGAAGAACTTTATTGAGATAACAAGTCAAGATTCTTGAAGGAATAAAAGACTTAATTGTTGAACGTTGGATGATTCCAACAAAATTTACAAATGGGGACCAAGGAGAAGGATTCATGAGAAGTCTATAAATACTCGAGTCATTGTGTTGATTCATTCAACAACGATAATCATTATGGAGATCAATTTAAAGTGCATGAAGGTAAATGAAAACAAGAACTTTATTGAGATGACAAGTCAAGATTCTTGAAGGAATAAAAGACTTAGGTGTTACTTATAAATAAAACAACTAAACTAATTTTCAAAACAATTAATAAATTCATAAGTAACACCTAAGTCTACAGTTCCACAAATCAGGATCAAGATTCAATTGCAATCATTGTCTTCGATCTTTCCTAAAAAGTTATTAATTTATATTCTCCTAGATTAGCTATGAAAAATCGACATCCGCTAGAAATTCCTCATTCCCCTAATTTTGATAGTCAGGACGTCCGCCAGTAACTATTTCCCTAATTAATGTATAACCCTAGACATCCGTCAATCGGGTTTAACACACTAACCGTGGTAATATGGGTCAGTGGGAACACTAATCATAAATAATCGGATCGCATCCGCTCCCGATTTAACCTATATTCAATTGTTGCACACTCAAGAACCGAAAGAATTTGACGACAAACGGGTCAGTGTTTGTTACTTTATTGGTCCAAAAGCACAATTACGCGGATACTAATAGTCTAAATAATTGTAAATTGTCCACCTAAAAGCATGCAATGGCCACATACATACCCTAGATCTAAACCATAATCTTTAAAATCAACAACAATGAAACAAGAGAATTTAAATTAAATTAAATAATAAAATAAAAGATCTCACATAATATGCCATGAATCTATCATCTCGACTTGCTTCCCCTCCGACCTAGCAATTAATTGATTAGCCGAACATCATTGTCGAAGAAAGTCGATGCTAAAAATAATAATAGTCGGTGCTCTTTTCAATAAAACCTAAGTTCCTAATATATAAAACTACTAAAATTTGATCTCGAGAGGTGAACTAATTTGGGGGTTGGGGAGGTGACTCGCGCGCCGAGGAGCATCATAGGACTTTTTGGCTTGAAATTAGGTGTCCACCATGTGTCACAATGCTATTGGTTGGTTTGGTGCTATCGCGCTAACGTGGCGCTTCTGAGATTGGCCGAGAGAGCTCGTGATGACGGGCTGACGCGTTGATGTTGGGTGATTGCGCGCCACATGTCGCCGTCTAATTAGAGGAAATAGCTGCCAATGACAAGCTAGCACGCCGAGCGAATGACACGTGGCGTGCAAGAAGCGGAGAGAAATCATGCGATTCGACCAAAAATCTGGGAGTCTGTGCGGACACGCATCCCGAGGCAGATCGATGGGCAGCTGAAGCGAGGAGAAGAGACGCGAGTGTGACGTGTAGCGGGATGGTGACAGGTGGCAGCCTGTGATGGGAGGAGCTGGTGCGTTGCGCTACGTGGCGTTCTCTGATTGCAAGCTGACGATTTTGATGCTACGTGGCGCTTTCTGATTGGCCGAACCGGCTATGATGACGTGCTCGGAGACGGTGAAATTGCGCCACATGGCTGCTGCTGTGATGTTGGGTGACGCGTGGTGCTAACGTGGCATGGCCTTATTGGTTGAATGCTAATGTGGCAGCCCCAATTGGTTGAAATATGTTGTCTCCAATTCTACCCACCGCGCAATGCGTAATTCGAGGCAAATTGTCCGGCATCCGATCACTACATGTAAATATTCTATTTTGAGTATTTTTCTGCCACAAACTCAACCACGCACTCCGTTTCACCTAAAAATGACCAAAAAATATAATTAAATATATAATTTAGAGACTTTGCATAATTAAATATACTAAATTAAACTACTAAATATATATAAATACCGACTAATTAGTTCCTCTAGTTTTCAAAACTTTAATATATATATATATATATATATATAATCCTTAGGAAAACCGAGCACCACCACATCGCCTGACACGTCACTAAGCTCGCCATGTAACTATACGCTTATCGATGTCGATTTCCTTTCCATTTTTCAAGCTAATTAGTCATTTTCATTTTCAAGTCTTTGTATGCCTTTACAAGAAGAATTGACTAAGTTATGTAATTCAGTTTAACTAGAAAAATATGGTGGAAGAGTTTAAGCATTAATGAAACTAAATTAAACAAGTTTTTCATTAATATAATTCATCCTACTGGGTGGAAACCCGACATATCGATACCACATGCATATACATAAGACGATAAAAATATCAATAAAATGAAGATATACATGTATCAGTGTTCTAAAAGTTCCCAATCCCCAAACAGATGGATACAATATATATACAACATACCTATGAGTATGTAGTGCAACTATCCAAGCTCAAAGGCAGTCGCCGAAAATGCCCATGCCCTAAACTCATAGACAAGGTCTGCAACTTGCCCCAGTTTTAGTGAGTAAATCCCAGAGAAATCCACAAAATTCAAGAAATCTACTAAACATGTAAAACAATGTCTATATATCATGCAATTTAAATAAAATAAGTAAACGCAGGTGAAGCATGATAATAAGACACTTCAATAGCAGTAAGCAAGGTACAGCAAATAAAACACCATTTCATACCATCCGCGATTATTGGGATCCCATCAACGCATGTTTGCATCGACCCATCCCCCTACACCTGCTCCCGATAAATAAGACCACGTGTATATTAAAAATAGCTGACGATACAAAGACAGTAATTCGATTATCGACTCCCACCAATATGTGTTCACGCTGACCTTTCAACCTAATACCCTCCTGGTGATCGTGTTATTCCCCAAGACCACCAGCACGTACGACCATGACAAACAACTTGGGGTCGTAAGCCACTGAGTGCATGTTGCGCACGTACAAAGGTCTAAATCGTCCCAACACCAATACACAATTGAACATCGCCAAACAGAATCGACATTAAGATCACCGAGAATGAACTTAAATTTAAAATAAAAATGAATTATGTGAAGCGTTCTGGTGGGTTTACTTACCTGATTGCATGCAAAACACACGCCAACGTGACCTCGACACTCTTCGAGACCCGCACTTGACGACCGCACACGGATTCCAAAGTCCTCCGTGTTATAACATAATCGTGTCAATTTCATGTCTACGTTCTTGTAGGAAGTTTAAGATTTACTTGTTCCACTAAGTGTTGATGCTACCTCATCTTGTGGTACTAGGGCTTGTTGGTACATACGTTGTTGCTACAATACCTTGTGGTAGCAAGGCTTATTGGTACATACGTCGTTCCTACAATTCCTTGTGGCAACAGTTCTTCGTAATAACACGTCGCAACAGCTTGTTGCCACAGCGTCGCAAGTCGGTTGCCACAACGTGTCGCAACAAATTGCTGCAACAGTGTTCGTTGCAACAAATACTAATTTTGTTTCAAAACGCATTTAAACTTTCAAGAACAAGGTCTTCTTATTGAGTTTGATCATTTCTTTTCTAGCGAGTTCCACTCTTTTTGAGTAACAATTACGGCTTGGAAATCAATTTCCACATGCTTGGACCCAAAATTAAAAGATTAATCACCAAGAACCTGATTCTTTGTTAAAAACCAATTCATTTACAAAAATTAGAGTTTAATAAATCTTTTGGAACATTAATTTAGTGTATTGATATCATTTTGATCATTCATAGCACTCCCACTCCATTTTACCAAGCTTCTCACGCTTGTTAATGAAAAACACTCAAATCCTTAACTAAATTGAAAATCAGATTTGGGCTTTGATTAAATCTCAAAAATCTTGGTGTTCATTACCAAATTTGAGTCATGAATTGAACAAGAAAACCCATTTAGACGTAAATTTCTAAGAGACAACACTCCTTATGATCATGCATTGAACTCAAGAAAAGAACATTGAAAGAGACAAGAACTTCAAGAACACAATTTGGGAAAAATTAGTGAAGATGATGCATTCCACTAAAACCAGAGCTTAAGTTAAAACAAATGTGATTTGAAATCAATAAGGCCCCTTAAATTTTGTTTAAGAAACCCAATTGATATCCACATACACAATTTTGACTTGCATTGAAGAAATTCAAGCATTTCCAAGGGTGAGATTGTTTTACCTAGATGGAGCCCCTTCAATCTCCTTCTTCGAGCTTGATTTCCCACCAATTTTCTTGTACTTAACCATTTGAATTCTTAGATTCTTTTCAGCACTCCCAATTCTCTCTATTGCTCCCTGGACTTGGTTGTTTTGCATGTTTATTAGAGAAGAAAGGCTTTTATACTAGTGTTGGTTTGATCCTACCTCTCCATCACAATTCTCTTGCTCATCTCTAGGTGATCGCAGGCCTTCATTCAAAGCATCAATAGACATTCAATATACACTCACATAGCCTAGAATCTCACACATTCCTCATCACAAGGTCCATCTTGTGGCCCTTTTCATTAAGTCATAACTTAGGCTTAAATATCGGCAATTTGACCTATAGTCGAATTTAGGCACATTAGTTTTTTCTCATTAGTCTACCTTTTAGTTGTCACTATAATTTAGTTCTCACAACTAGCATTAAGCTCCGACACCTCGGCTATGCGGCGCCCATAGGACCTCACAGATCCCGAGGCATGCATATGCCTTATTTTATAAACCTATTATGCGACTTAGTTTTATATTCAGTTTGATCAACTTAGCTTAAATTATTATTTATCATCTTGGAAATCAACTAAGCTACGATCGTGTTCCTCGTATACCAACCTACCCGATACTCACGTCGACACGCATTCGAAGGTTATATGTCCATCGCACTAACTCACACACGCGAAACATGAATTTTAACATACATGCGATGTATTTCAATAAGTTTAAATATAAAACTCCGCAATCAGGTCAAGAACCAATTTAAAAGAACATAGTCCTTAGTTCTAATGCTCAAGTCTTGACTAAGTTTTAAACGTCAAATCCATTTTTCTCCATTTCATTTCTTATCTTCCATATTCCACAGTTGACTTGTTCTTTTGTATTATGTTTAAACGTTCTTGAATCTTGAGAACAAGGTTCGGGATAAGTTTGGGGTTATTGCAGGTATGCAGAATGAATGTTCTCAAGGTTCGGGATAAGTTTGGGGGTATTGCAGGTATGCAGAATGAATATATATATATGTGTTCTATTTCTCTCCCTTTCATTTCTTATCTTCCATATTAAAATTTTGACTTGTTCTTTTTGGCTATGCATTATGCTTGAACATTCTTGGACTTTGAGGACAAAGTTTGAGATAAGTTTAGGTATTGCAGGTTTGCAGGATGAACCTGAATGTAAATAATTAATAAACAGTAAAATCTCGACTGGAAGTAATCGACTCTGCTTGATTGTTTGGTCTCAATTTGGCATATCAAAAGATTGGACAAAACCATTAAGTTAGAGTTGGACATTTAAAAGAAGCTTAACTGAATTGTTTGTATGCAAATGATATGCAAATGACTTATCTTATACTCATTTACTTGAGACAAGCAAACATTTAAGTTTGAAGGAAATAAAAGTGTAAACTTTAAGACTGTATTTGGTGTGCTTTGATCGACTATTTATCCAAATTATAGTATTAATCAATGTTTTATGTGATTATATGGTCTAAGAAGACTAATTGGAGAAAATGAGCGAAAATAGCAAAAAAAAAACAAGTCATCAAGACTGACAAAAGGCTAAACAATCCCCATCGTCATCATATTGTACCCACAGCGTTGGACATGATGGCACGAACAAAACTGCTTTCCAGAGAATACCAATGAGCGATGTCGACTCAGCAATTCTCAACGCCCCAAGACCAAAACCACGAAGCACCACAATGAATAGACTCAACGATTCCGAGCGTCGCTAACTCCATGCCCACGTCGTTGGACATCGTTGTAGCGGATCTAAGCAAGACA
Organism: Stephania yunnanensis; assembly: GCA_039657365.1. Classification (NCBI taxonomy): domain Eukaryota; kingdom Viridiplantae; phylum Streptophyta; class Magnoliopsida; order Ranunculales; family Menispermaceae; genus Stephania; species Stephania yunnanensis. The sequence goes on from CM077580.1 coordinate 23,926,534, forward strand.
AAAACATCGCATGTCAGCACATCGCCTAGCGATCCTCAGCGCCTTCCCATGTTGAACATACGATGATGAGGTTTGTTACAAGATTTGAAGTTGGGATTCTGCCGTTTTGAAAAATTTGAGGAGATTTTCTTCTATCTTAGGAGCATTATAAATAAGACTTTAGGGAGAAACCCTCGAGGGATGATACGAAATACAAGAGACATATTTCTTTCAAGCACAGAGAGTTGAGAGAGATCGAAAAGTTCTTTTGATTTTTTTGCTTGTAAGTTTTAATTAATTCACAGATTCATTAGTGTTATTTACTTTCCATTAAAGAATCATTGATGTTTTATGGCTGAGTGACTAAGTTTTCATTATCTAGATCAAGGGAGGCTTGATACATAAATCATTGAGTTCATGAGATTCTTGGTTTAATGTTCTATTTGTTTACTTTTGAGTCTTGTAATTTTGATTTCTCTTTATAAGATCCTTGGTACACACCAGGGTACTTAACCCAAACACGAGTAACAAGAAGAATATGACAAAAAGGTTGACTAATTCGTTAAGTTCTACATGACATGGATTAAGGCTTAATGACAAAATTAAGTCAAAGGGTGCCCTATTTTTTAGGAAGGGTTCATCACAAGTGTTTGACTCGCAATCGTTTGCACCCCTGTGTTTACTGGATCTTTGAGTGTAGTCCACAGGGTGTAAATGGTAGACTCGAACACCACCCGTGACTAGTCCGTAGTTTTAGGAAGTCAAGTCCGCGGCAGCAAGCTTGCACATTGATAGTTTTGAACCTCTCTGACACCCTTCATCTTGTTCTTAGGCACTCGTTTATCATTGTTGATTCATTTAGCATGTTTATCATGCACTGACTTTATTTCATGTCTATTTATATTTCTGCATGGTCTTTAAGCTACATTTATTTGAATTCATGAAGTCATCTCTGGCTTTACTCATTGAAATTGTTGCTTTCTTAGCAACAATTGCAAGTTTCTTGTCTAGCAAGGGAAACGAGTCGATGCTTGGTGACTTCCTCTGAGCTAACCTCGTAGTAGGTGATGACTTTCTTTGAGCAACCCTCGTAGCAAGCTTCTTCTCGTCACTTAATAGGATTTTTTTTTGTTGGATGTATTTACTATTATTATGATTTTGTAAAATTGGGTTTCTTTTGGGTTTTTGAGAGATACACTGAATACATTTATATGATTTCTTCTTTTGTCACTTGATATGCATGAGACCTCTTTTGCAGAACCTCCACATATAGGATTGTCCTAACTAGCTTTTATTTATTTAAATTGCTTCCTTTTATTAATTGCTTCCACTGCAAAACTGATAAATTAAGACTTATGAAATATAAATAACAACTCTAATAAGCAACAAATGATTAAATGACTTGGATAAGAGGCCGACTTGGGTTTTGTTGACTCGGCGAGGGTTGACCGAAAATCTACATAGCCTTAAAGTCGGATAGGGTCCAATTTGTGGGACCGAGGCACACACTTGTGCATCTGTCCCATTTGATTTTATGTTAATCCACCTGAAGCTCTTTGTCTTGGATAACTTCAAACTTCATCATAATAACTTTACTTTCTTGCCTAAAACTTGAGGCCTCTACCCAGTCGATAGCACGTACTCGAAATCAACTTGACAACCAAATACAGTAGAAGAATCGTGATGTTGATTTGTGTTTTCTCTTCAAAGACCTCGGTGTCCTCCCACTTTTGTCTTAATCTTTTATACATGCGTGGCCACAACACAGGAGTAGGCAGCACGTGGAGATTAATCTCCTTGAAATTCTTTGAATAATCTTGAGTCGATCGTCCTCATTGCTGTAAGCAATAAACTTTTCCAACACCACTTTCAATCTCATCGTGCACGTTGGCACTTTTGAGGAGCCCGAGTCACATGGACTCACCAGAGGTATCATACTTAACTATTGCTTGAGTAAACATAGATATCTGGGAGAGGGATGGGCGTCCCGAGCGAATATATGATGGTTAGGTAACGTGTGCTCAAAGGAGAGAGAAGGTCATGTGACGTGCGTATCGCTCATGACCACAGCGAGTGCGAATCGTAGACGTCAGCATCCTCTCCGCGTGTCAATTCATCGTGCCTTAGGCGTAGCCTTAGCGCCGTTGAGGGGAACATAACCGCGCAATATTCGATACAACTCATCAGCGTACTCATATTGGAGCGACATTGAAAGCTTAATTTCAAAACGATACCTTGATATTGTAATATTGGATTCATAAGGAGTCCATCGACCACATACCATAAGTCTCATAATTTATGGCCTACTTAAGCTGACTCACGAGATTATTACGCTTCGAGGAGTAAGAATGTCTGGACTCACCTACTGGGTTGTCGTTTCCCCCAAGTGCATAAATCTGTTTGTCCAATAGCCGAGACAGAATTTCTCTTTATAGTTTTTAACCATGTGTTGTCCCGAGTACTCATTAAGATAACTTTTACATACCCCGAACTCACGCGCGAGGTCATTCATACACAGCTTGAATAAGGCCTCGGGATTTGGCATAAGCTAAGTCTGACTGCCGTTGAATGATAATCAGATAGTATCAACTCTTTTGCGTTATATATGATTCACAAACTGATCACGTTGCTAACATCATCTTTGCTTCAGCGTATTTGGATATTATCTTGCTTCACATTCCCCTTTTTTTTTTATCATTTTACCACATACTTCTATTCACTTGTATCCGTCTCCGAAGCAAAATGGCCGTCCAAGTTTCTTGAAGGGGTGAAGTGATTGTGCCCTCGTGATCTTAGAGCAAAAAAGTCAAAATCTTTTTTTCTTTGTCAAAATGATTTGTGAGGTTGAATCACTTTATATACAATGGCAAAATAGTCTTTTCCACTTTTGCAAAAAATTTTACAAAAACTTTGGGTGCCTTCATTAACTGGTGGGGTGCCCTTAGCGGCCCTCTTCGTTAATTGCATTTTGTTAGGTTATCGTTCATGAGCATATCCCGAGTAGTTGAGATCTTATCGTTATCTTGCAAATGGTAGATCAGCTTCTAACCTACATCTTGGATCTTCTCGTAGTGTACCCTGCAAATCTTCAACCACTTAATCTACTGGACTTCACCATATCAACTAACTTGGTACAATAAATTCTAACTAACTATATTTTTGTTGTAAATTGAATGACCCTTTAACCAAGGTTATAAATGATCACATTGTCAAGCATAGCTTTCACATTAAATTGTAACATCAAGCATGACTTCTACATTGAATGTAGCTTGTACACTCTACATAACTTGTATTCAACTCTAATGTATAATTACTTGTCCATATATTATCATGTAACTTGTAATCTAGTATGATATGAGACTTTGATGTAACTTGCACACTTTGTGCAAGTACTTATTTTCATCATGACTAAGGGCCTATATAAGGGGGTTCCTTCACTTGTAAAGAACACACCAATGTATGAATGAAATCTCTACATTTTCATCTCTAGCACTCTCTCTCTTGTCTTATATTCTCTACTTGTTCAAGTAGTTCTTAATTTATGTCTTTTATGCTTAAGTATATAGCAAGTCCAACTTAAGTTCGAGTTGGCTTACAACTTAGTTTACAACACGTTGTCAACACGAAGTTGTTCTACAAGAGGAGGTCTGGAAGATCAAGAAGCATTTCAAAGATATAAAGCTAAGAAGTTATAATTTTTATTAATTTAAATAAGTTCAATTTATTTTCATGTTGTCATGGTTAATTTCTTTTTGTTACATACATATTTAATTATGTAAATATACTTTATTCATACATTATGCATTGTAACGTCACCGACTACGAAAATATGCTCTGTAGTTGCGTCTTGTACGATCTTCTGCATCAGAAATCAAAAGTCAATGTGTGACATATAAGTTTTTCTCTTGAAACTACAAACGATTAGTTATTGTTATATTCTTGATTTTATAATACAAATAATGCTATAAGTTTGAATTGATAGTAGATAAGCTTTGTCCCCGGTAAAGCTAAACATTGAAAATGTGACGGGTTATCTCGTTCGATGAGGCATGGTATTAAGTAGACTATGTCTCGTCACCCAACCTAGAGGTTGTCTCACCAACTCATACGAATAGTACATTTTGTTTATTAATGAATCAAGTTGTCAACATATATTTAATCATATGTTATGTTTTTCAAAAAAAAGGAAAAATTATTTTATATTAAATTTATTTTCAAAATATTATTAAACCATAGTTGAACTTGTTGCCCAATAAGAATTACTTTTCATGAAAATTACATACTATAATTTGTGAATAAAACATCTATACAAGACTGTTGTTTTATATAAAATTTAAATCATTTGTCAATTTCTTTAGAGATTTGAAAAGTGAATATTTCACTTTATATATATTTTCACCATATGGAGTTATAAATATATAAATACCAAAAATGTAATGCTCTAAAAGCTCAAAATGAGCGGTTAAGTCTCATGCTACAAAACTTAATCAGTCAAACATTAATTATAATTCCGCAATTTTAATTACCTATATGTTGAGGCTATGTGGAAATATGACTGATGAGATAATAAAAATAAAGTCACGTGGTCTGCCTCGATTTATTGATGCAATAAATATCGAGTGTGCACATCAATCCGATAAATATTAATGATTGATTTCTTATCTCATGGTAGCTTAGTAAAATAATGAGATATTATAAATATAATATCACACCCGTCCAATTAGTTCAGCTTCAAATTAAGAAACATATGTTGCATATAATGATCATGACCGCGATAATAAATTTATGGACGTGAAAATGTGAAAATATCAAGTAAATATCGTATTGACAATTCCACCAGAAAGTGGAACAAAAGTGGTGCACCACTACAAATGAAAAATAATTATTGACAATGAGCGCTCATAATTGTGACATTTTTTTGTCATATATGAAAGGCTATTTTGCCTAAATATTGTCATATATATACCCGAATATTTTTGTGACCTTTACCATACCTTCAAAATCAAAGGCAAAATATTATGAATTTTATCATTGAAAATAGCTCGATAAAACAAACACATCGAGATGTATTTAAATCCTAAATATGGGCGATGAGTTTATGTCTTGTGTATCGTGCTACATGCATGTACATTATAATATAAAAGTGAATATTTCTCGAATTCGAACTTAGTGAAGGCTAATGTTCAGGCAATATCTGATACAACAATTTTATTGTTAATGTCTTGTTCAGAAGAAGTCTACTCAGAATAATAGAAAGTTTATCTTGTAACGGCCCGAAAATTTGACTTGTGTCACGTGTCAAGTCAAGGTCGTATGTGGGACCCACTCGTCGAAAGACGTATATTCGAATTCAATTTAAAATGATATGCTAACTATGCGAGGAATTCGGTGAGCCGAAACACGAACGGGGACGCGCCTCGAGTCGCGTGCCGACGAGGGATATGCCTCGTGATATGTGAAGCGCGAGTATCAAGATTTTTAACTGAGGCGGGTCGGTGCCTCGAGATGCGCGTTGAGAGGTTGAGTTGCCTCGAGATCCGTGTTGCACGAATCTCGATGTCACTTTTGATTTGAAATCAAAAATGAAAGAAAAGAAAATGTATATATATAATATTATATATATTATATATATTAAAAGAAAAAAAAAGATAAGATAAGATCAAAGAGAGAGAGAAAGACACAAAGCAAAGAAGGAAAGAAAGAGGAGATCGACGAAGAGAGAGGGAGAGGACGACGGCGGCTTCTCAACGGCAAGCCGGCGTAGCGTCAAGTCTGCCGGCGAGCGATCTCGGTGGTGGATGAGGCGAGCTGCTGCAGACACGCGTGAGGCCGTGAGATGACGCAGATGGCGAGGATCGGCCGGCAGCAGCGGCGCGCGGCCCAGCAGCAGCAGGGGTGGCGACGCCGGCGGAGCCCCGGCATGGACGGCGACACGGACGGCCAACCGGGGATGAGCGTGGCGCGAGCGATGGCTCGCGGAGCTCGCGCGGCAGCCAGCGAAAGGTGGCGGACGGCACAGCACGTGAGGTTGGCAATGGCGGAGATCGGACCAACAATGGCGCAGCGCAGCGCGGCGCCGGCGAACAGCGGCGAGGCAGCGACGCGGTAGCGGCGGCGATGCGGTGAACGGTGTGTTGGCGCGTTATCGACAGGTCGGTTGTGCGATTTCGTCAAAATCGCGACGACGCGCGATTTCGTCGAAATCGCGACGACGCGGTGGAGGTGAGATTTATTTCACCAAATTTCAGTTTTATGTGAATAATTTGAAAAAAAATAGGCTTAAATGTCTAAATGGACACCAGAGACTTAGGAGTCGGGTGTCGGATGCACAAATCGAGACGCGAGCAAGACATTTTGAGATTCGCGATTTCTCGAGGTAAGTAAACCAGCTAGGGACTTATACAGTATTTCATGTCTTTCCATTGGTTGTTGTTACTGTTATGTGATAACTTATTGTTGTTCACTGCAAAACTATGCCCATATATGTAAAAGATGTACCCTGCGTTTCGAGGAGTGCCCATTCCTCCTGGCGTACGGCGCCACGTGCATATATGGGGGGACATAGAAGATGTATATGAGATGTCATGTGTGGTGCTCATATACATCTACCTTGGAAGTACTATGCCCATATATGTAAAAGATGTACCCTGCATTTCGAGGAGTGCCCATTCCTCCTGGCGTACGGCGCCACGTGCATATATGGGGGGACATAGAAGATGTATATGAGATGTCCTGTGTGGCGCTCATATACATCTACCTTGGAAGTACCGAGGCATCACTCATCGATTGATTGTTTACAGTCTTTTATATTCATGCATTTCTTGATTCATTTCATTCTATTTGCATGAATTCGACTGCTTTGGATATTGTGAACTATTGCTTTGGATATTGTGAACTGTTGCTTTGGATATTGTGAAATGTTGTGTATATGTCCTACTGGATTTACTTACCTGGGCTCGTCATTTTTATGTTGACTGAGTGCAGAGCTGCAGACGCGTAGCAGAGGGAAGACTTTATAGCTAGGTGAAATTTTGTATATTTTGTATTTACTCTCCTCCGATGATATTGACTGGGTTGCACAATTAGGTTGCCTAACTTCCTGATCTTTTTGTTGAGTTATTAAATGTATTAGTTGCTTCCGCTATAAATTTGTAAAACTTGAAAAATATTAATAACTCAATTGTAAAATGTGAATTTACGTATAATGATGGATTGGAAGGCTGACTAGGCTCTCGTTGACCTTGCGAGAGTGGCTCGGGGGTCCACGTGGGCTTAGGCCGGGCGAGGCACAATGTGTGGAAAATTAGGGCCGTCACAATCTATATGATTTAATCTGAGTATAATCTTCTCGGCATTAACTTCTGGAATATATATGACACATTAAAACGAATGTCGTCATAAATCAAATGACATTTATAATGTGGAAAGATCTATTTGATTATCCATAATCATCAATAATGCGAAAATATCATAAATTCGCACGGACATCCTTTATCGAACTGAATTTTTTTTTTCAGCTGTAAATTATCTCAAGGCAAATCAATATGAGACGTATATTGATTTAACTCTCCATTAATCATATTATAATATGCCTTGGATCTCTAATAGGGAAATTATTTATAGCAAGTTTTGTTAATTGTCACTTTGATGAAACAGTTTTCTCACCATTATGAGGAGATATAAGACAATTCAAAAGGAATGGCGTGAAATTGCTTGAAACGCATCAAATTGCATTAAATTTGTTGTATTATGATTCATGTATAAATTAATATGAACTCGAATTTCAAAGGATCATTCAGTAGTAACAAGTTATGAATCAATTACTTGATGCAAGTATTATATACAAAAGAGTGACAATCATATGCTTCAGCATTAAATGGTTTATATAAAAAATGATGTCCATGTGCAACAAAATGCACAAGATGTCGCACCCATGTGAACATGAGAGGGAGAATCAAAATGAGTTATTGGTTAGTGCATTGCACTCTTTTTCTCTTTCGCTATAGGTTTGATCACACTGGATTTGCCTAATAAGGTTTTTTAAGAGGCAATCCTAACATTATTATGCTCCGTATAAAAAATTTATGAGACAAATGTACTCTTTTTCCTATACTAGATTTTTTTTCTACGGGATTTTTCTAGTAAAGGTTTTAATGAGGCATATATATTCTCTTAAAATGTATCAATGTGTTTCACTATTTTCCTTAGCTTTAGTTTACAACAATTTTAACCATCTATTGCCATCAACTAACTAAAAAGATATTCGAAACATATCTTTGGTATTAAAAGTTATAACCAAACAACCGTGACAAACGTTATCTTGTTCAAGTGGGTAGATCCAACGGTTGCTATCGACTTTATCTTGTTGCAGCGTGGAGAGAGCTAATGATAAAAAAATAGCATAACCTTTTTATAAATTGTATTAATTTTATCTTTAACTTTTGAAATTTATCGATTATATCCTAACCTTTTTTATTTAGTTTTAGCTATATCCTCAACTTTCTCATTCAAAAAACCATTTAGGCTAAAATTGACACAAAACAAAAAGTTTGTGTTTTGGATTTATATTATTCATTAGCCCCCTCCTTTTTTCTTTCATATCATAAACCCTAAACACGAAAGTTCGTGTTTTTTTTTATGTGGAATATGAAATTAGTAAAGTTGTTACAATCCACAAACCGTCACCCTCTTCCTCGTCATCTTCGCTCATCTTTTTAGCATGTAAAGTGTAAACCAATGCCCATCAGTGCAAGAAAATACTTAATCGTCAACAATCAAGAAAACTCATGATATATATTGGCTGAGTAATGTATTCAAACAGTTGGTGGGTACACAATACAGTTGAGTAACCAAGTATGGTCTACGTTTGCACGATCCCAAAAAATTTTCTACTTATAGACACAATTATACAAATGAATAAACCATTAATGTAATGGGTAGATTATTGCGAGTCTAAACAAATTCAATAACTAGTTGCGGACCGGATTGAACTGCAAAAATGCCAATCCTCACGGATCGGATCAACTTACAAATTCTACATGTAGAATCTGCAGATCCAATTCGATTCAATCCGCAACATTATACATATAGTCTTTTAGCTAAATACTTCTAGTTTTTAGATCTCGAGCTTGGTGGTTGATTTCTCTACCAATATTTGATGTTTGACTTTGTTGTTTTACTTCGTTTTTGAAGTCCAACTTTTGGTTTTTTAATCCAACTTTTGATTTGGTCATATAATTTTTGTATAACTATGTACTTTCTTTTGGTTTTTTATCAGGGTTCATTATGATACGTTTCAATGTTTATTTGAGATTTTTTTATCAGGGTTTATTATGATACATTTCAATGTTTATTTGAGATTATGGAATTGTTAATCAAATTGCATATTCTTAATTATTAGATAAACAATAAGATAATCCTCCGTGAACTTGATTCGATTCAATCTGCATTTTATTAATTGGATCGAATTGATTTGACAAATTAAATGAATTGGATTGAATTGAGATTTTCCAATTCGCAATAATTAAATCGAGTAGCAATTTTACATTAAATGAATCGGGTCAATCTGTGTACATTCTTAAAGTTCAAAGATATTATATTATACGACGTAGTCCACTTAAAGGCTTAAAGCATACTTGTTCGTAGCAACGCTTGCAATACAAGGAAAAGGTACTGCACTTGCTTTCATTGAAAAGCTCTTATTAATTTAAATAAAATTGGAAAAACATATCTCATTTCATGCGCTGTATCTTGTATGAGATCTGGGGTAAGGTTGATGCCTTTGAACCAACTTATCCAATTAAAGTTTTAATTTATAGTACTTATATATTTGCATGTAAGAGTGCTAGCATGACACCCATATGCACAATGCCCCATAAAAAAAGTGAGATCTACATGTTATACACAAGTCGAGGTGCATAACATAGTCCCCGTGAGGCTTCAGGAATTAATGATCGGTTAGGCAAGCAGCTAGACGCCACTTGCACCCCAAAACAATCAAAATCAACAAAAGGTATAGTGAGGATTGCGAATTAGCTTTGGAGTCGAAATATGGTTCCCAAACCCCAATCATCTGAGGTGACAAATATGGCCATCAGTTTTTCACTGTACGGGCATTTGCCAAGGCCTAACATGAATACTTCGTAAAATGGGGATGGCACACAGAGCAGTACTCATAAGATTTGCGAGCACTTATGCGGCATTATTGATATATTTTGCGTAATTCAGTTCGATGAATTCTTTAAAATACCTTTTACTCATAGAGGTTGAGCTGCGATTGCTTCTGATCAATATTAATAAGATTTCCTTTGCTTGTCACCTCAACGCACTTCTGAGCAGGCTTCTGCAGCTACTGCTATAGGTCCTACAGCAGAAGGCAATGTTAATATGATATGAAGCACGACTTCTTGCATACAGTACTAAGACATGAGGAACATTGAAGGGTACATTACCCAATGTATTTTCTCCACCTTGAAGCAAATCTCTCCACTAAATTAGGAAACGTCGGCAAAAAAATAGCAATCTGTTCCATCAAGAAGCACATGAATAGTTTAACTCAGATGTCAGGATGGATCATGGCATGGAATGCTTAGTATAGCGCAACTAAAACAGAAAAAATTGAACAAGGTTACATAACATGGGCATGAGGTATACAAATGCAGATCGCAACATTGATGAATTCAAAAGATAGCATACAGATGAATGGAGGTGCGCAAGATACTAGGAATTACATTGTTCTAAAAAAAAAAAAAAACACACACACACACACACACGCACACAACTTTCAAAAGAATTCACTTTACTCCATTTAGAAGGGTATGTTTATATGGGTTAAAAATCGCAGAGATAAAATGGCATTGGCAAGAGTGACTCATGCTATTATACTCTGAAATATATTGTTGTAGATGAAAATGCGCACATCTCTCAAAACAACACACTTAATTTTCAGTACATTTCCTTAGCCACTCAAGAATGATTCATCAACCAGGCAGTTTCTAAAATAATGAGAAGCACAACAACTAGCAGTAATAGATTAAAATTACCTTACATCTAATCAAGGCTTTTCCCTGCAGAAGCAAAAATCTCGCTACAGCCTGCAGTTTCGTATCAGATAGCTGTCAGAAGCACGAAAGTCTAGATACTAAATAAGGAATACATACTTCACAGCTACAAAAATTAAGAACCTTCTATAGAACTTATTAAGTCAGCTTCAGTTATATTTTGATCAGATAGTGCACACAAATTTAGCTTCACGAACCTTGACCATGGATCGTGTTTATCACCAGCCCTTTTACTTCAATTCCCTCGTCACTTATTAAAGAAATGCCAGATGAAGTTATAACAAAGGGAAATGCAAGAGGCGGAGATATTGGCGACTTTGTCACCTTTATAAACCTCTGACCTGCATTAGAAAAGTTCAAACATGTCTTAACATAAATCTTGGGGTAAATTCTAGGCATTGAACTCACAATCATGATTGAACGGCCACTACTAACATACCGAAACTCCCTATGTAGTCTATTTCAAGAAATCAGAAGTCAAGGAAGAAACATTACAAAGCCTAACAACACGGTTGAAAACTCTCTTCAAATCAATGACTTCAAAACGTATCACTGTAATATGGGATACAAAAGAATGGATGGGGACACATTTACCAGTCAGTATGCATACAGATGGTTATGACTTACGAGCATAGTTTTGTGAGTGTTCTGCACATGTTAATGACCTCCAGAGTATCATCCATTCAATCTATATTACAGCTGGTACATGTTATGTTTTTTTTTTTAAAGCATGGAATTATTGTGAAGGGGTTCTGCCATGTCATACCTTTATTAGGATAAAGTGACAAGAGCCCAAACCTAAACTATCACTATAGATTGAAGAAGTACAATTAAGAGTGATAGAAAAGCCCAATGAATCTATATTACCACAAGATTCACAAAGAAGAATAATTAGAGAGGAAAACCCTCGACTTTCTCCTCAATACGCTCCCAGAGTGTCCTAATTACAATCAAAATTCCCAATATCTATTATGACTAACTCATATCTATTTAACTCTTGTACTAAGATACGGACATGGAGTTTTTTGGTGAATGGATTTTGTCAAATCAGCTTCCTTATTTAGAGAAATTCTCACCATTTCAACCAAGCGATGTTGTTTTAAAATTAAGGGCCAAATTCATTATTTGTAGAAAAGTATGTCTAATATAGTTATTTTGCTTAAGGGAAAAGTTCTAAGTACATAGATATAAAAGATGAAACTATATTTTATTTAACTATTTTTTTATTTTATTTTTTAAGGACGTAAGTTTAAATGTCATTCTTTTCTTCAAGACTATCACATAATATTTTTTCAATACTCAAGGAAAAAACTGTTAACACTATTTTAGCATCGATTCTTTGTTTAACGATTCCCTTAACATTAAATTTAAGTTTATGCCTCAAAATTTTGACAATAGCATCATCAAACCTTTTCACTACATTCATGCTAGGTTACTTGGACTCGGGTACAGGAATCCGACAATACGGGTACATATTTAGAGGTCGAACTTGCGATTCTTAGAGTTTAAAGATACAGGGACTCAACTAGTAAGTGTCCAAATATTTGGACACGGGTGCTTGGACAAGGCAAAAAATAGAAATTTATACATATATAATCAAGTATATATATACATAAATTTATAATTTTGATGTATTGCATTGATTTATTTTGGGTAATTTGTAGAGTTAGATTGCTGTTTTTTTTTTAAACCAGATTAGATAGTTGTTACATTTCTTTTATTGAAGTTTTTATTTAAGGATGGGAGGGGCAGATGTGAGCCAGATGTTATGAAAGAAAGATAAAAAGAAAAAGCATTGAATCATTGATGGTATGTGGGCCCATGTGTTAGCACCAGTGTATTGCAAGGGTGTTGTTACGAAATACGCATGTGGGCCCATCTTGATTACTCCTCTCTTTCTCTCCTGATGGATTAAGGTTTCTTCTCATCATGACTGCAAGTCTGCAACTCTATGGCGGCCCAACTCCCTCTCTGTCGCTACATCTCTTTCCCTCGTTTTGCATCCCTCTTTCTCAAATCTACATCTCTCACTTAATCGACGCAAATCTATCTCAGATCTGCATCTTTCTCTAGGATATGTCCCTCCTTATCAGATCTGCGTCTCTCTCCTCAAATCTTTCGTGTCCAAACCTAGATCTGCCGCATCGACACGTATTCCGCGTCCGAATCTGTGTCGGATCGTGTTGACGCGGGTACTCCGACATTAAATGTCGAGTCCAGGTATCCCAGCATTCATGAGTTGGAAGAAAATCCTATACTCATTTATGACTAGTTTATATGGTGTATGATTCAATGTGACTTTGAAGTTCCACTAGTTAGAACATACAAAACATGCATATTACTAAACTATAATATATATCATGCTTGAATTCAATTACAAAGAACTAGATAAAATAATACCAAAGGCTTGCACTTGACGGCAATGTCCTAAGACGAAATTTCCTCCAATTCGGTGTATGAATGTTGCAAGAGGTTCGTCTCCAAGATACAACTGGATTGATCTTTGATTACACACCAACCAAAAATCTTTTCTTCTGCAACAGTGAAAATCCCTCTCAAAAAACAGATGAAAAAACAATCTCTATTTTGAAAATATTTCTAAGTAAATGAAGTTTAGGCCATTTTTCATTTATAAACCAAAAACAGCCTCTCTTGAACAGTTACAACTGTTCAAAACGAGGTTATTAGTGGTGTGGTTTATTAACCACCAATTATCCCACTAAACACCTTTTCACAGGCTAAAGGTTGTAACTGTTACCACTAAGTACCAACTACGAAAGTATATAAATTTAATGTAAAAAAGTAAAAAAATTGTGTTGTGAATTGGTAAGTCATTTAATCATTAGCCCCAAAGGCCCTAAGGCCCAAGGCCCTATTAAAGACATTAAATATCAAGTATTTAATGTGTATTAATCAATGGAGAATACCATGGTCTTTTCCTCCGACCCCACATTCACTTAAACACTTACTTCAAGTGGATGATCTCTTATGAGGAAAGAAACAAAAAGTTTCTTTCCCATGTGGGACTAAAAATTGGATACAATACAAACTCTAAGAACCTTTAAAGTTCAACACCTTTAAAGTTCAACAATCCCCCGCATTTGTATTGTAACCATCGTCAACCCTGCCTGAGTTTACTTTGCCAAATCACATACAACAACAACAACAACAACAACATAGCCTCAGTCCCAAATTAACTGGGCTCGGCTACATGGATCAAACTTTTCCATTGTGCTCGATTCAGTGCAATTGATGGTGAGCTTTGCCAAATCACATACACAAAATTTAAAAACAAACATTATTTCAAAGACAATTGAGAGAGATTATCATGTCATGTTATTCAGGAAAGTGTCGTATAGACTTGAACTTACCCTAGTAAGATCATATCGAGTTCATTTTGTGACGCGGTGATGTATGTATCTTGAACTGTTCACTTTTTATAGTAAACTAAGACAATATGTCTTACTTATGACATTGATTCCCGATGCACTTTATTCTATGTTGTTCATTTTGGTCCTGAACATATCCTGGGTTCATGATAGCTTTAGAGAATTTAGCCTATTCATTCTCATAAATGTGACCCCACATTTACTATCATATAGGTGACTTATATTTAGTCATTAAATGCAATATTGCATACCCTAATCGTCTTATCAACACACTTACTTTATTATAGGAACAGGTAATTGGGCGTCTGTTTGTTAAGTCAAGTCTAACCAGTTTGCCTATTGAACCTAGACCATGGGATCTCCAATCAGCTAGGTTAGGTTTCCGCTAGACTTGACTTACTCTATAGGGTTTAAGCCCATTCCCCTCGATAATATCTTCACTTGATCTCTTGGTAAGCTTTTAGTCAAAGGATCTGCAATGTTTTCCTTAGACTTAACATAATCAATACTAATTACTCCACTTGTGAGTAATTGTCTTATTGTATTATGTCGGCGCCTTATATGTCTCGACTTACCATTATATATGTTGTTCTTAGCTCTTGCTTGAGCTGCCATACTATCACAATGTATGCATATTGATGTGACTGGTTTTGGCCAGCAATGAATATCTTCTAAGAAATTTCTTAGCCATTCAACTTCTTCAGTTGCCTTGTCAAAAGCAATGAATTCGGATTCCATGGTGGAATGTGTTATACGCGTTTGTTTTGTTGATTTCCAAGAAATCGCTGCTCCACCTAATGTGAATATATATCCACTTGTTGATTTGGTTTTTGTATTATCAGAAATCCAATTTGCATCACTATACCCTTCAAGTACAGGTGGATATTTTGTATAAAATAGTCCATAATTTAAGGAATACTTAAAATACCTTAGGACTCTTATTAATGTTGTCCAATGAGCATCATTAGGATTACTTGTGTATCTACTTAGCCTGCTAACTACATAAGCTATGTCAGGTCTAGTAGAGTTCATCAAGTACATCAAGCTTCCAATTACTTGAGAATATTCCAATTGAGAAATTGCTTCTCCATTATTTTTCTTAAGATGACAATTTGCATCAAAAGGAGTTACTGTAAGCTTGCAGTCAAATTGATTAAATCTTTTCAAGATTTTCACATAATGAGATTGTGTAAGAACATAACCATCTTTATTTCTTTTAATTTGAATAGTATAACATCTGCTTCACCTAAGTCTTTCATGTCAAAACTGGAATTCAACATCTTTTTGATTGACATTATGGCATCCTTACTTGTGCTCATAATCAACATGTCATCAACATATAGGCATACTATGACACAAAAGTTTTTCATTCTTTAATGTACACACATTTGTCACAATCATTTATTTTGAAACCATTTGCTAGCATAGTATGATCAAATTTTTCATGTCGTTGTTTTGGAGCTTGTTTAAGTCCATATCATGACTTAACAAGTCTACAAACTTTATTCTCTTTGCCTTTGACTATTAACCCTTTAGGTTGGTCCATATATATTTTTTCTTCCAACTCTCCATATAGAAATGTTGTTTTAACATCCATTTGGTGTATTTCCATATTGTATAAAGCAGAATGGAAGTTATTCTCGAAACAGGAGAATAGGTGTCAAAGTAATCTACACCATCCTTTTGTCTATAACCTTTTGCAACCAATCGTGTCTTGTATTTATCAATAGTACCGTCAGCTTTGAGCTTTCTTTTGAATATCCATTTATATCCAATTGGTTTGATTCCAGATGGTAGATCAACCAATTCCCATGAATTATTTTATAAAATGGATTCAACTTCACTATTGATTGCTTCCATCCATAAAGGCGCTTTCGGTGAAGACATAGCCTCCTTGTAAGTCTATGGTTCATTTTCAGTTAACATACTTATAAAATCAGGCCCAAAATTCTTTGAAACCTTAATTCTTTTTCCCCTTCTAGGTTCCAATTCTTGTTCTTGAACCCTTGAAGTGGTTGGTTCTTCTAGACTCTCTTCGGCCGTCCTTTTTTGTGATGAACCATTTTGTTTTTCCTTGAAAGGAAAAATATGCTCAAAAAATTTAGCATCTACAGATTCTATAATAGTATTTTCACTGATATCAGAAATATGTGATTTAACTACTAAGAATCTATATGCTGCACTATTCTTAGCAAAACCGATGAACATACAATCTACGGTTTTAGGTCCTAATTTAGTCATTTTTGGTAAAGGAATTTGAACATTTGCTAAGCAACCACACACTTTTAAAGTTTTGTAAGTGGGCTTTCTTTTTCTCCAAATCTCATAAGGAGAATTATCAGATTTCTTAGGAGGAACTCTATTCAAGATATGATTTGCAGTCAGTAGTGCTTAACCCCACAAGTTTTGGAGAAGTCAAGAATCATTCAACATGGAATTAATCATATTCTTGAGAGTTCTATTTTCCTCTCTGCCACAACATTTTGTTGAGGTGTATATGGCACGATGGTCTGATGAATAATTCCATTTATATTACAAAATTCTGCAAATTCAATGGAATCATATTCTCCACCTCGATCAGTTCTTAACACTTTTATTTTTTGTCAAGTTGATTTTCAACCTCCGCCTTATATATTTTAAATACATCAAAAACCTCGCTTTTATTTTTGATCAAAAAGACAAGACAGTACTTACTACAATCATCAATAAAGGTGATGTAGTAGTTCTTTCCTCCTCACGTAGGATTTGATTTGAAGTCACACTATGAATTAAATCTAATAACTCACTTGATCTTTCTTGAACAGACTTAAATGTTTGTCTAGCAAACTTTGATTCAGAGCACAAACTTCACATTTATGTTTTAAATCAATTTTAAACTTTGGTAACATATTCAAATGTATCATTTTATGAATGAATTTGTTATTTGCATGCCCTAGTCTAGCATGCCAAATATCAAATGATTCAATCATATAGGCAGAGACAATCATATACGCAGAAACAATCATTCTACTGCCAGTGTCATTAACGATTACAATGCTTAACTTGAAAAGACCTTCAGGAAGGTACCCCTTCCCTATGAACACACCCTTGGTCAATACAAATTTGTCAGACTCAAAAACAAGTTTGAACCCTTTCTTATTCAGAAAGGGCTAAGGGCTAGATACAAGATTTTTCCTAATATCAGGAACATACAATACATTAAGTAAAGTTACTACTTTTCCAAATGTGAACTTCATCTTCATTGTTCCTTTGCCTTCAATTGTGGAGGAGGACGAGTTTCCCATATAAAGTTTCTCTTCACTATCAGCCGGATGAAACTCAGAAAATAAGTTTTTGCCATTGCATATGTGCCTTGTCGCACCAGTATTGATCCACCATCCTTTGGCATCAGAAACCATATTGGTTTCAGAAACAATTGCAATGAGATCAATGTCAATATGATCAATTTCCATGCCAGCAACATTTGCTTGGTTGTTCAAACCAGAATTATCGAAATTCTGGTCTTTCTTGTGGCGACGGTCTTGAGCCCTATGGCCCTGCTTTCCACAAACCTAGCAATTTCCCTTAATTTTCTTGTAATCCTTCCCCTTTAGTGCTAACGGCTTGGAGGTTCTCTCGAAATCTTTCTTGAAATTCTTTTTGTGGAATTTCTGAAATTCAAACTTGCTTGATTGTCCTACCACCATGTTAGCATTAGCATCAGCCATTTCCTTTTTGTCTCCCTTCCTATGGTCTTCCTCAACACGAAGTCGCAGAATGAGATCCTTAATGGACATGTCCCTTCGCTTGTGCTTTAGGTAGACCTTGAAGTCATTCCACGACGGTGGAAGCTTTTCAATAATGGCTCAAGTCTGAAAATGTTCATTTACAATGGCACCCTTCAGTGTACAATTCATGTATCAGAACTCGCAGTTCTTCCACTTGCTTTACCACGGACTTCAAATCCACCATATTGGATTTCAGAAACTTGCCTACCACGAACTTTTTAGCCCCTGCATCTTCAGTTCGATATTTCTTTTCGAGAAGATCCCAAATATCCTTTGCAGTTTTACATTTTGAATAGACATCATACAGTGCATCATCAAGTCTATTCAAAATATAATTCATGCAGAGAAAGCCAAAATTCCTCCATGCTTCAATAGTAAGGAGAGTTTCCTTGGACAAAGGGTCCTCATCAGATTTTGGAACTTCTTCCTTCACTATGTTGGCAAGATTCATAGTGGTCGACCAGAAGAGCATTTTCTGCAGCTGCCACCTTTTAAAATCAAGACCTTTGCACTTCTTTGGTCTTTCATCTTTGGGATTGGCAGAGGTAGCAGAAGTGGTTTTCTCAGTTACAAGAGATGTCATTTCAAACTAGTATGCAAACAACAATTTCGTATAAATCAGTGACTAATTTTTCCAAAATCAGTGACAAATTATATGCAATCAACTATTGTACGTAAATCAGTGATAAAATTAATAAAACAAAATAAATTTCGTCTTAGATTGTTAGAACTTACACAAAAACATGCATATTACTAAACTATAATATATATCATGCTTGAATTCAATTACAAAGAACTAGATAAAATAATACCAGAGGCTTGCACTTAATGGCAATGTCTTAAGACGAAATTTCCTCCAATTTGGTGTATAAATGCCGCAAGAGGTTCGTCTTCAAGATACAACTGGATTGATCTTTAATTACACACCAACCAAAAATCATTTCTTCTGCAACAGCGAAAATCCCTCTCAAAAAACAGATGAAAAAACAATCTCTATTTTGAAAATTTTTCTAAGCAAATGAAGTTTAGGCCATTTTTCATTTATAAACCAAAAACTACCTCTCTTGAACAGTTACAACTGTTCGAAACGAGGTTATTATTGGTGTGGTTTATTAACCAACAATTATCCCACTAAACACATTTTCACAGGCTAAAGGTTGTAACTGTTACCACTAATTACCAATTACGAAATTATATAAATTTAATTTGTGTTTTGAATTGGCTAAGTCGTTTAATCATTAGCCCCAAAGGCCCCAAGGAGGCCTTTCAAAGACATTAAATATCAAGTATGAGAATACCCATAGTGTTTTCCTCCAACCCCACATTCACTTAACCACTTACTTCAAGTGGAGGATCTTTTATAAGGAAAGAAACAAAAAGTTTTTTTCCCATGTGGGACTAAAAATAGGATACAATACAAACTCAAAGAACCTTTAAAGTTCAACAGCTCTTTGGTCTTATCAATTGACAAACTCCACTACTTATGGCCTGTTTGGTTCGTGGGATTAGCCCGGATTAGCTACACTGGACTAGTTAATCCGCTGTTTGTTTGGAGGATTTACTAGGCTAGCGGACTAGTTAAGAGGCATGGTAGTGGATTAAACAATACCACCATTTTTAGTGGGATTAGCTAATCCATTGTAAGTGAAAGAAGAGATTACCACTTTACCCCTCACATCAACCAAATCACAAACAACAATTCTCACAACTGAATCAATCGACCTCCCTCCCTGTTTTGCTCATCTTCTTCGCGAGACCTGGACCACCGCGACCTGTTGCTCTTCTTCTTCGTTCTCCCTCCTTGTTTTCCATCGACGCCCGAAGAGGAAGCGAGGAGGAGGAAGGCAGCGCCCTCAAGAACCGCAAGGCGCCGGTTTGTGCTAGAAGGAGAGGAGAAACCTAAGCCGAAATCGAATAGGCTCGACGGCTTTCGGCCGAAATCGAACCAGCCGAGATCGATCATTTTAAGGTATTCTTCTTCAGTTCTGTCAAGCATTTCGATTCGTTTCTCATGAATTTGTGCCATGCCGAATGCCTAATGTCATGAAATTGCTCTACATATAACAAACGATATCTATCCAATTTGATTTATAAATGTGATAAAGGTGAGTGTTCTATCAATTGGGAATGTCGATGAGGCACAATTCAGACACCATAGCAAAACAATGCATTAAACCTACTTTCTCCATTCAAAAAGATAGGTCCACATATTGAAAATGGTACCCCCTGTGAGACACCTTCAACATGAATACCATAAATCTATTAAACAATTTTCTGAAAGCACTCCAAGTAAGGTTGTCGAATTTTTCTTGCTCAATGTTCTCTTTATCTATATAAAATATATATCTGTGATTCTGTAGTATTTCGCTAAAAATGGCTCATCTGTTATATTCCATGACTCAAAACTATTCACCTAAATGTAACATGACTCCTCTAATCAAAAGTTTTGAAGAATTAGCCATTTACGGTTTCCTGGGATGTTAAATTTTTCTTGCTCAATGTTCTCTTTATCTATATAAAGCTACATTTCAATCATACGCAACCTGCTTAGCCAAGTTTGGATAAAAATGAAGTAGGTAATTTAATAAGTTAATATCCGCAAGTTTAGATAAAAATGAAGTAGGTAATTTAATAAGTTAATATCCGCAAAACATTTGAGATATTGCAGTTGTGATTAAATCGCTCATAGAATCAATGTAACACAATTCGTGACGAAAAACAAAATTTCTGAGACATGTAGTACATCATGAAGTACACCACAAATTAGTGATTGCAAGTGTAATAAGCACAAAAGGTGTATTAAGTGATAGAAACTGCATAACGACAAACTAAGCCGCGATCTTCTTCATGAGCAAAGAGATGAGAAATGTGTGAAATGGGGGTTTTGGTGTTATTTATCTAAAGGGTACTTTGGTAAATGTACATGTACAACCTCATTTAATCACAACCTTAAAACTCCCAACCAAACAAGATACACAAATGGGACTAAACTATCTAACCCCTTGTGTTAGTCCCATCACTAATTAATCCCATGTGTTAGGATTCACTAAAATGTGAACCAAACAGGCCATTAAGGGTTAAAAACTCAAGACAAACACATATTACAAACCTTTGATAGAATCGATAGCATAACATCCTTATCAATGGTTATCAACTCATCTTTGTTCTTGGCGTTTAAAGACTCCTGCATCCTACACATCTTAACTCTTATGTTCCAATCCTCTCTAGAATGAGTCACAACAAGTGTTGTAAAGCCTAAAGCTAAGATATTTTGCATTGTTGTCCCATCCAATTTCGTTGATTGAGTAGCATCTTAGAGACTAGTTATTTTGTATTGCTGCCCCGTCCATGGAATATACAAGGCTGGCTACTTTGACTCGTTCTAGAGAAAAAACATAAGAGTTAAGATATGTAGGATGTGAAATATGAAAATCTCAAGAACGATGAATTAATAAGCTAGATATGATCATGATTGATGAGGATGTAATCCCGTAAGTTTACTAATGCATTTTAATGTGTTGTCCATTGTCATGAGTTTTTACATTTTAATTTTTTTTTATAGGAAGAGTTTTAACTTTTTACTTTTTTTTGATAGGAAGAGTTTTAACTTTTTTTACTTATTCATAATTGTTATTTGTGGGAAACTATGATGCATGCTACAGTTAGGAAGAACCAACCATAAATGCATAAGTATTTGTTATCAAATGGAGGATTTTTCGCCAAGAGAAAATCCAAATTGTTATGAAATACAACACCATATAAACTATTGAAAGACAGTCGCATAATTCCTGAAATATAGGGATGGAAATTTGAAAATGAAGAATATTTAAATCCCTCTATCATAGGAATGCTTAAACCATGGAATATATTGTTACCATATTTAGTGGCATTCCATATTATTTTGGGGTGCCGAAACAATGGGGATTGAGAGGAGTGGAATCGTGAGGGTTTAAAGTTAAATTTAACAAAATTTAGTCTTTTAAATAAAAGTGTTTTTACAATTGCAAAGACCTCCTTACAACTTTTAAAAAATTAATTCCAGACTCACCGCCTGCTTAATTAAGGCCTTTGACAATAGGCCCCTCTATTGCCTAAGGCGGGGCCTTAAAAACAGAGTTGCACACAATCATGTGTAACATGAGAGAGCAAAACACATTGAAATTGATCGTCACTTCATCAAGGAAAATAAGGATTAAGGGATTGTATGCATGTCATATGTACAATCTTCTAACCAATTGGCTAATGTTTTAACTAGGGGATTGGATAGTTCAAGCTTTGGAGGGCTCATATCTAGTGGTATTCCATAATTCTTGCAACTCTGTAACTATAGAGCGCAAGTAACCAAAGAAGAATAAGATCATCTTATCTCCTTTCTTCCGTGGAGGTCGGTCCTAGTACCGAACCATGTAAATTGTTGTGTCTGTTTCTTAAACAATTATACTTTTTGTCATAACCTAGTCACAAATAATTGATTATTGGGCTTTCTTATTACTTGTAACAACAATGAAAAGGCTAGATGATGGTATCATCACGATTCTGAGGCATAAATCCTACTTTGATGCTAAGAAAATCGTTGAACAAAAGATCGAAGATAGCATGGGGCTAACACGTTCTTCTTTTTGTATTGGAAAATCATTTATAGCATTTATAGACAAGAACATAATTAGAACTTACATCCTCCTTTAAGAGGAATAAAAAAGGTGAAAAACTTTAGTTTCATCTCTTATATCTATGTACTCATAATTTGTTCCCTAGGAAAAATAATTATAATAGAAAAACTTTTGTACAAATTCAGACTTTCAATGCGTAAAGCGCGAGATGTAGCAATTCAGTAAGAGCCTAATGCAGCAGCAGAAATCTAAAACAGAGCTATACACACAGCTATACGCACCCCACTTCTACTTAGGGCACCCCAACAAAAAAGTCAAACTTTAAAAAAGGTCAATTCTACTATAAAATGACCCTTATGCCCCTCACTACGATTAGTGCACCTCGCCACCATTTTCCTCTCGTTTTGTCCACCCCACCATCATCCCTTCACACTCTCTTCTTGCGATTTGTAGCACATCATCAAGTGGCTCGACCTCGCAGGTCCGAATCTCTAGTTAGAGAGTCGGTTAGTGCTCACCAAACCTCTAGTTGGAGAGTCGGTCAAAGCCCGTCGAATATTTAATTGGAGAGTCGATCGGAACCCATTGAACATTTAAGTCGGCAGTTGTCAACCAAATTCCATGTAAGATGTTCGAATGGAAAACACCAAACCTAGAAGATAAGTCTCGGCCACATGTCGCCGAACCTAAAATAAATGTCTTGACCAAGGTTTTGGAGTCGGGAACTTCGATTGGGATGAAGGGTTATTTTGGTAAAAATGTTGGATGCACTCATAAATTGAAATTTGAATTTGGGGTGCACTCAAAATTTGGGTTGCCCTTATGGAAACGTGGGATGCGTATAGCCGGGCCCAATCTAAAATTGTGCCTGCCTCAGAGAATATGCCAAATGACTTAATGTCAATATAGATTCGGCATCTTTTCTTCTCACCAAAATTTGGAAAATGATCAATCAACATTCCATTGAATCAGGTGACACAGTTTCTTCTTTATCGCCATTGTATACTATTCATTTAGTTACTCTAGTTGATAGAGATGATTGATCATTTATCAAACCTGAATCAGCTTCGAGGACCAGACGAATGGTTACAGCATGAGCCCAGTGAATCCCTAAAGAAGCAACAAGACGGGACTCAACTCTCTCTTGATTGCTTGGAGCCTCAAGCTTACTGATTGCTGCAAAAAGAATGAATATAACGGATAAATTTTGGCAAGGAAATTCATTCAAAATTCAACATTCAACATCTTACTTCACCTTGGAAAGAATATTGTACTTCCTCACAGCATTGAGACCGTACTTGGTTTGTTACTATGACGGGAATTTGTGAGAATTCCGCAAGTGACCTAAAAGATGATAAAGAAGATAAAAAGGAGAAAGTTTTAGAATACTTCCCAAACAGTGAAAAAGTAGAGTAGTGCAGGAAATGGTAGTTCTTACTTGATAAAAGATATATGCCAAGCTAAAGGATGTTGTTTGAATATTTTCAAATCCCCCTCTAGGTCCCTGAACATGTTTTAGGGAAGTGTCAGCACACTACTATGATACCTCAAGTTTATAATCCCTCAAACAAGTCCAAGGCAATTGGCATGATGTGTTACACAACAAACACTTTTACGCATTAAGCAGAAAGTAAAGAGTAAACAGAGAAAATGTTGTTCAATTAAGTTAGCTAAGCTGTATGGAAGATCAATCTTCAATAATAACAATAAACACGATACCTTTTGGCATGACTTAGATACCAACAGACTAAGGCGCAGACTTAAGGAAGGAAAAAGGAAAATGGCAAGATTTTCTTGTTTTGTTTTAGTTCTTTTTTTTTTTTTTTTTTTTACTGTTAGAAGAAATTATTCTAAACTGTTAAGAATTTATTTTTGTGCAAGGGTAATGTGATAGCATCCCGAGGCCAATTACTAAAGGAGCTCATGGAACACCAAAACAAGCCCTCAAGGTGTATCACAAGCGATGCAAGAAGCGTATGGGAGCTCATCAGGCACTTTGAGTCAGAATTAGTTAGAGAGGTATACGGAAGCCTCTAGAATAGTCAGCATGTGTAAGTATGTGTCTGAGTGTGAGAGCAATAGGAAGGGTTGAGAGGTGAGTATATAAGATGGTACTGTTCATCTTATGAGGGAACTTGTAATTGGGAATTCTGGGTAGATCCTTAGGTCTTGGTGAGTTGAGAGAGTCTCTCAAACTCTGGGTAGCATTTGCTCTCTGTCGTTGTAATTCCTTTCATTTCTTCCATTGTTAATAAAATACATAAGAGGCGACCCCCTCTTTCTAGCACTACATCCTTGGATCTTAACAGTGGTATTAGAGCATTCGCTCATATCCATGGCTCCCAAATCTAACTCGCGAATGGATGCACTGGAAACCGAGTTGAAGAAGGTGAAGGCATTGATGGGTAAACTGCGCTCCGTGGTGGAGTCGCAGAGATCTGTGATGGATTCTCAGTTCCTGGCATTGTCACAGAAGTTGGAGGCCTTACTAGGTCATCACAATGCTTCGGGTAGTACAATTCAACAAATCAGCCCTGTTGGAGGAAGCGAATCACTCAATCCACCAGATCTAGAGTTGGCATTCGGATCAATGTCGTTTGGGAAGTCAGATCGAAGCTCAGTACCATATCGCGTAGGCTTGGAGGTACGTAAAATTAAGATGCCAACTTGTGATGGTGATGATTTGCTTGTGTGGTTGAACCAAGCTGAACATTATTTTGCTTTGCATGATATGACCGAGATCTCGAAACCGCGAGCAAAAAGGATTTGTCTAATTGGGGCAGCACAAATTTGGCTTCAAACCGAGGAGAAAATGCAGCCATTTGAGAGCTGGGAAGAGCTCAAAACACGCCTTGACAGAGATTCACAGAGGCTGACCCTCTCCATCTCTATCAACAGTTCTTTTCTATGAAACAAGAATCATCGGTCCGAGACTATTGAAAACGTTATGAGCTTCTTTTACTTCATCAAGAAGGTTGACGGAAACACAAAAGATCGTCGTGTTTATCAATGGCCTTACTGATCGACAGCGGATGGAGATGATGGTCGACCCTCCGGCATCGTTGAAAGGGGTGTACGCGAAGGAAGGACGATTGGAGAAGAAGCTTCGTGAGAGTGCTACTCTTAGGCTGGCTGGAGGCAAAGGCCCAGTGACTTCAGGTGGGCCCAATCACAAGGGCGAGCCCAGATCACCTAGCTGGATTACCCACACCCTCTCAAGCCCACCACGTGATGGTTCCTTGGCCCAGCCCAAATCTTCAGTACCTATGAGCCCAAATCCAAAATCTAGCCTGGGCTTTTATGGTTTTACGAGTCCCAATACCTCTACCCCTGCCACTCCTCGCGTCTCACCTACACACAAACGACTCACCGAGACAGAAGCTCACGCTCGCCGAAAATAGGGTCTTTGCTACCTTTGTGATGAGAAATGGTGTGTGGGCCATCGTTGTGCCAAAAGGCGTTGAATGTACTCCTTGTGAGCGACAGCCATGAAGACAAATCTAGTGAGACCCCTTCTGATGAATTAGGGGATCCCAATGAGTCAGGGTCAGGGGAATGTGCAGCTCTAGCGCAATCAACTCATGCAATTGAAAGAGCCCCTACTCACGATCCTTGTACCATCAAGGTTTGGGGCGAATTTTTGGGCAAACCAGTGGTGAACACTGCCCCTCTCCCCTACAATAGACTACAGGGTTCTGGTGGAAGGTTGCAACAGATTATCAGGGTACGGAGTATGTCGAAATGTGAATGTGGTGTTCCAAAGGTTGTTTTCACAATCGATCTCTAACCCATCGGTATGTGTAATCATGATGTGATTCTGGGCATGACTTGGCTCAAGTCTTTGGGAGTGACCACTAACGACTGGCCCAATCTCACTATGTATTCGAAAGGCATGGGAAAAATAGGCAGTGATTCGAAGGGACCCTACATTACATCGAGCCTTGGTTTCTTGCAAGACTATCCAGCGGACTATTGATGATGTACTGGGTTGTTTCTTTATTGAGTGCCTTATTGTTTCTTCTTATGAAGTCCCATCTTTTCCAGCTGAGTTGCAACCTTGTATTTATGCCGTATTAGACATCTTTCAGCCTCTATTTGCTGCTCCTTCTGGCCCGCATCCGCAACGCCACTCCAATCATGCCATTGTCCTCAAAGAACGCATCGATCCAGTACAAGTGAAACCTTATAGATACCCACACATACAGAAGTCGGAGATTGAGAATATGGTCACATAGATGTTGCAGTCAGGTATCATCCAACCTAGCACGAGCCCTTTCTCAAGCCCAGTTTTGTTAGTAAAGAAAAAGGACGAGAGCTGGAGATTTTGTGTGGATTATAGAGCCCTCAACAAGAATACAATACCAGATCGATTTCCCATCTCTAATATAGATGATTTGCTCGATGAGTTACACGGGGCTTCTCCAAGCTAGACCTTCGCTCAGGGTACCACCAAATCCGAGTGCGATCTGAAGATGTTCACAAAACGGCCTTTCACACCCACGACGACCACTACGAATTCTTGGTCATGCCATTCGGCCTTTCAAAGGCCCCAGCCACGTTTCAATCCCTCATAAATTCCATCTTCAAAGGCTTGCTTCGACGTTCAGTCCTTGTATTCTTCGACGACATTCTGGTATACAGCTAGTCCTTATTCGACTACTACAACCACCTACATCAAGTCCTTACTCTTCTATCCGCAAACTTTCTTTCATTTAACCTTAAGAAGTGCTGCTTTGCGAAGTCTAGCTTAGAGTACTTGGGGCACGTAATTTCCAGCAAGGGATGATGGTTGATCCTGAGAAGGTGAAAGCAATGGACGTTTGGCCGTTGTCGAGTTCAGCCAAGGAATTGAGAGTCTTCTTAGGGCTCACTGGGTATTATCGGCATTTCATTTGCGACTACATGAAGATAGTTGCACTGTTGACACAGTTATTGCAGAAGGATGCTTTTGATTGGAATCTGCTAGCTTCCTTTGCCTTCTCAAGATTGAAGCAAGCAATGAATGAAGTTCCCATCCTTGCTATCCCTAATTTCACTACTCCTTTTATCGTGGAAACTAATGCTTCTGGTATAGGAGTGGGAGCCATGTTATCACACTTAGAAAGGTCGATTGTCTTCTTCAGTCAAGCCTTGTCTCCTCCAGCTCGCAATAAGTTGGCTTATGAGAGGGAGTTGATGGCTATTGTACTAGCCATACAAAAGCGCGTCATTACTTGTTGGGGAGGCGCTTTGTGGTGCGAACGGATCAGCGTAGCCTCAAATTTCTCTTGGAACAGCGAGAAGTCACTCCAGAATATCAAAAGTGGTTGATTAAGCTCTTGGGGTTCCATTTTGATATCCACTATAAACCAGGCAATACCAATGTTGTTGAAGATGCGCTATCTCGCTACCCCATTCCAGTTGAAATGCACGCCCTCTCCCAGCTGTCTTTTAGGGATGATTCAGTCGCTGCCTCCGAAGTAGCAGTCGACCCATTTCTTGCACCCATTCTGTAGTCCCTCACTATCGATTCTATTGCCAAAGAACACTGGGTATTAATCCAAGGCAAATTACGCTACAAGAGTCGGGTGGTGTTGTCATCTTCTTCTTCTTTGAAGTCTCGCATCCTATCGAGTTCCATTCAAGCCCAATAGGGGTCATGGAGAGTTCTTGAAGACTTATACTCGTACGTCGGTCGAACTATATTGGAAAGAGATGAAGCAGGAAATATAAACTTTTGTAGCTAACTGTGAGATATGTCAAAGATGCAAGTATGAGACTACCACCCCACCTGGTCTTCTCCAACCCCTTCCCGTTCCAGTGGCCATTTTTGGTGTGACCTATTCCATCTCCATCATACCCAACTCAATCGCAGTACGGCCTACCACCCCCAAAGCGATGGCCAAACTGAAGTGGTGAATAGGTGCCTCGAGACTTATTTACGATGTTTTATATCCCAACGTCTGCAGGAATGGTCGAATTGGTTACATTGGGCCGAGTATTGGTACAACACGTCATTTCACACTTCTTTGAATTGTACTCCCTTCAAGGTTGTATATGGCAGGGATCCCCCCTTTCTAGTGCGACATGGCTCGCCAACATCGTCCCCTCTGTCTTATGTGGATGCCATGCTGCAGGCACGAGATCATGTCCTCAAAGAACTTCAGGACCAACTTTTAAAGCGAGCCGATCTCAAGCGAAGGGAAGTGACCTTCCAAGTAGGCGATATGGTTTTTCCGAAACTCCGTCCATACAGATAGCTTTAGCGCCGGCTCAGGGGACTTATTCGAAGCTCAGTCCCAAGTTTTTTGGACCATATTGCACCCTCAGTCGCGTTGGGGAAGTAGCCTACAAATTGGAGTTGCCTACCTCTTCCTCTCTCCACCCTATTTTCCATGTCTCGCAGCTGAAACATGTTATAGATACTATGGCTGTCTCACCTATTCTCCCTTCCTTCTCCCCTGATTCACTGATTGTTGTTGTAGAGTCGGAATCGGTTCTCTTTTACCGTTGTAGTGTTGCTGGTACTGAGGTTCTCATCAGTGGACTACTTAACCCGTCGCCGAGGCCTTGTGGGAGTTGGTCAAGTATATACGAAAGTCTTTTCCGGCTTTCCACCTTGAGGACAAGGTGGTTGTTCAGCGAGGGAGTATTGATAGCATCCCGAGGCCGATTACTAAGGGAGCTCAGGGAACACCAAAACAAGCCCTCAAGGTGTATCACGGCCAACGCAAGAAGTGTGTGGGAGCTCATCAGGTACATGTGGGTCAAAATTAGTTAGTGAGGTATATAGAACCCTCTAGAATAGTTGGTATGTGTGCGTGTGTGTCCGAGTGTAAAAGCAATAGGAAGGGCTGGGAGGTGAGTATATAAGATGGTACTGGTCATCTTATGATGGAACTTGTAATTGGGAATTCTGGGTAGATCCCTGGGTCTTGGTGAGTTGAGAGATTCTTTCAAACTCTAGTAGCATTTGCTCTCTATCGATGTAATCCCCTTCATTTCTTCCATTGTTAATAAAATACATCAAAGGCGACCCCCTCTTTCTATCACTACATCCTTGGATCTAACATAATGTTGGCAAAATGATGAGCCATAACTGTTACAAG
This sequence comes from Stephania yunnanensis, assembly GCA_039657365.1. Classification (NCBI taxonomy): domain Eukaryota; kingdom Viridiplantae; phylum Streptophyta; class Magnoliopsida; order Ranunculales; family Menispermaceae; genus Stephania; species Stephania yunnanensis. The sequence goes on from CM077580.1 coordinate 23,956,427, forward strand.
AATTAGCTGATTTTGCGCAGATCTGGTAATTTTTTATGCCAATAGATTTTGTGTTGTAAATCTTTGATTCTTTCCAAAATTACAATGTAACATATTTGTATGCAGCTAACTTTTGGGGCTAAAAATCAGTTTGTAAAAGTAGTAAGTGGTATTTCTTCACCAAGAAAGAACGTACTTTTTCTCTAGAAAACTCCAAGTTCGTCAATAACATCATCACCATCCATGCTTGCCCATACCACAAAATAGAACACAAAATTAACTAATTCATACATGGGCAATAGATATATAAATGAATTATTAGAAAGGTCATTCTTTATTTTTCTTCATGTGAAGCCAAATTAGAGTAGAAGAACAGCATAATGACACTAGAAAGCCAAATTCTGTTAAAGCAAACAACTAGTAGCATTGGAAACATTTTCAAGGAGCAATCTTCAAAACCAAGTAACTTATATATATGTATATAAACTTGATTGGTTACTGAAAGTAATTTATTCCACATATATGCACAAATAAAATTACCTAGCAGTAAGAAGTCAAGGCACTTTAAAACATAATTATATTTACCATGAAAAACACACAGCAAATCGACAACAAAAGCATTTGACTATATACCACTATATGTAGTCAGTTATCCCTTTCACCAGAAAAAAGAAGTGAATGTCCCAATCTCACTGGCATTCACATTCAACGTATTAGACAGGAATACAAAGTGAAGGAAATTGGAGCGGGATGACTAAGAAAATAGAGAATAAATCAGATAACTTGAGAGATCACACTAGTCAGGAGACTCAAAGAAAATATAGATGATAACTATTTCTAATTAAAATCAGTCTAGGAGTTTTTGACATTTACAAAGAGCCAACCAGACAAAATGTTATGAAGATAGATTTTGTTAAAAGCATCAAGAGAATGAGCTCAAGCTTTTATTTGAAATCTCTATGTCATATCTTTATAATCAGAATTTATGTAAAATTTGTCGTACCATAGGGTTTACGAGTATAAACAAAAATTAGCACTTAACACCTTAACCCACTTAAAGACTCTTATACTCCTTTTCTTCAATGGGATAGATGATAATAATGCATCCATGAACACATGCATCTGTATCCGAATAATTCATATAGCTATCAGACCAGAACCTCACTGAAAGTTAATGGAAAAAGAAGGATCTAAATGTTTGGATGACCTTCAACCAAGCAAAAGAAAGAAGAAAGCATAATTCTCTTCAATATAAAACTCAACATCCAAATAATAATACCCAAATAAAACTCAATGACAAACACTTGACGATCTTCAATACAAACAGAAATGTACAAGACACTACCACCTATATTTGGGTTAAATATACTGATGGTCGCCCAACTTTATTAGTTGTAACACTTCGGTCACAAATTTTATTTTATTTTTTTGAGAATTGATCACAAGACTTAATTGTAACAAGAAAGTCACCAAACTTTTCAAAGTAGGGGCTGAGTGACACAGTCAATGCAGTCAAAACTACTGAGTGGCCGCCACATCACTAGCTAGCATTGTTGGAGTTATTGTCGAATTTTCACCAGAATGAGTTTGGGTGAAACACTTTAAAAAGTTTGGTGATTTTCTTGTTACAAACTAAAGTTTTGTGAGCAAAGTGTTACGACTAGTAAAGTTTGGTGACCATCGGTGCAATTAACCAACCCATATTTTTGTAAGTTTCAAACATTATTCGCAAACTAATATAAGTTGGGTGACCATCACTAGCTTATCATCATCATTGTCAATAATGCATGATGATCAAGGATTAAAAAAAAAAAAAAAAAAAAATTTGTCTTCGCCCAAAATTTTGCTCAAGAAAAATTCAGGTTAAATTCAGGAAGCTCAATTCAACATTGAAATGTTTTCGTTAACACATGAGTATAACTATAATAAGTTGTTTCGTGCTATAAAATATTTTTATGTGGGTGGAATGCTTTACAATATTTAGGCTATCTTTGACACGCACAAACTAGTTTATAAATTAGCATATAAGCTAGCTTATCATCTAGATACAACATAGCCTCAGTCTCAAAATAATTAGGGTCGGCTACATGGATCAAACTCTTCCACTGTGCTCGATTAAGTGCAATTGATGGTAAGCTTTCCAAACCATCCAAATCCCTCCTTATTAATGCGTTTCATGTTAACTTTGGTCTACCCCTACCTCGTTGAAGTTCTCCAGTTTCTATTAAGTCAAGTTTTCTAGTGGGGCATTTGTAGGTCGTCTTTACAGGTGACACCCTACCCTAATCTTTGTGTCAATTGGTGCTACACCTACTTGTCTTTGAATTTCTATATTTCTTATTCTATTTTAACGGGTTTTACCACACATCAACCTAAGTATCCTCATTTTTGCTACGTTCATTTTATGTAATTGTTGTTGCTTTACTGCCCAACATTCACTTCCATAGAGAATAGCTGGCATAATTGTGGTCCTACGAAAATTTTCTTTTTAACTTAGTAGAAACATTTCGATCACAAATCACCCCTGTTGCACTCCGCCGTTTCTTCCATCCGCAACTTGAATTCTACGTGTCACATCATTCTCAATATTACCCCGTTTTGTATTATTGATCCAAGATATCTAAAGTGGTTCACCTTAGGAACTTCTATTTCCCCTAATTTTACCACTCCATCATCTCGATGTTTAGTATTTCTAAACTCACAGTGCATGTATTCAGTCTTCGTCCTACTCAACTTAAAGCCTTTAGCTTCTGAAACGACGGATTGGGGTTTTTCTCCCATATTTGCTCCTAGTTTGTTATGCTCAAATTATCATTTATGGTACAACAATATATTACGCAAATTAAGCGGCAATACAACAAGAACAACAACATAGCCTCAATCCCAAATTAACTGGGGTCGACATTTTGTGCACATCACAAATTTTGTTAGCATGTTGTTTGCACATCACCCGACTTCGTCTATCTACAAATCTACAACATTTTTGGACAAATCCACATCACAAATGTGTCTCGTTTAACTAATTATTATCATACCAAAATTGTGTTAAAATTACAATATTAAAGTATTTATTTATTTGTAACAGCAAATTAAATGTTTGCATATACAACAACAACAACATAGCCTCAGTCCCAAATTAACTGGGTATTCAAAATAAATTATATGTTTGTATATGTTATACAATCGATTAACATACATCTCTTTTAGAATAAGTAAAAAAAAAAAAAAATCTTACTTTTCCTTGTAATGTTAAAAAGTTCCTCAAAAAATTACCCGAAAAAAAAAACAAATAACATAACAAGAACCACAATAAATAAATAAATAAATAAATGTCCTTATATGTCATTTTGCATTTATCGGGTACTCAATCAGCTAATTTTTACGTGATTTTAATTGGTAAGTGTTAAGAGGGAAGCTTCGGGTGTTCTATTGATAAAATGGATCAAGAATACAACAAAAAGGAGAGGGACTGCCCTCACTCTTGCCAGAGAGAAATCTCTCACTAGACTCTAAGTCACCACAACTTATCTTTACATTTCATATGCCCATGACCCATACAGACTTATATACTCTTGACTTGCAAACATGACTCAACTAACATACTCACTTGTTGACTCACTACTGACCCAGCTACTCACTTCTTTCACCACTAACTGACCCTCTTAATTCAGCCTATTGGCTTCCTCAACTGACCCAGTGCTCTTGCGATTCCTCTGGGTATAAAACTTCCTTACTGGGTGCCCATGGATCGTAACAGTACTTGCCTCCTAGAGAACCACCTTGTCCTCAAGGTGGAAGGCCGGAAAAGACTTCTTCACATGTTTGACCAGCTCCCAAGTGGCCTCATTGTCGGGAAGATTAGCCCACTTAAGCAACACTGATGGACCAGCCATATCGACCTTATATGCCAAGACATTTTCAGGCTCGGCAGGGAAGGATAGAGTGTCCGGTGGAAAGGGGGAAGAGAAGAAGTAGCGAAATGGGTGCCCAGAACTCGGCGGAGTTGGGATGCGTGAAACACTGGATGGATCGACGAACCAGCCGGTAACAACAGTTTGTAAGCTACAGAACCCACCCGAGCCACAACCTCAAACGGGCCATAAAATTTGGGACTGAGTTTGGAATTGGTCTGGCGAGCGACTGCTGTCGGTAAGGCCTTAACTTGACATAAACCCTGTCACCCACCGTGAAGCTCACATCACGACGCCTCTGATCAACTTGTTGCTTCATACGATTTTGAGCAAGGACAAGCTGATCGCGAAGTTCCACCAAGGCGAGATTGAGGGCTTTGAGGAGAGTATCCAAATCTGTTGTAGTTGTCGAAGAATTAGTACTGTAGCGGAGAAGGGGAGGTGGTTCCCTGCCATATACCACTTTGAATGGGGAACACTGCAGGGACGAGAGGAAGGAGGTGTTATACCGGTACTCCGCCCACGGCAGCCATCGTGCCCACTCCTTCGGCGGTTGGTGAATGAAACAACGTAGATATGTTTCCAAACAACGATTAACCACTTCTTTCTGACCACCAAATTGTGGATGATAAGTCGAGCTCCTATTCAATTGGGAGCCTTGCAGGCGAAAAAGTTCACACCGGAACTTGCTAAGAAAGACTTTGTCTCGATCAGAGACAATGCTGAGGAAAACCATGCAAGCGAACCACCCCCCGTCACGAACACTTCCGCTACTGTCTTGGCAAAGAAAGGATGTTTTGGCAAGAAATGGTTGTACTTACTGAAACGATCAACCACCACGAAAATGGCATTCCAGCTAGTTGAAGACGGGAGACCTTCGACGTAGTCCATCGAGATGTGTTCCCTAATCGCTGTTAGGATCGGCGGAGGTTGGAGCAGGCCTCCTGGTGACAGGGTTTCATATTTATTTCTCTGGCAGACTTCACATGTAGCTACAAAATTCTTCCCGCAATCAGGAGGCCAAACCAAAACAACTCCGCAATTAGACACTTGTACGTCTTTAGGAATCCGCCATGTCCCCTAATAGGACTAGATTGGAACTCATTAAGCACCCGAGCTTTCAATGAAGATGAGGAGGAAAGAACCAGGTGGTCATCGTAGCGAAGCTTCCCCTTAAACAACGACCACTGAGGGGAGACCTCTACACCAGTCTCTAGGTTGTGGAGGATTAGGCCTAGAACTGGGTCGGATACAATCTCAGACTGGACAGTGGCTTCATTCTAGAGAGATAACACGGAGACTGCATTCAACTCCGTCTGGAAAAGGAAACGAGACAAGGAATCGGCCGCTATATTGGAGGCCCCAGATTTGTAGTGAATCTTGAATTGGTACCCCATCAATTTAAAGAGCCATCGTTGGTATTCAGGTGCGACTACTCACTGTTCGAGTAAGAACTTCAGACTTCGTTGATCACTGCGCACGATGAACTTGCGACCCAACAACTAATGTCTCCATTTCTGGACTGCGAGCGCGATGGCCATCAACTCTCTTTCATAGGTCGAGCGACAACGAGCACGAGCTGATAAAGCCCGACTAAAAAATGCTATAAGGCGATCATGTTGGAATAGTACTGCCCCGACACCGAAACCAGATGCATCAGTTTCGAGGATGAAAGGCTGATCAAAATCAGGAAGGGCCAAGATAGGAACATCCACCATTGCTTGTTTGAGTTGTTGGACAGCGAGGGTAGCCGCATCGGACCAGGAAAATGCATCTTTTCTCAACAACTGTGTAAGAGGTGCAACAATCTTCCCATAGTTTCGAACGAACCGCCGATAGTAGCCAGTTAGCCCCAGGAACCCTCGCAACTCCTTAAGTGAGGTAGGAAGGGGCCACTCCACCATAGCGCGGACTTTCCCTGGATCCGCCATCACCCCGTTCCCGAAGATGACATGGCCCAAATAATCAAGTTAGGGTTAAGCAAAGCAACACTTCTTAATATTCACAAACAAAGAATGATGGAGAAGGATAGAAAGGAACTGTTGGAGGTGTGATACATGATCAGATAAGGGAGGAGTTGTACACCAGGATGTCGTCGAAGAAGACCAAAACACACTTGCTGATCAGACCCTTAAAGATAGAATTCATGAGTGCTTGGAAGATGGCAGCCGCGTTCGTTAGCCGGAAAGGCATAACCAAGAACTCGTAATGGCCTTCATGTGTGCAGAAAGCAGTCTTGTGGACGTCCTGAGGGCACGCTCGAATTTGATGGTAACCGGAGCGAAGGTCTAGCTTGGAAAAAAATTTGGCCCCGTGCAACTCATCGAGTAGCTCGTCGATGTTAGGAATTCGGAAGCGATCTGGTACAGTGGCCTTGTTGAGTGCTCTATAATCCACACAGAAACGCCAGCTCCCATCCTTCTTTTTCACCAGGAGAACTGGACTGGAAAAAGGACTACTGCTCGGTTGGACAATCCCGGCCGACAACATTTCCGAGACCAACCTTTCCATCTCGGATTTCTAGATCTCCGGGTATCGATATGGGCGCACACGGATAGGATCTGTGACTTCTTTGAGAGGGATGGCATGATCGCGGTCCCTCATGGGAGCTAATCCGGATGGAAGTTGAAACAATGGGTGGAAAGTGTTTAGCAAAGTTTGAATGCTTGGGTCCACAACCTGCACTGAGTTAGTAGCCCCAAAACCCTCCACATTACATAATACAATAAGGAAACAAGCAGCATCACCTTCCCAAGTACGTTGCAGGGATTTGTAGAAGACTAATGCTGGTGTAAGTTGGGATCCCCTTTGATCGTATGCTCGCGCCCCTGAGAAGAGAAAGTGATCGCCAAGTTCGGCCAATCCGTGGTTGTCACCCCCAAAGAAAACAACCATTTCATGCCTAAAACGACATCCGAACTCTTCACTGGCATTGGAAAGAAATCCTCCACCACTGATACCCCTTGGAAGTGAACACGAACGCCTTTACAAATGCCTGAACGTCGGGCATTATAGCCATCCCCGACGAGAACCTCGTAAGAGGAAGTTGGCCGGATAGGAAGGTTGAGTTGTTGAACCAAGGCCTCTGAGATGAAGTTGTGAGAAGCCCCACAGTCGATGAGGATCATGACCTCCGTGTTGTCGATCAAACCATTCAACTTGATTGTACGAGGACCCGGGTAGCCTTTCACTACTTGAGAGACAACTCAATCACAGTTAAATCCAACTGTTCTTCTACCTCTGCCGCCGGTTGAACATCTAGACCCTCCGCTGTGTCATCGTCCACTAACATCACATTGAGCTTTCGACGCTTGCAACGATGGCCTTGAAACCATTTCTCATCGTAGCGATAGCACAAGTCCTCGCTCCGTCGTGCCTGCGCTTCGGACTCCGTCGGGCGTTTGTACCGGGGAGGTGATGTGGTCGAGGTTGCTCCCGCTGAGGATACCGGGCTTGTGGAAGACGAGAGGAAACCGTGGTACCTTTCGCAGCAAACGAGCTCCTTGTTGTGTGGCTCTTGGACTGGGCCGCAGTGGACTGTCTAGTTGGGCTAGTCAAGGTGTGGGACACCCAGCCTCTAGTCTTGGGCTCAGGAGTGATGGACAAGCTGGCTTTAGAAGAAGAAGAATTTGGGCCCATCTTGGGGAGGAAGCCCAACCTTTCCAGCCCAACAATCTTGGCCTCGATCCATTTTGCCCGATCGAAGGTGTCGCGCATCGACTCCGGTAGGTCGACAAGGAGCTCCAGCCGAATTCTCTCTTGCAGGCCATTGATGAAGACAACCATCTTATGCTTGTCCGATAGTACCGCACCAAGATGTAAGGAAAGTAGCTTGAAACGCCGTCGATAGGCCACCACCGTGGTCTCTTGTCGGACGGCGAAGAACTGTTGGCACAGTTCCAGGGGATGAGCTCCTTTGAACCTTCGAGAGAGCTCCAACTTCATATCTACCCAACAGGAAAAGGGTCTCTGTTGCTCCTCCGCCTGTAGCGAAATCTGGGTTGCCTCAACCAAGCAAATCGTGCCCCTCAGAGCTTCGAGGACTCTAGCATCTCATGGAGAGCAAAGTAGTGCTCTGCCTGGTTTAGCCACGCGATGAGGTCCTCACCGTCACGGCGTAGGCATCTTGATCTTACGCACCTCCGGGCCACTTTTGTATGGCGGTCGGTCAGCTCCCAAACCCCTATGTGCCTCCAGATCTGGAAGATCTAGTGCTGAAACTCCACGAACCAGTCTCGGGTGGGGTAGATGTGGCGAATCTAGAGCTCGGGAGGCTTAATTGTCACCACAATGAGAGATCATGCCTCGATCGCCTGGATCTGGTGCTGGTTGTTGCATGAGAACCCGCGCCTGTGAGAAAAACTCTTCTAGTTTTTGTGTTAAGCCCCGGATCTCCGACTTGACCTCCGTTTTCTCCGATCGGACCTCATATCTAAATCCCTCCATCTTCTCTGCGGTTTTCGAGACTGCTGACTCCAACACTTCTACTCGAGGATCAGTCTTTGGTGGCATGATGTCGCTGATGCTCTGATACCACAGTTAAAAGGGAAGCGAGCAAGAGGAAATAGGAGGTCACCTCCGGGTGTTCTATTGATAAAATGGATCAAGAATACAACAAAAGGGAGAGGGACTGCCCTCCAATCTTGGCGAAGAGAAATCTCTCACCAGACTCTAAGTCACCACAGCTTATCTTTACATTTCAGATGCCCATGACCCATACAGACTCTACCTTATATACTTTTGACTTACAAACATGACTTAACTAACATACTCACTTATTGACTCACTACTGACCCAGTTACTCACTTCTTTCACTCACTAACTGACCCTCTTTAATTCTGCCTATTGGCTTCCTCTCTGGCTGCCCATGGATCGTAACTGTAAGCTAGATTATTAACTTTCAACTAGCAATTAGATTATCAACTAGTACTACAAAACAGAGTCTTAAGCTTAAAGCAATTATCATTATTTCTGGTAAAGATATTTATATAAGGAATAATGTTAGCTCAATGTTTATATGTATAGCAAAAGAGTTTTTTTTAAATATTTAGAACAAAAAGATTAATAGCATATTACATAGAACCAGCCATTTGAACACTTCAAGATGCAAGATATATGCATCTTGAGCCAATATAGTGGTCCCATTCACCATGTCATGTACTCGCGAAGCCTCTCTAGCACTGGTCTCTATGTTAATTAACTTAATTTGCAAAGGCGTGAGATTTTTTAGTATTCATAAAGTGCTATGACATGCATAAACCATGTTCAAAGACAACAACAAACTCTCAATTCCAGAATGGGAGTCGTGTACATGGATCCAATGAATCCAATTAGCTCATGTAAATGTCGTAGATCATGTACAAATATAGAAAAACTGAAAATATTTCTTGGATCTTATACTAAAAGAATCAATGTACAATTTAATTTATTACAGCTCCATAACAGACACTTGATTCATGTTTCAAATATCACTTTTATCATTGTACATATTATGTCCTCTGTCCAGATTTCAGTTAGCATGTATTAGATTTTTGGGCGCTATTAACCTTAAACATTTTATTAAGGAAAATTGAAGTTTAAGGACAGTAATGAATTGAAATTTATCTCACATATGGTATTTTTCTCCCACTTGGCATGCATATCCAGTCCAAAGTACTTGATCCTTAGGTGCTAACCTCTTACATTAACTTCAGCAGAATTTATTAACAAAAAATCGATCACCCATTCAGACTTTTGCATAGCCACAAAACTTTTTAATGAATCAAAATACAATGGTATAAGTTCACTCCTTACCCCAAAATAAGGCCAGCCATACTGTCAATAATCAGCAATTTAACCTGATGTTCAAGGACCGAAAGCTTGATTTGTTGCAAGCTGCTTTGCAAGAGAAGGAATCTATATAAGTTTTTCAGATATTTATAGAACTTAAGTAGAAGTCAAAGAGGAAAAAGTAAACAGTAAATCAGAAGCAAAAAGTTTCGATCCCAAAAAGACTGTAAAATGTGAATTCCTTAACCTCAAGCGCTAAAAAGTGAAACATACTTTCGCACATCTTTGGCCTTTTTCTAAAATCTTCATTCTTTACGATAGATATATTGGCCAATATGATTTTCCCAGTATTATATTTGATGCCCTCATGCAGCAAATAGAAAAAGGCTGACCTGTTTACTTGCAGAAGAGTTTGTTCAAATCGACAAGCATGCATGAGGAGAGAGGATATACCTGCTTATTCTGAAATGACCCTTTATTCATATGAAATCCACTAGGCTGGCTATTCCATATTCACCAGTACAAAGTGAACCAGGACTTTCTATGGTTTATCCATTACAATGAAGTTTAATGTGAATTGCTTTAGTCAAAAAGTAACTTATTATAGCTTCATTACACCAAGATCCTAAAAAATCAACCAAGTGCAGAAAGTTTATAGTACACCCAGGGCCTCATTAAAACAGTTGAAATACACTACTTGATTTACATCTCAAGATCCAGGTAATTTCTGGAGAAGGAAATCAAATATCAAAATTCACAAAGGAGATGATTTATAGTGAAAGCCATCAATTAGAATGAAATCGTGAACTAGTATCACATTTTGGTTGCCATATCAATTGCTATTGGGTTCTAAGGTAATGATGTAGTCCACATCAAAGTCGCAAAGAAGGCAATTTCTATTTTTCTGTCGAAGTTTGATATTTAACAAGTTTTGAATTGGTTTGTTACTAAATACGTTTAGGATGAATTTAGGTTCTTTTAATTCTTTAATTTCTATTTATATGGTCTCTAGGTAATTAGAAGTTTGTTTAGATTAGGCATTAGTATTTCTTATTAGTGTCTATTTTCAAGTATTGACGTAAACCTATTTAAAGGCTCTTTAATCATTCAATAAAGGAGGAGTTTTGAGTTTTGAATTTTCTTGAGAAAGAGAAATTTTACATCAATGTGTGCAAGAACTTATCAATCCTTGTGTGAGTTGTGGCGTTCGCGATCTTATCAAGCAATTCATTGCTTGTGGCAATTTTTTCTATCGAGCTTATCAAACATTCTTGTTCGTAGCGCTTCAATTTATCATTCTATCCATTTTCTTGTTTTCTTTATGTTATTTGATTCTTGAACTTGGAGTCCAGGCAATTCGAATTTTCGTTTCGAATCAAGTGGTATCAGAGCTTCATTGTCCATGTTCGAGAAAGATGCATAGGGGTGTTCGTAGCTATTCTTCATATGATTATGAGCATGAAAGTGATTGAGGGTAAGAGATCATCAATCAAGTTGGTCATCAAGACCAATCACAAAAAGAGATTGGGCTAACAAGGACTACAGAAAAGGTAATGAGTACCAAAAGAATATTATTTGTTCAATAAAAAATTATTTACTTTGAAGCAAAAAAATTTTATCATCGTTATGGAGAAGAGATTAGTTTTCTATTAGATTCGGTCAAGAAACGTAAGTCATCATGTCCAACTGAAGAAGTCCATGAATATGAGCCCGTAGATATTTTTGGTGAGATGAGATATATTAATACAAAGTCTTCAAAAATTATACAAGATAAATTGGACATCATTCCACCGATCGTTTGAAGAACAAGTTGATATACAATTATTTGACGAGGTTGGGCATGACAAGGAAATGGAATCTAATGAAGATTACAACACAAAATCAACCATGACAGTGGTGAGCTTATTTTACAAAAGAAGATTTGTCCCCAGCACATCACATTGTGAAGATCTTGCTTGGTGTTGAGGAATCCCTCCCACCTACCTTTTCTTTCTTGGTGTATATTTTTGTGCATTCGGTGATCTATGGATCTATCAAAAATACTATAAACTTCAAGATCCAAGGTCGTGCCTTCTTGATGAATAGCGACTATGATTCGAGGATGATTCATCGTAAAGAAGGGGGGAATGATGTGATCCACATCAAAGTCACAAAGAAAAAAAAGCTTATTTTTTGTCGAAGTTTGATATTTAGCAAGTTTTGAATTTGGTTTGTTATCAAATAAGTTTAGAATGAATTAGGAAGTTTCTTTTAGTTCTTTAATTTCTATTTATATGGTGTCTCTAGGTGATTAGAAGTTTTTTTAGATTAGGAATTACAATTTATTATTAGTTTCTATTTTCAAATCTTGATGTAAGCCTATATAAAGGCACTTTAATCATTCGATAAAGGAGTTTTCAGTTTGAGTTTTCTCTGAGAGAGAGAGATGTTACACCAGCGTGTGTAAGAGCTTATCAATCCTTGTGTGGGTTGTGGTGTCCGCGATCTTATCAAACAATTCATTGCTTGTGGCAATTTTTTCCTATAGAGCGTATCAAACATCCTTGTTGATGGCGCTCCAATTTATCATTCTGCCCCTTTTTGTTTTCTTTATTATTTGATTCTTGAACTTGGAGTGCGGCCAATTCGCATTTTCGTTTTGTATCAGTGCTTATCTTGTATATATTATATCCATCGACTAGTAGTGCATCCTAAATCTTAGCTAAATCTTAGCTTTTTATTTTAGGTTTAAAAAGAAAAAAGAGATAAAGAAAAATGTGTGCACAAAATATAAAGGTGTTACTAACAATTGGTTGATTTGAGTGGTAAGGGACTCGGTTCCCCTTAAGCGAAGTTTCGAGTTTGAGTCTCATGAATGGAAAAAACTAGATTGGTAGGACCGCACATCATATCCAGCCTGACAGTGCCCGAGCGTGGATTAGTCGGTGCAGTTGGTGCCAAATATCGCGTGAGAAACCAACAACAACAACAACATAGCCTCGGTCCAGATTAATTGGGGTCGGTTACATGGATCAAACTTTTCCATTGTGCTCGATTAAGTGCAATTGATGGTGAGCTTTCCAAACCATTCTAATCCATCCTAATCAATGTTTCCTATGTTAACTTTGGTCTACCCCTACCTCGTCGAATATCTACAGTTTCTATTGAGTCAAGTTTTCTAGTAGGGGCATTGTTAGACCGTTTTTGCGAGTGACCAAACCATCACAACCGCCCTTCCCTAATCTTTGTGTCAATTGATGCAACTCCAACTTGTCTTTGAATTTTTATATTTCTTATTCTATCTTTAAGAGTTTTACCACACATCCACCTAAGCATCCTCATTCTGCTAAATTCATTTTATGTAATTGTTGTTGTTTTACCGCCCAACATTCACTTCAGTAGAGTATTGCTGCCTAATTGCGGTCCTATAAAATTTTCCTTTTAACTTAGTAGGAACATTTCGATCATAAATAACCCATGTTGCACTCTGCCATTTCTTCCATCTAGCTTGAATTATATGTGTGACATCATTCTCAATATTACCATCATTTTGTATGATTGATCATAGGTATCTAAAGTGGTTCACCTAAGGAACTTCTATTTCCCCTAATTTTACCACTCCATCATCTCGATGTCTAGTATTTCTGAACTCACGGTGCATGTATTCGATCTTCGTCCTACTCAACTTAGCGTTTAGATTCTAATGTATTCCTCCAAAGTTCTAATTTCTTATTCACTTCATCTTTTGTCTCATCCACTAAGACAATATCATTTGCAAATAACATACACCATGGTATATCCTCTTGAATATGTCTATTTAGTTCATCCATAACTAAAGTATAGAGATATGGGCTAAAAGTCAATCCTTGATGTAGTCCTATTGTAATGGGAAATTCTTTTGTAGCTCCTCCAAATGTCTTTACACTCGTTACTATTCCATCATCCATATCCTTAATAGTGTCTTTGTATCTTGCATGCACTCCTTTTCTTTTTAGAACCCACCAAAGAACATCTCTAGGAACTCTATCATATGCTTTTTCTAGATCTACAAATACCATATGAAGATCTTTTTTTCTCTTCTCTATATTTTTCCAACAATTTTCTTACAAGGAAAATCATCAGATACCACGTGAGAAACCGAAAGAATAAAAAAGGGAAAGGTGTTTTATAATATATTATAGTTTAAACTTACCATATGCATAAAACCACATAATAAACAACCAAATTTTAAAAAAGAAAACCACCTTAAATGATCTTTCCAGTTATAACTTAACATGCAACTACATTTCAAATGTCAACAACACCATGTACTGACCATTATTGTGACAACCCAAAAACCCAATAGACCCGCCCCAGGGGCAATTTAGTAATTTCTCAAATCCTACACTAAATTAGCCCTAATATAAAAATCAGATTTTAAACCCTAGCCACTTCTGTTTCAAAATCAACACGATTGAGAGAAAGGACAATTGGAACTAGTTGAATTTGCTAACTCAAAGAGCCGCCGCTAAGAAGGTAACTCTCACCCTCATCTTCTTCATCGTGGTCCCTTTTTGAAGTTTTCAATGGTTTACAAAAGTTGGATTTGTACAAAAGAAGGGAAAACCCCATCTAGAGGCGACGTCACCTAGGGATGCAAGCAGGGAGGGGAATCCCCACGGGGGGCAAGGATCCCCCAAACGAGAATGGGGATGGGGATGGGGATGGGGATGGGGATGGGAGAATTTAAATGGGGATGGAGGTGGAGATGGGGATAAAATCTCATACCCACTCGGGTATGGGTACGGGGATGGGGAGAAAAATATATTTTTGGGGATTCCCCGTGAGGATTACCCATGGGGATATCCACGAGTATCCATATTGGGGATCCTCATGGGGATTCCCGCGGAGATCCCCGTATATATCAAATACATCCATATGCATTGTATATATCAATTTTATATTATATTACAAAGCTTTCACCCAAAACACTAGTGATAAATAAACTCTAATGTGATTCATAATTTTAACTTGTTTCGTTAATTATATGTTTTGTTTTGAATTATTTGCAACTATATTTATATGTTATACTTTATTTAATTGGAATTTTCAACAATAGTGATCCTATGTATGTGTGTTATACTTTCTATAAATCTTTTTGAAAAAAAAAATAAGTGGGGAAAATATTTCCCCACGGTGATTCTTCGCAAAATTCCAGCAGGGATCTTTAATGAGGAATGAAATGGGGAAATACTTTTCCCCACAGGGATTCTCCATCCCCGCGGGGATTAAGCGGGGATGGGGATGAGGATGAAAGTTCATCCCCATGTGGGGATGGGTATGGGGATGGGTATGGGGATGGGTATGGGGATGAGGGGAAGAATTCTTAAGCGAGGATGAAGATGGAGATGGGGTCTCCATCCCCTACCCTCCCCATTTACATCCCTAGCGTCACCGCAACGCAACCGAAGGTGAACGGCCGCTGCCAGGGGAGAGCGGCGGCATCACTGCCGTCGTCGCTGTCCCAAGAAGGGAGATCCATTGAGGCCCCCAAAGTAAAGGGAGAAGGGAGGGTGGCACTGGAGCCACCCCCCCTGACCGCCGGCAAGGACGTCCCTGGCACCGCTCCCAAGGACGCCATCCAGGGCCTGTTTGGCCCCTGGACATTAGACCAGGGGACAAACATCCCCTGGGCCGGTCAACAAGAAATTAAAAAAATAAAATAATAAAATAATATATATTATAAATGAATAAAAATAATATACATACATATATAATAAAATAAAAGCAAATATTTGCTTTCAAATAGGGAACTACCACGTCTTCAAGGGAGACCGATCGAGTCCCACCCCTCGACCCTCACATCAGGCGACAGGGGAACTGCGGGACCCACACAACTGGATCCCAAAACCAATAAATTTTAGATTTACTTAACTTTAAATCAAAGCATTTATTTATGAGATGTGTTATGGTTGTATAGTGTTGCACAAAGGTTCACATCAGGCTACGGGCGTACCAGGAGTTGGTATAAGCGTCGCGGCGAGTCGAGGTAAATGGAGAGCTTCGCTCACACGTTAAGTATGGCTTTATATTAGATAATTAAGTATCATGTTTTTAAATAAAGACTTGGGTTAAGGGTTGCATCGAGGTATTGGTTTGAATCTCCGAAATCTATGGTATGTGAAAGCATTTGTATCCCCATTTATGTTATTCATTGCCCCAGGATGTTTGTGGAGTCCCCACCGAGGGCCTAATTAGTAAGTTATCATATATAAATGCCCAGGATGTTTGTGGTGTCACCGAAGGCCTTAATAGTTAATGCCCCAGGATGTTTTCGTGGAGTTCACCATTGAGGGCTTTACTTCTCTAATTGAATACATAAATGTGTTACTTGAATATATGAGTTGGAGTTCCTACTCGTGTAACTTGGTGATAGCGGGACGTGTATCGATGGCGGCTTCGGATGAACTCACTTTGTTGTGATGCTACTAGTTGGAGGACGTAACGGCCATTGCGTCCAATAATGGTTTGCATTAAATCAAACGTGAGGGATTCGGTCACCGGATTCCTACCAATACCTAGCATGCATTGAATGAACCAATGACTAATAATTATTATTATCTTTTATGGTATGTCTCTTGTGGACCCCTTGAATGAATGATTTTAATTCCGTTATGCTTTAAATGAATCTTGGAACTTGCTTTTAAAGTTATGAATGAATGACTCTTTCCTTGTTTATGAAGATGAATCATGCTTCCATGTTTCTACGTGTTTTAGATCTTATCTATATGCTTAAATTTGAATTTGAATAATGCCTACAAGCTTTCTACTTAATGTTTGAGATTTGGTTTCAACTCCATGTTAGATCTTGCACATTTAGTAGTAGTACTTGCGTATTTAATGTTTGAGCGAGGTTTTCATCTTATTGAGCTCCGTTGTCCATTTTAGCTCACCCCAGTTACTCTCTTGGTGCATCCACATCCGCATTAGCTCGTGACAAGGAAAATGCACCAATGAAATGGCATTACCGATTTGGATTGAAGGGGAAGCTATCTCCTAAGTTCATCAGGCCATTAGAGATCAAGAAACAAATAGGCTCAGTAGCATTTCACCTCAAGTTACCATCACAGCTAGCTGGAGTTCATAATGTCTTCCATGTTTCTATGTGTTCCATGTTTCTATGTTCAGGAAGACACATAACAAACATGCACCGATGATTGATTGGGAGCAAGTTGACTTGAGGAAGGACGTGTCCTACGACGAGCAGCCGATTCAGATCGTGGACAGGAAAGTGCATAAACTTCAGAAGAAAGAAATCCCATTGGTAGGGATGACTATTTGGGTCATGATACGATTAACACGACACGACATAACACGTAATAAACATGTCGTGGATTTGGCATGAGTAGGTCTGGGTCATAAACATGTTATCACGTTTATACACGGTTAATAAACGAGTCATTAACATGTCAACTTGCTTAACTCGTTTACGACTCGTTTAACACGATTAAAGAATAATGTGTAAATAACAAATATAGTATAATAAATAGATTGATACAAAATTCACTCATTTGAATACTAGTTAATAACATGATTTATTCTTTTTATTTGTAGACATATTTTATCATATTTTATTTTATTTTTTAGTGGAAACATTTATTTTACTTTTAACATATTATTTATGTTTAAAAATTTATTAATAATTATTTATTAAGAAAAAAATAAAACTTTTCACCAAAGTAAAATTTAGATATTTTTCAGACGATTCTTATAATTTTATATATGCTACTATTACGAGCCATTTTCCCTCTAAAATTAAGAGTAATAAAGACTTGAATGAAAAAGTAAAATAAAACTAAAGACTATACACAACCACATTATATTATATTGATTATTTAATTATGTTTATTTGAATTTATTCATGTAAATATATTTAAAAAGTAGTAAACAAATTATAAAGTTTTAAATAAATAAAAAAGTTTAAATAAAATATTTAATAAATGAGTGACACGAATACACGACATATTTAACACGACTCACTTAGACACGAAAACGATTAACACGATTAATAAACATGTCATGTAATGGGTTTAAATTATATGGGTCATGACCTATTTATGACACGACACGTTTACGACTCGTCGACACAAATTGTCATCCCTACCCGTTGGTGCAAGTTCGATGGCAACTCCATAGAGAACAGGAGTTGACTTGGGAGCAGGAAGACTATATGATGAAGAACTTTCCATTTCTTTTCGAACATTAAGGTATGATTTTATTTTACTTTCGATGACGAAATTTCTTTAAAATTGAAGATGTTGTGATGACCCAAAAACCCAATAGACTCGCCTTCGGGGTAATTTAGTAATTTCCCAAACCCTACACTAAATTAGCTATATATAAAAATCAAATTTTAACCCCGAGCCACTTTTGTTTAAAAATTAACACCATGAGAGAACGAGTAATTGGAACTAATTGAATTTGCTAACTCAAAGAGATACCACCAAGAAGGCAACTCTCACCCTCATCTTTTTCATCATGCTCCCTTTTTGAAGTTTTCAATGGTTTACAAATGTTGGATTTGTACAAAAGAAGAGAAAATCCCATCTAGAGGTGGCGCCACCGCGATGCAGCTAGAGGTGAACGGCGGCATCACCGCCGCCATTGCCGGAGGAAGGCGGCATCTCAAAAGGGTCCTCCATTAGAGGCCCCCGAAGTGAAGGGAGAGGGGAGGGTGGCTCCTGGTCAAACAGCCTCTGGACCGGTCTAACAATAAATTAAAAAATAAAAAAAAATAATATATATACATAATATAAATAAACAAAAATAATATATACATATATAATAAAATAAAAGCAAACATATGCTTTCAAACAGGGCAGTACCCGCAGAACCCACACTAGTGGATCCCAAATACCAATAAATGGAAGATTTATTTAACTTTAAATCTAAGCATTTATTTATGAGATGTGTTATGGTTGTATAGTGTTGCACAAAGGTTCACATTAGGCTACGGGCGTAAAGGAGTTGGTATAAGCGTCGCGGTGAGTCGAGGTAAGTGAAGAGCTTCACTCACACATTAGGTATGGCTTTATATTAGATAATTAAGTATCATGTTTTTAAAAAAAGACTTGGGTTAAGGGTTGCATCGAGGTATTGGTTTGAATCTCCGAATCTATGGTATATGAATGCATTTATTTCCCCATTTCTGTTATTAATTGCCCCAAAATGTTTGTGGAGTCCTAACCGAGAGCCTAATTAGCAAGTTATCATATATAAATGCCCCTGGATGTTTGTGGTGCTATCGAGGGCCTTAATAGTTAATGCCCCTGGATGTTTGTTGTGCTACCGAGGGCCTTAATAGTTTGCCACCGAGGGCTTTACTTCTCTAATTGAATGCATGAATGTATCACTTGAGTGTATGAGTTGGAGTTCCTACTCGTGTAACTTGGAGATAGCGGGACGCGTAGCGGTTGCGGCTTCGGATGAACTCACTTTGTTGTGATGCTACTAGTTGGAGGACGCAACGGCCGTTGCATCTAATAATGGTTTACATTAAATCAAACATGAGGTCATCGGATTCCTACCAATACCTAGCATGCATTGAATGAACCAATGACTTGTAATTATTATTATCTTTTATGGTATGTCTCTTGTGGACCCCTTGAATGAATGATTTGAATTCCGTTATGCTTTAAATGAATCTTGGAACTTGCTTTTAAAGTTATGAATGAATTACTCTTTTCTTGTTTATGAAGATGAATCATGCTTCCATGTTTCTACATGTTTTAGACCTTATCTATATGCTTAAATTTGAATTTGAATAATGCCTACATGCTTTCTACTTAATGTTTGAGTTTTAGTTTCAACTCCATGTTAGATCTTGCACATTTAGTAGGTAGTGCTTACGTATTTAATGTTTGAGCGTGGTTTTACTCTTATTGAGCTTCATTGTCCATTTTAGCTCACCCCACTTACTCTCCAGGTGCATCCACATTCGCATTAGCTCGTGACAAGGAAAAGACATTCGCTTAAAATTTTTCCTTGCTTTGTGAGAAGTTGCATGTCCCTATTATCTATTTATTTGCATTAGGGAACAATAATTTAGGTTGTAACTTAAAGTAGGTTATTTGGGTAGTTTGGAACCCTCCTTACATACTTTGGACTATTTAGAATATTTATGGTAGTATTGGAAGCTTTCGGGACGATTAAACCTACTTAGACTTTTGAACACTTATCAATTGGATTATATGGATTATGGAATTTTAGTTTCGATTTTTACTTCCGCATTTATTATTCCATATGGTTAGTACGTTATTCCACAGGTTGAAATAGGCGTGTCAAACTGTTATTTGGGCCTAGTTCATGTATCGGGTTTGAACAATGGTTTGGGCTGGGCGACCCGACCCTAGTTGAAGTAAGGGTCGTTTCAATTATAAAGCAAATAAGGATCCTTTCAAACAATACTATGAGGGGCAAACCTATCTGTGAATTCTGAAACTGATGTTGGCCGTAAAACAAGGATCCTACCAGCCATCTGTCGCAAATCAAGCAGAATCAAAAAAAGCTCAAGGTGTCAAAAACATAAATAAATAAATAAATAAAACAAGGAAAAAGAAAGCAAGCATGTTCAATCAAACCTCTCGTGCCATTCCTTCTTTGTGAAATATCTCTGGGAGGCTTTTTGCTCCAATTTCAATCATCCTGTCAAATGTTAATTGTCGAGTAATTTCTAGGAATTTTCTAACCACCAAGCAAAAGAATCATGTCAAGGTCAGGTGTAGAAGTGTACCTTCTTGAACTAAATTTGTTTTCTATGTCAACATATATCACTCTGCCATTTAAACCTCCATGACTAGTGGGCAGGGCAGCCAATAATGCGATCTTCAAGCAAAACTACAAGGAAATTTATAGCAACTTAGTGAGATTTTTTAACCAGGTTATACCTATAGAAAAATGCACTGTCTCCCAAACAAAAATGGAGAAAGAAGTAAATGCAAGACAAAAAAAAAATAGAAACTTTGAAGACAAGCATCAGTTACCAACAAACTCTCTAGATTGAGAAAAAAACACAAATTAAACAAAAGATTGAAGAAAAAGTAAATTTTCATAATGTCAAAACATTTGCAGCCATTTTCGCCTCTAAGAGAAATTTAGACTTCGTTTATTTCACATAAGGCAAGAAGAGAATATGGTGTAAAAATCCTTTGAAATGATTTTAGGGACAAATGGCTCCAATTCCAAACCATTCAAAGCAAATTTTTACAATGATTTGCCTAATTTAACAAAGATGATCAGTGCCACCAACAAATGGAAGTTTCTTCCTCTCTAAGTGATGACACCGTGTGCATCGGTTCTATTTTTGCCAAAGCAAAAAAAAAAACTAGGAATCTCTACTTTGGGCCGCATTTTTGCGGGAATAGACCCATGTTGTGGACTCTACTTCCATATGCTTAAATGTGTATCAACGTACTGGTAAGAATGGAACATTGTAATCATTCTTGATAGAAACAAGTGTTGACACCTTTTTTTTTCTTCGTTAGCGTCATTTATTATAACACTATAGAAGCTATATTTGATTTTTTTTGGCAAGTCAAGACTACAAATCAAAGATCATGCTGCACAAAGAGATATATAAACCAAGAGAAAGAACGAAAAAAAATGAAATAGAAACAAGATGCTAACAAAATGGAAACAGTTGGCCCAACTGAAAAGCAATTAAATTTCCCATAAGCTCATGAAGGAAAGCATCCTTCAAACACTTTCTCCTCAAGGAAGAAATAACCATACTAGGGCAACATCAGGAACTGTATCAATCGAAAGGCTAATAGGAACACTCCAAAATGTCCCATAAGTTTTGAACGCAACACAATATAATGTGATCAAGTTTTCATTTTAAAGGTCTTGTGCAGTAAAGAGCATACTACACTGCATATAACTGTTGGAAATGGGTCATTTTTTACCACATTTATTTGTACATTCCCAAAGTGCAATTAAGTGAAGTAACATTTTATTTAAATCTCTAATGTGAAGAGAATACAAAATTTCAAATGTTACATAAAACCCATTTATACTAAATGAGAAATTAAAAACCAAAATAGCCTAGTTGGATGTGATTATTAGTGTTAAAGACACATTAAATGATATATCCCACATCTGAAAAAAAAAAAAAAAACTAAGGCTCCTCATAGCTCCTCACGACAACACATACATGCAAAGCGATTGTAGAAACAAAAATTAGGGAAGAAATGAAAAATAGAGTTGAGATAAATTTGTCCCACGCTGGTGTTTATGGTGACTAACTAACAAATTGACTCTCCAGATACAAGGATCTCATTCTAGTGTTTGCACTTTGCAGCATTACAAAACATCTAGAACGTAGAACCAAAATTACTGCTCAAATAGTTTAGAATATGCAATGCATAAGGGGGAAGAAGAGAAGAAGAAAAAAGTCGCATTTTTGTGCTTTTTGGGGATGAGAATGATGGAAGTTCATGCCTCTATTTAGAGACTAATGTGCATTTAATTCACTATAGGCAATTAAATGGGATTTAAAATGAAATCAATATAGATTAAATCACATGACTGTTTTGGATGCTTCTGACCATGGATTTGCCATGAGATTTACATTGGTAGTATCTTGAGGCAAAATTGAGCCTAAGCATTTACTATTTTTGTGTTGTGTTCAGCAGCTTAAGCTTCTTCTAAAGATGTAACCTTGAATTTGTCAAATCCACTAAAAAAATAAAACATTGCGAACTTAAATCATGGATTGAAGTCAAGCCTTTCATTCCAAAGTTGTAGAATCAATATAGCACTTATAATCATCAAAAGAATAATAACGCCCTATCGAAGAAAAAGAATAAATCCATTCAACAAAATTGAAGTATTCATAATTGATTAAACGCAAAATGAATTCTCACTTGTGTTTTACCAATTCCTGAAGGGCCAACCAACTCCGTAATGACACCAAATGGTATTCCTCCACACAAGGCGTCATCCAATCCTCTTAGCCGCGTCGGAAGGCGACTCCCCAAGCATTCGTCACGCACTCTTTCCTCCGTCAATTGAAGAGCCTAAAACCAACATCAAAACCACGCCAAGTTTCACAAACCCTGAACTTCAGAAATGCGGTTGAAATGACAACAAAGAAAAAATCACAAATGCGAGAGAAAGCGAGAGATGATCTTACAGTTTGACATGGCGGACAAACAATTTCGCTAATCTGAGCAATCGCAGACGCTACTTCCCCAAACCCTACATCTAACAGCTCCATCAACTCGAATTCGTTCATGGACAGAGCGTCCTGAGATCGATCGGACGTACACAGAATCGTCAGGAACGTAATCCAAAACACAAATCGAGAAATTGCTGATCAAACTAGTAGGGATTCACGTTAGTAAGTGAGAATTACCTTGGCAGTTAGGACATTGCGAGCAGCGAACTTGTGGGAGATGGATTTGGGAAGAGGCATTTGAGAGATGATCTTGTTCGCCATTTCTCACTCTGCTTACTTCCTGTATAACACAAGGTTTTAACTTGTTAATTGTTGTAAACCCTTAGAATTACTTTTGTATCATTTATCATGATTGAAGATGTTTACTAGGCAAAAGCCTAGATTACATGAGGCATACTCACGACACCCCTATTACATCATTATTCAAAAATAGAGGAGAGCCTCGGAGGACATTGAGACAAAATATGTAACACAATCTAATGTTGTGCAGCAATGGAGGCTAGCTACTCCACGGTTCGATTCCCTTCACGATGAATGTGAACAAATTTGATAGACCAATCTTGTTCTATAAGATTTTTTATTAAGGCAATCGGATGGCGATACTTATTAATAGGGATGGAATTGCCACTGAATAATTTCATGGCACTCTTATCATCCATTTCTAAAATAACTCTCCAAAATCCACTATCCCAAGCTAATTGTAATCCTTGAAGAACTCCCTAAATTTCAGCCTCGAATGCCGAGCAACTCCCCAAATTTAATACAAAACCACCTCTACAATCCCCACTAACATCTCTAATCAGTCCCCCAACACTAGCGGCATCAAACTCACGCTTCCGAGCACCATCTATATTTATCGTGATCCACTGGGATGGAGGGGAAGCTAACCAATTAAGTACTCTTTCTTTGGATGGAGTTTCTCTTTCAAATTAGAGAAATTCTCAAATGCGAAATGAAATATCCTTGTTTTCGCCTCCACCTTATGATACACCTCCAAAATAGAGACCGACTCTGTCGATATTTGACTTTTACATTGGTTTTGATTTTTGGATAACTCAAAGTATAAAGGAGACTCTACCGATATTTGGTAGAAAAATATATTGACTTCAGCCTTAAACTAATTCCTCAAAAAAATTAAATTGGCCTAAAAATTAGTTAGTCAATATCTTGTAAGTTACTCCCTCTGGATGACTTTATGTGACATTTTAAATATATGATTAAATTTTATAATATGTGTCATTTGAGAAAACCAAGATATAGGAGTACGATTTTTTTTCCTTTTATACCTTTGTATGGGGAAAGAAAGGATAATAACTACACAAAGAGCAACCAACTTATTTTAAAAGAAAAATTAAAATAAAGGTGAGAGAAAAATGAGGGTATTTTGGTCCATTTGAGTTATATTTTCTTCCACCAAGAGATATTAAAAGAGCTCCTTAAGAATGGTGTCCAACCTTAAAATGTCAATTATAAATATCCGAAGGGGGTAATAAATAATTAATCGAACTTTTGAATACATACCACTCCCTTCGGACCACTTTATATGACATTTTAAAGATATGATCAAATTTCATAATATATGTCATTTGAGAAAATCAAGATATGGGAGTATGATTTTTTTCCTTTTTATACCCTTGCATGGGGAAAGAAAGGATAATAGCTACACAAAGAGCAATCAATTTATTTTAAAAGAAAATTTAAAATAAAGGTGAGAGAAAGTGAGGGTCTTTTAGTCCATTCAAGTTATATTTTCTTCTACCAACACATATTAAAAAAGCTCCTTAAGAATCTTGTTCAACCTTAAAACATCAATTATAAAGATCTGAAATGAGTAATAAACAATTAATCGAACTTTTGAATACATATTACTCCTCCCTCCAGACCATTTTATGTGACGTTTTAGAGATATTATCAAATTTCATAATATGTGTCATTTGAGAAAATCAAGATATGGGAGTATGATTTTTTTTCTTTTATACCATTGTATGGAGAAAGAAATGACAATGACTACACAATGAGCAATCAACTTATTTTAAAAGAAAATTTAAAATAAAGGTGAGAGAAAGTGAAGGTCTTTTGGTCAATTCATGTTATATTTTATTCCATCAAGATATATTAAAAAAACTCCTTAAGAATCGTGTCCAACCTTAAAATGTCAATTATAAAGACCCAGAATGGGTATTGTGCAGGTTAAGACTTACTAAATTGTTGCTTGATTTGGCTCGGGATTAGAGAGGATTACGTTGTGATTTAGATTGGGTGACCCAACTATTTATTAAATTTTCAGACGCCATGTAGGCACCCAAGGTCCCTATGTAGCCATTACTTAAGTCGTTGACTTAAGTATATGTCATTTCCAATTACTCCTTAATAAAAATAACTTTTGAGGCCCTCCTTGTGTTTTATGCACCCCTCACCTCTTCCTCCCATCTTCATCTTTCCACACTACTTCCTCTTTCCGTTTGTAGGGCATTATTGGTTTAGCCTCGTCTTCAAAAATCTTTTAAAACAAAATGGTAGAAGATTACTTCATCGAATAAGATTTGCAAGAGAAAGATTTTTTGGCAATTTGGTGATTTTTTAGGGTTTTCTTTTCTGATATGAAGGTGGCAACCCCTCATTTTTTCATGTGATTTGGCCTCATAGATCCAAATCTCTAATTGGAGAGTTAGTATGAGTTTATCGTGCTTCTAGTCGAGAAGTCGGTTAGAGCTCATCGAACCTCCGATTGGAGAGTCGATAGATGCTCATCGAACCTTTAATTTGGCAATTATCAACCAAGTTTCAATAAAAAGGTTTAGTAGGACAACATTGAACCTCACTATATAAGTCATGGTCCCGCAATATTGAACCTCATGAACGATTCACAAGCGAATAAGAACCCAAAGGAACAACCTTTACAATAAGAAAAAAAACACCAAAAAAATGGCATCAAATGATTCAAAAAACCAAGGAGGGTACGAACACGATTTGAGAGAGTTTGGTCATGCTTTTGAAGATGGTATGTGTCGATTGGGATGAAGGGCTATTTTGAGGCATTCGGTGGAAAAATTGGGTACCTTCAAACAATTCATTTTGAATTTGTGGTGCACTCAAAATTGGCTTGCTTTTGTGAATAATAAATAGGGTGCCTATAGTGCTATTTTTTTTTTTGATACCATCAATCTTTTAGGTCGCTCGTTATTTCGAGTTAGACATATTCATGGCTTTGGCCTGCTCGGGTTGAGCGTAGTCGGGTTCAAGTCTAATAGTTTTCACAGAAGTCTCGTCCAACAAACTCGTGTTAGATTTTTTTTATTTATAAATAAATAATTATTATTTTTTTACTTTTGAAATACATATCATTTATTCATTTTACATGTCATAATTGAACAATAACCATGTCAAAAATAAGTTAGTACTAGGTTGGGCTAGGCTATGTTAATTTGTCAAGCCCAACCCATGTTTGGGAGAACCATGTTTTTTTAAAAACAAATATATATTATTTTGACTCCATCTCGGCATGTCAATTTGGCAGGCCCTTGATTGATACATTGATGTATGTGCATTGATGTGCATCTAAGGGACTCCAATGAATACGTGCCATATGCACTCCATCTAAATCTAAGGGCACACCCTTTTTTTAGAATTTGTGTCTCTTCCAAATTTTCCCATGATGAAAATGATGCTTTTACCTCCCCTTAAGCAACTATCTCACACAATTGCCCCACAACCCTCCCCATTCCCGCGCACCCCATGTCTGTTCCTCTTCATTTCCCAACCTAGACCACTGGATCCATCGCCAGCCAAACATCCAATGTTTTGGTTTGAAAAATAGTGGTTTGATGTTTTGGTTTTTTATTGTATGGTTTAATAGATATGCCCAATCTTTAAGTGTTTTTTTTTTGCTCAAATTGCTAAAGATAATGCAATGGAAGGGATGCACTACCAGAAGAGGTAAATTTTCAAAGTTTTTGTAGTTTTTTTTTTCACATTTGTAGACGTGAAACACATACACGATTGTCTTAGTCATATAAGACCGTGACATAGGCTTACGTTTCGATTGAAGGTAACCTAAACTCCAGTGAAGGTCTCGATGGAGATCGATTGAACCTATAGTGATTGTGTGAGACAATAGTCTAGGTCACATGGTATCGAGAATCAATTAACAATGATGGACACGGGGTATCGAAATTGTTTCGTAAGTCTCAAACCTGTGGTTTCGAGACTTAGTGTTTTAAGGTTTTTTTTTTGGACGTTACCGAATGTTCATAATGAGTACTTACGATGCATAGTTCTTCTTGCAGGTAATGTCATTATCGGCTAACTTTCAAGACTTTATTTATGATTTCACTCTGAAAGGACCATTCAAATCTAGAAAGCTACTTGGTTAAATGGCTTCAAAATGCGGGTCGTGAAAGGAAGTTTATGTTAGTTACAAAGAACTTTGATGCCAGAGGGGATTGGCATAAGGGAAAACTCAAACTTACGTGTGAGAGGTCTAGTGTATTTAGGGGACTTTCACAAAAAGTAAGGAAAGCCAAAGTGCAAAAACTTACTTTAAAACCACTGAATCTGAATAAAGGAAAGGAGGAGGAAAAGGAAAAGATAAGGTCTCAAAATAGTACCAATAATGCTAGTGTTATTTTTCTTATTAACATTAAGGAACACTCGGATTCTTTGTGACACATCACTATGGCATGTGGGCGACACAACCACAAGCCTGCCAAGTACTCGAACGACCACTCAAGTGCAGGAAGATTGACATCTGAATTAGCAGGTGGTTTTGATATAGATGACTAAAGGAAATATGAAGCCACGAAAGATCCTCAATACGTTGAAGCGAATGGATGAAAACAACTCTTCGACTATGTGGATAGTATACAATGTACTACAAAACATCAAACTTTAAATGCTAGTATGAGGACTCGAATGCAACTGTTGCACTTATTGGCAAAAATAATGTCCTAACATAGGAATAATTGCGATACAAACATCTTGACAAACTATATTTTAGGCACATCCTGATTTCATCAAGTTGTTGCGGTGTTTCTTGTTGGCTCTTATGATGGGTTGCACCTACAAGACCAATAAGTACCGGATGCCAATGTTGAAAATCGTTGGGGTGACATCTACATAAATTACATTCTTAGGTGGGTTTGTTTTTATATCATCAGAGACTAATTCAACTACGTCTAGGCACTGGATATTTCGAGATTAATTCTGGATGGGTGGTCTAAACTTGACATTATTGTTACAAATAAAGAGTTGAGGTTGATCGGTGCAATTCAAAAAGTCTTTCCAGCATCATCTCACCTACTTTTTACTTGGAACATCAATAAAATGGTGTTAGCTAAGACCAAAAAAAAATGTTCACACGAAATGAAAGCTTCACATTTTCAATTATAGGTGGACGCCTTTGATGTATGCTAAGTTTGAAGCAGAGTTTGAGTATAGGATGAATGAAATTCAATCTGAGTATGGAACAATGAATGGTCTTCTTGATTACTTGGAGATAAATGGGTGAATGAGTAAAATGAAAGATTTGTATTGAAATGGACAAATCGAATTATGCACCTTGGAGAAACCACAACACAAAGGGCTTAGTTTGCGCATACCATTCTCAAGAACATGTTGGCCACTATCAGGCAAATTTTGAGACTCTATGGGATGTAATAAATGATATGCTTAGGGTCCAACATAACAAGATTAATGAATCATTTGAGATCCGTCTGAATGTGGTGCAACATGGTTTTTGCCAATGCTTAGTATTGTCGATTGCATGGTAATGTCTCTCAAGGGATGTTTAAGTTGATTGGTGACGAGGTAGAGCATAGAGAGAGTGTTGGCCTTGACCCTATTCTTTGTGGTTACGAGCTACGTAGTATGCATGGTCTTCCTTGTGTCCACAAGCTAAATGTCCATATTATGGTCGATCCACCCATACCACTCAAGGATATTCATGCGTGTTGGAAAAAGTTGAGTATGATCCCTGAGAAAACTATCGGTCAGACTGAATACAATTTCAACAATGAGATTCAAAAAGTGGTGGATACGTTTGCAAGCTGTGTTGATGAGGACGTGCTTCTCAGGATTATTCAACAATTATGAAAGATTAGTTATCATTTTCACCACCTATAAAAGCGAGGACAAGTGGGAGACTGAATCTCAACAGCCTACAACGGGTTCCAAGGCTGGATTAGAGAGCAGGAAAGAAAAGAAGAAAGGAACCAATAGAAAAGCTGAGGAAGACGATACTTCTATTAGGAGAGGTCCCTATGGGTTTGAGTATGTTCTGTCATTAGAGGAGGCAACTAGTTCACAGAAAAAATGAAAGCCAATGAGGCCTAAAATCTATCCAACAAGTGGGGCGTCTAAAGGCATTTCTAAGCTTAGCTTTATGGATAACATTTAACTGGGTCCCTATCTCGATTAAAGTAATACCCAGCCTGTAACCCTAATTAAGCCTCCGTACACCAGTCATACTTAACTAGACCCAACAACATCTCCTTCAATACTTAATAAACTCATCCTGCATATCGATATCGAAATAAATATCAAAGTATATGCAGTGGAAAATTAAAACTTTTTTGATAATATAAACAATATACATAAATATGGAGTTTATCAAAACCAAAACTAATTTACAAGACCTTCTAACCCTATTATATTACAACAAAGTAATTGAAATAGTACATATATACAAAGGAGTCATTACATCGTAGAGAATATTGTAAAACTCATAGGCCTTTTCTTTCCCTTTAGCTGAAATGTTGGGTTGAAAACTAAAATACTGTAAAACTCCTAGACCTCTTGGACACCTTTAAACATGCTCAAAACATCCCAGGGAGTCCAAATATGGGTCTCACCACCTTCATAACTCCCCCCAACAACATCCAACAACATTTAAAACGTTAACAACACACCAACTCTCAACAACAACCCTTACCACCACCACCGAACCACCACTAAAACACCTCTGTCCAATGTTTGTAGGATTAGTTTTAATCCTCATCCCTTACTTATATCTAAAGTAATCCACCTTATGCTTTCAAGATCATCATCATCTTCTTCGTTACATATCTGGAGGTGCATCTAATGGTGTGAGCCTAAAGTGACATAATGCTAAAGTGACACATATCAACACATGCCATATATCTCAATGCCTATCCAATTTTTTCAAAAATCAATTAATTTCTGTTAGGTCTATACATATATTGCTTGTACTATATAGACCTACTTACTTGTTGTCATTGTTTGTCAAGAACTCTAATTATTTTGAAGTATTCTACTGCAACTACAATTCTTATTTAGAGTTTATCTACATCGGAGATGATAGAGACATGCTTGCTTGTGACACATGTCGAGCGTGCACAATAGTTTCCCGTGTTTTCTATTAACTTGTAGTAGTGATAAATGAGATATCAAAGGAAAACAACTTTTATTGTTTCTATTAACTTAATTAAACTAGTTAAACGGGAATTGAAATACTAAATAACTTAACAATTATGATTACTATCTTAAATAACCAAACTAACTAAATTAATCTAAACGAATCAAATCCAAACTAAATTAAACCATATCCAAACGCAATTCAATATAATAAACAAATATCTAAACAAACCCCCACTAAACACTATAATATATTTGGATTACTTTCAAATACTAGAACATCATATCAATTTATACTATAGTTATAATTATAAATCATATGAAATCTAGGAATCATTAAACCCTACTTCATAATAGGTTGATAGCCTTTAGCCAGCTGCCGATTTTTCTTAAGTTAATAGAAATGTCACATTCTTATCATTGTAAATCTACCCATTGGATAAAACATAACATAATAGAAATATGATAGCATTAAGTTCAATGAAAATTATGCCTAATCTAAGCCATTATTACCGAAGCCGCACAATAAACAACTTAGAACTCAATACATAGAACATCGAGATGCCTTATAGATTAATCCTAGTTATTACTTCTATAATTGTTGTCAATAACTATAGACATGGAATCATAATCTTAATACATCATGACACATTTGCAACTATGTATGCAATACTAATCTTCTTCAGTTGTAATACGTAAAAATGACTTGTTAATTAAGTGATTGACATGTTTGAATAGCTTCTAAAACATTAAGCAATCGATTCCTTAATTATAACTATTTAGTAATCCAAAATATACTACATTGTCTAGGGTTTATTTAGATTAATAAACTATTCATTCATGCTAAAAATAAACAACGCATAAATATAATTAAAAGACATAAGGAATGAACAAATACCTTAATATAAATCAAAGCTCAAAAGTATTTTCAAACATTAACAATAAAACTAAACTAGAGCAATATGAAAGCAAAAAAAAAAAATTAGGAGAGTTATTTCAAAGCACTCTGGTGTTTTTTTTATAGTCTCCCTAAGTATACATATCATAGATAAACTCAAATCCTTCATACTAATCTAAAAAAACCTTTAACCAACCTCAGTGAATTCTAAGCGATTCTTAACTTAAACATAAACCACTAAGCAAATCACTAAGTTTAGCTCTCTATGCTCAACCGATTTAGCTTGCGATTTACAATACATTCTCGAATTCATTGTGGATTCACTGGCCTTCTTCTGCTGCTAATTTATATGATGATTCCTAGTGTTATTCCAAATAGCTGGCTAATAACTGGTACATTTTTCCAGTTAACTATTTTGCTTATATTTCTCTTTTTTTCCATTTCTTCATTTTCCTATTTTAAAAGCTGAAATCATAAAAATAAGAGAATACCTAGTGTAATATCATCATTTATACTTAAAATCAACCTAAATTACACTATAAAATGTGTCATATTATTAACTCGTCAGCTTGGAGTTATAACACAACAAGGATGCCGAGGTATTTGATGTGATTTGGATTCTACTACAATTGTAAGAATTGGAGATGAAGACAAATATGTATGCATGATCGAGACATGCTTGGCGTACTCGAGAAAGGCACGTTAAACTGGAGATCGATTAGAACTCCAACAATAAAAGAGATCGAGGTACTTGACATGTTGGATTAAATATTCAATCCATACGTAACTTATTCTTCTAGGAGATAAAACACACTAGTAGTTCTTATTGGAATCGAACTATAAAAACAATCAATATTATCTACAAGTGAAGATCAAAATCAATGTTCTTGAAAGCCTTGAAGGATTAGAAGATCACTATTGGTTGAATCCAACAACAACTACAACAACTAAAAGTTAGTATCGGGGAGGGACTCTAAATTGTACTCTAGTTAGGATTGAATTCTTAGTTATAGAAATAATTGGGATGCGTTCCTAAAAATACCTAATGTACACCACTTTGTGTGCATTGCTTTGTAATTACTTTTGGTGCCACTTAGATTACTAAGATCGATTTTGAGAGAAAGCGAGATTCATTAGAGAGGCTGTAAACACTATTGATATAGTAGATTATTTGCATATTTAAGCATGATTTGCTTAGCTGTGTCACCAGTTTCTTTATGTTTTGCATTCTTCTTTCTGCATGTTGTTCAGTGCAGTCTCCATTACTACATTACTGCATCCGCATTATTGTTCTTTGCAGTATCTATTATAGTTTGTTGTGACAAACTTGTCATTGATACCGAACTTGGGGTTAACGAAACTTTTAACAATTTCATTATATAAAATATATGATACATTAAGTTCGATTAATCAATAACGTTAACATGTCACACAAACACTAAACATCATGCAAACACACGCACATGCTAATCAAGGTACAACAGACTTAATTATGAGCCTAACTCGAATTAATTAGGATTCAAGTTAACACTAATCATTAGCTTATAGTAGAAGTTTGTTAAAATTTCCCTAATTTTAAGAAATTTTGTCCGCAAAATTAAAGTAAACATAGAGTTACCAATAGTTTCGAAGAGAAAAGGAAACTGCTCCTTCATATGAGATTCTCGCTACTAGGTTAGCTCCTCATCTCCATGAAATCGTCATTTCACCTTAACCAAATGAATCTCATTGGTTCTCAACTTCTACATCTAACGATTAAGGATCGAAATTGGTTGCTCATCATAAGATAAGTCTTACTAAAGATGAAATTCATTCTAATCAATCCATAGAGTGAACTGAGACTCCATTTTGTGAAACATAGATATGTGGAAAACATTATGAACTACAGCTAGTTGAGGAGGTAACTCTAACATGTAAGCAACAGGACTAACTGTTTATTTCACCTTGATCGACTCAATATACCTTATAGCTAACTTACCTCGCAATCCAAATTCATATATTCTTTCATAGGCAAGACTGTTGATAAAACATAATCATTCTTTGAAAACCCCCAAAACTTATAATGTTTATTGACATATCACTTCTGTTTTAGTTGTGTTGTAGTCAAACGTCGGCAAATCTGCTAAATTCTCTATGTATAGTCTTAAATCAACTCCGGTTCCAACAAAATTGTATCTCTAACCACTACCCAACATGCAGGTGAACAACAAGGCAGACCATATAAAACTTCAAAAGGAGTCATTATAATGCTAGCTTGATAGTTATTATTATAAGAGAACTCACATAGAGGAATGTATTTCTCCTAGCTTCCATCAAACTCCAAGACACAAGCTCAAAGCATATCATCTAGCACCAAAATCAACTGCTCAATCTATCCATTAGTCTGACGATGATATGTCGTACTAAGGTTGAGAGTGGTTCCTAGCTGCTTGTACAACTCACTCCATAATCTAGACTTGAACCTCAAATCTCTATAGGAAGTAATCGACATTGGAACACCACGGAACCTCAACAATTCATGTGCCTGCACTTCACATAATTGATTAAGAAGATCTCACATGAAAACTAATAAGAAATGCACAGACTTCATCAACCTATCAACTACAACCCATACTGCATACGCTGATTCAAAGGTAGACCAAAAATAAAATCCATCGATATATATTCCTATTTTTACTCGGAATCGGTAGAGGATGCAACAACCCTCCATGTTTCTTATGCTCAACCTTAAATTGTTGATATATCTTGCATATCTTTACGAACTTAGCAATATCAGTCTTCATCCTAGACACCAATAAATGGTCCTTATATCGCGATACATCTTAGTTTTACTTGGATGAATAGAGTAAATAGAGATCTATGAGATTCTCATAGCAACTTTTACATCAACAGATCTTATGCTGAAATCACTATATATCCCTGAAACGTAATGCACCATCATCAGAAACCAACCAATCAAGATGATCTACATTGCTGCTAACCTTTGATACGCTAAATAATTTTGATCAACTTTTTGACATTTAACCACCTGTTGAATAATCTCGATTTAGCTCGAACTTAAGCATAGAAGAACATATTAGTAGCTCTAGAACTAGCTTTCTCAGTTGATGATGTGCCATTTAGACTTTCACGAATCATGACAAGTCAACAATTAGACATATTTATAGTGTAATTTAGGTTGGCTTTAGATATAAATAATGATATTACACTAGGTATTTTCTTCTTTTTTGTGATTTTAGTATTTAATTAAGAAAATGAAGAAATGGAAGAAAAAAGAGAGCAAAAAAAGTCATATGTAGAAGAGGTCCAACGATATAGGATTAAATATAGGATCACCAACTAAATCGCTAGCAAAGAAGTGTTAGCGAATCATCAACAAATTAGAAAATATACTAGAAATTGTCAATTAAATCGATGGAGCACAAAGATTGATTTTCAGTGATTAACTCAGCGATTTGTGTGCAAAGTAGAATCGCTAACAAATTAGTGGAGCTCAGAGACTAGATTTTAGTGTATTTTAAGTGATTCCCACCTAAATCTTCACACATTTAACCCAAAATTTGGTGAGTTTTAAGAGTATAGAGCTAACTAGGGCTTGAGAAGGGGAATTCGAATTGGAGTTTGGAAGACTATTCTAGAGGAGTCTAGAGTTTCAATCTTGAATGATTCATTTTCAAGAAGGTAATCAATGCAAACCTTAACCTTTTATCGATTAAATTTTTGGTTTTTTCATCGATTTTTGGATTTTATTTAGGTTAGAAGCTAACTTTTAAACTTTTTACTCTAAATTGGTTTAATGTCAAATGTTTTCAATGATAATACTAGTATGGGAGTGATGTGATGATTTGTTTATTACTCTCAAATTTTTGAACTATTTTTAGCACATAGGGAATAAATTGAATTTTATACGCAAACTAATTTGAGACTATGTTTCAAATAAGTTTGGGGAGGTTTTTTGTGTTTTCTATCGCATGATTTGAATTACTCACTAACAATTGTTTTTATCAATGATGTTTTATTGATGAATTTCATATGAATTTAAAACTCTTGAAAATTCAATAATTAGACACACTAATATTCTCTTTTTGTGATTTCAGGATTTAAATAGGAAAATGAAGAAATGAAAGAAAAATATAAAGAAAAGCAAAACAATCAACTAGAGAAGAAGTTCAGCAATTAGCCAGCGATTTATGTTTACACTAGAAATCGCCACCTAAATTGGCAGCAAGAAAGTGTTAACGAATCCACATCAAATTGGAGAATGCACTAGAAATCGCCAATCAAATTAGTGGAGCACTGTGAGCTATTTCCAGTGATTTACGTAGTGATTTGTGTATAACTTAAGAATTGCTGACAAATTGCTGAGGTCGGTTATGAATTTTTCTATTAATATGAAGAATTTTAGTTTATCTAAGATATGTATACATAGGGAGATTATCAAAAAATGCCATAGAGCTTCGAAATAACTCTTTTCCTTTTGCTCTACATTATTTCTATTGTCTATTCTATATTTCTAGTTGATGTTTGAAGATACATTAGAGCTTAGATTTATTTTAAGGTATTTATTTATTCATTATATCTTTTAATTATGTATTTGTATTGTTTATTTCTAGTATGGGTGAGTAGTCTATCAATCTAAACAAACCCTATACATGTATATACTTTAGATTGCTAGATAGTTATAACTAAGGAATCATGAACTCAATGCTTTAAATCAATTCATATGCGTCAATCACATATTTAACAAGTTGTTTTATGTATTACAACTAAAAAAGATTAATATTACATGCATAGTTGTAAATGTGTTGTGTGGTATTTTGATTCTGAATCTATGTCTATAGTTATTGACAACAATAATTGAAGTAGTAACTATGATTAATTTATAGGGCTTTTTCCGAGTGAATGTTCTAGGTGATTGTGTTGTAAGTTGTTTATTATGCGGCTTCGGATAATATTGGCTTAAATTTGGCATGATTTTCATTGAGTGTAATGCTATTTTATTTCTATAGTGTTGTGTTTTATCCAATGCATAGATTTTCAATGATAAGAATGTGACATTTTCATTGAATTTAGGAAAATCGATGGTTGGCTAAAGGCTATCAAACTATTATAAAGTAGGATTTAATGATTCCAAGATTCTATGTGTTATGATTATAACTATAGTGTGAAGTGATGTTATTTTCTAGTGTTCGAAAGTAATCTAAATATATTACATTATTTAGTGTGGGTTTGTTTAAGATATTTGAACTATATTGAATTTGAGTATTATTTAATTTAGTTAGAGTTGAATTGTTATATTAAGTTAGTTAATTTAGTTAATTAAGTTAGTATTTATAGATTTTAGTTATTTAATATTTTAATTCCCATTTAATTAGATTAACTAAATTAATAAAAACAAGAAAAAAATTTTCTTTGAGATTTGAAAAATCTATGTTGAGACAATATCTCATTTACCACTACTATAAATAATATAAAAATATAAGAAACTATTGCGCATGTTCGACACTTGTCAACTCTCGATTTATAAATGACTTTTTCGATGAATTTCTCCTTATTAGATAGATAAGTTGAATTTTACCGAATATTTTTTTGACAATTTGGTTTTAAATAGGTTTACAGATTCATTCCTTTAATTGTACTTATTCAAATGGCCTAAAGTGAAAAGGGTAGAGGTTCAAGGGAGGTGAAAGGAAAGGGGAGGTTAGTCGAGAAAAAAAAGAATAAATCCAAAGTTTCCCAAATCTAACCCACGTCGATTTCTTTTAATACACTTAGAATTAGACCACAAAGAGAGCCTACTCCACCTTCATTATTTAGCTATAATACTAAGGATGATTATGTAAAGTGGAAGAAGTAGATTAAGAGATACTAACGGGGGTAAGAAATTATGTGCTTAGGAAGGAATACTTTATTAATTAGAAGGCCTTTACCAAATTTAAGAATGACTTAGTGAAAGATAGGAAGTTAATCCCAGAAAGGGGATTCAATGTGAAAAATGATTTGAAATACAAGCCTATGATCCTAGATATTGAAGCAATGAACTGGAGATTGTTGATTAAAGACTATAACCACTTAGACCTAGATGATGTTCCTAGTGAGAAAGGATGTGATATTTTGGTGAGAAAGTTTTACGCAAATGCCTATGGAAGCGACGGTAAAATAGAGTCACGAGTTTGAGGAAGAACAATGGATTATTCCATTCAAGAATAAATCGGTATTCTGGTTTACCAAAATTTCACTAAAAACAAAAGGATGAGTGCCCAAAGCCCAAATACGTGATTAAGTACTACTATCCTACCAAGACAATTAAGGAAGGTTTAGAGGCAATCCATAATGATGCATTCATTTTTGATATGGAGCAGTACCCGAAGTGCATTACCACTAATTTTTCTTAAGAAAATCACTAAAGCTTGGCGTTATTTCATTAATGTCAGCTTACAAGCCTGCAATATTATGAGATAATGAACTACAAAGTCACGTTACTTTACCACATTATCATTGGATTAGGATATTTGGATATTAGTAAAATTATCTGAGTCGATAAGAAGTGCCATCACCATAAAGAAGAACGATGGACTACCTTTTCATTTGATGATCACAGCTTTTTGTAGAGCTAATCAAGTAAACATGGAATGGCTTGATATGAATGTTATATCGGAGAAGACAGTCATGGATGAAATTATAAAGAGGTATGGGAAAAATTCATCGTTCAGAAAACACCGAATATGAAAAAGAGAAGGCTGAGATAGCTTGAAGAGAGACATAGCAGAGAAGAAAACTCAGAGATGACACAAGGATGGAGAGACGATGTCTAGAAGATATGAATTTGGATCAAAATCTAGAAATGATCTGAATGTGGGGCAACCTACTAGAGATTATGATCCAAATGTGGTACAATTCTATGCAATTAAATGCAAACTTTGAGGAATCAAGAACTGGTGTTCGAGAACTAGAGGGCCTTAGCTAGGAACATTCACAAGATGGAGAGAACGATGTCTAGAAGACATAGAAGACAAGGAGGCGCAGAGGTTCCTAAACCATCTACATAAATGATGCTACTGATTAATAGTAGTCTTAATGTACTACGATTGCCAGGTCAGGACTACCACTTTTATGACCCCATTCCGAGTTACTAGTCCCAGATGACTGATCTAATAGAGGATGATGACGACTTCAGGACGACGACATTGATTTTCTTATTTTATTTATATTTTTTATTCTCGAGCGATATTGTGTGAGGTATTCTATGTTGTTGGGGAATGTGCCATAGGATAATCTACAAACATTGTTTATGTTATAATTTTAGTTAATAAAATAAAGGTTTTCGTTTGTTGTTGTATTATAAGTAATTACATTTTTACTTTAATAAGATTTATGGGTATTTGTTGAAATATATTAAATATCCATAGTCGGTCATTATAATGAATTAAGACTAGTGTGAATCTTGATTGATGGTCATGTTATGATAATGCATATATAGATACGAATCGAGAT
Source organism: Stephania yunnanensis (assembly GCA_039657365.1). Taxonomy (NCBI): domain Eukaryota; kingdom Viridiplantae; phylum Streptophyta; class Magnoliopsida; order Ranunculales; family Menispermaceae; genus Stephania; species Stephania yunnanensis. The sequence goes on from CM077580.1 coordinate 23,995,044, forward strand.
CATTAATACTTGTTGGGAAACAAGGTATTGGACTGACCCGCTATGAGAACACCACATGGATTAAGTCATAGATGTTAATGATGTTAACTATATCATTTAGTCATTCGACTTGAGATTACCATAGACTTCGATATTAGAAGCAAGATAACTTGACATAATCAAACATTATCTTTAACCGGGCAATTATAAAGATTGTGATTAGTTACCATGTGAATAATATGTGAAGGTGTGTAATCAAGATAGAATTTGTCCCTATCGTATAGAGAGAGATATACGTAAATCCCTCGATATATTAGACTATTAAATAGCCAAGTCAAGTTCAAGTGAATTGATATGATCAATGTCACTTGGATGTTTTTAGACCTAAAGATCGAAACTAGTACAATAGAACATTAAGATTGACTTTTTATGTTATATGATTAATCAAAGGATATCGCACGACAAAAGGATATGATATATGTTATTCATTAGGTTATATCGATTTTGATGTTCATGCTACTTGGGTAGTTATAATGACTTGTCAGAGACCGCTTATGATTTGTGTACCGAAATGGTTTTGGTTTACTGCCAAAGTTGCATGAACATATTGGGTCGCACACAAAGAATGACTTTGAGAAATCTCAGTTGTTACAAAGTAATGAATTTTATATGATAAAATTTATGACATAAAAGTCTTTACGATTTGTTATATGATAACTTATTAATAGGGGCGTATGTGCAATTTTCTTGAATTGCCTAAATACAATAGTTGTATTACGAATAGGTTTTTTAAGTAAGTTTGTCTACACATATAAATAGTGGTTGAAATCTTAAAACGAAAAAGATTTTCCTTTTTACTACTCTGGATTTTAAGTGAGAAAAAAAACGTTTTCTATCTCTTTTGGTGCTAGCACTCCAAATTGTGGTCACTATTCGTGTATGAATTTTTGATAGAGGATGTGCGCTTGAACGTCTTGGAGATCGAACAATCAAAGAAGGAAATCACAGATTAAAGTATGGTTTTATTTTGTAGATCTAATTTGATAGAATTTATTTTCGATCCTGTTGGGGTTTTTCAAAAATAGTTTTAAATTTTTTGATGCGTATGAACCCCAAAAACCTAACTTATGTAACTCGGTAATGGTGATATACTTTGTAATACGTGGTGATACTTTACGTTTGTGGTACTATATTATGTACTATTTGATTGGTGATTTGGTATATTTGTTAAACAATGTTGTTGGTTTATTCTAATATTTATGCACTATGTTAGATGAAGATTTTATATTAAGTTTATTCTTATATTGATTGTCCAATTTATTATTATATCAATTCCTTTCTACTTCACGAGGTATATTTGTTTTGTTAAAACCCTGACTTCATTTTTAAACCTGAGGACAAAGTTTGTAATGAGTTTGGGGGGTATTTTAAGTGAAGTATAACAAAAATAACAAATAAAGCAAGGAAATGAAAGAAAGTTAGAAAACAAGTTCAAAATTGATGCATTTTTTTAAAACTTTGACCCGATATTCAAGTAAGTTGATGAAATTTTTCAGATTTCTTTCGAATTCAAGTAAGTATAAATTTTATTTTACTTTATTTTTAGTTAGGAAAATAATGATAATGAAAATTAATATATGATATATTTTGAATGGAAACGATATTTTACTACTCAAGTGAATTCTATGATAAAATGAATCAATTTTTATACCCTTTTTAATTAACGTTACTAGCTGTTGTATACACTAAATTGAATGCCTTGTGTTAGTCACGAGAATGGATAGAAAATTGAAACAATAGTGCAAGATGAACAAGACGGATTTTAAGAATTTTGTGATACAAAAGCTATTGATTAAATATTTTATAATATATACATAGAAAGTTATTATGCTACAATTGAAAGAAGAAATTGGTTAGAAACCAATAAAATTCTATAAGTTAGAAAGAATACTTTTTTTAACTTTAGTCGATGGTGAGAAGTGCCAATAAGAGTTTACAAATATATAGAAAGTACTATATATTCCATAGGAAACGGAGCAAGGATCTATAGTAGGAAAAATATGAGAATATCCATAAAAAATGGAGCATTGACTCAAAAGCAAAAGAAATATAATAAAGAAGAAATAATTAGGATGGGGTAGAAAAGAATATGAGATGAAAAAGATGGATGTTCTTGAACTCTTCAAAGAAAAAATTTAGCTCGAGTGCTTGAAACTAGAATTGAGTGAAGTATTTTTTAATCTAACAGGTTTTAAATGATATATCTATTGATGTATTGCAAAATTTATATTCATTTTTATTGTGGTACTATTATAAAGTATTTTCTAAAATTAAGATTAATCTAGTAATTTTTGTGTTTTGAGATTCTGTAATAGTCATCGTAAGCTTGATGCTTGTCAGTGGAGATTGATAAAACCTATATTGTGTACCGACCTTGGTATTGAACTTTAAGTTCTAAAGGGTGTTGCATTCGACGGTTGAGTTATTATTGAGAAATGTTTCATTTTGTCTAAATCATTGTATTCTATCATAACTTCCATTTACTTGCGGGTAATATGTTTTTATTTGAAAGTCACTAGTGTTTTAAATTTTCTATTATTTAAAGTTAAGATGAATTGGATTGAAATTAGTTTATGAAGAATGAAAAGAGAATATGATAAAGAGTATTTCTTTACTTGACATAGTAAAGTGCTAAGTTTGAGGATATTTGACTGGTCATTAATTAGACATATTTTGTAGTGTAATTTAAGTTGTTTGTGATTTCAGGATTTAATTAGGAAAATGAAAAAATGGAAGAAAATAGAAAGAATAGCAAAACTGTCAATTGCAAAAAATGTCCAGTAATTAGCTAGCGATAAAGGATTATGTAGGTAATCACCATCTAAATCGACAAATAGAGAAGTGCCAACGAATTATTAGTGAATTGGGATATATACTAAAAATCGCCAGCTAAATCGGTGGAGGACAGATAACAATTTCTAGTGATTAACTTAATGATTTTGTGTACAAAGTGGAATTGGTAACAAATCGCTGAGGTCAATTACGGCTTTTGTAGATTAATATGAAGGATATGAGTTTGTCTATGATATACATACTTAGGGAAGCTATAAATAGGATCCCATGGCTTCGAAATTAGTCTCTCCAGAGGCAATAACACATTCTTTGGAAGCATTCTTTTAGCCTTAAGTTAATTTTTATTTAGTCTATGTTTGAAGCTACATTGGAGCTTTGATTTAATTAAGAGGTATTTATTCATTCAATATGTCTTTCAATTATATTATTATGTTATTTATTTCTAGCATGAGTGAGTTGTTTATCAATCTAAACAAACCCTATACATGTATATACTTTGGATTGTTATATATTTGTAATTAAGGAATCATGAACTTAATGCTTTGAATCTATTCATACACGTCAATCACATATTTAATTAGTTGTTTTTGCGTATTACAACTAATAAAGATTGATAATGCATGCATAGTTGCAAATATGTACTGTAGTGTTTTTATTTTGAATCTATGTTTATGATTATTGACAATAATTATAGAAGTGGTAACTAGGATTAATCTATAAGGCTATATTCTCGAGTGAATTTTTTATGTGATTGTATTCTAAGTTATTTATTAATTAGCGCATTCTAATTAATATTTGATTTAGATTAGGCATGATTTTCATTGAGTGTTAATGATATCATATTTCTATTTTATTGCGTTTTATCCAATAAGTAGATCTACAATGATAAGAATATGACTTATTTTCCATTAAATATAAGAAAATTGGTGGCTGGCTAAAGGCTACCAAGCTATTATGAATTGGGATTTAATGATTCTGAGATTCGATGTGATATGATTAAAACTATGCTATTAAATGATGATATGCTTTAGTGTTTGAATGTAATCCAAGTATATTACATTTTTTAGTGGGGGTTTGTTTAGATATTTACATTATATTGATTTTGAATTTTGTTTAATTTAGTTTACATTGACATGTTTGAAGTAGTCTAGTTCATTTGGTTAATTAAGTTAGTAATTATAGTTTTTAGTTATTTGGTATTTTAGTTCCCGTTTAATGAGATTAACTAAATTAAGAAAAATAAGAAAAAATAATTTCCTTAAAAGTTTGCAAAATCCGTATGGGGACGATATCTCATCTACCACTATTACAAATAATAGGAAAATGCAGGAAAATATTTGTAAATGCTCGACACGTGTCAAATCATTATCAAATCATTATTATAGAAGCTTCCTCGAGAAGTCTAAACTGAGAAGCTATAGCATTAGTTTCATTCTCTCTGCTTGTTCTTCTCCTACTTAAGGCATTAACAACCACATTTGCCTTGTTTGGGCGGTACGTCCATAATGAAGTCATAATCCTTGAGAAACTCAAGTCATTTATACTGCCTTATGTTCAATTCACTCTAAGTAAACAAGTCTTTCAGACTTTTATGATCTAAATATATTATAAACTTCTCACCGTACATTTAATGCCTCTAAATCTTCAAGGCACACACAACTATCGCTAGCTCAAGATCATGAACTTGATAATTTCTTTCATGAATCTTAAGTTGCCTGGAAGCATAAGCTACAATCCCGCCTTCCTGCATCAGTACACAACCTAAGCATGAATGAGAAACAATAGTATAAATCATTAAGTTTTTCCCTAACTCAGGTGGTGTAAGAATAGGTGTTATAGTCAAACTATGTCTTAATTCTTTGAAGCAGCCTTACACTCATCAGACCAAATAAACTCAATATCTTTCTATGTTAATTGAGTTAATGGTAGAGCAATACAGGAGAAACCATTAACAAATCACATATAATAACCCGCTAACCCTAGAAAACTCTGAATCTCTAACACTATGGTAGGAGTAAGCCCATCCTAGATTGCCTCGACCTTCATCGGATCAACCAATATGCCCTTATCATTAACCACATGTCTGAGAAACTTGACCTCCGAAGACCAAAATTCACACTAATTAAACTTGGCATTCAACCGATTATCCATTATAATCTATAGAGTAACCCTAAGGTGATGCAAGTATTCCTCTTGAATCTTTGGATATATCAAAATGTCATTGATAAACATGATGATGAACTGGTCAAGATAGGGTTTAAACACCTTATCCATCAAATCTATGAACATATCCGGAGCATTAATGAGCCCAAACAACATCACTGTAAACTCAAAATGCTCATACTAAGAACTGAAAGCTATCTTTGAGATATCCTTATCCCTGATCCTTAGCCGATGATAACCAAACCTTAAATCAATTTTCGAGAAATATCTGGCACCCTTCAACTGATCAAGCAAATCTTCGATCATGGGCAATGGATATTTGTTCCTAATAGTCACTTGATTAAGTTATCTATAATCAATGTACATACGTAGGGTTTCGTCCTTCTTTATAAAAAAGAACCGGTGCTCTCTTTGGTGACATACTAGGATGGATAAACTCTTTCTATAACAACTCCTCAAATTGAATCTATAACTCTCGCAACTCTTTCGGTGCCATATGGTACTAAGGAAATGATATAGGTTAGGTGTCAAGAATAAGATTAATAATGAAGTCAATGGTATATGGCGGTGGAATTCTAGGCAAGTTAGATGGAAAGACTTCCAAAAATTCAAAAACTACTTGTATCTCACTAACCTTAAGTTCTCGACCAGGCTTTCTAAAAGTAACTACTCTTATCATAACCTTTAAATCTTAAGGAGTAGCTTCCTTTCCACAGGTTGCTAGTCGTGAAGGATGACTATAATTTCAAAAAGGTTAGGTATCTAAAAGATTACCCGCTTATTAAAAAGTTAATATTGGAATGGAATGTGATGAGTCTTTATTTATGCACATTAATATAAGGAGTTTATCATGGAATTGATATTTAAACCTTTCTTTTATGGTCTTAAACATTTAATTTTGAGTTTTATAAGAAATTTGAAGGAATATGAGTGTTTTGGACAATTTTAATAGAAAAAGTCAAGCTTAAATAAAAAAGTTAGTTAGAGAAGTGCAGGAAAATACATACAGGGCACCAAAAATACACATACGACGCCGAATTTTGTGTTGACGACATCACGTATGGGCCAGATCTGAGTTTTACCAACTTGCTCCATCGAATTGCTATTTTCATCTTACGTCGTCCCTGAAGTCGTCCCTTAGCAACCACGACTTCAATGACGGCGCTAAACTCGCATAATAGAAGTTTTGAAACTTTTTATAAGGTTCTTACTCCTAGGAGTTGCTATTTTTGTACCCAAGCACACTTATATAAAGGAGGCACCTCAATGGATGAAAACAAATTGTATTAATAGCGACTTAGGAGTAGAGCAAGTTAGAGTAGCCACGTCGACTAAGGTTTTTAATACCTAAGTCGGGGATGAAGCACTCTAGCTAGTGGTTAGTTGTTTTCTACGTCGTGTTGAGATTTTCTAATATAATAATGTTTTGATTCAGTTCTTTATATTTATGTTACTATTTCTCACGATGTCTTAATGGTAGTTTAGAGTTTATATATTCATTGCAAATCCATAGCATAAACCCATTAACCTGCGATCAATCAGGTTGAGTCCGTGATACCAATCAGATTGAGAAGTGGCGATCACTTAGAGCAAGAGACTTGACACACCTATTGTTCTAAATGAGTAACATCAAGAACTAGGTTAAATCTAGAAAGCAGTTGCCTAAGGTTATTTATGGATCTATGTTCCCATAGAGCGTTAAGTGTTGCTCATGTGTTAAATCTTGATAGTAGTTGCCCAAGGTTGTATAGTGGAGTAAGGGAAGTATTTAGAGAGTGGTTGCCCTATCGATCTAGAATAGGGGAACTAGAATGTTGGTAAACCCAACACCTATAACCTATCTAGGGAAACTATTTTAAAACTCATCTTTCTAAATTGATGATACAAGATATGGAAACAATATAGGGCTAGATTGTGGATTCCTAGACTTATGTATATATTTATTCTTTGATTTAAAACTTATTTACTTTCTTTTTTAGTAGACCTTTAGGATAAAACTCATTCAAAAAAACCCCATAGATTTACTTTTCTATTTGTTGAACTCAGTTTGATAGAATCCTATGGATTCGATCACGTGCTTGCCACTACAACATTCCAGTAGGATTGGTAACTTTGTACGGGTTATATTTGACATTCTCGATATGTGATTAGTATGTTAATAACCAATCCATCCCTAGTAGTACATCATATTCCATGAACTCCATAACCCTTAGATCAATTGGGAGTTCATTCTCCCCAATTTTGACTACACATCTTTCGTAAATCAAACTAAGATAAACTTTCTCACTCATTGTTGTGCTCAGAATCAATAATGAACTAGCCTAATAGGTTTCAATTTCAATTCATCAACCATTGCACTAGTAATAAAAGAGATTGTAAAACCAGCATCAATTGAATCATGCATATCTCACCCAAAAAATATTTGAAATACTATTCGTAAGCCTATTCGTAGCCTCAGGATCTGCCTCAGCTATTGCATGAGTCTACTTTCGTGTCGGTTGTGTTGTACTATATACTAATGTGATTGGTGCATATAACAATCTCTTTGAATATGCACTGCTTGCCCACACCGATAAGATATCATTGAATCCCTCTGAAAAAATCCTCTGGCATGTGGAACCTGCCCAAATCTACTTGGTTTCTCTACTAACTGAGGTGGCGGCAAAGGTGGGTTAGCTACTGAAGCCTAAAAACAAGTAGAACTAGTACACTAACAAATGTTTTCCCTATAGACCATGTTTATATAGTGACTCTAGCTGCACTCCTCTATCTTTTCACTGGATAAAAAAAAAAAAAAACTTATGGGTCCTTTAAATCCTAAGGAACTGTGGTACTGGTTGTGGAATAAACATTACACCGGAAGGTTTAGCTAAAACGGCCAGTTCCACCTCCATCACACTCTCAAAGATAAACGCATAGCCAGTATGAGGATAAGATGAAACTATAACATGTATTTCGTACGTCAGTCCATTGAGAAATATGTCTATTTGTTCTCCTCTAATTCCACCATCTTTGGAGTGAACTCGCTTAACTTTGTGAACCTTTACTCATATTCCTATACATATTCTCTCATTATTTCAACTATATGAACTCAGTCTTCATCATATTCTTGACTAACTTCAGAAAGTATTGCCTGTAAAAGATGGTCCTAAACTATGGCCAAGTGGTGACAGTCTTCCCTTATCTTTCTAAATACTTCCACCACTTACGAGCATATTTAATCAACAAGAATGTGAACAATTTGACCTTAAATTGGTCATCTACATCAACAGCAACAAAACACCACTTCATTTAAAAAATCCAGGCCTCAGGTACTCCATCTTCCATGATGCCATTGAATTTTATAATGTCATATTTCATGATCTCCTTACGTGTTTTGAGAAATGCAATCTTATCATAATCTACTGGCACTATTGCTGTTGTCTCGAAAACTGAACCTATGCAACCATTGGCTGTGCATGAGCTGCTACTGTCTCAGCTCCTCCTTCAACTCTGCTAACCTCGGGACTAGTTGGAGGTTGTGTTTCGGGTCGTTGAACTGGTGGTCCTATCTAAGCCATCAACATTGCCATTAGTTTTGCCTGAGATTCCATGAGCTATATCATTAGCTACTTAATTTTAGACTTCCATTGATCTTCACTTTACCGCTTACCCTGAGGTTTAGGCCTCTATGAAGCCTCTCCTTGATTAGTTATTAGATTATGAAATCAAAGGAGAGATAAGACCATTATGGTAACATTCATAGAAGATAGAAAAATCATATCTATGCAATAACTAGTAAAAAAATGCAACAAATAATATATAGTAGTCATTTCATTTTCATTTTGCCCCCAAAACCATGATAAAACCGTTTGTCACATCTTAAGCTTATTTATAACTCGAGACAACTCTCAGAGTTAATAATCTTAAGTTATGGTACCAAGGTCTGTAGCAGAGCCAATAAACTTAAGCTATAATACCAAGCTATAGTGTGAGATCTTGTTACCGACCAGACCAAACTTAGCTCGATCGGATCGGATCGGAGGCCCAAACCCAGTTCGACAGGGTGACGCGACCGCGCTCGACAATTATGGACCATAAATAATAAAATAATATTTTTGGTGTGCGTGAAATATTTAATAAATAAATTAATAAATATAATTTTACATGTAACGCGAGGCAATGCGAGGTGTGGGTATTACCTCCAGATATGCATTTGGGCAGTGATTACATGACAGAGGCAAATATGAAATAAATCACTTACTTGAATTAGGGTGGACTAAGGTGCTAATTAGACTTAAATGGATATGCCTATAGTAGAAATATAATAAAATTCAACTTATAGCCTATGCTTTAAATTAAAAACCATAGCCTATGTAAAATGTAACATAACAATTAAACAAGAAACTATAGTGCATGGAATTTATGTTGTACATGGGATTGACCTCGAGATTCGTAAATACATCTAGATGAAGGGCCAAGATCTAGATCTAGTTTGGAGACATAATCATGCAATATGGGATACTTGTTACTTACAAGCAACACTTGTCAATCTAAGTAAATTCATGTCTCTAAATTAACAAGTAAGCAACTTGATTTAGAGACTTAACTAAGTATTAACTTAAACTAAGTATGTTGCTAATTATGAAGTGTAGGATACACTTTGGACCTTTAGATGTGCTACAAAACTCATATCTCGATGCACATCTAAGGGCCATTATTTTAAGTTAGTACAATGTATATAAGGAATACTTAGTTGTTGTTGTTGGAAATGAAAACACCTCATAATTGAGAGGAAGAACATGAGTTGCTAGAAATTAAGGATTCAAGGAGCAATTGAAGTGCAATTAGAGTCTTGAAGAGGAGAAACATTAGAACCACAACAATCGTAAGGTAACCCCTCACTTTCTCCCTTTCAATTTCATGGATTTTGATGGCATAAGCATGAATGTAGGCTAATGTGGTTTAATAACAATGAGACCATGCATGTGTTTAGATTTGAACTTCAATTTCATACCTCTAAACAAATATGAACTAAGAATCAAGAATTCAAACTTAGTATGACTTGAGATTTGATTTTTGGCTTAAATTTATAGATTTAACTAAGATTTCAAAATTGAGGTTTCATGAACCGATATGAATGTTTTAAAACTCAATTTAAACTCACTTAATGCCAAAATTTGACTGGAAATTGAGATGGATCAAATGCATGTTCAAAAAGTTTGAATAATTTAAGCTTTAAAGGTCTTTTAATGGTGAAACTGGGTATAGGTTGTTAAATTATGAAGTTCTTCTCATAAACCTATGTAAATGAACCCCAAGTAACACCCAAAGGGATTCCCAAAGGCACCCCAAGTCGAAACAACATGAATCAACCCCAAAAGAATAAAATAACCATGTTCAAACTTCAAGAATTAAACCCGACATTGCTATAAGCGTAATTCACTTAATTTAACTTCAATTGGAGTGAGTTTTAAATATGTTGTTATTAGGTATGTTAACAACTTGTAACAAAACTTTATGGTATTTGAAGCTTTACATTAGGGCAACACCTGGCCTAATCTTACCATTAAACCTTAATCTAGCCACAAAGAACTTAACAACACATTAGTCAACCTTTTTTGAACTTTATCTCCTCACTAATTATCTTTTTAATAAGCATTATTCAGTGGAAGTTTTAACAAATTAGCGGAAGTTATTAACATAAATCCTAAGTATAGGGAAATCAGGAAACAAAGATCACATGCATATATATATATATATATATATATATAATAGAATGACGATAACAATATATTGACATGTGTCTGGTCGGGTAACTATCTCACAACCCATATATCTATACTATTATAATAGCAATCCTAAAACGGTTAACCGTGAAGCCTTTTTGGCTAAAAGTTCCAAGTATACCCTTATTACCTTAAATAAAAACAATTCAATATAAGGACATTTTGGTAAATGAATCATTACATCTACTTTAATCGGCGGTTTAAGAGAAAAAACCTTTCAACTTTGCGGTTCCACTAATTTTAGAACCGAGATATCAATAATACCACATCCGCGAGTTCTTCAATGGCGACCGCATCGTATTCGATTTCTTCTTCTTCATCTTCTTCATCGGATTCGTCTTCTTCATCGTCGCGTCGCGACCGCCGCCTTATTTGAAAGAACAGGGACCCGCATCGTCTTCGATTTCTTCTTCTTCATCTTCTTCATCGGATTCTGTTCTTCATCGTCGCGTCGCGACCGCATTGTCTTCGCGAAACAACGGGGACTCTATCAAGATCCGCAAGAAGAGGAGTCGCGATCGAAGCGCGGAAGAAGGCATCTCAACGGGATCGTCGCGTCGCGACCGCCGTCGTCGTCGTAGAAAGAACAGGGACTCGATCAACCAATTCTTCCTCTTCTTCCTCTTCGTCCAATTACGGGTCCTCTTCTTCATTTTTTGTTTTGATTCAGCAATCCTGATTTGGGGGTTTAGGAGGGTTCGAACTTTGATACCGAATTTGAGTTGGGAAGTTGCGATTTTTCGTCTAATTGTAGGACATCGTCTTCGATTTCTTTTTCTTCATCTTCTTCAACAGATTCGTCTTCTTCATCGTCGCGTCGCAACCGCCGTCTTCGCCGAAAGAACAAGGACTCGATCAAGATCCGCAAGAACAGGGAGTCGCGATCGAAGCGCAGAAGAAGGCATCGCAACGGCGGCCACACCTCTTCTTCCTCTTTGTCCAATTACAGGTCCTCTTCTTGGTTTTTTTATTTTATTCATCAATGCTGATTTCGGGGTTTAGGATGGTTTGAAATTTGCTACTGAATTTGAGTTGGGAAGTTGCGATTTTTCGTCTAATTGTAGGACATCCTTAGAAAAAAAAAAACGAATTGAATTAGTTACTACCCGTTTGGCCCCACATATTTATTTTATTTGAGACTTTTTAAAACTGTTTTTTTTTCCTTAAGGGTGTTGAGATTCCTAGCACTTCAAGGCCCCAATCTTATACGATCGGCTGAGTCCGCAAATGTATATCCTACGAGTTTTTTTCTTTTTTTCTCCCTTAAAAAATGACTGCAATGGGGAATAATGACTACAGAGATTTGTCTGAGAGGACTAATAGTCTTTTTTTTTTAATGGTATGATATGATATGTAAGTTGAAGTTTGATTGCATTGGGAGGAGATTAATGGAAGCTATTCAAGCATATGAGGTAGCTTGGGGAATAAAAAAATTGATTGATGAGGTGGAAGTTTAGGTGTCAAAATTTTGATGTGTGAAAGAGAGGCGAGAGGAAGGTGTTTATCATCATTAATTGAATTCTAACAACTGGTGAATTCTAACAACTGGTTGTGAGACCATAAAGCAAATTTGATTCACATTTAACAACCTCAACATACAAGGGCTAGCTTATTAACTAAAGTAGTGGATAAGCTTTAAATTATATTTGTTTTGAAAAAGATAAAATCAACCAATTCTTTTTTTGAAAAAAATTGAAACAAATTTTTTATTTATAGAACAATATTAGAGCATAGTACCATAGGCGAGCATTTTTTATCAAAATCAATTAGCAAATTGCAAGAATGTGTAACCGTCATAATTTCATAACCATAGTGACAAAAGGGCTTCATTGATAAACACATTACACTCTATCATTTATTATTTTTATTTGTTTTTATCAATACTATAGCTTTCTTAGGGTACATTAATAGGTAAACCGTTGGGATAGAGTTACATTAAAAATTCTCCAATAAATTAAGAGTTCACACAATAACCATTGATCTACAAAAAATAATATGATCTACAAAAAATTAGATTTATTTTGTTACAAGTATTTGAAATAAATTTTGAAGTATTTTATTAGATCAAACTCTTATATTCTGCTTGATGTGATGCACTTAGATATGCTTTAAAAATTCTTCAAATCCTTCTTAATTAGTGCATCTAAAGTTATTTCCAGATATCCTCATGTTGTCAAATTTTGTCTACATCTATTATGTCGAGTTTTTTTGTAGATCACCTCAATCATCTTTCCCTGATTTTAATGTTGATTGGTATTACTCAATACATTTCTCTGAGTCTCACAATTTCTAATTTGATTTGTACGAGTCTTAACACACATCTACATCCACTATCCTACATTGTCTATATACATACAAATACTTAATTAGAATGAAAACAAATCCATCCTAATAGTCATTTCAAATCAATAATATGATGTGTAAGCTTAAGCAATGTAGGGCCAATATTTGCGCTAATAAAATGAGAGAAAACGTCCTGCTGTTCTATTAACAAAAACAAAAGATGGACCACTCACCTTAACCTTGCTTTTCAGATGCCACTCGAAGTGTGTGGAGAATTCCTCATTTGAAAGATAATGCAAATCTTTATGAGACATATCAACATATAATTGTTATTGATATCATATTATAAACAGACTTATTTAAAAATGTGCTTTTTTTATAGCTAAAATTTTATAATCTAATTTTTGTATATTCTTTCTAATATAAACTGTAGTCCTATTGTTGTTGAACGAAAGATTTATAGCTGGCCTCTGATCAAGATTCGTCAACAAAAATAAAAATTTATAGGTGGCCTAAATAAAGGATTTCTAGCTAAATATTGTGTTGGTTGGTCATGTATAGGTTTGACTTTCTCTCCTCACGGTTATTTTAATAGTATAGATATACATACTTTTACAATCTAAAAAATTCCTCCATGTATACCATTACATTATATTGATCAACAATTCAATAATATAGCTGCTACCATGAATGAACAACGGAATCGTCGTCGTTTATCTCAAAGGCAACGACGTCAAAATATGTCAAACTCAAATTTAGGGATCACCTACTCGCTTGGCTCGACGAAATCAAGAGACTCCTGAGACTATTGAACAAAGGAATGTTCGACATCAAAGATATTTACTGACGCTACAATTCCATAGAAAGTACATACATTTATATTTTTAAATAATTTATTCACTACTTAATTTATATGTTCTTACTAATATAATACACCACGTTAATTATTATGTATTTTATAGGTACATCTACAATTAATTTTGCAAAATATAATACAACCGCTTCAAGGTTGACGCACATTCGTCAAATTGCTAGGTCAAGGTCTTCTGAAATGGAAGGTACCAATTAAATTAAATTTTTTTTCCAAATAAAATTAATTATTTTATTTTCCTCAGTTAACTTAAATTTTTTTTCTTTACATGTACCTCTACCAGTAACATTGTCAACCATTCAAGAACCCTAAGATTATCATGTATTCGTCAACAAGCAAGGTTACTTTGCAACCAAAGAGATGGTAATTATATGTTACTGTCATTTACTATACTTTAAATTATGCTATTTCTATTAATATTATTAATTAATTGTATACAAATTTTAATTTCATGTAGGTTCCATTACTACCACGCAAAGCAATCAAAATTTAACGTTGCTTAATAATTGTCGAGTACCATGTTCAAGTTCTTCTAACGCTAGACCATTTCCTAATAGGCATAATAGTGGTAGAAATTTCCCCGCACATTACAACTTCCAAACTATAATACTTGAAGAACCCAGAAATTGTTCATATTGTGGAGCAGATTATTTGTTCATGAGACCTTAGATTTGTGTTGCTCCAATGGAAAAATAAATTTACCAACACCGAAAATCCACAAGAATTAATAGACATATTCCTAGATCAAAGCGATGATGAAGGTAAACATTTTAGAGAAAACATACATTCTTATAATCATGTTTTTTGCTTCACCTCTATAGGAGTTAATATAGACGAAAACTTAGCAAGTGGCGGACAAGGAGTCTTTACTTATCGTGCGCAAGGATCTATTTACCATAGAATAGGAAGTTTATTACCAATAAATGAATCAAGACCAAGATTCTTACAAATGTATATATATGACACTCAAAATGAAATTGAACACCGACATCAAGAGCGAAACGTAACACGACCAAGTCTATTACATAAATTAAAATTAATATTAGATGCACACAATCCTTATGTTCAAGTATTCCGTCAATTAGGTAGACGTGAGGATGTGATGAAGCGTAGACTACGATACAAGAAGTAAGGGTTAATCGACATATTCATGCTTTACCTTCAACACCACAAGTTGCGGCAATACTAATTGGAAATGATTCTTTAGAAGATTTAAGAGAAAGAGATATCATAATAGAAACTAAAAGTGGTAGCCTTCTTAACATTGCTGACACGGCCGCATACTACGATCCCTTACAATATCCTCTTTTATTTCCTTTGGGGCAACACTACTGGCATTTGGAATTGTGTAACTCAAATCACAGAAGAATCAGCTGCAGACAATACTACTCCTATGTTCTTCAGGTACTATTACTACATTTTACTATATATCGTAATAATTTAATTTTTAATAATTTAATTTATTACTTTTATTCCTACAAAAATTTATTTGTTTCAACAAAAACTAATTTTTTTCATATTAGTTTCGCCCATTACGCATGTCACTACTTCATTACAGTGGACGTCTTTTACAACAATATGTGGTGGACATGTATGTTAAAATAGAAACAATGCGGTTACGATATCTGAAGACAAACCAACATATCATTCGTTCCGAACTATATCAAGGTTTACAAGATGCAACAAATTCAGGAGAAACAACTGCAGGTTTATATGAATGTGATTTTTATATATTATGTATTCATTACAAATAAATTTATTATCTTTCTTGTAATTTATAATATTCGACTTTATTATTTTGAAGGTAATATTGGTAGAAGAATAATTCTTCCCTCATCATATATCTTGTGATCAAGAGATATGTATAACCGCTACCAAGATGCAATGGCAATCGTCGGGAGGTATGGAAAACCCGACCTTTTTATTACCATCACTCGCAACACTAATTGGTTGGAAATTACCCAAGAACTATTACCTGGACAAAAGGCTCAAGATAGACTGACGTAACAACTAGAGTTTTTCGATCAAAACTAGAAGAATTGAAACATGACTTATTTGTTAGAGGTGTGTTAGGTAAAGTAATAGCTCATGTACATGTTATTGAATTTCAAAAGAGGGGATTGCCACATTCACATTTGTTGCTAATTTTAGAAGAAAGTGATAAGTTAAATTGTCCTGATAATTATGACTCTTTAGTTAGAGCGGAAATTCCATGTCCTGTAACCGAGTCTAGGTTGTATTCTATAGTAACAAAACATATGATGCATAACCCATGTGGACCGTTAAACACAAACGCAATATGTATGAAAAATAATAAATGTACAAAATCATATCCGAAAGCTTTTGCTGCATATACGTCACAAGGTAATGATTCATACCCTATATATAGGAGGCGCGACGATGGAAAACAAGTCACAATAGGTAATAGAACTTTAGACAATCGTTGGGTGGTTCCATATAACTCTTACTTACTTTTAAAATATAACTGTCATATAAATGTAGAAATTTGTTCAAGCATAAAATCCGTCAAATATTTGTACAAATATGTCTATAAAGGTCCAGATCGCATTGCTTTTGGAGTATCTACACATACAAGTCGAGATGACGAGATAGCTCAATTTGTTAATGCTAGGTGGATCTGTGCTCAAGAAGCTTTGTGGAGAATATTCAAATTTCAATTGAATGGAATTTCACCTTCGGTAGTTGGACTACAAATACACTTACCTAATCATCAACAAGTCCAATTTAATATAGATGAGTCAATAGAAGACATATTAAATGATAGTGATAGATCAAAAACTATGTTGATGTTGAGAGTTTTTTAAGAAAAGTGTTATTGACTCGGATGCAAGGCAATACTTATATTGAATTTTCACAAAGATATTGGTGGAATCAAAGACTTAAAGAGTGGACTAGAAGACAAAATATTTGTAAGGTAGTTGGTAGAATGTACACTGTTTCACCATTAGATAGAGAACGCTACTATTTAAGATTATTACTCAATCATGTTAGGGGACCTATATCTTTTGAAGATTTGCGTACTGATTGATGGATTTACATTTGAAACATTTAAACAATCTCTTGAAAAAAGAGGTTTACTAGAAGATGATGATAGTGTCACTCAATGCTTATGAGAAGGCGCAAATGTACATATGCCACCTTTAAGAAGACTATTCGCTACTATTTTAGTTTTTTGCGAACCAATTAGGGTACTTGCGTTATGGGATGAATTCAAGACGTATATGATTGAAGATTACAAAAATGCTAATAAAAACGACCACTCTCTAGATGAATCTTTCTTTATAAATTGTTGCCTTAAAGATTTAACCAATTATCTCTCACAACATCAAAAAAATATTACTGATTACGATTTATCCCAACTAACTTCTGAATCAATAACCAACATTAACAAATTTATAGTTGAAGAAAAATCTATACAAATATCAACAGAAGATTTAGATTCAATAAGAAAATTAAACAGTCAACAACAAAATGCATTTGATAGTGTCATCCATAGTATCGATAGTCATGCACATACAATTTTTTTTATAGATGGACCAAGTACGGAAAAACCTTCTTATACAAATCAATCTTAGCATACATACGTAGTAAATGATTAATTGCATTGGCTACAGCTACATCAGGAATTACTGCCATGTCATTGCCCGGGGGTCGTACTGCACATTCAAGATTTAAGATCCCTATTCTATTAGATTCCACTTCAACATGTTTCATCAGCAAACAATCGGACTTAGCAGACCTTTTACGACATGCTTCTCTCATTATTTGGGATGAAGCAACTATGGCTCACAGGCACGCTTTAGAGGCTTTGGATAGAACGCTACGAGATATTATTGATATAGATGAATTTTTTGGTGGAAAAAACATAGTATTAGGAGGCGACTTTCGACAAGTATTGCCAATTGTCCCAAATGGTACAAGATCTGAAACCATAGACGCCTATCTCATTAGAGCACCATTTTGGAAAAACGTAATAAAAATAAAATTAATCAACAATACGCGTGCTATAAATGATTGTTTCTTTGCTGATTTTTTGTTGCGAATTGGAAATGGAGAGGAAAATTCTTTTAAAGAAGATATGATTAAATTACCTGATGAAATAAATATTCCTTGGCGAGGAGATCAAACAATACATGACCTAATAGATTTTACATTTTCATCATTACACGAGAGTTATAATAACAAAGAATACATAATAAATAGGGCTATACTAACCCCAACAAATGAATCAGTTGAACTAATTAATAATTTAGTTGTCCAAAAATTCTTAGGTAAAACATATATTTATTATTCATTTGATAGTGTAGAGGACGATTCCTTACATCTTTATCAACAAGAATATTTAAATTCTATTTCTCCAGGAGGATTACCACCTCATAGACTAATACTAAAAATAGGATGTCCAGTAATTTTACTTAGAAATCTAGATCCACAAATATGTTTATGTAATGGAACCCGTTTGATTTGTCGAGTTTTTCATAGAAATATCATAGATGCCGAAATAGCTAATGGACCTTTTAAAGGAACTAGAGTTTTTATACCACGAATCCCGCTAAAACCTTCAGATAATGTAAAAATGCCTTTCAAACTTATTCAAAAACAATTTCCAATAAAACTAGCATTTACTTTGACAATTAATAAATCCCAAGGACAAACTATACCTAACGTAGGAGTTTATCTTCCTGAACATGTTTTTAGTCATGACCAACTATATGTAGCTTTATCTCGAGGTGTGTGTTTAAGTCAAACCAAAATTTTAGTTAAAAATGGAAAAATAGATAGACATATAGGTACATTCACAAAAAATGTAGTTTATCACGACGTCATCCACAATTGTACGTAGCTAAGTAAAATCATAACATATAATATATGAAAATAATTTGTAATATAATAATTGTTTACAATTCTTTGCATCTAATACGATACTGCTTCAATGGATCATGTGACAAGCAACGATGCCTCTATATAACATACGACAAGGTTAGCTTTTTTGTTATTTGGAAACAAAATTACATGGTGGAATTGTTTTCGATAAATTTTTATTTATTTATTTTTAATTCATATTCCTTATAATATTTTGATGAACTCTAATAGCCATGGTGGTGAGGTTTTTGTTTGAAGATGTGGTAGCAGCGGCGTCAAAAACATTTCGACATAGGCATCGTCCGTGAGATATTTCAGAAGTTTTCATAATTGGTGTTCACGGTTTATCAAAAGAGATGAACTCACTGCCTAGGTAAGTCTTTTAAGGTTTCGTCATTTTTAGTCATTTTACTTTTGCTTCTTTTTGCAGGGAATATATTACGTGCGTTGAGGTTGAAAGGGTTTATTATTTATTGCATTTTGGACATCACTACTTGGTTGGGATCTTACATGGAGTTGATTGCGTCTTGATTTGGAGCCACGAATTTTGGCAGGTAAGAGCCCTTATATGATATAGTTGAACTAACTTTGATGGCATAGTTTTTGATGGCATGCAGTTACTTTGTTTTGTGTGCTAACTAACTGTAAGGAATATTAATGTCTGATATTCTTGGCCATTATTTTGTGAACTACTCTCTATCCTCATGTGTGCACTGGTTAGGTATTCTTTCTTCTTTTCATTAATGCGTAAGTGTAAAAATCTTTTTCTTTTGGATTGAAAACTCCTGTATATATGTTGCAACTGGTCAATGTTCTTTCCTTTCCCATCATTATCTTTTGATGACAGTGGCAAAACTTTTTTTTGTGAACTACTCTCTATCCTCATGTGTGCACTGGTTAGGTATTATTTGATATTCCACAATTAATTAATGAAGTAGTGCTTGATTAATGATTAATTGTCCACCACTTTTTTTTTCACCAAATAATATTTGCTGGAAAGTTTTTCATTCTTCATGCTAGGAAACAATCTCTTATTAATGTTTCAAGACAAGACTCCTAATAATTTTTTATCATCAGCACGCGTGACCGATTATATCCAAAAACATTTGCACAACTATTTTGCTTGATACATGCTACATTTTTGTCCATGTTGTTACAAGGCGAGGAGTTCGACTTTGTATTTGTAGATGCCGACAAGCCTAACTACATCAAATACCATGAAATCTTAGTGAAGCTGGTGAAGGTTGGAGGACTAATCGGGTATGACAACACGTTATGGTTTAAATCCGTGGCTCTTCCTGATGAGGAGGTCCCAGAATATATGATGGAGAATCGAAATGCTCTGAAGGAACTCAACAGTTACTTAGCCTCTGATGCATGTATTGAAATTTCACAAGTTCCAATTGGTGATGGCATAACACTTTGTAGGCGTGTCAAGTAAACTGTTAGTTTCTTGGTTGAATTTCGATTAAATCTCAAACATTATGCATTTGGTAATAATATGTTAATAATTGGTATGCATTAGTATCTTATTTGAAAAAAAAGTAGCTAGAGTAGTAGTTAAATAGTTATGTTTGCCTCAACTTATTGTTTTGGAAATGATGAATTCAGCATTGCTCTAAAGTGCCCTTCACGTTACAGTCTGGGATGCGGGTGCTGGACGTAGGTTGCATACATTTGAGGGACATGAATCCCCTGTTTACTCCGTTTGCCCTCACTATAAAGAGAATATTCAGGTACTTTCTTCCCATGATTGATGTTTCATTTATGTTACATACATGGTTGTATAAGTTTGAATGTAAGTTCTTTCGACGGATGCAATGTGAGAATACAATTCATTCCTAATTTCGCAATCTTGAATGATTCACATTTTCTGGGCAGTTCATATTTTCTACTGCACTTGATGGGAAAATCAAAGCATGGCTCTATGATTGCTTGGGATCCAGAGTGGACTATGATGCACCTGGCCTTTGGTGCACCACCATGGCTTACAGTGCTGATTGAATACTTATCCCATTTATCCATTGCCCAGGATCTGTCGGTGAGATCATGTCGAACCAGTTAGCTTTATCAAAATCTTTTAATCCTTGCAAAATTAGGTGTATAGAAGGATCTCACGTTGTTCCAATATATTTAGTCATGTCTGCATTGGTATGTAAATCTTTATAACACTTTTATTGTCTTCAACTTTTTATAAGTATTTTTTACAATGATATTGTTCTCCACTTAATCAACTTTACTCCCCACAACTCCATCACATCCAAGTACTTACGTGCAGTAACAGTCACGCTTTGCCGTGGTCATCGATGTGCCTCACGTGGGTAATCACACAGCTCTTTCTTGGAATAGCCAGGGCACGTGTTAGCATAAACCATTGATGTTAGATTGTGTAATTGATCAGCATGTATGTATAGGAGTGAAAGTTAGTTAAGGTTGTTATGGTTGTTGAGTTTGTTAGAGGATTGTCCAATGTAATGAATACATGCGTACATTACTGTTGTAAAATGAAATTTATATATACATATTTGTCATCATATACTCTAAATTCATTAGCACTACAAATATTTAATTTTACCTAAAAAAATTGTTCCCAACTAAAAATTTTGAGCACTTTTATTGAAAGATAATTTTGATACACATTTTTCTCTCTAAATATAAATTCAATAAATTATACAAATTATTAAGACAATATTTTAATATTAACTTTCACAAATGTTTTTTGGTACATTTATTGTTTACGCCTCACGCGCATAGCGCGTGCCCATTGACTAGTATATATAACCGTAAAAATGTATAAAAGACATACAAGTCATATGAAAAATTCTCAACCTATAATGTCATAAATAACATAACTCCAGAGGCTCAGAGTTAGTCGCCCACCATCATAAAAAGGACGGTGAGTAAAGTAAAGTAGAAAGTAACGGTGAGAGACATTTATCCACATTTCTGATCACAACAAAAAATAAGCCTAAAAATACGTATACTCATTTTACATCAACAATTTTGAAACACAAATACATTACCAAACGTTACGGCTAAACAATGTAACATTAATAGAACCATTAAGCATGAACTAAATTCATTAAGTTGTGTATCTAACCCTTATAGCCCATATACTACCCTCTTGGCCACATAGACCTTGGGTAGTCATTTTTTTAGTAGTTCATGTAGATACTATCTTTATTAGTTATGAAATACAGCTTATGGACCTCATATAATAGGTCAGCACATATAGTACTTTGGTATTACCCTAATTGGTCACTGCTTAATCATTTCATCAACCTCATATGGTAGGTACATCATACTAACTACTTAGTATACCGACATCCTCGAGTCCCATATCCTATGTGTCGCGTACACCCAAAAACAACTCACGAATTTCAAGCACATGTTCTAACTTATCAATAATCAAATATTAAGACAAGAAACACAATTCATGTCACTAAGAATACATCAAACATAGCAATACAATCACTATAAATATGAAGCAACATCAATGAACAAAATGGAGAGAAATATCTCAATCAACTTACTTACAATCAACGCAAAGTCCCTAGGCTAACCCGACCTTCCAACACTCCGTATCTCACCAACAACCTCTCAAGACACCTCCCTAATTTTCTGAGGTTAATTAGGGTGTTTTAAGACTTATATAAACTATCAAAGTTCGAGTAAATTAATTAGAAATTTCTTTCAAGAACACCTACAATTGCAAAACCCCATAACTTTGTCAATTCAAATCGAAATCTAAATTTTCTTGATACCAAATTTATTGGTTTTTGCAAGGAATCCAAATCTATCAACCTATTTTGAAAATGATTTCATTTAACTTCTTAAATTAAGCAAAAACCATAATTGAAGTAAAAATCTAAGTTTTTTGACAAACGTTTACAAATTGATAGTGCGCACTAGCTTACCTCATTGTCAATCACTTCAATCTTGATTAATCTCTAATAAATTAACAAGAATTTCCTTCAAATCTTTTGATCTTGTTCCTCTATGGTCTTTCTCTTAAGTTTAGTTCTCCTGTAAGTATGAGTTGAAATGATTTGCATGTTTTATCTCATTCATTTATATATAAGTAAATAAGATTAAACCATATATATTGATTTTAATTTATCACACATATTGAGGCTAATCTAATGGCTCTCATCTTGATTTACATTTACTAACTCACCCTTCATAAGATACATTCGATGTGTCACTTATATCTCGAGGAATATCCATGATTAATGTTTTATTTTGCTAACTTAAGTTATATTTATCTAATTCAAGTCATATTCACATCAATTCAATTATACCTAACACATCACTATTTACTCCGGTCTCACGTCGGCACACATCTTGAGGTAAACTTTTCTCATATCTCCACGTCTATATACTCATGAAAGTGACTTAATAAGTATATAAAATGTGTTATGCATTCATTACACCATAACACTTATTATTCGGTCTTCATGCCAAATGTTAGGTTTGTATACCTGCTCTTGAGCCACATCATGGTCGACGACCCTTAATCACACACCAAATCCGTAATCTAGAATTTAGGTCGTTACATTAACTTAAATTTAAAAAGAATGGACGAGTGGGTCTGGAACATCTTTTGGGGTCGATGGTGTGACCAGACGTCTTAAGAGACGATTAGGGCTAGGCAGATCGTCGGTTCATGATACGGGTGCTGACAATTTTGGTATTAGAGCATGTGTTAGTGAAAAGCCAAGGACTCAAAAGAGAACTTGAAAACTCGAATAATTTGTTTCACGAGAACTTAGAAAAGTGGGAAACACGAGTCTATAACTAAGTTGGGAAGAGCTGGGGAATTGTAGTAGATTGACTATATTGGCGTACTATGTTAATTTTGAATGTATATTATATATAACAGAAAAATATAATATGATGACACTCGGATCTTTATCTACGTGCAGTTATAATACATTTTGTATCATGGATCTGAGTGGGTGAGATTTGTCAGCTCTGGAGAGACGGTGCCTTCTTCCTCTTCTACTATCACCGATGACATCATATGTGAGATACGTGAGGTGATCACATATTAGTAGACATCCTTAGAGGCCTTTAGGCAACGCTTTAAAACTCTCGAGCATCAAAGAGAGGTCGACTCTGTCGATACGAGAGAATTGACTGCGGTGGTAGCATGCCTTATAGACTAGTTGGCGAAACGATCCAGAGATTATGCCACAGACCCCAGCACATGTTCTAGTGGTGCCAAATGTGGCAGTAACATGGACGCATCCAGTTGAGCCCGTAGTAATAGTACCTTTCTACCCACACCAACAGAGGCTTCGTAATAATGTCGATCGCGATTAAGAGCAAGGTAGTAAGGCTCAGTCATTTTCGAAAGAGCTTTGACAGATCTAAGACTTTGAAGTTCTATGGAGATAGAGATGGAGAGAAGATGGAGCAATGGATCCGTAATTAGGAGAATATTCATCATTCTATCTATGTAGACGAGGATTGTTGCATCGAGTTATTGACCATGCACTTAGAGGGAGCTGCTGACGAGTGGTGGTAAGGTATGTATGCTAAAGAGGGCCTAGTTGCGGATTAGACAACTTTTCGACGATTGTTCTTTGAAACTTTTTTAATCCGGTGATGAGGAGTAGGATGAGAGAGGAGTTTCGTGCATCGAGGCAGGGAAACATGCCCGTATTAGAGTTTGTTGACTAATACTCCCGACTATCGCTATGGCAGGAAATCCATTGACCCGAGATGACTACTTGTAGCAATTTGTTATGTGTCTAAGGCATGAGATTAGCCACAATGTGAGTGCATTAGGCGTGACTATGTTCAAGGATCTTGTAGATCAAGCTATCGATTTTGCGTTGACAGAGGAGTTCTAGGATGGGGACATTAGGGCGACACATTGATCATGAGGATCCACGAGTAGAGACTCGAGGAAGAGGTTCAGTGGTTAGGGAGACGGGAGATGAGACTACCCTAAAAGGTCCCACGATGACAAGTCAAGATCGAGTGCTTTGACACAAATAGTTTTAGTTTAATAGTCATCCGCATCGAGGTATAATATACCATCAGTTCTGAGGTTTAACTACGGATAGAGGTAGTCATATAGGGGCCAAAATATAGGATAGAGACAGACACAGACTCAGACTCAATCACTAGCACAGTCCTGGAGTCGAGGTTCTCAATTTGATCAGACATTACTTGTTAGGGTTGTGGTCAAGCAGGACACTTCCATAACGAGTGCCCGACACGGGTGCATGCATTGCAGCCAACGAGTCGAACTGAGCAAGTGCTTGCCATGGTGATGTTGGACAGTTAGGCAATTAGAGAGTCGATCACATGTATTATTTCTATTCATGGACGGAGCATGCACACACTCATAGATTATGGGTCCACGATCTCATTCATATATGGAGGCATGGTAGACATGTTAGGGCTATCACAAATGAGACAGCTTAGGTATCTTATGCTTGGTAAAGCCGCATGAGATAGAGTTTACCTTAACCTTATCTATGAGAGATGCGCGGTGATAGTTGAGGGTTATGATTTACTTATTGACCTTCGGATACTTTAGTTCTTTGAGTTTAAAGCTTTCTTAGGTATGGATTGGTTGGTAGCATACCATGCACATATGGATTGCCATAAAAAGGTAGGACCTTTCGTATTTCGAGACTTGCAGAGTTCGAGTTTCAAGGCAATGCGATAATCGAGAGTAGTTAGAGGTTGAGTCACGATGTATAAAGAGATCGAGGATCACGTGAGACTTTACGAAACTTCAAATTTTGGGAAGAAGATTAAGGACATCCCAGTCATATAAGACTTTTTTTACGTGTTTCTTGATGATCTCTCTGGCTTACCTCCATGCCACAAAACTGACTTCATTATTGAAGTGAAGGACGTAATGAAGCCAAATTTGAAGGCTCCTTACAAGATGGTGAGATTGGAGTAGATTGAGCAGAAGAAACAACTCGAAGAGTTATTAAACATTGGATTTACAAAACTGAGTATTTAGCCATGGGGCATTCCAGTTTTATTCATTAAAAAGAAAGATAGGTTGTTAAGGTTTTGCATTGACTACAGGGAACTAAACAAGGTCACACTTTGGAACAAGTACCTACTACCTCGGATTGATGACTTTTCGTCTAGTTGAGTGATGCCCGAAACTTCTTGAATATCGATTTGAGATCGGGCTACCATCAGTTACGTGTTAGGGATGAAAAGATTGAGAATACTGCTTTCGGTAAGAGATACAGGTCTTTCCAGTTCACAGTGATGTTGTTCAGGGTGACGAAGACACCAATTACATTTATGGACTTGATGAACCGGGTGTTCAGAGACTACTTATATCCGTTTTTGATAGTGTTCATTGACGACATTCTCATCTACTCATGGACGCCTAAGGAGCACGAGTTTCACTTGGGGATTACCTTACAAACTTTGCGTAAACACCGACTGTATGCAAAGTTAAGCAAGAGTGAGTTTTAGATCGACTGAGTCAGATTCTAGGGCATGTAGCAGGGGCAGATGTGATCTTGATAGATCTAAAAAGGTCAGAGCGGTTTTTGACTGGCCTGCGCCCATTACACCGATAGATGTCCAGAGTTTTCTTGGATTAGCGGCCTACTATAGGAGGTTCGTTCAAGATTTCTCTAAGATAGCCACGCCTATTACTTCTTTGGCCAGGAAGGATATCAATTTTGATTGGACCGAACACTGTGAGGATGCCTTTAAAGAGTCGAAGGAGAGACTAATTACGACACCAGTGTTGGTATTACTAGAAGATGGCAAGGAGTTGACAATCTACACAGATGTTTCAATAATGGGACTGGGAATAGTGTTGATGCAGGAGGGCAATGTGGTGGCCTAAGCCTCTTTCCAGCAAAAGGTGCACAAGAAGAACTGCCCCATTCACGACTTCGAGTTGGCAGCGGTGGTCTTTGCACTGATGATATGGCGACACTATCTCTATGGAGATAAGCTTATGTTGTTCACAGATCAGCAAAGTCTCGAGTATTTGTACACTCAGACTGAGTTGAATATGAAATAACGGAGGTGGATCTAGTTGTTGAAAGACTAAGACTTCATGATTGAGTACCACCCCGGAAAGGCAAACGTTGTTGCTGATGCCTTGAGCTGGAGATAGTTAGCGTTGCAAATTCAACCAAAGTTCAAGTTGTTAGAAGTTGCACTTGTGATGTGTATTTTTGAGATTTCGATAAGCGTATGGATTTGTGCACAGTTGGGATTATAGCAGATGCTTGTCCAAGTGATTGTGACGGATGAAGGGTAGATTCGAGCTACGATCGATACCTCAGTTTGGCCGATAGTCTCGGTTTTAAAGATTGGACAGTGGAAACGGATCAGAGTTTGAGATTTTGGGTACAATATGGATTCTAGCAGTACCATAGTTGATAGAGGACAATCTTCGAGAGTCACACCGATCATGCTATAGCATTCACCCAAGTTTCACCAAGATGTACCAAGATATATGACGATTGTATTAGTGGCTGGGCATGAAGGAAAATATGGCCAGATATATTAAGAGCAGCGAGATATTTTAACGGGTTAAAGTTGAATATCGAAGACCTAAAGGACTACTCCAGCCATTACCCATTCCTCAGTGGAAGTGAGAGCACATTGCGATGGAAATGGTGACAGGATTATTGACTACCTCGAGGAGCCATGATATAGTATGGGTTACACTCGATAGATTAACAAAGGCATCGCATTTCCTATTGATTTGACTCTTCGACTTGTTTACTAGCCTAAGTCGAATTTACGAGCGGGAGATAGTCAGGTCACATGGGGCGCCAGAGTGCGTAGTGTCAGATATGGATCCCCAATATACGTTAGGGTTATGGCAGGGTATGTAAGATCAGCTAGGCACTCGGAGTCACCTCACTACTGCTAATCACTCGCGGATTGATTGATAGTTAGAGCGACTGACCCAGGTTCTCGAAGACATGATGCGGAATTGTGTACTCAACTTTGGGGGTCACTAGGAGGAGTATTTACACCTGTGTGAGTTTTCTTACAATAATAGTTATCATTCTAGCATTAGGTTGGCGCTGTTTAAGGCTTTATACAATAAACGCGTAGGACACCGTTCATCTTAGGTAGATGTAGCTGAATAGTGGTAATTGGGCCAGATGTGGTATGAGATTACATAAAAAAATGAGGCTAATTCATAAGAGATTATGAACATTACAGGATTGGCATGAGAAATACGCCAATCTAAAATATCGGGCAGTGGAGTTCAAGAAGGGGGACTTTGCATACTTGAAGGTGTTACGTATAAAGGGGTACCAGAGATTTAGATTCAAAGAAAACTCATATTGCATTAAATGGGAACCTTTTAGATCACAGAGAGACTTTGGAAGGTTTCCTATCGGTTAACACTGATGTCTTATATGCTAGTGGTACACTCAGTGTTTCGCATTTCTATATTGAGGAGATGTGAGGATATAACATGAGATATAGTTTACTGAGAAAGATTAATGGGCAGACTAGACACGACTTACGAGGAGCGACCGATTGAGATTCTTGACTAGAATGTGTAAAACGTTAGACATAGAGAGATTCCCCTTGTGAAGGTCAAGTGGTAGTTCCACGACGACCATGAGTTTACTTGGGAGCGCGATACCTACATGTGAGAGCATTTTCTTGATTTCTTTATTCAAGTATAATATGAGTCTCAAGGACAAAATCCTTAAGTTGGGAAGATTATGACATCCCGTCACTGACCAGATTGGACTCAACCCGATCTGACCAGATCAAAGGCCCAAACCTGGTTCGACCAGGTGACACGACCTTGTTCGACGATTATGTACCATTAATAAAAAAATAACATTTTGGTGTGCGCATAATATTTAATAATTAGATATAATAAATATATGTTTACACGCAACACGATGTAATGCGAGGACTGGGTATCGCCTCGAGATATGCATTTAGGCAGGGATTACATGTTAGAGGAAAATATGAAATAAATCACTAACATGAATTAGGATGGCCTAAGGTGCTAATTAGATCTAAATGGATATGCCTATTGTAGGAATATAATAAAATCCAACTTATAGCCTATGCTTTAAATAAAAAACCATAGCCTGTGTAAAATTGTAACACATATGTCACATAGCAGTCAAACAAGAAACTATGGTGCATGGACTTTATGTTATACATGGGATTGATCTCGAGATTTGTAAATACATCTTGATGAAGGACCAAGACTTAGATCTAGTTTGAATAGATAATCATGCAATATGGGACACTTGTTACTTATAAACAACACTTGTCAATCTAAGTAAATTCATGTTTCTAAATTAACAACTAAGCAACTTGATTTGGAGGCTTAATTAAAGTACTTAACTTAAACTAATCATGTTGCTAATTATGAAGTGTATGATCCACTTTGGAACTTTAGATGTGCTACAAAACTCATATCTCGATGCGTATCTAAGGGCCATTGTTTTAAGTTGATACAAGGTATATAAGGAACACTTAAGTCAATGCCGCAAAAGAAAACACCCCACAATTGAGAGGAAGAACATGAGTTGCTGGAAATTGAGGATTCGAGGAGCAATTGTAGTGCAATTAGAGTTTTGAAGAGGAGAAACATTAGATCCACAACAATCCTAAAGTAACCCCTATATTTTTCCCTTTCAATTTTATGGATTTTAATGGAATAAGCATGAATGTAGGCTGATGTGGTTTAATAACAATGAGACCGTGCATGTGTTTAGATCTGAACTCCAATTTGATGCCTTTAAAGAAGCATTAACTAAGAATCAAGAATTCAAACTTTGGTTGACTTGAAATTTGATTTTTTTGGCTTGAATTTGGGGATTTAACTAAGATTTCAAAATTGGGGTTTCATGGACTTATATAATTGTTTTAAAACTAATTTTAAAATCACTTTAAGCTAAAATTTGATCGGAAATTGAGGTGGATCAAATGCATGTTAAAAAAATCTGAATAACTTAGGCTATAAAGATCCTTTAATGGTGAAATTGGCTATAGGTTGTTAAATTATAGAATTCTTGTTATAAACTGATGTAAATGAACCTCAAGTAACACCTAAGAGGTTCCCAAAGGTACCCCAAGTCGAAACAAGATGAATCAACCCAGAAAGAATAGATTAACCATGTTTAAACTTCAAGAATTAAACATGCAATATCGATAAGCATTACTCACTCAATTAAACTCCAATTGGAGTGAGCTTTGGATATGTTGTTATTGGGTATGGTTAAAACCTTGTAACAAAGTTTTATGGTATTTGAAGCTATACACTACGAGAAACTAAATTTGTAACCTTATTTGGCAAAATGAAATACAAATGTGCACAATGGTCGTAAAACTTTGATATCTCCTTCGTTTTTAATTGGAATTGTGCATACCATACCTTTTAGAAAAGAAAAGATGTAGACTTAAGTTTTTGTTTACTTGCACTTGCCAAATAAGAATTTCTTGATCATCAAAACAAGCTATCAAGGCATTGCATCATTTATGAAATTTAAAGTATATTGATTAATTCAAAGAATTGCATAATTGGGTTGAGAACTTTAGGATATGTGCATGCGAGTAACTAGGTAAATGAAATAAAAATCTCGAGTCTAACACCATATTCTCAAGCTTAGGCTCGACAACGACACTTCGACAGGGCTTTCGACATGTACTACGAGGTACTAGACGCACGGGTTTCAACATGCCACACGCGAGGTTTGTGATTACTAGGGATTTATAAACTTTATCATGCATCATATTATAAATTGCGTAGTTAGATGTTCACTGCATTATAATTATCTTTGACCATGCATCTAACAACTCGGACCATTAGGAGCCATCTTCGAGTATTAGATGGGGCCTCTTCGACGGCAATGAGTTTCCTTTTCTAGCCAGTCGGGCAGCTTGAAGGGACGACTATGTGATGATTTTCTACCCTCCAACTAGTATGGCAGTTGGAGGATGTTTTTCACCTTTAGGCTTTTCTTATGAAAGGGTTAGAGTATGTTGGTGCCACTCAGGTTCATGAATTCATATGACGAAACCAATCTTAATTGTCAATGTTAAACACCGTCAGGCCAACGGGATTTAGGCTAAGTCCATGCATATATGGGGTTCATCGAAACCGCCTGTTCATACTAAAAAATGATTGAATCATGTTTAATTCCTGCAATTTAGTTATATTATTCCTTGTCAAATTACATTATGCTGTGACTTTTATAAAACCCTATTGTTCATTTACTGGTGGCCTTTGGAACCCGATCCATCATCCAATGAGCAAGGGAAGGGTAAGGCGGACCGGTGAGACAACAACTTCAGACTAACCTGATCTTCACTGTAGGAGTGATCTCTTTTGTGTATATATTTTGTTTTATATACCAGACTTACATTTTCATTTCATGTATGGATTATAAGATACCTTTTGACATGTTCCTCGACTTAGATTTACAATACTGATGATATGACAGGTGTTTTCCCCATTTAGGCTCTCATTTACTTTCTAGTTTTTTATTGTATGTTCACCGGACTCCGAATATGCTCGAATTAAACTTAACTATAAAAAGAATGGATGAGCAACTCTAGAAGGACTTTTGGGGTCAATGGTGAGATTAGACACCTTAAGAGAAGGTTTAAACTAGTCAAACCTTCGATTCACGATACAGGTGCTAACATGTAGCATCCCTTATCTTGATTAGGGCGATACCCGACTTGAAACCCTAATTAAACCCCTATACAGCAGCTAGACTTAACTAGAGCCAGTAGCCTCTCCTTCAATAAATATTAAAGTATACACATGAAAAATTAAAAAAATTCGATAATATAAACGATATACATAAATAATGAGTTTATTTAACCAAAACTCATTTACAAAACCTTCAAAACTCTATTATATTACAACAACAAAAATTCAAATAGTATATATATACAAGGGAGTCATTACATTGTAGAGAATATCGTAAAACTCTAAGGCCTTCTTTTTTCTTAAGCTGAAGCACTAGGGTGAGAACGTGTAATGTTAATTTGGGGTGAGTGGTCAAACTTGTTCGGTAAGTAAGGATTCACATACTATCAATATTCCATATAATAATCAAGAGTGATATGCAATAACAATATAAACCAAACATAGCTTACGGGACCATGGAAAGTATATAATCCAATAGATAAACAAATGCAAGTCATACAATCAATGGCTACTATAATGTGTTTCCCATTTCATTTGTAAAACTAGGGTCGATTATCCACTGATACCATTAATACGATTGCTAGACCAATACATTGGTTAATGCGCCATCTAGCCAATCCATTAATGTTCAGTGGTTCAATCCCGAACCCTCTATTGAATGTGTAATCTGCACAACCTATTTAGCTTAGAAGAATTAACATATAGGTTGGGAGCCAAGCCCATATCATATAAAACCTATTCTCAACTCTAGGGTTTACTTTTTCCGATCACATCATACGCCATTTTCCATTTTATTAAAACATATCATAGTGTACATAGCCCCATTCAAGTCCCTAAACTATATGAACTACATATACTACATATCGAGGAATTATTGATAAATAAGCAAATCCATACTTACCTCGATTTGGATTTCCTAGTCTCGTTACACCGTCCGAGTCTCCTAGTGAATTCTTGGTTAAATCTACATCAATACAAGTTTATTTGGATTAATTTGATGTTAAAATAGTCCTAATACGATCCTAGAACTCTAGTCCAAACCTCGTTTGATCTTGATAACCAAAACTCGAGTTATCACATTTTCAATTTTGACGTCGTGAACCACATTGTGAACCGCGTCGTAGGTCATATTGTGGGAAGAAACCATGGCGTCCTTCACAGCGTGATATTTCTACTAAAACAACATTCCATGTCGTAGGCTTCACCCATCGACTTTGCCTTCCTCCCCGGCGACCCCTACGACCTTTTAGATCTCTTGGACACCTCCAAAACACTCCCAGGAGTCAACACATGGGTCTCACCACCTATATAACTCCTCCCAACAACATCCAACAACATCATCAAAATCATCAACAACAACGACAACAACACCAACTCTCAACAATAACCCCTATAACCACCATTGAACCACCTTCGTCCAGAGTTTATAGTGAGCTTCTAGACCTCCCTTAACGCCCCTAACCCATGTACGACATCCCAATAGTCCACACGAACCTCATAACTATCCTTTAACTCTATAAAAATCAGTTGAGAAAATGAGGGAGTGAGCAAAATTACCAATGATGATGATGATCATCACAATGATGGTGACAGTGATGGTAGTTTTGGCATTAAGATAAGGGTGGTGTTGGTGAGGATTGTAGGAGCAGAGAGAGAGACATAAGGGTTTGAAAGAAATGAAGAGGAGATGAGACGATGAGGATTAATTTCAATCCTTATCTCTTACTTATACCTAAAGTAATCCGCATCATGCTTTCAAAACCATCATCATCTTCATCATGCATCTCGAGTTGCATATAATGGTGCTGAGCCTAAAGTGACATAATGTTAAAATGAGACGGATCAACAAAAATCACGTATCTCGAGGCTTATCCAATATCTTTCAAAAATCTATTGATTTCATTATATAAACTGTAGGTTATGTTAATCTTGATTAATCAATAACCTATAAAAATTGTTTAACATGTCACAAAAACACCAAACATCATGGAAACCTACACACACAGTAATCGAGTTACGTCGGACTTAATCATAAGCATAACTTAAATTAATTAAGATTCATGTTAGCGTTAATCAAGGTACGATGGACTTAATCATGGTTCGTTACAAATACCACATGTTGAAAGTACTATAAATGTAGACGACAATAGTCATTGTGCTTAGAGATGATTATGGAAATATTAAGGGTGTTGTGCGCAGTACGAAGGTGGAGGCCCTTTAACAATGGTTGACACTTCCTAACATGGGACTCTTACTAGTAATGACCTTTAATGTCATGCTAGTCAACTTTTCACAAGTTAGTTGCTTGACATTTCCTTCTCTTCATAGTCTCCCACCACCGTCTTTCAATAGTCGGGTTATATTGGCATGGTTAATGGTAACAATATACATTGGATTAGGGTAAGTTTGTAATTCATTTTTGAAATGTGTCTTATCAAATTTTAGGTTAACGATAATGACTTATTATTTGTTGCACTTTGAAATCGACAGGTCAAATTCAAAGTTAATGCATCGCTTCCCCCGGTATTTCCATTATGGGACTTATTTGTTAATAAGGATGCTCGAGGGTGGGGTATGGGCTTTATCATATGAGAATGTGTATCGGTACTATCTTCTCAATAATGCATGCCTTATGTGGTAGACTTAGCGTCACCTTAACTAAGTCCGGAGTTGGCAATTATTTGTTATTATTCATGAATAAACTTTATGAAGTAGTTGGAATGCGTTATTTTGTGGACGAATTATGGTTGTAGATGGTTTTAACTTTTTTGAAATCCATAAACGTAATTAAAAAGCCATTTATTTGTTATTCATGTAATCGGTTTGAACACATTACCTTGTGTATTACAAGTTGTCCATTTTATTGATTGTTTCTACTAGTTCATTAAGCTGCCTCGTTTAAGTAATGTTGCTATCAAAACCACTGTCTCGGTTAATTAGAAGCAATACTAATGGGCTAATCACATAAGTGCAATACCGACACAACTTCATACGCATTAAACAAAACGATCGACCCATGTATACATAACTATCGAGAGGATTGTCTAGGTGTTCTACAACTGAGACAATACCATATAAAGGCGATTATGTAGACATGAGGACTTTGCTATCATCTCGGTTGCCCCTTACCGAAATAATTAGACTAACAATACATATAATGGGTGTCTAATAAGTTAAAATGGGGTGCCTCACTAAGTCTTAGTCAGTGGTGCCCGAGATAACGCTATTTCTCTCGTTGGTGGGTCGACCTACGATGTCGATACAAATACGCCAAAGCAACTATGCCCCATTCATAATTGCCAACCACATCAAAATTTTTAAAAAGCTTCAGCAATGCAATTAAAACCCATGGCTCACTTTTGTTCACGAAAAGAGTGCATGAGAGCAGGTACAATAAGTATGCACATGCAGCGAATTTCACGTTATAGTAAGTAGAAGTAAATGACTTCGGTTAAGGACGTCAATAAATCTTATGCCAAAACTTCCTCATGGTGAGTTAACGACCTCAATTCCACAAACTGGGCCATGCTCGGCCTAGGACATACGTGGACCCCCTAAGTCGGCACTTGCAAGATCATCGCAAGCCTAGTAAGCCTCAATCCCATTATTATTATTATAAACTTTGTCTTTATAAGTTGAGTTATTTGGTTTGCAAGATGTAAATTTTTATGAACATAGGGGTATCAACACCGTCCCGAATACCTTCACCCGTAATGAACTCAATAATCTAATTCTAGTTGTATGTTTTGTAGGACTGTGACCTAATGGCCAATCCTACGTAGCGAACTCGGTCAGTACTCGAAAGTCGAGACCGAGGTAATAATTAAATAATTTTACTTAATCTTGATGCTTGTTCTATATGTTTATATATGTGTGCACAACTTTTAAATAGTTTTTTTATAAAAGCTGAGTGTGCCACGTTACCTCGAGTTGCGTACGAGCGGGACAATTAGTGGATAAAAAACTTGGGCTTGTTCATGACTTCATTCACTTACTTATACTCTAACTAGTCACCTAAATTATGTAGCGAGTCTCAAAATAATTTAGGATGGATGTAATTAAGTCTATGTGCTTCATTTCAATAAGGCCTAAGTCTAAAAAAAAAGTGGAAATGTATAAATTTCCTACATGAGTGATTTGGCTTAGGCATATAAATTAAGCCTAAAGTTGAGAAAATATCCATATTATTATGGTACCTAAATTATTAAATGAGTTTCATGGATCATATTTACTTATTGCATACCATATAGTGTTTATGGATTATCAAAAAATGAAATGTTAGAAACTTGGATGGATTCTGTGGCAGCCCTGCCGCCCCGGGGTGACGTGTCTTCATGTACTTCTTGCCCAGTAGGGCCCAACTACATGTGTCTAGCACTTGTCTGTCCACCTCTTGTCTCAAAATTCGTGTCCACGTGGGTTTTATCAAATTAGTTAGTGGATTATATGTGTTTTCTTAACTTATTCTCTTTAGGTATTTAAAATTTTATTCTAATGCCTAACCATACTAGTGGGTTGTATCTTACAAGTTAACATATACCAGCGGAAGCCTTACTTGATACAATTAGAATAAGTAACTAGCATTGTAAACATTATTCGTAAAAGTAAATCTTACTGTGGAAAACCCAGAAGAATATTTTGTATATAAGCGGCAGTACCATAAACAAGGTATATATACATGTACAGTGTCATCTCAAGTCCCCCAATACCCAAAATAATAAAAAATATCAAAATAAGCATGTACTAATAGGTCCTCGACGGCGGGCAATCAGATGTAGTCGCCTAGGATCCATTACCCCAACTGGTACTAGGATCTGCACTCAATCATCACAAAAGACAGATGACGAGTATAATAAGTAAAATCCCAATGAACCCATTTGAGCATTCTTATAAATAAAATAAGGAAATGCAAGAAGTACTATCAAATATACATGCGAAATGTAAAGACAAACAACTGTAAATGGCTAATCGCATGAATAGATAACAGCTAAGCTAACAAATGTATGTGCTTGCTCAAGATGGACTAGATTGTACTTCGGGTCACCAAGTTCCCACCAGTGGTCGCCCAACTAGCCTGATATTTGGTCCCTAACAATGCATGCCAAACTCATTGAGTCACTGACACATGTACTAAGGGCAAGCTCAAGTCAACATTCATTAATGGCTGGGTCACACGTGTCACAGCCCAATGCATCATGAACACACAACCAGAAAATCCGGGGAAGTAATCTCAATCCAAGACCAAGTAGAAGAATGGAATAATAAAACATCAAGTTAATTATAGGAATGAGTTTCGGTTGGGTTTTAAAACAAAATCAAATATTAGCTCAAGAGTCCAATAAGTCCTTTAAGTCCAATTTTATAAGTGTTTGGATATGTATTAAGTTGAAAATCACCGAAATAACCCCTTAAATTCATATTTTATTTGTCATTATCACGCTAATAGGTCTACCTAGCGGCTAATGGATCTACCTTGCGTGCTAGGTGAAGTTAACTTGTTAGGGGATTTGCTAGTGTTTGCTCTCTTGTTGACAAAATTTTCAAGTCAAGAATTATGTCATTCCCCTCTCAATTAACTACTCTAGCCTGGTTTATACCCTCTCCATAGATTATTAACTCCAAAACATCAGTTAGACTCACCTCATAACAACAATTAAGTCAAAATCCTAAAATCCCAACATTCACTAGTTTTTTCCAAATTCAATAAAAATTCCAATTCATGAAGAGCCAGTGATAAATCCTCAATAGAAATGATCATTAAACCCGTAATTCATTAAGTTTCCATAAAAAATCAGGGATCTAACCCTCCAACTCAAATTTTACCAAAAACACATAAAAATAGGTTCATTGAAAAATGTATGAGATGAAGATGATGATTACCTTAGTTTGATCACTTGATTTGTCCTTTAATTTGTTGAATTCCCTGCTTGAATGACTTTTAAATCTCTGGTTTTCTCTAATTTTTGCATTTGAATGAGTTAGTGGAAATAAAAATCTCACTCACCTGTTGTATATAGTTTTTGGTCTTAATCAAGTGTGCGTACGTATCTTAAGGATTATCTTGTGGTCACATTTCATGTTGTCCTACACCACTTGATAACTCCACTAACACACTCATCTCCTAGAACTACTCACTTCAAATCATTTAGATGTCCATCAATGGTCCACATTATTAATTTAAACTATAGGCTTTTCTTTGTTTGATTTAGGTACCTTACATTATATTTAGCCTTATCAAACCATGTGGTTAGTGTTTTATTTATCAAAATTAACAAACTTACGGTCCCATTAACCTTTGGCTATCCAATACCCGGTGCCCCGCGTATCGACACGCATTTTGAGGCACGCCATATCCTATTGTTTAAATTTAATTTACTTATCTATGGTTACATTACTCATTTCAATTGAATTACTTAGTCATATTTACATGAGTTTGTCAAGTTTCTTTAGTGTACCCATACTTCGCATCTCGATATCCCCGTTGACACGCACTTCGAGGTGACTACCCATCACATAACCTCGCACGATATTGTTATTCAGCATACACACATGCGATGTATTTACAAGTAAATTCATAAAGTGCATCACAATTTAAACAACATAACACACAATTTACTAGTGTACCTAGGTCGATGCGTGTCCTAGCCTACCCGCGAAGTCCATGTGGATCCGAGCTGACATCCATATTTGAAATTATGAAATAAATAACGGTGTTAATAAAACGGGTTGTTACAATTCTTCCTAACTAAAGAAAGTTACATCCCGAAATTTAACATAATTGAACGTCATACCGTGAAATAACTGAGGGTATCGTTCTTCGCATCGTCGACTCGAGCTCCTAGGTAAGTCCCTCCGTCCCATAATGCTGCCAACGAACTAGGACCTTAGAGAGGTCCCTGTTCCTGAGAATCGAACTCTGCAGTCAACAATCTTTATTAGCCTTTCCTTATAAGTCACGTCAGGATGAATCTAAATCTCCCCCAAATCAATCATCGGTCTCGGCCCTGACCTAGCTAGTCTCAACATCAAAATGTGAAATGTCGGATGAACCCTAGCTAACTCAGTAGGTAACTTTTGGCAATATGCGACACTGCCCACTCTCTATATGATCCTAAATGGTCCAATAAATGTCGATGCCAGATTCCTATTAATACCAAACCTTCCTCGAAGGGGAAACCTTTATATATACCATGTCGCCTTCCTATAGCTCAGACCCTCGTGATATCGATCCACTTATTTCTTCTATCAAACTTATACATCTTGTAATCTCTAAGGAATCTGTTTGATCTTCTTTTTAATCAACAACTATCTCAAGCCCAACGGTTATGGTATCTTCAGGCTCTACTCAACACGCAGGTGATCTACAGGGCCTCCCATACAGCGACTCAAACGGTGGCATACCAATACTCGCTTGACAGATGTTATTATATGAAAATTCACACAAATGCAAATAATCATCCCATGAACCCCCAAAACTGCAAGATATAAGCCATAAGCATGTCCTCCAAAATCTGTATCAATCACTCTGACCGTCCATCTGTCCGAGGATGATAAGTAGTACTAAACTGCAACTTTGTGCCAAACTGCTCCTGCATAGCCTCTTAGAGCCTCGAAGTCAACCTAGGTCTTTGTCCGATACAATAGAAACCCGCAACCTATGCAATCTAATAATATCATACTCAAATAATACGCTTAGTTGTGGGAACGTGTATCTCATAGACACTGAAATGAAATGAGTTGATTTCGTTAGTCTTTCAATCACGACCCAAACTGCACCGTGACACCTCGATATATGCGGTAGTCCACTGATGAAATCCATGGTCATGTGCTCCCGTTTTCACTATGGAATGGGTAATGGCTGTAACAGTCTATCGGGTCTTCCGTGCTCAACTTTCACCTGCTGGTAGATGAGACAACTCTTGACGTAAGCCCCTCGTCAGCCTTCATCCATAGCCACTAGAATAGTCACCTTAAGTCATGGTACATTTTCATCTAACCAGGATGAACCGTGTAGCGTGCATCCTCCAAAATCTCGTGTCTCAAACACCGATATGTGGTTTCTATTCAATAAATGCACTCTGAATCCTGAGCCAGACCACTGAACTGCTCATAAAGCTTATCAACCCTCTGACACTCATCAACCATATCAATCGATACGATAGGAACTCTCGTCTGACAACAAATGTGTTGCTCAGCCATAGTCGACACATCTGTCATGCACATAGTTGTTCCCTCCTGTAACAAGCCATGCTCATGTGTCATATGTTGCAAATCAGTTTGACAATCAATACCACTCTTGCTCAATGCGTTTGCTATGACGTTCGCTTTTCTAGGGCGATACTTTATAGCGAAGTCATAGTCATTCAGCAGTTCAAGACATCTCATTTGGCGCATATTCAGATCCCTCTGAGTGAAGATATATCATAAACTCTAGTGATCCGTATACAATAAGAACCTCTCTCCATAAAAGTAGTGCCACCATGCCTACAGTGGAAAGACGACTGTTGCAAGCTCCAA
The DNA here is from genome assembly GCA_039657365.1 of Stephania yunnanensis. NCBI lineage: Eukaryota > Viridiplantae > Streptophyta > Magnoliopsida > Ranunculales > Menispermaceae > Stephania > Stephania yunnanensis. The sequence continues at coordinate 24,035,026 of CM077580.1, forward strand.
GTCGTACATTGGATAATTCCCTTCATAGGGTCTCAATCATCTGGAAAGATATGCAACTGTTCTACCCTCATGCATCAACACACATCCAATACCTATGTCTGACGCATTCGTATAATTTGTCAAAGTCTTTCTCCGCTCCGGCAATGCCAATACTGGTGGAGAAGTAAACCTCCTCTTCAGCTCATAGAAAGCCTGCTCACACCCTCTGACCAAACAAATCTAACATCTTTCTTAGTTAGTCTCATCATCGGCGCTGCAATCAAGGAAAACTCCTGAACAAATCGCCGGTAGTATCTTGCAAATCCAAGAAAACTCCGAATATCGGCAACTGACTCAGGTGTCCTCTAATCACTGATAGCCCAAATCTTCTCTGAATCCACATAGATACCCTGATCATTAATGACATGTCTTAAATATCTCATCGCACTCAGCCATAAGTCGCACTTACTGAACTTGGCGTATAATTTATGCTCTTTTAGTGTCATCAAAATTGTCTAAGGTGTCTTTCGTGATCCTCACGAGTCCTACTATAAATCCGGATGTCATTGATGAAGACTATGACAAATCTATCCAAATACGGTCCCAAAACCTTGTGCATCAAATCCATGAAAATCGATGGGGCATTAGTCATCCCAACGACATGACTATGAACTCGAATAGGCTGTACCTCGTGCTAAAAAAGGTCTTCTGGATATCCTCTTCTCGAATCCTCAACTGATGATAACCTAAGCGAAGATCGATTTTTCAGAAGAATCTGATGCCTACCAACTAATCAAACAGATCATCATCCTAGGAAGTGGGTCGCGATTTCATATCGTCACCTAATTTAGTTTCACATAGACTATGCACATCCTTATTAAACCGTCCTTCTTCTTCACAAATAACATTGGAGCTCCCCAAGGTGACATACTAGGATGAATAAAACCCTTCTCTAATAACTCATCCAGTTATCGTCTAACCTCCTCCCGCTTCGATGGTGACATCCTAAAGGTCTACTAGCAATCGACTGTGTCCTTGGTATCAACTCAATGATGAACTCAATAGCTCGTAGTGGTGGTAATCCTGGTAGATCAACCCGAAACACATCGAAAAAATCTTTAACTACCAGAACATCCTCAATCCTGACCTCTATCTTAACCTTCGGCTCAACTATCGCTGCAAATGCCTCAATCTCTTACGCCGTATCTAGTCGACCTCTAATGATAGGTAAGTGAGTAGTGGATCCAACTAGTGATAACTCTGGCATCCCAGGAATATGAAACTAAATCTTCGTACCATAACGATCTATCCATGCATGATAAGGTGACAACCAATCCATCCCAATAAGAGCATCGAACTCTAAGTACTTTAATACTCGAAAATCTATCGATAACTGATGTCCTTCAACCTCTATCATCATGTCTCAACATATCTGGTTAGTGTATATCTTGTCAGCAGCGGCCGTACTGAGAGTAAGGTGTATGCTAGTATATATGTATCTAACCATAACTCTCCAACAATGCGCCCATCAATAAATGATAAAACACTACTAGAATCAAATAGAGCATGTATAGGTCTACCAAAAATATGCAACGTACCCTTGACGAGCTGTCTAGTCACCCTGACATCCGGCTGCACTACTGAACAGGCTCTCTCTCAAGCCTAGTTTAGCTCTTGACGTGGTGTCCTAAAGTCTACCCTTAAATGTCCCATCTAACTATACCTGTGACATCTACAGTGTTGGGGCATGTGCCCTAGGTCAATCCATTAACTGTCTTTATGAATACTTTTAGTTAATAAAATAGAGGATTTCATTTGTTGTTTATTATAATTAATTTGCATGTTTACATTATAATAAGATCCATGGGTATTTACAGAAATATCCTAAATGTCCCTAGTCGATCATTATACTGGGAACTATAATGAATTAAGATTAGTGAGAGTCTTGATTGATGATCATATGATGATTATACGTATAGGGATACGAATCAAGATCACGAGTACTTGTTAGGGAACAAAGTACTAGACCGACCCGCTATGAGAACATCACATGGATTAAGTCATAGTTGTTTCTCATGATAGGTATATTTTTCAGTCCTCTGACTTGAGATTACCAGAGACTTTAACATTAGGAACATAGTGATTTGACACTATCAAACGTTGTCTTTAACCGGATGATTATAAAGGTTGTGATTGGTTACTGTGTGAGCGATGTGATGAAGTCGTGTAATCGAGATAGAATTTGTCCCTCTCATATAAAGAGAGATATCTAGTGGATCCCTCGATGTGTTAAACTGTTAAAAGGCCTAGTCTAAGTGAATTGATATTGATCAATGTCACTTAGATGTTTTCGGTCTACCTAGAGATCGAGACTAGTACGATTGAACATGTTGGATGACAATTCCATGCCTTATCTTTGATCAAAAGGATATCGTGTGACAAAAGGATGTTATATACACTATTGATTAGGTTGTATCGATTTGATATTCATACAACTTAGGTAGTCATAATGTCTTGCTAGAGGCCGCTTATGACTTGTATACCAAAATATGTTTTGGTACACTCCCAACGTTGTATGAGCCTATTGGGTCGCACACTAAGAATGGTTTTGCGAGATTTTAAGATAGTTCAGAAAAATGAATTTTATATGATAAAATTCATGATGTAAACGTCCTTGTGGTGTATTACACTTTATTCTTTTTAGGGGTATATGTGTAATTTACTTAACCGTCTATATACAAGGGTTGTATAAATAGACGCTTTAAGTTAGAATACACGCACGAAACATTAAAAAGCCGAAACTCTATTTTCGTTTTAGAAAAGACTTAGGGTTTTTTGGTATGCTCTGGATCTTTTTGAAGAGAAACAAAAGGTTTGGTATTCTCTCGAAGCTAGCACTTCGAATCTCGACCGCCGTTCGTGTGTGGACTACTGGTAGAGGGCGTTCGTCGTTGGCAGCACCTTGGAGATCGATCAACCTTCAGAAAGGTATATTGCGACTGAGGTATGATTAAGTTTTTCATGATTTAAACGTTTTTAATGGAATTAGATTCGGATCCTGTTGGGGTTTTTGTCAAAATTGTTTTGTAATCTCCGCTGCGCATGAACCCCAAAACCCAACATACAATAGTCATGCCTACTAGCCTTTCCATCTCCAAATCTCGAACCCTGAACCTTGTCTCTTTGACCCTTGTCATGTCCCTCTGATCTCGACCTCGATGGTACATCTATGGCGGTAACTTACGTTGATTTGTCGGTGCTGGTGCGATGGCGTGTAACCGATTGTCTCTTCTTACTATAACTGACTGCCTTAGTGATCATCCCTGCGGGCCCAGTCCCATCTGTCATCCCTCCAACCTCTATCCAGATGATCCCTCTGTCTATTCGCCCTCCGATCTAGCCTAAAACTCTACCCTGTCCGTACCTCAGTCCTAGTCATACGTCTGCTATCCCTCTGCATCAAGTAGGTCTCATGTGCCAAATCTCAATCGAATATGTCCTAAAGAGTGGGTGCTCCAGACGATACTACTGCAAAAACAATCATATCCTCAACTCCTCTAGTAAAATAATATATTTGCGGATGCTCCGTTTCCAGCTGTGTCTATAAAAAATAAGAGTAAATATTGGAATCTCTCTATATACTACAACGAAGTCTGGTTACCTTATCTCAAAGTCAGGAATTCCTCCCTATGTCTCAATCTCACCTCTATGGGTATGTACTGATCATAGAACAACTCTCTAAACTCAGTCCATGTCGTCAGCTCTAAATGAGTATCCTGATATGTGGTTCATCATATTGTTGCGTGGCCTCTCAAGCGTGCCCCAGATAACCATGCCTGAACACTCATCTTCATTAGCTTATGGAAACGCTGATGAGACACAATCCAATTCCCTACAGCCTCGGGGTCACCACCTTCATAAAAAAGCCTGGTTGAAACTTCAGGAACTCTCTCAACACCTTCGTTTTTGAAGAGAAGACGAATCCCGATATAGTAGAGGTAATATTCGTTATCTGATCCGTGGTCATGGGTGGAGGCGTAGGAGTCATCGTCTCCAGTGGAACAACAACTGCGGTGGCTCTCTCTGTATGTGTCTTTGTTGCTACCTTCTCAACGAGTTACTTGGCTATCTGAGCCTCTTGAGCCGAGACTCGATCCTCTATACTACAACTTGTAACTGGAGAATCCATAGCTACATCACTAGTCTGACCATTCTTATGAGGCGTAGTCGACTTTTCGTCCATAATTTGCATGGAGAAGTATGCTCCGGATCAGCCTCTATGTATATACATATGTCATATATATAAAATGGAAATATAACACATATATAAGTCTTATCTCTACCCGCCTGACATCACATCCTAACTAAAGCTCTAAGGCAGTAACTTCGGGTTTCCACAACTAAAGCTTACTCATTAAATTATATACTCTTTCATTTTACATTCCCAACTTCCAAGAACTCGGGCTCTGATAACAACCGTGGCGGCCCTGACGCCCCTGGGTGACGTGTCTAAGTGTACTTCTAGCCTAGTAGGGCTTAACTACACGTGTCTGGCACCTGTCCATCCACCTTTTATCTGAAAATTCATGTCCACGTGTGTTTTATCAAATTAGTTAGTTGATTATTAGCATTTTCTTTACTTATTCTCTTTAGGTATGTAAAGGTTTATTCTAATGTCTAACCATACTAGTAGGATGTATCTTACAAGTTAACATATATCAACGGAAGCCTTACTTGATACAATTAGAATAAGTAACTAGCATGGTAAACATTATTCATAAGAGCAAATCTTACAGTGGAAAACCCATAAGAGTACTATGTATATAAGCAACAGTACCATAAACAAGGTATATATAAATGTATTGTGTCATCTTAAGTACCCTAATAACCAAAATAATACAAAATATCAAAATAAGCACGTACTAGTAGGTCCTTGATGGCGGGCAATCAGATGTAGTTGCCTAGCATCCCCTTGCCCTTACTGGTACTAGGATATGCACTCAATTGTCATAAAAAGATAGATGACGAGTATAGTATGTAAAATCATAAAGAACCCCTCTAAGCATTAGCATAAATAAAGTAACGAAATGCAAGAAGTACTGCCAAATAAACAAGTGAAATGTAAAGACATACAATTGTAAATGGCTCATCGCATGAATAGATAATAGTTAAGCTAACTAATGTGTGTGCTTGCTCTAGATGGACTAGATTCTACTTCGAGTCACCAAGTTCCCACCATAGGTCACGCCCAACCGACCCGACACTTGGTCCTTCACGGTGCTGGCCAAATTTGTTGAGTCATCGACACGTATACCAATGGCAAGCTCAGGTTAACGTTCACTGATGCTCGGGTCACACGTATTATAGTTTAGTGCATCATGAACAAACGACCAGAAAATTTTGGGAAGTAATCTCAACCCACATCTAAGTAACAAAATGGAATAATAAGACAACAAGGAAATGATAAGAATGAATTTAAAATAGAATCAAATGCTCAGAGTTTTTCATTTGGGTTTTACAAACCTTAAACCACTCTCCGACCCTAAACTCTCATATCCAAACTGACAAGCTCCCTGGTACCGAGTTACAGTTCACTAAGTCCCTGAAGTCCAATTTTATAAGTTTAGGTTGTTTTTAAGTGTTTGGATATGTATTAAGTTGAAAATCACCAAAATAGCCCCTTAAATTCATATTTTATCTGTTATTAGCGTGCTAATAGGTCTAATTAGTGCATTAATTGATCTACTTAGCGCGCTAAGTGAAGTTAGCGCGCTAGGAGATCTATCTAGCATGCTATTATTCTTGATTTTGAAAAACAATTGGAAACCCAGAACGATTAGCGCACTAACCAACCCAGTTAGCGCGATAATTGCCCTCTGTAACAGAGTTCTCAAGTTGAGAATTCTGTCATTCCCTTCTCAATTAGCTACTCCAACCTAGTTTATACCTTATCCATACATTATTAACTCCAAAACATTAGTTAGACTCACCTCAAAACAACAATTAAGTCAAATCCTCAAATCCTAACATTCACTAGTTTTTTTCCAAATTTAATAAAATCCCAATTCATGAAGAGCCAGTGATAAACCCTCAATAGAAATGATCATTAAACCCATAATTCATTAAGTTTCTATCAAAAACCAAGGATCTAACCCTCCAACTTGGAATTTTACCAAAAACACACAAAAATGGGTTCCTTGAAAAGTGTTTGAGATGAGGAAGATAATTACCTTAGTTTGATCATTTGATTTATCCTCAAGGTGTTGAATTCCCAGCTTCAATGACTTCCAAATCTCTGGTTTTCTCTGATCTTTGCATGTGAATAAGTTAGTTGAAATGAAGATTCCACTCACCTGTTATATATAGTTTTGGTTTTGATCAAGTATGCATATGTATCTCAAAGACTATCTTGTGGTCATGTTTCATGTTGTCCCACAACACTTGATAACTCCACTAACACACTCATCTCCTAGAACTATTCACTTGAAATCATCTAGATGTCCATCAATGGTCCACATTATTAATTCAAACTATAAGTTTTTCCTTTGTTTGATTTAGGTACCATACATTATATTTAGCCATATCTAACAATATGGTTAGTATTTTATTTATCAAAATTAACTAACTCTTGATCCTACTAACCTTTGGCTACCTAATATCCGGTGCCCCGCGTCTTGATACGCATTTTGAGGAGCGTCATAGCCTAATGTTTAAATTTAATTTACTTAGCCTATTGTTACATTACTCATTTAAATTGAATTACTTAGTCATATTATGTGATTTTGTCGAGTTTTCTAGTGTACCCGTACTTCACCTCTTGATATCTGCGTTGACACACATTTTGAGGCGACTACCCGTCACATAGCCTCGCATGATATCGCTATTCAACATACACAAATGCGATGTATTTACAAGTAAATTAATAAAGTGCATCGCAGTTTAAACAACATAACACACAATTTAGTAGTGTACCTAGGTCGACGTGTCTCCTAGTCTACCCGCGGCTCCACGTGGATTTGAGCTGGCATCTATGTCTGAAATTATGAAATAAATAATGAAGTTAATAAAACATGCCGTTACAGAGACCACATTCTTAGTACATTGATTTATCTACTCTTGTGTCCATGTGGGGATTTAAATGAGTCATATTGGATCATATGATATGCATGTAGGAACTTACACCAACTATGGATATATATGGAGATTTGATGGATGAAATAATACTAGGATAATCTAATGGCCAAATTTCAAAAATTTTGAGTATAAAAGACCTACTTAATATCTACACCATGCATGAACACAAAACACTTTAGCTAAATTTGGAGAGAAAAAATCAAAGGAAAGGTGGAGTTGGAGCTAAGGATCTCAAGGAGTTTAAGTCTTCACAAGGATCAAATCCTAAGTAACAAATCTCTTCCATTTAAATAATGATATTTGAGGTTCTTTAAATCATTCTACTGCTGGAACTTTGTCAAGTTTGATGAGAGATGATTATGAATCTAAAAATCAAGATTGCTTTCATGTTCATACAAATTTTTTGTTTTTGTTCAAGAATTGGGGATTTCGGTCAAATGAAAGAATGGACTTATTTTCTTGTGTAATTGGGTGTTTAATCTTTGATTTTCTACTCTTATATTGATGTTCAATGATGTCTTATATTGGGTGTTAATATTGGACATAAAACAAGGGGTTTTAACCATGCATTGTGAATTTTGTTGTTCATGAATAATACATGTTTGATGAAATGCCAAATAGTTGAAATTCTAGATAGCATAAATCCTTCATTTCTTATCAGAATTAGTTGATTTCTTATGTATTATTCTTGGATATTTGGACAAGATTCTCACCAAAAACCATGTTATTTGGATGTGTGGCTTGAGAGTTATGAATTGTTCATACTGCTGGTCCGTAACTCTATCAAAGTGAGTTGTTTTAGCATTTAAGTGTACTTTACCATTTAGGAAAGCCGAGAAATAGAACAACTTAACATTAGTATCTCTTAAAAATTGAGTTATCTTCTTTATTGAAAATGGACTGAAATTTAGTTCTTGTCCATAGAGATAATTCCTTTTGTAAATGTTTGGATGTTGGACATCTTCCAAGGACCTCCACTTGTCCAAAAAAGCCAAAATCTTCAGAATAGTTTGAAATACTATTAGTTAGGTTCCCCGAGAGTTTCAAGTGATTTTGAAGTGTTTTGTATGATTTTTCAAATGAATTTTGAAATAGGCAAGACTTAATTACTTAATAATCTAATTTTTGACTTAAGGTGTTTCGGACATCAAATGATGTTGGAATTGAACCAAAATTTTCATTACGTGTTATTTTGTTATAGTAAAGGTTTCAACTGAGTTTTGTGATTTTTTGGTGTATCTAACTTAGTTTTCAAGTCATGCTTCGAATAAGATATTGATATTTACAAATAAGGACTTAAAGTTTACTTAGAGTCTCTAATTTGGTTCTTGATCATAATAATGAGATTTTAGCACTCAACAACTTTGGTTTTAAGTTAATAGACTTCAATGAACTAACACCAATAATTTTAAGAATTTATATGAGTGTTTTAGTCGTATTTCAAGTTGCATAAAAACCAAGTTTTTGAAAATTATTCTAAGGTCCCTAAGGGACTGTTTTGCAAACTAATGCATTAAACCTGTTTAGGATGTAGCGAAGTTGAGATTGGGTCTAAGTTAAGTAGAAAAGTCATTGAGGCAAATAATAGAATGTATTATAATGAATTAGATAGTTAAACTTAAATAAGCTCTAATGCATACCTAATGAACTCTAATAGAGGTATCAGGGACTTAGAGCGTTAGTGTCGAGTATCAGAAGTGTAGTATGGACATGTGGGATCCCCGTTTAGATTAAATATTATTGTTTGTTGAGGTAAGCAAACTAGTCAGAAAATAAATACTATTTCCTTTCACTTTCGTTGTTTATTTTTGAAATGATAAGAAAAAATTGTTGGACTTTAATTCCCCACCAAGTGGTTTAGGTGTTTGAGTTTTAGGCCTAGTTGACTATGATCACTCGTGAGTTGAGCATACAAGTAGCTCCCGAGGCTCCTCCTAAGTTTGAATCCTTTTAATGTGAGCATCAGGATCATTGTGGCTCCACAATTGACATTCAAGTTCCATAAGTAGCAGGTATCAAGGGTCACTATGGCCTCTTTTGGAACTTTTTCAAACTGCGACTTGGGTAAAGATAGCGGTGTCAAATGAATTGATATGGCTTATGAGACTTCGATCTATGGTACAAACTTCTTCACTGGGCCTTTTGCCGATGTAGAGCGTATATACCACTCTATCCCTATCTTATGCTTACATGCCACTTGTTATCTATTGTTGATTGTCCTATTCTGCCTATCATCTACTTTACTTGTTTATTTACTATTTCTTTCATTTCCTGCATGATCTACAAACTTATCATTTATTATCTTGAAATATTGTTGAGTTTTTGTGAGATTTACTCCTTAGGATTGTCTCCATCATTGGTGACAATTATAGGTCCCTCTAATAGCGGAGGCAAAGTGCCCGTGTTTGACAATTATCTTTGAGTTTCCCTCAGAGTCAGCCTCCTCTCTACTACTACACCGTAGGTTCTTTTTGATATTTTGGATGTACATATGAACTACACTTTATTTCTTGTTATATTTTGGGATATTATGGGTTGTGAGAATATAGATACATGCATATGATGACTTAATTGTTGTATTGTATTGATTCTCACTTCATGCATATACATGGAATCTATTTTTGCAGGATTTCCACATTAGGATTGTCCCAACTATTAGTCATTAATTTTTAAGTTGTTTTAAATTGACTAACTTCGCTAAAACTTATTAGGACTTATTGAAAGTAAATAATAAACTTAATAAGAAACTTATGAGTGAATGACATGGAAAAGATGCTGACTAGGCAAGCGTTGATTTCGGGGGGACTGGGAGTCGACATAGGCTTAGGCCGCGCGGGGCCTAGTTTATAAGGTTAGGGTTGTCACACCTCCCGTTCATGACTCAAATCCGGTAACTCAGGGTATGGTTTCGATTGGGAGTCAGTTGCCACACTCAGAAGATTACCTTCCAGACTAGATCAGCTTTCGGACACTCTAACTAGGAGCGGAATTTCATAAATAGGCACAATTAAAGAAATTAAATTCAAGAAGTAGAAAATAACTACTAATAATACTTATGCTAGTGTACTTACAAAGAAATAAGCCAAGTTAAATCAAATTCTTCAAAATCTACAATGAACACGTACGTGACTCCTACTCGATGGTCCATAGATTCTGGCTACTTAATTCTATATCTTATACGTGTTAGAACGCGTTTGGAATCAAAATCTCATTTTTTGGCAAAATTAGTTAGCGAACACGCTTAACGGTATAAAAACCCTATTGAGAACCCTTGTGAGAGCTCTAATATTGACAATAACTTGTTTAGCTCTATTTTCTTCCCATTTATTTTAATTTTTGAAAATATGAGATTTTTTCAAGAAGCGGCATGATTGGCCAAGTCTCAGCTCGACCAGTTTTTTCAAATTAGATATTTCTCCCTTTTCTTCTAAACCAATTGATTATTATACATTTTTAAATTATACATATCAAATATATAAAAGAGCATATCTCTAAATTTTGAGTCGTTAGGAAAATGACTTTTTTGCTTTCCTTTCTCTTCATCTCCAAATCTAATTCTTCATTTCCGATTCCTTTTCACCAACTCGAAGTCGCAATGTGTTCTCTTCGTTTCCATCCTTTCTCTTCATCTCCAATTCCTTTTCACCAACTCGTAATGCATTCTCTTCATCTCCAATTCCTTTCCATCGACTAGAACTCACTTTCTTCTTGCGTTCTCTTCATCTTCAAGTCGACCTCTTCATCTCCAAATCGTTTACACCAACTCCCAATTCATTTTCACTAACTCGAACTCGAGTTTATGTCCAACTCTGCCAATAACAAACACAACCCGATTTGAGAAATTTGACTTGCATATTGTAAAGGAGAGTTGTGTGCGATTGCGATTTCTTAGGTAAGCAACTTCTTTGAATCTCTCCTATCTCTAATGTCTATAATCTGCTAAAGCCCTAAACCCCCTAATGCCCTAATTTTATCTTTTAGGATATTGTACAAGTTACCTTATCGTTAATGCCTACAATTCCTTATTATGATTAATTTCATTTTTTTCTTTTTGGAGTATTTATTTTTATTGAGTTTCATTATTGGTATATGACAATTTATTGATGCCTTGTTTTGCTCATTTTAAACTTCAAATGCTCTGAAGTTGTTTGATGAAATGCCCATAAGAATAGTGGTCTGAGTATCCTTACAGAATTGACTATGTGCTTTGTTTTATTGATGAATGGCTTGTCGGTTGTAATTTAAAATTGGTATTTTACAATAATTTGCATTTCCAATGATTTGAAGGTAGTTATCCTCTGTAACATCCCTTAACTCAATTAAGGCAATGCCCGTCCTGAAACCCTAATTAAGCTCTGGCACACTAGTCTGGCTCGATCAGAATAACAGTATACTGATCATCTTCATACTTGATAATCACAATACAATATACCGTATATCAAATAATTAATTGAAAACATAACGGAATTTAAACTTTTTCGATAAAATGTAAGATATAAAAAATAGGAAAAAATCTCGATCGTAAAACCAGATCTCATCCTTGCTTATTATAAAATAATAATTTAATACAATATATAAATAGTTGGAAAATCAATTCACCGTAAAGAAGACTATAAAATCTTAATCATTTTCGTTCCTGAGCCGAAACGTACGTCGATAACCTGAAATGTTAATAGGGAAATAAGCGCTCCAACTAGCTCGATAACCGATGCTCGTAAACGTATCAATTATCGACTAATATCAATAAATAAATAAATAAATAAATAAATAAATAAATAAATAAATAAATAAATAAATAAATAAATAAATAAATAAATAAATAGCAATATGAATCTAAAACACATCTATTCAAGAATTAAAATGATGTAACAATAGATAACATAATGCAAGTCCAAAGGTCAATTGTAGTTGTACATGTGACTTGTATTTTCATTTAAAACTGAGCTGTGAACTCTCATTACCTTGAATTATAGTCCACATAAACTTATAGGTTGGCCGACATGTGACTTCTATGGTGTATCCAGGCGTAACGTAGCTACCAACTCAAATAGAAAAGCAACAATCGGGTACCTCAAGATTTTTGAATGGAAAGTGTTGGTAACGATCCAACACTTCCATCATCACTCCAGTCTGATTCCCCCATCGTACCTCTTTCCAGGAATTTAACATAAAATAAATTCAAGTCATAGTACATTGCCCCATTCCCAGTCAATAATGCTATATGAACTAAATTTACTAATTATGTTGCAAATTTGATAAGAATATGAGTCTCACTAACCTGTGGCGAGCTTTCCTAATTTTATACTGACTTACACTATTCTCGAGATTCATATACCTTTTTTCGTCGACAAAGAACCTAAATTAAATCAATTGTCATTAATTTGGGTTCAATAGTCATTAATTAGAGCCTCTAATAGATCTTAATCGAATTCGAAATTGATTTATCAAATTTTAGGTCAATATGACTATTTCTCCTTTTTCAAAGTAAAAACACCGATATAAAGTCACGAAAATTTCCTTTTTTTAGAAATCCACAATTTTTATTTATTTGACCAAAAAATATGATTTTTTTTTATTTTTTGGAATTTATCCCGAAACTCCAGCATTTTATCCCTTTTTTTCTTTTTTTTTTTCTTTTTAAATCCCTGAACCAGACCAGTCCAGTTCAATTGAATTGGACCCTGTTCGGACCGGTCTAAGGATTAAACCCTTTTTTTTTCTTTTTCGTTCCTCTCTGTTCCATCAGCAATGCATTTTTTGTAATTTGTTGGGTTTGGGTTTGACATAACTCCAAGGCATTCTTGGGGAAAGGAGATGACTCCCTGTCATCTCCTTCCTCAGATCCAAGCCTCCCCATCAAAATCTCCAGTAACAACCACAAGCGGCAACAACAGCCAACAAACAACAACAACATCAACAAATGTCTTACCTTCGTCGATCTCTCCTCGATTTCGACTTTGTTTTCCACATCCTCACCCTAGGTCTGGAGATCTCCCTATCTCTCCTTCGATTTTTGAACTTTCTTTCTGGTTCGATTTCAATTTCGATATACAGTTGAGGCATGGCTGTGTTTGGGTTTTGAGATAAATATAAGCCTTCCTCAAGATTCCTATCACATGAATCTCGAGGCAAATGAGAAGGTTCATTCATTTCCATTTATGTTTTACCTTTCTTAAGATACATGTTGCATATTTCGATATCGATCTTGTAACTACTAGCAAATTAATATAACCTCCTAACTGACTTAATTATGATCAATCACAACTTTTCTCGAGATTCACAAGAATAAATCTCGAGGACAATCCAAAATACGAGAGATAAAGTCATATTTATTTTCCATGTGATCTGTTTATACGCATCTCGAGGCGTGACAATGCCAACCAAAATACCAACATTCAGCCTATTAATCTCCTCGATCCTCATACTATGCGTATTCGAGGCAAATCTGATGTATCATTTTATTTGATTTAAACTATAGAATTCATTTATATATTTATATATAAACTATATATAAATATATACCACTATGTATTTTCGCGGCTATAAATTCACCAGGCGTACCAACGACCACATTCAGGCGTGCACACTATCGTACGTCCCATACATGTCACCCTTAACCTTGCATGTCACTAGGCGCCCACTAATTATTAATTATTTATTAATTTTCAACATATACAATTTATATATGAATATACATACTATATTAACATGCCTATGACTTTGCTGTGCAAGCCAACGAGTTCACTCGGGTGTGGACACTATCCTATGACTTGTGTGTGTTGCATTTGACCCACACACGGTATTAGGCATCCCATAATTTGTCAGTTATTCGGTTATATGCCAATAAATCCAATTATTCTCATAATGAATAATATAAACCATATAAACATCAAACGACACATAAATCACTTACTTAAGGTAACGGGTCATTTCAGTCTCCCTAATTTAAGATAGTTTTGTCCTCAAAATTATAAGAAACGTATAAGTTACTTGTAGTTTCGAAGAGAAATGAAAATTGTTATTCCATGTATAACTTCCGTTCCTAAGTTATCTCTACTTTTTCATGGCACAACTACTTTACTGTAATCTGAATCTACAATGCTCTTTCATAGATGAGTCTTTTAAATGTACAACAAAATTGGTTTTTGAACTCTCCAATAATCTATGATGCTTGACTCCTTGATATATTTATCTTTACCAGTTGTAGTTATAAATAACCTAATATATTATACCCTCTCTGTGTACCTCTTAATTATCTCAATTTCACAAAAGTTATACCTCAAATCTTAGTTATGTACATCAATGTGCAATAAGATTGAGTATTACACAAATGAATCTAGTTTCTTTCAGTGGATAAACATTATGAGACACAAGCTCAAAATATTTATTCTTAAGAACTAGGATTAGCAGCTCGATTTCTTTGTTAACGCAAAGAAAATATGTTGTACAAAAATTGAGAATGGTTTTCAGCTATATCAATAACTTCTTCCATCGCTGGACGCAAGTATCGGATCTCCATTCGAGGAATCGAATACTGAAACACCATGTCATCTCACATCTCCAAATACATATATCTTGTTTAATCCATCAAAAGAAAAACATAACCTCATTGACAAGAATCTGTAGACTTGGTCATTCTATCAACTACAACTCATATATCATTGTGCTAACCCTAAGATTTTGATAATCTTGTTTCATAATAATTATATTTTCCTTTTACCATTAGGTAAAGACAAGAATTTATCTAACCTTTCAGGTTTTTATTATCCAATTCTTCAGGTTTTTATTATCCAATTTCAATTTACTAGATGACTCTCATATCTCTTTATGAATTTAACTACATATTTATTACCTTAGACAATCCATAATCTTCTCGTATACCTCAATACATTATGACATTGCTTGTATAACCAATACAAAGAGATCCATAAGGTCATCGAAACAATTCTTCCATAATATTTTTCTTGAACTAAGATTTTTATTTTAGCAATTAATGCATTTAGCACAATTTCATTAGACAGTCTAATCTAGACACTAATCATTCATAACCAAATCTTGGTATATTAAATAGTTTCATTTAGATTTCTTAACCACCATATCACCCGAGTTAATCAAACTTTTGGCTCATTTTCAAATCTGAGCTTCAAGTAACATATTTGTAATTACTAATTCTAACAACTCAGTTAATGATGCATCGGCAAGCTTTATAAATCATCATCCTTATTACACATCTCTCTCGAGATATAGTACTGAGAAGTTCTTATATAATTACATTTGGTATTTTTTCTCTACTCAAAGTATTGATAACATCAATTACTTTCTGTGGGTCATTTCTCATAGTGAATTTATTATATTCGTGATTTTAGGTTACTTACTTCACCTCTAATTTCTTTCACTCTAGCAACTATACTTTTCAAACTCTAAATAGCTTGAAAATCTCCAAATCACATTGCACCAATTTTGAATTTCATACTTCTCATTTTTCTAATAATTTTCCTCTAAGATTCTCTATTTTTAGGGATCACTAAAAGTCTTTTCCAATCCCTTTCACTTGGTTAAATTTGTATTTCAAACCCTACGATGAATGAATGAACTTGTGCAACCTATTCACTTGAATTGATTGACAAATAAGTTTGGATATACACCCATATCTTATAACCCTAATTCTCAGCTCTAAGACTTATATTTGCAATTCATTTCATTCATCGTTTGAAATACATTTCAAGCTTTTATTCTACAAGTGATGCCTTAAATTCTTTGGTACGACTACTTAATCAGTTATTTCATAATAGTTCTTCTCAAACTTCCTTGAACTATATTTTGAATAATATAAACTACAATCTCTTGCATCATTGTGTCAACATAAAACTACCTAGATAAAACTATTAGAATAAGCATCTAACTTTTTCCATATTCCAAGTATAACCAAGCAATTATTGTAATCAAAATACATTTCAATTTTCTCTCAAGGCATTTTTGCATTATTTATGACTCATCTCAATTTCTCCTTTAAGTTAATTGAACATACAACAAAATGATACTACAAATCTTTGTATACCTTACTAGTATCATTTAATTATTCCAAAATAACACTACTTCTGATTCTGTGTTGAATATAAGACAATTCTCTAAATGTCTCAATCTTGGTCAAATCCATTGACTTGCAATTAGAATTCAACACATATCCGAGTAATTTATATTAGAGACTTAGTATTTGCACTTGCAATCTTTTTGGCATAAACTAATTTATCGTAAAATTTCATATAACTCTGCGATGTTACTTGTACATTTTCTAAATCTTCAAAAATTTTAATATTATCATTAATGACACAATGATAATCATACTTCAATAGAGTTCAACAACTATACATTTTCCTATTTATGATCATAACATGAGCTTTAGTGAGTTACAATGGTTCGTACCATGATTCCTATCATAATTAAGTCATTGCCTAACTTCATACTCACATACTCCTAATTCTAATATTAGTTTAATGGAAACCAGATCTCAATAACCCTTCGAGAATAACTAGTTTCATGTAATAGATCCAAATGAGTAGTCAATTTATGGTCAATGAATATTCATTCCTGATTTAGTTTAAGTTGATTCATCACTCGAGTTGGTTTGACATCGAAAATCAAGTAATTAATGAATTTAAATCTAACATTGTGATAAAATTACAAGAGAACCAGACAAACAAAATCCTTGAAACTTTTACAATTCTCGTTCATCAAGTTTCAATTCCCATAAAGAACCTACACTATTCTCCAACAAATTTAAGCCATTTGAATATCAAGTGTAACTTTATTCTATGAGTCATCATTCATAAAAATTTAGAGATTTACTCAATTTTTGGTTAGAAGTAGCAGTTAGTGTAGTATCCCCTATCCTGATAAAGTTTATACCCGTTCTGAAACTCTAATTAAGCCTCATCAATCCAGCTAGACTTAACTAGAGCCAGCAGCCACTCAGTCAGTACCTAATAAACTCAACCTGTATATTGATATCGAATAAAGAATAAAAAAATGCACAACGAAAAATATAAAACTTTTTTGATAATTAACAATATACAAAAATATGGAGTTTATCAAAACCCAAAACCTCGTTTATAAACCTCCAACCCTTTTTATATACAACAAAATAACTCAAACAATGTATAAGTATACAAGAAGGTTCATTACATCTTAGAAAATATAACAAAACACCTAAATCTTCTCATTTCCCTTCGCTGAAGTGATAAGTTGTGAACCTGAAATATTAGATTTGGGGGAGCGCTCCAACTTGCTAAGTAAGTAAGGATTCACAAAGCCATCAACATTTCATAAAATAATCAGGAACATTATAAAATAACAATATGCACCAATGTTAACTAATGATTATGGAAAGCACATAATTCAATAAATAACGGATGTAAGTCAAACTGTCATTGACTATTACACTATGAATCACATTTTATTTATAAAACTTAGGTCGATTAACCATCGACGCTATTGGTGTGATTACTAGACCAACACATTGGTCGATATGTTGTCTAGTCAATCCATTAATGTCTAATGGTTCTATCTGAAACCCTCTAGTGCATATGTAATCCACACAACCTATCAAATTGAGCAGGAGTTATATATAGGGCGGGAAGGTAACCTATATCTTATAAACCTATTCTCAAAACTAGGTGTTACTCTCGTGGATCACATTAAACACCGTTTTCTATTTATTAAAACCATCATAGTGTGCATAGTCCCCTTATTCAATCCATAAACTACATGAACTACATATACCAACATATTAAGGGAACATTGATAAATAAGCGATCCATACTTACCTCGGTTTAGGTTTTTGTTAAAGAATTCCCCAACTATTTAGGTATTCATGCTTTCCCGAGGATCCAACACCTATCGCAAACCATTTGCGATCAATATAGATCTAATACCCTCTATTTAGAACCCTATTTAAGTCCCTAAGACCTCATGAAATTCTAACTAAAACTCAGCATAATTATTGTTTTCTAGGGTGAGAGCGTGCTCCCTCAATTGGTAGGAGTGCTCCATCAGCTGAGTTCATCCTTACTGATGATGGGAATGCGCTCCTCTGCTAGGTGGAGGCACTCCACCCTGTATTATCTCAACAGTAAACAAGGCAGTCGCCACTGTTCCATCCACAAATCGTTACAATAAAAGTAAACATTACCAAAATTCATCAGGGAGAACCTCTAGTAAGGTAACTGTCACGGCCCAAATCTTTAACCCCGTTTTAATTCCTTAATCAGGATCATCGACCTTTGACGTGGGACCTACACTGTGATAAGTGCACCGACCGAGGTATATCGTATTTGTGTATTGATGTGTGCTAGTGTTATGTATTGTGTAGACTTACTAAATCGGTTTGTACAGTTGTAGGTGTCGAGACGAGAGCGGGGACACTCCTCGAGTAGCGTGCGAGCTTGGGAAACGGGTAATTAGCATTTTGGTAAGTCTTATTTAATACTAATATGAAATAAGGAATTACTTATAAGCCTATAGTTGTGGTTGTTAATGTAAATCAAATTAGAGGCCTATAGTTGAGTAAATTAAATGGAAAGCATAAGATTGGTCTAGATATACATTGTCACATCTAGGAACTAGGTGAGTAATGAAATGGTGTCACTTAAGGTTAAGTTAGTGAGAGTTAGTGGGATATATGACAAAGGTGGACCATTAGATATTCCTAGGGATACATAAATCCATGAAGATTAAGGGCTAGAAAGGAACATCCCTCAATATATATTATTAGTGATCAAACAACATGCAAACCAAATCACTCATTCATTTTTGCTGGAGAAGAAGAAGGAATTGATGAAGAGTAGTGAATCATCAAGGTGTTGAAGGAATCCATTAGAGTTGGTGAGAAATTCTCAAGCTAGGGTGCTACATCAACTAGGTAAACATCTTTTTAATTGAAATTAGAACAAGTTCTAGTTTTAGGCTAAGTTCAGATAGTAGATGATTGAGTATTTGCAATTAATTTATATATTTGGATTTTTCATTTCAAGCTGGTACTCCAGTTATATTTAAGTTCTTAATTTGGTTTTGAAATCATAAAGATATGAATTTTTAAAATTGCAACACCAAAACTAGAATTCTGAATGTTGTATTAGAAATCAACCTGGGTAATTTCGTCATAATCTACCCATTTTAGATCCAAATTGATCCAAACTAGTGGCATTTGAAAGCTTATTTAAAGAGGAATAACTTTGCTTAACTGAATGTATTTTGATTCAAATGTTTCCATCTCCAAACATGCTCTACAAATAGGTACTAGAATTAAAAATGAAAGTTTTGAAACTAAATCTAGTAAGGGCATAACTCCCTAACTACTTATACAAACGAGCTGAAATTTTAGTATGTTGTATTTGGATATATTTTCTATCTTTTGACCAAAGATCACATTTTTAAAACTATAGATTGGGAGAAATAGATTTTCTAATTCCGATGGTCGGATTAAATTCTATTAGACCTATGTCTAGTAAAATCATGATATCTCCTTCATTTTAAATCAGAGTTTTGCAAACTAAACCTTTCTGGAAAGCTAAGAGAGAGACCAAAAATAACTGTACTAGTGGAGGATTTCGATATTTTAACCATTTCATACCTAAAAACTGCATTAAACGTAGGACTCAAATTGAGACTTAATCTAGTCTTTAAGGACTGATTTAGGAAGATTGATTTAAAGTCTATTGAACCAATTTAAATGAAAAATAAACACCACTAAATTGAGCTTAAACCCATTATATTTGAACTAATGAGATACCAAACTCAGGAACGTACGAAAAGGATACGGGAGAGCGAATACAAGATTTGAAGTATCGGGAGGCCAGTAAAGCTAGGACTTTACTTTGTTGCTGTGAGTATACCCAATGGAAACTTTACTTGGCATTTCATTTCTGTTAATTTTTGTCTTAGCATGGTCCTTTTGACTATTTTGCCTTTGTATTCTTATATCATGTGTTCTTTGTGTCTATGTTCACTTGATGAGTATAGTTTGCATGATATCCATTCATTTGATTTGATTCATTGATTATATCCCATGCTATGTCTACTCTTGTTTTTTAAATGTGAATTGAATGATAAATAACATACTATTAGGCTAGTGAATATCTTATAAATGTTTAAGAGGACTTGTATTCCTTATTTGTTTAGGTGTGTAGGTGTGTATATGCCTTGACAATCCATACTTGGTATTTCTTGAAATTTAAAAAGTAGTTTTTGCATTTAGGTCCCGTACTCGATCTAGGTGTGCACGACTCACGGGGTTAGAGTCCCTGGGGATGTCGGCACATGTTACCTGACATTGTATGACACTCGGGGTTAGAGTCCCTAAGGTGGTCTACACACTGGGGTAAGAGTCCCTGGTAACACTTGGGTTAGAGTCCCTTGTACTATATGATTATTGAGTCAGAGTGACGCGTTTCACTGTCGACCGGACCTAAATCACCACTACTTAGCCTAGTGTCAGTATCACTTGTTTAACTCTGGTATTTAATCGCATATGGTTTATTTTCCAGTTTTCCCATTTATATGTTTTTAAATACCATTTGAATATTTGGGAATGCCAATTGAACTTGTCATGGGGATTATTGTTTTATTCTTGTACTCACCATCTTTTTTATGACTGTGGGTGCAGAGCCGTCTACCAGCAGGCCGGACAAGGAGAAGATCGTTGATTATCCCTTAGCCCACTGCGCGTCAATGCATCGATTGTAGGTCTTATTTTTGTGTTTTGATTGTATATGTTATATATGTCTTTTAGATACTATTTGGGGTTGTATATTGGGTTGAGCGTTAGTTCCCCGACTTGACTTAGACTATTTTACTGTTTCACTACATTTTGAGGACTTTATATATGTGATGTCATTTCCTGGTTTTCCATACTTAGGATTTTATAAATGGCTTCTACATAAACTACTAAGTGTTTTTGCATAACCAATAAGACTTCGCTATTTAATAAATTTGATAAAAGTTTTAATTAACTCTAAATTTTATAAACTGGTAGGACTAGTGTATTACTTATCCTGAACACGAGAAAAAAATGTCTAGGTTGTAAAGTCTGACTAATACGTAGTTAAGTCCTGCGTGGTTATGATTAGGGCTTAATTAAGGGATTAGTCCAGGCGGTGCCCTAGATTAGGAGAGGGGCCGTCACAGTAACAAACCATTTTTGATAATCGTACATGATAATTCACATAGAAATCATCATCCACCATTGAATTGAACTTCAAAAATATCAAAAACAAATTTACCATAATGATGATCTCTAGATTTCTAGTTGCATAAGCTCATCAATTCATATTGAATTAACTCCCTAATTGATTCCCTAAAGACTAAACACTAAACCCTCAGCTGCACTCTCACTTTCAATCAATAAATAAGGATAACCATGATATTTTTATTTGCATGTATGGGTTTTCCTTTAGATACGCATCGTGCTATCTTGAGGCTGATCAAGTGATTGATGTTTTAAAATACACTCTTAAAGTGACACATATTTTAGCACAATCAACACTTACACTCATCTCGAGGTGATCCAACGATCCATATAATTCAAGCCAAACTTATAGTTTTAATATATATATATATATTTATATACCAAATATATATAAATATATATACTTCACGTATTTTCACTCCAATAAGTTCAACGGACATGCCTACGAGTATTCTCGGGTGTGTACATTTATTTTACGATCCCCTTGTCTCATTTGGTGTATCGGCCAATTATTATTTATTTATGTATTTTCCGATTATAGGCTTGTATATAATTTATCTTCTATACAATAACCTATAAACTCATTAAACACTCCAAACAAACACAAACATCATACAAACCTACGCACGCACTAATTGAGGTACGACAGACTTAACCATGAGCCTAACTCGGGTAATTAAGATTTGGATTAACACTAATCACCAGCTTAAGGTGGAAGTCATTACACTCTCCTCAATTTAAAGCAATTTCGTCCTTGGAATTAAAGTAAACGTAAAATTACTTATAGTTTCCAAGAGAAATGGAAACTTCTCCTTCATATAGGACTCCCACTCCCAGGTTAATTCCTCATTCCATGAAACTACCATTTCACTTTAACCAAAAGAATCTCTTTATTTTTCAGCCTCTAAATCTTACGATCAAGTATCTAAATTGGTTGCTCGTAGTAAAAAAAGTCTTCCCAAAGATCAAATTCATTCCAATCAATCCTTGGAGTGAATTAAGTATCCGTCTTGCGAAGCATAGACAGGTGGAAGACATTATGAACTCCAACTAGATGAAGAGGCAACTCTAACCTGTAAGCAACATGACCAATTATTTCCTGTACTTTGAACGACCCAATGTTCATTGGAACCAATTTACCTCACAATCAAAACCTATACAATCCTTTCATAGGTGAAACTTTTAAAAGGAAAAATTGTCATTTGAAAACTCCAAAAACCTATGATGTTTATCGGTGTATCTTTTATATCAAATCTATGTTATAGTAAAATGTTGGCAAATATGTTAAATTCTCTCTGTGTAGTCATGAATTAACTCTAGCCCCAACAAAAATGTATCTTCAACTTTTGCCCAACACGCAGGTGAACAAAAAGGCTGACCATACAGATCTTCAAAATGAGCCATTTCAATGCTAGCCTAATAGCTATTATTATAAAAGAACTCAAATAAAGGAATATAGTTCTCCCAATTACCACCAAACTTTAAAGCATAAGCTCGAAGCATATCCTCTAGCACCAATATTAACCGCTCAATCTATCCATCGATCTCTGGATGGTATGTCATATTGAGGTTAAGAACAGTTCACAGCTGTCTTTGCAATTTACTCACAGTATGGACATGAATCTCGTATCTCTATCCAAAGTAATCGACACTGGAACCCCATGAAAGCTCATCACCTCGTGTACGTATACCTTACATAATTGGTCAAGAAGATATCGCATGAAAACTTGCAAGAAATGCAAACTTTGTTAACATGTCAACGACAACCCATACCGCATCATGCTTACCCTAACTCGGAGGTAGATCAGAAATAAAATCCATCTATATATGTTCTCGTTTCCACTCAGGAATAGGCAGTGAATACAGTAACCTTCCAGGTTTCCTAAACTCAGCCTTAAATTGCCAATATATCTCACATCACTTTAGGAACTCAGCAATAGCAATCTTCATCCCAGACCACCAATATACACACCTCATATTACGATAGATCTTAGTGTTACCTAGATGAATAGAGTAAAAAGATTTATGAGATTCTTGTAGCAACTCTTGCCTCAACCGATTCTAAGCTGGAATCCATAATCTATCCCTGAATCATAAAGCACCATCATTAGAAACTAACCAATTAGGATGATAAATTCTAGCCACTAACCTCTGACGTGTTATATAATATTGATTAGCTTTCTGACAATCAATCACCCATTGAATCATCTCTAGTTCAGCTCGAATCGGAGCCTAGAAGAATAGATTAGTAGCTCTAAAATTAGCTCTCTCAGTTAATGATGTGCCAGCTGGACTTTCACAAATCATCATCGGTGAAGCTTCCTTAAGAAGTCTAAACTGAGAAACTCTAACATTAGCTTTGTTCTCTTGACATGTTCTTCTCCTACTCAAGGCATTAGCAACTATAATTGCTTTGCTTAGATGATACTTCAAAGTGAAATCATAATTCTAGAGGAACGCAAGCCATCTTTGTTGCCTCATATTCAATTCAATCTAAGTAAACAAGTACTTCAGACTCTTATGATCTGAAAATGTTGTAAATTTCTTACCATAAAAGTAATGCCTCTAAATCTTCAAGGCAAAAACAAATGCAGCTAGCTCAAGATCATGAATTGGATAATTTCTTTCATGAACCTTAAGTTGCCTTGAAGCATAAGCTACAACCCTACCTTCCTACATTAGCACACAACCCAAGCCTGAATGAGAAGCATCTATATAAATCAATAACTTCTTTCCTAGTTCAGATAATGTAAGAACAGGTGTCGTAGTCAAACTATCCTTCAAATCTGTGAAGGCAGCCTTGCACTCATTAGACCAAACAAAAGTCAATGTATTTATGTGTTAATAGAGTCATTGGCAGACAAATACGAAAGAAACCATCAACAAATCATTTGTAATAACCCGCTAACCCTAAAAAATCCGAACCTTTAATATTGTGGTAGGAGTAGGCCAATCTTTGATTGCCTCAACCTTCACCGAATCAACAAATTTACCCTCAGTATTAACTACATGTCCAAGAAACTTGACCTTCGAAGACCATAATTCGCACTTACTAAACTTGTCATGCAGTTGATTATCCTTTAGAGTCTACAATGTAACTTTGAAGTGGTGTGAATTTTCTTCCTATGTCTTCGAATATATCAAAATATCATCGATAAGTACGATGAACTGGTCAAGATAGATTTTAAACACCCTATGTATCAAGTCCATAAACATAGCATGAGCTTTAATTAGCCCAAACGACATCACTTTGAACTTGAAATGTCTATAATGAGTATTGAAAGCCATTTTCAAGACATCCTCGTCCTTAATCCTCAGTTGATGATAACCATACCTCTAATCAATCTTTGAGAAATATTTGGCACCCTTCAATTGATAAAACAAATAATCAACCTTGGGAAATGGGTATTTGTTCCTGATAGTCACCCAGTTAAGCTATCTATAATCAATGCACATACATAGGTTTTCGTCCTTTTTCTTCACAAAAGGACTGATGCTCCCCAAAGTGACATACTAGGATGGATAAACCTCTTTCTCCTCAAGTTGAGTCTATAACTCACGTAATTCATTCGGTGCCATACGGTATGAATAAGTAGATATAGGTTTGGTACTAAGAATATGGTTAATTAATAATGAAGGTAATGAAACATGGCGGTGGAAGTCCAGGTAAGTCACATGGAAATACTTTCAAAAATTCACAAACTACGGCATCACGTTAACCTTAAGTTCCTCACTAGGCTCTCCAAATGTAACAACTCCCTCCATAATTTCTAAACCTCGAGTAGCTTCCCTTCCACGACTTGCAAGTCATGAAGGATTATAGCCGTTATAGACTATAATTTCAAAAAGGTTAGGAATTTGAAAGATTACCTTCTTATGAAAATAGTCAATACGGGCATGGTATGTTGATAACCAATCCATTCCTAGTAGTGCATCATACTCTATGAATTCCATTACCCTCAGATCAATTAGGAGTTCATTCTCCCTAATTTTAATTACACATCCCTCGCATATCAGGTTATGATAAACTTTCTCACCACTATTGTGCTTAAAATCAACAATGTATTGGCTCTAGTAGGTTTCAATTTCAACTCATCAACCATTTCACTAGCAATAAAGGAAACTATAGAACCAACATCAATTAAAACTTGCATATCTCAACCATAAATGTTTAATATACCTTCTATAATCGTCTGATTAGCCTCTGGGTCTGCCTCAACCACTGCATGAGTCTGCCCTCATGCTAGCAGTGTTGTACTGCCTACCGATGTGGTCGAAGGCATAGAAAACTCTCTCTAAATATGTTCATCTGTCTACACCGATATGATATCATAAAAGCCCTCTGAGAAAAAACACTGGTCAGAGGAACCTACCCAAATCTACTCAATTTCTCTGATAACAGAGCTCTATTCTTGCCCTTACCTCCAGACTATGCTAATGGCAAAGTTGGTTTGGCTATTAAAGTGTGAGAAATTGAAATCGGTGCATTAACAAATGTCATCCTTGTAGACCCTGACTATGTAGCTACTCCAGTTACACTCCTCTGCTTTTTCCTTAGCAAAAAATAAGCAAATTCTTGGGTTCTCTGACTCCTAGTGAACTATGGTACTGGTGATGGCGTAAGTACTATTCCAGAAGCTTTGGCTGATATAGCTACTTCCACCTCCATTGCACTATCGAATATAAAAGCATAACTAGTGCGAAGATTTGAGGAAATCACAACTCAAATCTCATAATTCAGCCCTTCAAGATACAAATCTATTTTGTTCTCCTCTAACTCTGCCATCTCATGAGCGAATTCACTCAACTCAGTGAACCTCCGCTCATACTTTCGTATAGGCATGGCTCCATCTCGTATAGGCATGGCTCCCTATTTCAGCTGAATAAACTCATTCTTCTTCCTATTCCTAACTGATTTTGAGAAATACTACCTGTAAACATGATCCTAAACTATGTCCAGGTGGTGACCGTCTTCCCCTTTCTCTCAGGAATTCCACCACTTTTGTGCATAATCATTTAACAAAAATGTGACTAGTTTCACCTTAAATTGGTCCTCAACATCTATAACAACGAATCCTGACTCTATCACTAGTATATAGGTCTCGCCTGCCCCTTCCTCTATTATACCATTAAATTTCATAATGTCGTATTTTATAAATTCCTTATAGGTTCTGAGAAATGCAGCCTTCTCAGAATCTATTGGCACCATGATAGCTATCTCCGAAAATTGAATACGTGCTAATACTAGTTAAACTAAAGCTACTATTATCTCAGCTCCCTCTCACATTTGCTAACCTCGGGATTGGTTGCAGGTTATGGCTCAAGTTGTTGTACTAGTGGTCTCATCCGAGCTATCAACATGGCCATAAGTTTCATCTAAGACTCCACAAGTTCCCTCATTTGCTTCTCCATTCTAAATTCCCATTGATCCTCAGTTTCCCTATTACCTTGAGATCCAGGCCTCTACATACCCTCTCCCTGATCCTCCAATAGATTTTCAAGTCAAAAGAGAGATAAAGATCATTAAGGTAACATTAAGAAGACAATGAAATCATATATATACAATAAATAACAATAAGTGTAGCAAATAACGTATAATAATGTTTTCATTTTCATTTTCCCCCTAAACACGATGAAAATCGTTTATCATACCCTAAGCTTATTCATACCTAAAGAAAAATCTTAGAGTTAATAAACTTAGGTTTCAGTACAAAGGAATATGATATTACTCACTTCGAAACAATTTGAAAGTGAAAACAAAGTTAGAGCCTTGTCTATGATACCAAATTGTATCAAAGTTACCACTTAATTCAAAAGTGATAAACCTTAGTCTCTAATACCAAGCTATAGCAATCCCTCTACCGATTAAGGCAATACTCAGCCTGAAACCCTCATTAAGCCCTGGTAACTTAGATAGACTTAACTAGAGCCAACAACCTCTCCTTTAGTATATGATAAACTCAACCTATATATCGATATCGAATAAAAAAACACAAAATATATGCAGTGGAAAATTAAAGAAATTTTGATAATTAACAATATAAATAAATACATAGTTTATCAAAACCCAAAACCTCGTTTATTAACCTTCCGAACATGTTTATATACAATAAATAACTTAAACAGTGTTTAAGCATACAAGAAGGTTTATTACATCATAGAGAAGATAACAAACACATAAATCTTCTCATTTCCCTTTGCAGAAGCGCTAAGTTGCGAACCTGAAATATTAGATTTGGGGTGAGCACTCCAACTTGCTCAGTAATTAAGGATTCACAAAGCCATCAACATTCCATATAATAATTAAGAACATTATGCAGTAACAATATGCATTAATGTTAACTAACATGATTATGGAAAGCATATAATTCAATATATAATGGATGCAAGCCAAACTGTCAATAACTATTACACTGTGATTCCCATTTTATTTATAAAACTAGGGTTGATTACCCACCGACACCATTAATGCAATTGCTAGACCAACACATTGGCCGATATATTGTCTAGTTAATCCTTTAATGTCTAATAGTTCTATCCGAAACCCTCTAATGAATATATAATCTACACAACCTATCGAATTGAGTAGGAGTTATATATAGGCCGGAAGATAACGCATCTCCTATAAACCTATTCTCAAAATCTTGAGTTACTCTAGTGGGTTACATTAAACACCAATTTTCCATTTATTAAAACCATCACAATGAACATAGTCCCCCATTCAGTCCATAAACTACATGAACTACATATACTAACATATCCAGGCAACATTGATAAATAAGCGAATCCATACTTACCTCGGTCTTAGGTTTCCATTAAGAAATTCCCTAACTTTTCAAGCACTTACATTTTACCGGGGATCCAACACCTATCACAAACCATTTGGATCAATATAGGTCTAATACCCATTATTTAGAAACCCTAGTTCAGTCCCTAAGACTTCAAGAAATTCTAACTGAAAATAAGCATAATTGTTGTTTTCTGGGGTAGAAGTGCGCTCACTTAATTGGTGGGCAAGTTCTAATAGTTGAGTTCATCCCAACTGATGAAGGGAGCGCACTTTTCTACTAGGTGGGGCGCGCTCCATCCGTATTGTCTCGATAGTAAATAGGGCGGCATTCGCTTTTCTATCCACAAATTGTTACAACAACAGCAAACACTCCCAAAATTCATCAGGGAAGACCTCTAGTGAAGTAACAAGCCATTTTCAATCATCATACACGATAATTCACAGAGAAATCATCATCCACTATCTAATTGAACTTCAAAAATACCAAAACCAAACTTACCACAGTTATGATCTCTGAATTTCCAGTTGTTTAAGCTCCATAATTCATGTTAAATCAACTCCCTGATTGATTCCCTCAAGATCAAACACTAAACCCTCTGCTGCTTTCTCACTTTTGATTGATGGAATGAGTATAAACATGATGCTTTGATTTAAATATATGGATTTTCTCGAGATACGCATCATGCTATTTCGAGGTTGATCAAGTGATTAATGTGTTAAAATGACACTCTTAAAGTGACACAATTTAACACCATTAACACTTACGCTCATCTCGAGGAAATCCAACGATACATATAATTCAACCTAAACCTATAGTTTTTATATATATTTATATACCAAATATATAAATGTATATACTTCGTGTATTTTCTCATCAATAAATTCACCAAACATGCCTACGAGTATTCTTGGGTGTGCACATTTATTTCATGACCCCTCGTCGCACTTGGTGTACTAGTTATTTATTGTTTATTTACGTATTTTGTGATTATAGGCTTGTATAAAGTTTCTCTTCTATACTACAATCTATAAAATTCATTAAACACTCCAAACAAACATAAACCATCATTCAAACACATGCACATGTTAATGAAGGTACGTTGAACTTAACCATAAGCCTAACTAGGTTAATTAGGATTTAGATTAACATTAATCATCAGCTTAAGGTAACAGGTCATTACACTTAGTACCAACCTCTTGATATACTACTTACCTATTCATTCCCCTTATAGTAAAGTATTCTTTTGGTTCTCAAATCCTCATATTCATTGACAACTCACTCTCCCCAATTTGGACTATTCCAGTCTAAAAGAACATACTAGAATATCTCACTAGTTCAATGCCATGTTCTAACTTGAACTACACAAGTTTTTAACTTTAAGTTTCCATATGAGATTATTATAACAGTGATAAAAGTCCAACAGAAAAGATTGAGTTAACTAACTTCATAAATTTTTCATAATCCTTCAACT
Source organism: Stephania yunnanensis (assembly GCA_039657365.1). Taxonomy (NCBI): domain Eukaryota; kingdom Viridiplantae; phylum Streptophyta; class Magnoliopsida; order Ranunculales; family Menispermaceae; genus Stephania; species Stephania yunnanensis. The sequence goes on from CM077580.1 coordinate 24,064,643, forward strand.
TTAATATCTCGCTGTGAATCTTCTTTTTAATGTAATTTCATAATTAGGATCATTTTCTTATATCTCAGCATTGATCTATACATCAATCTGGTAATCTCATGTTTCATTTCCCTCCATGTAAGTCCATTACAATATTACACTTTTCATTTATCATTCTATTAATGAGTGGGTTAAACCACAATAACACTAATAAAGTTTTTCTTGCATTACCTTCAGTATGTGCCACTACACCACAATAATACTAACAAGTTTTTTCCCATTATTCTAATATGTACTAGTACCATATCTGGATTCTTATACTTCATAAAAACTTATCAAGTATGAATAATTAGTGTTTATCTAACTTCAACTAGGTTCTTACCATGTTTTAACATTAATTTCCTCATTGAATGGCTTTTGATTTTGTTTAACTAATCTTGATACTAGTATATAAATTACTCAAAGTGAATCATCACCTTTAAGTTCCCCTGAAATCACTTTCTTATTAACAGCCATTATCATAATATATGTCTCAAAGTCTAGGCCTAATCGATCCTTCTGCACTAACTATTATTAATCCAATAATATCTATGAGGATAAAGGTCTTCCTTTTTTGGAACAACCATTATACAACTGGAAATCATTTTCTATTATTAATAACTGCTATATGAGTTCTTATATCTTTCCCTTTTCCCCAAATCATAAAGATTTAGGTTTCTACAAGCCCTAATCCTCAATATTTTCTCAATTCCTGAGATATCGATGGATACAAACCATTTTATAATATTTTAAAGGTCTTCCTTTTTTGGAACATCCATGAAATCCAGGTTCTTTAGGAACCCTCACCATCCATTCATTGGATTCCAAGATAAAAATGGGAGATAACACCTTCAGGATAACGTATAGGAAAACATTACAATTATATCTATCGCATAGATATAATATATCACAAAAATATCATAACTCAAGTTTTATCTTTCATTACCCCCAAAACATCAATAGAAAGCGTTTATAAAGTCATGGGTTATCAATAACTTGAGAATCAATCTCCAAGTCAGTGAGCCTAGACTTTTATTTAGTTTACAGGTAATGACTTCAGGTTCCAACACTAAACTATATCGGAGTTGTTCTTGATTCTCAAACAATTCAAGAATAAGGAAGCTCGCTCTATAAATTGAGCTTTGACACCAACTATAACATCCCCTAACTCAATTATGGCAATGCCCGGCCTCAAACCCTAATTAAGCCCCAGTAAATCAGTCAGACTCAATCAAAGTAATAGTACAATCGTCATTCATACTTGATAATCACAATATAGTATATCGTATATCGAATAAATAATTGAATATGCAGCAGAATTAAAACTTTTTCGATAAAACATAAGATACAAAAATTGGCATAAACCTCGGCCGTAAAACCATATCCCATCCGTGTTTATTATAAAATAAGAATTCAATACAATATATAAACAGTACAAAAATCAATTCAACAAAGAGAAGACTATAAACTCTTAATCTTCTCTGTTTCAGAGTCGAATCGCATGTCAATAACCTGAAATGTTAATTGGAGAATGAACGTTCCAACTTGCTCAGTAAGAAATGCTCGTGAATGTATCGATTATCAACTAATATCAATAAATAAATGAATAGCAATATGAATCCAAAATATATCTATTCAGGTATTTAAATGATATAACAATAGATAACAGAATGCAAGTTCACAGGTTAATAGAAACTGTACATTTGACTTGTATTTTCATTTTAAAACTAAGTTGTAAACTCTCGTTACCCTAAATTACGCTCCATATGAACTCACACGTTAGCTAACGTATGATTTCTATGGTGTATCTAGGCGTAGTGTAGTTACAAACTCAAATAGAAAAGCAACAATCGAGTACCTTAAGGTTTCTGATGAGAAAATGCTGGTAATGATCCAATACTTTCATCGTCACTCTAGTTCGATTCGCTGTCATACCTCTTTTCGAGAATTTAACATAAAACAAATTCAAGTTACAGTATATTGCCATATTCCCATTCCATAATGTTATATGAACTAAATATACTAATTACGATGCATAGTTGATAAGAATACGAGTCTCACTTACTTATGTCGAACTTTCCTAATTTTATACCGACTTACACTATTTTCAAGATTCATATACCTTTCCTAATCCAAGTTCCATCATTTTATCCCTTTTCTTTCTTTATTTTCTTTTTAAAGAGAGGTTTGATCCCCTGAATTGGACCGGTCTGGTTCGGTCCGGTCTAGGTATAAAACCCCCATATTCTTCGTTCCTCTCTGTTCCATCGACAACGCATTTTTTAATTCGTTGGGGGTTAGGCCAAACCCAACCCCAGAGCACTCTTGGGAAAGGAGATGACTCCCTGTCATCTCTTTCCTCAGATCCTAGCCTCCCCATCGAAACTTCCATTAAAAACCATAAGCAACAACGACTGACAATAAACAACAACATCAACAAACGTCTTACTTTCCTCGATCTCTCTTCGGTTTCGATGTCTTTTTCCTCATCCTCACCCTCGGTCTAGAGATCTCCCTTAACTCTCCTTCAATTTTTGAACTCTCTTTATGGTTCGATTTCAATTTAGATACACAGTTGAGGTGAGGCTGTGTTTAGGTTTTCAAATAAATATAATTCTTCCTCGAGATTTATGTCACATGAATCTCGAGGCAAATCAGAAGGTTCATTCATTTCCATTTATATTTGATCTTTTTCATTCATTTCCATTTATATTTGATCTTTCTCAAGATACGTGTTATGTATATCGAGATCAATCTTATGGCTACTAGCAAATCAATATAACCTCCTAACCGACTTAGTTATGATCAATCACAACTTTTCTCATGATTCTCACACATGAATCTCAAGGCCAATCCAAATGACGAGAGCTAAAATTATGTCAATTTTCCTTGTGATCTGTTTACCCGCATCTTGAGGCGTGGCAATGTTAACCAAAATACAAATACAAATATTCACGCTATGTGTATCTCAAGGCAAATCCAATGTATCATTTTATTTTACTTAAATTATACGATTCATTTATATATTTATATATAAACTATATATATAAATATATATACCTATGTGTTTTCGCAACTATAATATTAGGTTTTTGGGTTCATACGCAGCGAAAAATTCAAAATAATTTTGAAAAAGCCTAACATAATTGAAAATAAGTTCTATTAAACTAGATCTCCAAGACGTTCAAGCACCCGTCCTCTATCAGAATTCCACACACTAATTGTTACCACAATTTGGAGTGCTAGCCCCAAAAGAGATAGAATACGTTTTTCTTCCTCTCCTAAAATCCAGAGAACTCGAAAATAGCAAAAAAGAAATCTTATTTCATTTTAAGGCTTCAACCTCTATTTATAAGTGTAGATAAGTCATCAATTAAAATCTTATTCGTAATACAACTATTGTATTTAGGCAGTTTAAGCAAATTATACATATGTCATTATTAATAAGTTATCATATAACAAATTGTAAACGCATTTATTTCCTAAATTTTTTCATATAAAAATTATTACTTTGGACCAATTAAAATTGCGCAAAGCTATTTTTTTGTGTGACCCAATAGGTTCATGCGATGTTGGCAGTGAACCAAAATCATTTTGTTACATAAGCCATAAGTGGTCTCTAGAAAGGCATTATGACTACCCAAGTGGCATGAATATCAAAATCGATGCAACCTAATAAATAACATATATCATATTCTTTTGTCGTGCGATATCTTTTGATTAAACATATGGCATGGAAAGTCACCCTTAATGTTCAATTGCACTAGTCTCGATCTTTAAGTAATCTCAAGTCGAATCACTAAATGATATACCTATCATGAGTAACACATATAACTTAATTCATGAAGTGTTCTCACAGCGGGTCGATCCAATACCTTGTTTCCTAACAAGTACTCATGATCTCGATTTGTATCCCTAAACGCATGACCATCACATGATCATCAATCAAGATTCACACTACTCTTAATTCATTAGTTAATTATAAGTATAATGACCGACTAGGGACATTTAGTATATTTCAACAAATACTCTTAATTCATCATAGTTCTCAGTATAATGACCGACTATGGACATTTAGGATATTTCAACAAATATTAATGGATCTTACTTTAAGGTAAAGATACAATCAGTTTAAAATAGCAAATAAAAAACTTCTATTTTATTAACTAAAATTATAAGATAAACAATGTTGATAGATTGACCTAGGGCACATTCCCCAACAATAAATTCACGACGCGAGCCAACGACCACTTTCAGGCATGCACATTATTGTGCATCCCACGCGTGTCACCCTCGACATCACGTGTCACCAGGCGCCAATCGATTATTAATTATTTATTTATTTTTAATATTTATATTTCTATATACAATTTATACATAAATATATATAAGCCTATATTAACACGCCTATGACTTCGTCGTGCATGCCAACGAGTTCACTCAGGCATGCACGCTACCCTGCGACTCATGTGCGTCATCCTTGTCCCACACATAGTATTAAGTGTCCCATAATTTTTTAATTATTCAATTATTGGCCAATAAATCCAATTATTTTTGTAATTAATAATACAAACCATACAAATACCAAATGATACGCAAATCTATGCACACGCTAATCGAGACAAGCCGAGCTTAAGCATAAGCCTAACTCAAGTTAATTAAAAATCGAATTAACATTAATTGTTTTCTTAAAGTAACGGGTCGTTACACCCTCATCTTCCATCCACTTTGCAAATTCTTTGGAAGTAAGTTCATATCAATGTCGTATATTTTTTAGCTTAATTGTTATTTTCCCCTTATTTTGGCAGAATAAGGTTGGTAGTTGTTGCCACCCAAAAGTTCGTAACAGAGGTTGCCACTGATGCCCTTCAGTATCTTCTTGAACAGAACTTCATTTATTTTCTTGTATTTGATGAAAAGTTCTTTCGCTTTCATATATAAGAAAACATGTTTATTGGCGTTGTTGCTCTATTAATTTCGGATATTTAGCACTAATTTAGGTTGAGGCTTTAGCAATTTTATTATCTTATTTATCATTAACTATTAAAAAGAACTAGTTTGGAGCTAGCTTAGAGCATCTTCAATGGGAATGTGAATCGGGTGTGAATGTGTGCCACCTAGGATTGAATATACATTGAAACAAAAAAAAGTCATCTCCACTGCAAATATGTATTTATAATGTGTAGCTAACGCGGCATGAAAAAAATAGACAATGTCTATTCTCATTGTCTACATCTTGACGGTGCAATCTATTGCCACGTCAGCAATTCTCTCTAAAATGTATAGAAAAAATAATAAAATTTTAAAATAGAAAGTGCAATCCACATTGACTACTGGATAGCATTTTTGAACTTCAATGCCTATTCAAGCCACTTATGATGGACATCCTCTCCATGTTGCTGACGTGACATCAATCCTACCTACAATCCACATTTACCATTGGAGATGCATTGTTACTCCTGCATTTAAGGGGACTGATGGTGCAGTTATGATTAGTGATTTCTTGTATGAATGTTTCTTCTGTTGGACTATGTCTAGCACTTATGGGTAAGGTGCAAGCAGGTATATGAAAATTTATGGTGCACTTGATTCAACTTATTGGTCCTATTTGAAGTCAATTACAATTTATGGCTTCATCTGTCTCTTTTTCTGATACATGGTTTATCAGTCGATTGAGTTATTTGAGGTCCTGATACGTAGCTGGGTTCAACTTTGGTTATCATTATTGTTTCTTGCATCATTTTGCATTATATCTAATTAATCGAGAATTCAGATCAAGCAATGTCTAATAGTCTTATTGAAACTAATCGCCTTAATTTATAGCTATATTCTGCTATAGCAATTAAAGGTGATGAGTTCTTTAGATAAATAGGAATGAACAAAAATAGGTTCTATTTAATTCTGGTTTTTTTTGGAGTAATGTATGTATTGAATCTTTGTTGTTATTGTTTTGGGAGTTTAGGAATCTTAACTGCGTTTTATTTTGTGTACTATAATCGTATATTGCATTACAAAGTAATAAAAGCTCAAGGCAATCAGAGGGCTTTTGGGTTTTGCAGTTAATGGACTTCATAGCTCTGCCAATGAATCTCTATGATAAATCAACCAATCTTGAAGGTCGATACTCTCACAATCTCTGCAACCTGTTAAAGGCAATTTCTTCGAATATCTTAGATTTAGATAAGCGACTTCTTTGAATATCTCTTCTCTTTCGCTCTAATGTCGATAGAATGTTCTCTAGTTCAGATTAAAAAACTAAATTGGTGGATTTTGTATTCCAATTAAATGTTTGATGCATTCTACATAGATTCAAATTCAATCTAGCTTGTTTTGAACAATAGCCATGCTCTTATATGCTCGTTTTGCAATCATACTTGATAGTGCAATTATTTGTTGATAAACATCCTAGCTCGTGTTCATTGTTCTTGTCATTTGGCTACCAATGTTTCTATCTAAGTTTCGATTACATACTTTATGACTTCTATGTTTGTGGATTATATCTCGAAGTTGTATTTTTTTAACTAAAAACTTTGTATGTGTGTTAGATTTGACATTCTTTAAGTAGGATTGCTTTAGTGGATCACATTTGAAGTTGCAATTTTTTTAATTAAATTGAAAACTGCGGTACCTTATTAAATTGACCAATTTAATGTTTGCTGATAAGTTTTCATGATTTTTTTTTGGACCTCCCTACCAAGTTACACTACTTAGCTTCTCCTTATTATTAATGCTCTATTGTTACTTCATTGTTAACTTTTTTTTTTTTTTTTTTTGGCGAGTTGAAATAATTTTTCTTTTTGCCTAGCTTTATGATGGGTTAAAGATGTTAGAATAGTATCATTAACAGTGTCCTTTTAACATGCAAAATAACTTTTGCAGCTTTCTTGGCATCATTTTGGTATATTCCCATGGGATGCCATAGGATATTCACAAATAAAATCAATTCTTACTGCTCTAATTGGCAGTATTTTCTAGGTTTTATATCATTATCCTCGTTGTCTATTTGATTATATTCTCAGAATTAGTCTCTTATGCGACTTCTTCTATTGTTTCATTCTCTTTTATGTCAGACTTGTCTATCATATAATGTAACGATCCTAAAGTTTTAACTCGTGTCATGTGACATTTTAAGACTGTGACCTGAACTTATTATAACGTGGCACACTCGGTCAACCATCAAGAGTCAACATCAAAATATTTTATTTTTCGATGATTTGTGTATTATCTATCTAAAAATAAAAAAGTGCACGCAATTTAATTATCTTATTTTGATTGCCGATGTACGAGTGGGGTAACTTTTCGAGATGCGTGTATTCATGGTGTGGGACTATAGTTTGATTAATAAATCAACAAAGGTGTCTAAAATTTAAAATTGTATCCAATGATTTGAGTAAATGAATTATTTAATTGTTGAGGGCAAAATAGACAATTCTTAAATTAGACACATGTGACTCTTGGTGATGGAGTGAGTTTGATACGTGAGTGGAAAGTGAAAGTAAGACTTTGTGGTTGAGATTATTGAGAAAGAAAGAGAGAACTTGGAAAGGGTAAGGAGTAAAAAACAAATAGAGGGCATCATCCAAGAGAAACCCAACAAGAGATTGAATTTGAAGAAAGAGATTGAGCAAGTTAAGTAGTTGATGCAAATTTTCAATCACCGTCAAGCTATAAATGAATATTCTCCGTAAATCTTTACTTTCTCTAGTTAGATCTAATTAGTTGACATTATTTGGGGATTAGTGAAAATTTTATAGGGAATATATGGGGCATAGATGGGGTTGAAGTGGTGTCGGTGAGTTGTCGAGGAGATCAACTAGGCGCTGGCCGAACCAGCACTTATTTGGTGCTGGTGACCAGCTCCTCAAGCAGGCCGAGCCAGCACTTTGTGTTGAACTTTGGAGTTCAAAGTTTGTATTGCAAACCTTTAGTCCCACATAGGAGAGAAAGGTTTGGTTTGACACTTAAAATATGATCCCACATACTTCACTATTGTTTAAGTGAGAAGTGGGATTGAGTGAGTGGCCCATGGGGTTTCATTAGATAATTACCCTATTTAAAAAATCTTTGACAAGGGCCTTGGGCCTTGGGGCCTTTGGGCTTTTTGGTTGGTTCAAGGCTTAGCCATTCCTAAACATGATTTTTATTTTTTTTCGTTTTTTGAACAAATTAAAGCACCAACAGTTTGCTAATTTCGAATAAGAAGTTAATTATTCGAATTAGGAGTTAATTAACTGTCTACTTAGTGGAGCACTAATTAAAACCACTAATTAGACAGTTAATGTAAAATTGTCCATGATCTATACAGTTAAACAATTCTCTATAAGAGAGAAGGTCTATAGGCATAGAAAAACACAGCTTTTTCGAAATCAAGTTTTTTAAGTGATTTGCGTTTAGAGAGAGAGTTGAATTTGCAGTTTTTTGAAGATTCTTTGATTGGTGCTTTAATCAAAGAATAGGCCAGTTGTATCCTGGGGATAGAACTCCTAGTTGAATTCACCGAGTTGGAGAAAATTTTTCTGTCTTAGGACATTGCTCTCTGCAAGCCTCTGGTACAATTTTGTTTATTAATCTTATTAGTTGTTGAAATTAGCATGATGAGTTGTTTGTGTTAACAGTGCCATGTTCAGATTTATGCTTATTTTGATTGATTGATTCAACACTTTGTACTGGCCGAACCAGGTGCCGATGACCAGCACAAAGTGCTGACTAAACCAGCGCCTAATTGGCGCTGGTGGCCAGCACCAAATTAACAAAAAAAATAATAATAAATTAAAATATATATATAATTTACATATATATAATATACATTATACATTATATTATGTACAAAGTATATACAAATGTATGTATGGATAAAAAAAAACTTAACTAATTAGTGTAGATAAAAAAGGGACAAAGGCCCATTCAAGAAAATTGGTCAAACCAAAGCTTGACCAACACGGTTTGACTCGAGAAATGATCGATGTAGTCGCAATTTAAAAAAAAATCTTATATTTTCATAAATTTAAGGTAAATGGGAAGAAAATGATATTAAATAACTTATTTTTGAATTAGGGACTTTGACATGCCTAATTCATAGTAAATTGATATCAAGAGCCTAAAAGACTATTGTCTGGCATTGGGTACTCACTTTGAAGTATGTGTGAGTCACAATTCGATTGGTATTTTGCAATATTGAAGTAAGTAAAACTAGCTAGGAAATGCACAGTAGTTCATTTGAGATTATATTTTATTGATATTATATTGTGTCCCTTTCTTGAAATTTCCACCCTTTTATGAGCCTCTGAAGGCCAAGTGAGTCATGAGAGTGTCTTTGATGGAGGAGCCACCGACTTGCAACCGGCGCCATGACCTCGAGTCATTGAATTGTTTGGTCGAAATGAGATGTGTTTTATCTGTGGAACCGTTGATATCCCTTATCGGTGACGGTCTAGGTACAGCAGACGTTGTTGCGTCCTAGAACCCGAGTATGCTTAGCGTTGCCATGACTCTATGACCCCGACTATGTGGCACCCGCACTTGGTAGTCCTGGACTACTTGGACACCTCTCTATTGCTTCTTTTGACACTCGTTTTTCGTTGTACTTTCATTCTTTAGTCTTATTATCATGCATTCCTTATAGCTTTCTTTCTATCTGTATGAACTTTAGACCGCTTTATTTATTTTAAAGTATTATTTAGATTATACTGACTTTTATTTACTGGACTCGTCATTCTTGTGTTTGATTGAGTGCAAATTCAAAGCCGAGCAAGGGCAAGGCACCGATACTTGGCGATTTACTCTAAGGACATCGAAGCAGCCCTCCTTTACTCACTTTTGTTGGTTTTTGACTTTTTGTATTACTTATATATGTTGTTTTATCACACTTGGGATACTTGTTTAGGTTGATAGATACGTATGACTTGTATATCATTTTGCTTGCTTATTACACTTGACAGTACTAGATATACATGATTACATATTTTCTTACAGGGTTCCACATTTAGGTTGTCTGACTCTTTTACTTTATTGTTGAGTTATTTAATGTGTTAATTACTTCCGCTAACTTGTCAAATTTGGAAAATACTAATAAATCGACTTAAAATCATAAATTTAATTATATGGATATATCAGATGGCCGACTAAGCTTGCGTTGACCTTGAGAGGCTTGTTCGAGGGTCTATGTAGGCATAGGTCAGGTGAGGCCAGTTTGTAGGGAACTAAGGCCATCACAGTTGGTATCAGAGACAGGTTTAACACCTAGCTCTCGGCTAACCTAAAATAAGGATAAGACACAAGTTAGTAATAGAGTTAGGACACGGTTGAAACCTAAAATGGAACCCTATGATCCAAACTTAGAATCTTAGTTCGAAAATGAAGAGGGGGAAATTAAAACTTGGATCCTATATATGATAATTGTTTTATTGTATTATACTATATATGTAACTATACGTTGATCAGAGACACGCTTTCTATTACAGATTGCGATGGCGGATCGCCCAAGATCGAGTAATGAAAGTGGGGTCGTAGGTCCTCGATTTGCAACTATAAAGGAGGTACAGTCCTTGACTCAGAGGGTCGCATCCCAATTGTCAGAGGCTGGACGAGATCCTGAGGAACTCACAGATCATAGGTACACCGTCACCGTCTTCGTCGACGGTGCCCACATTGTTCAAGATAGGATTGAGCCTACTGCATAGGCCACTCCAGCAGCTCTTATTGTATTGAAACAACCCATTATAGCGGAGATAGTACCGGTTCAGATCGATACAGTAACACTCGCACCACCTACACTAGTAGAGATTATGTTGATTACTCTCATAGAGATAAATACTAGGGCAACAACTGAGGAGATATAGACTAGTGAGTTTTAGAGACACCACCCAGCTAAGTTCTATGGCGGTACTGATCTCGAGGTAGTAGAGAAGTTTATGAAGGTTCATTATAAGATACACGACTTCCTGGCCACATCAGAACACATGAGACCGAATATATCATCAAGTTTAATGTTTGGAGAGGTTGATGCATGGTGGCGCAATATGATGGCTACCCATAGTAAGTCCAATGATCGAGCAGAGTTCAAGAGGCGATTTAATCAGAATCGCTTTCTTCCTTCAGTCCTAAAGTTAAAGAGGGACGAGTTTTTTTAGCATTCGACAGTACACTAGGGAGTCAGTGATGCAATATATGAACATATATTTACAGTTGTTGGAGTATGTTGGAGGTATAGCTGACACAAATGCCGAATAGGCACATTATTTCATGGAGGGTTTGTTGAGGAACATCGGAATCACCGTGGTGACTACTGAACTAAGGAGTTTACAAGCGGTATATGAAAGGAGCCTGGTTAGAGAAACATACCTATGCACACACTCTGATGAGATCATCTCAACATCGGTACCAGCACAGTCAGATTATAGGTCAGATGGTGATAAGATGAGGAAGAGACAGTGATCGTTTAGGATGAGAGATGCCAGGGCACACAATGTAGAATCTGTGGCACAACTATCTCACTCAACGCGCACCACGCTAGTACCGCATGCTTCGGCATAGAGTTTTGCCAGTACACCATAAAAGCTAGCACAGTCAGGGCCGTCGCAACACTATTAGCGGACTGAGGGTAAAGGCAAACGCAGTAGTTAGGGCCAGAGGTATGAACAGGGCCATGGATAGAGATATGACCGAAGATAAGGATATAGATCCAGTCAGACACAGGGACATGGATAGCGGATTCTATCAAGGCTGAGACCACACTGAGCATATTTTGAGTGCGAGCAGACGGGGCACTTCGTTAGTTCATGTTCATGATTATGTAGGGCTCAGCCACAATAGCGTAGAGAGCAAGTTCATGCCATCACCGCATCAGATGCAGTTGGCACCCATAACTTTATCGTAGGTATGATTTATATTTGCAGTTGACTTATGCATACTATGATTGATTCGGTTCTATGGTATCTTTCATTTCAGGTCATATGGTTGATGAGTTAGGATTGAAACCTATTAGGCTAAAGCGACCTTGATCCTCAACACGGCTGCTAGGGACGGGATATAACGAAAACTATTATGTGTTGACTGCCTAGTTTAGATAAAGGACTAGGATATGCTTGTAGATTTAAGGGTATTAGAGTTCCTAGAGTTTGATGTCTTATTAGGCATGGATTAGTTAGTCATGTACCACACACAGCTTGAGTGTTTCAGTAAGGTGGTTACATTTCGTCTTTCGGACCAAGTAGAGTTTAATTTTCAAGGGACTTCGACCGCGTTACCGATCACCTAAACCAGAGTGGCTACGAATTCAGATTTCGAGACTTTTGCTAGTATTTTGAGTACGCCGGAGAAAGCTGAGACAAGGAGGGAGGAGATGTATGTTATATGCGAGTTTCTAGATGTGTTTCCTGTAGCTACCAGGATTACCACCGCCCAAAGAGATCGACTTCATCATAGACTTGGTCCCGATGACCAAACCTATATCGATTCCGCTGTGTAGGATAGCTCATGAAGAGTTAGAGGAGCAAAAGACCCATTTAGATGAGTTTTTAGATTTAAGATTTATACGTTCAAGCATGTCACCTTAGTGCACACCAGTATTGCTTGCCAAGAAGAAAGAAAATAGTTTGAAACTTTGCATTGATTACCGACAGCTCAATAGAGTCACAATGAAGAACAAGTATCCACTCATATGTATTGATGACTTATTCGATCAGTTGATAGAGGCCCAGTGGTTCTCGAAAATTGATTTAAGATTTAGATACCACCAGTTGATGATTCGAGATGAGGATAGGGAGAAGACTATTTTCGGTACGAGATATGTGCACTACCAATTTACTGTCATGCCTTTTGGGCTGACGAATGCTCCTGCAATGTTCATGGATCTTATGCACTGGGTGTTGAGAAAGTATTAGGATAGATTTGTAATAGTGTTCATCGATGACATTCTCATCTATTCCAGAACTCGTGAGGTCCTACAGATTTTGAGGGAGTATAGACTGCATGTTACCTTCAGTAAGTGCGAGTTTTGGCTCATAGAGGTTCAGATTTCTTAGGTATATTGTCGGAGCCAGCGGAATATCAGTGGAACCCACTAAGATTAGAGCGATGATCGATTGGCCTACACCGACATCAGTGACAAACATTTATAGTTTTTGGGATTGGCGGGCTACTATAGACGATTTGTTCAAGATTTTTCTAAGATTGTCACGCCGATGACACAGTTGACAAAAAAAGAAGTTAAATTTCAATGGAATGGCAACTGTGAGCAGTCTTCCCGGACTTTGAAGGAATGATTAACTACCGCACTAGTACTAGTACTAACATAGTCATGGAAGGGTTTTGAGATGAACATCGATACTTTTAAGGTCAATTTGGGATACGTTTTGATGTCATTACCTCATAGAAAGAGGTTTACTTTGTTTAACTAACCATAAGAGTTTGAAGTACCTCTTTACTTAGAAGGATTTAATATGAGACAGAGATGTTGGATAAAGTTCCTCAAGGATTATGATTTCTCTTTGGAGTACCATTCAGAGAAGGCTAATATCATGGTAGGTGCATTGAGAAAGGAAAGGACCAGAGCCAGAGATAGTGATTTGCTACATGACACACAAGTATAGATTACTCAAAGCAGTCGAGTTCATGTATTCAGTTGATATACCGACCACTACCACAGTGTTAATTTGTGGGCAGATGAGGACTCAAATAGTGTCTATACATAGTATACTTGTGACTGCCCCAATCACCATAGACTTGTCCCCGCCTGGCACTAAACCTACGTGAACCCCCAGCTGATTCCTGTAAGGTCAACACATGTCTAGTCAACCTCTATTTCAAATTATTCATTCTTTGGTTGCTTATTAAGTTTTTTAATTAGTTTAACAAGTCTTAATATTCATTATGCAGTGGAAAGTAATTTAAAGCAACAAATAAAATTTAATTAAATTCGAGACAAGTCCTAGGCGTGGAAATCCTGGAAACGATGTGATATCATGGCTATAACTAGTGATAAAGAGTACAATACGCATATACACGTATTGTCAAGTGTATCCCACATCCCAAAGTACCTAAAAACATCAAAACATCATGAATACATAGTCATATATATAACAAAATGACAAAAGAACCTACGAAATAAGAGTAATGGAGCCGACTCTAAGGGTAGCTTAAAGGAAATCACCAAGTACAGGTTCCTTCCCCTTACCGCTCGAGGAACCTACAATTGTCACTAACAACGGAGACAATTCTAGTGTATAAAGCCAGAAGAGATTCAACAATATTTCTGACTAGTAAAATTGCAATAGTCTCTAAATCATACGAGTATTTAAAGAAAGCTGTAAATAAAATGACAAAGTGCATGATAAACAAACTAACCAAGTAAGCAGTAAAAATCAAGTGGCAAAGAAGCAAAAGATAGGTGAATAGGTAATTCGGTCCAAACTGTAGATCTTTAGACCATGACACAGCTTGAAGTCGACACAGCGAGCCCAATGCCACTTCCAACTGCCCCGACTTAATTTTCTAGGCATTGCGGACTCATCGAGTCACTTCCAACAGCCCCTTAACTATGAAGGTAATCCACAATGACCCCGGATGTTTTATCCCTTGAATAGTCCTCAACGAGAAGCCACGGTGACTACGGATGCTTAACCCGTAAGACAACACAACGGGTGGACTACTTAGACCCTATGCCACTTGAAACAAGAATGAAATACAAGTACGACATGCTTTTCAAGAGATTAACAACAAGAAATTGAAAAAAAAATCATGTTGACACAACGGGTGGACTACTTACCTCAAAATGCAATAATATATTAGATAAATGTGGCTCCCACAAGTTCGTACTACACTCCCGATACCCAACTGACGCTCTAGGCCCCTGGTACCTATTAGAGTTCATTTCGTATGTGTTAGAGCTTATTTAAGTTTGATTATATCAGTTCATTATAAAACAGTCCACTATTTGTCCTAATGTCTTTTCTATTTAATTTATACCAAATCACAACTTTAATGTGTCCTAAACAAGTTTATGTTATATCCTCGGGGTATTAGTCATTCATTCTTACCATATACAAAGCCTTGATGAGAGGGAATAACCCACGAGGTCTTTTTAATCATTTTAAATGTCCCTTTAACCTTTAACTCAACTAAAATATCCAAACTTGGTGTTATAAGGTTGTAAGCATTTTTCCTATTGTTTTTAAGTGTTATTGCTCATTAAAGTCAAAGTCCATTGGAAATCATTTCAAGCTGGTTTAATGCATTGGTTTGCAAAACAGCCCCTTAAGGACCTTAAAATAATTTCCAAGAATTTGACTTTTATGCAACTTCAAATGTGGCTAAAACACTCATATAACTTTTCAAAATTCTCGGTGTTGATTCATTAAATTCTATTTACTTAAAACCAAGGTTGTTGAGTGATAAAATCTCATCAATATGACCAAAAATCAAATTTGAAACTTTAAGTAAAACTTTAGTCCTTATTTATAATTATTGATCTCTTATTTGAAGCATGACTTAAAAACTAAGTTAAACACACCAGAAAATCATGAAACTTGGTGGGCACCTTTGCTATGATATAATAACATATTCTGAAAACTTTGGTTCAATTCCAACATCATTTGATGCCCGGAACACCTTAAGTCAAAAACTAGCTCATTAAGTAACTAAGTTTTACCTATTTCAAAACTCATTTAAAAAAATATTCAAACACCTCTAAATCACTTGGAAATTTTAGATAATCTAATTTATAGTAATTCAACCTATTCTAAAGATTCTGGTTATTATTGGACTGGTGAAGACCACCGAAAAAGGTCTTGACATCCAAACACTTGCAAAAGGAACATCTTAATAGATTAGCACTGATTTTCAGTCCATTTTCGTTAAATAAGATGACTAAATTCTTCAGAAATATTGATCTTAACTTTTTTTTCTATGTATGAGCTTTCCAAAATGGTAAGGTACGCTCAAAACCGATTAAAATTGAGAGAGTTATGCTCAAAATACCAAAACAACTCAACTTGAGAGAATTTCGGACCAGCAGTGTTAGGAAATTCATAACTCTCAAACTACGCCTCCAAAAAACTTGATTTTTAGTGAGAAGCTTTTCCAAATATCCAAGAATATCACATAAAAAAATTACCTAATTATGAGAAGAAATGAGGAATTTATGTTATCTAGTATTTCAACTATAATTTTAGCTCAATGACACCAAACCATCCCATCCACTTATTTCAATTTAATAACATTCATGACAGCAATTCCATCTATTTTTCTACTCAACTTGGGTCCTAATGATCCCTTTAAATCATCAAAATAGTCCAATAAATTAGCACCCATAAATTCTTAACACTTTCAACCAATTCATATTATTAAACCACTATACAATTCCTTTTTTTTAAAACAAAACATACTAACATGTTATGGCAACACACAACTAATTTTTCCTCATCACAACTTAGTTCAAGGAGTCTAAATGAATTCAAATAAGTCAGGGAGTTCATAATCTACTTCTACTCTTGCAACTTTGCATTGTGGCATTTCTTCAACACATAGCATTCAAGCGTCGTCACTAAGAGTACATTGATCATAATCAACTAAATCATGACTCAATTTTGTCCAGCATTAAAACCATACTAAAATACACCTAAAGACACTAAAACTCATGCATCTAACAACCATATAAATAGAGATTTCAGTCCTAATTAGAATCAACTCCAAAAATCCCAATTTTTTAACTCAAACTTATGCATTTCAATCAAGATTTAGCAACCTTGATTGAGTTTATTTAAAAAGCATTTGAACTCACAAATTTAGGTTCAAAATCATCATAGGATTGATGTGTTCAATTTCATCTCAAGATTTCAGCCCCAATTGCCACAAACATGCATTCAATTAAGCAAAATAGTGGAGAAGTTCATACCTAAGGTTTGTTTCTTTCAATCTCTTTGGAGCCTTAACTTGTGTTGGCTTGATCCTTCAACTTAGACTTCAATTTCCTTGATTTCTAGCAAAGAATCTCATTTTTTCCTCTCCCAAAGTAGTGCTATTTTTTTTCTCAACATGCATGAATAAACATAAGAGTCATGTTTATAGGTCTTAGCCTCAAGTCTAAACCATTAGATCAATCTAGTATCTTCATTTGCCCCAAATCTCAATGACCATCCATGATGTTTATTTGTCATAATTCCACTATAGTTTTCTATTAATAACCCACTAAGTCTAACATAACTTAGGCATTTATGATAAATTTGGAATTTCTCAATTAGATAGCTTAGGCTAATTAAATGATTTAAACTTAGACTAGTCTCTATTAATTCCATATGTAACTTAGACACTTAATTGTTATTTCATTAAGACTTAAGTGTACATCTTGAATTAGAAAGAATAACTCATAAGCTACCAACTAACCATAAGCCTCAACTATCCGTCGTTCGCATGCATGCACCATGAAGTCGCTCTCCCGCTCGCTCGAATTTGCGATATAAACCTACACTTATGTGCACACTTATATAGTTAGTTATAAATAATACATGACATCAAACATAAGTAAAATTAATTTAGATTATTAATTTACCGCGGTGTCGACACCGATAATTGACCAAGATCGTCACGTATGATTGGTCGACAGGTCACGGTCCTGCGCGACATACAACTTGGATTAGATTATTTGGGTCGTTACAATAGCAGGCAGATGAGCAATACCATAAGTCTAGCGAGTGAGCTCAGAGTCCTGATCACCCGAAGTGGAGTAAGTTGACACACTCATGCCTGAGATTTAGAAGGAGACTATGGATTCCATCAATAGCTGAGATTCGCGACGAGATACTTCAGGAGGCTCATCGCTCATGTTTTAAGGTTCAAGCGGATCAAACCAAGATGTATGCAGATATGAATCGTCTATTATGGTGGCCAAGGATGAAGATCGATGTTAATAATTACGTTCGAGCGTGTGAGATATGCCAGAGAGTTAAGGCTAAGCATCGGAGACCCGGAGGATTATTATAGCCACATCTCATTCTTCGGTGGAAATGAGAGCATATTGCCATAGATTTTGTTAGTAGATTGCCTCAATCTCGGTGTGACCATGATAGCATATGGGTGATTGTGGATAGACTGACTAAGTCCGCGCTTCTTACCAATATAGACAACACACATAGTGGATAAGTTAGTTGCTTTGTACAGAC
Organism: Stephania yunnanensis; assembly: GCA_039657365.1. Taxonomy (NCBI): domain Eukaryota; kingdom Viridiplantae; phylum Streptophyta; class Magnoliopsida; order Ranunculales; family Menispermaceae; genus Stephania; species Stephania yunnanensis. The sequence goes on from CM077580.1 coordinate 24,082,816, forward strand.
GGGAAATTGTTAGGTTACACGGAGTTCCATTATCCATCGTATCAGATCGAGGATTGCAATTCACACTGCAGATTTGGCAAGCATGCAAGCCCTGTTTGGCACCAGATTAGATTTGAGTACAACTTATCACCCACTGATAAATGGACAATTGGAGCGGTAATCCACGTGTTACATGATATGCTCCGTATGTATGTGCTGGAGCGCGGTGATTTATGGAAAGAGTATCTTCATATGTGTGAGTTTGCTTATAATAACAGATACCATGTCTGTATTGGAATGGCATAATTTTAGACATTCTACAGCAGGTCGTGTAGATCTTCATCGTGTTAGGCAGAGCTTGAGGATGTGGTAGTGATTGGGCCAGAGATTGTTGTGGATCACACTGAGAAGATACATAGGATCAGAATATGTCTGAAGGTGCGCAGGAAAGACAGAAGAAGTACTACAACAAGTACCATCCTGAGCTGGAGTACAATGTGGAGCCTATGTCTACCTAAAGGTTTCACCTTTAAAGGGTCACAAGTGGTTCGGAATCAAAGGAAGACTCGCGCCTAGGTTCATTAGTCCTTTAAGATCAAGAGAAGAGCCATCAAGGTTGTTTATGAGTTAGAGCTACTGCCACATTTAATCGGAATCCATCCAGTATTTCACATTTCGATGCTTCGACTGAATAGGTCGAGAAGAGACAGATGATCAATAGTGGATTTGAGCAAAATAGACCTGAGAGAGGATATCATCTATGAGGAGCAACTTATTCAGTTATTGGACAGTAAGGTGAAAATATTGAGGAATAAGGAAATCGCATAAGTTCTCATCAAGTGGCAGCATCACGGGGACGAGGAGTTGACATGGGAATTAAGTCCTACATGCCCGAGCACTTCCCTGATCTATTTTGATTCCAGTAAATCTTACTTTAAGTTGTTTCAATTTTGAGGATAAAATTCTTATTAATTGGGAAGACTATAACGACCTGAAATTCTAACCCGTGCCAAGTGGCATTTCAGGAATGAGACATGGACTTGTCGTGACGTGGCACACTCGGTCAACCATTGGGAGTCGATACCGAGGTATTTTTATTTTTCGCTAATTTGTGTACTACCAATCTAAAAATAAAAAAGTGCATGTAATTTAATTATTTTATTTTGATCGCCGGTTTACAAGTAAGGTAACTTCTCAAGATGCTTGCGTTCATGGGTATGGGACTATAGTTTGATCAATAAATCAAAAAGGTGTCTAAAGTTTTAAATTGTGTCTAATGGTTTGAGTAAATGAATTAATTAATTATTGAGGGAAAATATAAAATTCTTAAATTAGACACATGTTTCACTTGGTGATTGAGTGAGTGTGATAAGTGAGTAAAAAGCGAAAGTAGATAAGAAAAAAATGTGAGGGTTTGTACTTAGAGATTATTGAAAGAGAAGAGAGAATGCGGAGAGGGTAAGGACTAAGGAGTGAAAAAAAAATAGAGGACATCGACCAATAAGAACCCAACAAGAGATTGAGTTTGAAGAGAGAGATTGAGCAAGCTAAGGAGTTAAACCTTCAATCACCATCAAAATCTTTTTTTTTTTTTTCACTCCTTAGTCCTATTTTATGGGGGTTAAATTGGTGTCGGTGAGGCGTCGAAGAGTCTGACGAGGCGTTGCCGAACCAGCACCTATTTGGTGTCGGTGGAAGACTTCCTCGTTGGCCGAGACTTGACCAACGCGGTTTGACTCAAATTAAAAAATAATAATAAATAAATAAATTATAATATATATAATATAAATTATACATTATATATAAAGTATATACAAATGCATCTATGTAAAAATAAAAATAAAAATTTTGACTGATGAGTGTAGATAAAAAAAAGGGACAAAGGCCCATTTCAAAAAAATTGGTCGTGCCGAGACTTGACCAATGCGGTTTGACTCAATACATGATCGATGTGGCGGGAATTCAAAAAAAAAATTTATATTTTCAAAAATTTAAGGTAAATGGAAAGAATATGATATTAAATAAATTATTTTTGAATTAGGGACTTTGACATACTTAATTCATTTTAAATTGATACCAGGAGCTTAGGAGACTAGTATCGGGCATCGAGTACATACTTTGAGGTGCGTGAGAGTCGTGATTTGATTGGTATTTTCACGATTTTGAGGTAAGTAAAACCAGCTAGGAAATGGGCAGTAGTTCATTTGAGCTTATATTTTATTGATATTGTAATGTGTCGCTTTCTTGGAATTCCCGCCCTTGTATGAGTGTCTGAAGGCCAAGTGAGTCATGAGAGTGTCTCTGATAGAGTGTTCGCCAACTTGCAACTGAGGCCATGACCTCGAGTCACTGGACTGTTTGGTCGGAATGAGATGTGTTTTATGCGGGGCACCATTGATATCCCTTATCGATGACGACATAGGTACAGCAGGCATTGTCGCGCCTTAGAACCCGAGTCTATTTAACATTGCCACGACTCTATGACCCCGACCCTGTGGCACATGCACTTGGTGATCGTGGACTACTTGGGCACCTCTCCATTGCTTCTTTTGACACTCTTTCTCATTGTACTTTCATTTTTCAATCTTATTATCATGCATTCCTTATAGCTTTTTTTCTATCTGCATGAATTTTAAACTGCTTTATTTATTTTGAAGTATTATTTAGATCCTACTAGCTTTTACTTACTGGATTCGACATTCTTGACCGAGAACAGATGCGAAGCAGAGCAAGGGCAAGGCATCGATACTTGGCGATCTACTCTGAGGACCCCCTTACTCATTTTTGTAGGTTTTTGACTTTTTGTATTACTTATATGTCTTTTTTATCACACTTGGGATACTTGTTTGGGTGAGAGATACATATCACTTGTATATCATTTTGTTTGTTTATTACACTACTAGATATACATGATTACATATTCTTGCAGGGTTCCACATTTAGGCTGTCCAACTCTTTTACTTTATTGTTGAGTTATTTAACTTATTAATTGCTTCCGCTGACTTATAAAACTTGAAAAATACTAATAAATCGACTTAAAATTATAAATTTACCTATATGGATGGATCAAAAAGTTGACTAGGTTTGCATTGACCTTGCGAGGCTGACTTGGGAGGTCCATGTGGGCTTAAACCTGGCAGGACCTAATTTGTAGGGAATCGGGCCGTCACATATAAAGTGCCTTAACATGGATAGTTCTATCTCAATTAGTTGGTGATATAGTAGATTTTATTGAGATGATTTTAGAGTATTACAATCATTATTATTGATGGGTTTTTGTTGTACAAAGTGATATCTCATTGAACGGTATTCTGTCATAGTTCTTGACAAGGCTCATGAGAGGAGTGTGAATGCTGACATACCTATTGAAATTCTTTCTCATACCATACAACTTCGACAAGTAAGATTGAAAATCTGACATTTCTAATTCTTAGTTTGAATTAAAAAAGAGTCTGTTTTCCACTAAACTTTACTAAGTTTCCTTTGGGATTATGATCCATGTTCCATCTGTAGGATTTGTACATGGAACAACAAACAAAGAGGCTATCAGGGGTAGTGACTGCACTAGAAAGTGAGATTTCTCCACTAAAACTTGTCCTGGTGAATGTCACTTTTCGTGTCAATGATTTTGTTGGAGGGAAATTATTTAGTGAACCTCCTCTAGTTATAAATGTCGAAACTAGGCAGTTTGCGGTGACTAGTCAATTCTTAAAGAGAACAAAGATTGTTGACTACATTGGCCGAGCATACAAGAAAATCATGTCAATTCACCGGAGGCTGCTATAAGGAGGCATATTGGTTTTGTCACTGGGCAAAGAGAAATAGAATATTTGTGCCAAAACCTTTGTAGAGTTCCTAGACAAATGAGTCGTAACTTCGTTGGGAAGGGAGTTTATATGAGGGAAATTGATGAGGAATTTGATGGCCACTCAGTTGGACAAACTGATAGGTTATGCACTTATGATGAAGATCCTGGTATTTTGGATCAATACGACCCGCATTCCTCTAATGATGAAATTGAACTGGCCATTTATGATAATGAAGATTTTGGTGATTATGGCATGGAATCCTTCGATCTTAAAACTTTGAAAGAATAAGGTGATCCCGTTGATTATATTGGAAATGCTATGAACCATGCTTCATTAAAGGCAGCATTTGAAGCTTTGGCTGGAAGAAACCATCTGAGTCTGGAAAGGAAATGAATCTTCCTATTATACCAGCTGCATAAGAAGGTTCAGATGTGTAGCTAATGTTAGACCTCTATTTTATCTTGATTTAGTTCTGTTAGAGATCAAAGATCAGCTCACATCAATGCTGCTGTTGGTGACAAAGCAACAATATCTAGACAGCTTGAGACAGAGACAGAGCAGTTCGATTATGGTTAATTCTGTTGTAACAACTGTTTGTTAATTCAGTTAGTTTGTTGTAATTTAGTTAGGACAGTTAGGAGTTTGTTATTGCTGTTATAAGGTTGTTATAACAGTTAGTTAGTTGATTGTAAGAATGTCTATATATATGACACTCATTGTAACCATTTCATTCATTCAATACAAGTTTCGTTTTACATTTTCAAGTTCTCAGTTGTTCAGTTTTTCAGTTCTTCAAATCTGTTCTGTTTGAACAGAGTGTTCTCTTGTTAGAAAACACTTCACAAGTTCATGCAATAGTTTGTACTTGTATCTTAAGCATTTCTTAATGTTCTTTTTCAAGGTGGATCATTTGATTTCACTGTAAAAAGGATTTGAATGCACCACGGTAGAGGAGAATGTCAATACATTTTCGCTTTTATTTATATACATGCGTGACGATAATTGGAATTAAGCTAGGATTCTCTATTAACATAATCGATTGAATAGGAATAGTGTTCTTTCAGCACTCAATGAATTATATTCCGGTATTACGAAAGAGACTTTTTGTTTTTATGTTTAAGTAAATACTTCTAAACTTTAGCCATAGGCATTGGATATTTTCGTCGTCATCTTTTGAACTTATTTAGCATTGTATATTTAGATTTAATATAACATAGTTTGTTTAAAACTCATACGTATTATTTTAATTTTAATTATATTCAGTTGCTTTAATTATATTCAGTTGCTTATCAAATTTACATTGTTGTAATCATAATGTGTGGTTCTATCCTATTAGAAACTAATTTTAAAGTTATATACCAATTTATCTATCATTGATGAGATGCTTTAGTATGATATATTTATACTAAATTTTATATTTATATTTATACTAAATTTACATTGTTTTAATTAACATATATGTGTGTGTGTGTGTGTGTGTAAGTATATGTATACGTACATCATATATAGTTTATGTTAGACCAAGCAATCTATTTTGAACATAAATCTGAACATGGCACTGTTATCACAAGCAACTAAACATGTTGATTTAACAATTAAGAAGATTAATAAACAAAGTGTACCAGAGACTTGCAGTGCAATGACCTAAGACAAAATTTCCTCCAACTCGGTGGTGAATTCAACTAGGAGTTCTGTCTCCAGGATACAACTGGTTTTTTCTTTGATCAAAGCACCAATCAAAGAACCTTCAAACTGCAAAATCGACTCTCTCAAAAACACAAATCACATAAATTTGATTTCGAAAAAACATCTCTTTTCTATGTCCATAGACTATTCTATTATAGAGAACTATCTAACTGTCCAATTAGTGGACAGTTTTTTCAGTAACTATCTAATTAGTGGTCTTAATTAGTGTGCCACTAATTGATAGTTAATTAACTCCTAATTCGAACTTAGCAACTGTTGGTGCTCTTTTTGTTTTATTCAAAAATGAAAATAAAAAACGAAAAAATAAAAACTATGTTTATGAATGGCTAAGTCTTGAACAAACCAAAGCCCCAAAGGCCCCAAGGCCCAAGGCCATTGTCAAAGATTATTTAAATAGGGTGATTACCTAGTGAAACCCCATGGTCCACTCACTCCAACCCACTTCTCACTTAAACAATAGTGAAGTGTGTTGGACCATATATTAAGTGAGAAACCAAACCTTTCTCTTCTATGTGTTAATTTGCAATACAAAATTTTAACTTCAAAGTTCAACAGTTTTTACTTTTTTTTTTCATCTTAACATGGCGTTGGCCACCAGCACTTACATGGTGTCTCTAGTCTCACAACTCATTAGGCCCACATTATATTACACAATAATTTATCAGAATTACAATTATGCCATAATGGTATCTCTAGTCTAGTCTTACAAGTCACAACTCATTCCGATCATTGTCTGCCCGATCTCGCAGTCACTCTCACTTGCAAAATAGACAATAAAAAAAGACTCGCTAAGGGCACCCCACCAATTCATGAAGGCACCCTCTTATTGAGGGCACAAAGCAAATTACCAAGGGCACCTAAAATTGAGGCCCGAAATCCCGAAAATACCCCTGCCACCAAAGTGAAGATGCACCCACCAGCCCACCACCGTGTTATTGAACCCTCGAATTTGATATCAATCCATTGCAAGCAACCTACGAACCCCTGATTTGTCTTCGTTCCTCTCATCTCTCCTCTGTGGTAGGTGGTTTTTGGCTGTGTCGTTCGAGTTTGGAGGCTCACCGAATTGATAGATTTGATCTTGACATTAGGGCTCGGATTCTTTGTCGTTCTCACGCTCAAGCTAGTGAAATCGATCGATTGAAGGTACGTTGATAGTCTAATTAAGTTGCATTTGGTCGAGTATTTATTTATGTTTGTGTAGCGGTGCATTCAATGGTACGTGCATTGCGAATTCGTGGTTGTCGGCCACACAGGCCAGAAAAAATTAGTACAGTCTCGGCCAAGCATGGTCAAGACGAAGGGGAAGTTTTTGGGAACTCGTGGTTCTCGGCCAGAAAGGAGATAATATAGTCTCGGCGATGAGTGGCCGAGACTAATTTTGGTATATCGGTCACGCATCACGCGTCACCAAAATTGTAATTGTGTTATTATTTTAGGTAGCGTAACGCTGTGACTGCTCTCGGGTACCATCTCATGAGAGTTATTCGAAGTGTATAGTTGATGTCATGTCGTGATGTACAACCGAGAAAGTAGTAGTTGTCTCGATTGTGCATTACTGAGACTTATATTGCTATCTCAGTCACGTGTTACCGAGATTGTTATGGTTTTCTCTAGGGCTGGCAATTTGGGTCATGAAACGATTAACACGACACGACACGACACGTAATAAACATGTCGTGGGTTTGACTTAAGTGGGTCTGGGTCATAAACATGTTAACACGTTTATACACGGTTAATAAACAAGTCATTAACATGTCAACATGCTCAACTCGTTTATGACTCGCTTAATACGACTAAAGAATAATGTATAAATAATAAATATTGTATAATAAATAGATTGATACAAAATTCACTTATTTGAATGCATGTTAATAGCATGATTTATTTATTTTATTTATAGACATCTTTTATCATATTTTATTTTATATTTGAGAGGAAATATTCATTTTACTTTTAATATATTATTTATGTTTTAGATTTTATTAATAATTATTTATTAAGAAAAAATAAAACTTTTCGCCAAATTAAAATTTAGATATTTTTTTAGATGATTCTTATAATTTTGTTTATGTTATTATTACGAGTCATTTTTGTTTTATTTTTAAGAGTAATAAAGACTTGAATGAAAAAGTAAAGTATAGTTTTCTCAAACCTTCTTAACCGAGACTATAGAAATGGAAGATTTGCTCTTTTTTATATTGCTCTTCTATTTTTACGTCAGACGATTACATGTTGTAGTCTTCTCATATATGGCTTTTTCGAAAGCCCCGGTGACTAGGGAGGAGGTCGGTATTGAGGTGTCGAGGGGTAACCGTGGGCTGAGGCGGACGGAGGCCCCCGACGACATCTTATCGGAAAGAGAAATAGCAAGAGAAGGTGGATGTGAAGGGAAAGGGTAAGGTTGGTGGAGGACATGAAAAGAAATTAGAATTGCACGATGAGGGCTCAAACATTGACATGCAGCGACACTCAGATCTTGTCGTTGCCCGGGGCGAAGATGAGGCTCAAGCGTCAGAGTCTAATAGTAGTGACTCATCAGCACCGGCGGACACCACAAGTAGTGATCGTAATGTGGGTGGGAGTACTAGTGGTGGAGGTGGCCATAATGAAGGAGAGTCACAAGGGCATAGGGAAATGTGTGCTCCTTTCCTCGGTGGTCCCGAAAATGGATCATTGTTGAAGAGCTTTAAAGATCATGTCGCATTAGCAATTTGGAGCAATGAGGTATATAACTTTTTGTTAAATGGAGTAGTTAAAAGTTTTGGGTTTTCACTAAGTTGACGAAATGTTTTTTGTTGTTGCAGGATCGTCCGACACTCAGATGTATCAATCAGGTGCTCAAATCCAATAATGAGACTTACAGTCATGCCACCCTGACACCGCGGCCCTTAAAAGGATTATTTAGCGCTCTGGGTTGAATACGCCGATAGACTGCTTATACCGCAAGGCTAACAAGGAGGTTATCTCTGCCTTTGTGGAGCGGTGGCAGCCGGAGACGAACACATTTCACTTGCCATTCGGTGAAATGTCGATCTCCTTGGAGGATGTGAGCATGCTCCTGAAGATTCCTGTCACGGGCAAGGTGGTGGCCGTTGAGAACTTTGCGAGATACACCGACGAATCTCGCTCGGATGCGATTAAGCTGGTGTCCAAACTACTTGGGGTTAGCATCGAAGATGCGAGGATGAAGTGAACATCAGCAAGGGCCTCACAGTGCGAAAATGTTGGCTGAAGAGTCGATGGTGCCCCAAAGCTGGATCGAGGAACACAACTTATCCTCCTCTATAATGCACTGCCCAAGCGTCCTTGTTGTACTTACTTTCTTGCACCTTTTTGCGGATAAGAGTGGATCTCGAGTATCCATTGCGTTGTTGAAGCTTCTAGAAGATTTAGACAATGTAGGAAACTATGCGTGGGATGCAGCTGCATTAGCCTACTTGTACCGACACTTGGGGTCTGCCACCAGAGTACAAGTTTCTCAAATTGTCGGCTACCTCACATTACTTGAGGTTTTTTATTAAATCGACTAGACTTCTTTTCTGAGTAATTGGTATTTTTTTTGCATTTTTCCTCTAACTAGCGTTGCAACTATTTACAGGGATAGGTGTACGAGCATTTCAAACTTGGGCTCACCACACCTAATGCAAAATACATGGACTACGTGCAACCTCGTGTCTGCAGATGGGTTCAAAAAAATGAGACCGTGATGAATCTTGACAAGGTTGGGTCCATTAGGCGAACATTGGACGGGTTGCGCCCAAGTGAGGTTAGATACTACACTCTTCTTGTCGGTAAATGTTGCATTTAGTTTATGGTTACTAATTATGGTTGTCTACGTTTTATTAGGTTACTTGGGACCCATATGTTAATCACCGAGAGAATGGAGTTGTGCACGCGATGGCCTTCTACAGTGGCACACTGAAGTACATGGATGTGGTGGAGCCCTACCATCCGGAGAGGGTTCTGAAGCAGTTTGGTCACGTGCAATCTATACCAGATCCTCCGTACGGCCATTGGAAGCACATCGAAGCCCTTCTGTACTCAAATACTCGGTCAAGTATGGGTTTCAAGCAGACGATTGGGAACGTTGACACAACCATTTGTTGGCCCACGAAGTTCACGGTGAGAAGGCAGAGTTCTAGTTTTTGGCTACGGAGGTACTTTGATGACGACATGGTTGCTACGACCATCGCTGACAATGAGCTACTTGAGGTATTGAATGTGGTATAACTATTATATAGAAGTGTTAGCCAACTTTTGAAAACCCGAAATGTATTATATTAACGGATTTAATTTTCTTTTCATCAGCGTAATAGGCGGGCGTTGGACGGGCATTAAGGTGGAAATTATTGTCGCCAGAGCTGTGTATGTTGGAGTCTGCAAGGCAAATGGTGAGTGACGTCGTCAATTTCCTTTCGGGGAGGAGTTTTAGTCCCACGACCACCACTACCACCCCCACCACCGCAACCGGCACAACCGACACATCGGCCCCTACCAAAGCAGCCCCTAGACAGTCCCAGCATGATAGCACTTCTACACATTCCACCCCGGCTAATGCACCACCCGCAACGGTTGATGCTCACCCCCCAAAGAGAATGCATGGCAAGGAATACCAAAGAAAGAATTTAAAGAAGCCAAAGGAATGAAGGAACATCAACCTTGGTTCATCAGTAGTTGCTTGAGTTTTTGTTAGATTGAGGAACAATTAGTTGAGGTTTTGTTGAATGGTTGTTGGATGGAAAATGTGGCATGTGGAATATGGAACTTGTGGTATTATTTTTCTGTTCATTGGAGTAATTAAACTGTATTTGTTATTTTGTGTATTGAAACCATTTTGTGTGAGTGAGTTTTATTGGGAAAGTAGTTGGTAAATATGTTCAGCTTATGCAAAGTGCTCTATGTTTCTTCTTATGGTATTACTTCTGTTCCATTAATTTCGATTTCTCGTTTAATATTTGGTTGTTTCAATCGTTGTGGTGTTGTTGTTGGTGTTGAGTTATGTTCCATTAATTCTCATTTCGGTTGATCATCATTTTTGCATCAAGAAAGTAGTCTCGGTCGTTCAGGGCCGAAACCAAGAGAAACTCCCGACCACTGCACAGCCGACATGTCCGAATACGTCTCGGACTTGTCCCTCCGACATCTTCTGCTACTCCTCGTTGACTTATAACCGAGAGTGATGTAGACCCCGAAACCTCGTCTACTTTCGGCCTTGGCATACCGAGAAGTTTCTATGGTTTTCGATCTTGGCATGCCGAGATGTTTCTATGGTTTTTTCGGCTGGTAAGTGTCGAGAGTTATGCATGGGTAACAGATTGGCATTGCCGAGATGGGTTATTTTGGAGCAATTACAAACCAAAACACATTAACAACATCACTTTACAAACCAAAACACATTAAAAACATCATGAATGACAACCATAACATATTACCAACATCATTTTACATACCATAACATATTAACAACAAAGAGTCGACATACCATAACATATTAACAACATCACTTTACATCACTTTACATTGTCAGAGTAAAAAAATATTTACACGCTTGTTGGTATTTCTTCAAACATGTTCCTCAAACTACGGAGAATCTAAATCTACCATAGAAAGAAGGTACGACTGGCACGATTTCATGAATGAAAAATCCATCACACCATCCTTTAGCGCACTCCTCAATGTATCGTTCCCACGATGGATATAAGGATGGCAGCAGTGCATTCACAGTCAACTTCACCTGTCAAAGTCAAAAGTACAACAGAGAAGCCGTTGTCACATACCCTATTGAGGTTGAAAAAAAATCAATTCACAAAAAACCTACGAACTTACCATAACCCAATGGATATTCCTTTCATAAATCATGGCAATAATAAGTATGCTATGTAACGACGACGGTGGAGCACTACGTAGAGGAAGAAATGTCAAAGCACTACCATGCGAGATAACTCATCAAAATATTCATGTTGGACCACATTCATGATACCATCAACCATCAACCACACTCCACAAAGTCTTAAAATTTTCCTGACCGTTGCCAAGATGTAGCTTCAGAGTGGAATGCGCGGACTCAACCCTCTGTGTTGTTGTTTCCCCAAAGTGCATAATTCGATTTGTCCATGCTGGTACAAATTTCTCCTTATAGGTCTTTACCCATGTGTTATCTAAGTCATTCAAGTTCGAATAAGGCCTCCGACTTATAATACATCACATTTCACATTCCATGAACTCATCCCCAAACATCTTCTTAGTCTTGGCCAATACTATTTTGTTAATGTGCCAAGAGTAAAGAAGGTGAGACGATGATGGGAATACTTCTTCGATGGCACTAATAAGGCCTAAGTCCCGATCCGTAACAAACACGTCAGGTTTAGGTCACCCATCCAATATGGATCTCAAGTGCTCAAGTGTCCAAACATAATTTGCATGACTCTCTGATGATATGAAAGCAAACCCAACGGAGAACGTCAAATGCGTCGAAGTGATGCCAACGATCTCCAACAAAGGCATTCGATACCTATTTGTTTTGTAAGTGCAATCCATCAAAATTACCGATGAGAAACATCTTAGCAAATTGATTGAATCAGGATGTGACCAAAACAAATCAGTGACGATATTCGTGTCGGGATGCTTCCTATGCCACGACATCCACTTATTCTTCTCCAATACGTGCAATAGTTGTTGCATTTGAGTCCTCCCACCCGCATCCTCAATTCGGAATTTTTTTCGTGCATTATATATTGTCCGCATTGTCGATACGTTTGCAACATCTCTTTGCTTCAACGTATTGAGGATGTCTCTTGGTTTCGCATTACCCTTTGTCATCTGCACCACAACTTCCTGCCCTCCTTATCCAATCTTCAGGCAAATGAGTGGCCCTCCAAGTTTTTTGCGGGGTCGTGATTGTGCCTCCCGCATATGACAGTGACATACCACAAAGAGTCGGCATTTTCCTTGATGTTAATAAGGAAATGACATCCACATTTCTTTGTAGCGGTTTGAGTCCTCCCCGTTTCCTCTTCTTCTCATTTCTTGGTTTCAAAGCAGTTTTTGACGCTTTACCCTTCCCAACTCTTTGTGACATTCCCCTATATGTACCAGACCTCTCACACACAAGTTTGACCCTTCCCCTTGTGCATAATCCCTCCGGCATCAGAGTGCTTCGTTACTAACACAAACTTGTTCTCCCGACCTATCATTTGAAGTCATGAAATTGTCGATTCTCTATATGGGAATGGCCTACAAGGTGTAAATGCATCCTTGTAGTCTGAAAATAAAGTAGAAACCGACATTACTTGCAATACAAACATTGTAACATTATGATCGACCAAAATGCACAGTAAATTCACAAAAAAACCCAAAAACCCAAGTTTTCGATTGTACAGGTTCGAGACTATAATAACAGTTTCGTTCATGTCCAACCGAGACCTACGAAATAGTCTTGGTCGTTCCATACCGAAACTACGACTTCGTTTCGTTCACATCATGACGTGAACTACGTACAAGTTTCGGTGGATGTCGACCGAGACGTTTGTATAACTCTCGGTCCGCGAGGCCGAATCAATCGCGCCCATGAAAAATCATCTGAAAAATTGAGAAACCGCAAATAAAACACATTAAATTTCAACAATTACCTCTTGTTCTACCTCCTCTAACACCATTGTAGTACAATCTTCCATTTTATAGTGCAAACAAACTCGGATTGCTCGAATTTACCAAACCTACGTTGACAAACCAAATCATCAATTTCACAGTTTTTTATCCAAAAAATAGTTCTTTCAAAGCTTCATATGGTTGTCAAACATTGTTACCTCGCTGTCGGATGATGTCAAGACGCAAGAATCGATACACACTCGGCAAACACAATTATGGCTTTAGATTTCACTTGTGATCCAAGGTGGTGGGGTGCCCTAGTTTTGCTTTGAAAATGGTTTGTAGGGTTACAGTGAGTATATATGAAGGGGCAAAATAGTCATTTATATTTTAGATGGGAGAATTACAAAAAATATGGGTGCCTTCATGAATTGGTGGGGTGCCCATAGTGGCCCTCTAAAAAAATGAAATTGTGCACTGTAAGTACAGATAGTGGATATACACATCATGATCAACAATTAAAATTTTAGGGCATATACAATGAGAGCCCTAGTAATATTAACCTCTTTCTGAACATCTTCTAGCCTAACCCCAAGCAAACTCGAAACTATCTGAATTGCCTCCGTGAGAGACTTCTCAATGTACCTAGCAAAAATCTCGACCTCAACTATCTTTCTCGTCACCAGGATCTTAATAGAATGTTCAATTCCTCCAGAGCGATGGATATTTTACCGAACGATTAGTGAGATGTATTCGTCTCAGTTTACCTTTCCATAAATGCAGAAATCAACTCCTTGTTGCCCTTGCGATATGAGCAATCCATGAGTGGACTCAACTCAAACTACTAGATGATCCTCTGTAGGTCGCCGATGTCGGGGTGGTAATATTACAAATCCCACTCAAGAACTTGAGCCCCATGATCTATGCACTTTAGCAACAGGCGATGCTGCAACAAAAAAGAAAATTACATCATAAATTGTCGGCATGGATGATATGTATCATGACATGCATAATAAATATGGATGATACGTATCATGACATGCATAATAAATTCATAGAAACGAACTTTGGGGATTGCAAAATCTCATATCTTATTGTCCCAAATCGTTGCCGCAATATGATCTTTAAAGTTTTTCAGCACAATCGGTTAGATGGACCACCTGGGAAAGGAACATACGGGTCATCTTATGTCTCCTCATCAGTTCAGTCGACTCAACCACTGCTACTCCCGATCACATACCTTGCGTTTTGGTGGTTTTTTTTTTTTCCTCTCCGTAGGACTCATCATTAAACTTAGATGCCTCATCCCTATTTTCAGCACGAGCATCGACTGGGTCCCTTTCCTAAAGCTCGGCAATGTGAGACACCTCGTTCAGCACATCATCCCCGATATCTCTCCATGCACATTTACCTTTAGCATTACCTTTGGCATCAATGTTTTGTTTATGCTTCTGGGTAAGATGTCACCTGGGGTCTACGGCCACCACAATTACTCTAACCAGGCACCGCCGCTCTTTGTGCTCTCGTAGGCTCATCATCAACCTCCTCCCTGTACACAATAGCCTTGCCTTGAGCCATATTTAATAAGGAAAAACAAGGTAAGCACGGTGTACCAAAATGTAAGTAAACAAACACAAAAAAACATAGTTTAACCAGTGTCGATGGTACATGGCCAAGACTAAAGGCCTTGTTTCGATATCCTATAATCGAGATCTACAAAGAGAGTCTCGTTGGGCATTGAACAATGTCTCGGTCAGAGGTCACTGAGACCAAGTGCATTATTTCGGTGGTATTTGACAGTATAGAGTACTGATCATCTATTTTACGAGTCGGTTGCTTCCAACCGACACTCAGACACTAATCTCAGTTATGGTTAATCGAGACCTCTTCACATATCTTAGACTTGTGTGGCTGAATATCACAGGAATCTAAAAACTAACCTCGTGATGGAACAACAAAAAGAACGAAACAAATGACTAACAAATTGAAATGATATTCAAATTAAAAATGGGCAAACTTACCCTCGTTCAAATGTCGAAACCACCACCTCGAAATAACTAAACCGTCCGCGAACCCTGAATCCCAGAAAGCTTCCATCAAACGCGGAAAACACTCAAAACCATCCAAAACAACACAAATCTTGTCAAACTGGGCAAAAACAAGGGAATAAATGATCTAGGGTCGTTATAGGAGGGAGGAGTAGGGCACGAAAGAGGAAATCGAGAGTTTTGAGTTTGATTTTTGTGTAATTGGTGGTGGGGGTGTGTTGCTTCATAATAAGGGTAGTTTGGGGCATTCAACCAAATATTTGTGGTGCCCTAAAAAAATTGTTGGTGCCCTCAACGATGATTTGCTCTTATATCTAGATGGGATGCCTGTATTGCGACTTTTTTTTTTCCAAAGTCACCCCGTATCCAGAGCCCAATAAGCCTAGCCGGATAGGACCACTAACTGGCAGAACTTTTCATTCACAGTCCATACAATCGATTTCGATCTAAAAGCAAATTTGGACAATTCGGCATGTTACTTCAATATCAGGCCTAGCAGGCAATATATTTATTTACATTTGAAGGCTAAAAAAAGCACATTGATCGTTCCTAACCCAATAAGGTAAACCAATCTATAATACCTATTAAAGCATTTCAACGAATGAACACTGTGCCAAAAATGGGATTTTATTTTTTAAGGCAAAATAGGGATGTTTTAAGGATATAGATAAAACACATTTTTAATCAAATTAGCGAAAGAGTCCATTATATTTTCTTTTTGAAGGCCAAATGGGATGTTTTAAAGATATAGATAAACACATTTTTAATCAATTTAGCAAAAGAGTCCATTATATTATGTGCGAACAACCCAATGTATATCAAATTAATTACAACTCTGAAAAATGCAATATCAAAGTACTTCACTAAATTCACTTTCCTACCCAGAAAACATGAGGCTCGGTGGTAGGGAGCACAACCCTACCAACCAAGAGGCTAACAATTTAAGGCGACGCTCAGTCCACCGCAAACGTCAACCAGCATAAAGATCTGCATTCTAAACAATAAATCAAGCATGATCAGCTCCTGCAAATGATTTTTCCTTCGGCCTCCTTCGATATCATTTCATCACCTTAGCATTACAAACATAGTAAAGCATTTGTGAAGTTCCCCAAGAGAATGCATAATAAGACAAGAAGGTAAAGGCGACAGCACTCCCCATCTTTTACAAGGGACACATCGTTTCTCAAGCTAACACCCACCTCAAATGCTTTACTTGACAAAGAAAGCAGAGATAGCGTTGAGAAATCGAGCCAATACATCCTTCAAGTTATAAAACCACTTCATCTCCTTCTGCTATAATAGACTCCACCAGAAGAGTGTCCATGATGCCGGCTACGCACTCCATAACCTCTTCCCCCAGTTCCATCCCATGAGCTACCACGGCCAGAAGACAATCTGCTTCCCCCAGATTGCGCCCAATTCATCATCTGCGCACTCACTCCATTAAGCTCGTCTTCTTCCCGGTCATTATATTCCAATATCAATCTCTTGATATTTTGCTTCTCTTCTAGCTCAGCAGCCTCCTTTTGCTTAGTACTCTGCAGCAAGGAGCAATCCCGCGGGATGAGCATCTGTTTGGTTTGCTGCTTGTGTCCTCGCTTCACAAGCACCCTTACTGACACTTCCTTATTCACGCCACCACCATCTTCGTCCAATGTCTCATCTCCACTCTCCCCTTCTGCTGCCCTCCCGTGGTGATCCTTGGTTGAACCCTCAAGTACATTCATCGGTACCATCATGTTCAAGGTCGGCCTCGATCTTAAATCCAACTTCCTGGAGTCCAAGCTCTCTTGCATCAGAGCTCTAAGCTCTCGGTCAAACTCTGCTTCCTCCTCAGGATTCACCTTCACCACCTTAGGCCGCACTTGCACTTCATCTTCATCAGAAGCGACGTGCGCACCACCATCGTCGTCATCCACATCACTGTCGGATTCATCATCCTGATTCTCTGATTTGTCTTCATAGAGCTCCTCCTCATCTTCATGCACATCTGGATTGATACTACCGCTACCCGAGTCACTGTCACTGTCTGCTACAGCATCTTCGTGTGTTCTGCCATTTACTTCAATGCCATTTGTCCGTATTTGACCATTTGCTGAAGCAATGGAGGATGTTTGGCCCATTCGTTTACTCATTTCAGCGTCAGAGTGCCTCTCACTGTTGATCTTATCACTGGAAGCAGATTGCTCATGTTCCTCAAGTTCTTGTAGTGCAGCATTGACTTCCTCAATGGTTGAATATCTAGTTATGTTTGGCCGAAGATCCGCAAACAAGTCCTGCAAGTATTTAAATTTGATAGCTTAACCGCTAAACAAAAATAATAAAAGTTCAGACTGACAGAATAAAACGGAAATAAGATAAGTAACAAAACAAATGGGTAGCTCATTGGTTTGGTATGGGATCACTTGTGCAAGTGGTTCGAGATTCGAGCCTTAATGGGGGGCAAGTTGTGGTTTCTTTCTTTAAAAAAAAAAAATTTAAAAAAAAGGAAAGTCCCTAACAATGAAACCATAAACCTTTGAAGCAGATATATTAAAAAAGAAATTGCAAATTCCTCTTAAAAATCTCTACAATAAGTTATATATCAGTTAGAAAAGCCAAAGTTGAAGATTATTTGTAATATTCCTAAATATCAAAATATACTTTTCCTCACAAGGATTTGAAAGTTTGATGGATTTATTTTACAGAATTGACAACTTGTAGAAAACACACATCGAAAACCATCAGATTATCTCCAAGTCCAACTTTTCTGAATCATGTCATTAAAAACAAAATCTGACAGTTTACTGTAAGAAGTTTATAATGTGTGTTTCTAGTCGACATTATCCTTGTTTAATCTGTTCATGGAGAAGTTATAAAAATATTTTTAAAATCCACAAGGATTTCAGGTAAAAAATCACCAAGCTTTCCAAAAATTACCGAATGGACGAAAATTCTCAATAACCTAAAGCAAATGAACAAGTTCACTATACTAAATATGTGCAAAAAACTCTTCGCGACCTTATAAGCACTTTTTAATTTAAATAATACAACCCAAACAACAAAGCCTCGAGCCCTAATTAGTTGGGGTCGGCTACATGGGTCTAACTCTTCCACTACGGTAAATTCAGTGCACTAAATGGTTTCATTTCTAGATCCTTTAAATCTTCCAATCAATGCATCCAAGTTAGCTTAGGTCTACCTCGACACCGCAGAATTTCTTCAGTTTCTATTGAATTGAATTTTCTAACTAGGTCATTTGCAAGTCCTCTTTTGAGGTTTCAAAACCACCGCAACCGCCCTTCCCTAATTCTGGCGTCAATTGATGCTACTCCTACTTTTCTTTGAGTTTTTCATATCTTATTCTTTCTTTGAGAGTTTACCACACGTCCACCTAAGCATCCACATTTCTGCTACACTCATTTTATGTATATGTTGTTTTTTCACCGCTTAACCTTCACTTCCATAAAGCATAGCTGGCCAAATTGAAAGTCCTTCCATCCAACTTGAGTTTTACATGTAATGCCATCATGAATGTTCCCATTTATTTGTATGATTGACCCTAGATATCTAAAATGATTCATCTTAGAAACTTCTACTTTCCCTAATTTTACTCCTCCATTATCTTGATGTCTAATGTTCAAACAATACGAGCATATAATCTATAAAGCAGAAATAAGAGGGGCATCATGCCACCAGACAATCATTATCAATAAGTAGTATCAGGTTGAGACTATCATGATAAGGAAACAAAACATAATTAAGATCACTTATACAACAACATAGCTTCAGTCCCAAATTAATTGGGGTCGGCTACATAGATCAAACTCTTCCATTGTGCTCGATTAAGTGCAATTGATGGTGAGCACAATTCAACTATCAACCCAATCATAGAGTGCCTTGTCATATGAGAAGAAAATAATATCATATCCACTTAATAAGCATACTAGATATGATATTCTTTCCAGCATGCAATGAAAAAACACAACCAACCTGCAGATCAAACTCAATATCCAGGGGTATCGAGCCTTTGATGAGAATATATCGCTGAAAATATATTAAGAATCTATCAAGCTTCCTTTTCGAAGAACCCCTATCAAAGTAGTGACCACACGCCTGGAGTAGTGTTATAATCATTCTGATGCGGAAACAATCCTCTGGTGGGTCCAGCTCATCTTGCTTCATAGCAAAAAAATAAAAATAAGTTACTAGGAGACAGTGAAGTAGAAAGCAGAAACCTGAATTTTGTACTGATGCATGAAAAGTCATATCAACAAAAAACCAATGGAAGAAAATTCTCCAAGAATTCATAATGTTCTCTCCATTTTGCAAACCTAAATCACTATCGTTTAACATAATCCACCCAAAATTGACACTAGGATCACTCGGCCATTAAGAAGACATCATTTAGTCTACACGAGCTCTTACACCAAAACTATGTTTGCTAACAAAGCTCATTCTGATATGTGACTCATTAAAAAACTGTAAAAACCCTCAAGAAACAGGACTGGGTAATGCAACACCATACTTTATTTAGTATTTAGCAATTTTAGATCCAAAGTCTTCACCATGACATCCCGAGATTCTTCATCCGTCTAATAGAGCATTATGCAGATAGACAAAAGTCTCTTTCGAACGTCAATACCACATCACACACAATTAGTGGTAATTTTAGTTAAAGACACAAAACATGACATAGAAGACTTAACTAAAGTGACAAAACTTGGAAAAAAAAATTTTCCTCAAGTGAAGAAAAGGGGGCGGCTTGAAACCCCAGTTTTTATTTTTTTTATTCAATTTTGTGATACTAAATCTTGAACCACCGCTGATCTTCTCTTTTGATTGGCGATTGGTTCCAATCAGTGATTGCAAGGCGTTGTCTGTTTTGGGCCAAAATCGCCTTGGCGATAGCTTAGGCGGGGCGGTGTCCTTCAAAATATTTTTATAAATTTGAAGGGGCTATTTACAATTAAGTTTGATAATAAAAATACCACCCAACAACAAAATTTTAATACAATCAATGTCACATAAGAACATAAAAACTTATTAGTGTTCATTAAGAATTTATTGAATAGGAATCACAATGAATAAAAGACAATTAGTGTTACTTAAGGACCCATAAATAAATAAATAATTATTTAGGGACCACTAAATAAATATTATTTTATCCGATTATGCATCGCCTAGGCGCCATCTAGGAACCGCCTTGCCTAGGCCTCGAGATTGCCTAGGCGCCATGCAATCCTAGGTTCCAATCACATATTTTTGTGTTTTATTCGGTGTTTTTAATGCGTTGCCTTAGACGGTTGTAGGCGTGCAGGTGGTGGGCCTGAAAATAATTTTTAAAAGTCTTAAGGAGGTATATGTAATTACTAAAACTCTTTTATATAACAACACAAACTTGACCCCAACCCTCTTGTCACAACCTCACCATCTCTCTACCACTCCTCTCCAACTTTGGCGACTCCTTTCCAATTCCGATAGTTTGGCAACTCCAAATCCAATAACTCTCTTTCTCAAATGCTCTCCTTTCTAGTCGTATGACTATTCTCCTCTCTAGAAAACGAAGCTATTGTTCTCCTAACAAAGGAGAAGAGTGTGGTTATTCTCCTGCATTTAAAGTGTGTATTTTTTATTTTTTTATTTTTTTGAAAATATATTTTTATTTTATTTAAAAAATGTGAGTGAAAATGTGTGAAAAATGTGTGAAGTAAATGTGTAAGTAAAAAAATATGGGTCTTACTATTGAGGGATCTCTAAATAAATTATATTAATTCTTAAGGAAGTTTAAGTAAATATGTTTTTAGTTTGCCCAACCTAGTCTAGGCGAGATGAAACCACCTAGAACCGCCTCGTCGCCTTGAAAATACTAGTTCATTTATTCAATAAATTACAAATTCGTGATGATTGGTTTCATTCTTGTTGTGGTGCATCATTCTCAACAATTGTTCGTGGATTTGTAGGGTTATTAAGTTGGTAATTTTCTTTAGGTTTTTCATTTAATAGGTAGTTTGTCTTCACTAGTTGGGAGTTTTGAATTGTCTTCCCTTGTTGGAAGTTTTAGGTTTCCTTCCCTTATTGGAAGCTTTGTTTTTCATTGTGGATCTAGTGGTATTTGTGTACTATTATATGTTCTGGATGTTTGTAGAGAATAGTCCCTAATTGTCACATTGTTTCAATATTATAGTGACATTCACGACCAAATTAATGGCAGTTAGACGTTCTTTTGAACAAGTAGCATTAGCGAACCAATGTATTTTTATTAGGGCAATTGATTATATATCTGGTCATGTATCAAGCCATTGATGAGTAATGAAATTTATATTTTACTTAAAAAAAAGAAGTGACAAAACTTGGGATGATTGTTTCATATGATACATAATTGCTAGCACAACATAGTGCTTTTGAAATTAGTTGGCCACAAATCGACAAGGTTTAAAACAAAACACGTTGAACATGTTCTCAAATAATGAGGTTTAATAGTAGTAGCTATTAGGATTGATTCATATTCTAAGTTATTATCAGTAAGTTGTTAAAGTTTATCTTTCACATTCTTAGCAAATGCCAAGAAGTAGGATCTAGGTATGATTTGTTAGGTACGATCTGTTAGATACTTAAATACTTTATATATGTCTGAATAAAAGAAAGCACATTGTGCGTGTCAATGTTTCCAAGGCGGCACGGCGGTTTAGCCCCGCCTAGTCTAGGCGGTGTCTAGGCAAAGCCTAAGCGAACGAAAAAATATTTACTTAGACCTTGCTAAGAAATAATTTAATTGAGGCCAAATGATAAAAAAATACCCTAACCTTTATATGTGTATCAATTATATCATAACCTTTGAAATTTATTAATTATATCCTAAACTTTTCAATTTAGTATCAATTCTATCCTCAATTAATTTGGGACACTTTTTCTTTGAAACCAACTTAACCTTCTAACTTTTCTTTTCATGATCATCCAGATTGATCAATTTAAATCAAAATGTTTTAAGCCCCATGTTTAAATTAAGTTTATGAACACTCACAAAATAATAACGTATAGGCCTAATGATCAAACATATTCTAACCTTTACAAGTTGTATTTGAACTTTATCAATTATATCCTAAACTTTTTCAATTTAGTATTAATTATATCCTCAAATAATTTGGGTCCCTCTTTTCTTTCATAATATATGCCCCACACATCATTCTTTTCAACTTTCTTGTTATACCATTTAAGGATTTGTTCATACAAACGCATTAGAGCTCAATATTCATGATAAATATGTATTCATGTATATAATACACATAGTTGTGTGAATATAAGCCTACTCAATCACATACATAATCTGAGCACATAATTATTTTGTCAAATTAAATAATTATGGGTAATCTTCTAGTAAGTTTTATATGTCATTTTCATATGTATATACACATGATTTTTAACTTACTATTAGTGATTTATGAATAACTAAATTTAAATTGGAGTATTAATGTATCATTGATTTATAAATTATTATTTTTAATTGCGAGTCCTTGTATACTTAATTTAAACATGAGGCTTACAAGATTTCAATATAAATTGATTAATGTGGATGATCATGACAAGAAAAGTTAGAATACTAAGTTGATTTCAAAGAAAAGTACTCCAAATTAATTGAGGATAAAATTAATACTAAATCGAAAAGGTCAGGATATAATTGACAAATTCCAAAGGTTAGGATATAATTGATACAAATTGTAAAGGTTAGGATAATTTTTATCATTAGGCCCAATTTATAAATCAATGATACATTAATACTCTAATTCAAATTTAGTTATCATAAATCGCTTATAGTAACTTGAAAATTATGTGTATATATACATATGAGAATGACATAAAACTTATTATAAGGTTACCCATAGTTGTTTAATTTGACAAAAGAACTATATACCTAAATTATGTATGTGATTAATTAGGCATATGTACACAAAACGATGTATATTATATTATATACATGAAATTTAGGGTTGCAAGTGGGGCAAGGTAGGGCGGGGATTGAAGTTATTGTTACCATCCACGCGGGGCGGGGATTTATCCTTGCAAATTCCCCTCAAGGAGAACTTTGTCGCCCCACACCACATCAATTTTGTGAAAATATTCATTTCGATTTCCACTTAACTACTTTCTCAAATTTTATTTTATTTAGGAAACAATTTTTCTCAAATAGAATAATTTAATTTTGTTTTTTATATTGTTATGTTGATTGAGTTACGAATTATCATAATTAAATATATAATATTTCTAAAATTAGTATGACAAATATATTTCAATGATGTTCTAAATATAATTTTATATATCCTTATGATACAATATATGGAAAGCTCACCATCAATTGCACTTAATAGAGCACAATGGAAGAGTTTAATCCATGTAGCCGACCCCAATTAATTTGGGACGGAGGCTATTTGTTAGGATACAATATATATAGTAGAATTTGTTTAGTGGTACAAGTTGTATTTTTATGGTTGGAGGTATTGAGTTTCATTCAATATAATTACATAAGTTTTTATAAAAGATGTGGTCTTGTCTTAGTCTACTTTAGTAAATCAAATGAGCTCTTACCTAAATGAGTCACCGATAAGTTTGATATGGATGCATTTATGGGAAGAAAATACTAAAGAAAGAAGTTATAACAAACTAATTTTTATTCTCTCAATAGTTTCTTTATGTATAATTTCCTTATTAGAGACATTAGCCTATTAGATAATGTATTTATTAGAAAAATTAACTTATTAGGAAGTCTTATTTATTCACTTAAAGTATGTATCCTTTTCCTAATTTACTTCTTTACGGCTAGCTTCTATTTTTCTATTGTATTCTAAGTATATAAAAGTTAAAAAGACTATCATTACGAAATGAGAAGAGAAGCTATTACTTGTGAAGAAATTGGTCCAAGGAGAAGCAGTCACGGACTGTCTTCCATACAAAGACATAGGCACGGACTAGTTTTATTTGAATAATCTATTAAGGTTTGTAAAAGTAACATGTAGAATTTTAGTATTTTACATTTTTATTTTTTAAATTAAAAGGTTATTTAAGCCCCTTCACCTGACTCTTGAGTTTTCCCTTAGGGCAATCGTGAGTGAACTACCATAGAAGGGTAGGGATGCAACTAACCTACGACTAAAAGAATGAATCCAAGTCACTAAATACGTACAATGAGTGCTTGATTGCAAATCTCATCCTTTACGATTGAACTATGAGCAAGTATTTCTGATGTTGAGCAAGTATTACCGAAGTGAAACTTTGTTACAACTAAGTATTAAAAGCAATAGAAACCTTTATAATATGAAAACTGTTGGGTAACTTCACTTATACGTCACAAAATTATAGGTGGGCCAAGTTCAAACGCTGAAGTTGACAAATATTGTCGAGACAAATTTTCTTCACACAGAAACATGCTAAGGGCCAGTTCAAATGCTCAACAGAAAGCAACTAAGAATGGGAAGCCATACCTCTGGAGTCCCATGGCCAAAAATGAGAATCAAGTCGAGTGTTTCAAAAATCACGGAAGAATCTATATGTTCATAATTGTAAAGCTCCCCTAAGAAACGCATGTGTGCTATCCGCTGCTGCTGCATTCCATAGTCATTCAACTCTAAGCCCAGCCGAATCTCTTCTAAAACCTGAAAGACCAAGACAAATATTTCTTGTTACAAGAGAAGCATAGGAACTTTCAGGATAAGATATAACCAGTGACTACTTTTAAAGAACTCTCCAGAACATTATAAAATGACTAATTTAACCACCCCCTATAAAAGACCCAATTGGTTTTACTTGGGAGTGTATCAGAAAACGGATGGCAATAAGATTACTTTTCTGATTAGGAGAAAACAAAAAATAACATGAAGCATAGGCCTGATAAATCATCAAAATGCTTCAAAGGCATGAATAGCCTACAGTGAAACACCTCCGCTTCTTTGTGCATGCCGCTGTTTGAATGCATACTACTAAAAATTTAACAGTACAATGCAAGAAATAAAAATATTTTGCCCGACACTAGGCTATGAATCAACATAGAAATTTACGAGTAATATGATCAAAGATGGCAATAATATTACTTAACGAATTCAAAGGAAAAAAAAAAAAAAAGCATGTGGCATCAGAAATATCAAAGTGCCCCCTACAGGCTACAGCATGTGGTGCCCAAGTATTGCACTACAGCTCTTTGTGCATGCTTCTGCTCCAGCTGCGCATGAGTACATTCATTTCACTCATGCGGTGTTTTATCTCCTAAATCTATAAAATGTCATTTCAAATGATACAAGGTAAGTCCAGTTAACCTAAAATATAAAGTAGGTACTCTGATTTTAAAAACAAAAAAACATGTAGCTTCATTTCACGGTATTCAAGAATTTCTCCATCAGGTCCAAGACAATATCTACGACAAACAACAAAAAAACTTAAAACTGAAATAAAGGATTCCAACTGGGAATAACTTCAAAAGCCACTAAAGAAAGCCCATTAGTACATAAACGTAAAATCAGTTGTTCTTATCAAAAAAACTTAAAACTCAGTTGTAAAGCTTAAATTATGAATAGAAGCACTCTCAAAACAATTAGAGTCCAAAAGAAAGGAACAACCTCGTCAACAACTGCCACTGCAAATTCATCATGGTATCGGCTTAGACCAGCAGTAAGTGAAGCAATAAGATGAACATGACTGTACTTCCCCTTGTGGACCTTCATAAAGCATTTCAGGAGGTATGGTTCACATTCGTTCCAAGGTAACTTCCGCAGCTGCCTCAAAACGTGCTCAATAGATGACTTGTCAAGATCTGAGAAAAGCAATTTCCTGATGTACTGCAGAGTATAATAATATTAAGAAGAAATTTAATCTCAATTTTTAAAAGTGTTAAAGTGGCACATCAGACTGGCCCTAAGTACAAGTTATCAATACCTGATGTAATGGAGGACGAACTTTAGATACTCTAGCAGATCGTTCAGGTGGCTTGCACAGATAATAAGCATTTTCCACAAGAGTACTGTGGCGTGGATCCAAGTTTTTGACATTCTTCAAGCGCATCAATATCTCTAACATGTTTGCCATTCGAATTGTTGTTTCAGGAGACCGATACAGAAAACGACCACATGTCTCGAGAAGGTTGCACGCAACATCAATATTATGATGAGTGAAGTCATCTAAACAAGCCTGCTTAAAAGAGACTTCGTAAGCACAAGCACATTTTCTAAGTGTACCTCAAACTTTCACTTTGTACGCTAAAATTCATCATAAATGGTGCATCATTTTTATTCATTGTCAAAATTTGAAATTAATCATGAAAAAGGTAAAATAACCATGGACTTAAAGGGACAAATCTGTAAAATCAAGGATAAACCAGAATAAATCTAAGGAATTCTTTTAATGTAGAAACTAGACAAATGAAATTGTGGATCAAAATATTCCTACAATCATAGTAAGCGAGCACAAGCAGCATGAAACAAGGGGTGAAGAAAGTATCATCTATTGAGACGATAAACAAATTGGAATTTTTCATGCATCAACTATCTAAAAGGATATACATATCAATTCCATTAACTTACCTTTAAACAACTAAAGACAAGGCCTGGTGTGGCAATCTTGAACTTGCAAAGTTCTCCAATAAACCTTATGTTTCTGATCTTACTTTCAATGTTCATTTGGTCCTGTAAAATTTATCAGAGGGAAAACGTATATTAAAGAAAAGCAAGGGAAACTAGCAAAATCAGGAGTCACTCAAGGTAACACAATTCTGTCTGGAATCTGCATAAGGAAGACAAGCTTATCTGCACAAGACATGACAATCATCATGGGTCACAGAATATACCTTCTTGCTTATCAAATAGTTGAACTCGTCCTCTAAATTCTGCAGGAGTGCAGAAGACACATCCTTCATGCATGTTGATAGTGTAGCTACCATGCGCGAATAATACGGTAGTAACTCCAATGAAGTTCTAGGAACGTTGAACAATGCTCGCACAAGTCTTTTTCTATTCGATTTTGAATTCAAGTAACAGAACTCCACCTGTAAAGGATTAAAACAGGTTAAATGCAAGAAGTCCAAGAACTGAGAAAAGAAAAGAAAAGAAAAGTACAAGCAACAAAAAAATAGTTACAGTCAACTGATCAATCAGGTCACGGCTAACACAACCAGGAAGCCTTTGTAAGAGTCCATCCAAGTTGGTTCCTTCAAGGCCCTTAAGTTTGTCTTTCTCATTTTCCCCTTTCCTTTCAGAATCCTTTTCTTTCCCTTTCTCTTTGTCTACATCTTTTGCCTTCTCTTTCTCTTTATCATCTCTCTCCTTTGCTTTCTCATCGGCTTTCTCTCTATCATCATGTTCAGCAGCTTCTTGAATATTCAGTTGACCTTGATCGATTGTCAGTTCCTTAAACGGGAGAAGATTGACAAATGAGAAATAAAGAATATCCAAGCCTTGGGTCTATAGATTAATGTTCATTCGTGAATAATAATCTGAAATATTTTTTTCCTAGCAAAAGAAGTACGTGAATCATTTCAAAATGAGAAACAGGATGTCAATTGTCCTTTCATAACAATAGTACCCAATAAATCCAGTTGTAAACTTGTTTCACAGCTTCACCGCTTTTCTTCTCCAGTTCGTATTAGAAAGAAAGCAATGAAAGACACAACTAATAGAATCTATTCAAAATCAATGATAAAAAAATGACAACATTCTTGACCTCCATGTGGACCAATACGAGTTTAACTAATAAGCAAATTCATCAAAAACAGCCCTCTTTGATCTACATTATCCGTGTAATTTGATAACTAACAAGCTTGTACCTAATATAATTAAATTATTTTGTCCTTTCCCCTTGATAATATGCAATCGCTACGCTCATGCGAGCCTTGTGCAAGGATCAGGCTTAGAAAAGTACAGTAGTATAAACATACAAGCACAACCACACCTTATGGGTTTGAAACATCCATTTATAGACTATATTGTTGAATTTTCATTAATGCACCTTATTCAACAAAGTTAATGAACATGAATCCCTAGTTCAACAGAATTTTCACTATTTTCTTGCCAACTCTTGGATGCATTGAGTAAGTCTGGTCAGGTTTACAAATCTTTTCTGCGGTTTATAGGCCCTCTTGATTCGGATCAGAACCTTATCCTATTCCATTCCTTTGCGTATTATCACTTTTAACACTCTTAGTAAGCTTAATCAGCTATAGCATGCTCTTCATTTGCTTGTTAAGAGCTGAATGTATTTTTATATATGCAATAACAAATGTCTTCAAGATCTTATCATCAAATATATCTCGAGAATAAAGTTGACTCAAGAAAGATATGCTGCATAGCAAACAAATGTGGTCTCTACGACATCTACACATTCCACCAAGTAATATTTACTACAATCTGAAATTCTGAATATTTACATAACATCAGGACGAAAAATGAAAAAACCATAACAAGATAAAAGAACTCATTCCCTTACAGTCTGTTGATCTTGAGTCTTAGCTGATTGTTCAGGAATCTTAGGTTCTGACTCTCCCAATAACACAGCTGGAACAAATGCTCTGTAAGAGCATAATAAATACAAATACATCAATAATGACCAGATATAGAATATATACTTTAAAGCAAAGTTGACATCTTATTTTGCCAACAAATGTTTCACAATATCTAATGTCCCTTAGATCAATAAATTAAGATTATCCTACCAAAATCAAACCTGAGATCAGGTAAACATTCATAGAAAGCCCTCGTATCTTCATCATCCCAGACAGGTTCAAGAACAGAAGATTCTTTTCCAGCTGAAGAAGATGACGAATCCTCTCCAGTAGTAACTCTGGTAGTGTGCCCATCCTCCGGCATTACAGGTGGTTGCATATCAAGGGCTTCAGCTAAACTGAAATAGAACATAGAAAAAAATGAGAGGAGGATCAACAGCAAAGGATATCTTATGGAGGATAACTAGACACAAAATGGGAAGAGCCATATTCATCATCGTCATTATTATTGTAATTATTTTTTTTTTCGAAAGATTATTGTTATTATTTTGATATCACAGTGCAAGAAAAGAAAGGCGATATAAAACAACAAAGAATAGGAATTGCCCCAACTAGAAGAACTCCACTTTCATCTTTGATGCATAATGAACACTTGCAACATGCATGCGTCAACTACAATCATACAAAGAGCAATTTAAACAAATGTATCACCAATATTTTGCTATTTTCCTTTCACATTTTACAAGAAAAAAATATAATAAAATTGGAGATGTGTCCTAGTAGTATCTTCTATGTTCACAAAGTTCATTGTTGTTCACTTCCATAAAACAAATTACAAAATCAGCTCATCAGTTGAGACACGTAAAGCTCAAACTCCTTGTTTGAGATTGACCAAATTTGTGTTGGACCGAAAAGGTGGTTGACGTGTTTGTACTTGAACATTATTCCAATCTGTACATGATATGGATATGCTTATGTCCATATCTATGGGGGGTCTGAAATGCCATACTTGAGATACACAGAAATAGAGATTGAATCTTCTGGATTTCTTTGGGCAGTTGAGTTGGTTATATGGAAGTTAGAGACCAAAGTAGTTCTCTTGTAAGTCTCCATTCTGTTCTTCTGTTCATCAATTTTATTGTTTGGTATAGAGAAATCAGTCCTTAGGTGTACTAAAACATTGATGGTAGAGTTCTTTTCCTGGCCGTGGTTTTCTTCTTGAGTTTGGGATTTCCATGTTGCTTCATGTGTTGAAATTCTATATGCTTATTGATGTTCCATTAACCATTAGAATTAAGATATAGGTGGTTTTTTTATATCAAAAGGATGGATGGTTTTTGCGACAAGTGGTATTTCTCCTACAAGAAATCTTTGATATAAGAGCAATTTTAACATAAGAAAAATTTAAAACGACCCATAGTAAAACCCTTAAAGTAGAAAAGGGCAGCGACAATATGAGTTTGCTTTTGTTGTTATTATCATATTTTCAGCAGTGTTATCGAAGGCGAGAGGCACACTTGAGGCGATGGTTGCCTAAAATGCCTGAGGCGCAGGGCGAGGTGCATGCCCGAGTGAAGCCAATTGTACTTAATTATTAATATATATATATATATATAATAGAAATAAAGTATGCATACATTTTATATAATATTGCATCTTATCAAAGTTATAAGCTGCTAAAATTTTATAAGAGAAAAAGAAGACCAACAAACATGAAATGAAAGTATCAAACATCATGTAAAAATAAAACTATAAGAACAGTATGATAGGATAAGAAAATCATGAAAGTAGCATATCACTGAGATTGGTAATTTTCTTTCCTCTTTCTTCCTTTTTTCTTTAGGATTGAGGCTTTGTTGTTTTTTTTTCTTTATGCAAAAACTTTACTTCTTTTATGGATTTTGAAATCCTCACCCTTTTTTCCATATTTATGCAAACTTTCACTCTTCTCTTTAAGTAGCTTTTTATGGAAATTGTCTAATCAACTTTCTCCCTCCCTTTTTTAGTTTTATTTTCTTTTGATTTTTATCCAATAAGGTAAATCTATGGTTTCCATAACTGAATCAACATGAAAAACCCTAACAAAAAAGCAAATAAAAGTGACTTAATGGGTCAACGTGCGCTTGGAGCTGCTCCCAGGCACAGTGAGGTGTCCACCTTGGTGAAGCCTCATTGACTTAGTGTTGTTGAGGCACAGAGGTTGCCCCGCCTCAAGGTGTGCCTCACTAACACTGATTTTCAGTTAAAAACTCAGAAAAATGATTGAAATTCAGTGTTGAGAAAATACAAATGATCCAACGACAAACTTACCTACAAACTGAATACAAGAACAAAGAAAAATATCAATGAAATCTTCCCCAAGGGCATTTCTATGTATTTTCTCAAGACTAAATTTCTATCATTCAACTCAATTTAATGAAGACTTAAAAAATCTAAAAACAATAATAATCGAAGGAAAACAGAGGACGCAATTCCATGCCCTACAGCTACTTTACATAGGAATGACCTCAAGAAAGAGAAACTTTGGAAGTTTTTCTTTTTATTGAAGAAGTCAATGCAAAAAAAAAAAAAAAAAGGAAAAAGAAAGAACAAAAAAAAGAGTTCATATGAAGCATTTTTTTGTTTTTGGTGAGTGAAAGCAAGTTATTAAACAAAATATTACCAATGCCTAAAGGCTTTAGTCATATAAACTTTTAACACAATGTTTTCTAGATTGGCATGACAAATATTTGTAATATAATTTATGATACTTGAAAATCAACGGTAGATACTTTTAACATCTATATTAATCCAGCAATTACCAAATTAAGTAACTTCTGAAATGGGAAAACCTACATCAAGTTATCTAAGATTTCATCATAGGATTCAAAAGCACTATGGTTACTATGGTTACCATGGTTAATGCCAAGGATTTGAAACATTATCCTCCAAACAATAAATTATAATACTGATTGAAATTGAATGAAGAAATCAGAAAGAGTAAAGGATCCAAAATGCAAAGAGAATAAGTAAAGGAACGCACGATGCCACAGCACGAAATAAATGGTCAAAAGATTTTCTCTGCTTTTCATATGAGGTTGCATTCTCATCGCTGAGCTCCCCCTTAGCATTGAAGATTTTAGCATTTTCATATTCCATATGACGAAGTGACTGTTCAACAAGAAAACTCAGTTAGTCAATGGAAAAACAAAATAAACTGGATTTGGTGGATCCAAGTCCAATATAACTAACAAGAAACAACAAACTAAGGATGAACACTTTCATAATCAGATTCATTAACAATGACCAATTACAAACAGGTACTAGAACAACTCTTACTGCATGCTCAGATTGGAGAAGCTCCATAATAGCATCATAGTAAGTGTAAAACGCTTTTCTGAACACTTTCTTGTGATCTGCAGTGATATTAAGGCCCTTGAAAAACTGCAAATAGATGATAGAAGATAAGCGAAACGTAGATAACAAAGGAAACATGAGGAAGAGATAAAAAGAGAGTAAACCTTCAAGAAGAATTCCAATAGCATTTCCCAAAAAATAAATTACAGAATATTATCATAGAAAACTTAGATTTTGATAATGAAGGCAAGAAAGTAAATAAATCATGACTTCAGTCAAAAAAGTAGTACAGCCATTACAGTATCTCATTTACGCTAAATCACTTTAAAGTTTTTTAAAATTTCATGACACACCAATATGCATATATGCTATTAAACCAAAATGAATACCCGCAGAAACAAGAAATTTCTGCAATCTCATCCAGCAATTCCTGAATAGTCAACCCAGCATGGGAAGCAAGCAAAACAAACCAAAACAGGAAATAGAAAGAGGAGAGGAAACAATAATACCTAAATACCTCCTCACACACTAGCCTAAAATGCATGAATCACTAAATATAACGGTAAAATACCTACATTAGTTTTACCAGCAAAAAAAGATGTGTCATTTGCATATAATATAAAAAACAGGAGGCCAATGTAAAGACACAATTTAAACGGGGAAAGAGAGCAAAAATGAAGAATCTAGATGAAATAAATTAATAAAATGTTTTTATGCACGTTATGCAGTCACACTGTAAATCGGGAACAGGTTCAGTAATTCATATACACACGTAAACTATAGAGAAGCGATGAACTTCATAGAATTAACAGCATAAATTATCATTACCACTTCATGAATTTCTTGTCCTGACTGTGGAAGTCCAAGGAAAATTCTTCCTTGCCGACCGAAACTTGAAAGAAGGGACAAATTCATCTGAGTTGTTTCGCGGTCCTTCAAATGTTCTAAGCTAGTAAGATCCTTAATAATGTTAACGAAAGTTCCCGGATCTTCTAAAACTCCCACAAAATAAAGTTCCAAAAAAAGTTTCAAAGTACTGCGTCTCTTCATAACCTTTGAGTTTCGATCAGCATCCAAGTCATCCACAGATTTTCCAGGAAAGAAGATTTTCAAGAGACCCTGAATCAAGCATGGAGAGAATTCTGTGTATCTCTGATGAAGTAAGGAGCATATCTACAGATCACATATATGTCAGAAACATAAACATCAATGGAAGTTCCACACCTTTACATTACAAATTTACAATTGTTAGCAGAACTCAAGATTTAAAAAAACAAAAAAACAAAAAAACAAAAAAACAAAAAAAAAAAAAACAAACAAACAAACAAAAAAATCTTATGAAAGCATTGGCATGCCTCACTAGCTTTGCAAACTTGAGAATTGTTGAAAATCTTACGTACTCCCACCCGTGTGGTTTAGAAACCGTGTCCGTGCAGTTCTATTTTCTTTGAGAAGGACTTAAAGAAAAACAAAATTTTGAACTGCAACGTCTAAATCTTATCAGCTTAAATAAGGGAAGAAATTCCAGAACTTGGGTGCAAGTGCAACAGGTAACAAATTAATATATAGGCAGTTGACAGCAACTGACTTGCTAAAAAAAAGTGGCCTATGATCAGCTACTTAGCTATGACATGCTTTCAAATAAACCTGACTACATAAATTCCTAGGCAATGTTTGGCAAAACTAGCTGATAACCTAGCTGAAACCTTATAATCTAGATTATAGTTGATAACTACAAGCTGACAATCCAGCTGATCAATTAAAATAGTATGAAAAAAATACTTGATAAATGCAAAATGGCATACAAGGACATATTTATATTTACTAATTAAATAATTTACTTATGCAAACATTATTTATTAATAAATTTAAGGTGCAACTAGTTGCACCCCTTTACCATATCTCAACCCCCATTTAATTTCATGTATTTTTAGAATAAAATAGTCCACTGTAGATTAACAAAGATAATCTTGATATTCAAAACATTCACATCCTATCTCCTACTACTCTTTAACTTTCCACTTTCGACACTCCATCTCTACTCAATAACTTACCACCGGAGACAATTGTTTCCAAATCTTGAAGCGACTTCGAAGTTCTTTTAATTTTTTTCGTATTTGTGATGATTTTTTCCTAACCATTCTCAATTCGACAAAACTAAAGGCCGCCATTCAATCCATTGTGAAACAAGGCAGAAAATTTCCTTGATCTGCGGTCCAGTCCGACAACGGCTCATAAATGTAGAAGATGAACTTTGGGTGCAATGGCTGAAAACATGATGAAGTAAGGCACGAAGATTTTCTGATGCAGTGCGGGCACTAGGAACATGAAGATATGGTAGGGGTGTGGGGCGATAAATGAAGTCCGTGTGTGTTGGAGATGCGTGATGAGGTGGGGGTGTGTGTTGGATCCGGACGAAGTTTTGTAAGGGGTGGGTCAGATGAAGACGGGATGAACTTGTAGGCGATAAAGATGAGGTGGGGGCTGCGGTGTGCCAATGGAAGGGGTGGGGCAAGATGATTTTTGGTTGGGTTTAGTGTGGGGGCTAACATATGATAGGGGTACGTTGGGAAGTTTTGTGACAACTGAAGGGAGTAGTCATTAGATGAATTAAGGCAGTAACCAAAAGTCTATTAAAATCTCAATTGAATACACCCCCGATAAGTCAATTCCCAACAATATTAGTTTATTATTGTCGAATAAACTGGATGACTTTTCTGAAGTTTGTAGATTTTCGTAGACTTTTAAAGGCTTTGATAAACTTTGATGTAAACTTCATTTTAATGACTTTTATTAATATTTAAGATTTTTAGTGACTTTTGTGAACTTCTTACACATGATTTTGATTGATAATAGTAAATTTTTTGATATTTATATTGAAACAAATATTTTGCGCTTAATAATAAAAAATAGATGAATAATTATATTTTTTTCTTGAGAACTATTACTAATTTTTTAAAAGTATTTTTGTATTTTAATTAAAAAATCATATATACATATTAATCAATTACTATCAAGATAGTAGCATAACAAATACAACAACAACAACAACAACAACAACATAGCCTCAGCACATGGATCAAACTTTTCTATTGTGTTCGATTAAGTGCAATTGATGGTGAACTTTCCAAACACACCCTTGCTCATTTTTCACTAGGTGGGAATGCCCCAACGTTTATATATGTTTGATCCATTCCATGAAAAGTGACAAAAGTTTTACGCTGGTTGTCAACCTATCGCAACCCTCCATTTTCCAAGAATGGAAAATGAGCTTGGGGCCTCCCTCCCCCATTTTTCGGGTATGAAAAATGAGTTTGGGACCTCCCTTACCCATTTTTCGGTATGAAAAATGAGCGTCAAAGTCCTCCTCCCTTATCCGAACTTGGGACAGGCTATGTAACGCACATAACAAATAAGTAAATAAATATCAACAAAACAAATAGGTAAATGAATCATCTTTTATTGGCAAAAAAGAACCAAATAAGATCTTTGTGTGTAAAAATCTTGCACTTCTTTTTTTACTTAAGTTAAAAAAACTTATATTTTTTTCCTTAAGAATGATAGTTTAAATTTCTTAAAATGCACATCTTGCATTTGAAAAAAAAAATATACGATTATTTTCTCCAAAAATAATAGCATTACACTTTTTAAGATTATAATTATACACTTAATAAATGAAACTTCTTTGTAAAAAAATCCTATAAAAAATGTACAATGATGCAAGAATGAGATTTTGTTAATAACGGCTTCATTTTCATTTTCATCAACATAGACATTAGAGTATAATGAGTGAGCAATGAAATCCATGAGTTGTAGAGTAGTTGGAGAAGTTAAAACAATTGATAAGAAAATACCTTGTGAACAATGAAGTCTTCATTGAATAAGGAAACCAACAAAAATTTGAAGTCACTAAAAGTTTATGGGTTGAGGTGAGGAGAAGTTAAAGATTTGTTTATTTGTATTTTTATACAAAATGTTTGGAATCTTGACTTAGATGCTAAAACAATGTGGCTAGAAATGAGTAGTTGCATAAGGAGAGTGGGATCAAACATATTAGGTATATCTAAAGGCTTGGGACCACCAAAGAAAGAAACATGGTGGTGGAACGAGGATGTCCAACGAGCAATTAAGACTAAAAGAGAGATGTATAGGAAAATACCTAAGTGACAAGATGAAGATGTGTACAATCAATATAGAGAAGCTAGAAAACAAGCTAAAAAAGTAGTTAGTCAAGCAAAACAAATTTCATGAAATATCTATATACAAGGTTAGGTAATAGAGATGGCGAAATATATATATATAGGCTAGCCAAATTAAGAGATAAAAAGAAACAAGACCTAAGTCATGTAAGATCTATTAAGGACGAAAATTAAAATGTTTTAACGCGCGATGATGATATTAAGGAGAGATGGAGAAGTTACTTCGATAGTTTATTTAATGATGGCCAAGTTGATATTATAATAGATGAAAACCCACACCAATAAAGAAATGTAAATTATACACGCAATATTAGAATTATAGAAGTTAAAGAGGCATTGAAAAGAATGAAAATAGGGAAAGCATGTGGCCCAGATGAAATACCCATAGAGGTTTGGAAATGCTTAGGAGAAATTGGATTGACTTGGTTAACAAAACTTTTCAATAAAATTTTATAATCAAAATGGATGCCAATGGATTGGAGAAGAAGCACATTTGTGCCAATCTTCAAAAACAAATGAGACATTCAAAGTTGCTCAAACTACCGGGGAATTAAACTTATGAGTCACACTATAAAACTTTGGGGAGGATAATTGACAACAGGCTAAGAAGAGAAACAACAATATCAAAGAACCAATTTGGTTTCATGCCTAGGAGGTCAACTATGGAGGCAATTTTCCTTTTAAGACGATTGTTAGAAAAATATAGAGAAAAGAAAAAAGATCTTCATATGATCTTCGTAGATTTAGAAAAAACATATGATAGGGTTCCTAGAGATGTTTTTTGGTGGGTTATAGAAAGAAAAAGAGTGCATGCTAAATACATAAACACTATTAAGGATATATATGATGGAGTAGTAACGAGTATAAAGACATTTGGAGGAGCTACAAAAGAATTTTCCATTACGATAAGACTACATCAAAGATCGGCTTTAAGCCCAAATCTATTTACTTTAATTATGAATGAACTAACTAGACATATTCAAGAGGATATACCATGGTATATGCTATTTGTAGATGATATTGTCTTAGTGGATGAAACAAAAGATGGAGTGAATAGGAAATTAAAACTCTGGAGGAATACATTAGAATCTAAAGGCTTTAAGTTGAGTAGGACGAAAACCGAATACATGCACTGTGAGTTTAGAAACACTAGACATCGAGATGACAGAGTGGTAAAATTAGGGGAAGTAGAAGTTTCTAAGGTAAACCACTTTAGATACCTATGATCAATCATACAAAATGATGGTAACATTGAGAATGATGTCACACATAGAATTCAAGCTAGATGGAAGAAATGACAGAGTGCAACAGGGGTGATTTGTGATTGAAATGTTCCTACTAAGTTAAAAGGAAAATTTTATAGGACCGCAATTAGACCAGCTATACTCTATGGAAGTGAATGTTAGGAGGCAAAACAACAACAATTACATAAAATGAACGTAGCAAAAATGAAGATGCTTAGGTGGATGTGTGGTAAAACTCGTAAAGATAGAATAAGAAATATAGAAATTCAAATATTAGGGAAGGGCGGTTGCGGTGGTTTGGTCACCTGCAAAAACGGCCTACAAATGTCTCAATTAGAAAACTTGACTCAATAGAAACTGTAGAAATTCGACGAGGTAAGGGCAAACCAAAGTTAACATGGGATGCATTAATTAGGAAGGATTTGAATGGTTTGAAAAGCTCACCATCAATTGTACTTAATCGAGCACAATGAAAAAGTTTGATCCATGTAGCCGACCCCAATTAATTTGGGACTGAGGCTATGTTGTTGTTGTTGTTGTTGTTGTTGTTGTTGTTGTTGTTGTTGTTGTTGTTGTTGTTGTATTTTTATACAAAAAGTCTATAAAAGTTGAGATTTGTAACCAAACCACAAAAGTCACAAAAAAAATTAAATACACCTTACTTTTATAAACTCTCTAAAAGTTTAAATTGAATACCCCAAAACTTTTATAGACTTTTAAAAAGTCTATAAAAGTTCACATTGAATACACCTTACTTTTATAAACTCTCTACAAGTTTTAATTGAATCCACCTAAACTTTTTTAATAATTAAAAGTAACCAAAAGTCCATTAAAATCTCAATTGAATACACCCCTGTATAGCAAATTGCTTTTGATTAAACAATGTATTAGGCGCATTACTTGTCATTTTTGCAAAAACAATCAGGATAAAATCGAGATAAGTATATAAATCATTGTTTTAGAAATTCAGCGCTAACTCATGAAGCATTTAAAATTTTAGAGTTAAATCTAGATTGTTATTTTGAAAATAAGCTACTGAACCAAACAAGACCTTTATTCAAACTAGCTTATAATTAAGAAGCTGGCAGCGTCCACTAATTAACTAGCATCTTAAAATTAGAAGAAACAAAGAAGGTGAGAACAGTAGTTTAACAAGACATGAATCTTGACTTCAAGAAACAGAATAGAAACGAAAGATGAAAAATGATACAATGTTGATGAAGCTTAGACATGTAGTCGAAGCATTAGCAGATAAAAATCCCAAAGGTGAGAATCTAGTTGCCAAAGTCCTTACCTTCGAAATCATGGTTCATATCTAAAAGAGGTTCAAAATAAGATCTTCCCAAATAGCCTATCGACCACTATTAAAGGAGTTCTCTAACTTCACAAATAAATGGGTTATGTTAAACTAGAAAAAGGATAAACGAATGTATATAACAAAGTTTTCTCAAAAATACGATTTGGCAAGATCAGAAATTGGGTGTAATAATGAATATTAAAATTGGGATAACTA
The DNA here is from genome assembly GCA_039657365.1 of Stephania yunnanensis. Lineage (NCBI taxonomy): Eukaryota > Viridiplantae > Streptophyta > Magnoliopsida > Ranunculales > Menispermaceae > Stephania > Stephania yunnanensis. The sequence continues at coordinate 24,121,697 of CM077580.1, forward strand.
ATCTTGAAATCACAATTCACAAATACATACTTCAATGAGATTAATCCTAGTTGTCTTTTAGAGAAGAAAAACCTAGTAGTTGAAGCAGACCTTGTCAACTAGGAAGAAAAAATATAAGAACGAAAGGATGGCGAAATTGTGCATAAAGACGTTACCAGATAACTTGGAATTGAATGATACTACCATCATTTTAATTCCAAAACGTGATATGCCTCCAAATGTGAAAGATCTCAGGCCTATATCTCTATGTAATGTGGTGTACAGATCAATGGTTAAAGTGGTGGTGAATAGGCCCAATCCCTTTTTATCTGAGTTAATCTCAGAGACACAATCAGCTTCCTCAACAGGGAGAAATATTGTGGACAATGTTGCATTTGAGAGTCTCCATTCCATGAAATGCAACAATAAGAGAAAATATGGTACAGTGGCACTCATGATAGATACTAGCAAGGAAGGCTTATTATGATTGGTTGGATTGGGTATTCTTAAAGAGTGTACTGCTGAAGCTAGGATTCACGAAGCAATGGGTCAATCTAGTGATGCTATTTGTTACATCTGTTACTTTCAATGTAAACCTGAACGGAGAGCTAATTGGTCTAATCTTACCTCAACGAGGCTGGAGGCAAGGTTGCCCTTCGTCGCCATATTTGTTTATCTTATGTGCAGGGACTATCAACATTATTGCAACGGGCGAGTGGATGGCAAAATCCATGTATATCAAGCGATTAGAGAAGCCCCTCAGACGCTCATTTGTTCTTCGCTAGTGATAGTTTTTCCTCTTTCGAGCTGAGAGGGATGAAGTTCAGTTCATGAAACGAACCTTGGATTGTTATGAAAAGGCTTCTGGACAGGCAATCAATTTGCAGAAATCAGCAATGTTCTTTTCCTCCAATGTTTCACAACAATTGGAGAGAATCATTCCAAGAGAGATAGGAGTGCATAATAGCCTGAACAACAAGTATCTGGTCCTTCCATCATTAATTGGCAGGTCAAAGAGTCCGATCTTTTTCTTTTTTATGAAGGATATACTGAGGAAGAAAATATCATCTTGGCGGCATAGTCCCTCTCAAAAGGGGATAAGGAAATTCTCTTAAAATCCATTGCGCAAGCTGTTCCTACATATTGTATGGGCACTTTTCTAATCCTGATGTCAAGTTGTGATGCACTTCAAAAGATAATGAACACCTTCTGGAGGGTTCCAGAAATGACAACCAAAAAAGGAAGAATTGGATGTCTTGGAAGGAACTCTTGCAAGGAAAGATGAGGTTGGCTTAGGCTTCAAAGAACTACACAATTTCAAATTCTCAACTTGCCATGTCGGCAAAACAAGATTGGAGGATCTTTAGTAATACAGTCAACAACTTCAGTCTCTAGAATACTAAAAGCTAAATATTTTATTAGAGAAGAGTTTATGCAGGCAAAGTTGGGTTATAATCCTAGCTTCACTTGGCACGAGGCATTTGTACAGCGAGGTCATTGTTTGGGTTAGATGGAGAATTGGCGGTGGCAGTGCCATTAAAATATGATCTGACCCATGGTTAAGGGATAATGAGAGTTTTTACGCCCGACAGCACCAGTCCAAGACTTTGAAGATGCCAAGGTCAACGACTTGATAACCCCTAATGCTAGAGAGTGGGATTATGAGTTGATTAATGAACTCTTTAATGATTGAGATGCAGTCTTGATAAAAACAACTACCATCAAGTCATGCTAGGGAAGATGGATTAATACGAGACTTCACAAAGAATGGTATTTATGATGTCAAATCGGGATATATAGTGACTATAGACAGTAACTTTACCACAGAAAGTCTGAGTGTGGATGGTGAATGGAAAATAATTTGGGCTCTCATATTCCATCTAAAGTAAAACACTTTGTTTTAGTGTATGTTGCGGGAATGCCTACCAACGGGGGGGCAGACTAATGGAAGGGGAATTCCAGTGGATAATGAGTTTGTTGTGATTTGATGAAAGAATCAACTACACACATCTTATTGCAATGTCAAAACACTAAGGGCAGTTGGTTGGGGGTTCTGCCAGTACCGCAACAGGAAAAGATTAATTTATGCACTTGGTTTTTTTATTTGCCCCATACACAGACACCAGACTTCATTAGCATCATATGCATTCGGCTTTGGGCAATCTGGAATTACAAGAACAATGTACTTTGGAAGAGTAACAAACAAAGCTTTGAGCAAGTGCTAAAGAATGGACTAGATTGGTTTGAGGCATGGCAAGAAGCGAGAGGTTGTCATCACAATGCACAGCCCCTCAAATCAAGTCAAGTGGATCTCGCACTGTGCTGGATGGACAAAATGCAACATAGACGATGCTGTTTTGGGGGAGTCTAGGGAAATAGGTGTGGGCGCAGTCATCAAGAATCACGACGGCGAGTTTATTCAAGGTATGACGAAAGTCTTTATTGGCATCTTCAGTGCAGCAGAAGCAGATGCAATAGCAATCAGAGAGACGTTGTCATGGCTAGGTTAAAAGGGCCTAACAAAGTGATCTTAGAATCCGATTCGCTGACAGTAGTACAAGGAGTTCGAAGACAACATACAAATATTTCTGAATTGGGAGGCACACTTAGAGAGGGTCGAATTATTCTAAATACGCACAGGCATTGGAGATTACAGCACATACATTGACAAGTGAACAAGGTTGCACATGAGTTTGCAAAATTGTCACTATTTCATGTTAGTCCCAAAGTTTGGGATGACGCACCAATGAATGTTCAAAATTCGATGCATTCGGATGTAATTGGTTGCTAAGGAATGAAATTCTTCTTTCCATTAAAAAAAGAATGGAAAAGTTGTAAAAATCAATTACCGAGATATACACCAAAATAATTATTTTTTTCACCAGATATAAGGTTAGGCATAAAAAATAATAATAATAAGAGACGGATAATAGCAATAAATTCACCAAATACAGTAATTAGGATTGTCTTCAACATGACACCAAAAGAGAGCTGCCGAACAAAGCAACAAAAATGACACCTAAAAAGTCATTGAGATAGGTCTCTATGTCATTCTTGATGCATAAACTCCAAAAGAAGAACCACAGTTGGATTTCAACTAATGAGAGCAAACTCCAGTTAAACTAGTGCAATACCATGAAACTTTCCAGTTTAACCATAAAGTCCCAATGATTCATTTAAAAACAAACGCATAATCATTCTGCTAAAAAAAAGTCATAATCTTATAAGAATACCTGAACTGCGGCTTGTATGTCTGAAGTTTTCAGCTTGGCGTCACAGATAGCTGTCACAGCTTCACTGACAAATTTGGTCAAATTAACAGATTTTAGCTCTTCAATTATCCCTTCCTTCTGCTCTTCATTTATCTGTTTAAGTTTCTTAATAACTGTTGTATTGCGTTTGATGCTGGAATCTAAGGTTCTCAAAAAACCTGTATCTGTAAAGAAATATATTTCATCCAGTCAATGAAACAAAAGTCCATTTATTAAAATAGCAGAAAGAGAATATATCCAATTCTTTTAATGATACAACAAAACAGCCTACATAAAATTCCAAATTACTTTGGTCAGCTAAGCCTAAATGAATCAAACTATTCCACTTGATTTAATTCCCTTCATGGTATGTATGCATTCAAAATCCATTGAAATCCTTCTTAATCAAAGCATCCTAATTCTTAACTTATCTTAGATCAAGCTTCACACTTTAGAATTATTTCAATTTCTACTGTGTAGAGTTTTCTAATTGTGCGTTTGCATGTTGTCTTTGGATGTGTCCAAACCACCGCAACCATCCTTCCCTAATTTTTGCGTCGACTATTGCTACTCTATTTTCTTTGGATCTCGTACTTCTTATTCTACTTTTCCGAGTTTTACTAAACATCAACTTAAGCATCCCATTTCTGCTACACACACTTTATGCATGCGATGTTTCTTTACCGCTCAAAATTCACTTCCATGAAGCATAGAATTTTCCTTTTAGCTTAACAAGGATATTTCAATCACAAATCGCACCTGTTACACTCTTTTTTTTCCATCCACCTTGAACTATGTGTAACGTCCTTAATATGATAGATTCTAAATATCTAAACATTTCACAAGAACTTCTACTTCCCCTAATTTTACTACTCTGTATCTTAATCTCTATTATTTGTAAACTCAAAATGCATGTATGCGTAGAGGAGCTCAAACCTAACTAACACCCGAGTCACAAAACTGAACTAGGACCATTCAATTCAAAATCGTACAATTAATGCATCACCAAATAAGACGGTCAAATGGGAGAATACCATATCCGACTTCGCGGGTCGCAAGTCGAAGGTTGGATTTGGAATATTCTCTCTACCAACTGACCCGCCAATCGATTTAAGGCTTAAGCTACAATGTGCTAGATTCTGCCTATAGAACAACACACACTGCAAGCGTTGGAGTCCTACTTACATAGGAGAGCTACTTGGAGTCCTACTTATATAGGCGAGCTATTTGTTTACCATTGTCCCAACCGATGTGGGATAAATAGAATAAAGACAATAAAGAGACTTGTGAGATTTGGTAGGAACACCCAACGTGTTTGTCCACTGTATAAACCAATGTGGGATGAAAGAGGAGCTTCTCCTCCCAAACGTTTTGTCCCACATCGATTAGCTTAAAAGGCGAAAAAGCAGTTCACATCTATATAAATGAAGGGATGCTCAGACAACTTGTGTCGGCGCCTTGAAAGAGTTTGGCCTCTTTAGCTAACTTTATGAGCCTTGATGGAGTACCCCGCGATGGAGTAAACCATGGATTGTTGTGGAGTACCCCTTTGGGCAGCCTCTAACCCCATGAATGAAGGTTGAAGAGATGTCATTTTTTTTGGTGAATCTTTAAACCCCATAACTAGAGGTTCAGAGGTGGGGTAGTTCCACGTCTTTTAATCGGTTTTAGACATCCAATCCGACCGACCACCCGACTCAAATATGATGAGTCGGATGTCGGGTGAGTGTTTCACCCGAACATATGATTGTCGATGGTTAGTATACCCACCCGATAATTCTCGATCAGGCTTTTATATAGGCCCACCTGCGAGCACCCTTATGCATGCAGTCATAATCCTACTCAACTTAAAGTCTTTAAATTACAGCGTATTCCTCTAAAGTTATAATTTCCTATTCACTCCATCTAATGTTTTGTCCACTGAAATACGTCTACAAATGGCAAACAACATCATATATCCCCTTGAACATGCATTGTTACTTCATCCATAACTAAAATGCAGAGATATGGGCTTAAGGCGGGTCATTGATGCAATCTTATTGTAATGGAAACTTCTTAAGTAGTTCCCCCCGATTGTTGTTATACTTGTTACTACTCCTTCATACATATCATTGATAGTGTCTTTCCACTAAGCATACACCCGTTTTCTTTCTAGTAACCGCCAACGACGTCTGTAAGAACCCTATCAATCTATCATACGATTTTTCCTACAAGCATCACGTAGAGGTATTCCTTCTTCTCTATATTTTTTCATGAATCTTCTAATAAGGAAAACCACCACCATAATGGGCTTTCTTGGCATGAAGTGAAATTGATTTTTTCGGCAGCGGTTTTCTTTCTCAACATATTGTTAATTATCCTCTCTTAAAGTTTCATGGTATGACACCCCAAGGGATATGGTGAAATAGCAAAGAAACGAGCATCAAACTTTGATAGAGGCAAAGGGCTTGGGTTCAATTCTTAGTAGCTATATTATATTCCCTTGTTATCTCTCGAACTATAGAGCGGGAGTCTTCAACTAGCCCCATTGGGATTAATCAAACTGAAGGTTTGGACCCATAGTTCTCAAAAAAAAAAAAAAGGTTTCCTAGTACAAGTATGACACATAAGTTTAATTCCTCAGTAGTTACAACAAGTTTGAACATTAACTTTGTTCTTGAAAATTGGTACAAGAGTGTTTCTTCTCCAATCCATTATCATCCTTTTGATCATAAGATTTCATTAAAAAAATTTGTAAGCCAATTCAATCCAATTTCTTGAAAGTGTTTCCAAGCCTTGATAAGAATATCATCTAGTTTTCTTTTTTTAATAAGAAACAAACTTACTCCCACTAAGGTTCAAACTCATGACATTTACTCTCATAGTCTGTGCCAAACCATTGGGTCACCCAATTGGTTCGTGAATATCATCTAGTTTTCAATAACAACAACAACAACAATAATAATAATAATAATAGAGAGTGACTATTAGCCCCCCTTAACCCTATTTCAGCCCCCCATTTATTTTAATGTGTTTTTAGACTAAAATACTTCGAGGTAAAATTACATAGCCAAACTCGTATAATTTAAATTATTCCTCATCACATTTTCTCCCCAATCATGTTTTTACTCTCAACAACCCATCTTACACTCAACATCTTGCCACCACAAACCCTTCGACGACCACCTTTCGACCCCTACGATTTTTTCTTAAATCTTGAAATGATTAATTATGTTCGGTCCGAAAGTTATTTTAAAATATTTTGCTATAGTTAGATTCGTCAATTGCCCAATTTTAAGATAACAAAATCAGACATGTGCCACTATATGATATCAACTCCGAATTTTTAGATTTTGCTAAATTTTAGTCACAGGTGTAGGTGATAAATTTTTTTCGATTGTTTTTCATTGAATTCGGCTTTTAGTCTGCCGCTGCCAGACAAGGCAGGGGTCTTTCTTTATGCCGATGCACTGTCTAGCAACGGGTAAATGAAAGATATGTTGCTAGAGACGACAATGGAACAATTAACGAGCCACTGCCATAGACGACAGCGGCTTGTCAATTGTGTCGTTGTTTCAAATAGTAGTGGTGACAACAAAGATGATTTTTTGTTTTGGTGAAGGTGTGGAATCATTAATTAAAGATAAGGTTTGGTAGATGATGGTGGGACGGGATGATTGTGGAAGTAGGGAGGGGGAGCAATTGTTGAGTGCATGTGGAACGATTGCGAGTGTGAGATGGAGAGAACAATTGCCTGGAGTGGTGTGTGAGTTGAAGGGGTTGAGGAGCAGAGGCAACGATTTTGGTGGGGCGGGAGGCGATTATATTTGTGATGAAGAGGGTCGGGGGAGTGGGAGAATATGATGTAGTTGATGGGTGAGGTTGAAGGGGGCATGTTTTAAGGAATGGTACTAAGAACATTATGCGAGGAGGAGTGGTGGTTTCTTGACGAAGAAGATGTTGGTGGAGACGAAGATAGGCGCGAAATGAAAGGGGCATGGCAAGTTTGACGGTGTTACATGGGGGGCAGATATATGATAAGGATATTTTGGAAAATTCACTATCAACTTGAAGGGGTACTTAGTATGTGAACAAACTAATTGGGGGCTACTAATATTACATAAATAAATGGGGGGTTGATATAGGGTTGAGGGAGGCTAATAATCGCTCCCTAATAAATAAATAAATAAATAAAACAACTTAAATTTTTAAAGTCATGATCACAAAGTAGAATAAATGGGATTTGATGCTTACGTTTTACATTAAGATCATATGGCTACTTCGTTATACATCTCTCTCAACATAAGAAGAAAAAAGACTTAATTTCAGAAGAAAAGCCGACCAGAAAAGTTAATTTTAGTTTTATCCATGATATAATAAAAAAAACCTTGTTAATCATCTCACACGGTCTTAATACATTTTTAAAATAACTTATACAACTTGATTCCACTAAGATTTCCCCCAATAGTACGTAGTACCATTCTTATAGTTGCAAGTTTTACAGTACGATTCTTAACTACTGAGGAACTCAAATCACAAAAGCAAATATAAAGACTTCCATCCGACAAAGTTGACACACAACAAAAAAAATGTTTGAGGGGTTAATCATATTTGAACAAAAAATTAGATAAATCATTGTCCATGAGCCAGATTGGTTCAACCTCAAACAAGTTGTATGTGTGAACAACATCAAACTAGGCGCAACGGTATAACCCATTAGATAACTCATGCAAATAATACCAAATAAGCCACAAGATAACCCAAAATCGGTTAAGAGACAATTAGCTCCTCAGGAACCCAAGACTCAGAATAAGAGCCAACACTAAAGTTCGAAATTAGGTTAAATTTCGCTTTCAAAATTAACTGATAAGTGCTAGAATGACAACAGCATGTCATACCACAAGACACATTGGCTCATAAAAGCCATCCATGGCGCCTAAGGATGTGGGCATGCATATCCGATGCATAACACATGAGTCAAGGTCACATGGAAGGCTCTTGTGAGCCAATGTGTCTTTTGGAGTGACATTGTTGTCGTCATTCTAGTATTTTTCTAATTAACTCCTCGAAATCATCATCTACTCAATTGGCAGATGACAAACATCTGCAGGACAGGTTTAGGATCAAATGGAAATCCTACCAATACCCAGGAATAAATCTTTCACATGAAAGCAAAAGCATCAAAATCAGCTTATATTAACAGCTTATATTAAAGAGCTAAAAAAATTAGTAACCTTGTTCAACATTAACCAACCTGGCCTTTCAGGATTTAAGTTAGTTTGCCGCAAAGCCATCTTAGCCTCAATTGACTTCTTGAACTCCTCGTGACGAGAAGCGGTTTCCTACAACACAAGCTTGTAAAAGTTAAACAAGGAACGCCCGATAAACATGAACACAAATGCACACACCCTTAAAAGCCCTCACCTCTTTACCATTATTTTCACCGATAACACGGGACTCGTCGTCGGGATGATCCATCACTCCCGCTATTTATCAACAAACTGAACGTAAACAAAAATCAAGCAAGAAAACAACAACCATACGCAATTCAACAAAATTAGGTCATTCCATCAGTCGGTCAGTCGGGGAATTATGACTAGCGATTCACTAAAATCGTACCTCAAATCAAGAGAGTGAATTCTTTATCTGATCCTCAATTGTCGCAAATAGGGCACGGCCTCCACGTCCACGATCTTCCTCCGTGCAAGAACTACTTCTAAATTGAACCAGACTTAGCGTTCGAGAGTACTTGTAAAGAATAAAGATAGTTGTAAAAACAAATAAAATAAAATAAAATAAAATAAAGTACTAATTTTTCTTTTGTTTTTTTTTTTTTTTTTTTTTTGTTTTTGTTTTTTTTTTTTAAGTTCAGCATTGTAATTTTTTTTTCACAATTTTTTTTTTTTTTGAAGCCTAAAAAGACATATATCCTAACCCAACAGGGTATATCTACCAATTAAAAAATTTGAGCGCCGCTATGGGCACGCCACCAATTTGCAAAGGCACCCCGTCATTAAGGGCACCAATTAGTTTACTTAAGGCACCCAACAAAATGAGGTAAATTTCCTGAAATACACCCAAATAGAATTATGCACTCACCCAAATTGATTTCATATCTCCACCGTGACCATCTTCTTGAATCCTCTCCTTCGAATCCAGACAACTCGATTTTTTGCGTTGAACTTTACCCTCGCTTCTCAATCTTTGTCCTCACTTTTTGTTCTTGTGCATTGCTGAACCTCTATTGTCCATCTCTGTTTGGATTTGGGTTTGGATTTGTGAAGAATCGTGAAAGTTGGGTTTCGATTTGATTGATTCAAGCTTGCGGGAGTCAATTCGAATGATAAAAGGTACAGTCTTATTCGATTTGGTTGGAAATGATTTTTTTATTTGATTTTGTGTTTGGAGTTATTTGTTCTTCATTCAAGGTTCAGGAAACCTGTTGTTTCTGGCCACACGGGGCAATAACATGTGGGACGTTGTCGGCCACTAATGATCGAGAATGTTCAATGTATTGGTGAAAATTGGCATATAGCACGTCTCGGTTACAACTAACTGAGACTATATATACTACATGTCTCGATTAGTTGTAACCGAGATAACTTGACATATTCTCGGTAATATATTACCGAGACTAATGTCGAATGTAATTTCTACGTGTCTCGGTCGAATATGACCGAGACTTTACATTACGTTTCGTTTCCAAGTAATCGATAGTTAGAGGTATGTCTCGTTGACATGGTACTGAGACATTATATTAATTCTCGGACCTGTTCAACCGAGACATACTTTTTAAACATTGCTTAATTTTTTATTTATTTAAATTAATTATTCGAATTCTCCCTTCAGACATGGCTCGTTCCAAAGCAGTTGTGACCAGGGAGGAAACCGTTAGTGATCATTTAGGAGGTGCTTGTGGTCGTGGTGGTCGGCGACCCCATACTGCCTCTTACCGAAAAGAGAAGCAAAACCTTGAAACCGAGGTTAAGGCACAAAAGGCGAGTACACATGCTTGCAAAGGTGTTGTAGAAGATGAGGGCTCACATATTGCCAAGCATCGGGAAAGGGGTTTGATGATCGCTCAAGGTGGAAGTCAAGGTGAAGCTTTCGAGTCTTCTAAGGACTCACTTGGGAATGAAGAAAGAGAAGAATGTTTGTTTTAATTTATTTGCAATTGTTGAATTTGTCATTTACTATTTACTTAGTTGTTATTCATTTTTTACAATTGTGATTTTGTGTTTATTTTGTCAAGATCATGTGGGGTGGTCGTACCAGTGGTGGAGGCAACCGAGGGACACGAGCCACATGAGGCAGTCGAGGAAGTCGAGGTGCGCGAGGTAGTCGAGGTGGGCGTGGTACCCGACCCACGCCAAATGAAGAAAAGCAAGAAGAAGACTCGTCTACTCCTTTACCCGGTGGGCCAATAGACCGGAGTCTATTGTTGAGCTTCAAACATTATGTTGCGGCTGCGATTTGGGACAATTTGGTACGTAACTCGTTTATTCCTCTGACAAAGTCACACTGCTAGCTACTAGTACTTACAATAGAAATCTCAATGCATGTAGGGTAGATCTAGTTGTTGAAGTACTTGTAAAAATAACCATCTTAAATACTTTCAAATGCTCAACTTGCACTTGCTTTTTGAAATTTAGTGGAAATTTCAAACTTCCAAGGGGTTTTTGGGAATCATGGTGGCTAGTAGGCTTCACCGTTCATTATATCATTATCACTGAGAAATCATAGTGTTTCCAACAAAATATTGCTAGTTTCCTTTGTTTGAAGATAGCAACAACAATGAAGTACTTTTGAATAATTGAATAGTTGATTGTTTTGTTCTAAACTACCAAAGCCATGTTTGAATAGTTGACTGTTATGTTACATGTTTGAATACTTGACTATTTTGCATGAAACTATACAAACATTTTTAGAAAGTATGATTAATTAATTCTTTCATCTTTGCATTATGTGAAATGTGTTTAATACAATGTTGTGCTTACATGATGAGTTATGACTTACCTTGAGATTCATAGGCTGTAAACTTAGCTATATATATTTATGTAACTTTTATTTGTTTTACAGCATCGACCACAACTAAAACGCATCAACCACGGGGCTCAAATCTAAGAGTGGATTTGCAATCAAGTCAACCCGAAACCAAGACTCTTAAGAGGATTATCCACTGGATCGGGTTAACACCGCTCATTGATTGCTTGTACCGGAAGGGCAATAAAGAGTTGATTTATACTTTAGTCGAGCGGTGGCAGCCAGAGAAAAACACATTTCACATGTCATTTGGTGAAATGTCAATAACTTAGGAGGATGTTAGTATGTTATTGAAGATTTCGGTGACCAGTAAGGTTGTTGCGGTGTATAGTTTCTCTAGATACACTGAGGACACTTGCAAGGAAGCAATTAAGCTAGTTTCCAAGTTGCTTGGTATTACAATTGAGGAGGCGGAGGAGGAGGTCAATATCATAAGGGGTCTCACTGTTCCAAAGGCGCAGTCGAAGACTCGTTGGGCCCCAAATGAGAAGTCGAAGCCGCGTAATTACCCTCCCGTGCAGTGCACAGCTCGAGCATTTATTTTGTACCTTTTGTCGTGCACTCTCTTTACCGATAAGAGTGGATCACGGATCTCCATCGCATTGCTCAAGTTGTTGGAGAATTTATACAATGTTGCCAAGTACGCATGAGGTGCTATTGCGTTGGCGTACTTGTACCGTCAGCTTGGGGCAGCGACTGGATATGAAGTGTCGCAGGTTATCGGTTACCTCACTTTGCTCGAGGTAATTTACACAAATTCAACTGAATTTCTAATTTTTATTTATTACCAATTGTGGTATCGTTGCTAATGTTTTCTTTTTCTTTGGCCAGGGATGGATCTACAAGCGCTTCAAACTTGGGTTTGCCTTATCAAATGCCAAGTTCATGGACGGAGTGCAACCCCGTGTCTCACGTTGGATCTAGAAACACGAGACTGTCGGGAATTAGGACAAATTGGCATCAATTTGGCATACGTTGGATCGATTAAGGCCGAATGTGGTGCTTCTCCTTCATTTCTTTCACATATGCCCTGTGTGGTTTTACTTGCTACTAATATATATGTTTCCTTACTGGTGTAGGTGATGTGGGACCCATTTGTTGAGATCAGGATAGATGGTATTGTGAGCCCACTTGCGTTCTGCGATGGGACCTTGAGGTATATGGATATTGTTGTGACAGCCCCAATTACAAATAAGGGCACTGCCCGGCCTAATCTCATAATTAAACCATAATCTCCCCTATAGGACCTAACAAGGAACTAGTCAGCCTTAGTTAAACACCTACCATTTATGATACCACCTACAGTTACCTTAATTGTTCTAGTGACTAACCTATGGTTGTCTATAAATCAGAGTTACTAATTTTTTTATCTAACCAATTATTCAAGCGGAAGTCATCGTTACTAGTGGACCTTAAATCCTACAGCCTAACCTATAGTGGAAAAACCAGGAAATAGTGATCACACGCACATATAAACAAAAATGGTGATATATATACATATCATGTGTCTAGTCAAATGTTCCTATCACTCAACCCAAAAGTAAACAAATCATGTACATAAAAATGTAATACAAAAGAATGCAAAACGTACAAAAAATATGTCGTAGCAGTCATTCTTTGGCTCAGAGATAGTCTCTAATCTTCTATTTGCCTGGTCTGCTACTCGGCTAATCTGCACCCACCGTCTCAAACAAGACTGTGAGTTCGTGAAATTATTTAAGTAATACTGAGAGACATCGATCACATTCCCAAATAGGCAACAAGTATCAAATGACATAATTGAAATAGAAACTATGCTGAAAGAAACATCATGCAAAGAGATACTTGAATTAACCAAATATGAAACTGACTCAAGGCTAAGTAGTAATGGATTAGGGTCAGTCGGTCGTGATCTCATCAAATCAGCCTGTCCACTACAATTTGAGCTTTGCTCTATAGCATTTCAATATAAATTGAGCTCTATGTCATAATGTCAAAAGGTCGTACTTACGATTACGCCTTTTTATTCCAAGTGAATTAGTCGTCACCGGAATGTATACTTGCTAACATACCCGAGTTTTAAAACTCGTCATGTTCACCCAAGTTATTCTTGCGCCAACAAACCCCGAGGTCTGATTACCCCGTTCGAGGCACGTTACCCCGTGTGTCATGCAAGGTAGTGGAGAAATCCCCTGACATCCTAGAAAGTCTAGTGACCCATATGAAAGCTGAATTTCTTTCATCAAATGACCCTAACCACAAGAACCACTTTCATATTCAAAAATGACACAACATTGGCATCCAAGAGATGTATTAGCATACTAATGCACAAATGATTTGAGTCAAAATAAATAAACTATCATAATAGCATGCTATATCACTGACTTCCACACACAACAATCAACACGACAAAGTATAGGAATTGGAATCAATGATATACACAACAAAGTATGCTATGAACAACATCACAAAATGAGAACCGAACAAGTCATAGCATATGGATTTCAAAGGAAATTCAGTTCCAATAACTAAGAATGAATAAATAAAGGGAATGAAATGTAAATAAATGTCTCCAATCAGTTTACTTACATACACACAACAACTCCAAAGCTATCGGCTTCCGTCGCGTCGATGTGCGCACCCAAAACCTTGTAATAGCTCTTTTACGGTCCTAGCATTTGAAAATATATCAATTTAGTGTCATTATTACTTATTCACAATTTATAAGTTAGTCGAAATCGGTCGAAATCGAATTCGAGACCAATTTGCCAATTTCACGCTTTTCGAGGTAAAACCCCGTAAAAGTCACGTCCGACAATTTGAATATTTTATGTTTCATAGAAATTTATTAATTTCTATTTATTTTATCGAAATATGATTTTCTGAAATTTTTCCTAGTTTTTTCTAGAATTCTCCTGAATTTTTCCATATTTTATCTATTTTCTGGAAATTTATTTTATTAATAGATATATTATTTATTATTTTATTATTTTTTTAAGGTGGGTCCGGGTTAACCCAACTTGGTCCCCATCGAGTCAGGGTTGGCCCGGCCTGACCCACATGGGTTCGGGCCGACCCGACCTTACTCCTATCTTCTTCCTTATCGCGTCAAACAGAGCTTCAACACTGAAAATTTTTTTTTTTTTCTTTGAGGCGTTGGGGTTGGCTCCTAACCCCAACCCCAATGGGTTTTGATGGGAGGGGAGACACCTCTGCGAACTCCCCCACACTCTCGCTCGGCCATGGAGGCCGATCCTCCATGGCCACAACCACCGAACGCAAGAACAACTACAACAGACAACACAACATCAACGACAACAAAATCAACAACTCACCTTAGAGCTCGGTCTCTCTCTCCCGATCTCTCTCCTATTTTCTCCCTTCTCCTCGGTTTCTCTTCTTCTCTCTGTTTGTTTTCAATTTCTTTTTTTTTTGAATGAGATAAAGATGATTGACCAAACTATATATATATATATATTGAGTGATGTCGCCACTTTACCACCACTAACTTATAGCCTTTTTTTTGCAAATGTAATTTAACTAGTTACGCTTACCCACGAGCTGTTACCTTAGGCCCACTTTGGCACGCGACTCGAGGCGTGTCCCCGCTCGTCTAGGTATCTGCATACCCGTAAATGACTTAGTAGTCTACACATATACAGTGCACTAGGAAAAACAACACAACAAATATAACATTTACCTCGGCCACCGTGACTCGGTAGTGACACGTATCTCGCTGCGGGTCCCATGTTACGGGTCATTTTGTCCTGATTAACGAATTAAACATGTATGGATTATCGGGCCATGACAATACTTCCTAACTAATAGGAGATTCGTCCTCAAACTTAAACTAAACGAATTTTAAAATATACCTAACTCGAAGAGGTATGGAAATCCGTCTCACATATAGTCTTCCCGTTCTCAAGTGAGTTATGAATCTCCATGAAACTACCATTTGACTAACACCTTCGGGATAGACTTGTTTCTTAACTGTTGTACCATTCGGTCAAGAATCTGAACTAGTTGCTCTTCATTTGAGATATCCTCACTCAAATCGATTTGACTCAAATCCACTATCGGTCTCTCGCCTGCCTTTGACTTAGCTAGTCGAAGCATCGAAATATGAAACACTGAATGAATTCCCGACATCTGTAGAGGTAACTCTAACTCATATGCAACCTTTCCAACCAGTTTCTTGATCTTGAAAGCTCGATGAATCTCGGTGCTTTACGAGGAGAAGCCTTTAGATACACTAAAGCTCCCTCACCGTACGTGAAATCATTGTGATACATGTCTGCATACTTCTTTTGCCTCTCCTGGGCTACCTTTAGCTTCTGGTGAATCTGTTTTACCTTTTCTGCGTAATCGACAACAATTTCAAGCCCTAACAAATTTCGGTATTATGGCTCAGCCCAACAAGATGGTGAGCGACACGGTCTGCCATATAACGCCTCAAATGGTGCCATCTCAATGCTCGTATGATAATTGTTGTTGTATGCAAATTCACACAACGATAAATACTCTTCCCACGATCTGCCAAACTCAAGTACACACGCCCTGAGCATATCTTTAAGAGTTTGTATCAACCTCTCAGTCTGCCCAAGTCTGAGGGTGAAAGGTTGTACTAAACTGTAAGCGTATACCACATTGCTCCTACATACTCCGCCACATCCTGGACGTATACATATCATCTATGTCTGACGTAATAGTCAAAGGTACTCCATGCAACCTGATAATTTCTCCCGAACAATACACTCAGCCGATCAAATGTGTAATGAGCTGCAACTGGTATAAAATGGGCAGATTTCGTCAATCTGTCCACAATCACCCAGATGGAATCATGTCGATGAACAGTCCTCGAACGAAATCCATAGTGCTTGAATTTCTGGAATTCGATGCGTTGCTAAGGATGGATTGAATAGCATCATATCATGTTGATATCGACTGTTTTGGAAAAACAGTGATATTTGAGATTTCAAGGCGTCAAGTGTTTTCATATAGCGGTAGTACACCGAGAACCGAGAGCACTCGAGGTCGGTTTGCGACTAGTGGGGAGATGGAGACTTTGGTATCGGTATATACTGTTGCAGAGAGTCATGAACCAAAACTTGCAGAGATTCCGATTGTGTGCAAGTTTCTGGACGAGTTTTCGGAAGACTTACCTGGATTACCACTACCGAGGGAGATTGATTTCATTATTGAGTTGGTGTTAGGGACGAAACCGATATCCATACCACCATATCGCATGACTCCACGAGAGTTGGAAGAATTGAGAAAATAGTTGCAAGAATTGAGCGAGAAGGGATTCATCATACCTTCGATATCACCATGGGGAGCACCAGTCCTGTTTGTAAAGAAGAAGGACGATACTTTGAGACTGTCTGTTGATTACAGACAATTGAACGAGGTCAAAGTCAAGAACAAGTATCCATTACCGCGTATTGACGATTTATTCGATCAGCTAAGAGGAGCGTAATTTTTCTCCAAGATAGATCTATGATCAGGGTATCATCGGCTGAGGATCAGGGAGGATAAGATATATAACAGTGTTTAGTACGAGGCATGGACACTATCAGTTCACAGTCATGTCGTTTGGTTTTACTAATGCTCATGCCATGTTTATGGATTTGATGCATCGAGTAATGAGACCATATCTTGAACGCTTTGTGATCGTATTTATTGATGATATATTGGTGTACTCAAAAACTCGAGAAGATCACGAACAACACCTCAGGGAGATGTTGCAGACTTTGAGGGATCATAAACTATATGCCAAACTCAGTAAGTGTGAATTTTGGTTGTCTGAGGTTAAATTTTTGGGTCATGTAGTTAGAGCAGCATGTATTGCTCTAGATCCAACAAAGATTCAAGCAATTTTGGATTGGCCAACGCTGACGTCAGTGACTGAGATTCGGAGTTTTCTGGGGTTAGCAGGCTATTACTGAAGGTTCGTGAAAGATTTTTCAAACCTTGTTGACTACTGCACTAATGCTGATATTCCTAGAGGCTAGAAAGGGTTTCATAGTGTACACAGATGCTTCTCATATGGGTTTAGGTTGTGTGTTGATGCAAGAGAAGGGTATGGTGGCCTATGCATCAAGACGACTGAAGATACATGAGAAGAATTATCCAACTCATGATTTAGAGTTGGCGGCGGTAGTGTTTGCTCTAAAGATATGGAGACATTATCTATATGGAGAGAAGTTCACTCTATACAGACCATAAGAGTTTGAAATATCTTTTCGCACAAAGAGAGTTGAACATGAGAGTGCATATGGTTAGAATTTTTGAAAGACTATGACTTTTCTCTGGAATATCATCAAGGAAAAGCAAATGTCGTTGTTGATGCGTTGAGTAGGATTCCGACTGGATATGCTGAGACTGTTCGATGTCATATGACGCACGAGTATGGTTTACTTGAGGCGGTGGCGAGGCTGAGTCATCAGATATTGCTAATGACACAGAAGTACTGATTTGTGTTGAGGCGAGACTTCAGGCAGTGTCGACTCAGAGAGTGTTAAAGGCTCAGAAAGCTGACATTCTATATCCGAGATTCAGCGAGTTAGCCCAGAGTTCCGAGTGTACTAACTGGCCAAAGACGGCATATCAGTGTCTCAGATTTCGAGGCAGATCGTGGATATTAGCAGTGGCAGAGCTGATAGATGAGATTCATCAGGATTCGCATCGTTCCCGGTTCACTGTTCATCTAGGAAGGACCAAAATGTATCATGATATGAAAAGACATTTTTGGTGACCTGGGATGAAAGCAGACATATCAGAGTATATCAGGAACTATGGGATCTGTCAGCAGGTGAAGGTAGAGCATCGTATACCGGAGGATTACTATAGCCGGGTAATTCGACCTCGTCGATCTCTATTGGGCATCTCTCTACTAGAGAATTAAGGTACACTCTATCTACGACTACAATACTCAAAATCAAATAGACTCCAACACTAATCGATTTCAACCCTAACATGCCGACCATGCGACCAGAAAGGAAAGAAATTGTCGAACCCGAATCAAATAAGACATAAGCTTGATGACCACAAATGAAAACCATACCCTCAATGAGTTTCCGTGTAGTGTCTGCGTAAGGCTGTGCAATCGTGTGGACGACCTCTCGACGTTGTGGTGGAATAACTATCACTCGCTATGGACACTCTCGATTGATATGTCACACCTGACCACATCGATAATAAGTGACTGCTCTAGGCTGACCCTGTGTTCGATCCTGGGCCTGCGCAGATGCCTGTCTCTGCCCTGGTCTTGAACTGTCTCGTCCTCATCCTCTACCTCTATCTCTGGCTCTACCACCGAGCTGCTGACGTGGAGCTAGTGGTGTTGGTAAAACTGGTAAAGTAGACGTAGTAGGAACTGGCAATGCAGGTCTGATTGGTGGTGGTACGGGAGGTCTACTCACAATAGTCTGCAAGGGTATAACAAATGCTACATAAGGCACAATCGCCCCCTCAACACCTCTATCCCATCTCCTCGGTCCTTTGCCCTTCTGTCTCCTCTGCTCATACTCCGCCATCTGATTAGGTGTCATCGCGGGTACTAAGGGTGTCCGTCAGCCACTCGGCTCATATAATAAGTCTCAAGAGCAAGTGCATGCTCGAATATCTCTTAGTGTCATGACACCTGAACTGACAACGTAAAAACCAATATCTGGCCTCAGTCCATCGCCAAAATGATACACATCATCGGCATCCTCCATCACAAGATCTCCGGTAAACTGCCTAAGATAGCCATATCTGTCTCGGTATATCATCACTGTTTCATCGGCTCCCTGTCTCAAGTTCATGAACTCCTTCTGCAACCTCTTCATCACCGTGGGTAGGAAGTACTGCCGATATAACTTAGTCTTGAAGGAATCCCAAGACTTAAACTCGCCCTCAACAGCTATCGCCGCACGCCACCACACACCGACGTCTCACCGCAATGTGTATGACGATATCTCAGCTTTGAGTCTATCCTCAATCTGCAAGACTCTACGTAACTTCTCATGCGACAGGACCCGCTTCTCGATCTTCTCAAAATCTCTTTAACCGTCAAAGTATACTGGTTTCAGTCTGATGAAATATTTCACCAATTGAACTACCGCTGTGGAACTAGCTGATGAGGGTGCGGACGATAGTGTAGACACGGTCTCTACTGCTGGAGCTGCTATCATCGGTGTTGCAGGTACGATCGACACTACGGTCGATCTTGCATCGTAGTGCAGTAGGACGGATGTTTGTCTTTGGATGATTTGGTGGAGCAAATCGGAAGTCATCAATGCGATGAAATTCGTCAACTACTGCCCCTGAGCAGCTACTCGATCTGAAAGCCTCTGGAAATCCTTCGCTGATGGTATCGAAGGCTTGCTACCACTCACACCGGCATCATCGCTATCGCGTAAATTCGCCATCTCCGACTGCAAATGGAGAACGAACGCGAATCGACTACTACGTGGATATCGCATATATGCACATACCAAAATTCGCAAGTATATAATAGATCAAATCCCCAACTCACTGTCACTCACTTCCCAACTAATAGTTTCTAGGCGATGATCATCTGGTTTTCCACATCTAACTAAAGTTTTCATATTCTACAGTTTTTCTTAAATCATTTAGTTATTTATAGCTGAACAAAGTAGGCCGTTTACTACATATTGTAGTTGTGGTATCATATTGTAGAAACTCCATATTCTACACTCTTAGAGCCATATTTTCTCAAACCCATGGCGTGGATACAAACTGTGTTGGTATCATATAGCCTGAAACCATACAAGTAAGCCAAGCTTTATAAACCTTAGTTTTGATACCACCAGTGACGACCCCAACTACAAATAAAGGCACCACCCGGCCTAATCTCTTAATTAAACCATAATATCCCCTGTACGACCTAACAAGGAACTAGTCAGCCTTAGTTAAACACCTACCATTTATAATACCACCTACAGTTACCTTAATTGTTCTAGTGACTAACCTATGGTTGTCTATAAATCAGAGTTACTAAATTTTTTTTATCTAACCAATTATTCAGCGGAAGTCATCGTTATTAGTGGACCTTAAATTCTTCGGCATCACCTATTGTGGAAAAACCAGGAAATAGTGATCACATGCATATATAAACAAAATTGGTTATATATATATCATGTGTCTAGTCAGATGTTCCTATCACTCAACCCAAAAGTAAACATATCATGTACATAAAAATGTAATACAAAAGAATGCAAAACGTACAAAAATATGACGTAGCAGTCATTCTTTGGCTCATAGATAGTCACCAATCTTCTTTTTGCCTGGTCTGCTACTCGGTGATCTGCACCCACCATCACAAACTAGACTATGAGTACATGAAATTATTTAAGTAATACTGAGAGACATCGATCCACATTCCCAAATAGGCAATAAGTATCAAATGGCATAATTGAAATAAAAACTATGCTGAAAGAAACATCATGCAAAAAGATACTTGAGTTAACCAAATATGAAACTGACTCAAGGCTAACGGTCGGCCGTGATCTTCATCACATCAGCCTGTCCACTATAATTTGAGTTATGCTTTATAGCATTTCAATACAAATTAAGCTCTATGTCATAATGTCAAAAGGTCGTACGTACGATTATGCCTTTTCTATTCCAAGTGAATTAGTCGTCATTGGAATGTATACTTGCTACATACCCGAGTTTTAAAACTCGTCATGTTTACCCAAGTTATTCTTGCACCAACAAACCCTGAGGTCTAGTTACCCCATTCGAGGCACGTTACCCCGTGTGTCATGCAAGGTAGTGGAGAAATCCCGACATCCTAGAAAGTCTAGTGACGTATGAAAGCTGAATTTCTTTCATCAAATGACCCTAACCATAAGAACCACTTTCATATTCAAAAATGACACAACATTAGAATCCAAGAGATGTATTAGCATACTAATGCACAAAGGATTTGAGTCAAAATAAAAAAAAAACTATCATAATAGCATGCTATATCACTGACTTCCACACACGACAATCAACACAACAAAGTACAGGAATTGAAATCAATTATATAAACAACAAAGTATGCTATGAACAACATCACAAAATGAGAACTGAACAAGTCATAGCATATGGATTTCAAAGGCAATTTAGTTCGAATAACCGAGAATAAATAAATAAAGGGAATGAAATGTAAATAAATGTCTCCAATCAGTTTACTTACATACACACAACAACTCCTAAGCTATCGGCTTCCGTCGCGTCAATGTGCACACCCAAAACCTTATAATAGCTCTTTTACGGTCCTAGCATTTGAAAATATATCAATTTAGTGTCATTATTACTTATTCACAATTTATAAGTTGGTCAAAAATGGTTGAAATCGAATTCGAGACCAATTTGCCAATTTCGCGCTTTTCGAGGTCGTAAAAGTCTTGTCCGACAGTTCGAATATTTTATGTTTCATTGAATTTCTCGAAGTTTCTCCTAATTTTTCTTAAGTTTTTCTGAAATTTTCCATATTTTATCTATTTATGGAAATTTATTTTATTAATAGATAGATATATATTTTATTTATTATTTTATTATTTTTTAAGGTGGGTCCGGGTCAACCCGACCTGGTCCCCATCGGGTCAGGGTTGGCCCGACCCGACCCACATGGGTTCGGGTCGACCCGACCCGACTCCTATCTTCTTCCTCATCACGTCAAATAGAGCTTCCGCTCTGAAATTGTTTTTTTGAGGCGTTGGGGTTGGCTCCTAACCCACCCCCAATGGGTTTTGATGGCAGGGTAGACACCTCTGCCATCTCCCCCACACTCTCGTTCGGCCATGTAGGCCGATCCTCCATGGCCACGACCACCTAACGCAACAACAACTACAACAGACAACACAACAACAACGACAATAAAATCAACAACTCACCTTAGAGCTCGCTCTCTCTCTCTCTCTCTCTCTCCTTTTGCTTCCTTTCTCTTCGGTTTCTCTTCTTCTCTTTGTTTGTTTTCAATTTCTTTTTTTTTAATATGATAAAGATGATTGGCCGAACTATATGTATATATATATAAATATATCGAGTGATGTGGCCACTTAACCACCACTAACTTATAGCATTTTTTTGTAAATGTAATTTAACTAGTTACGCTTAACCCACGAGCTGCTACATTGGGCTCAAGTCGGCACGCGACTCGAGGCGCGTCATCGCTCTTCTCGGTATATGCATACCCGTAAATGACTTAGTAGTCTACACATATATAGTACACTAGGCAAACAACACAACAAATATAACATTTTACCTCGGCCACCGTGCCTAGGTAGTGACACGTATCTCGCTGCGGGTCCCACGTTACGGGTCATTTTGTCATGATTAACAAATTAAACATGTATTAATTATTGGGTCTTGACAATTATGGAGCCATACCATCCAGAAAGGTTCCTGAGACAACTCAGGTATGTGCAAGGTGTATCAACCCCTCCGTATCGCTCTCTCGAGGCATCCGAGGCCCATCTGCACTCAAGTATTCCGTCAACTACGGGTTCCAATCGGAGCATTGGGAGAGGTGGCGTAACCATCTGCTGGCACCTAAAGTCCGAGGCAAGAAGGCTCAATTCGAGTTCATGGCCACATTAGAGTACTTTCCACGGTTCCTACGAGTTTCTCACTCGATTATCGAGAACCCTACATACAAGGACGATGCGGCCATAGCCGCTACCATCGCCAATAATAACGTGTTTGAGGTATGTAGTTGGTTTGGATGTTGATTTCATTTCATTTCCAAGTATTATTGCCTAACTTGACAAACTTTTGAATGTTGTTTTTGAACAGCGGAACCGATGTGCTTTGGACATTGCGTTAAAGTGGATTGCCTTGCCGGAGGTGGAGTGTACCGTTAACTCCGTAAAGAGAATTGCAAGAAATGTCGTGAACTTCTTGTCGGAGAGGATTATCACCACCCCTACTACCACCACCACTACCACAGCTATCACCACCGCTACTACCCAATAAGACAACACTGCGACCCAAACTAGGTTTAGTGTGTTCCTCCTTGGTCTGATACCACTCCTTCGTTCGATGCTCTTCCCAAACGTATGCATGGCAATGAATATCAGCGGAAGGTATTCAAGAAGACGAAGCCCTCCGAGCCTCCAGATTATGAAACTATTTCTTGTTGTTGACATTGAATTGAGATTTTTTAAACTATTTGTTGTTTTTTATGTTTATTTTGTAAACCGTTTGTTGTTTTTGATGTTTATTTTGTAAACTCTTTGTTGGGTTGAATTGAAATGTTTGTACTTCAGTTTGTCTTGATTTTGTAACTATTTGTTGTTGTTGGTGTTGCTATAGCATTGTAAACTATGTTTTTGGGTTTTGTTGATTCCTTACATTATTTTGTCCAATCCATTTGGATTAAGTATACCAGGCAAGTAATTGCTATGTTTCGGTAAGATAGCAACGACATTTATGCATAAGTCTCGGTTCTGGCCTAACGAAATGTTGGTGGTAGTTACAGACACACATAATCGAGACTAATACACGAGACTATAGAAATATATGTCTCGGTAAGGCAAAACTACAAATGAATCCTTAGTCTTATCCAAGTCCCACCTTGACATAGACAGTTATCTCGGTTGTTGATCATCGTGACAACAAGTAAATCATACATGATAAAGTCTCGGTTATGCATGACCGAGATTATAGAATAAGTTTATGTCATTTTTGACAGAGAGTCATGTCTACATTCCGGTCATACCATACCAAAACATATAGCTAGGCACGGACCTGCGTGGCCGAGACGAAAATTTTACAAAAAAAAATTTACCAGCTTCCGCGAATTTTTAATTTTCTATTTATTGTTTCCTAGCATGTATAAATCATATTGGTTTGTACAACAAACAAAGACAAATCAAAGACAAATTTTATATACACATTGGCACCAATTTTTCACTCATATCTCTAATAAATCAAAGACAAATCAAATAACATTTTCAAAAAACAAATCATAGACATTTAAAACAACTTGCAATGAAGTATAGAAAATAACAATCGTCTTTACAATAACTTCCAACATATCCAAACATCGTGAACAAAACTTCGTGGTAGATGAAATATAGAACGTAAATTCGAATGTAGCTAAGGCGCAGCTAAATGGACTAGAGAAGGCGTGCCTTCTTGAGAAGTTATATCCGGTATGATTTCTCGAATTATGAATCCATCACGCTAAAATTTTGCGCACTCCTTAAAATAACTTGCCCATGATGGATATAATGGTGGCAGCGGTGCATTCACAGCCAACTTGACCTGTCAAATACATAGTACAACAATAAGTCATTATCATTTAATTAGAAGATGTCGAAACACAATTCGCAAATAAAATACAATCTTACCCTGACCCAATGGATGTTCCTATCATTAATCATTTCAATAATAAGTCAACTATCTAACTATGATGGTAGGACATTATGTAGAAATGTCGATCAACAATCGTGCGAGAGGTTTACTAGAATGACATTGAATGCAGTTGATATTAAGAGACCCATGTCTAGAAGTGTCAACCATTCTTCAAAAGAGGCCCCAACCTGATCATCCGGATAATGCACGGCTGCCTTCACCTTTTAGTAACTCGTTCTAAGCATTTATCGCCAAAAAATCTCATACACCGTTATCTCATCAAACATCTTTCTACGTACTAACCTCCAACCATCAACAACGAAAGTCCAAGCCTGGAGGCAACACACCAACATCTGCAATTACCATCGTCGGTCACATCAATAATGCTCTTAACGTATGTCAACCAATCCGGTTGTATGCAATGAAAATAACTAACCCTAGATATACCTTGGGTCTCCTGACGTGTCCAATGTGTTTTAGGCCCTCCTTTATTTTGCTTTTTCCTTGAACTAGATTATTCTTCTTTCGATAGTACACACTCAAACCTGTTTGGCAATCTTTTCATCGAAGTATCTTCTTCATCGTGTTTCCTCTTTGATCATTTCTTCTTTCCTTTGTTCATCAAACTTCCAACTGTAGACCCCGGTGTCATTCCCTTTGTCTTTATTTTTGTAGTGGGACAACTCTCGGTGTAGATGAAGGACGACTAATCTCTCTAAGCTACTGAATAATCCTAATTCGATTGTCCTCATCAGTGCAAGCATGAAACTTTTGCAATACTCTTTCGATCTAATTGTTCATCATACGTTCAAATAAGGCCTCCGACTTAGCATACAACACGCTCATCCACCTATCCATGAAACGAGCGAAACCTTCGTTATCCCTAAACATCTTCTTAGTCTTAGCCAATACTACTTTGTTGATGTGCTAAGAGCAAAGAAGGTGAAATGATGATGGAAATACTTCTTGATAGCACTAATAAGGCATAACTCTCGATCCGTAACAAACACGTCAGATTTAGACCACCTGTCCAATATAGTTAAGTTCTCAAGTGGTCGAACATAATTTGCACGAGTCTTCAATGATATGAAAGCAAACTCAATTGAGAACGTCAAATGCGTCGAAGTGATGCCAACAATCTCCAATAACGACATATGATACCAATTTATTTTGTAATTGCAATCCATCAATAGAACTAGGGCTGGCAAAAATCCAGGACCGGACACAAACGGGACCGGGCACCCATTTCTATAATGATTAAATTTGGTGCCCGGACCCGGTCCCCTTTTTGAAACGGGCAATTTTTTTTGTCCATTACCGTATGTTTGTAAAACATACGGCTCCCATTTTGTCCGCTTTTTATTTTTAAATATGATTAAATATTTTATTTATCAATTATTTAAAAACAAAACCTCTCAACTACAACTTACAAGTCTACAAGTCACCAATTACCAAAAAATAAATATTTAATATATTATAAACAATCATCACAAATAATCACAATTAAAACTAAATTACAATCATACATGCATTTTATTTTTCAAAAATATAAAAAAATAATACGTATCAACATAAAAAACTATTATAAAATTTTATTCAAACAATTTAATGTTTCACCAAAACAATTATACAATTGCACATTTTTCATATAAAACATCATAATTACACATTAATTTTAATTAAAATAAATAAATTAAAATGAATTCACAAATTAAAAATCACATTAAAATCAAATTAATCAATAAACGAGTACCCGTTTTTTAAGAATTTTTGTCCAGTCTCGGTCCCGTATTTTTAAACGGACAAAAAACATTGTCTAGACCCGTATGTTTTTCACAAAAAATATTGCCCGATCCCATTTAAAATGGGTCCGGACAAAACCGGACAAATGAGACCGGACACATTTTGCCAGCCCTAAATAGATCGACAGGAAACACCGTAGCAACTTGATTGAATCAGGATGTGACCAAAATAAATCAGTGACGACATTCGTATCGGGATGCTTCCTATGCCACAACATCCACTTATTTTTCTCCAATATGTGTAATAGTTGTTGCATTTGAGTCCTCCTATCTGCATCCTCAATTCGAAATGTTTGTCGTGCATTATATATTGTCCGCATAGTCGATATGTTATTTACATCTCTTTGCTTCAATATGTTGATGATATCTCTTGACTTCACATTCCCCTTAGTCATATGCACTACAACCAGCTGCTCGCCCATATCCAATCTTCCTGCAAATGATTGGTCGTCCAAGTTTTTTACGGGTTCGTGATTGTGCCTCCTACACACAACTGTGACATACCACAAAGAATCCGCATTTTCCTTGATGTTAATAAGGAAATGGCACCCACATTTCTTTGTAACAGTTTGAGTTTTCGTAGTTTTCTCTTCCTCTTTAGTTCTTGGTGTCAAGGCAAGTTTTGCCGCTTTGGGTTTCCTACTCTTTGTAACATTCCCCTAAATGTACTGGACCTCTCACATGCAATTTTGACTCTTCCCATGTGCTTAATCCCTTCGACGTCAAAGTGCTTCGTTGCTAACACAAACTTGTTCGCACGACCAATCATTTGAAGCCATGAAATAGTCGATTCTCTCGATGGGAATGGCCTACAAGGAGTGAAAACATCCTTGTAATCTGAAAATAATGTCGAAATCGGCATTACCCGCAACACAAACACTGAACCATAAGTACTCAAAACCAATACACGATAGATTCGCGAGAAAAAACACAAAAACTATTTTTTCTGTAGTACAAGGCCACAACATAACACTAAGTTTCGGTTCTTGGGGACTGAGACCTAATGTAACGTCTTGGTACATAGGACCCGAGACGTCTGAACATGTCTCGATTTTAGAGCGACCGATAAGTCTTCATTATTCTGGGCTCCCACGTACCAAGACTTAATGGAATATCTCGGTCCTGCGTGGCCGAAACAATCGTGACCGAACACACACATGAAAAATAAAAAAAAACACAAAAAACAGCAACAAATACCTCTTCCTGTACCTCATCTTCCACCATTACGATAGATTCATCCATTGTAAGTTGAAAACAAATTTGAAAGGGTCAAATATTTGAAACCCTATAATGAAAAAACAAATAATCAATATCACTTTTTCCAACACAAAAAATTGTTGATTTAAACCTTTAAATGGTGTTAAACGAGTGGTACTTCGCTATCGGATGGTGTGAAAACGCAATATTCGATAAACCCTTGCCAAAAAGAAATTTAGGTTTAAGTTAGAGTTGATAGACAAAGAAGGTGGGGTGCTCCAAATTTTGTTCAAAAGTGTGTTGTGGGATTCTTGAGGGTTTATACAAGGGGCAATATTGTCTTTTACATCAAAGTAAAATTTAGATGAGAGAATACCCAAAAAATGGGTGCCTTCGTAAATTGGTGGGGTGCACATATCGGTGCTAAAAAATTTCAATGAGTGAAATGCAATAAATACTAAATTATATACTCAAACTTAAAACTATCCAAATTAAAATAGAGAGAATTGCCCACAAAAAGGAAGAACTACTTTATATTTCTTTTTTGTAACATAGATTGTATTTATTTTTTTTAAAAGATTTTTTTTTAAATTCTTTTTTGATAAATTGTTAGTTTTTTAATGAAAGAGGAAATATACTTTGTGTTTTTTGAATTAGAGGTTAGTAATTTTGAAAAAAAAAGTAGAGGTTAATCATCCCCAATATTTATAATTTAAAATAAAACATTTTTTTCTTAAAAAATTATCTTTTTTAAAGAAAATGAAATTTCATTAATCATCAATGACTCTCAGTACATTAAATGGGACATGACGAGACATAGAACTAATCACCATAGTGAATTGATTCGATAATTCTAATTAATTGTTCAAAAAAAACATTCAACCACTATAAAGTTGGTTTTTCAAAGAATATGATGCTCCGATAAAAAAAATCTTATCATCCATATCTTTATTCTCTATCTATATACAAAATATAGCACTACCAATTTGAAAATTAAGTAAAGTTATTTTCTTGGTCTTTCTTCTAGATTGGTTCTTTATAAACCTACTACAGTAAGTTAGAGAGGCGACCATTCCAACTTAATTTTTCCATCCATGAGACTTGAACTCGAGTTCTCATTTTAGCCAGACTGCTTATCTCATACCACAAAATAATAAATCATTATTTTAAAATAAAGTTTAAAAATTATTGAGAGACAAGCTTGTGGCTTTTGTACTGTATGCACCAAAATTTATAAATCACATTCCCAATTCCTTTTAAGTTGAAACTGCATTAAAAAACAGTTGAAATTGCACTTAGGTATGCTAGATGCACAACTGCATAAGGAGGATCTGAAATCACATTCCTAATTCCTTTTTAAGTTGAAATTGTTTTTTTTTTTTTTTTTTGAACAGTTGAAATTGCACTTGGGTATGCTAGATACGCAGTTGCATAATAAGGATCTAAAATTCACGAAAAAACCAAGTTTTCTTGTAAATATAATTGGAGTGGATGACTATTCCTCTTTGTATTTCACTTACTCCATGTAACACCCACTTAATTTATGTATTGAGTTATTGTTTTAATATGTAAATGTAGCTTGTGTCATTTAGTCTTCCTCTCATTAAGACAAATGGGTTATTTAAGGAGATGAGATTCATGTAATATATACATCAATGTTAGAAAAAAAGATTTCTCATTTCTCACCTACCTTCTCTTGTTTTTGTTCTAGTTCATTTGCTTTACTTTCTTAGCTTTAGTCCTAGTTATTTTACAACACGTTTTAGCACGATGTTGCTCTCAACAAAGGAAACTTTGAAGATCATGAAACTTGTATAGAGATAAAGCTCCAAAGGTATCATTTGATTCGATATACAAGTTTTGCTTTGCAAGCAGGAAGGTGCTCCACCAATGAAGTCTATGAGATAAAAGAAACCTCTCTAATAGTGACAAAGCTTGGAATGCACTTCATTTTTTTATCAATTCAAACTAGTTCAATTCATGATGGTTAGAATATATCTTTATAAAAAAAATCGTATCTTATGTTACTCTTATGCATGCACATGCATTTTTATTTAGTTGCTTAGAAAACTTTGTGTTTCGTTAATAGTCTTAGCGAAGTAAATGTTCGATCAAATTGATTTCTTTAACATGTTTAAGACTAGTTTTGTATAATTAAAAATATGTATTATAGGTTGTTAATAATAATAACAATGACAAAAAAACTAAGCTCCGGCTTTTGAATAGGCATATAAGCCACAACAGTTCACATGTTTATGGTTAAATATGTCTAATTAGTTTCCAATACTTTAGTTATTTTAGCAGTAATAATGTTTTGTGTTGACCATGCATATTTATGGATTGAAACAAATAATAGTCCTAAATGACCATATATCTTTGACAAAAAATGACCATATATATAAAAATAATAATGTTCACAGTTCTCTGAAAAAAAAATTCACATGAATTCCATTGTAGCTTATATATGTCCAGAGGACTCACTTTGCGCCATCGCCCCATGTCCCTAGAGCCACATCTCTACAAGAACCTCATCGTGTAACCACATGAATTGAATTTTATGGTTGTTTAATTGTTGTTGTTTATCATCATCATCATCATCATCATCATCATCATCATCATCATCATATATGGTTTCAATCATCAATTATATGGTTTCAATTGATGTATGCATAAGTTTTTTTTAAGAATTTGTTTTGTTGCAGTAGACGCAACAACAATTTTAATTATTCATTACTTATTATGACTCTTGTCGCATTGGATAGTCTCAAATTAAATTGACTAGCTTAGAACTGCTATACATTTTATTTATTTTTCATCTTTATGATTTAACATCTTTTGATTTTAAAAGTTGAAAAAGTAGGTATTTAATTTCCTATGATATATAAATATAAGCTACATTCTAAGCTTTTGATTTGAGCATAGCTTTGTACAATTGATTCATGTGCATGTGAAACAAAGTGTATATTGTGGACAACCAAACACTTTATCCAAAAATAACAAGCTTTATGTTATTGTCCTAAATTAACAAGCTCTCATGTTCAATTTACCATATGAATTATTTCTTCCTTTTATTTTATGCATTATTTTCAGTTATTATATGCATATATGATTTTTGAATAAAAAATTATATTAACAATATATAGGCTACAAACTAGAAGATGTAGGGCTATTGGCTCTAAGTTATCTATAGACAAGTTCATCTGGTGGTAACCACGCAATGTATTGTTAAATATTTTATAAAATATCAAGTATATATTATCTATGTACAACGCATTATATATACGTCACATTGATCGTGAAAGTATACTTTCTAGTTGTGTCTTTGTACGATTTTTTACATAAAAATCAAAAATCAATAATTGACGCAAAGTTTTTTCTTATAAAACTATTAACGATTAATTATGTTCTATTATTGATTTAATAATACAAATAATACTATAAGTTTGTGTTGACAGTTGATAAGGCTTATATCCGATAAAGCTAAACATTGAAAGGGAAACGATTTATCCCGTTCAAAGATGCATGGTTGTTAAGTAGACTTTCGTCTCGTCACCCAACCTGGATGTTGTCCCACCAACTCTTACAAGTAACATATTTTGTATCTAAAATAATCAACTTGTGAACATGTGTTTAATCGTATATTATGTATTTTACATAAAAAATGAGAAAACCATTTAACTTTATCTCTATTTTTCAAATATTATTCAATCATATATTATAAAAGTCGTTGCCTTAATATAATTATTGACAAGAATTACTTGTTGCGGGCAACTAGATGCTTAAATCATGAAAATGTATCTATGCAAGGATGGGTACATAACAGTAATATTTATTCGTCCACATCTCTATAGAGATTTGAAAAATGAATATATCACTTTATAAGTATCCTTTCACCTTATGGAGCTATGAATAAAACCAAAATTGGTGATGCTCCAAAAAGCTTTAAATGAACGATTGAGTCTCAAGCTACAATACTTATATCAGTCGAATATGAATTATAATTCCGCAATTCTAATTACCCTTGGTTGAGGCAATGCAAAAATGTGATTGATAATGCAATGATATAAAAAATCCACGTGTTATGCATCAATATATTATTGCAACAAATATCGAACTCATATATCAATTCGATATGAATATTATGAATTGATTTCTTGCTTAATGGTAGCTAAGTAAAATAATGAGATATTATACATATAATATCATTCCCGTCTAATTGGTTTAGTTTCATGAAGCATATGTTGCGTTATACAATGACCATGGTTGCAATGATAAAATTATGTACGTAGAAAAGGGGAAATGATTTGGTAAAGTCGTATTAATAATTTCACCAAAAGTGGAATAAAAATGGTGCACTATATAAAATATAAAGGGCAAAATTATTGACAAAAATGAGCATGCTCAAAATTGTAACAAGCAATGTCACATATAAAAGGCCATTCGGCCATACTGATTTTATATTGTCATATATGCCTAAATATTTTGATGATATTTACTGTGGCGACCCTCACCGCCCCGGGTTGACGTGTCTCGTGTACTCCTTGCCAGCTGGCCCAACTACACGTGTACGACACCTACCCGTCCTATCCTTGTCTTGAATTTCGTATCCACTTGAGTATGTTAATATATATTCAGCAGAAGTCGTATTTTAAATGCAAAAAATTTCATGAAACAATTTAACAAAACCTAGTGTGGATAAACCCTGAACATTTCAAAGTAAATAATTGTACCATATCAAACTAAGCATGTACACTGTCATGTCACTCCCCAGTTCCCAAAAGAATCAAAATATCAAAACAAACACACGTACAATAGTCTGTGACGATAGGAAATTAGAGGTAGTCGCCTAAGATTCCCTTATCTTTAATGGTACTCGGATCTGCACTCAATCATCACAGAAGAAAATGGATGACGAGTCCAGTCAGTAAAATCCCAAGGAACTCCTCCGAGCATTCATATAAACAAGTGGAAGTCAATAAATACTGTTAAATAAACATGCAGAATGTAAACAGACAACTGTAAGTAGGCATCGCATGCATAAATAACAATAAAGCTCAAATATGTGTGCCTGTTCCAGTCAGACTAAATCATACTTCAGGATTTCCTTCCAGGACCCCACTAGTGGGCGCACCAAACTAGCTATCACCTAATCCCTCTCGGTGGTCGACGTAGACCTACGACGCACCGACACATGTATTAGTTCCATAGCTATGGTCTAGAATGCATAGACACACAATATCATCCGGTGAGAGTAACTCAACCAACCGTCAAAGATGACAAGATATAAATGTAATTAAAAGCACATGGAATACTGGAAATGAATGGAAATACGAAATAAAATAAATACTCGAGAGTTTTCCCTTTAGGTTTTACAAACCTTACAACGTGCTCCACTACCCCTTAATCAATCCCCGAGTCCAAGTCCACTGAGTCCTTGGTCGCCAATTGATCACCGTGTCAACCTATGCCCATTTATTAATAATTTAGGTTAGCATGCTAATTTACCATAATTTTTAAAATTTTTAGACCAAATTGCCCATTCCACGTTTTTCGAGGCAAAACACCGCGGAAAGTCTCGTCCGACATTCCCACGTATTTTCTTTTCATAGAAATTTATCAATTTCTATTTATTTTATCGAAATATATTTTTTCAGAATTTTCCCAATTTTTTCCATAATTTTTCCAAATTTTCTTTCATTTTTCCTTCTCACTTTTATTTTTCTTTTTTCGGGTTTGGGTCTAGGTCGGGTCGTCATTTCCTTCTCTTCTTTCCTTCTCAACCCTCTCTTCTTTCCTTGTCGTTTCTTCTCCTCCTCATCCTCATCCTCCTCCTCTCTGTTTCCTCTTCCTCCTCTCGGTTCGTCTGCTCTGTGTGTGCGTGAGTGTGTGTGTATGGTGTAATTGGGTAGGTGGGGTGGTGGACACGTGGTATGGGAAATGGTACAAGTGTTGCTTGGGGTTGTACAAGTATGACACCTAATCGTGACACCGCTAAGTCGCTCGCCCGTGTTTCCGGGCGTTTCGACGCTCGGTTTCGCGTCTGAACCGTGATATCCGCGTACCGCCGCG
Source organism: Stephania yunnanensis (assembly GCA_039657365.1). Classification (NCBI taxonomy): domain Eukaryota; kingdom Viridiplantae; phylum Streptophyta; class Magnoliopsida; order Ranunculales; family Menispermaceae; genus Stephania; species Stephania yunnanensis. Next base: position 24,155,349 of record CM077580.1, read on the forward strand.
TCGTTAGTAACCAAATATCTATTCTATATTCGTTACGTGACAAATTTTTATTTAATTTGTGTGTTTTCGTTTTCCCGACCTAATAGTTGGTCATGTCCACTACTCGATACCCGTGTCGACACGTATATCGAGGCGACTACACTTTACACAATCTCGCTGTATGTTAGTTTCCCTATCCTAATATTCGATCTCGTGAACTACCCGACACCCACGTCGATACGCATATCGAAGCGAATACCGTTCACACCCTCATACATTATTTTGCAACATACACACATGCGATGTATTTAAATAAATTACACCGCAAATAAGCAACCAACACACCATAAACATCCAAACTTAAGTCCCGTGTGTTCAAGCCTCGCAGAGTCCGCGTAGATCCGAGTTGGCGTCCACGTCTGTAAATTTAATATGGGTCGTTACAGTTCTTCCCAACTAAATAAAATCTCGTCCTGAAATTTAACTGTAACAAAAGTTCCATACCAGATAATAGTTGAGGGTATCGCGTCCTCATCGTCCACTCAAGCTCCCAGGGGAGTCCCTTTATCTTATGATGCCGCCAACGAACTAGGACCTTCTCGAGTTCCCTGTTTTGGAGAATCTGTACTCGACGGTCAACGATTTCTATCGATCCCTCCTCATAAGTCATGTCAGGTTGTATCTCCACCTGTCCTAACTCAATCGTCGGTCTCGGCCCTATGACCTAGCGAGTCTCGACATGGAAATGTGAAAGATCGGTGAACCCTTGCTAACTCGGCAGGTAACGCTAATCGATATGCAACAGAGCCTACTCTTTATGCGATCTAGTATGGCCTAATGTATCTCAGCGCTAGTTTCCCCTTAATGCCAAATCTTTATTGACCTTTCCAAAAAGAAACCTTCAAATACACCATATCACCCTCGTCATAGCTCAGACCATCCCGATACCTATCCGCGTATTTCTTCTGTCTATCCTATGTCGCTCATAGTTTCTGACGAATTTATCGAATTTTCTCCGTGGGATCAACAACTATCTCAGGCCCTACCGTCACTGTATCTTCTGGCTCTGCCCAACAAGCAGGTGATCTACAATGCCTCTCATACAGTGCCTCCTCCAACATCCCGTACCGTATCTCCTAATCCGCAGGTATCCATAATCTCCCTCAGTATCTTAAACATCGATCTGTGGTTTTGCCCAATCAGTGCATTCCGGATTTCGTGACAGACCACTGACCCGCTCATAGAGCCCATCAGCCCTTTGACACTTGGCAACCCGTTCAATCGATACGGTCGGTATCCTCATCTAACAACAAATGTGTTGTTCCACCGTAGTCGATAACTCGTCCATACATATAATTGATGTTGCATGTAATAAGTCATGCTCCCGTGTCATCTGCTGCAGAACATTTTGATTGTCGAGTCACTTTTGCTCAATGCATTTGCTACGACATTCGCTTTGCCAGGGTGATACTCAATAGTGAAGTCGTGGTCCTTCAACAACTCCAGCCATCTCCGTTGGCGCATATTCAGCTCCCTTTGAATGAAAATGTACCGTAAACTCTGGTGATCTGTATACAACACGAATCACACTCCATAGAGATAATGCCTCTAAGCCTTCAGTGCAAAGACGACCGCTGCAAGCTCAAGGTCGTGCACTTGATAAATAAATCGACAAAATACCGAACCACTGGAATGTCTTCAATCCGAACCTCCGTTCGAACTTTCGGCTCAACTATCACCGCAAACACCTCCATCTCCTACGCTGTAGCTAGTCGACCTCTCGTGATAGGAAAGTCAGTTGTCGATCCAAATAATACCAACTCCGGTATTCTAGGAATATGAAACTCTATCATCTTGCGTAACAATCTATCCATGCATGATAGGATGCTAACCAATCCATCTCGAGCAGTGTGTCAAACTTTAAATACTCCAATACTCGAAGATCCGCTAGTAACCAATGTCCATCCACCTCTATCATCATGTCTCGACATATTCGGTTAGGGTATATCTTATCCCCAGTAACCGTACTGAGAACAAGATGTGGCTCTAGTGTCTGTGTAACTAACCCTAACAATCCAACAATACGTCCAACAAGAAACAATAAAGTACTACCAGAATCAAACATAGCATGCATTGGCGACCAAATATAAGTAATGTACCTTCAATAAGTTGCCTAGTCGCCCCGCTATCTGGCTGTGCTAACGCATGCGCTCTATCTCTAGTCTGAACTGACTCTTTTCGTGGCGATGGTGGCGTCCGACAGTCAGCCCTCAAGTGTCCTCTCTGCCCACATCGATGACATCTGCGGCTCTCCGGTATACCCGTTTGTCCCTCTCCAGATCTCGAACCCTGACCCCGGTCTACTTGACCCCTATCATGTCCACTCTGATCTCGACCTTGACTGTACTCCTGTGGCTGTGACCTATGCTAATCCACTGATGCTGAGGTGATGGCATGAACCGACTGTGGCTCCTCATGACGGAACTGACTACCCTGAAAATCATCTCGGCGGCCCCTCTCCCGTCTATCATCTCTCCGGCCTCTATCGGACGCTCCATCGGCCTTTTCTGCCTCTAAGTGGACCCAAAACCCTACTCTGACTATACCTCCCTGCCAGTCAAACGTCCGCCACCCCTTTGTAGTATATACGTCTCATGAGTCAATGCCGTGTCAAAAATCTCATGCAATGTCGTGGCTCCGGTCGAGACAACTGCTGATGCAATCCTGTCATCAACCCCTTTGGTGAAATAATAAATCTACAAGCGCTCTGTCCCGGCAACATTTAGAGAGAACTACAACAAATGTCGGAACCTTTCCATATACTGCATCAAAGTTCGACTTCCCTGTCGCAAGGCCAAGAACACTTCCCTCAGTCTCAACCTAACCTCTATCGGTATGTACTGATCATAGAATAGCTCCCTAAACTCAGCCCATGTCGTCGATTCTGGATGAGTATCCATATATGTTGTCCACCAGACTACCGCATTCCCTCTCGAACAAGCCCCCGAAAGTTGCGCCTGTACTGTCTCATCATTCCTCACCAGCTTATGAAAACGCCGATGGGACAATATCCATCTCCCTACAACCTCGGGATCACCGCTGTCGTAAAAGAATCCAGGCTGGAACTTCAGAAACTCTCTCAATAACTTCGCCTCTGGCGCCAAAACGAATGTTGATGTCGAAGGAGGGTCCGCAACAGGGGTGGCAGTAACTTGATCCATCGTCGTGTGTGGCGGCAGAAGAGTCGACATCTCCAAAGGAACAACTGCGGTAGTTGTATCTATGGGTGCCTCTGCCGCTACCCCCGAACTGGTGTCTGTGGTATCCCGTGAACATCAGTTGTCTCTGCCTGTACCATCATAGCTACAGGCTCTCTAGTTGAAGTGAGTGCCGCCGATGCGCATGGTCTCGCTTTCGCATAATAGCCGTAATACCTCATCCATCTGTGTCTCCTGAGTCGAAAGTGTATCTTCCACACTCGCCCTGATCGGAACGTCCCTAGTCGCATCGTTAGTCCGTCAAATCTAGAAAGGCGTACAAGAATGTCCGTCCATAATCTCCATCGCAAACGTGCTCTAGATCAGTCTCGAGGTATATATGTATATCATATAGTAACATAAAAAATAACACATATAAGTTCTAACTCTACCCGCCTTACATCACTTCCCAACTAAAGTTTTAAAGCAATTACTTCGGGTTTCCACATCTAAATTCATTAATTAAGTTTTATTGTCTTATAACTTCTTCTTTACTCTAATACCAACTGAGGCGTTGGTGTCACAATATCTTAAGCCAACCTGGCTCTGATACCAACTGTGGCGGCCCTCACCGCCTCGGGGTGACGTGTCTCCATGTACTTATTGCCAGCTGGCCTAAATACACGTGTACGACACCTACCCGTCATATCCTTGTCTCAAATTTCGTATCCACTTGAGTATGTTAATATATATTCAACGAAAGTCGTATTTTAAATGCAAAAATTTTCATGAAACAATTTAACAAAACCTAGTGTGGATAAACCCTGAACATGAGTTTGATCAGATGGTGATTACAATTATGCTAATTATCTCAAGACAAATCAATGAGAGATATGTATCGATTTAACTCTCAATTCATTATCTTATAAGATGCCTTAAGCTCCTAATAAGAGATTTTTTATAGCAAGTTTTGTTGATGTCGCTATGATGAAACATTTACCCACCATTAGGGGAGATACAAACCTAATTCAAAAGGAATGGTGTGAAATTGCATCAAACGCATCAAATTTGTTGCATTATGATCTATATATAAATTATTATGAACTTGAAAGTTCAAACGATCATTCATTAGCAAAAAATTATGAATCAATTACTAGATTCAATTACTAATATAGAATAGTGACAAAATCATATGTTCTAACATTAAAGGTTCGTATAAGAAAATGAAGTCCATATGTAACAAAATGCATATACGAACAAAATGCTTAAGGCGTAAAAAACCAAATATTACATTTTTAATTTACTTGCAAGATGCAACTCTTCACATACTAGAAAAAAATTAAATGATGTTATATACATTTTTGTCAACTTCGAGTGGTGTGAGTTTGTTATACTTAAAAGGGTAAAACTAAGTTTTGCAAGGATTTGTTGTAAAACAATATAAGATGTTTGATGTTTCACCTATGTGAACATGAGAAGGAAAATCAAAATGAGTTATTGATTAGTGCATTGCACTCTTTTTCCCTTAGATATGATTTTATCCCACTGAGTTTTTCATGCAAGGTTTTAACGAGGTGATCCTAACAATATTAATACTCCATCATCAAAATTGATTAGTGTATTGTACTTTTTTCCCCTTAGCTATGATTTTATCACAATAGATTTTCTTAGCAAGGTTTTTAATGAGACAATCCTATCAGTATCAAGATTGTTGAGAATGATGCACTCTTTTTTCCTTTTCTAGATTTTTCCCTACTGATTTTTTCTAGTAGAGGTTTTAACGAAGCATATTCTCTTAGTAAGTGTCACCCGAAAGGAAGTGTTGTAAATGTAATTAGAATGGATGACTTTCTTCTTTGTATTCCACTTACTCCATGTAACACCTACTTAATTCATGTATTAAGCTATTGTTTTAATATGTAAATGTAACTTGTGACATTTGTTCTAGGTCGTTTGCTTTACTTTCCTAACTTTAGTCCTATTTATTTTACAACAAGTTTTTTTTAAATACTCGTAAGTAAAAGCATAACATTATTCAAATAACCAATATGACATTCTTTTGTGACGACCTTCACCTGACCTAAAGTTGGGTCGCCTGGCCAAGACAACTTCCCAGGCCTGATACCTGAACTGGGCTCAGGTGAACAGTCCGACATGCCTAAAACAACCTGCAGAATATCAAACTAGCGCATATGGATAAATAATTGCTGAATTAAATAAAGGGAAATCCATATGACGTACTATAAAACTATTGTTGGGTTTTTAAATCATTATAACAACCCAAATCATTCGAATACTACCAAATCGTTTAAATTAAATGAGAGTAAGGTTCATTCTACCCATAAGACCTATTTATATTCAACCCAAGTTCGAAAATTCAAAATCAAACAACTAGATAAAATCATTACAAGGCTCACATCAAAAATAAAAGGCTTCAAGCTTTCGCCTATTCCTTATCTCGATCTAGCGCCGATGTGTATGGTCCTGAGATATAAGTGAGGTGAGCTAAAAGAACCAATGGAGCTCAGTAATGTGGAAAACTCGCTCAACCATCAAATACACAAGTAGTACTTAATAAGCATTTAAGGCTAGCATGAATTGAAATTGAATAAAGAAGCATTTAAAACAAGACATCGCATGGATTTATAAAGCATTAATAAACCATGTCCACAAGATTAATAAAAACATATTCAAGTCAAAATTCATCATCATGTATAGGGTTCACAAAAGAAAGATATATAAGAAATATTAATAATATAAAGGCGTGGTCTCATTCAATGCACCTTAGTTATTGACAAACATTCGGTGATCGAATCCCTTACCCTTGAGGTGATTGTGACCATTAAACGACACAAAGGCTTTATGTGCTCTCCAATTTATCCCATCAAGTCAATAGTGAGTTCCACCAAAGCCATCATCAATATGTGACCACTTGAAAGCTTGATAATAAATGTGTAAATCAAGTGGCACAAATCACAATATTATAATAGTTTACACATTAATATTTATAGTGGAACAAATCACTTATTTATCATTCGGCGGCTCAAACCCACTCTTTTCATTTGACGGCTCAAACCTACTCTTTTGATCAAGCAACATAAGTGTTCATATCACATAATACCACCATAGATAAGATCAAGTCAATAAAAAGTTGCAACCCATCACTTAAGTCTATAATTTTCAAAACAAATGTCCTAAAATAACTAATAACATGTCATATTTGATAATCGAGCAAGCTTCCCACTTACCTCGACTTGCCGTGAATCCTATTTCTGATCTCGGCGCTAACACCTAGCGAATCTAAACAATTTAAGACACGTTCACATCAATAACAAGTCATATTAATTCTAATTTGTTTTTAGATTTATTTAGGAGTCCACTAGTGCGGGTCTCGCAGGTCCTAAGTGTTGGGGCAAGTGCCCTAGGTCAATCCATTAACTGTCTTTATGAATACTTTTAGTTAATAAAATAGAGGATTTCATTTGCCGTTTATTATAATTAATTTGCATGTTTACAATATAATAAGACCTATGGGTATTTACAAAAATATCCTAAATGTCCCTAGTCGATTATTATACTGGGAACTATAATGAATTAATACTAGTGTGAGTCATGATTGATGATCATATGATGATTATTCGTATAGGAATATGAATCAAGATCATGAGTACTTGTTAGGAAACAAAGTACTGGATCGACCCGCTATGAGAACATCTCATGTATTAAGTCATAGTTGTTTCTCATGATAGGTATATTGTTTCAGTCATCTGACTTGAGATTACCAGAGACATCAACATTAGGAACACAATGATTTGACACAATCAAACGTTGTCTTTAACTGGATGATTATAAAGGTTGTGATTGGTTACTGTGTGAGCAATGTGATGAAATTGTGTAATCAAGATAAAATTTGTCCTCTCATATAAAGAGAGATATCCAGTGGATCACTCGATGTGTTAGACTGTTAAAAGGCCTAGTCTAAGTGAGTTGATATTGATCAATGTCACTTGGATGTTTTCAGTCTGCCTAGAAATCGAGGCTAGTACTATTGAACATGTTCGATGACAATTCAATGCCTTATGTTTGATCAAAAGGATATCGTGTGACAAAAGGATGTTATATACACTATTAATTAGGTTGTATCGATTTGATATTCATACAACTTGGGTAGTCATAATGTCTTGCTAGAGGCCGCTTATGACTTGTATACTAAAATGTGTTTTACTACACTGCCAACATTGTATGAGCCTATTGGGTCGCACACTAAGAATGGTTTTGCGAGATTTTAAGATGGTTCAGAAAATTGAATTTTATATGATAAAATTCATGACAAAAACGTTCTTGTGGTGTATTACACTTATACTTCTTTAAGTAGGGGTATATGTGTAATTTACTTAACCGTCTATATACAAGGGTTGTATAAATAGATGCTTTAAGTTAGAACACACGTACAAAAGATTAAGGGCCGAAACTCTATTTTCTATTTAGAAACGACTTAGGGTTTTCTGGTACGCTCTGGATCGTTTTGGAGAGAAACAAAAATGTTTGGTATTCTCTCGAAACTAGCACATCGAATCTCGGCCGCCGTTCGTGTATGGACTGCTGGTAAAGGGCGTTCGTCGTTGGCAACGTCTTAGAGATCGATCAACCTTCAGAAAGATATATTTGCGACAGAGGTATGATTAAGTTTTTTTGTTTTAAACATTTTTAATGGAATTAGATTCGGATCCTGTTGGGGTTTTATCAAAATTATTTTGTAATTTTTCGCTGCATTTGAACCCTAAAACCCAACACTCAATCGCTCGGTATGAGGGTCGAGGAATGGGATGTGATGACCCCTCTCCTAATCTAGGGCACCGCCCGACCTAATCCCGTAATTAAGCCCTAATCATATCCACGCAGGACTTAACTACGTATTAGTCGGCCTTTTCTAATTAAACATTTTATTAAATGAATTTATTAGCGGAAAGGCTTATTGATTATGCGGAAGCCATTTATAATATCCTAAGTGTGGAAAATCAGGAAATGCCATCGCATATATATAGTCTTCAAAATTCATTGAAACGATAAAATGGTCTAAGTTAAGTCGGGGAACTAACGCTCAACCCAATACACAACCCCAAAAAGTATCTGAAAGACATATATAAACTATACAATCAAAATATCAAAAGAAGACCTACAATCGATGCAGTGACGCACCGCGGGCTCAGGGATAATCGCCGATCTTCTCTTTGCCCGGCCTGCTAGTAGATGACTCTGCACCCACCGTCATAAAAAGGACGGTGAGTACAAGAATAAAACAGTAATCCCCGATGACAAGTTTAATTTGCATTTCCAAATATTCAAATGGTATTTAAAAGCATATAAATTGGAAAACCGAAAAATAAACCATATGCGAGTAAATACCAGAGTCAAACAAATGATACTGACACTAGGCTAAGTAGTAGTGATTTAGGTCCGGTCGGTAGTGAAACGTGTCACCCCGACCCAATAATCATATAGCACAAGGGACTCTAACCCAAGTGTTACCAGGACTCTAACCCCGGTGTGTAGACCACCTCAGGGACTCTAACCCCGAATGTCATACCATTCAGGTAACGTGTGCCGACATCCCCAGGGACTCTAACCCCGTGATTCGCGCACACCTCGATCAAGTACGGGACCTAAATGCAACAACTACTTTTAAATTTTCAAGAAATACCAAGTATAGATTGTCAAGGCATAGGCACATCTACACACCTAAACAAATAATGAATACAAGTCCTCTTAAACATTTATAAGATATTCACTAGCCTAATAGCATGCTATTTATCATTCAATTCACATTTAAAACAACAAGAATAGACATAACATGGAATGGAATCAATGAATTAAATCAAATAAATGGATATCATGCAAACTAGATTCATCAAATGAGCATAGACACAAAGAATCACATGATATAAGAGTACAAAGGTAAATAGTCAAAAGGACCTATGCAAGGACAACAATTTATAGGAATGAAATGCCAAGTAAAATTGTCAATGGGTATACTCACAACAACAAAGTAACGTCCTAGCTTTACCTGGCCTTCGCTCTCCCGTGCCTTTTTTCTAGGTTCCAGAGTTTGGTGTCTCATTAGTTCAAGTATAATGGGTTTATTGTGTATTCAAATTAGTTCATTCAACTTTATTTTATTGAAATATAATTTTCTCAATTTTTCCCAATTTTCTTTCACTTTTCTTCCATTTTTCTCTTCTTTTCTTTTCTATTTTTTTTTTTATTGTTTGGGTCAGGTCGACCCAAACGGGTCGGACCCGACTTGGCCTGGACTAGAACAGGTCCAGGCCTAGTAAGGGAGGGGGGTCGGGTCGACCCAGACGGGTCAGACCCGATCCGGCCTAGGCCAGAAGAGGTCCAGGCTCGGCCCATTCTAGGCCCGGCCCAGCCAGGGAGTGCACGCGCGCGATGCGCGTGTGCACCTTCCTCCCGATCGACTGGTTCGATCGGGAGGAAGGAAGAAACTTTTTTTTTTTTTTTTTTTCAAATCCGGTGATGGGTTTGGGTGGCTCTCCACCCCAACCCCGGTGGAGCCGATGGCAGGGGAGGCACCCCTGCCATCACCACCGCGGTCATGGGGTTTGGCCAGGGAGGCTGAACCCCCATTCTCGGCTACCCAAAACAACCACAACAGTAACGACTCACCTTGCTCTCCTTCCGGCGCATCACTTCTCCTCCTCCTCTAATGTTCTTCTTCCTTATCTCTCGATTTTCTTCCTCTTCTTTGGTCCGATCGATCGTGTGTTTGCATGTGTGTGTTGTATGTGATGTAGGTGGGTAGGTGGGTGTGTACACGTGGTGGGGCATTAGACAAGTGTGTTGTGGTGTGTGTGTACAAGTGACACCTAACTTTGACACCACTAAGACACTTGTCTGTGTTTTCGGGTGTTTCGACGCTCGATTTCGCGTCCGAACCGTGATATCCGCGTACCATCGCGTCGTTAGTCACCCAATATCTATTCCATATGAGTTACTTGACATATTTTTATTCAATTTGTGTGTTTTCGTTTCCCGACCTAATATTCGATCCCGTTACTACCGATACCCGCATCGACACGCATATCGAGGCGTGTCCACGCTATCGTCTCGACGCCTACAACCGTACATACCGACTTAGTAAGTCTACACAATACATAACACTAGGCACACATCAATACAAAAATACGATATACCTCGGCCACGTGCCTCGGTCGGTGCACGTATCACGGTGTAGGTCCCACGTCTAAGGGTCGGTGATCCTGATTAAGGAAATTAAAATGAGGTTAGAGATTTGTGCCATGACAAATATTCCCAACAAAATGAAAATTTCACCCTCGAAATTAAGTTTAAGTTACGGTTCTACCTGACTCGAACAGGTACGAGAATCTATCTCGCATGTAGTCCTCCCGCTCCCAAGTGAGTTCCGTGTCATCGTGGAACTGCCACTTGACAAGTACTTTCGGGATGGACTTGCTCCTCAATTGCTGTACCTTCCGATTTAGGATTTGAATTGGTTGTTCCTCATAAGAGATGTCCTCGCTCAGGTCGATCTGACTCAAGTCAACTATCGGTCGCACGACTGCCTTCGACTCGGCTAGTCGAAGCATCGAAATGTGGAACACTGGATGGACCCCTGACATCTGTGGAGGCAATTCAAGCTCCTATGCCACTTTCCCAACCCATTTCTTAATCATGAAAGGCTCGATGTACCTCGGTGCAAACTTGCCTTTCACCCCAAATCTCTGAAGTCCCTTCCGAGGGAAAACATTTAAATAGACAAAGGTTCCCTCGGAATACGCGAGATCACTGCGATACTTATCTGCATATCTCTTTTGTCTCTCATGCGCTCCTCTGAGTCTTTGACATATCAGTTTGACATTTTTCGTGTGGTCAACAACAATTTCAGGCCCCATTATCTCCCGGTCATTTGGCTCAGCCCAACACGATGGCGAGCGACACAGTCTGCCATACGAAGCCTCAAATGGCGCCATCTCAATGCTAGCATGATAACCGTTGTTATAAGCGAACTCACACAACGGTAGTTACTCCGCCCAAGATCCGCCAAACTCCAACACACATGCCCGCAACATGTCCTCAAGGACCTGAATCAATCTCGCGGTCTGCCCATCGGTCGAGGGTGGAAAGCCGTATTGAACTGTAGGCGCGTACCGTACTGCTCTTGCATACTCCGCCACATCCTGGACGTATAAGTAGCATCTCGATCTGACGTGATCGTTAATGGTACCCCGTGCAACCTGATAATCTCTCTCTCGAACAGTACGTTAGCTGATTGAACGTGTAATGCGATGCCACTAGCAGGAAATGAGCAGACTTCATCAGTCTGTCAATTATAACTCAGATTGAATCATGTCTCCCGCGGTCCTCGGCAATCCTCTGACAAAATCCATAGAGATGTATTCCCACTTCCATCGAGGAATAAGAAAACGACTGTAGAAATCCTTCGGGTCTGCGATGCTCGGACTTCACTTGCTGAGAGATACCATAGTTCCTGATGAATTTAGACACATCCGCTTTCATCCCAAGCCACCAGAAATGTCTCCTCATGTCGTGGTACATCTTAGTCCTGCCTGGATGTACGGTAAATCTGGAATAGTGCGACTCCTGACGGATCTCATCTCTTAGCTCCGGTACCTGAGACACAGATCTGTCGTCTCTACCCAATTTGTACACTCTGCATTTTGCGCTAACTCGCTAAATCTCAAGTATAACTAGTCGGTCCTCTGACCCTCTGACACTCGCTGTGTAGACATGGTATGTAGTCTCATTTGTGCACAAATCATCACCTGAGTATCGGTAGGAATCTTTGTCCGACATGCTGTCACCGCTGCTTCGAGTAATCCATACTCATACATCATGTGACATCTTACCACCTCGACATCTCTACTCGGTCTCCTACTTAGCTCATCTGCGACTACGTTCGCTTTTCATGGGTGATACTCTAAGAAAAATCGTAGTCCTTCAAGAACTCCATGCATCCTCGCACTTCTCAGTCCACTCATAAGCAACATCCTTCTGTGTCAGCCTCGTCATCAGTGAAGCGATATTCGAGAAATCCTTCACAAATATTCAGTAATATCCTGCTAACCCCGGGAAACTCCCGATCTTTGGTACTGATGTCGGTGCCGGCCAATCCGTGATCATATGAATCTTAGCCGGATCTACTGCAATCCCTGCCGCTCCAACAACGTGTCCCAATAACTTGACCTCTACAAGCCATAATTCACACTTGCTGAACTTAGCAAAAAGTCGGTGTTTCCCTCAATGTCTGCAACGTCTCTCTGAGGTGCTGCTCGTGATCCTCACGTGTCCTCAATACCCAGTAGTAGATGCAGCTTCTCCTGCGATATGATTCACTTCTCAATCTTGTCGTGGTCCCTCTCTCGAAAAATACGTCTGCCTGAGTCTAAGGAACTCTTTTACTTGCTTGGCGTCCCTCGATAAGCCAGTGATATCAGATATAGCGAGTATGGGCGTGTCTACTACTGCTTCTATTATCGGTATTGTGACGACCGATAGTGCAAGTGGACGCGGTGCCGCTGGCTCGCGGGTGGTACTGGTGCTCGTGCCTCTGTGATAGTAGTAGTCGCTGGTGCAGTAGGAGTCTTTGTGGTCGGGGGTTGCTATAGTAGTAGCTGTAGTGACGAGGGCGTACGAAACCAGTGCAGTCATCTATGCCGACATGTAGGCGATGAACTCGGCGATCTGTCGCTCCTGAGTGGTCATCTGGTTTGACATCCTCTAAAAATTGTCAACTGACACGGTGAGAGGCTGATTGCCGCTCGCTCCGTGTCTCCAGCTTCGCGCGAATCCCCCTTCGGTGTCTTCAAGTGGATAGCGATCGCAAATCAGCTACTACGTGGCATAACGCGTATATATACATATAGAAACTAACACGTACATATAAGAAATCCCCATCTCACATTCACTCAATTCCCAACAAAATAGTTCCTAGGCAAGGATCATTTGGTTTCCATTTCCAATGTTTGTGTTTTATACGAGTTCATGTTTTTCTCATTTATCCCAAAGGTTCTACTAACCTGTCACTGAAACCAACTGTGACGTTGGTATCACAATGTCTTAAGTCATTAAACTTTTTCCTAGGTTCGCCAAAACCTAAAGCTCTGATACAACTATGACGACCCCTCTCATAATCTAGGGCACCGCCCGACCTAATCCCGTAATTAAGCCCTAATCATATCCACGCAGGACTTAACTACGTATTAGTCAGCCTTTTCTAATTAAACCTTTTATTAAATGAATTTATTAGCGGAAGTCTTATTGATTATGCGGAAGCCATTTATAATATCCTAAGTGTGGAAAACCAGGAAATTCTTGAATTTTACTGTGGGGGTGCCCCCTCCCTGCTATTGTTGGGCGGCGGTTCGCTACCCTTCCTTTGGCAACGCCGATGAGTCGCCTAATCTCTTTTCGACGGCTTCGCAACGGTGCCGCCCTTTTTTAGGGTTCTCTAACCTCATTAACACTACTATTTCAAATTCTCCACCATTAATGAAATCAAACCAAGTTTGTAAATCTACTTGAACAAGGAAAGAGGGAGTATGTATAATAAATTTAACTTTAAAGGGGACTTTGTTTGAATTATATCTCCAACACACTCCAATCTCCCTTTCTCTTTACTTGTTTTGTTTTCAAATAAAAAATGGCTAGGGTTTACAATTAGATTTATATAGTGGGACCAATTAGTGTAGGTTTACGAAATTACTAAATTGACTACAGGGCAGGTTTTTAGGGTTTTGGATCGCCACGACATATCCAATTTTAAAGAACTTTTGTCCTCAAAAGTAAAAGTAAAGTACATTCGTAGTACAACATGTCTATTCGTAACGATTTCTTTTACGATTCATTTATTTAACTGTTGCAAATTTGCACCTCCAAAATTTGCTTGTACCCCGCGTGAAAAAAAAAACCTTACTCTTGACTCTAACTTTCAGTATTATTATTCTTGCCTCACAGGCCAAAATCCACAAGGCTTGTGTGATGACCCCTTCTTATAAATAAGGCCCAGCTTAATCGCATAATTAAGCCTTAATATCAGCCACATAGGACTTAACCACAAATTAGTCAACCTTTTTGTCATATTCTCCTCGCTAAACGAGTTGAGGATAAGTATACACGCGTCACATTATTATTTAATTTTAGAGTTAATTAAAACTTTTTATAGTTTAGAATACCTAGCAGAAGTCTTAACAATTATGTATAAACAATTATTAAAAATCCTAAGTGAGGAAATTAAGAAACAACATCACATGCATATAAATATCAAAAGGATGATAAACAGTGTGATAACCAAGCCTCAAGTTGGGGAACTATGCGCTCAACCCAATATATAACCCAAAATGTATAGAAAAGACAAATTAAATAATCCATCAAAAGTCGAGACCTATAAAAGTGGGGAGTGGAAAATCGTCGAATGCTCAAAGGTAGTCGTCGATCATCTCCTCGACCGACCTATTGCTCGATAGATCTGCAGCTATCATCATAAAAAGAACGGTGAGTACAATGTAATAAAGTAACTCCTGAAGATTCTTATGTACATTTCCAAACATAATCATCTGGTATTTAAAAGCATAAATATAGCGAAGAATTGTTGAAAAGGAAATATGCTAGGAAATACCATGGTTAAATAATATGAGATTGACATAGGCTATGTAGTAATGATTTAGGTCCGGTCGGCCGTAAGTCCTATCACTAGGCCTTTATTCCACTATCTCAGGGTGGAGTTGTGCTCTACACCTGTATCAACTCTATAATCATCCATATCCCAATCCTCAAATGTAGAGCTGAGCTCTACGCGTAAATAGATCATCAATATATATATATATATACTTGTCGACTACCTCGGGTCCCATACCCCTGTGACACGCAAGTATAGTGGTGAGTGCTGACATCCCCGGTAGTCTAGTTACCCCGTGTGCCATGCATATCAAAATTGTGTAATGGACCCTAAATTCTACCACTACTTTATAATTTCAAGGAAGACTAGCATTAAGGATTCCAAGACAAGGCAAATATGCTTCAAAACTAACATTCAAAAATACAAGTCCATATTATACTTCAATCTCATTACTCTAATCTTAATAGCACACTATTCTCGATCATACTTTCATTAAAACCCCAAGAAAGGCATAAAACAGGAGAATAAAGTCATTGATTTCCATAAACAAATTATATCATGATAAAAAAACCCTTTATAATGAGTAAAATATGAAACAAATTCATGATATCAGAATACTAGGCATTTCATAGTCAAATAGACTGTAAAATAGAACATAATTGGAATGAAATGTAAATAAGAACCTCAACAAGATTACTTACAAGTCATGCAATGTATTCATAGCTTAACCGACCTCCCGACACCTCAAAATGCGTACTCGGACTCTCGATACTTTTCTCGGGGCTCCTAGTATAATTTAGTACGTATTAGAGTGTTTTTAGACCCTTAGATTGGGTTTTAGGCTAAGTTAGATATGTTAAGCGTGTTTTGAAAAAAAGTGCAGATTTTTGTGTTGTCAGAGTACCCAGCACATAATCTAGCACGTTAATGACCCAATTAGCAATGCTAGGAGTTTTAGCAAGCGTGCTAGAGCTTCTTAGCATGATAGAGAATTTCTCTAGAGTGCTGGAGCGCCGGGACTCAGAATTCTGCAACCAGAATGCTGAGTTTTCTTTCGAGAATAGCCTATTCCAAAACCTTAGATCCATGTTCTCCACCATAAGGGATTCATAACATCCTCCTCCATCAGACATACACGAGGCAATTCATATAATTTATCAATTATATCAAAATTTAGAAATTTAAACATGCATTTTGTTAAAAAATCCAAAACTAAAAAATTTGTAAAATTCATAACTTTTTTTTATTTCAAATCCAAATTGGGAACTTCTTAATAGCTGAATTATCAGCTCAAAACAAGAAATTCAAATATGTAAACCAATTTTAGAAATGATATCATTTACATTCTGAAATTACACAAAACCAAATATTGAAACTAACACCTATAATTTTACCGAAAACCTTTAATTTCAAAACTCAAGGTTCGAGGACTCACTTGATGCTTCATTTAGCTCATAAAATCAGTGAAAAAGGTTTCCAAATTCATTTTGATCACAACTTCCTAAATCAAAACCCCATGCTCATAAAATTAAAGCATGTAAAGATAATGAACTTCATTATCTAAGTTGTTGCTTTATTCCTAGCTCGATCTCTCCAATAGGATGATAATTTGATCTCTTGAAACCCCAATTCCAGCAACAAATCACCTCAAAATTTTCTCTCTAAATGAATCTATGATTTGCATGTTCATCCCAATCACTTATATATATATATATATATATAATTAGTTCCACTAACTCACTTTTGCTAACACTAAACCATACTCCATTGGTCACTTGATGTGTCCATACATATCTCGAAAAATATCAAATGACTATTATTTTATTTTACTTAGGCTACATATATTATAAATCAACTATAGCCATATCAAAATTTAACTAATTAAGCCACGTTAATACATCTAATTTAATAAATGACTCACCATACCACTCTCTACCCAATCCCAGGACTGCAGGCATCTCGAGGCGTGTCTCCGCTCACATATCGACACCTATAAATAACAAGTAGAGGTGACTTAGTATTCAACACATGTAACATACATTAGGAAGTCATCACACAAATGTAACATATACCTCGGCTACGAGCCTTGATCAATGTGGGTATCATGATGTGGATCCTACATCACAGGTTGGTGATCCTGTTTAAGGATTAAAATGCAATTAGAAATTTCTGGTCGTGACAACTTGTCTTGTATAGGTCTCAATAGAGTCATTATACCTTACTTACTTACCAAGTATTTGTATCATCATATGTTTCTGGGTATTCCTTTGTAATCTCCATCAAAGCCGCTACGTGCACACAAATCGTCAAAGCAACAAGTAAAGATAACAATACTGAGATGTGATTTGGTGCCTATATGTCAAAAATATCTCTGCTTATCTGGCAACAAATCTATACCGCCAACTGGTAGTGGGAACAAGGATAGTTGTCTGCTATAATATGAACACTAGTATACCATCTCTGTCACCATTCGGTTAGACATATCAATGAACGATTCATCATGTCACGACCTAAATCTTTAACCTCCGTTTTAATTCTTTAATCAGGATTATGACCCTTGACGTGAGACCTACACAGTGATACTTGCACCGACCGAGGCACGTGGTCGAGGTATATTGTATTTTTATATTGGTGTATGCCTAATGTTATGTATTATGTAGACTTACTAAGTCGGATTTGTATAGTTGTAGGCGTCGATATGAGAGCGGGGACGCATCTCGAGTAGCGTGTGAGCCGGGGAACCGAGTAGTTAGCATTTTGGTAAGTCTTATTTAATACTAATATGAAATAAGGAATTACTTGTAAGCCTATGGTAGTGTTGGTTAATGTAAATAAAAGTAAAGGCATATAGTTGAGTAAATTAAATGGAAAGCATAAGATTGGTCATAGATACACATTGACACATCTAGGAACTAGGTGAGTAATGAAATGATGTCACTTGAGGTTGAGTTAGTGGGATATATGACAAAGGTGGACCATTAGATATTCCTAGGGATACATAAATCCATGAAGATTAAGGGCTAAGAAAAAACATCACTTTAATATATAACATTAGTGATCAAACGACATGCAAACCAAATCACTCATTCATTTTTGCTGGAGAAGAAGAAGAAATTTCCGGAGAGGAGTAAATCATCAAGGTGTTGAAGGAATCCATGGGAGTTGGTGAGAAATTCTCAAGCTAGGGTGCTACATCAACTAGGTACACATCGTTTTAGTTAAAATTAGAATAAATTAGAATAAGTTATGAATTTAGGCTAATTTCAGATGATAGATGATTGAGTATTTGCAATTAATTTATATATTTGGATTCCTCATTTCAAGTTGATAATCCACCTATATTGAAGTTTTTAATTTGGTTTTGAAATTGTAAAGATATGAGTTTTTGAAGTTGTAACACCAAAACTAGAATTCTGCATGTTGGATTAGGAATCAACTTGGATAATTTGGTCATAATCTACCCATTTTAAATCCAAATTGATCCAAACTAGTGACATTTAAAAGCTTATTTAATGGGGAATAACTTTGCTTAAATGAAGGTATTTTGATTCAAATTTCTTTATGTCCAAACATGCTCTACAAATAGGTGATGAATTAAAAAACAAAGTTTTGAAACTAAACTTGTTAAGGACATTACTCCCTAACCACTTATTCAAATGAGCTGATGTTTCGTATGTTGTATTTGGATATATTTTCTGCCTTGTGACCAAAAATCACATTCTTAGGAACTATAGACTGGGAGAAATAGATTTTCTAAATATGCTAGTTGGATTAAATTTTAATTAGACCTATGTTTAGTAAAATCATGATATCTCTTTCATTTTAAATCAAAATCTTGCAAACTAAACCTTTCTGGAACGCTAAGAAAGAGACCAACAATAATTGTATTGATGGATGATGTCGATATTTTGACCATTTCATGCCTAAAATTGCATTAAAATGTAGGACTGAAATTGAAACTTAATTTAGTCTTTAAGGGTTGATTTAGGAAGATTGATTAAAGTCTATTAAACCAATTTGAATACACAATAAACACCACTAAATTGAGCTTAAACCCACTATACTTGAACTAATGAGATACCAAACTTAGGAACTTAGGAAAATGGTACGGGAGAGCGAATACAAGATTTGGAGTATCGAGAGGCCAGTAAAGCTAGGACTTTACTTTGTTGTTGTGAGTATACCCAATGACAACTTTACTTGGCATTTCATTTCTATTAATTGTTGTCCTTACATAGTCATTTTGACTATTTTGCCTTTGTATTCTTATATCATGTGTTTTTATGTCTATGCTCACTTGATGAGTCTAGTTTGCATGATATCCATTCATTTGATTTGATTCATTGATTCTATCCCATGCTATGTATATTCTTGTTGTTTTAGATGTGAATTGAATGATAAATAAAATGTTATTAGGCTAGTGAATATCTTATAAATGTTTAAGGGGACTTGTATTCCTTATTTGTTTAGGTGTGTAGATGAGTTGATGCCTTGACAATCCCTACTTAGTATTTCTTGAGATTTTAAAAGTAGTTTTCGCATTTAGGTCCCGTACTCGATCGACGTGTGCGTGACTCAAGGGGTTAGAGTCCTTGGGGATGTCGGCACATGTTACCTGACACTGTATGACACTCGGGGTTAGAGTCCCTGAGGTGGTCTACACACCGGGGTTAGAGTCCCTGGTAACACTTGGGTTAAAGTCCCTTGTGCTATATGATTATGAGTCGGTGTGACACGTTTCACTACCGACCGGACCTAAATCACAACTACTTAGCCTAGTGTCAATATCACTTGTTTAACACTAGTATTTACTCGCATATGGTTTATTTTCCGATTTTCCCATTTATATGCTTTTAAATACCATTTGAGTATTTGGAAATGCAAATTAAACTTGTCATCGGGGATTACTATTTTATTCTTGTACTCACCGTCCTTTTTATGACGGTGGGTGCAGATCCGTCTACCAGCAGGCCAAGCAAGGAGAAGATCGGCGATTATCCCTGAGCCCGTGGTGCGTCACTGCATCGATTGTAGGTCTTCTTTTGGTATTTTGATTATATATGTTATATATGTCTTTCAAATACTATTTGGGTTGTATATCGGGTTGAGCGTTAGTTTCCTCAACCCGACTTAGACTATTTTACTGTTTCACGACATTTTGAGGACGTTATATATATGATGTCATTTCCTGGTTTCCCACACTTAAGATTTTATAAATGGCTTCCGCATAATATACTAATTGCTTCCGCATAACCAATAAGACTTCTGCTAAATAATTAATTTAATAAAAAGTCTTAATTAACTCTAAATTTTATAAACTAGTAGGACTAGTGTATTACTTATCCTGAACATGAGAAAAGAGGCGTTTAGGTTGTAAAGGCTGACTAATACGTAGTTGAGTCCAGCGTAGATAGGATTAGGGCTTAATTACGGGATTAGGCCGGGCGGTGCCACGATTAGGAGAGGGTTCGTCACACATCATGTACTTGCTACTTATCTATCGAGGCTACAAATGGACAGTCATAGTATTTCTTTCTTGAATTATACTTTAACATCGTTGTTTTACACGTTTATCGACATTCATTCGTGTAGGTTTATAATTCAAGTCAACTCATGATCAACGATCCACCTTGTAAATTCTTTGTCACATTTACATGTTTATTTACACAACAAGCTTCCACTCTTAGTAAACTGTGGAACAATCATCAATGTCGCTATACTTAAGCAATTTCTCAATACTCATTTGTATGCCTTTATTAAATCATGTTTTTTATGCCAAGGTCTCCTATCATAATCCCTCAAATTTCTAGATACTTATTGATTTTCGTCCTCGTACCAATCAACTCTCACGATCCTGGGTGACTATTTTAAATTTGTTTGGTGTAGTCAAGGTTCACATTTATTGCGCAAGCGTATCTTGTCGTCCTCCCAAGCTAACTTTTACTTCTTATAGTTTATTTAAAACTTCTCTCACTGAGAAATCAATTATGATTTAACTTTCATATTATTTTTTGAGAATATATAACCCATACCTCGAGTTTGTCAATAAGGACTCGTAACTCTCTACGATCCATTTATTTTAAGTTCATAATTCGCCCTCAACGTTTTAATTTGTTACTCGTATGTGTTACTACTGTCGTACTTTTTTTTATCTACTTCACCAACATGAACGATTAAGGTTTTAGACTTTTATATTGTAATTATCATTTATCCAATGATTTAACTTCCAACGTGGATAAGGTTCGCGTCCTTTGATTCATTAAATATTCTACAACATACATGGATTCATTCGAAATTCGTAATCAAGCAAAACTTAGTTGGTGTAAATCTCCTATGTACAACTCATATAAACAACTTATACTTTTGTTACTTGTTAAGGCATCAACATTGATCGTTCATGCATCTCACCACTTATTGATACCCTCAACATTTGGTTGTCTATGCAAAACTTATCACTTAATCATCTAGGTTGTTTTTCAAGTTTTCTTACACCATTCGATTAGGATTTTCACTGTGGAACTCGCACCAAGCACTCATGCTCCCAACTATTAGCAACATTTTATTTAACAATTTCTAATGGTGTCAAACTTAAGACACCTCATATCTACCTAGAGATACGTGTTTGCTAACTAGCTTAAGATATCGTCTCATTCGTCCTAGTTATCTCACTATTCATGTTACATGTTATGAACTTTATTGGGAGTCGGTCCTAGCCTAGGATCTCCAATTTTGAATCATAAACCTATCATTGGTTTGATCCTTTATCTTTCCCCAAAATCGATTAGTTTAGTAGACCAGCTCATAAGGTAACGTTCTCTTTGATTAAGAAATCTAGAGTTACTTTCCATAAGTGAGTATCACGATTTCTCGTGACGTCACCACTTCGATTAGAAATCTTAAGTTCTTGAACGCAATACTCCCATTTAAGAGTCCTATGGCTACGAAAAACCATCGTAGTATCTCTAGTTAGAAACTTTTCATGCCACCAATTTACTCATTCGTTTTTCCACAAATCGATCTGATCTTAGGATCCCCAATTTTAAGAATAAAATAATTATTGACTTAAGTTAGGTGACATTAGTCACATTATTTATTCCTTAATATTGTTTTCATTCAACTATCCCCTACCAATCAGGTTAGATTCCACTTTGACTAGATAGTCATTAGATCACATTTCCATTATAGGACAATCATACCAAAGATATTCTGTTAGCAGGGTATCCCAAATTCTAATGATTTACATATTCATTTGATTTATTATGACATCATTAACAATGATGTACACCCTTTGAATTCTACAAATTTTGATTCATATAAAACATTCAATTTTGTGACATTTCTCAATTTCCCATTTATGGTACAACCATCGCATTTATATCATTCTTTTCGAAAATAATTTATCAAGTTTTTAGTATCCCCAGACTTTTATGAGTTAGTTCACCTCTAGTTAAGTTAGGACAATTAGTTTTTGTGTTGGTTGCCTTTAATTTGTATTATTTAAGCCTTAGATCATATGGCCTTTTCAATATTTATAAATTTCTACTTGGCAATACGATATTTACGTATGGCAATCTAGTTACAAATAGTCATTTAGTTGTTATCCTCAATTTTTGTAACTAGTATATCCTCAAGTGTACTAGCACGACACTTACTTAAGTGTGCACCAATTAAGTTTTATTACAAGATTTACTCATTGAGTTGTTTCGATGTACTTTTAACTTCTTCTTCTTTATCTCGTACGTCATGTACTTACTTTTTGAGTTTACCCTTAGTTAGAATCCTCAATCTTGATATTCAACCCATAGATAAACTAGTTTAGATTTATCTTTCTTTTGTACAAGATCGACCAAAACTCGAGGAAACGTAATTCTATTATCAAGAAGTAAATTTTGAATCGAAACTTTTCCAAAGTCTTTTGTTTTCATAAAATACCTTTTTATTTTCAAAATCGAGTTAAACTCATTTTCATAGAAAAATCTAACTCCATCCTCGGGTTTCGAGAGAGTGTAAATGTCTTTTCAAATCATTTTGGTCGATGTGACTGAAAAAGTAAATCATAACAATACGAATATTTTTATTTCTACCATAAGATAATAACTTCGGTCTAAACCTATACTTTGCATTTTCATTAAGTCAAAAACCTTCAAATCCAGTAAGACTTAGGTTTTATTCAACTCGAGCTGATTGTAACCTTCATAAGCTCAATCGTTCAAGGAATCTTGAGCATGTTTGTTGCGTAAGGGCAAAACTCACTTTGTAAGGACCAAAGTGAGATTATAACGATAAATCTTCGAAATACACAAAAGTATATTTACTCCATTTTTATAACACAAAGAAAATAAGTCTTTTCCTTTTACACTTAATTATGTTTTCAAATCTTGTAAAACAAGTAGAGTTTTTCCTTGAGAATTGATGAAAATCAACTCGAAACACCACAAAAGTCATGGTCCATTATAGTCGAAGGCTCATTTTTTGAGGAAAATAGATTGTATGTAACAACAAAAGTCAAATCATAGTAATGAATTTCTAGTCAAACCATAGACCATTGATTCACATATTTATTTAAGAGTTAGACGTTTCAGAGTATAAGTGTCCTTCCTATGTCGATTTAAGTTTTCAAATTTAATTTCCTAGCCAAACTTACTTAATTTGATTTTTTTAAGAATAAAGATTCATTGGCATCCTTGCTAGAATCAATAACTTCTTTTTAAACAAGGTACCCTGAATTTTAACTATTTTATTAGAATTTCAAAAACTAAAGTTACTTCTCAAAGTGCGACTACATTGCTACTTCATTTATGTATGTAGCATGGTGACTCACTGCCCTTTCAAGTTTTATGATTCTTGTTTGAAACTTTTATTTACTACACTACCATTAAGCATAGGCACATCACACCATGTAGTTTCCAATCGAAGCTTATTCATTTTCACAATAGTCGTTGCAGACATTCTCGAAACGCATGTGGAATCTCCCAAAAAACTCACCTTAATTTCATTGTGTCGTTCATTATCATTCCCCCTACATTCTTATAGAACTCGAGTTCCTCATTCGCTCACAAAATTCGTCAAAGATAATCAAACTAGTGGGGAAAGAAAATTCACCATATATCTAACAATATATTATATATACAAGGTAGCAAATAATTATCATAGCAAGTCTTTTCTCGAATTTTTCTTTTCCCATCCCATCTTAGGATTTATCATAAATGTATGTTAAGTCGACTTTGTACCAATGTCTCATACCATTGATTCGTCTGACTTAAACTTGACCTTTAAATCTTAAAAGCTCTACAAATTTAGGTTTCATTAACCTAAACTTTTCCATAAGTTCTAATACATATGCTTTGATACCAGCTGTGATGACCCTCACTTGACCTAGGGTTAGATCGCCTGACCCATACCGCCTCTTAGGCCCAATACTCAAACTGAGCTCAAAAGAACGGTCCGACACGCCAAAATTAACCTGCATAATATCAAAATAGCGCATATGGATAAATTATTACGGAATTAAATAAAGGGAAATCCATATGATGTACTATAAAATTATTTATGATGGCTCCAGTCCCTAAACATTGGGCCCCACCCCTCTTAGACTTATGTGGACCCTCGAGACAACTTTTGCAAGGTCAACGCAAGCCTAGTCGGCCTCCGTTTCCATTATTATTTCAAATTTAGTATTTTAAAGTTGAGTTATTACCTTTTGCAAGTCTTATAATTAAAGCAGTATAATTATACTAAAGCAATTTAAATAACTCAATAAATGACAAGTCGGGACAACCTATGGTGTGGAAACCCTAAAAAATATGATCTTATGCAATTGAGGTGACAAAACTAGAAATATACATGTATAAAAGTGCACTCAACCCATTTAACTAGTTTTACAGAATATACATAAAATAAATACACAAAAGGACCTACGTGTAGCAAAAATGAAAGCGACACTGAGAAAAGCTTAGAGGAAATCGCCAAGTACCGACTCCTTTCCCTTGCTAGAAGATGGACCTACAATTGCCACCACATAGGAGACAATTCTAATGAGTCAAATCAGAGGAGTCTCAACATTAATTCTAGAATCCAATAAAGGTTAGCTGATAGATCATGCAAGTAATCACAAGAAATGAAATAGAAATCACATGATAAATAAGCTAATAAAGAATTCAGAGAGAATTAAACGACAATATTACACAGATATGGATATCCAAGCGGTCCAAGTCTATCCGGTTGTAACACAAAATACACAACCTGACTTCCAAGGCGGGTAGTAGACTTAACTAAGTCTCCAATAATTTAGATTGGTTCTATCAATTGTAGCAGACACACAGTAACCATTACCTGCTTGACTTTCCAATTCTAAACTACGGACTTAGCACAATTTACAATCCATATAGTCACAATGGTACGTATGATCACACAACATTTGGATTGCACCCACGACTACCATTTGACCACTTAGACCAAAGTCCGCTCGATAGTAGAGTAGATCATGAAGATAAACAATATGTACTACATAGGTATATCATAGACAAGGAATCAAAATCATAGTGCATGCATTTCACCAAATCAAGGATAACACGAGTATCAAAAGAAGTTATTTCACAAAGAAATAAGACATTCAAGATAACATGCAATCAATAATATCACAAATCATATTTTAAATAAGGAATTCATAAGGAAATTGAACTAATTAAATGAGAAAGAATTATTATTGAGACCCCTTTACTTACCTAATTAACACGTAAATCTATGCACTTACGGCTCCCTCACGCCTCAACTTACGCATCCAACACTAGTTCCCTACATTATTGGTGTCAAATTAAGTTTTATTTGGTGTGTGATTTAGGGTTAAGACCGGTTGAAACCAAAACAATCAACAACACTTGTACAAAAAACCATCCTATGAATAAGCCCTTTCTTTCGGACCATTTTTTAAAAACAAAATGTCATAATCTTTAAAAACTAATAGTTTGAAGTTTTACCTCTCTTTCTTATCTTTTCAAAGATATGTGGAGTATCAAAATCCGAGTTAAAACGAGTAAGATATGACTATTTTATGAAAACATGTCGACTTGTCCCATCTACATAAATAGTGGTACATTAACTGTCCTAGCAAGCACGCTGTCAACGATGCAGACTCCATTTCACCAGGTTAGGATTTGGGATTTTTGACCCCAAATACCACTTAGGACCTAAATTATCTTTCACGGGGTCTAACCACCTCCAAAAATAGTAAGGACATCATAATATATCAAATTCATCAATCATTTTATCAAATTGAACCACATTATCGCATTTATGAACACAAAGATCCCTAAAACCTGATTTTCTTGAAGTTCATAGCTTGAAAACCATTTCAAGAACTCATTTTGATTGAAATACTAGAATTAGAGGCTCCATTTGAGTTCATGAACAATTTCCTACCATGCATTGAGCCTAAAACCATTTGAAGCAAAAATGATTGATATATAGCATACCTAGGACTTGATCTCCCGGTTGCTTGAACTTTCTTGTTGGGGATGCTCTCAAGGCCTATTTTGATTCTCAAATTCGCAAAATTCAGCAACCCCACCTTAGAATTTTATCTCCATGTTTGCATGGAAATGGAGAACACACTTATTTATATATACACAAAGAATCATTTCTAACCATTCATCTCATTTTCCTGTTCATCCTAATGTAAATCTAAATCTCTAAATCACCTCATCATCTCCACTTATACACATACACTAAGACAAATCTTGACACAAATTTTATGGATTTCATCCCAACATGTATCTCAAGGTATATTCATCGTTTATGTTTTATTTACATAGCTTAGGTACTTTGATTTATACAATACAGTTCAAGTAATCATATAAGCATCATTTAATTATATTAATGTGTATATGAATTAATCAAAATTCACACATCATTCTCTACCCGGTTTCCCCGCCCGCACGCGAAGTCCTCGACAAAATCCATAAATTATACCATTACTAGTATAAATAAATAATACATGTCATCATCCACATTTAAATATTTTTAGGTTGTTACACTATCGTTGGATTTTCAAATCCTTACAACAACTTAAGTCATTCAAATACTACCAATTTGTTTAAACGAAATGTGAGTAAGGTTCATTCTACCCAGAAGACCAATTTATATTCAACCCAAGTTCGATAATTTCAAAATCAAATAACTAGATAAGATCATTACAAGGCTCACATTAAAAGAGAAAGCCTCAAGCTACCGTCTCTCCCTTGTCTCAATCTAGCGCCGATGTGTATGGTCCTAATATGTAAGTGGGATGAGCTAAAAGAACTAACAGAGCTCAGTGATGCAGAAAACCCGCTGAACGATCAAATATGCAAGTAATACTTAAAAAGCATATAAAGCTAACATGAATTGAAATTGAATAAAATAGCATTTAAAACAAAACATCGCTTGAATTTATAAAGCATTGATAAACCATGTCAACAAGATTGATAAAAGCATATTCAAGTCAAAACTCATCATCATGCATAGGGTTTACAAGAAAGAGATATATAGAAAATATTAATAGTATAAAGTAGTGGTCTCATTCAATGCTCCCTAGTTATTGCTAAAAATTCGGTGACCGAATCCCTTACTCCTGAGGTGATGGTGACCTTAAACAACACAAAGACCTTATGTGCCCTCCAATTAATCCCATCAAGTTAATGGTAAGTTCCTCCAAAGCCATCACTAATATGTGATCACTTGTGAGCTTGATAATAAATAAGTAAATCAAGTGGCATAAACCACAATATTATAATAGTTTACACACTAACATTTATAGTGGCACAAACCACTTATTTATTATTTGGTGGCCCAAACCCACTCTTTTCATTTGACGGCTCGAACACACTCTTTTGATCAAGCAACACAAGTGTTCATATCACATAATACCATTATAAATAAGTAAGATCAAGTCAGTAACAAGTTCCAACCCATTACCCAAGTCCATAATTTTAAAAACAAATGTCTTAAATAACTAATAACTTGTCATATTTGATAATTGAGCAAGCTTTCCACTTACCTCGACTCTCCGGGAATCCTATTTCTGATCCTCGCATGTTCGAGGTCCAATACGAACTGCCTTGCGAATCTAAACAATTTAAGACACATTTACATCAACAATAAGTCATATATAAATTCTAATTTATTTTAAATTTATTTTGAGGTCCACTAGTATGAGTGTTGCGGGTCCTTCATCGTCCGGTCGGAAGGTCGAGAGGTAGGACTTGACCGGTCTCCAACCGCGTGCCTCGTTTGAAGGTAAGGATTTGTTTGTATTTTACTTATATATTAATTTTATTTATCATATATATAAATGTTATTTTATTCTTATTTTTATTTTTATTTTTTTGGTCCAAGGGCCAATTGGCCCCTGAAATCCGGTCGTTCAGTCCCTGGTTGGGGTGGACAAGGGTCAAGCCATCACCTGGTTTGAAGACCACGGATAGGGATCAATTTGCCATTTGGTCTCGCTGGTGGGGGTGCCCCTCCCTCCACCACTGTTGAGCGGCAATCTATTGCCTCGCTTCGGCAATAATGGTCTGTCGCCCTGCTTTAGCGGCGGTGGCGATGAGTCACCGCTGTCTCTTTTCGACGGCGTCGCTATGGGCTGCCTTTTCTTGGAGTTTTCCAACCTCATAAACACCGCCAATTCAAATTCTCCATCATTAATGAAACTAAACTAAGTTTGTAAATTAACTTGAACAAGGAAAAATGGAGTATGTATAATGAGTTTACCTTCAAATAGGACTTTGTTTGAGTTAGATTTCCAACACAATTCAATGTCCCTTTTTCTCTACGTGTTTTGTTTTCAAACAAAATAAGGGCTAGAGTTTACAATTAGATTTACATAGTGGACCAATTAGTGTAGGGATTACAAAATTACCGAATTGCCCTTAGGGCAGGTCTTTTGGTTTTTGTGTCATCACATTTGCATTTTAAGAAAAAGGCAAGTTAATTTAAGAGCTTAAAGAGGCAATGAGATGTGGTTACAATCCTAAAAATGTCTATAGTAGTGAACGTCAATGAACAACCTTATATGATGACTAATGGTGCCAAGTGGCAGGTTTTCATCACAGTGATATGAACGTCGGTGTTTCGCACGTCGACAACCCACTCGTTATTTTGCGGTGTCAAAAATGGGTTACTTTAACATTATCTTTTTTTTTTCTTAGAACTCGTTATACTTAACTCTAATGTCACACAGATGCGTTTGTGACTAGCTGACATTTTTATTTTCTTCTTGGAACCATTTTTCTTGATTCTCCTTCGTGATTTTTTGCCTTAAACTACCGTCGTTCCTCATTTTCAATCGGAAGTAGTTCCAATCACATCTTTTTACATTTTATTCATCTAAAAAGCTGTAGATCTAGTCAGATTTTTAAAGATTGGTTCCATCCTTGTCGCTATATATCTTCTTCAACGAATGTGTATAGATTTGTACGATGGTTGAGTTGATTTTTTCTTTAATTTTTTCATTTTATAGTTAGTTTGCCTTCCTTAGTTGGAAGTTTTGATTTGTCTTCATTTATTAGAAGTCTTCTATTTTCTTTTCTTATTGAAAGTTTTGTTATTTGTTATATATGTGGCTCTAGTGATGTATGCGTATTGTTAAATGTTTTAGATACTGTAGAGAGCGGTCCTTGATTTCATATCGTTTCAATTTCATAACTCAAATTAATGATAGTTCTTTTCAACAAATAGAATTAGCAAATCAATGTAACGGATTATATGTTTCTGTGACAACCCCTTCTTAAATTAAGGCACTGCCCGGCCTAATCCCGTCATTTAGCCATAATCTCACCATATAGGACTTAACAATAAATTAGTCAACCTTTTTCCAATGTCTTACTAGTTACAATTTAACTATTCAAATACGTATTTTCTTATCTTACGTTAATGAATAAATCAGAGTTAATTAAAATTTTAAAACTTAAAGTTTATTCAGCGGAAATCTTAACAATTTAGCATAAGCTTTTAAAAGGATACTTAAGAATTGTGGAAAATCAAGAAATAAAGATCACATGCGTATATATATGAAACGACGCTAATATATCATCATGTATTTGGTCAGGGTACTATCTCTCAACCCATAATATATACAACCCCAAAAGTATGTGGAAGACATAAAGTCATATGACAAAATCAAAAACCTACAAAACCCGGTGTAGTAGCACTCCACTGGCTCAGAGGTAGTCGTCGATCTTCTCTTTGCATGGTCTGCTACTCGATGGATCTGCACCTCCGGTCATAAAAAGGACGGTGAGTATAGGAAAGTAAAAAGTAACACTAAGAAACATTTGTTCACATTTCGAAATATATAACAAGTATCTAAAAGCATAAAACAACAACTATGTTGGAAAGGAATAATGCTATAAAATACTTAAGTTAAACAAAATGAAATTGACACTCGGCTAAGTAATGATGATCTAGGGCTGGTAGGCCGTAAGTCCTTTTACAATACCTTTTCCACTATATAAGGATGAAGTTGTGCTCAATATCTCCGTTGAAGGTCGGAGCTGAGCTCTATACGCCTCTATAATCTTTCACAAGCACAAGTCGCATGTGATATATGTGCTTACCAACAACCTCGGGTCTCATACCCCATGTGTTGCACAAGATAGTGGTGAGATCCCGATCACCCCGAAAGTCTAGTACCCTCGTATGCTGCGCCATCTATATCATGTCATGGTCGTAGATACAAGAACTAATTTCATTACCCAAGAAATGACATGGTTTAGGAATCCAACAAAGTAATTGCATACCTAATGCACAAAGGAATTTAGATGTATAATACCATCAAATACCTACCTAATAGCATACTATTTCATTTGACCAAGTATAATAAAAAATGACATAGCACATAATTTAGAGTCAATGAGACTATTTAATCAATAATCAATACCATGATAGCAAATTAATGAAACAAGTCATGGTATCTAGAGTACAATAGGCAAAGTAGTCCAAATGACTGAGATTGAATTACAAAATAGGAATGAAATGTAAATAAATATGTCAATCAATTTACTTACAATCCACGCCAAATTCTTAGCTATTCCAACATCCCAACACCTCAAAACTCGTATCAGAACTTCCGAGACTCTTCCTTAGGCTCTTAATATCATTTAACATGTTTTTGAATGTGTTTAGACTTTTAGTTAAGGTATTGAACTTGTTTATAGTGTTTGAGTTTAAGTTAGGAAAATCTGGTTTTTTGGGCTATCATAGCACCTAGCGAGCTGGATAGCATGATTAGCACGCTAGTGACCTTATTAGCATTAGCACGCTAGTGACCTTATTAGCGCACTACCTCTTCTTACTAGCGCACTAATTGGCAAATCTAACGCGTTATGTGCAGGAAAATCTATAATTATGCACTTTGAATTTTGGGTTTTCTTCGCACATAGGCCACTCGACTCTTTGGGACCTTTGTTTTAACTCACCCAAAGACCCAAAACAACCTGTATAACAACTACAACTCATTTACTACATGAATTCATCAAATTAAACTAAACTAGTAATGTAAATAGAATTACCTAGTTATTGTACACCATCACCTTCTTGATTACACCTCCTAAACACCAAAATCTCCTTCATAATACTTGTTGATCTCCTCTGATCTTTCTTCTCCAGCTTACCTTAGCTTCTAAGAAAATGAAATGGGTTTATGCATTTTGATATATCCAATCTTATATTAAGATAAGATTGATTATTAGTCATTGATCATAATGTACATACATATCTCGAGACTAATGTAATGGCCTACAACTTGATACATTTTCCATCAACTCTCCACTAAATTATTTCAACTAACACCAATATCAAGCTAAATTGGTCTCTTAATGTGTCAATATGTATCTTGAGAATCATTATATGGCTATTGTTTTAAATTGCTAACTTAAGTACATATAATATAAAATCAACTACAATAACATTATTTCAACTATATAAGCTATACTAAGCTTAAATTGAACTCACCACATCACTCTCTACCCTCGATCCCATGCTGACACGCATCTCAAAGAGCATCCCTACATAATCTTGACACCTTAACGCAAGTAGGAGTAACTTAATAGCCTACGCATATACAATACACTTGACATACATCACAATAGATCTAACATATACCTCGGCTACCTCGCCTCGGTCAAAATACATATCTTGGTGTGGGTCCAACGTCGCTTATCATTGATCCTGATTAAGGAAATCAAACTCGAATTTGGAATTTGGGCCGTGATAATTCTTCCCAACTAATGAAAACTTCGTCCTCGAAATTAAACTTAAGTTAAAACTATACCAGACTCGAAAATGTACGAAAACCTATCTCGCATATAGTCTTCATGCTCCCATGCGAGCTTCGAATTACTATGAAACTGCAACTTGACTAACACCTTTAGGATAGACTTGCCTCTCTACTATTATACCTTTCGATCTAGGATATGTACTGGCTGCTCCTTGTAAGATACATCCTTACTCAAATTAATCTAACCCAAGTTAATTGTCGATCGTACGTTTGCTTTCGACTCAGCTAGTCAAAGGATAGAAATATAAAAGACTAGATGAATCCCCGACATCTATAGAGGTAACTCAAGCTCATAAGAAACTTTTTCGACTCGTCTTCTGATCTTGAAAGGCCTGATGAACTTCGGTGCAACTTTCCTTTCAAACAAAATCTGTGAAGACCCTTACAAGGAGAAACCTTTAAATATACAAAAGCTCCCTCGGTATACGAAATTTTTTTGCGATACGTGTCTGCATACTTCTTCTGCCTCTCTTGGGCCCATTTAAGCTTTTGATGAATTTGTTGTAACTTCTACATGTGATCAACAAAAATTTCAGGCCCCACAAACTCCTAGTCCTCTAGCTCACCCCAACAAGATGGTGAATGACACGGTCTACCATATAAAGCCTAAAATGGCACCATCTCAATGCTAGACTGATAATTATTGTTGTATGCAAACTAACATAATGGTAGGTACTCCTTCAAAGATCCGCTAAACTCAAGTACATAAGCCCTGAGCATATCTTTAAGAACCTAAATCAACCTCTCAGTCTGCTCATCAGTCTAAGGGTAAAAGGTTATGGTGAGCTGTAGGCACGTACCATACTACTCCAGCATACTCCGCCCCATCATTGATGTATACATAACATCTCTGTCTGAAGTGATAGTCAATGGTACCACCATGCAGTCTGATAATCTCCCTCTCGAACAATATGCTCAACTAGTCAAACGTGCAATGAATTGCAACTAGTAAAAAATGAGCAGATCTCGTTAATCTGTCCATAATTACCTAGATAGAATTATGTCAACAGGTAGTCCTCGGTAATCCTTTGACAAAGTCCATGACTATTTCTTCCCACTTCCATCGTGGAATGGGAAGCGACCTGTAATAATCTTTTAGGTCTAGGATGCTCAATCACCACCTGGCAAATCCCGCAGTTCCCGATGAACTCCTACATGCCCGCTTTCATCCCATGCCACTAAAAATGTCTTCTCTTGTCATGGTACATCTTGATCCCGCTTAGATAAATAGTGAATCATGAATGATGTGAATCCTGAAGAATTTCATCTCTTAACTCTACCACTGCCGATATACATAATATGCCTCTAAATCTCAGACACCGATCCGTCGGCTTCGTCCAGTCAGTACAATCAATACTCAATGCTAACTCACTAAACCTTAGGTATAGAATGTCGGCTCTCTAAACCTCTGACATTCTCTATGTAGACACTGTTTGTAGCCTCATCTGTGCACGAACCATCACCCGGGTTTCAGTAGGAATATCTGACCGACTCATCATCGTCGTTGCCTCGATTAATCCATACTCATATGTCATATGACACTTAAAAACCTCGACATCTCCGGTCGGTATCCTACTTGGTGCATCAACAATTACGTTAGCCTTTCCTTGGTGGTATTCTAAAAAAAAGTCGTAGTCCTTCAGAAACTCCAACCATATGCGTTGTCTCGTATTTAGCTCTTTATGTGTGAAGATGTATTTCAAGCTCTTATGATCAGTGCAGAGTGTGAATATCTCTCCATACAGATGATATCTCCATATCTTCAGAGCAAATACCACCATTGTCAACTCTAAGTCATGAGCGGAATAATTCTTCTCATGTATCTTCAGCTGTTTGGATGCATAAGCCACTGTGTATGTATCATGCATCAACACAAAACGTAGACCCGTATGAGAAGCATCTGTATATACCATGAATCCCTGTCCAGGTAGCTAACAAACTCTTCAGTTGAGTAAATGCCTCATCGCACTCCTCAAACAAATTAAATCTGACATCTTTCTGGGTCAATCTGGTAATCGATAAAGCGATATTTGAGAAATCCTTTATGAATATGTGGTAATATCCTGCTAACCCCATAATACTCCTAATGTCCATGATTAGCGTCAGTGTCGGCCAATCCATAATAGTCTGAATCTTGGCTGGATCTACAACAATTCCTGCTGCTCCAATAACATGTCCCAAAAACTTGACCTCTATTAGCCAAAATTTATACTTGCTAAACTTGGCGTAGAGTTTGTGCACCCTCAAAGTTTGCAACGTTTCCTAAGGTGTTGCTCGTTATCCTATCGAGTCCTCGAATATATCAATATATCATCAATGAAAACTATCACGAAGCGGTCAAGAAATAGTTTCATTATTCGATGCATCAAATCCATAAACATGGCATGAGAGGTGGTTAGACCAAACAACATGATTGTGAACTGATAATGTTTATATTTCGTGCTGAACGTTGTCTTGGACCTATCCTCATCTCTGATCCTAAACTGATGACACCATGATCTCAAGTCTATCTTGGAGAAAAATTGTGCTCCTCTAAGCTGATAAAAAGATCATCAATCCGTGGCAATTGAAACTTGATCCTGACTGTGATTTTGTTCGACTGTCTGTAGTTTATACACAACCTCAAAGTACCATGGTTCTTCTTTACAAACAGGACAGGTGTTGTTCATTGCGACATAGAAGGTGTAATAAATCCTTTATGTCCAAAATCCTGTAGTTGACTCCTCAACTCCTCCAGCTATCTTGGAGCCATGAGATATGATGGTATAGAAATAGGTCTAGTGCACGCGTACCAAATCAATAATGAAGTCTATCTCTCTCGATGGTGGTAAACCAGGTAAATCCTCTGAAAACATGTCTGGAGAATTGCACGTAATCGGAATCTCCTCAAGTCTGGGTCCCTGACTCTCTGCTACTTTGTATAAAGATGCTAGAGTTTCTATATATCCACTAGTCGCAAGTCGATCTCTAGTGCCATTAGCTCTTGGTGTACTACCATTATATGTGAATATGGGATGCCCTGGAATCTCGAATATCACTATTTTACTGAAACAATCAATATGAGCGTGATACGCTGCTAGCCAATGCATCCCTCAACTCTACCACTGCCGATATCCATAATATGCCTCTAAATCTCAAAAACCGATCCGTTGTCTTCGTCCAGTCAGTACAATCAATACTTTATGCTAACTCACTAAACCTTAGGTATAGAATGTCGGCTCTCTAAACCTCTGACATTCTCTATGTAGACATTGTTTGTAGCCTCATCTGTGCACAAACCATCACCCGGGTTTCGGTAGGAATATCTGACCGACTCATCATCGTCGTTGCCTCGATTAATCCATACTCATATGTCATATGACACTTAAAAACCTCGACATCTCCAGTCGGTATCCTACTTAGTGCATCAACAATTACGTTAGCCTTTCCTTGGTGGTATTCTAAAAAAAAGTCGTAGTCCTTCAGAAACTCCAACCATATGCGTTGTCTCGTATTTAGCTCTTTATGTGTGAAGATGTATTTCAAACTCTTATGATCAGTGCAGAGTGTGAATATCTCTCCATACAGATGATATCTCCATATCTTCAGAGCAAATACCACCATTGTCAACTCTAAGTCATGAGCGGAATAATTCTTCTCATGTATCTTCCGCCTGTCTGGATGCATAAGCCATTGTGTATGTATCCCGCATCAACACACAACGTAGACCCGTATGAGAAGCATCTGTATATATCATGAATCCCTATCCAGGTAGCTAACAAACTCTTGATTGAGCAAATGCTTCATCGCACTCCTCAAATGAATTAAATCGACATCTTTACGGGTCAATCGGTAATCGATGAAAGCGATATTTGAGAAATCCTTTATGAATATGTGGTAATATCCTGCTAACCCCATAATACTCCTAATGTCCATGATTAACGTCAGTGTCGGCCAATCCATAATAGCCTGAATCTTGGCTGGATCTACGACAATTCCTGCTGCTCCAATAACATGTCCCAAAAACATAACCTCTAACAGCCAAAATTTATACTTGCTAAACTTGGCGTAGAGTTCGTGCACCCTCAAAGTTTGCGACGTTTCCTAAGGTGTTGCTCGTGATCCTATCGAGTCCTCGAATATATCAATATATCATCAATGAAAACTATCACGAAGCGGTCAAGAAATAGTTTCATTATTCGATGCATCAAATCCATAAACATGGCATGAGAGGTGGTTAGACCAAACAACAAGATTGTGAACTGATAATGTTTATATTTCGTGCTGAACGTTGTCTTGGACCTATCCTCATCTCTGATCCTAAACTGATGACACCATGATCTCAAGTCTATCTTGGAGAAAAATTGTGCTCCTCTAAGCTGATAAAAAGATCATCAATCCGTGGCAATTGAAACTTGATCCGATTTGTGATTTTGTTCGATATGTCGTAGTTTATACACAACCTCAAAGTACCATGGTTCTTCTTTACAAACAGACAGTGTTGTTCATTGCGACATAGAAGGTGTAATAAATCCTTTATGTCCAAAATCCCGTAGTTGACTCCTCAACTCCTCCAGCTATCTTGGAGCCATGAGATATGATGGTATAGAAATAGGTCTAGTGCGTACCAAATCAATAATGAAGTCTATCTCTCTCGATGGTGGTAAACCAGGTAAATCCTCTGAAAACATGTCTGGAGAATTGCACGTAATCGGAATCTCCTCAAGTCTGGGTCCCTGACTCTCTGCTACTTTGTATAAAGATGCTAGAGTTTCTATATATCCACTAGTCGCAAGTCGATCTCTAGTGCCATTAGCTCTTGGTGTACTACCATTATATGTGAATATGGGATGCCCTGGAATCTCGAATATCACTATTTTACTGAAACAATCAATATGAGCGTGATACGCTGCTAGCCAATGCATCCCTCAACTCTACCACTGCCGATATCCATAATATGCCTCTAAATCTCAGAAACCGATCCGTTGTCTTCGTCCAGTCGGTACAATCAATACTCTATGCTAACTCACTAAACCTTAGGTATAGAATGTCGGCTCTCTAAACCTCTGACATTCTCTATGTAGACACTATTTGTAGCCTCATCCGTGCACAAACCATCACCCGGGTTTCAGCAGGAATATCTGACCGACTCATCATCGTCGTTGCCTCGATTAATCCATACTCATATGTCATATGACACTTAAAAACCTCGACATCTCCAGTCGGTATCCTACTTGGTGCATCAACAATTACGTTAGCCTTTCCTTGGTGGTATTCTAAAAAAAAGTCGTAGTCCTTCAGAAACTCCAACCATATGCGTTGTCTCGTATTTAGCTCTTTATGTGTAAAGATGTATTTCAAACTCTTATGATCGGTCGAGAGTCGAATATCTCTCCATACATATGATATCTCCATATCTTGAGCAAATA
Source organism: Stephania yunnanensis (assembly GCA_039657365.1). Lineage (NCBI taxonomy): Eukaryota > Viridiplantae > Streptophyta > Magnoliopsida > Ranunculales > Menispermaceae > Stephania > Stephania yunnanensis. The sequence continues at coordinate 24,192,921 of CM077580.1, forward strand.
CCACCATTGTCAACTCTAAGTCATGAGCGGAATAATTCTTCTCATGTATCTTCCGCCGTCTGGATGCATAAGCCATTGTGTATGTATCCTGCATCAATACACAACGTAGACCCGTATGAGAAGCATCTGTATATATCATGAATCCCTGTCCAGGTAGCTAACAAACTCTTCAGTTGAGCAAATGCTTCATCGCACTCCTCAAATGAATTAAATCTGACATCTTTCTGGGTCAATCTGGTAATCGATGAACCGATATTTGAGAAATCCTTTATGAATATGTGGTAATATCCTGCTAACCCCATAATACTCCTAATGTCCATGATTAACGTCAGTGTCGGCCAATCCATAATAGCCTGAATCTTGGCTGGATCTACGACAATTCCTGCTGCTCCAATAACATGTCCCAAAAACATAACCTCTAACAGCCAAAATTTATACTCGCTAAACTTGGCGTAGAGTTCGTGCACCCTCAAAGTTTGCGACGTTTCCTAAGGTGTTGCTCGTGATCCTATCGAGTCCCTCGAATATATCAATATATCATCAATGAAAACTATCACGAAGCGGTCAAGAAATAGTTTCATTATTCGATGCATCAAATCCATAAACATGGCATGAGAGGTGGTTAGACCAAACAACAAGATTGTGAACCGATAATGTTTATATTTCGTCTTTGAACGTTGTCTTGGACCTATCCTCATCTCGATCCTAAACCGATGACACCATGATCTCAAGTCTATCTTGGAGAAAAATTGTGCTCCTCTAAGTGATAAAAAGATCATCAATCCGTGGCAATGAAACTTGATCCCGATTTGTGATTTTGTTCGACTGTCTCGTAGTTTATACACAACCTCAAAGTACCATGGTTCTTCTTTACAAACAGGACAGTGTTGTTCATTGCGACATAGAAGGTGTAATAAATCCTTTATGTCCAAAATCCGTAGTTGACTCCTCAACTCCTCCAGCTATCTTGGAGCCATGAGATATGATGGTATAGAAATAGGTCTAGTGCAGCGTACCAAATCAATAATGAAGTCTATCTCTCTCGATGGTGGTAAACCAGGTAAATCCTCTGAAAACATGTCTGGAGAATTGCACGTAATCGGAATCTCCTCAAGCCTGGGTCCCTGACTCTCTGCTACTTTGTATAAAGATGCTAGAGTTTCTATATATCCACTAGTCGCAAGTCGATCTCTAGTGCCATTAGCTCTTGGTGTACTACCATTATATGTGAATATGGGATGCCCTGGAATCTCGAATATCACTATTTTACTGAAACAATCAATATGAGCGTGATACGCTGCTAGCCAATGCATCCCTCAACTCTACCACTGCCGATATCCATAATATGCCTCTAAATCTCAGAAACCGATCCGTTGTCTTCGTCCAGTCGGTACAATCAATACTCTTTGCTAACTCACTAAACCTTAGGTATGGAATGTCGGCTCTCTAAACCTCTGACATTCTCTATGTAGACACTATTTGTAGCCTCATCCGTGCACAAACCATCACCCGGGTTTCAGCAGGAATATCTGACCGACTCATCATCGTCGTTGCCTCGATTAATCCACACTCATATGTCATATGACACTTAAAAACCTCGACATCTCCAGTCGGTATCCTACTTGGTGCATCAACAATTACGTTAGCCTTTCCTTGGTGGAATTCTAAAAAAAAGTCGTAGTCCTTCAGAAACTCCAACCATATGCGTTGTCTCGTATTTAGCTCTTTATGTGTAAAGATGTATTTCAAACTCTTATGATCAGTGCAGAGTCTGAATATCTCTCCATACATATGATATCTCCATATCTTCAGAGCAAATACCACCATTGTCAACTCTAAGTCATGAGCGGAATAATTCTTCTCATGTATCTTCCGCCGTCTGGATGCATAAGCCATTGTGTATGTATCCTGCATCAACACACAACGTAGACCCGTATGAGAAGCATCTGTATATATCATGAATCCCTGTCCAGGTAGCTAACAAACTCTTCAGTTGAGCAAATGCTTCATCGCACTCCTCAAATGAATTAAATCTGACATCTTTCTGGGTCAATCTGGTAATCGATGAACCGATATTTGAGAAATCCTTTATGAATATGTGGTAATATCCTGCTAACCCCATAATACTCCTAATGTCCATGATTATCGTCAGTGTCGACCAATCCATAATAGCCTGAATCTTGGCTGGATCTACAACAATTCCTGCTGCTCCAATAACATGTCCCAAAAACATAACCTCTAACAGCCAAAATTTATACTTGCTAAACTTGGCGTAGAGTTCGTGCACCCTCAAAGTTTGCGACGTTTCCTAAGGTGTTGCTCGTGATCCTATCGAATCCTCGAATATATCAATATATCATCAATGAAAACTATCACGAAGCGGTCAAGAAATAGTTTCATTATTCGATGCATCAAATCCATAAACATGGCATGAGAGGTGGTTAGACCAAACAACAAGATTGTGAACTGATAATGTTTATATTTCGTGCTGAACGTTGTCTTGGACCTATCCTCATCTCTGATCCTAAAGCGATGACACCATGATCTCAAGTCTATCTTGGAGAAAAATTGTGCTCCTCTAAGCGATAAAAAGATCATCAATCCGTGGCAATTGAAACCGGATCATTTGTGATTTTGTTCGATCATCTCGTAGTTTATACACAACCTCAAAGTACCATGGTTCTTCTTTACAAACAGGACAGGTGTTGTTCATTGCGACATAGAAGGTGTAATAAATCCTTTATGTCCAAAATCCTGTAGCCGACTCCTCAACTCCTCCAGTTATCTTGGAGCCATGAGATATGATGGTATAGAAATAGGTCTAGTGCAGCGTACCAAATCAATAATGAAGTCTATCTCTCTCGATGGTGGTAAACCAGGTAAATCCTCTGAAAACATGTCTGGAGAATTGCACGTAATCGGAATCTCCTCAAGTCTGGGTCCCTGACTCTCTGCTACTTTGTCTAAAGATGCTAGAGTTTCTATATATCCACTAGTCGCAAGTCGATCTCTAGTGCCATTAGCTCTTGGTGTACTACCATTATATGTGAATATGGGATGCCCTGGAATCTCGAATATCACTATTTAACTGAAACAATCAATATGAGCGTGATACGCTGCTAGCCAATGCATCCCTCAACTCTACCACTGCCGATATCCATAATATGCCTCTAAATCTCAGACACCGATCCGTTGTCTTCGTCCAGTCGGTACAATCAATACTCTATGCTAACTCACTAAACCTTAGGTATAGAATGTCGGCTCTCTAAACCTCTGACATTCTCTATGTAGACACTGTTTGTAGCCTCATCCGTGCACAAACCATCACCCGGGTTTCAGTAGGAATATCTGACCGACTCATCATCGTCGTTGCCTCGATTAATCCATGCTCATATGTCATATGACACTTAAAAACCTCGACATCTCCAGTCGGTATCCTACTTGGTGCATCAACAATTACGTTAGCCTTTCCTTGGTGGTATTCTAAAAAAAAGTCGTAGTCCTTCAGAAACTCCAACCATATGCGTTGTCTCGTATTTAGCTCATTATGTGTAAAGATGTATTTCAAACTCTTATGATCAGTGCAGAGTCTGAATATCTCTCCATACATATGATATCTCCATATCTTCAGAGCAAATACCACCATTGTCAACTCTAAGTCATGAGCGGAATAATTCTTCTCATGTATCTTCCGCCGTCTGGATGCATAAGCCATTGTGTATGTATCCCGCATCAACACACAACGTAGACCCGTATGAGAAGCATCGTATATATCATGAATCCTGTCCAGGTAGCTAACAAACTCTTGATTGAGCAAATGCTTCATCGCACTCCTCAAATGAATTAAATCGACATCTTCTCGGGTCAATCTCGGTAATCGATGAACCGATATTTGAGAAATCCTTTATGAATATGTGGTAATATCCCGCTAACCCCATAATACTCCTAATGTCCATGATTAACGTCGGTTCGGCCAATCCATAATAGCTGAATCTTGGTGGATCTACAACAATTCCCGCTATTTGCTCCAATAACATGTCCCAAAAACATAACCTCTAACAGCCAAAATTTATACTTGCTAAACTTGGCGTAGAGTTCGTGCACCCTCAAAGTTTGCAACGTTTCCTAAGGTGTTGCTCGTGATCCTATCGAGTCCTCGAATATATCAATATATCATCAATGAAAACTATCACGAAGCGGTCAAGAAATAGTTTCATTATTCGATGCATCAAATCCATAAACATGGCATGAGAGGTGGTTAGACCAAACAACAAGATTGTGAACTGATAATGTTTATATTTCGTGCTGAACGTTGTCTTGGACCTATCCTCATCTCTGATCCTAAACTGATGACACCATGATCTCAAGTCTATCTTGGAGAAAAATTGTGCTCCTCTAAGCCGATAAAAAGATCATCAATCCGTGGCAATTGAAACTGGATCCTGACTGTGATTTTGTTCGACTGTCTGTAGTTTATACACAACTTCAAAGTACCATGGTTCTTCTTTACAAACAGGACAGGTGTTGTTCATTGCGACATAGAAGGTGTAATAAATCCTTTATGTCCCAAATCCTGTAGCTGACTCCTCAACTCCTCCAGCTATCTTGGAGCCATGAGATATGATGGTATAGAAATAGGTCTAGTGCAGCGTACCAAATCAATAATGAAGTCTATCTCTCTCGATGGTGGTAAACCAGGTAAATCCTCTGAAAATATGTTTGGAAAATCGCACATAATCGGAATCTCCTTAAGTCTGGGTCGCTGACTCTCTGCTACTTTGTATAAAGATGCTAGAGTTTCTATATATCCACTAGTCGCAAGTCGATCTCTCGTGCCATTAGCTCTCGGTGTACTACAATTATATGTGAATATGGGATGCCCTATAATCTCAAATATCATTATTTTACTGAAGAAATCAATATGAGCGTGATACGCTGCTAGCCAATGCATCCCTCAACTCTACCACTGCCGATATCCATAATATGCCTCTAAATCTCAGACACCGATCCGTCGTCTTCGTCCAGTCAGTACAATCAATACTCTATGCTAACGCACTAAACCTTAGGTATAGAATGTCAGCTCTCTAAACCTTTGACATTCTCTATGTAGACACTGTTTGTAGCCTCATCTGTGCACAAACCATCACCCGGGTTTCAGTAGGAATATCTGACCGACTCATCATCGTCGTTGCCTCGATTAATCCATACTCATATGTCATATGACACTTAAAAACCTCGACATCTCCGGTCGGTATCCTACTTGGTGCATCAACAATTACGTTAGCCTTTCCTTGGTGGTATTCTAAAAAAAAGTCGTAGTCCTTCAGAAACTCCAACCATATGCGTTGTCTCGTATTTAGCTCTTTATGTGTGAAGATGTATTTCAAGCTCTTATGATCAGTGCAGAGTCTGAATATCTCTCCATACAGATGATATCTCCATATCTTCAGAGCAAATACCACCATTGTCAACTCTAAGTCATGAGCGGAATAATTCTTCTCATGTATCTTCAGCTGTCTGGATGCATAAGCCACTGTGTATGTATCCTGCATCAACACACAACGTAGACCCGTATGAGAAGCATCTGTATATACCATGAATCCCTGTCCAGGTAGCTAACAAACTCTTCAGTTGAGTAAATGCCTCATCGCACTCCTCAAACAAATTAAATCTGACATCTTTCTGGGTCAATCCGGTAATCGATAAAGCGATATTTGAGAAATCCTTTATGAATATGTGGTAATATCCTGCTAACCCCATAATACTCCTAATGTCCATGATTAGCGTCAGTGTCGGCCAATCCATAATAGTCTGAATCTTGGCTGGATCTACAACAATTCCTGCTGCTCCAATAACATGTCCCAAAAACTTGACCTCTATTAGCCAAAATTTATACTTGCTAAACTTGGCGTAGAGTTTGTGCACCCTCAAAGTTTGCAACGTTTCCTAAGGTGTTGCTCGTTATCCTATCGAGTCCTCGAATATATCAATATATCATCAATGAAAACTATCACGAAGCGGTCAAGAAATAGTTTCATTATTCGATGCATCAAATCCATAAACATGGCATGAGAGGTGGTTAGACCAAACAACATGATTGTGAACTGATAATGTTTATATTTCGTGCTGAACGTTGTCTTGGACCTATCCTCATCTCTGATCCTAAACTGATGACACCATGATCTCAAGTCTATCTTGGAGAAAAATTGTGCTCCTCTAAGCTGATAAAAAGATCATCAATCCGTGGCAACTGAAACTTGATCCTGACTGTGATTTTGTTCGACTGTCTGTAGTTTATACACAACCTCAAAGTACCATGGTTCTTCTTTACAAATAGGACAGGTGTTGTTCATTGCGACATAGAAGGTGTAATAAATCCTTTATGTCCAAAATCCTGTAGTTGACTCCTCAACTCCTCCCGGCTATCTTGGAGCCATGAGATATGATGGTATAGAAATAGGTCTAAGTGCGGCGTACCAAATCAATAATGAAGTCTATCTCTCTCGATGGTGGTAAACCAGGTAAATCCTCGAAAACATGTCTGGAGAATTGCACGTAATCGGAATCTCCTCAAGTCTGGGTCCCTGACTCTCTGCTACTTTGTATAAAGATGCTAGAGTTTCTATGTATCCACTAGTCGCAAGTCGATCTCTAGTGCCATTAGCTCTTGGTGTACTACCATTATATGCGAATATGGGATGCCCTGGAATCTCGAATATCACTATTTTACTGAAACAATCAATATGAGCGTGATACGCTGCTAGCCAATGCATCCCTCAACTCTACCACTGCCGATATCCATAATATGCCTCTAAATCTCAGAAACCGATCCGTTGTCTTCGTCCAGTCGGTACAATCAATACTCTATGCTAACTCACTAAACCTTAGGTATAGAATGTCGGCTCTCTAAACCTCTGACATTCTCTATGTAGACACTATTTGTAGCCTCATCCGTGCACAAACCATCACCCGGGTTTCAGCAGGAATATCTGACCGACTCATCATCATCGTTGCCTCGATTAATCCATACTCATATGTCATATGACACTTAAAAACCTCGACATCTCCAGTCGGTATCCTACTTGGTGCATAACCAATTACGTTACCCTTTCCTTGGTGGTATTCTAAAAAAAAGTCGTAGTCCTTCAGAAACTCCAACCATATGCGTTGTCTCGTATTTAGCTCTTTATGTGTAAAGATGTATTTCAAACTCTTATGATCAGTGCAGAGTCTGAATATCTCTCCATACATATGATATCTCCATATCTTCAGAGCAAATACCACCATTGTCAACTCTAAGTCATGAGCGGAATAATTCTTCTCATGTATCTTCCGCCACGGATGCATAAGCCATTGTGTATGTATCCCGCATCAACACACAACGTAGACCCGTATGAGAAGCATCTGTATATATCATGAATCCCCTGTCTGGTAGCTAACAAACTCTTGAGTTGAGCAAATGCTTCATCGCACTCCTCAAATGAATTAAATCGACATCTTTCTGGGTCAATCTGGTAATCGATGAACCGATATTTGAGAAATCCTTTATGAATATGTGGTAATATCCTGCTAACCCCATAATACTCCTAATGTCCATGATTAACGTCAGTGTCGGCCAATCCATAATAGCCTGAATCTTGGCTGGATCTACAACAATTCCTGCTGCTCCAATAACATGTCCCAAAAACATAACCTCTAACAGCCAAAATTTATACTTGCTAAACTTGGCGTAGAGTTCGTGCACCCTCAAAGTTTGCAACGTTTCCTAAGGTGTTGCTCGTGATCCTATCGAGTCCTCGAATATATCAATATATCATCAATGAAAACTATCACGAAGCGGTCAAGAAATAGTTTCATTATTCGATGCATCAAATCCATAAACATGGCATGAGAGGTGGTTAGACCAAACAACAAGATTGTGAACTGATAATGTTTATATTTCGTGCTGAACGTTGTCTTGGACCTATCCTCATCTCTGATCCTAAACTGATGACACCATGATCTCAAGTCTATCTTGGAGAAAAATTGTGCTCCTCTAAGCTGATAAAAAGATCATCAATCCGTGGCAATTGAAACTGGATCCTGACTGTGATTTTGTTCGACTGTCTGTAGTTTATACACAACCTCAAAGTACCATGGTTCTTCTTTACAAACAGGACAGGTGTTGTTCATTGCGACATAGAAGGTGTAATAAATCCTTTATGTCCAAAATCCTGTAGCCGACTCCTCAACTCCTCCAGTTATCTTGGAGCCATGAGATATGATGGTATAGAAATAGGTCTAGTGCAGCGTACCAAATCAATAATGAAGTCTATCTCTCTCGATGGTGGTAAACCAGGTAAATCCTCTGAAAACATGTCTGGAGAATTGCACGTAATCGGAATCTCCTCAAGTCTGGGTCCCTGACTCTCTGCTACTTTGTGTAAAGATGCTAGAGTTTCTATATATCCACTAGTCGCAAGTCGATCTCTAGTGCCATTAGCTCTTGGTGTACTACCATTATATGTGAATATGGGATGCCCTGGAATCTCGAATATCACTATTTTACTGAAACAATCAATATGAGCGTGATACGCTGCTAGCCAATGCATCCCTCAACTCTACCACAGCCGATATCCATAATATGCCTCTAAATCTCAGACACCGATCCGTTGTCTTCGTCCAGTCGGTACAATCAATACTCTATGCTAACTCACTAAACCTTAGGTATAGAATGTCGGCTCTCTAAACCTCTGACATTCTCTATGTAGACACTGTTTGTAGCCTCATCCGTGCACAAACCATCACCCGGGTTTCAGTAGGAATATCTGACCGACTCATCATCGTCGTTGCCTCGATTAATCCATACTCATATGTCATATGACACTTAAAAACCTCGACATCTCCATTCGGTATCCTACTTGGTGCATCAACAATTACGTTAGCCTTTCCTTGGTGGTATTCTAAAAAAAAGTCGTAGTCCTTCAGAAACTCCAACCATATGCGTTGTCTCGTATTTAGCTCTTTATGTGTAAAGATGTATTTCAAACTCTTATGATCAGTGCAGAGTCTGAATATCTCTCCATACATATGATATCTCCATATCTTCAGAGCAAATACCACCATTGTCAACTCTAAGTCATGAGCGGAATAATTCTTCTCATGTATCTTCCGCCGTCTGGATGCATAAGCCATTGTGTATGTATCCTGCATCAACACACAACGTAGACCCGTATGAGAAGCATCTGTATATATCATGAATCCCTGTCCAGGTAGCTAACAAACTCTTCAGTTGAGCAAATGCTTCATCGCACTCCTCAAATGAATTAAATCTGACATCTTTCTGGGTCAATCTGGTAATCGATGAACCGATATTTGAGAAATCCTTTATGAATATGTGGTAATATCCTGCTAACCCCATAATACTCCTAATGTCCATGATTAACGTCACTGTCGGCCAATCCATAATAGCCTGAATCTTGGCTGGATCTACAACAATTCCTGCTGCACCAATAACATGTCCAAAAAACATAACCTCTAACAGCCAAAATTTATACTTGCTAAACTTGGCGTAGAGTTCGTGCACCCTCAAAGTTTGCAACGTTTCCTAAGGTGTTGCTCGTGATCCTATCGAGTCCTCGAATATATCAATATATCATCAATGAAAACTATCACGAAGCGGTCAAGAAATAGTTTCATTATTCGATGCATCAAATCCATAAACATGGCATGAGAGGTGGTTAGACCAAACAACAAGATTGTGAACTGATAATGTTTATATTTCGTGCTTTGAACGTTGTCTTGGACCTATCCTCATCTACGATCCTAAACCGATGACACCATGATCTCAAGTCTATCTTGGAGAAAAATTGTGCTCCTCTAAGCTTCGATAAAAAGATCATCAATCCGTGGCAATTGAAACCGGATCCCGATCGTGATTTTGTTCGATCGTCTCGTAGTTTATACACAACTTCAAAGTACCATGGTTCTTCTTTACAAACAGGACGAGTGTTGTTCATTGCGACATAGAAGGTGTAATAAATCCTTTATGTCCCAAATCCTGTAGTGACTCCTCAACTCCTCCAACTATCTTGGAGCCATGAGATATGATGGTATAGAAATAGGTCTAAGTGCGGCGTACCAAATCAATAATGAAGTCTATCTCTCTCGATGGTGGTAAACCAGGTAAATCCTCCGAAAATATGTTTGGAAAATCGCACATAATCGGAATCTCCTTAAGTCCGGGTCGCCGACTCTCTGCTACTTTGTATAAAGATGCTAGAGTTTCTATATATCCACTAGTCGCAAGTCGATCTCTCGTGCCATTAGCTCTCGGTGTACTACAATTATATGTGAATATGGGATGCCCTATAATCTCAAATATCATTATTTTACTGAAGGAATCAATATGAGCGTGATACGCTGCTAGCCAATGCATCCCTCAACTCTACCACTGCCGATATCCATAATATGCCTCTAAATCTCAGACACCGATCCGTCGTCTTCGTCCAGTCAGTACAATCAATACTCTATGCTAACGCACTAAACCTTAGGTATAGAATGTCAGCTCTCTAAACCTTTGACATTCTCTATGTAGACACTGTTTGTAGCCTCATCTGTGCACAAACCATCACCAGAGTTTCAGTAGGAATATCTTACCGACTCATCATCGTCGTAGCCTCGATTAATCCATACTCATATGTCATATGACACTTAAAAACCTCGACATCTCCAGTCGGTATCCTACTTGATGCATCAACAATTACGTTAGCCTTTCCTTGGTGGTATTCTAAAAAAAATTCGTAGTCCTTCAGAAACTCCAACCATATGCGTTGTCTCCTATTTAGCTCTGTATGTGTGAAGATGTATTTCAAGCTCTTATGATCAGTGCAGAGTCAGAATATCTCTCCATACAGATGATATCTCCATATCTTCAGAGCAAATACCACGATTGTCAACTCTAAGTCATGAGCGGAATAATTCTTCTCATGTATCTTCAGCTGTCTGGATGTATAAGCCACTGTGTATGTATCCTACATCAACACACAACGTAGACCCGTATGAGAAGCATCCGTATATACCATGAATCCCTGTCCAGGTAGCTAATAAACTCTTCAGTTGGGCAAATGCCTCTTCGCACTCCTCAAACGAATTAAATCTTACATCTTTCTAGGTCAATCTGGTAATCGATGAAGCGATATTTGAGAAATCCTTTATGAATATGTGGTAATATCCTGCTAACCCCGTAATACTCCTAATGTCCATGATTAACGTCAGTGTCGGCCAATCCATAATAGCCCGAATCTTGGCTGGATCTACAACAATTCTTGCTGCTCCAATAACATGTCCCAAAAACATAACCTCTAACAACCAAAGTTTATACTTGCTAAACTTGGCGTAGAGTTTGTGCACCCTCAAAGTTTGCAACGTTTCCTAAGGTGTTGCTCGTGATCCTATCGAGTCCTCGAATATATCAATATATCATCAATGAAAACTATCACGAAGCGGTCAAGAAATAGTTTCATTATTCGATGCATCAAATCCATAAACATGGCATGAGAGGTGGTTAGACCAAACAACATGATTGTGAACTGATAATGTTTATATTTCGTGCTGAACGTTGTCTTGGACCTATCCTCATCTCTGATCCTAAACTGATGACACCATGATCTCAAGTCTATCTTGGAGAAAAATTGTGCTCCTCCAAGCTGATAAAAAGATCATCAATCCGTGGCAATTGAAACTTGATCCTGACTGTGATTTTGTTCGACTGTCTGTAGTTTATACACAACCTCAAAGTACCATGGTTCTTCTTTACAAACAGGACAGGTGTTGTTCATTGCGACATAGAAGGTGCAATAAATCCTTTATGTCCCAAATCCTGTAGTTGACTCCTCAACTCCTCCAGCTGTCTTGGAGCCATGAGATATGATGGTATAGAAATAGGTCTAGTGCAGCGTACCAAATCAATAATGAAGTCTATCTCTCTCGATGGTGGTAAACCAGGTAAATCCACTAAAAATATGTTTGGAGAATCGCACATAATCGGAATCTCCTCAAGTCTGGGTCGCTGACTCTCTGCTACTTTGTATAAAGATGCTAGAGTTTCTATATATCCACTAGTCGCAAGTCGATCTCTAGTGCCATTAGCTCTCGGTGTACTACAATTATATGTGAATATGGGATGCCCTAGAATCTCAAATATCAATATTTTACTGATAGAATCAATATGAGCGTGATACGCTGCTAGCCAATGCATCCCTCAACTCTACCACTGCCGATATCCATAATATGCCTCTAAATCTCGGACACCGATCCGCCGTCTTCGTCCAGTCAGTACAATCAATACTCTATGCTAACTCACTAAACTTTAGGTATAGAATGTCAGCTCTCTAAACCTTTGACATTCTCTCTGTAGACACTGTTTGTAGCCTCATCTGTGCACAAACCATCACCCGAGTTTCAGTAGGAATATCTGACCGACTCATCATCGTCGTTGCCTCGATTAATCCATACTCATATGTCATATGACAATTAAAAACCTCGACATCTCCAGTCGGTATCCTACTTGGTGCATCAACAATTACGTTAGCCTTTCCTTGGTGGTATTCTAAAAAAAAGTCGTAGTCCTTCAGAAACTCCAACCATATGCGTTGTCTTGTATTTAGCTCTTTATGTGTGAAGATGTATTTCGAGCTCTTATGATCAGTGCAGAGTCTGAATATATCTCCATACAGATGATATCTCCATATCTTCTGAGCAAATACCACCATCGTCAACTCTAAGTCATGAGCGGAATAAATCTTCTCATGTATCTTCAGCTGTCTGGATGCATAAGCCACTGTGTATGTATCCTGCATCAACACACAACGGTGACCCGTATGAGAAGCATCTGTATATACCATGAATCCCTGTCCAGGTAGCTAACAAACTCTTCAGTTGAGCAAATGCCTCATCGCACTCCTCAAACGAATTAAATCTGACATCTTTCTGGGTCAATCTGGTAATTGATGAAGCGATATTTGAGAAATCCTTTATGAATATGTGGTAATATCCTGCTAACCCCATAATACTCCTAATGTCCATGATTAACGTCAGTGTCGGCCAATCCATAATAGCCTGAATCTTGGCTGGATCTACAACAATTCCTGCTGCTCCAATAACATGTCCCAAAAACATAACCTCTAACAGCCAAAATTTATACTTGCTAAACTTGGCGTAGAGTTTGTGCGCCCTCAAAGTTTGCAACGTTTCCTAAGGTGTTGCTCGTGATCCTATTGAGTCCTCGAATATATCAATATATCATCAATGAAAACTATCACGAAGCGGTCAAGAAATAGTTTCATTATTCGATGCATCAAATCCATAAACATGGCATGAGAGGTGGTTAGACCAAACAACATGATTGTGAACTGATAATGTTTATATTTCGTGCTGAACGTTGTCTTGGACCTATCCTCATCTCTGATCCTAAACTGATGACACCATGATCTCAAGTCTATCTTGGAGAAAAATTGTGCTCCTCCAAGCTGATAAAAAGATCATCAATCTGAGGCAATTGAAACTTGATCCTGACTGTGATTTTGTTCGACTGTCTGTAGTTTATACACAACCTCAAAGTACCATGGTTCTTCTTTACAAACAGGACAGGTGTTGTTCATTGCGACATAGAAGGTGCAATAAATCCTTTATGTCCCAAATCCTGTAGTTGACTCCTCAACTCCTCCAGCTGTCTTGGAGCCATGAGATATGATGGTATAGAAATAGGTCTAGTGCAGTGTACCAAATCAATAATGAAGTCTATCTCTCTCGATGGTGGTAAACCAGGTAAATCCACTAAAAATATGTTTGGAGAATCGCACATAATCGGAATCTCCTCAAGTCTGGGTCCCTGACTCTCTGCTACTTTGTATAAAGATGCTAGAGTTTCTATATATCCACTAGTCGCAAGTCGATCTCTAGTGCCATTAGCTCTCGGTGTACTACAATTATATGTGAATATGGGATGCCCTAGAATCTCAAATATCACTATTTTACTGATAGAATCAATATGAGCGTGATACGCTGCTAGCCAATGCATCCCTCAACTCTACCACTGCCGATATCCATAATATGCCTCTAAATCTCGGACACCGATCCGTCGTCTTCGTCCGATCAAGACAATCAATACTCTATGCTAACTCACTAAACTTTAGGTATAGAATGTCGGCTCTCTAAACCTCGACATTTCTATGTAGACACTGTTTGTAGCCTCATCTGTGCACAAACCATCACCCGAGTTTCAGTAGGAATATCTGACCGACTCATCATCGTCGTTGCCTCGATTAATCCATACTCATATGTCATATGACAATGAAAAACCTCGACATCTCCAGTCGGTATCCTACTTGGTGCATCAACAATTACGTTAGCCTTTCCTTGGTGGTATTCTAAAAAAAAGTCGTAGTCCTTCAGAAACTCCAACCATATGCGTTGTCTTGTATTTAGCTCTTTATGTGTGAAGATGTATTTCGAGCTCTTATGATCAGTGCAGAGTCTGAATATATCTCCATACAGATGATATCTCCATATCTTCAGAGCAAATACCACCATTGTCAACTCTAAGTCATGAGCGGAATAAATCTTCTCATGTATCTTCAGCTGTCTGGATGCATAAGCCACTGTGTATGTATCCTGCATCAACACACAACGTAGACCCGTATGAGAAGCATCTGTATATACCATGAATCCCTGTCCAGGTAGCTAACAAACTCTTCAGTTGAGCAAATGCCTCATCGCACTCCTCAAACGAATTAAATCTGACATCTTTCTGGGTCAATCTGGTAATTGATGAAGCGATATTTGAGAAATCCTTTATGAATATGTGGTAATATCCTGCTAACCCCATAATACTCCTAATGTCCATGATTAACGTCAGTGTCGGCCAATCCATAATAGCCTGAATCTTGGCTGGATCTACAACAATTCCTGCTGCTCCAATAACATGTCCCAAAAACATAACCTCTAACAGCCAAAATTTATACTTGCTAAACTTGGCGTAGAGTTTGTGCGCCCTCAAAGTTTGCAACGTTTCCTAAGGTGTTGCTCGTGATCCTATCGAGTCCTCGAATATATCAATATATCATCAATGAAAACTATCACGAAGCGGTCAAGAAATAGTTTCATTATTCGATGCATCAAATCCATAAACATGGCATGAGAGGTGGTTAAACCAAACAACATGACTATGAACTGATAATGTTTATATTTCGTGTTGAACGTTGTCTTGGACCTATCCTCATCTCTGATCCTAAACTGATGACACCATGATCTCAAGTCTATCTTGGAGAAAAATTGTGCTCCTCTAAGCTGATAAAAAGATCATCAATTCGTGGCAACTGAAACTTGATCCTGACTGTGATTTTGTTCGACTGTCTGTAGTTTATACACAACCTCAAAGTACAATGGTTCTTCTTTGCAAACAGGACAGGTGTTGTTCATTGCGACATAGAAGGTGTAATAAATCCTTTATGTCCCAAATCTTGTAGCTGACTCCTCACCTCCTCCAGCTATCTTGGAGCCATGAGATATGATGGTATAGAAATAGGTCTAGTGCGGCGTACCAAATCAATAATGAAGTCTATCTCTATCGATGGTGGTAAACCAAGTAAATCCTCTGAAAATATGTCTAGAGAATCGCACGTAATCAGAATCTCCTCAAGTCTGGGTCCCTTACTCTCCGCTACTTTGTATAAAGATACTAGAGTTTCTATATATCCACTAGTCGCAAGTCGATCTCTAGTGCCATTAGCTCTCGGTGTACTACAATTATATATGAATATGGGATGCCCTAGAATCTCAAATATCACTATTTTACTGAAAGAATCAATATGAACGTGATACGCTGCTAGCCAATGCATCCCTCAACTCTACCACTGCCGATATCCATAATATGCCTATAAATCTCAGACACCGATCCG
Source organism: Stephania yunnanensis (assembly GCA_039657365.1). Lineage (NCBI taxonomy): Eukaryota > Viridiplantae > Streptophyta > Magnoliopsida > Ranunculales > Menispermaceae > Stephania > Stephania yunnanensis. The sequence goes on from CM077580.1 coordinate 24,208,859, forward strand.
TCGTCTTCGTCCAGTCAGTACAATCAATACTCTATGCTAACTCACTAAACCTTAGGTATAGAATGTCAGCTCTCTAAACCTCTGACATTCTCTATGTAGACATTGTTTGTAGCCTAATCTGTGCACAAACCATCACCCGGGTTTCAGTAGGAATATCTTACCGACTCATCATCGTTGTTGCCTCGATTAATCCATACTCATATGTCATATGACACTTAAGAACCTCGACATCTCCAGTCGGTATCCTACTTGGTGCATCAACAATTACGTTAGCCTTTCCTTGGTGGTATTCTAAAAAAAGTCGTAGTCCTTCAGAAACTCCAACCATATGCGTTGTCTCGTATTTAGCTCTTTATGTGTGAAGATGTATTTCAAGCTCTTATGATCAGTGCAGAGTCTGAATATCTCTCCATACAGATGATATCTCCATATCTTTAGAGCAAATACCACCATTGTCAACTCTAAGTCATGAGCGAAATAATTCTTCTCATGTATCTTCAATTTGCCCTGGATGCATAAGCCCTTTGTGTATGTATCCCGCATCAACACACAACGTAGACCCGTATGAGAAGCATCTGTATATACCATGAATCCCTGTCCAGGTAGCTAACAAACTCTTCAGTTGAGCAAATGCCTCATCGCACTCCTCAAACAAATTAAATCTGACATCTTTTCGGGTCAATCTGGTAATCGATGAAGTGATATTTGAGAAATCCTTTATGAATATGTGGTAATATCCTGCTAACCCCATAATACTCCTAATGTCCATGATTAACGTCAGTGTCGGCCAATCCATAATAGCCTGAGTCTTGGCTGGATCTACAACAATTCCTGTTGCTCCAATAACATGTCCCAAAAACATAACCTCTAACAGCCAAAATTTATACTTGCTAAACTTGGTGTAGAGTTTGTGCACCCTCAAAGTTTGCAACGTTTCCTAAGGTGTTGCTCGTGATCCTATCGAGTCCTCGAATATATCAATATATCATCAATGAAAACTATCACGAAGCGGTCAAGAAATAGTTTCATTATTCGATGCATCAAATCCATAAACATGGCATGAGAGGTGGTTAAACCAAACAACATGACTGTGAACTGATAATGTTTATATTTCATGTTGAACGTTGTCTTGGACCTATCCTCATCTCTGATCCTAAACTGATGACACCATGATCTCAAGTCTATCTTGGAGAAAAATTGTGCTCCTCTAAGCTGATAAAAAGATCATCAATCCGTGGCAATTGAAACTTGATCCTGACCGTGATTTTGTTCGACTGTCTGTAGTTTATACACAACCTCGAAGTACCATGGTTCTTCTTTACAAACAGGACAGGTGTTGTTCATTGCGACATAGAAGGTGTAATAAATCCTTTATGTCCCAAATCCTGTAGCTGACTCCTCAACTCCTCCAGCTATCTTAGAGCCATGAGATATGATGGTATAGAAATAGGTCTAGTGCGGCGTACCAAATCAATAATGAAGTCTATCTCTCTCGATGGTGGTAAACCAGGTAAATCCTCTGAAAATATGTCTGGAGAATCGCACATAATCGGAATCTCCTCAAGTCTGGGTCGCCGACTCTCTGCTACTTTGTATAAAGATACTAAAGTTTCTATATATCCACTAGTCGCAAGTCGATCTCTTGTGCCATTAGCTCTCGGTGTACTACAATTATATGTGAATATGGGATGCCCTGGAATCTCAAATATCACTATTTTACTGAAATTCAATACGAGCGTGATACGCTGCTAGCCAATGCATCCCTAACAACGCGCCGAAGTCTAAGAACTCGAGAATCCAGAAGTTTGCAGGTAACTCTATCTCGCCTCTCTACTGGACATCCTTCAACAAGTCAATTAGGGTAAATCATATCCCCAACTGCGGTACTTAAAATCAAATGTATGTTAACCCTAACCGGTGTTAACCCTAAGATGCCTATTATTCGACCATAAATAAAAGATATTGTAGAGTCCAAATCAAACAAAACATATAAATCTCTACCATATATGGAAACTGTATCCTCAATGAGTCCTCACGTGGCATCGACATAAGGCTGTGATACCATGTGTATAACATCTCGACTCTGCGGTGGAATCACGACTACTGGCTATGAATAATCTCTAATCACATGCCCAACCTGACCACGCCTAAAGCAAGTAATTGACCTACACTAACTCTATATTTGATCCTAGGCTTATGGTTGTCTCTGTCCTTGTAGGGAACCATATCGACCTCTACCTCTACCTCTGCCTCGACCTCTAACACCCTACTGCTGCTGACGAGGCGCTAGTGGTTTTGGAAGAGCTGACAAAATAGTAGGAGCTGGCAATGCAGGTTTGACTGGTGGTGGCAAGGGTGGCCTACCAAATATAGTGTGTAAGGGATTAGAGGGTGATATAAGGTAGCTATCCCTGATCCCCGAGAACCTCTCTCCCATCTCATTTGTCCTCGCCCCTTTGTATCATCCTCTCAAACTTTACAGTCTAATCCGCTGACAATGCTGGTCACTATGGTTTCCCATCAACAACTCTGCTCAAGTAGCAGGTTTCGTGAGAAAATGCGCGCTCGTATATATCACCCAAAGTCCTGACACCTGAACTGACCACATAAAATTCTATATCTGGCCTTAGTCCATCTCCGTAATGGTATACATCCTTAGAGTCACCTCTCACTAAATCCCTAGCAAACTGCCTCAAATAATTGTATCTATCTCTGTAGCTCATCATCGACTCATTAGCTCCTTGTCTCGGGTTCGTGAACTCATTCCTCAACCTCTTCATAACTGCAGGTGGGAAGTACTGCTGATAAAACTTCCTTTTGAAGGCATCCCAAGACTCGAAATCTCTATCAGAAGTTACCTTCACAAGCCACCAAACATCGACGTCTCTCTGCAAAGTGTACGATGAAACCTCAGCCCGAAGTCTTTCCTCAAACCTCAAGACTCTATGCAGCTTCTCCTGAGACAATACACACTTCTCAATCTTCTCAAAATCTCGCTGACCATCAAAGTAAACTGGTTTGAGTCTAATGAAATCCTTCACCAACTGAACCTCTGCTGTCCAACTAGAAGATGCAGTGTTAAAGACGATGTATAAACTCTCTCTATGGCTGGTGTTGTCAATACCAGTATAGTTCGTACTACCGGAGCGGCTGGCGTCGATAATATGGGAGTATTAGTAGTAGTAGTAGTAGTAGTAGTAGTAGTAGTAGTAGTAGTAGTAGTAGTAGTAGTAGTAGTAGTAGTAGTAGTAGTAGTAGTAGTAGTAGTAGTAGTAGTAGTAGTAGTAGTAGTAGTAGTAGTAGTAGCGGGGGTCGTTGTCTGTACGGAGAAAAATGTGATGTCATCATGGCCATGAAATCAGCTAACTGTTGTCCTTGAGCAACTACTTGGTCGGATAGCCTCTGAAAATCATCAGCAGATGGAATATGAGGCTGGTTGCCACTAGCACCCGCATCCCCGCTATCTCGTGAATTAGCCATCAACGTATGCATGTTAATAGCGAATGCGAATCAACTATTACGTAGATAACACATATATACATATACAAACTAACATGTACATATAAGAAATCCCTATCTCACTTCCACTATCTTCCCAACTAATGATTTTTAAGTAAGGATCATCTGGTTTCCACAACTAAGATCTGTGTTTCCTTGTTTAAATTTTATTTGTTATTTATTAGAAAAGTTAGTCTTTTTATACCAACTATGACTTTGGTATCACATTGTAGAATAAGTACATTCCACTACCTAAGCTCTATAAACTTAGGTTCTATAAACCTAGGCTTTACAAACATAAGCTCTGATACCACCTATGACAACTCTTTCTCAAATTAGGGCATCGTTCGGCCTAATCCCATCATTAAGCTCTAATATCGCCACGTAGGACTTAACAACGAATTAGTCAACCTTTTTCTAATGTCTTATTGCTTACAATTTAACTATTCAAATAAGTATTTTCTTATCTTACGTCAATGAATAAATCGAGTTAATTAAAATTTTAAAACTTAGTTTATTCAGAGGAAATCTTAACAATTTATTAGAAGCTTTTAACATGATACCTAAGAATTGTGGAAAACCAGGAAATAAAGAACACATGCGTGTAATATATATATATATATATATATATATATATATATATATATATATATATATATATATATATATATATATATATATATGAAACGATGATAATATATCATCGTGTATCTGGTTAGGGTACTATCTCTTAACCCACAATATATATAACCTCAAAAGTATGTGGAAGACATATACAAATCATATAATAAAATCAAAAACCTATAAAATCCGATGTAGCAGCACTCCACTTGGTTAGAGGTAATCGTCGATCTTCTCTTTGCTTGGTCTGCTACTCGATGGATTTGCACCCACCGTCATAAAAATGACGGTTAGTACAGGAAAGTAAAAAGTAACATTGAGAGACATTTGTTCATATTCCTAATATACAACAAATATCTAAAAGAATAAAAATAGCAACTATGCTAGAAATGAATCATGTTATGAGATACTTCAGATAAACAAAATGAAAATGACACTCAACTAAGTAGTAATGACTTAAGGTCGATCGGTCGTGAGTTCTATCACAATGCCTTTTTCCACTATATAAGGATGAAGTTGTGCTCTACATCTCTGTTGAAGGTCGGAGCTGAGCTTTACACCTCTATAATCTTTCATAAGTGCCAGTTACTTGTGATATATGTGCTTGCGAACAACCCCCAGTCTCATACCACGTGTGCTGCGCGAGATAGTGGTGAGATCCTAATCACCTCATAAGTTTAGTGACCCTCGTGTGTTGCGCCATATCTATCATGTCATGGTCCTAGGTACAAAAACTACTTTCATTACCTAAGAAATGACACGGTTTAAGAATCCAACAAAGTAATTGATGTACAATATCATCAAATATCTACCTAATAGCATGCCATTTCATTTGATTAAGTATAACAATAATTCAAAAATGACATAGCACATAATTTAGAGTCAACGTGACTATTTAATCAATAATTAATACCATAATAGCAAACTCATGAAGTGAGAAAGGAAACAGGTCAAGGTATCTATAGTAAAATAGGCAAATTAGTCCAAAGGACTGGAATTGAATGACAAAACATGAATGAAATGTAAATAAATATCTCAATTAGTTTACTTACGATCCACGCAAACTTCCTAGCTATCCCGACCCCCCGACATCTCAAAACTCGTATCCGAACCCCCGAGACTCTTCCTTAGGTTCCTGATATCATTTAATATTTTGAATGTGTTTAGACCTTTTGTTATGGCATTGGAATTGTTTATAGTGTTTGAGTTTAAGTTAGGAAATTCTAATTCTTTGGGCTGTCATAGCACCTAGCGTGTAGAATAACATGATTAGCACGCTGGTGACCTTATTAGCGTGCTACCTCTTCTTACTAGCGTGATAATCAAAGTTAGCACGCTAGTTGGCACATCTAGAAAGCTATGTGTAGGAAAATTCAGAATTCTGCATTTTGAATTCTGGGTTTTCTCCATATATAGGCCACCCCAACACCATGAAACCCCTATTTTAACTCACCCAAAGATCCAAAACAACCCTCACAACAACTACAGGTAATTTATTTCATGAATTCATCAAATTAAGCTAAATTAGTAATGTAAATAGTATTACCTAGTTGTTGTAAACCATCAACTAGCTCGATCAACTCCTCTTAAACACTAAAATCTCCTTTATAATACTTGCGATCTCCTCTGAGCTTTCTTCTCCAGCTTACCTTAGCTTCTAAGTAAATAAAATGTGTTTATGCATGTGGATCTATCCAATCTTATATATTAAGATAAAATTGATTATTAGCTATTGATCTTAATGTACATATGTATCTCGAGACTAATCTAATGACTTACAACTTGACACATTTTTCACTAACTTTCCACTAACTTCGTCCAACTAATACCAATATAAAACTCAATTACTCTCTTGATGTGTTAACACGTATCACGAGAATCATTATATGACTATTATTTTAAATTGCTAGCTTAAGTACATTTAATATAAAATCAACTATAACAACATTATTTCAACTATATAAGCTACACTAAGCTTAAAATGAACTCACCACATCACTCTCTATCTTGGTCCCACGCTGACATGCATCTCGAGGCGCGTCCCTACACACGTTTTAACACCTAAACACAAGTAGAAGTGACTTAATAGCCTACACATATACAATACATTAAGCACGCATCACAATAAATCTAACATATACATTGGTCACTTCGCATCGGTCAATGCACGTATCTCGATGCGTGTCTCACGTCACTGATCCTGATTAAGGAAATCAAACTCGGATTAAGAATTTTGGTCGCGACAGTCTCAACCTGTATCAGGCCATTAATGATTAATAAAAATTTTCTTTTTCATTAAAAAAAGAATTTGTTTACTTTTTTATGCTCACAATATCTACAAGTAGTGGCAGGCAACGGTCTCTACAAAATCACCAAAATCGACTGGACTGGTCTAGTTTCTTAAACTTGCAGTTTAAAGGTAGTTTATAAAACTTGAAAACCGCAATTCAGTGGTTTGGTGGTGGTTTTTATTTCTAAAAAAACTGCGGTTTACATAACCAAATGACATTTTAGGAGTTTTCATAATTTTACAACCCTCAAAACCCTAACCTTATCATCCAAACACAATTTGTCAATTTGTTTCACCAAACCATGAAAATCGAAGGGCAGTTTGGTGGTTGGTCATGTAATAACATGTGTTTTGTTCTATTTTTTTTATATGAACATATATAGACTTTTATGGAATGTATGATTTATTTATTTTTATTTTTTTGAAAAATGTGTTGTAAGAAAATTGCGAAATCAAATGGACCAAAACATGCCAACCGTTTTGTAGTGGTTTGTAAAATTGTTAAATCAGGAACTCCCAATTTGGTGGCAATTCGAAGGTTTTCATAGTCAAATCGCAATTTGCCCACCCTACAATTGGGATGTATTTTATTTTTTTCGAAAAAGCTACAGTTGAATTCCAACTAAAATTCCTCTTCTCCAAATATGGCGTCACAATCGTGACCGCACGAACTGCTAAACGCAAGGACAACCTTAAGCGAAATGCCTCGCACTTCCACGCTCAATTTCCTCTCTTTCTCTCTGTTCAACTCTGTAATTTGATCTCTGATGAGGAAGCTGTGGCCCAATTTTGATCAAGAAGATGGCCTGGACATAGTTCTCGAGGTCCCAATCCCAGACGAGATGTTCAAGAAGATGGGCGACAAGGCCATCCAACGGTGGAAGAGCACCATCGCCTTGAAAAAGTCCCATTCCGTCACGAAATCCTTCTCCACATCCAGCGCCCCTAACCCCAATTCGGGTCGCAACGCAGAGCTTCAGCTACTCCTCAATGTCATCGGATCCACACTTCTCCCCCTCCAAGCCCCCACCGATCACGCCATGAATCGGCCCATCAGAGACACCTCAATTGTGAGCCTACTACTATCACTTTGAAACAGAGACCCCTGTTTTATGTTCTTGTAGATAGAAATGTCAATTTAATTGTGAAATCCCATTTTATATTTAATGATTTTATGCAAGAACCATCAGAGATACCTCCATTTCAAGCCCGCCCATCATAATCGATTCGCAGATTGATTGAATGTTATCTGTTTTTCAGGGGTCCCCTGTTTTTGTTTATGCCAATTTGATCGTGAATTCCCAACGCCCATTTTGTTATTATTGATTTTATGCAAGAGTCCCATTAAACATACCTCCATTTTAAGGCTAGCCATCATCTTCGATTCTCCAATTGATTCGATTCCATATGTTTTCTTAGATGCACTGTTTTCACCCATTTTGATTTTGTCTTTGTTTTGTTTTGTTTGAGTGTGTTGAATGGGTGATTATTAACATTACAGGAGGCTTCTACAGCGAAGTACATTGTTCAGCAGTACGTGGCGGCGATGGGAGGACCGGCGGCGTTGAACGCCATACGCAGCATGTACGCTATTGGGCAGGTGAAGATGAGTGCCTCGGAGTTTCATGTGGGTGAGGAGAATGTTAGGCCTAAAGATCATGGAGAGATCGGGGGGTTCGTTCTGTGGTTGAAGAACCCAGATTTGTGGTCGCTTGAATTGGTTGTGTCCGGTTGTAAATTGAGTGCTGGGAGCAATGGGAGAGTCACTTGGAGACAGTTCGCCCATCAGCATTCCCATGCCTCCAGAGGGCCCCCCAGACCCTTGAGACGCTTTTACCAGGTAATCTATCATCAGGACACCCACACTACTTGCCTTGGGGTTGCCCTGTTTTTGTTAGGACTGTTTGGTCTGTTTTTGAAAACAATTGAGCAATGAGAAGTGCTAGAATGACAATAGTAAGTCACACTATAAGACGCATTGAGTCACAAGAGTTGTGTGCCTCGAGATGCGGATATACACAAGTCTCATTGCTTAACACGTGGGTCGTGGTTACATGAAAAGCTTTTGTGAGCTAATGTGTCTTGTGGTGTGACATTGTTGTTGTCATTTAGTATTTTCTTTGAGCAATTGTGTTTTTGTATTCTTACATGTTCAAGCCAATCAATATGATTGCCAACCACGTTGTAGTGTAGTGGAAAAGCATTCTCTAAGCCTCTTAAGAAAAAAAAAGAAAAACTAATTTATGCAGACCAACCTATAAGACTAGGAAGGTCACAAAATAAGGTCTCAACATAAAGGAGTTATATGCATCAAGGTTTTTTTTTTTTTTTTTTTTTTTGATAAGAAAGAAACCAACTTTTTAATTGACATCGGTGGGACTAAAACCCCCACTCTCTAATATCACCAACTACACACTAAACCATTGGACCACCTAATTGGTTGGTCTATGTATCGAGGTATTGAGTCTCGTCTGTTTAACCCAACCTTCAATCATAACACTCAAGCTATTCTACTCATTTGAGAGCTTGATTGAATTATCCAAATGGGTAGACTAACTTAAATCGATCTAATGTAAGACCCATATGTGTAAAATGTCTCAAGGATTTCTCTATATTAAAGACTTTTTGGGTAACAGTCATTGAATTCTTCCTACTTCACCAAATCTTTTATTTTTGATACTATGTTGTCCAAGATTACCATGAATTATTTAATTTAGATCACACATCCACCCTACAAAAGATATGTCTCGAAAAAGTAATAGATTTTCAAATTTATGAATTCAAAGCTGCCCAAGTGAATATCTAGTAGATCCCAAGCTCGATTACTAACAATTGTGGTATTACAATTATTTCAGGGGCTTGATCCGATGGCAACAGCGAACCTATTCGCGGACGCAATGTGCATAGGAGAGAAAATCATCAACGAAGAGGACTGTTTCATACTAAAAAAGGAATCGAGCCCTGCGATTCTAAAGGCACGAAGCAGCGAAAGCTTTGAGATAATCCATCACACAATCTGGGGCTACTTCAGCCAGAAAAGTGGGCTTTTGCTACAATTAGAGGACACCAATTTGCTTAGAATCTCAAAAGGGGAAGACAGTGTGTTCTGGGAGACAAGTATGGAGTCTGTGATCAAAGATTACAAGTACATTGAGGGTGTGAACATTGCACATGGTGGGAAGACAACAGTGACTTTGTTTAGATATGGAGAAGGGTCATTCAATCACAAAAGGAAAATGGAGGAGTTGTGGACTATTGAAGAAGTGGATTTCAATGTTTGGGGTTTGTCTAAGGACTGCTTTTTGCCACCAGCAGATTTAAAGTTTGAAGAGAACTATCATGGTTGAGGTTGAGAGAGTGAGAACTGTTTTGCAGATATGATTGATTTTGAGAGGTAATTCTTTTAGGAAAATGCTACAGTGACAACAGAATGCATGAGGCGCCACAAATAATCGTGTTATGTACCTCCAGTTGCGCATGACTGGCAGGTGAGGTGAATCTAACTGTTTTTATAGGTGGTTGCGCATTTTGTTGTGTTGTTGTTGTAGACGATCCCAATTTTTTACATCTGTTAATTTGATGCTGTATGTAAAGAAATTTTCAGGTGAAAAAGAACTCTGTGTATATGTGTGTGAGCCAATTGGAGCTTGCACACGTCTTCAACATTTTGATCAATTTTGATTGAACACACAAGAGTTCCTCCTCATAAAAAAAGCGATCCATCTAAGTTCTTTTTTGTTTTTTGAAGTGGATATTATTGGAATGCTAATTTAGTATATAATGGTATAGCTGGACGAAGTATGAATAATTATTGATGTGCCACCAGATCGGACCGTGTTGTTCCTTAGATTTTTTTTTTTTTTTTTTTTGTGCCAAATGAAAGAAAATGCTAGTGTAACTTCGAGATAGGGCACGTATAGGTCGAACACTTGCTATGAGTGTCCCTTGATCTTTACCAAGTTGTGTGTGTGCACATATCTCAAGGCGCATCAAAGACACACACAAGTGCGGACCCAACCTATGGTTTATAAATATTGAGCTCTTAAATGATGAAGTTAAAGAAACCGACTATTCATTAAAAAAAAAGGACACCAACTGTCATGGACATCGAGCACACTTGCATCATTTTAGCGCTATTCTTAAATCATCTAATATCGTTATCCCTTCCCTTCTTTGCCCGCTAGAGCATTACTTATCTAAATCGTGTAGTATTGTCATCCCTTGTTTGGCCACTAGAGCAGTACTTACTAGGGAATCCATTATCCTCAATTTGGGCATGTTAAAAGGGCAATAAGTTGAATACTTTTCCTAAAAAAATAAAAAAGAAGTAGGGAATCCATTAAAACATTCTCAATACTAACATAGATTAGAAAAAAAAAAAAAGTTAAGATAAGTAAACATTATCAAAGCATGGCAGAGGCGATAAAAAAAAGTGTGTGAGCCGATTTCGTCTCCAAATTAGGGCTCGGTTGAAGATCGTCGAATTAAGTTACATTTGGTAGAGTAGATGTAATGCGTGTGTGGCGATTTTTTCAAATGTTAAAAAATTAGGAAATCGTGGTTCTCGCCACACAGGCGAGGCATGTGTCAACTGCCGTCTCGGCCTTGGCCGAGACATAAGCTAATATTTTTGGGAAGTCGCATCTCGGCCACGAAAGGCACGGAAGAGTTAGCTGCGTATCGGTTGTCCACTTGAGAGGTCTCGTAGGCTCGGTCGTCATAAGACGAGAGTCGGGCGAATTGAAATGGTCAATCCATCTCGGTGGTGTACAACCGAGAAATTGAAATGAGACTCGAAGATATATTGGAATACTTGTCGGTCATGGGTGACCGAAAAAAAGAATAAATAAGTATCAAACTAAAAATAATGTCTCTTCCTAAAATTGCAACCATCTACACAAGGCGATAAAAAAATCAGTAGAACATTAATCGGCTTTAATATCAGAGCAATAAATAATAGTGTTTAAAAACTATTAGAAAAGATGAGGTTTAAATGGCGGTAGCCGTTATCTATGATTATTATATAAATCAACAAATCTATTTAGATTTTTTTGTGTCGGACTCAAAAACTTTTTCCTAATAATTTTATCTCTGACGCAAACCCTAAACTCGTCGACTTGTTTTCATCGGATCTCTCTTTTCCTCGCCATTACCATTGTTCTTCGTGCGATTTAAATGTAGCGATCTTGTCTGCCTAATCAATCAAACAATCAAAATTCAAGAAATTGAAAGCAAAAATGGAAATGTCGAGATGAGATATGTAGTCTTCGTAAGTATGTTTTTCACCAATTCGAGATCTTTGGATCATCGTACGTATGTTCTCAACCTATTCGAGATCTTTGGATCGGTATTAGAGGAGCTACACCAAAAGTATGTCGAAATCTTCACATCTAGAAACCCTAAATTTTTTAATCTGCTGCGATTTTGTGCTCACAGCTCATTTTGGGGTTCGATTTGTGTTCCATGACCTAATTTGTCGCAGTTTCTCACAAGTTCGTCTTTGTTTTCTTCATATTTTGCCAAGGATTCTCTGGCAGTTCACTTGAGACAAAGGTATGCCATCCGTTCTAGATTTGGTGTTGGTTTGATTTGATTTGTGTTCTTCGGTTGTAGGTCAGGTGTTTTGTTTGGTTTAATTTGTGTTCTACGGTTCTAGGTCTGGTTAGTTGTTCAAATGGTGCTAGAGTATGCAAGAAATAGGGTTTTTATGTGAGTTAATCATGTACCGAGTTTAGTGGTTTGGTTGAATCTTCTTGAGAAAATCTCGAATTGGAACATTAATTGTCGATTTGTGCTTGCATTTTAATGCTGATTTTTTTTACCTAAGAAGGAAAATTGATATCTTTATGAACATTACAGAGAAGCGGGGATCTTCATGTCACAACGAGTATTATCATAGAATCAATTTAAATTGATTATCAATTTGTGCTTGCATTTTAATGCTGATTTTTTTCCTTTCGAGTTTTTAAGTGGATCCTACGAAAGATGATTCTGCTTCTTTGCTTATTTGTTGTTTCAGGGGTTGTGCTTCTTGTTCTTAGTATGGTTTAGTTTAGGGTGTTTGATTTGCAGTTGCGATTCAGGAAGTACCAAGGGGTGTTTGAGTTTTCACAAACTTGTGGCTTTTGCGCTGGAACATTGATAAGGATCAGAGGGGTGATAGTTGGGAGTGTGATTCGGATGAATCCGACTTTGAAGAGCATTGAAGCAGTTCTGGAGGTGAGCCGCCAGCTTTACCTTAACTTGCTTGTTGATTGGTTGTAATTTTGATGAACAATTTTCATTGATTTGGACTAAAGCAAGAGGTAGTTTTGTTTTTTGATGGGAAGTGAGAGCTATTTTTACATATCATATATGTGACATTCCTTTTGATTATTTGATGTGATCTGCAAACAATGCCACCATGGTCTTTGGAGCAATTGGAAAGTCAATTTCTCATGTTGGTCGAAAAGTATTATATTTGGAACTTGTTAGTGACAGTAATGCAGTCAACTGTATTAAATCAAGGGGAGTAGATGGTTGGACCCATGTTGCCTCTTATCCCTAATAACTTAGGACTGAGGCATAATTGTTTTTAGTGAGTGATTGTCATCCAAAGGTGGGTTACGGATACAACTTTAACAAAAACAATGTACCAATGTACCTTACTTGATTATGAGCTTCATCTTAGCAATTGGTGGAGGCATGCATTTTTTTATTTTTTCTTGGCTTGTATATATAGAGAAACACAGGATGCTGAATTATCTGTATTTCTGTCTTAGTTTTCACATGCTTCAGAATTGTGTTTTAGAAGATGATTCATAGAAAATCTATCATATTGTTTCAAGTTTCAGATTGTAATAAGTTAGAGCTTTTTCTCTATGTTTGAATAAATATACCAGAGTTGCTAGTTGGTGATATGTTTTCATTTACAGTCTCTGAATCTCACTGCTTCTAAGTATGTTTCTAAACCTCAGTTATAGTTCATCTGTATTTTTTTTGCTGAATGCATAATTGAAGTACTGAGTGACTTATTTTTGTCTGATTACAGATCCTTGGTGCATTAGTTCCTCATATAGGTTCTGACATTAGTATAAAGTCGGCTCTTCTTTGGACACCATGGTTTTGCTGGCTAGAAAGTATACAGATCAACTGCTCCCATTTTGTTCTCATATTAATGATATGTGCTTCAAATATGCTTTTATTCTTTAATGATCAGATAGTATTTGCAAGTTTACCTTCTCTGATTCTCTTTATTCAGGCATCCTTAATTACTTCGATGGATTTAATATTGCAAATCTTCACATGGTATTGAAATTACTAATTTTTTCTTCAAGAGTTTTTCTTTTTTCTTCCTATTAAGAACCTGTTTCATATTTTAACTGATTGGTGTTTTGTTGTAGGTCTACGAGGTCTTTAGTCTGTTATCCCTGTCAGCTCAATCTAATGTAAAGTCCGTTGGCTATTCTATTGCGAATGAACTCTTGATGATTATGAGAAAGCAGGTACAGGAGAAATTAGTACTTTTCATGGCGACTTTTGTTTTGTTTTATTTTGTGATAGTGAAGTAAATTTATGTGTACCGAGATTTATAGCACTCCTAGGCTCTCAAGTGACCTTACTTATTTTTGAAGGCATTCTCTTTGCTTCCTCTCATCACTGATGAGTTGCCATTATTGGTTTTACAAAAAGAACATAACCTCAATTGCAAATTATGTGTGCATTTTATGAAAAATTAATTGTAAATGTGAAGTGGGTTCGTAGAATTTGATACTGTGATACAGAAATAAATTAATTTATGTGATGACCTGTCATGGTCCAAATTCTTAATTGTAATTTAATTTTCGACAGGCGAGATGGTCGAGGTGTAATGTATATGTTAGATTTGTTGTGATGTATGCTTAATGTATTGTGTATGTGTAGGCTATTAAGTCACTCCTACTTGTGTTTAGGTGTCGAGATGTGTGTGGGGATGCACTTCGAGATGTGTGCCGATGTGGAATTGGAGTAGATAGTGATATGGTAAGTTGGTTTAAGCCTAGTGTAGCTTAAATAGTAATATTAATGTGGCTAATATTAAATGTAATCTAAGTTGGCAAATTAAAACAATAGTCATATGATGATTCTCGAGATACATGTTGACACATCAAGAGATCAATTGAGTTTGATATTAGAGTTAGTTGAAAGAAGTTAGTGGCGAGTTAGTGTGAAATGCGTCAAGGTTAAGGCTATTAGATTAGTTTCAGTATACGTGTGTACATAAAGATCAATGACTATCAATCAATTTTATCTAAATATATAAAATTGGATTGATCAACACATGCAAACCAAGCCATTTCATTTCCAAAACTTAGGAGAGAAGAAAACTTGCTGGAAAAGGAGAAGAAGATCAACAAGACTTGTCGAGGAAGATTTGGTGATTTTGATGTGTTGATCAAGTTAGGTGTGTTCATCAACTAGGTAATTCTATTTACTCTAGTAAATTAAATTAATTTGATAAATTCATGATATAAATTAAATGTGGCTGTTATTATGTTGTTAATGGTTTTTTGGGTCTCTGGAGGTGTAGTAAAGAGATCTCAATGTGTTGAAAGTTGGCCCTACTAAAGAAAACTCAGAATTCAAAGTGTAGAATTCTTAGTTTTCCTGCCCATAGCGTGCTAGGTATGATCAACTAGCGCGCTAACTGCATATAGTGCGTTAGAGAAACTTGATAGCATGCTACTGAGGTTAATAATGAGCTAGGTAGGTTACCTACCGTGCTAGGTCTTATGACAGCTCAAAAATCTGAATTTTCTAACTTAAACTCAAACATTATAAACAAGACCAATATCCTAACTAAAGGTTTAAACATACTCAAAAACATGTTTAATGATATCAGGAACCTAGAGAAGAGTCTCAAGGGTTTGGATACAAGTTTTGAGGTGTTGAGTGACTTGATTAGCTAAGAAATTTGCGTGGATTGTAAGTAAACTGATTAAGATATTTATTACATTTCATTCTTGTCTTGTTATTCATTTCTAATTATTTGAACTGATTTGCCTATTGTACTTTATATACCATGACTTGTTTCCTTTCTCATTTCATGAATTTTCTATCGTAGTATTATTTGTTTGTTGAATAGTCTCATTGACTCTAAATCATGTACTATGTCATTTTTTATGGTTGAGACACTTAGTCAAATGAAATAGCATGCTATTAGGTAAGTGTTGATGATATTGTATTCTAAATTCCTTTAGGCATTATATATGCAAGTACATTGTTGGATTCCCAAATCATATTTTTTCGTAGGTATGAAAGTATTTCTTGTATCTAGGACTATGATATGATAGAGATGTGCACGGTACACGGGGTCATTGAATTTTGGGGTTGTTAGGATCTCACCATTAACTTGTGCAGCACACGAGTTATGAGAATCGAGGTTATTGGCAAGTATACATCACATGTGACTGACATTTGTGATTGATTATAAAGGCATAGAGTACAACTCTGATATTCAACTGAGATGTAGAGCTCAACTCCATCTTGAGATAGTGGAATAAAGGTTGATATGATGCAATTCACGGCCGATCGACCCTAGATCATTGCTACTTAGCCGAATGTCATTTTTATTTTATTTAACATGAGTATCTTTTAGCATGACTTCTTTTCAACATAGTTTCTATTATTATGCTTTCAGATACTTGTTGTATATTTGAAAATGTGAACAAATGTTTTTCAATGTTACTTTCTACTTTCATTTACTCACCGTCATTTTTATGACGGTGTGTGCAGATCTATCGAGTAGCAGACCAGACAAAGTGAATATCGATGACTACCTCTGAGCCAACGAGTGCTGCTACGCTTGATTTTGTAAGTTTTTAGTTTTCTTGTATGACTTTTAGACGTTTTTCATATGCTTTTGGGGTTGTATATAATATGGGTTGAGAGATAGTACCCTGACCAGATTATGTTGATATATTTTATCGACATTTTATTATATAAATGCATGTGATTTTTATTTCCTGATTTTCCACAATTTTGAGGTATCATGTTAAAAGCTTTTGCTAATTTGTTAAGACTTCGTAGAATAACTTTAAGTATTTCAAACTTTTAATTAACTTTGATTTATTCATTGACGTAAGATAAGAAAATATTTATTTGAATAATTAAATTGTAAGTAGAAAGACATTGGAAAAAGGCTGACTAATTCGTTGTTAAGTTCTACGTGGCGATATTAGGGCTTAATGATAGGAATAAGCCGGGTGGTGCCATAATTTGAGAAGGGGTCGTCACAGGTGGTATTAGAGCCTAAGTTTATAGAACTTAGGTAGTGGAATGTAATTATTCTACAATGTAATACTGAAGTTACAGTTGATATTAAAAGCCAACATTTCTCAATAAGCTATACACAAATTTAAATGAAACAAAAACAAATTTTAGCTGTGGAAAACAGATGATCCTTGCCTAGAAATCATTAGTTAGGAAGTGAGTAAAAGTGAGATGGGGATATCTTATTTGTACATGTTAGTTTCGATATGTAATACACAAATTTAAATGAAACAAAAACAAATTTTAGTTGTGGAAAACCAGATGATCCTTGCCTAGAAATCATTAGTTAGGAAGTGAGTAAAAGTGAGATGGGGATATCTTATTTGTACATGTTAGTTTCGATATGTATATATGCGTTATCTACGTGGTAGTTGATTTGCGTTCGTTATCAACTTGCAAACATCGATGGCTGATTCACACCATAGCAAGGATACATGTGCAAGTGGTAGCCAACCTCATATGCCATCAGCTAATGATTTTCAGAGGTTATTTGATAGAGAATCAGCTCAGGGATAACAGTTGGCCGAGTTCATTGTCGTTACTACTACTACTACTACTAATACTACTACTGCTATTGATGATGATGATGTTGCTGTTGCTGATGTTGTTGCTGCTACTACTACTACTACCACCGCATTATCGACCACAACCGTTGCGATAGTACAGACTGTATCGGTAGTGATGACACCAGCCATAGAGACCGTTTATACACTGTCTTTCACTCCTACATCTTTTAGCTTGACAACATAGGTTCAGTTGGTAAATGATTTCATTAGATTGAAGCCAATTTACTTTGATGGTCAACGAGACTTTGAGAAGATTGAGAAGTGAGTTTTGTTTCAGGAGAAGCTGCATAGAGTCTCGAGGATTGAGGACAAACTTTGAGGCTAAGATTTTGTCATACACTTTGCAGAGAGACATCGATGTTTGGTGGCGTGCGGTGATAGCTTCTGAAGGTGAGTTTGAGTATTGGGATGCCTTTAAGAAGACGTTCTACTAGCAATACTTCCCACCTGCAATGATGAAGAGGTTGAGGAAGGAGTTTATGAACTTAAGACAGAAAGCTGACGAGTCAGTGATGAGTTACATAGACAAATATAGTTATCTGAGATAGTTTGCTGGGGATCTAGTGAAAGATGATTAAGATGATGTATATCATTTTGGAGATGAATTGAGACTAGATATAGGCTTTAGTTTATCCGTTCGGGTGCCAAGACTTTGAGCAAGATTTTTGAGCGTGCACTTTCTCATGAGATTTACTATCTGAGTAGAGTTGCTGATGAGACACCGTTGGGACTAGCATTGTATATGGATCGAACTGCAGAGTTTGATAGGAGAAGACAAAGGGGGCGAGAAGACAAAGGGGGCAAAGGACAGAGGAGATGGGAGAAAGGTTCTCAGGGATCAGGGATAGTCACAACAGCTATACCTTATGTATCACCCCTACCCTGCAAAAGACTATAGTTAGTAGACCTCCCTTGCCAC
This sequence comes from Stephania yunnanensis, assembly GCA_039657365.1. Classification (NCBI taxonomy): domain Eukaryota; kingdom Viridiplantae; phylum Streptophyta; class Magnoliopsida; order Ranunculales; family Menispermaceae; genus Stephania; species Stephania yunnanensis. The sequence continues at coordinate 24,227,043 of CM077580.1, forward strand.
CACCAGTTATACCTGCGTCGCTAGCTCTATTACTTTGCCAGCTATACTAGTGTCGCGTTAGTAGCATCAAGATGGTAGAGGTTGAGGCAAAGGTAGAGGTCGAGATGGTTTTTGACAAGGACATAGATAGGCACAAGCCCAGGATTAGACAAAGAGTCAATCTAGGCTGATTACTTGCTACAGATATAGTCAGATTGGGCACGTGATTAGAGATTGTCCACAGTTAGCAGCTGTGATTCCACAGTAGAGTCGAGAGGGTGGACACATAGTAGCACAACTTGATGCTGATGCCACACAAGGATCATTAAGGGTACAATTTTCATATGTAGTAGATCTTTATATATATTTTTTGATTCAAGTTCTACAATATCTTTCATTTCTAGTCGCATGATAGACTTCTTAAGATTAACACCAGTTATAGTTAGCATACATTTAATTTTGAGTACCGCAACCGATGATATGGTTTACCCGAATTATTTTGTTAAGAGATGTCCAGTAGAGATAGGTGGGGTAGAGTCATCAATAGAGTTCAGAGTTCTCGAGTTCTTAGACTTCGACTCATTTTTATGGATTGATGGGCTAGCAGCGTATCACGCTTATATTGACTGTTTTAGTAAGACACCGATATTTAAGATTTCAAGGCATTCTATGTTCACATATAATGGTAGTACGTCGAGAGCTGAAAGCATTAGAGGTCGACTTGCAATTAGTGGAGAGATGGAGACTCTGGTATCATTATATATAGTAACAGAGAGTTATGAACCTAGATTTGAGGAGATTCCGATCGTGTGCGAGTTTTTAGACATGTTTTTAGAAGATTTAATTGGTTTACCACCACTGAGAGAGATAGACTTAATCATTGAGTTGGTATCAGGCATTAGGCCTATTGGCTCCGAGAGAGTTGGAGGAGTTAAGTCAACTCTAGGATTTGGGATATAATGAATTTGTTACACTTTTTATGTCGTCATAGAGAGCACTTGTCCTGTTTGTGAAGAAAAGGGACGATACTTTGAGGTTGCGTAACGACTGTAGGCAGTTGAACAAGATCACAATTAGGAACAAGTATCCATTACTGCAAATTGATGATTTATTTGATCAATTGAGAGGAGCACAGGTTTTCTCCAAGATAGACATACGATCATGGTATCATCAGTTTAGGATCAGGGATGATGATATGTCCAAGACAACTTTCAACATGAGATATGGACATTATCAATTTACAGTCATGCTGTTTGATTTGACTAACACCGTTGCCATGTTTATAAATTTGATGCATATGGTGATGAGACCGTTTCTTGACTTCTTCTTAATAGTTTTCATCGATGATATATTGATATATTTGAGGACTCGAGAGGATTACGAGCAACACCTCAGGGAGAAATTGCAGACTTTGAGGGAGCACATACTCTATGCCGAGTTCGGTAAGTGTGAATTTTGATTGTTAGAGGCCAAGTTTTTGGGAGATGTTGGAGCAATAGGTATTACTGTAGATCCTGTTAAGATTCATGCTATTATGGATTGGCCAACACCGACCTCAGTTACGAAGATCAATAGTTTTATGGGGTTAGGATATTATCATAGATTCGTAAGGGATTTCTCGAAAATTGCTTCACCGATGACCAGATTCACCCTGAAAGACGTCAGATTTGATTGTTTTGAGAAATGCGATAAGGCATTTGCTCAGCTAAGATGTTGTTGACTATCGCACCAGTGCTGATATTTTCAGAGGCTGGACATGGATTCTTGGTATCTACAAATGCTTTTCATACAGGTCTAGTTGTGTGTTGATGCACGATAGAGGCACGGTGGTTTATGCATCTATAAAACTAAAGATACATGAGAAAAATCATTCTACTCAGGATTTAGAGTTGGCAGAAATGGTGTTTGTAGTAAAGAGATCCCAAAGTGTTGAAAGTTGGCCATATGTAGAGAAAACTCAGAATTTAAAGTGCAAAATTTTGAGTTTTTCTGCACATAGTGCGCTAGGTATGATCAACTAGCGCTCTAACTGTGTATAGCGCTGGAGAAACTTGATAGCACGCTAATGAGGTCAATAACGAGCTGGTTAGCCTACCCAGCTCGCTTGGTCCTATGACAACCCAAAAATTTGAATTTCCTAACTTAAACTCAAACACTATAAACTAGACCAATATCCAAATTAAAAGTCTATACATACTCGAAAACATGTTAAATGATATCAGGATACTAGGTAAGAGTGTCGAGGGCTTGGATACGAATTTTAAGGTGTCGAGAGGCTGGATTAGCTAGAAAATTTGCATGGATTGTAAGTAAATTGATTGAAATATTTATTTATATTTAATTCATATCTTGTTATTCGTTGTTGGTCATTTGGACTAGTTTTCCTATTGTACTCTATATACCATGACTTGTTTCCTTTCTCTTTTATGAGTTTGCTATCATGATATTATTTGTTTGTTGAATAGTCTCATTGACTCTAAATCATTTGCTATGTTATTTTTGATGGTTGAGACACTTGGTCAAATGAAATAGCATGCTATTAGGAAAGTGTTAATGATATTGTATTCTAAATTCCTTTGTGCATTATATATGCAAGTACATTGTTGGATTCCTAAACCATATCTTTTTTTAGGTATAAAATTAGTTCTTATATATGGGATCATGATATGATAGAGATGTGCGCGGCACACGGGGTCACTAGAATTTCAGGGATGTCTAGATCTCACCGCTAACTTGTGCAGCACACAAGGTATGAGACTCGAGGTTGTTGGCAAGTATTCATCAGGTGAGTGACATTTGTGATTGATTATAGAGGCATAGAGCTCAGCTCCGATCTTCAACTGAGATGTAGAGCTCAGGTCCATCCCGAAATAATGGAATAAAGGCTGATGTGATGTAACTTACAGTCGATTGGCCCTTGATCATTACTACTTAGCCGAGTGTCAGTTTCATTTATTTAATTGGAGTATCTTATAGCTTGATTTTTTTCAGCATAGTCGCCATTCTTATGCTTTTAGATATTTGTTATATATTTGGAAATGTGAACAAATGTCTCAGTATTACTTTCTACTTTCTTGTACTCACCGTCATTTCTATGACGGTGGGTGCTGATACATTGAGTAGCAGACCAGACAAAGAGATCGACAACTACCTCCGAGCCAGCGGAGTGCTGCTACGCTTGATTTTTTAGGTTTTTAGTTTTATTGTATGACTTTTATACATCTTTCATATACTTTTGGGATTGTATATATTATGGGTTGTGAGATAATACACTAACCAGATACATGTTGATATATTTTATCGCCGTTTCATTATACATATGCATATGATTTTTGTTTCTTGGTTTTCTACAATTCTTAGGTATCACGTTGAAAGTTTTCGCTAATTTGTTAAGACTTCCGCTGAATAACTTTAAGTATTTTAAAATTTTAATTAAATTTGATTTATTGATTGACGTACAATAAGAAAATATTTATTTGAATAGTCAAATTATAAGTAGAAAGACATTGGAAAAAAGCTGAATAATTCATTGTTAAGTCCTACATGGCGAGATCAGGGCTTAATGACGGGACTAAGCCAGACGGTACCTCAATTTGAGAAAGGGTCGCCACATGACTCAGGTCCTTGCAAATTGTTCATTGAAAGGGACAATTTAAGGTAGTTTACAGTGGTTGCTCAATTAACTAAGGATAATATTCCTTAAAAATGAAGTTTGTTTTTTCTTTTCATTTATTTTTCATTACTTCCCCAACTAATCTGGGAGCGAGGCTTTGTTGTTGTTTTATTTTTCATTGTTTCTATTTAATGCTCAAGTAGCTCTGCATATTTGAAGGCAATTAGCTCAAGTGTTATGTGACATTCAAGAATTTTATAAACTTGATTAGATGACTAATTAAGTATTTTCAAATTAAATTTGAAATTTAGGTATTCGAGTCGGGACCCACATGTTATGGATCGGAGATCACAAATTGTAATATTATTTTTGTGTTGTGTGCATATTTGATCCATTATACATTATTTCAATGCGAGATAATGTCAAGTGGGGTGTATATGCGGTGTCCGTGAGTTTTATTTCGCGTTGAGAATAGTTCTCGATTATTGGTGAAATTAAGGTATTTTTTGAAATTTAATTTCGGCATAAATTGAAGAGATAATTACAAAATTAAATAAAATAATTAAGAAATTGGTGGGTGGCTAGTGTAACGCGGGGTCGAGGGTGACACGCGTGGGATGTGCAATAGTGTGTACGTTCGAGGGGTGGTCATTGACGCGTGTGGCGAATTTATAGCCATGAAAATACATAGGTTTGTATATATATATATAAATGAATCATATTGTTTAATTTAAATAAAAATATACATTAGATTCGCCTCGAGATACACGTAGCGTGACCATCGAGGAAGTGAATAATGGACTATTTGGTGGCTATTGGTGAGGTGAATACACACCTTGAGATGCATGCTGTCCAATCTCAAGAAAATCAAGTGATTTAATGGTTAGTTATAAACCATTTTGATCTACCTCGATATTCGCAATACGTATTTCGAGGAGATCAATACAATTGATTTTGTTAAGGCAGTTAAGTGGTGATTGTCTTGTTAATAGCCACAAAATTCTTCAGGATTCACTAACCTGCGTGATCAAAACTTATCGTTTAGAAAACAAACCCTATATTCCTACAACAAGTCGAATGTCTATGCAAAACAACCAAATGTAATCCAAATTCATGAAAAGTACACACTAACCTTCTTTAGATCTCTGAAATAACATCACCACCTCCAGTACATTCTCCAACGACCTTCACACAACGAGCCCTCGTCTTCGGCGGCAAATCAACTCAACAAGCGTGAGGAACCCACCAAGCAATAGCTTCGACCTCCAAATCGAAGGGAATACATGAATTGCTGGCTATATATACGAAACAAGGGCTTAGGGGCAACAATTTCAAATTTGGGTTTTGGCTTTTTGGAGTAGGATGCTCGTTTTTCAACCTAAGGGTGCCCTGATAATTCGGATGCCCTGAGAAAGAGCTAGAGTGCACATAGCCGCACTCTACACATATATTGTTAACAATTAGCTAGTTCTAGCAATTAAGCTGGATTTGGCTTTATTGTTTATAAATTTGATTGATGCAGGGGTGGTGATATCGATGATTTGAAATAAAACGACGAAGGATATGCGCTATTGTTTGGTGGATCGACATTCGAAGAGATCGCTAGAGCGAAGTTCCCATATGGCCTTCTTTATGGATTGCATGGTTATTGGGTGCCAAAGGACTATCTATCACTTCTGTTGGTTGATACTTGATATTAAAGGCTTCCTTCACTTGTGCTCCCTCCTAAAACAAATGATTTTTATTAAAATAAAGGTCACAATTACTCCATGTTTCAAGTAGTATACAGTCAGTGATATCAATTCAAGCAAACAATACATAAGATACTTCATATCTGTTATTATTATTTGTAAAAAAAAAGCTATATGCTGTTAAAACAACTTTCATTTTTTAAAAAAATTGAAAACCCTAAATGCTTCCTTATATGTGAAAATCAGATACAAAGTTTTCTATATAATAACTATGCACAACCGTTACAAAAGGCCTTGTCTTTTCGTAATGCCTCATAAGATGATAGTGGTTGTATCGATTTTAAACCGATACGAAAGCCTTTAGTAACGGTTTCAAACCATTATAAAGGTCATTTATGCTCTAATGAATATAAAAGACGTCTACTTCACTATCTAATTCTAGTCATTGAATTTGACAAAAAAAAAAGAATTTCTAGTCATTAATACAAAGATATCTAGAATGTCGCTTCTGCATTTCCTCCTATAAAAACTAGTCGTAGACATGTGATTCGCATGCGAGCAAGATAGAGTATTAATATATCAGATAAAAATTAATTTGATGAGAAGAAAAAAAAAGAACTTATTATACAACCTCGATAGTCGCCAAAACATTTATGGTTAGATGGATTAGACATCACTTGCCAAAAGGAAAGATTTAGGGAGATCATGAGTTCGACTCCCGCATAAGTAAAAAAACCCTCGATGTTCTCGAAGCAACATTATCCAATTTCTTTGGTAGAGAAGAGTGAGATATACAACTCAAAAATACTTTTTATACACATACATGCTAAGTAATTATTTGGAGAAATTCAATTTCCTCCCAAAAATTACCAAATTGCTTTAATCACCTTCACAACAGAATAGAATCCTACCCATCACATCTAAGAAAAGTATAAACCTCACTAAAAAATAACTAACGTTGACATCTTGTGTTTCACGGCTTGCTCGAGTATAATATCTTAAATAAAAATGAATTTGATGAGATTTTTTAAGAAATAGTCGCTATCCAAACTATTGTAAGGATGTTAAAGAATAAGGTACTATGAAATTTTACCTATCCATGCCTATTTTACGATACTAATACTACGTACTTGTTCCAAGTCGGATCATAATATGCATATATATGTACATTAGTGCCCATTATTAATTAACCATATTAGAATTATCAAGGTCTTTTAAGATGTAAGTGGGTAGGGTACCCGTAAAACATCCCCTATTATAATATGCATATATATGAACACCAACACCCATCATTAACCCTATTAAAACTATCAAACTCTTTTAAGATGTAAGTGGGTAGCGTAGCCGTGAAACATTCCATACCCGGACCAATCCCGAACACAATTATAATATGCATATAAATATCCTCATACAACCAACCCCAATCTCTATTAGAATTATCAAATCTCTTACAAAGATGTATATGGTAGGGTACGTAGTGAGATTTTTTTTCAACATGTACTTGTTTTTGGAGAATAATAATAATATTATTATATCAGTCTCACGAGATATGACTCTATTAGAATTAGAATTAGCAAACTCTAATCGGGGATACAAACGGGTAGGGTGCTCACGAGATTCTTCAACCCATTTAATGATAATAATACTCAACATGTCCTAACTCAACTATAGTATGCATGCAAACATTAATGTTAGAAGAAAACAGTTCAGTTAGAACTTCATAAATGACAAAATTAGTACCCTATCCTCTATCCTACATAAAGAGTGATTATTGTGGGATCTTTGTGTCATGTCATTGAGGGGAAAAAAAAATTGAAAATATAGCTAAGTTTGATGTTTTAGTTTGTGTTGTGTTATGTTGTATATATATATATATATATATATAGAGAGAGAGAGAGAGAGAGAGAAAGAAAGTTATCCTAATTAACAAACGAAAAAAAAAACGAAAAAAATAGCTAAGATACGAAGAGAGAGAGAGAGAGAGAGAGAGAGAGAGAGAGAGAGAGAGTTATCCTAATGAACAAATGAATAAAAAAAACGAAAAAATAGCTAAGATACGAAGTTTTAGTTCATGTTGTGTTGATATTAATATAAATAGATTAGGCTTAAAAAATACATGTTATACAATACATATAGAAAGAGATTTAAGTGTGTTATCTCGATTATGAGACGAAACAAAAAAATTGAAAAAAAATAGCTGAAGTAAACAGTTTTAGTTTATGTTGTGTTACAATTAGTGATTAGGCTAAAAAATAGCCCTTTAAAACAAAAAAAATCGAAAAAACACAATATACTAAAAAATAGCCACAATATTAAGAAAAAAATACGTGAAAAAATATGAAAGACAAAAAAAAGATAATTAAATGGCTCAAAAAAGACAATAAAATCTAAGCCCCTACAAAAATTGGAAACTAAAAAAAAAACTGAAAAAAATTATTAAATATATCTAAAAAACATTAGAAGACAAAAAATAGCTAAAAAGAAAAATCGGGAAGAAAAATACTTTTGGACACAATAACATTAGCTATCAAATTACTTATAATACAATTCCTAATAATAGGAAAATTACTAAGAAAAGTGAAAAATCTTAAAACAATGGAAAATAGCTAAAAATAGGAAAAATAAAAAAATAAAATGAAAACTCGTTAAATAAAATAGAAAGTGTGTCTAGTGTCAGTTTATCATTGATTTTCCTAAAAGATCTTCCTTTATGTATATATACATAGTAAAAATAGCTTTGGGACAATATTCGGCTTGGAAATATATATCTGATAAGTGATTATTTAAACTTATATAAGGTTAGTTTAGTAGTATAATATCCCTAAATGTGCTTTAATTAATGGTGTTTATTCATTTTCAGGTAATTAAGACGTAAAGGAAGGAAATAAGCAAAAGCGAGAAGAAATAGAGCAAAAACCACGAAAGTGTGGTTAGCGTCGTGGCTACATAAGGTGGCCCTGTGGGTGTATAAGTCGCAATGTGGAGACTTAGGCACGGCATGGGAAGAAAGGCTGTGGCGGCGCTGTGGAGAGTAAAAGATGTCGCCGGGTAGTTAAGGCAGGGCACCGATGTCACATGAAATGAAGAATTGCACACTGGAGATGGCGTAGTTGCAGCGTTGTGGCATAACACACACGGTGCCGAGGGAAAAGTGACAATGCCAGATTTGAAGAAATTAGAAAGTTAGAGTTTTATTTCAAGTTAAACTTTAAAGTGCGATTTCTAATTAATATTAGGAAGTATAAATAGATGTTAGGACATGATAAACTCACCATATATCATAAATGATTAGCCATTAGAGTATTTTTAGCATAAGTTTACTTCAATTTTGAGTATTAAAAAGATTTGTGTGGAGAAAACATTGAAGACTCCAATTTTGCGATTTAAGTTTGGTTTCATTAGTTTAATCGAAGGTAATATATTTATATTTATTTTGATTTTAATGATTTTAATTATAAATTGTAATATGTGTGTTTCAATAAAGTGTAAGTAGTTTATTAATCTTGAGGATCAATGGATCTTATGGTATGAATGTTATGCTATGAACATGAGTAGAAACTGAATATAAAAAGTGTAATGGTTAAAATTTATATTGATTTTGAGCATAATGCTTTAGATATCTTGACCACATGTTTATTGATCTTAGGTTTTAGAAGCTATCAAGGCCATTAAAGCTTTTTTAATTCGGACATGAACGGTACAATCATAAAATACACATCATCGTACGATAGTTGTTGAATAGGGAGGCACAAATAGTAAATTTAATTGGTTATGAATATAAAGATCTGAGACATTAAAGCAATGTAGAGCTTACGTCATTCATACCGATAAGTGGAGTTTTAGTTTGGACATTAGAATATTCTTCATCACGATAGTGGGTTAAAGTGGAATTGAATGAAATTTGTCTTTTCTAATTAGACATTGCACACAACGTATTAAGATGTAAAAGTGGTTGAAATGCATAGTATTTCATTAAGTGAATATGTGAACTAAGATTTTCTTAATATAAGAGTTAAAGCAAATTTTATATTGTTTTGTTAGATGGAGTAGTTTAGTTACTTATAAAACAAATTAAGAAAAAGGTTTCCTTAGCAATAGTTCAAAGTTAAATATGTATTCAACTAGTGCAAAAACCTTTTCCTAAGGACGATATGTGTGATCAATGTAAGTTGATTACATTATTACTATAAGCGAGCAGTTATACTTACAACACGTGTCAAGTTTTTGGCCCCAATGTCGGGGATAGGTAGCCCATTACTAATACTTAGTTAGTTTGAAAAGTTGCTAAGTTTTATTTTTAAGTATTTTACTTTCAAATTCATAAAAAGAAAAAAAAAGTCTTAAGTTTCAAGTTTGACTTTCTGCACCTGATCTTTTGTGTTTTCTTTTAAGGGATAACTAGTGCATTGTAGTAAAGAAGATAATAAACTAGTGCTTTACTACCCTGAGATTAATAGAATAAACAAAGGAAAGAAAAAGAAAGGAATTAAGATGGTAGAGGAGCAAGCAAGAAATCAACGACAGGGCAATGGGAATAACCAACCCATAGGTGATCTGGTAGTGCAGGATAGAGTGCGATGACGGAGGTGCCTTCGTGACTACTTTAAGCCTTAAGTTCAAAAGACTTACAACGGAGTGATAAGGCTTCTAGCTAACACCACCGATTTCGAATTGAGACCATATTTGATAAACATGGTGCAAAATAACTTATTCAACGGGCTATCAAATGAAGATCCAGTCGTACATGTTGAAAATTTCTTGGAGAATAGCTACTTCAAGCCAAATCCTGGTACAAAGGGCCGAATGTAGGAATTATGACCTCATGAGCGTAAATAAAATGAAAGATTTCTAGATAAGGTTTTTCCACCAGTAAAGGTCAGCGAAAGGAAACTTGAAATTAATCAGTTTAATAATACATGAACCCCAAAACGCCTTAGACAATATAGAATCTAAAATTACATAAGATGTAGGCTTTCCTAAGAAAAAAAGGCCGAAACTCTATTTTCGTTTTAGAAACGACTTAGGGTTTTTGGTATGCTCTGGATCGATTTGGAGAGAAACAAAAGGTTTGGTATTCTCTTGAAGCTAGCACTTCGAATCTCGGCCGCCGTTCGTATGTGGACTACTGGTAGAGGGCGTTCGTCGTTGGCAGCGCCTTAGAGATCGATCAACCTTTAGAAAGGTATATTGCGACTGAGGTATGATTAAGTTTTTCATGGTTGATTTACCTGAAAGTGGTATCAGAGCCATCGAGTTCGATTCCATTAAATTTATTGCATGTTTTCTTCTGATATATACATGATATATGATTGAAAGCATGTTAATAGTTGATGTATATGTGATACATAAGTTTTCTGTGAGATTTATTATCATGTTTTGTGTATATGATACACATATTCGTGATTTAATTAAAATCAATGTCGTACATGCTAGTAACCATGTTAGGTTAATTCAAATAATTTTAATGAATTGAATTTCGTGTTATGTGATCCATGACACCATTAGGTTCGATTGGGATAGTAGTTCATGATTCAATTACATGTTTGTGATTATTTGGATGAGGACCGAAATTGCAAATAATTAATTTTTGAAATTATTTATTTATAAATTATTTATTTTCGAAATTATTTATTTATAAATAATTAATTTTGGAAATTATTTATTTATAAATAATTAATTTTCGAAATTATTTATTTATCTTGTTATAACTATTTTGTTATGAAGTTTCTATTTGATAATGATAGATAACAAATTAGAATATGAGATAAATATCAAGAATCTTGTTATTGGTGATATACTAGGATTCAAATATCTTAAATCCAAAATAAATAATTAATTTTCGAAATTATTTATTTATCTTGTTATATCTATTTTGTTATGAAGTTTCTATTTGATAAAGATAGATAACAAATTAGAATAAGAGATAAATATCAAGAATCTTGTTATTGGTGATATACTAGGATTCAAATATCTTAAATCTAAAATAAATAAATAATTTTCGAAATTAATTATTTATCTTGTTATATCTATTATGTTATGAAGTTTCTATTTGATAAAGATAGATAACAAATTAGATTAGGAGATATAAGCAAAATCGGTTTCGTTATCCCTATTGGATAGGAGATAAATATCAAGAATCTTGTTATTTGTAATATATTAGGATTCAAATATCTTAAATCCTAATTGGATTAGGATAAGATGATTAGTTAGATGTGGGTCCGAGTTAATTAAAATGTTTTAATTGACTTAATTTCGGATAAATTAAGGGGTTCATTTATGATAATAAAATCAGCGAAAATTATGATTTTCTATAGCGAATCTTAATTTTTGAAATTGAGATTCTTCTTCTAAAAAAAGAAAAACGGGACGCGCTTGCCCCTCTTTACCCCGCCCCCGCCGACCAACCAATGGGACCGCTGCCCATTGATCGGCCAATGGACGTGCTGTCTAACTAATCCTAGCGTACGGAAATTCTTTTGTTAGTGAAAAGTATAAAAAAATTTTTTTCCAAATTGTTTAGTGATTGAACGAATCAATAAAATATATGATATTTCATTGTTTACATAAAATCACTAAAACTGAATAAAATGCCTCTATTAAATTTTAAGTCTCGTGCCATCCATTTTAAACACTTGTCAATGCCTCGATCACACTAATATAGTTTCAGCCATAGCTGGGTGTATTGTGTTATCTTGGTGAGACAAGTTGGGTAAGAGTTACCTTAATGTTTAAAATGGCCCGACTTAATAAAGTCATCAAAATAGTTTTGAGCTTTAGGCAAATGATAATATAAAAACATGCTAAGACACAAGATGTCCCGTATCTCATAAAAGGATCTAAAAATTACATAAGATGTAATTGGTAACTGTTACCTACCTAAATAATCTAGTTTTGTGTTTCATGCCATAGCTGTCATAGAGTTAGGTGAAATATGGATTTTAGTCCCGTAAATAAACAGTACGTTTTATGAGGGTTGTTAATTTAGTGGGAGTCTATTCCTCTATTCTAAAATAAACTTTGCATAATCTTTATTGTAGATCAATGGCCTCTTCAAGTAACAATAACCCCCTGTCACTGCGATCCATCCTTGAGAAAGATAAGCTATATGGGACTAACTTTCTTGACTGGTTCGAAACTTGAGAATCGTTCTCAAGCATGAACGCAAGTTGTATGTCCTGGATGCTCCAATCCCCGAGGACCCACCAGCCAATGCTATGAAAAGTCATGAAGGATGCGCATAATAAACATGTCGACGATTTTACCGATGTTGCATGTATTATGCTGACACCTATGGTTCCTGAACTTTAGAAGGACATGGAACTAATGGAAGCCTACGACATGGCTATAACGCTGAAGGAAATGTTCTAACAACAAGCTAGGCATGAAAGGTTCGAGACAGTCAAGAACCTACATTCTTGCAAGATGACTGAGGGTGCGTCAGTTAGTCCTCAAGTTTTGAAGATGAAGGCTATGTTGACCAGCTTGATAGACTCGGATTTCCCATAAGCCAAGAGTTGGCTATAGATTTGATCCTGAATTCATTACCAGAGAGTTACTCACAATTTGTGATGAACTACAATATGAATAATATGGAGAAATCAATTTCAGAGTTGCATTTGATGTTCAAAACTGCTGAACGAAATATCAAGAAACCCTCTAGTAATATGTTGATGGTCTAAATGGGAAAGGGAATGAATAAGAAAGGCAAAGGCAAGGCTAAAGTTGCCAAGGCTGTAGTTGCACTTGTCGCAAAGCCTATGGAACAAGTCAAGACCCGTCCTGTTCCTGCTTCAAAACACCCAAAAGAAAATGAAGAAAATTGTCATTTATGTAATCAAACCTATCTTTGGCATTGTCGTCTCGAACACATAAACGAGAAACGCATAACGAAACTCCATAAAGATGGGCTTCTAGATTCATTTGATTTAGAAACGTATGAAACATGCGTATCTTGTTTACTAGGCAAGATGACTAAAAGTCCCTTTACTGGACACAGTGAAAGGGCAAATGATTTATTAGGTCTAATACATACTGATATATGCGGTCCTATAAACACAATGACTAGAGGAGGTTATCAGTACTTCATTACATTTACTGATGATTTCAGCAGATATGGTTTTGTATATCTTATTAAACATAAAGCTAAATCATTTGAGATGTTTCAAACGTTTCAAAATGAAGTGCAGAATCAACTTGGTAAAACTATCAAAACACTTCGATCAGATCGAGGTGGTGAATATTTAAGCCAAGAATTTGATGATCATCCTAGAAATTGTGGGATTGTCTCCCAATTGACTCCACCAACAACTCCACAATGGAATGGAGTTTCTGAAAGGAGAAATCGAACCTTATTAGATATGGTTCGATCTATGATGAGTCATGCATATCTTCCATTATCCTTTTGGGGTTATGCATTACAAACTGCAGCTCTAAATCGAGTTCCTTCTAAAGCGGTTGGCAAAACACCATATGAGATATGGTACGGGAAGAGACCTAGTTTGTCTTTCCTTAAGATTTGGGGTTGTGAGGCTTACGTAAAGCAACAAGTCTCAGAAAAACTAGCACCTAAATCTGATAAGTTTTAATTTGTGGGGTATCCTAAGGAAACAAAAAAATATTACTTTTATAATCCCGCTGAGAACAAAGTGTTTGTTGCTCGGTATGGTGCCTTCATGGAAAAACATTTTATTTCAAAAGACACTAGTGGGAGAGAAATAAATCTTGAAGAAGTTCAAGAATCACAGATAAACACTGAACCGCTACTGGAAGTTCAACAACGTTCTGAACCAGTTGAACCTTCGCAAGTGACACAAGGCCCACGTAAACTGGTAGGGTAGGACATGAGCCGAGAGAGATTCGAATTTCTCATTACCGATAGTCGTGATGTGTTGCTTATGGATCAAAATGACCCACCACTTATCGGGAGGCTATGTCGGACCGGACTCGGATAAATGGCTAAGTGCCATGAATTACGATATGCAATCCATGTATGATAACCAAGTTTGGTACTTGGTTGATTTTACTAAAGGTGGTAAGACCATTGGATGTGAATGGATTTTCAAGAAGAAAAGCGACATGGATGGCAAATTGCATACTTTTAAAGCAAGACTTGTAGCAAAAGGTTTCGAGCGGACTCAAGGTGTTGATTATGATGAAACTTTTTCACGATAGCCATGCTTAAATCCATAAGAGTTTTAATTGTCATTCTTTGCATATTATGACTATGAGATATGGCAAATGGATGTAAAAATAACATTTCTTAATGGAAAGCTGCTTGAGGACGTGTACATGACACAACCTGAAGGTTTTGTACATCTTGAGAATTCTAAGAAGGTATGCAAGCTTCAAAGATCCATTTAAGGATTAAAGCAAGCTTCTCAGAGTTGGAATCTTCGTTTTGATGAAGCAATCAAGGATTTTGGTTTTATTAAGAACGAAGATGAGCCTTGTGTATACAAGAAGGTTAGTGGGAGTGAAGTTTTTCTAGTACTGTATGTTGATGATATATTACTCATTGGAAATGACATCCCAACATTGCAGAGTGTCAAGTCTTGGTTAGGGAAGTGTTTCTCAATGAAAGACTTAGAAGATGCAGCCTATATCTTAAGGATAAGGATCTATAGGGATAGATCTAAGAGGCTAATCCGTCTAAGTCAGAGTGCTTACATAGACAAGGTGTTGAATAGGTTCAGTTTGCAAGACTCTAAAAGATGATTGTTGCCAATGTCTCATGGCATAAGTTTCAACAAGAATCAATGTCCTAGGACAAATGATGAGCGAGACCGTATGAATAAGATTCCATATGCATCGGCTATTGGATCTATCATGTATGTCATGCTATGCACTCGACCTGATGTATCATATGCTTTGAGCACTACAAGCAGATATCAGTCAGATCCTGGTGGAGTCACTAGATAGCAGTAAAGAACATCCTTAAGTACTTAAGAAGGACTAAGGAAGTGTTCTTGGTCTATGGAGGTTTTGAAAATGATCTAGTTGTAATGGTTACACAGATGCAAGTTTTCAAACTGATATAGATGATTTTAAATCGCAGTCTGGATAAGTGTTTACTTTGAATGGGGGTGCGATAAGAAGTGGAAAAGTTGAAGCAAGAGACCGTGGCATATTCTAC
The DNA here is from genome assembly GCA_039657365.1 of Stephania yunnanensis. NCBI lineage: Eukaryota > Viridiplantae > Streptophyta > Magnoliopsida > Ranunculales > Menispermaceae > Stephania > Stephania yunnanensis. Next base: position 24,242,458 of record CM077580.1, read on the forward strand.
AACAAAAGTTTGAGTATATTGCGTGTCCGATGCAAAGAAAGGAGGCGATTTGGATCAAAAAGTTCATTTCGAACTAGGTGTGGTTCCAAGTATTGTTAACTCTGTTTGTTTGTATTGTGACAATAACGGGGCAATAGCACAGGCCAAGGAACCTAGATCCCACCACATATCCAAACATATACTCATGCATTTTCATCTCATTAGAGAAATTATTGAGAGGGGAGACGTAAAGATTTGCAGAGTACCTACTAAAGACAACGTTGTGGATCCATTGACAAAAGCTCTTCCACAAGCAAAACATGATGGTCATGTTAGATCATTAGGCATTAGATGCATGTATGATTGGCCCTAGTGCAAGTGGGAGATGATGGGGCATGTGCCCTAGGTCAATCCATTAAATGTCTTTATGAATACTTTTAGTTAATAAAATAGAGGATTTCATTTCTTGTTTATTATAATTAATTTGCATGTTTACATTATAATAAGATCCATGGGTATTTACGAAATATCCTAAATGTCCCTAGTCGATCATTATAGTGGGAACTATAATGAATTAAGACTAGTGTGAGTCTTGATTGATGATCATATGATGATTATACGTATAGGGATACGAATCAAGATCACGAGTACTTGTTAGGGAACAAAGTATCTTGAGCGACGCTATGAGAACATCACATGGATTAAGTCATAGTTGTTTCTCATGATAGGTATATATTCATTCCTCTCGACTTGAGATTACCAGAGACTTCAACATTAGGAACACATTGATTTGACACAATCAAACGTTGTCTTTATCCAGGACGATTATAAAGGTTGTGATTGGTTCTTGTGTGAGCAATGTGATGAAGTTGTGTAATCAAGATAGAATTTGTCCCTCTCATATAAAGAGAGATATCCAAAGTGGATCCCTCGATGTGTTAGATCTGTTAAAAGGCCTAGTCTAAGTGAATTGATATTGATCAATGTCACTTGGATGTTTTCAGTCTACCTAGAGATCGAGACTAGTACGATTGAACATGTTGGATGACAATTCCATGCCTTATGTTTAAACAAAAGGATATCGTGTGACAAAAGGATGTTATATACATTATTGATTAGGTTGTATCGATTTGATATTCGTACAACTTGGGTAGTCATAATGTCTTGCTAGAGGCCGCTTATGACTTGTATACCAAAATATGTTTTGGTACACTGCCAACGTTGTATGAGTCTATTGGGTCGCACACTAAGAATGGTTATGCGAGATTTTAAGATGGTTCAAAAAAATAAATTTTATATGATAAAATTCATGACGGAAACTTCCTTGTGGTGTATTACACTTATACTTCTTTAAGTAGGGGTATATGTGTAATTTACTTAACCGTCTATATACAAGGGTTGTATAAATAGACGATTTAAGTTAGAACACACGTACGAAAGATTAAAAGACCGAAACTCTATTTTCGTTTTAGAAACGACTTAGGGTTTTTGGTATGCTCTGGATCGTTTTGGAGAGAAACAAAAGGTTTGGTATTCTCTTGAAACTAGCACTTCGAATCTCGGCCGCCGTTCGTGTGTGGACTACTAGTAGAGGGCGTTCGTCGTTGGCAGCGCCTTAGAGATCGATCAACCTTCAGAAAGGTATATTACGACTGAGGTGTGATTAAGTTTTTCATGGTTTAAACGTTTTTAATGGAATTAGATTCGGATCCTGTTGGGGTTTTTGTCAAAATTGTTTTGTAATCTCCGCTGCGTATAAACCCCAAAACCCAACAGGTAGAGGAGCAAGCAAGAAATCAGCGACAGGGCAATGGGAATAACCAACCCATAGGTGTTCTGGTAGTGCAGGATAGAGTGCGATGACGGAGATTCCTTCGTAACTACTTCAAGCCTTAAGTTCAAAAGACTTACAACGGAGTGATAAGGCTTCTAGCTAACACCACCGATTTCGAATTGAGACCGTATTTGATATACGTGTGCAAAATAACTTATTCAACGGGATATCAAATGAAGATCCAGTCGTACATGTTGAAAATTTCTTGGAGAATAGCTACTTCAAGCCAAATCCTGGTACAAAAGGCCGAATGTAGGAATTATGACCTCGTGAGCGTAAATAAATGAAAGATTTCTAGACAAGGTTTTTCCACCAGTAAAGGTCAACGAAAGGAAACTTGAAATTAATCAGTTTAATAAGGAAGACACCAAGTCTATTGGCGAGGCTTGGGAAATATTCAAAGAGATGATAAGGAGATGTCTAGGGCACGGATATGTGAAATGGGCACAAGTCCAAATTTTCTACTATGGAATCAACCACAACGCGAGAACACTAATAGATGCCACAGCAGGTGGCTATATACTAACCAAGGATGAGGATGAAGCATTGAATCTCCGTTATCTTATGTCTCAGAATTCTACAAATGGTAATCGTTCCATAATAAGGAAACCGACAAGGGTATATAAGATTGACTCACAAGCTGCAATTACGATACAACTATCAAATTTGAGTAGTCAAATGGTGAAACTTAAGATGGGACACTTAGGTCTACAAGTAGCACAACAACAAAATAATCACCATGCAATGGTGGTTAACCAAATGGACATACAATATGGAATGGAGTATGTAGACATCAACTTAATGAACGACCAAGGCTATGGGAACAATTTCAGGCCGAGATGAATTGCTCCTCAACAATTTTATCAAGGATACAACAACAACAACCCGAACTTCTATTATGAAAATCTTGATAATGCACTAAAGTTACACCAAGGCATTGATCAACAAGTCCAACAGGGGAAGCTAGGGCAGAGATATGACTTCATTGAAGTCAATTGAGAAGTACTTGCAAGCTATAAACATGAGCAATAGGGAGCGCCATGAGAAGCACGAGAAAGAGATGGAAGGAGTGAAGCAATCCATGAAGAGGATGGATGATGGATGATCACAATCCATCAAGAACTTAGAAAGAAAATTGGTTAGCTTGCTATAGCCTTAAACTCAAGGAAAGAATGATAGTTTCTTAGCAACACCATTAATAATACCAAGGAGAATGTGAGTGCTATTCACATGATGAGCACTACGAAAACAAAAGAGCCAAGACAAGAGCAAATGATGTACAAGCCATAAAAACTCAACACTTTGGCTATGAGGAACCATGAAAAGATGCATGAGCATAACACGGAAGTGATGCAAGATGAACTTGATGATTTAAAACAACAAAGAGTCAATTCCTTAAAAAGAAAATAATGGGAAGTAACAATGAAAGGCCAAACAAAAAGATGAAGAACCTTTTGAAGAAGACCCATAAGTCAATGTCATCAAGGCAGTTCTGAAGAAGTTGGAACCAAAGTTCAAGTTCATCCCGAAACTTCAACCTATCAAAAGGATAGGTCCTAGAGATATATGCATATCGATAAACATCAACAGACACATGTTTAAAAATCTCTTATGTGATACGGGATCCTCAATCAATGTCATCCCACTAATGGACATGTTGCACGCCGATTTGAAGATCAATTATCTCGATACCACGATTTTTCATGTAGTAAATGACAACGTTATACCAACTATAGGGAAAGTCTTGAATATGCATGTGAAAGTAGGTAGGTTCACATTCATATTGGATTTTGAGGTTATGAATGATAACATGGATGATGATGCGTCTATGATATTGGGTTTTGGGGTTCATACGCAATGTAAAATTCAAAACAATTTTTGAAAAACCCTAACAGAATTTAAAAATAATTTCTATTAAACATGATGTAAAAAAGTAAACCATACCTTAATTCGTGATTTACTTCTCTAATTGATCGATCTCCAAGACGTTCAATGCATGTACTCTATCATAAATCCATACACGAACAGTAACCATAATTTAGAGTGCTAGCACCAAAAGAGATTAAAAACGTTTTTCTTTCTCTCCTAAAATCTAAAGAGATTGAAAATGTTTTTAGGGTTTCAATCCCTTTTTATATGTATAGATAAGCTCTCACTTAAAATCCTATTCATAATACAGATATTGTATTTAGGCAATTTGAGCAAATTACACATACGCCACTATTAATAAGTTATCGCATAACAAATCTTAAGGGCTTTTATGTCATGAATCTTGTCATATAAAATTCATTACTTTGGACCAATTGAAATTGCGCAAAGCCATTCTTTGTATGCGACCCAATAGGTTCATGCGACGTTGGTAGTAAACCAAAATTATTTTGGTACACAAGTCATAAGCAGTCTCTAGTAAGGCATTATGACTACCCAAGTAGCATTAATGTCAAAATCGATACAACCTAATGAATAATATATATCATATCATTTTGTCATGCGATATCTTTTGATTAAACATAAGACAAGTAAAATCATTATTAATATTCAATCGTACTAGTCTCGATCTTTACATATATTTAAAACATCCAAGTGACATTAATCATATCAATTCATTTGGACTTAGCCATTTAATAGACTAACATATTGAGGTATCCACTGATATCTCTCTGTATGAGAAGGGTAAATTATATTTTAATTATACACCTTCAAATATTATTCGCATGGTAACCAATGATAATCTTTATAATTGTCCATTTAAAAACAACGTTCGATTGTGTCAAATCACCATGCTCCTAATATTGAAGTTTATGGTAATCTCAAGTCGAATGACTAAATGATATACATATTATGAGTAATACCTATGACTTTATTCTTGTGGTGTTTTTATAGCGGGTCGGTCCTGTACCTTGTTCCTTAACAAGTACTCATGATCTCGATTCGTATCCCTATATGCATGATCATCACAAGACCATTAATCAAGATTTACACAAGTCAACTCATTATAGTTCCAAGTATAATGACCGACTGGTGACATTTAGAATATTTCAACAAGTACCCATAGATCTTATTATAAGGTAAATATGCAACCACTTATAATAAAACAACAAACAAAAATCTTTATTTTATTAACTAAAATGATAAAATAAACAATGTTTGTAGATTGACGTAGGACATTGCACTAAGGCCAATCATTTATGTATCTAATACCTAATGACCTAACATGACCATCATGTTTCGCTTGTGGAAGAGCTTTCATCAAAGGATATGTGACGTTATCTTCTGTAAGAACTCTACAAATCTTCACGTCTCCATCTCAATGATTTCTCGAATGTGATGAAAACGTCTAAGTATATGTTTGGATCGGTGGTGTGATCTTGTTTCCTTAGTCTATACTATCACTCTGTTATTGTCACAATACAAACAAACGAGATCATCTATACCCAGAATCATACCAAGCTCAGATATGAACTTTTTGATATGAATTACTTCTTTAGTTGCATCGAACACTGCAATATACTCAGCTTCTATTGTAGAATCTGCCACAGTTTCGTGCTTCAAACTTTTCCAGCTCACTGTGCCTCCATTTAAAGTAAATGCATATCCAGACTGTAAGATGAAGTCATATATATCAGTTTGAAACTTGCATCTACGTAACCATTTACAACAAGCTCGTCTTTCAAGTTTTCATAGGCCAAGAAAATTTCTTTAGTCATTCCCAAATACATAAGAATGTTCTTTACTACTATCTAGTGACTCTAACTGAAATCAGACTGATATATGTTTGTTGTGCTAAAATCATATGATACATCGGGTCGGGTGCATAACATGGCATACGTGATATATCCAATAGCTGATGCATATGGAATTGTATTCATGCTCTGTCACTCATCATTAGTCTGTTGGGTTTTGGGGCTCATACACAACGAAACATTCAAATTAATTTATTTTGAAAAAACCCAACAAGATAAAAAATAAGCTCTATTAAACTAGATCTAAAAAAGTAAATCATACCTTAATCTGTGATTTCCTTTTCTGAGCCATAGATTTTCATTGCACTAAATGAGGGAAAAAATGAGATGAAAATTGATGTCATTTCAGACAAGCCAGAGAAGCTGCAGATAGGGAGCAAGGAAGACCAACCTCTGGTGTTGGTGCAACCACCTACCTTTCTGTTCACATTTGGTACACCTTATAAGGGGTGGAAATAAAGGAGCGTTCACAGATCTTCTACACTACTGACACATTTGTGTTAGACAATCCTGATGAGACAGATTCTTTCGTGTTGGAAGTCCCGAATGAACTCCTAAATCTAAAAGAGGGCGTGCATGCTTCATTGCCCAAATACGTAAATGCACCATTTATTGTCGACATCTCTAAAAGAGAGGGCATCACGTGATCAACCATGCCAAGTTTAGCCAAAGACTTAAAAGAAAGGCGACTCGTTGGGAGGTAGCCCGGCTTCATTTTTATTTTATTTTATTTAATTATTGCATTTATTTGACTATTAGTTTTTTTATTTATATTTAATAACACTCTAATTTGGTCTCTTTATTTTTACGGGTGATATGTTATGTTTGTCATTCATTGGAGGATTGGAGTACCGAGTTTTGTAGGTATGACTTTGGATTACATTTTTAGCATAATTTGAGCTTTTTTTTTTTAAGGAATTAACATGTTTATAGGATTTTAGGTGTTTTGAGACTTGGTTGAGACATATCCAACTTAAGTCGCCGCATTAGTGGCGGGTTTTTGAGTAGACCCAAAACCCCAAACTTCTTTCTATCATCTTGTTGATTTCACCCTTACTTGATAGACTTCGGGCTCGCAAGATTTGATTGGAATCTTTTCAGTTAACTCCTATGTTTACTAGTTCTTGCTCTTGTTATGGTTGTTATTTCATAGTTTCCTTAGTTACCTACACAAGAGAGATTTTATGCGTTCACTAGTTTTTAGAGACTTTTTGTCTTGCATGCATTTGTATCATCTTCTTATCCATGTTTTTCTTTACCACTATATTTTTCTTTTTGTTATATGGATTCCTTGACTTGTTTTGAACCTTGAGGACATGGTTTGAAATAAGTATGAGGGTGTTTTAGGGATTGCGTATTTCTTTGGATGGACTTTTTGCGAAAGACCGAAGGTGAGATCGTTTATTTATTTATTTATGCGGTTATATGCGAATATCAGATGGTAATGATGGTGTTTTATATCATTTCTTTCATTTCTTGTCCATTCATGTTCCTTTCTCATTTCATTAGGATATGATACACTTGCATATATGTATTTAGTATAGTTTTTATTTTTATTTTATTTTTATTTTTATTGTATATAGAGTCACCCGAAACTTTTTTTCATGCATTTGGTTGTGGATGAGTAATTTATAGTTGCCTTTTTGACTTGAAACTTATGAAAAATTAGGAGAAACACTCAATCGAGTTCATAGCTCTGTGTTTTTATGATTTCATGATTAAGGACTTAGTTGATGGCTAGTTAATGAAAATGAGTAGACGGTCAAATTTGTGCAAGTGATATTATTTTAACCCATAATGGGGGATTTGCTTAATTATAGTGAAAGTGAGGACTAACAGGAGATTTCTAAAAAAAAGTAGAGTGTCCCACAGGTTTCCACAGGAAATGGAGCAGGGAATCTTGTGGTGGAAAAAAATGAGAAAATTGGTCCATTGGAAATGAAGCAGGGACCGTATTTGTTTAAAAAAAGACTTGAAAAAAAATGTGAAAAGAAAATATAAAAATAATAAATAAAGGCGGAAGTTGTGAAACTCCTCAAATAATAGATTTAGTTTGAGTGCTTTCACTAGATTAAGCGAAATTTAGATTTGCTTGCTTTAATGTATAGACCAAGAAAACTTATGAGTAGTTGATGACTTTTGTCTTGACTGGAGTCTTTGTCTTGAAAGTGGGATCTTAATTGTGTTTGAGTTGTGAATCTTGACATATCATAACTTTGAAATTTATTGAGTTACTTGTTAACTTGGTGGCTATGTAAACCAAATGAAATCCATGAATTTGGGTCGGGTGTAGGATTAGTGAGTCAGTGCATTATTATATTAGGAGTCTAGTTTAGTTTATGTTGTCATTTACACATTTGCTCGGGACGTGCAAAGTCTTAAGTTTGGGGGTATTTGATAAGTCAATATTTATATATATTTAGTAGTTTAATTTAGTATATTTAATTATGCAAAGTCTCTAAATTATATATTTAATCATATTTTGTCGTTTTTAGGGGAAACGTAGTACGCAGTTGAATTCGTGCGGAAAAATACTCAAAATAGAGTATTTATATGCGGTGATCGGATGTCGGACAGTTTGCATCAAATTACTCGTTGCGCGGTGGGTAGAATAGGAGACAATATATTTCAACTAATTGGGAGCTGCCACATCAACGTTCAACCAATCAGGCGATGCCACGTCAGCGCCACACGACACCTAGCAGCACAACAGCACGTCACTCATTGTTGTCTCAGCCAATCAGAAGCCGCTACGCAGCGTCAACAAATCATCTCCTCAAATCACAGGCCGCCGTGCAGCATCACACAATACACGTCACGCCCGCATTTTTCTCATCGTTTTAGCTGCTCTTCGATCTGCCTCGTGATCCACGTCCGCACAGACTCCAAGAATTTTGAACCGAATCGCACGATTTCTCTCCGCTTCTTGGATGCCACGTGGCTTGCTCTCGTCATGCAAGCTTGTCATCAGCAGTTGTTTCGTGCAATCAGATGGTGCCACGTGGCTCTCCCACCCATACCCTGTGCGTCATCGACACATCATTCGACCAATTCGGTGATGACAGGTCAGCAGGAACGGACCAATGGCGCTTTGAAACATGGCAGACACTTATTTTCAAGCAAAAATAGCCCTACGATGCTCCTCGATGCACGGGTCACCTCCCCAACCCCCAAAATTAGTTTATCTCACCTCCCAAGACCTAGGTTTCATTATTAAGAACACCGACTATTATTTTTCAGCACCGACTTTATTCGACGACGATGTTCGGCTAATCAACTCCTTGCCTAGGTCAAAGGGAAACAAGTTGGGATCATGGATTCATGGCATATTATGTGAGATCTATTATTTTTATTTAATTTAATTTAAGTTTTCCTATTTCATTGTTATTGATTTTAATGATTATGATTTAGATCTAGGGTATGTAAGTGGCCAGTGCATGCTTTTAGGTTGACAATCTACAGTTATTTGGACTAATAATATCCGTGTAATTGTGCTTTTGGACCAATAAAGTGACAAACACTCACCCGTTTGCCGTCAAACCCTTTCGATTCTTGAGTGTGCAACAATTGAATTTAGGTTCAATCGAGATTAGGGGAATGAGGAATTTTCGGCGGATGTCGATTTTCTATGGCTAATCTAGGAGAAATTTAAATTGATAACTTTTTGGAAAAGATTGAAGACCATGATTGCCACTGAGTCTTGATCCTGATTTGTGGAATTGTAGACTTATGTGTTACTTAGGTATTAATTAATTGTTTTGAAAATTAGTTTAGTTATTTTATTTATTTAGTTTAGTTAGGTTAGTTAGTTAAATTAATATTTATTTTAAAACCCCCAATTTTCCTTTTTTGTTGTTTTTAACCTAAGAAAGACTAGCAATCTCGGTGGGATCGACCATTTGCCACTATTCTACAAAATAGTTGGTTTATGAACTTTACTTTATTGACGCGTTCAGCGTGCGTCAGTCCCACCTCTAATATTTAACCAATTTAAAACTTGAAATTCATTAATTAGCATGCTAATCAAGTTTATAAAACTTTTGGATTTCACAATTTGTAGAGACTTGGAGGAGTGTTCTGTACCCAAAATTAATTCATCATTGAGGTAAAAAGTCACAATTTTATTGGTTATGCTTTGAATTTTGAAGTTTTTAATGAAATTGTATGAATTGTGGATTTGAGGTTGTTGGATAAGATTTGCAAGATTGTGTGATTATTGAGAATTAATGTTAGTCATGGAGACTTAGTCTATATTTTTGCACGATTTGGCATATGAATGATTCGTGTGATAAGAATTTTAATTTTTAAGTTATTTGAAGACTCGAATTGCTAGTTGCATTGTTGTCGTGTTGTGTGAAATTTGAAGAAATGAAAAGAATAAGGAAGCAAGTTAGCTAAGCTAAAGCAAATGACTTTGAAACACCTCCCTCAAAAGATCCCACAAATGAGCCTATGCCATTTAAATCCAGATTTTTCATTAATAGAGAGGACAAGGATAAATATGAGGATATCCAACTTAGAGAGTTCATTTGTGAGAAAAGAATAAATTGTCGGCAAAGGCTTATAAATGAGTGAATAACTTCATTAGGAAACGAAATTGGGAGCAGTTTTCTCAAGACTATAAAAAGAATGAAGTTAAAGGAGTGAGTGAGATTGTGTAAGAATTATGTTAATGCAAAGTTCACTATGAAGGATGAGCTAGTGAATGTGACAGGGATTTTTGTTCCCTTTAATAGACTCGCGTGAGACTAATAGCATCTATGGATTGGAGCACTTAAGTTTGTATAAAGTCGAACCAATTTTCCCGTTTAAGATATATATGAGAGACCTTATAACTTAGACTCTTTTAGAGCCATAGAGAGCATTAAAGACAACAAAGATGGTTAATGGGAGCTGAGAATGTGCTATAGCACATTAAGAATGGGAATGTTAGGAAAGTTTAAGGAATGTGGCAACATTTCCTTATTGCTTCATTACACCCCACCTCTCAGCAGGGTGAGATCAATAAGCCGAAAGTGGCTTGTCTTTATGAGATTATAAAAGACAAGGAGATCAACCTTAGTGAGATAATCTACAACAATATGAGGGAGTCTATTGTAACGAGCCAAATTAATTAATCTAAGATTAGTGTTAGTCACGAGGATCAACGATCGCAATTCGAGCATTACATGAATACTCGGATGACTCGAACACAAGAACTGAGGGAATATATTATTTGTGAATGAAGGTTGTGTATAAGTGGTGTTTAAAATTATTATTATTTTATTTGCACCGCATGTGTATACGTTACTATCGGGCAAGTTGGTGTGATGGGTGTTCATCTAAAAAGGCATGTCGATGAGGGAATCAAGTTAGCGAACTACAGGTACACTAGGAAACTCGAAAAATTCGCATTAAGATTACTAGTTAAGCAATGAAAATGGTTAACGTAACCATAGGCAAAGTTAATTGAATTAAAACAATAGACTATGACATACCTCAAAATACATGCCAAGATGCGAGCCATCAAGTGTCGGGTAGTCGAGGGTTAGTGAGATCATAAAATTTGTTAATTTTGGTGAATAAAAACACTAACCGTGCAAATTATAATGGGCTTAAGCTTATGTAATGAGATCAAATCAATAAGGCCTATAGTTTGGTTAATTAAATAAAAATTATAGGATTGAACTAGAGATACTTAGTGCCACATCTAGGAACCATGTGAGTAGCCAATTAGTGTCACTTGGATTGAATTAGTGAGAGTCAGTGAGATACATGTCAAGGTATGGGTCATTAGATGAGCTTCGAGATACATAAATACATTGAGATCAATAGCTTTAAATCAATATTACCTTAATATATAAGATCAACACATGCAAGTAAACCATTTTAATTTTCAGCTTATGAGTCAATAGAACTTGCTGGAGAAAAAATAGGTTGATAGAAAGAAGGAATCCATGGAATATTGGTGAGAATTTCTCAAGCTAGAGTGGTACATCAACTAGGTACACATCTCTCTAGTTCAAATTGAAACAAGTTCTGGTTTTCGGCTATTTTTAGAGCGAAAAAGATTAAGTATTTGAAATTGGTTTATAAATTTGGATTCTTCATTTTAAGTTGATAATCCAGCTATATTGAAGTTCTTAAATTGGTTTTGAAATCAAATAGATATGAATTTTTGAAATTGTAAGACCAAAACTAGAATTCTGCATGTTGTATTAGGAATTAGCCTATGTAATTTGATCATAACTTGCTCATTTTAGATCCAAATCAACCCAAATTGGTGGCATTTGAAATTTTATTCAAAGGACAACAACTTTGTTTTGCTGAAGATCTTGTAATTCTAATGTTTTCATGTCTGAAAGTGCTACATAAATAGGTAATTAAATGGAGTACGAAATATTTGAAACTAATATTGTTAAAAGAATAACTCTCTAACTACTTATCCAAATGAGCTGATCTTTTAGTATATTTTATTAGGTACTTTAGCTACCTTATGACCAAAAATCATATTTTTTGGAACTATAGATTGGGAGAAATAAATTTTCTAAGTCTGCTGATTGGATTAAGTTCCAATTAGGGCTATGTTTAGTAGAATTATGACATCTCTTTCATTTTAAGTCATAATTTTGCAAACTAAACCTTTTAGGAAAGCTAAGATAGAGACCAAAAAACTTTGTATTGGTAGGCGATTTTGAGATTTAGACCATTTCATGCCCAAAAATGAGTTGTAACGTAAAATTGAAATTGAGACTTAATTTAGTTTTTAGAGGCTCATTTGGGAAGATTGATTTAAAACCTATTCAACCAATTTGAATACGCAATAAACACACTTAACTGACTTCAGGGACTTAGGGGACCAAAGCTTGGTGTCAGGAAGCTTGTCGGGTCGGATACGAGAGTTCGGAGAAGTCGGAGTGCAGATTGAGGGGCGTAAACCCATTGGATAGCCTCACAGAATTCATGGTTTTTTTATCATTATCGGGTTACAAATATGACTGCTGGTGGGCACACATGGGGTTTCACTCCTATTTTGGTTTGTGTATATATTGGTTGTGGCTTAATCGCTTGCGTGAGTTACTTGTGATAGTGCTCGTGTCGATGGTAGTAGGATATACTTGCGACCGTCGAGAGGGATTAAGGTGGTTCTTACGTGTGACATTGTTGGAAGGGACCATGCCGTTTACCAAAGTATGGGTTTAGTCACTGTAAGCTTATAAGTATTTACGTGGTTCCTATTCGATTTTATCGAATACCGGTTGGTTTATATCAAAATTTTTCGGGATTATACTGTTGCTTATTTATTATTACTTTATTTTCCAGCTTGTTTAATTTGCAAATGTTATTTATTTTATGCCACTATTTTTGCTTGTCGTGTGATGCCTACATTCATAGGAATATGACGTACTATTGCTAAATGTTATATTTGCATGTCTTGTAGTTTATCAGTTTTATTTCATGAATATTGTGTTGACTTATCTCGGGATTTTACTCATTGAACTCGTCACTGTATTTATTGGGTGGCCGAGTGCAGATCCTTTGACGAGTAAGGGCAAGGAGGTATTGGGCGACTACCTCTGAGATAGTAACGCTAGCTCGTATGTGACTACAGTATGTACGTGTTTATATTTTGTTGGGGTTTTGGAGACTATTAAACACTGAATACATGTATATGAATCTTTTGTTATACTTATTCTGCCTTGATATATACATTGTATTTTTTTGCCAGGTTTTCCACTACTTAGGATTGCTAAATACTGCATAACTTACTTAATTTAAGACTTTTGCTATAAAATTGTAATATAACTTGATAAATTGATTAAATGGTCAATGAAATTATTAATATTTATATGGAGATTAATTAGTTAAGTTATGGTTAAGTGTAAAAGTGTAAGCAACTAGTTAGGTTGCGGGGAATCAAGGATAAATGAGTCATGACGTGGTAGGGCTTGGTAACGTGGAATGCGACATGGTGGGTCTTAAGGTTGCCTCGAGATTTGATGATGTCACAGTTTGATATCAGAGCGAGGTCGAGCTTTGGGGATGAAGCGTAGTTGTTCTTTAACCTGATACCAATGCCACAGTTGGTATTGGAGGTCGATAGGGCCTAGGATAGAAATTTAAAGAAAAGAGAATAAAAGTTAATAAATAAACCTTAGGAGACAAAATTGTTGCGGCAGTAGTGTCAACTGGAGTTCATACTCCAAAGGAGATATTCGACCAAGCATTGGCACACGAGATTGTCTTGATGAAGAGAAAAGGTAGGCATATTACCGGGTCAAAGAGACAAAATGGACATAGTTCTAGGCAGAAAAGACAGAGAGATCAGGATGAAAGATAGGATAGACAGTACGGTCGAGACCGTGGGGATGATGATCAGGTAGCCATAGCTTATGTTGTACCCGCATTATGATAAGTCAATATTTATATATATTTAAAAGTTTATTTTAGTATATTTAATTATGCAAAGTCTCTAAAATATATATTTAATTATATTTTTTGGTTTTTTGGTCATTTTTGCGGCGGAGAAAGGTGATTTACATGTAGTGAGAGATAGCTTTGCCTCAAATCACGCGTTGCGGTGGGTAGAATATGAGTCATCAATTTTGAGAGCGCCACGTCGCGTTCAACCAATTACGATGCCACGTCGGTGGTTCTCGGAGAAATGCATTTTCAAAACATAGTATTTACATGTAAGTGACCCGTGTGACTTCGTTTATGACTCGCATAATTATTTACATATAAATACAAATTTTTCATTTCCAACCCTAAAAACTAAAAAGTTCAAAAATGAAGAGTCTTCACAAGTTCACGATCTTCACGCTTCGGCTTCACCACTTCGCAGCGCTCTTCTTCCACCTGGGTCGACGACGACGATGACGACGCGGAAGAGCCAACAAGGAAGAAGGAGATTGCCTCACCTTCAACCTCGGGGAACAAAATCTCTCTCACCCCCCTCTCTCTCTCTCTCTCTCTCTGTCTCGGCCAAAGACCGGTGAGGTACCGTAGGTTTGGGTGGGATTAACAGGGTTGGGGTTGTGTTGTTATTGGAGGAGGAGGAGAGGGCCTTGAGGTCGTTGGGGCGAGCTGGGAGGAGGAGGGGGAAGAGAGAAAGCAATGCCGGCGGCGAGGGAGTGGGTGGCGGCCGCGGAGGAGGAGGGATTCGGCGAGGGGTAGGTCGGAGGGGCAGAGAGTAGGGGGTGTAGTTCATGTAGCGGTGGAGGAGGTCGGGGTGTCGGTGGCAAGCGGAGCCGATGGGGGAGATGTGGGAGTAGAGGAGGAGATCCGAGGGGGCGGTCGTAGTGGGGGTGGCGGTGGTGGTGGCGGGGGTTGCGGTGGAGCGGAGGTGGTTGATGGTGGCGCGGATTGTGGTGAGTGGTGCGGGAGGTGGTCGGGGGGACGGGAGGGTGTGGTGGGTTTGCCGGCTTGGATGGATGAGGAGAGGTAGTAGCGGGAGACGATTGCCCCATCCCAAGACCCATTTTGTTCGAGTCCATTATCCAAGAACAAATGCACATCCAAACACAACCCCTACTCGCTTTTGGTGGAGACCATTTTGTTCGATTCAGCGTTGATTCAAGCACGGGATTAATCTGTTTGTTAATCTTTTTCTCAACTGTTTTTTAATTAGGGATATATGATTTCATGAATTTTTATATTTTATGTTGTTTGTATTTTTTTTTTGTAGTCAATCATTAATTAGTAGCATGAGCTGCCACATCAGCGTTCAACCAATTACATGATGCCACATCAGTGGTTCTCGTCATAACAGCTGACACGTGGCGCATTTTCACCCTCTCTAAGCACGTCACTCATTGTTGTCTCAAATAATCACATACCGCCACTTAGCGCAACAAATCAGCTCCGCCAATCAGCAGCCGTCGCGTCAGCATCACGCAGGCCACGTCACGCCCGCATTTTTCTCCGCGCTTCAACTGCTCTTCGATGTGCCTCGGGATGCGCATCCGTACTAACTCCAACTTCTTCGCACGAACTCGCGACTCACCTCTGCCTTCCACGCGCTCCACGTGGCGTCTGCTCAACGCGCCAGCGCATCATCTCAGGGGCCTCCTCCAATCAAACGACAACATGTGGTGCTCCACAGCACGCCAGTGCGTCATAAACAGTTGTCTCGGCCAATCAGAAAGCTCCACGTCAACTCGACGACACCAAACAGACCAATGGCGCTGCGACACATGCGGACACCTATTTTCAAGCCAAAAAAACCCTACGATGCTCCTCAGCGCACGAGTCACCTTTCCAACCCCGGAAATTAGTTTCTCTCACCTCTTGAAATCAGTTTTTAGTAGTTTTATACATTAAGACTTTATGTATTATTGAAAAGAACACCGACTATTATTGTTTTGTTATCAACTTTCTTCGACGATGATATCCGGCTAATCAACTCTTTGCCTAGGTCGAAGGGGAAGCAGGTCGAAATTATGGATTCATGACATATTATGTGAGATCTATTATTTTTATTTAATTGAATTTAAGTTCTCCTATTTCATTGTTGTTGGTTTTAATGATTATGATTTATATCTTGGGTATGTATATGGCCAGTGCATGCTTTTACGTGGACAATCTATAGTTATTTGGATTATTAGTATCCGTGTAATTATGCTTTTGGACCAATAAAGTGACAAACACTCACCCGTTTGCTGTCAAACCCTTTCGGTTCTTGAGTGTGCAATAATTGAATATAGGTTAAATTGAGAGCGGATGCGACCTGGATATTTAGGATTAATGTTCCCACAAATCCAAATTACAGCGGTTAGTGTGTTAAACTAGATTAACGGATGTCTAGGGTTATACATTAATTAGGGAAATAGTTAGTGGCAGACGTCCTGACTATCGAGATCAGGGGAACGAGGAATTTCTGACGGATGTCTATTTTCTATAGCTAATCTAGGAGAATTTAAATTAATGATTTTTGGGAAAGATTGAAGACCATGATTGTCATTGAATCTTGATTCTGATTTGTGGAACTGTAG
Organism: Stephania yunnanensis; assembly: GCA_039657365.1. Lineage (NCBI taxonomy): Eukaryota > Viridiplantae > Streptophyta > Magnoliopsida > Ranunculales > Menispermaceae > Stephania > Stephania yunnanensis. Next base: position 24,258,987 of record CM077580.1, read on the forward strand.
ACTAGGTGTTACTTAGGTATTTATTAATTGTTTTAAAAATTAGTTTAGTTCTATTATTTATTTAATTTAGTTGAATTAATTAGTTAAATTAATTTATTTTAAAACCCATAATTTTCTTTTTTTTGTTGTTTTTAACCTAAGAAAGACTACCAATCTCTGTGGGATCGACCATTTGCCACTATTCTACATAATAGTTGGTTTATGAACTTTACTTTATTGACGCGTTCAGCGCGCATCAATTTTTGGCGCCGTTGCCGGGGATTGGTATTTTTCTTTCTTTGGTTATTTTTATTTTTTATTTTTATTTTTAGTTTTCTTATCTAGTCCCTTGCTCTTAACATGTATGCAGGTAACCCCGCGATGGAATCATCCTACCCTCATAATTATGGTCAATTCATGACTCACATTATTATAATGTGAATGGGGTATGTATGTCACATAATGGATATCAGTTTTTTAACTTGCAATTTTTTTGCAATAGGTTGAGGTTTGCAAAAATTGTGGCGATTATTCTCATTCCGCACATAATTGTCCATATTATCCACGGTATGATAATTATCACTATTCTAGCTATGCATCGCCACAACCCGACTTCTTTGGGCTCATGTCAAACCCACAGATTCTTAACATGAATGAAATCAACAGTTTCATCAAAGCACATCCCCGAAAGATATGGTGAAGCAAATAATATATAATTATCAACAGTTTCGATAACCTTTCGAAGAGATTCCACAAATTGATTTTAAGATTCCAGGCTTGAAGGAATTGGACACTAAATTAATGCAATATAATGTCAAGTTTCATAGTATGACTGATGAGGAAGAGTTTTATAGTACACAACCAATATTTAACCCAGAGGAGGATATGAGCATTGATACGTTGAAAAATTTTGAGTTGAATGAAGTCACACAGGTGGAAGACTATTTGAGAAAACATTAGAAGATTGTGAAGTCTCTCAAACTGAGCCATATATTTTCATTGCACTAAATGAGGGAAAAAATGAGATGAAAATTGATGTCATTTCAGACAAGCCAAAGAAGTTGCAGATAGGAGCAAGGAAGACCAACCTCTGGTGTTGGTGCAACCACCTACCTTTCTGTTCACATTTGGTACACCTTATAAGGGGGTGGAAGTAAAGGAGCGTTCGCAGATCTTCTACACTACCGACACATTTGTATTGGACAATCCTGATGAGACAAATTCTTTCGCGTTGGAAGTCCCGAATGAGCTCCTAAATCTGAAAGAGGACGTGCATGCTTCATTGCCCAAATACGTAGATGCGCCATTTGTTGTTGACATCTCTAAAGGAGAGGGCATCACTTGATCAATCACGTCAAGTCTAGCCAAAGACTTAAAAGAAAGACAACTCGTTGGGAGGCAACCCAGCTTCATTTTTATTTTATTTTATTTATTTCTTGCATTTATTTTAGTTTTAGTTTAGTTTTAGTTTTTATTTAGATTTAATAACACTCTAATTTGGTCTCTTTATTTTTATAGGTGATATGTTACACTTGACGTTCATTGGAGGATTGAAGTACCGAGTTTTGTAGGTTTGACTTTGGATTACATTTTTAGCATAATTGAGCAATATTCTTTTTTCGAATTACCATGTTTAGATAATCTTAGGTGTTTTGTGACTTGGTTGGGACATATCCAACTTAAGTCGCTGCATTAGTGGCGGGTTTTTGAGTAGACCCAAAACCATAAACTTCATTCCACCATCTTGTAGATTTCACCCTTAGTTAAAAGACTTCGGGCTTGCAAGATTTGATTGTGATCCTTTCAGTTAACTCATATGTTTACTAGTTCTTGCTCTTATTATGGTTGTTATTTCATAGTTTCCTTAGTCACCTACACATGAGAGATTTTGTGCGTTCACCGATTTTTAGAGACTTTTTGTTATGCATGCATTTTTGTCATTTCTTATCCATGTTCTTCTTCATTCTTGTTTTTTCTTTTTGTTATATGGATGCCTTGACTTGTTTTGAACCTTGAGGACAAGGTTCAGAATAAGTTTGTGGGTGTTTTAGGGATTGTGGATTGTTTTGGATGGGTTATTTTACGAAAGACCGCATGTAAGATCGTTTATATTATATTATATTATATTTTTTTATGCGGTTATATGTGGATATTGGATGGTAATGGTGGTGTTTTATATCATTTCTTTCATTTCTTGTCCATTCATATTCCTTTCTCATTTCATTAAGATATGATAAACTTTCATGCATATATGTATTTAGTATTTTATTTTTTTTATTAGTTATTTAGAGTCACCCGAAACTTTGTTCATGCCTTTAGTTGTGGATGAGTAATTTATAGTTGCCTTTTTGACTTGAAACTTAAGGAAAATGAGGAGAAACACTAAGTCGAGTTTGTAGCTCAGCATTTTTATGATTTCATGATTAAGGGCTTAGGTGATGGTTAGATTTTGTGCTAGATAACGAAAATGAGTTGATGGTCAAATTTGTACAAGTGATATTATTTTAACCCATATTGGGGGATTTGCTTGATTATAGTGAAAGTGGAAGTACTAACATGAATTTTTCTAAAAAAAATAAAATAAATAAAAAAAGTAGAGTGTCCTACAAGTTTCCACATGAAATGGAGCAGGGAAACTTGTGGTGGGAAAAAGTGAGAAAATCGGTCCATAGAAAATGGAGTATGGACCGTTTTAATTGAAAAATAAATTTGGAGAAAAAATGTGAAAAGAAAATATAAATAATAAATAAAGGCGGAAGTTGTGAAACTCCTCAAATAAAAGATTTAGTTCAAGTGCTTTCACAATGTTAAGTGAGAGATTTGAACATGCATGCTTGAATGTATAGACCAAGAAAACTCATGAGTAGTTGATGGCCTTTGTCTTGACCGAGTCTTTGTCTGGAAAGTGGGATCTTAATTGTGTTTGGGTTGCAAGTCTTGACATATCATAACTCTGGAATTTTCCGCGTTACTTGTTAACTTGGTGACTATGTAAACCAAATGAACTCCATGAATTTGAGTCGGGTATAGGATTAGTTGAGTCAGTGCATATTTATGTTTGGAGTCTAGTTTAGTTTGTGTTGTCATCTACACATTTGCTCGGGACGTGCAAAGTCTTAAGTTTGGGTGTATTTGATAAGTCAGTATTTATATATATTTAAAAGTTTATTTTAATATATTTAATTATGCAAAGTCTCTAAAATATATATTTAATTATGTTTTTTTGGTCATTTTTAGGTGAAACGGAGTGCACGGTTGAATTCATAGCGGAAAAATACTCAAAATGGAGTATTTACATGCAGTGATCGGATGCCCAAAAATTTGCCTCGAATTATGCATTGCGCGGTGGGTAGAATAGGACACAACATATTTCAACCAATTGGGAGCTGCCACGTCAATGTTCAACCAATTACAGGCTGCTACGTCAGCGGTTCTCATCACCGCAGCTGACACGCGCGCGTTTTCACCCTCTCCAATCACGTCACTCATTGTTGTCTTAACCAATCACAGGCCGCCACGTAGCACAATAAATCAGCTCCACCAATCAGCAGTCGCTGCGTCAGCATCACACTGGCCACGTCACGCCCGCATTTTTCTTCGCGCTTCAGCTGCTCTTCGATTCACCTCGGGATGCGTGTCAGCACAAACTCCAACTTCTTCGCATGAACTCGCGACTCGCCTCTGCCTTCCAAGCGCGCCACGTGGCGTCCGCTCATCGCGCCAGCGCGTCATCATAGGGGCCTCCTCCAATCAAACGGCGACATGTGGCACTCCAGGCACGCTAGCGCGTCACAAATAGTTGTCTCGGTCCATCATAAAATGGCACGTGAGCGCGACGACACCAAACGGACCAATGATGCTACGACACGTGGTGAACACCTATTTTCAAGCCAAAAACAACTCTACGATGCTCCTCGGCGCATGAGTTACCTCCCCAACCCCAAAAATCAGATTCTCTCACCTCCCAAGATCAATTTTTAGTAGTTTTATATATTAGGAACTTATGTATTATTGAGAAGAACACCGACTATTATTGTTTTGTTATCGACTTTCTTCGATGATGTTCGACTAATCAACTCTTTGCCTAGGTCGAATGGGAAGCAAGTCGAAATTATGGATTCATGGCATATTATGTGAGATATATTATTTTTATTTAATTTAATTTCAGTTCTCCTATTTCATTGTTGTTGATTTTAATGATTATGATTTAGATCTAGGGTATGTATATGGCCAGTGCATGCTTTTAGGTGGACAATCTATATTTATTTTGATTATTAGTATTCGTGTAATAGTGCTTTTGGACCAATAAAGTGACAAACAATCACCCGTTTCTGGCGGATATAACTTGAGTGTGCAACAATTGAATCTAGGTTAAATCGGGAGCGGATATAACTCGATTATTTAGGATTAGTGTTCCCATAAATCCAGATTACTGCGGTTAGTGTGTTAAACTCGATTATCAGATGTCTTGGGTTATACATTAATTAGGGAAATAGTTAGTGACGAACGTCCTGACTATCTAGATTAGGGGAACGATGAGTTTCTGGAGGATGTCAATTTTCTATAGCTAATCTAGGAGAATTTAAATTAATGACTTTTTGGAAAAGATTGAAGACCATGATTGTCATTGAATCTTGATTCTGATTTGTGGAACTATGGACTTAGGTGTTACTTAATTATTTATTAAATATTTTAAAAATTAGTTTAGTTATATTATTTATTTAGTTTAGTTGGATTAGTTAGTTAAACTAATTTATTTTAAAACCACCAATTTTCCTTTTTTTGTTATTTTTAACCTAAGAAAGACTACCAATCTCTATAGGATCGACCCTCTACCACTATTCTATAAAATAGTTGGTTTAAGAATTTGACGCGTTCGACGCGCGTCACATTACTAGTGCCGCCACTAAGATAGGTACAGGACTAGGGAGGTAGGCACTAGAGAATGCAGGGTCAAGGCCGGAGGGCAGGATATGGATATTCGACTGCATGTTGGGGTATGGACAAGAGGGGCACATCAAGAGAGATTGTCTCAAGAGATTAATGACTCTAGCAGTGGTGACACCGGTGTAGACTAGAGAGCCAGTACATTTGATGACTAAGCAAGGCCAGGAGACTTCTCAACAACGAGTTTAGGGTACGTGATTTTAATTTTTCTAATAATTACAGTTTAAGGTTTATGCATGCATGGTGGTACGATGATAGATTATGGTGGTACGATGGTAGATTATTGTGTTATGGCATGATATTTCCATAAGTCGTAGCATAGCATTGGATTGTCATGGTGAGTAAGGGTAGGTCATGACATGACATGGGATTGTCATGGTAAATTAAAGGAGGTTATGACATGACATGAAATTGTCATGGTATGTTATGGTTGGTTAGGTGTAACGGCCCGCTTTTATTAATCCCGATTAACCGACTAATTACGAATTAATATCATAAGCTCAGATCCACGTGGACGTCGTGGGAGAAGTCTATGACACGCCTAATCAGGAAATTTGTTATTTTTGTGTGGCGAATATTTAATTATTTTACTATTGTTAATAGTTTGAGCCGCGTGAATTAAGAATTTCGCTTAGTCGCGTTGTGCGCTTATAGTGACAAAAGCGTGCGGCGTCGCGGTGTTCGCGTAACGCGGGTGTACGGGGTAGCATGGGATTGAGTTGTCACATCACATCACACATCACATCAAAAGTAACATCAACTATTCATCATCATTTCTTTTTGTCCTTTCTCACCAAATAACAAAAAATAAAAAAATAAAAAATGTGTTTTTGTTTAAAAACATGAGAGAGAGATGGAGGAGAAGAAACGGTGAAGGAGAGAAGAGAGAAAGAGAGAGCGAGAGAGGGAGAGGGCATCGGCGAGAGAAGAAGGAAAGGTGAGTGAATTTGAGAGAGGAAGCTCCGGTGAGGAGCTTGGCGGTGCGGGTTGGCGAGCTCGGCAATGGGCGAGCTCGGCGGTGGCGAGCTCAAGTGAGTTTTCGCTCATTCTCTATTCGAATTTCGTTCTTTGAATCGATTGTGTGGTGTTGATGTTCGATTATTGTTGTTGTGTTGTGTTGAAAAAAAAAAAAAAAAAAAAAAAAAAAAAGAGTTCGGTTCTCAAACCAGGAAGAAGAAGAAGAAGAAGAAGAAGGTGCACACGCGCTGCGTGCGCTGTGCAAACTCTATCGGCCGGCCGCTGGGGACGCGGACCGGGCCCGCTGGACCGCGGGCCGGGGCGGTCAGGCGGGTCGGGCCCGACCCGTTTGGGTCGGCCCGACCAAATCCAACCCCGGACCGGGCCAGACAGTCGGGTCCGACCCGTTTGGGTCCACCCGACCCAGTGTTACAGTAAAAACAGAGAAAATGGGAAAAAGAGAGGAAAAATTGGGAAAAATCATGGAAAATTCCAGAAAAATGAGAAAAATTATGGAAAAATCATATTGCGACCAAATATATAGAATATATGAAAAATAAAATATTTGGATATTTTGGACGCGACTTTTTGCGGGGGTTTGCTTCGAAAAGCGCAAAATAAACAATTTGTCTTAAAAAGTTTTGGGAAATTGTTGTAAATTTTCATGATAAATTAAGTTTATATAAATGGACACCAGGGACTTAGGAGGCTATAGTCAGGTGTCAGATACGTATCTCGAGGCGAGTGCGGGACATTTTAAAGGCGTTGGAGGTAAGTAAACCCACGAGAAAGTCAGTTCAGAATTTACTTATTTTTCTTGAAAATTATTATTTCACATTACTTTACGTCAGTTCAGTTTGCATGTTTACTCTATTCCTGCGTGTGTCTGTGTATGGTCGAAGGGACGGTGTGACTTCGATCCGATTGTTGCTACGGTGTTGGTCATACCTTAGACTACGTGTGAGATTTTTCTCGCCGAGTCGATGATCTCGAGAGCGAGTTGACGTGAGGTCCACCTGTCATCGCGCATTTCCTCTCTTTTGAGGCGTTGGGCGGAAGTCTACCTTCCGACCAACAGAGTTCCTCGTTTCGACCGTGAAGAGGGGGCGTAGATTTCCTCACATCCAGGGCCTTCTCGGTTTAGTATTTATGTCCCAGGGCTCGACAGTTGTACACCACACTCGCGTTTCGTATTCTTGATTATCTCACGACTTATATTCATGCTTTACATTTCTGCTCATTTATTTTATATGCATGAATTGTAGCCGTTTTTCTTGGATTTCTTGTGAATACAAACTGAATTTCTCTGGGATTTACTTATCTCTGGGATTTGTCATTGTTTTTGGTGACAAATCGCAGATCCTGCGATGAGCCGCGGCAAAGGAGTCTTAGGCGACTACGTCCAAGTAGGGAGAGGCCGCCACTTTTTGCATAGGTAGTTGTATGTATCTATTAACTACTTTATGACATTTTGGGATGACTTGTATACCCGATACATGTATATGCTCACCGTTGTACTTTTGTCGCTTTTGATATACATGGTATCTATTACCGGGATTCCACACTATATGGTTAATTATACAAATGCAAACTTTTCCTTCATACGGCGTTTGCATGTTTTTTTTTAAAAAGGCTTCGTCACATTAGGACTATTATGTTGGGATACATGATAGGAGAGATTTATAGTTACAAGTGTTAGATAACTTCGTTAGGAAAGCTTGGACACGGAAATCAAACTAAGAGTAGGTTGCAGAGAAGTTGGAGAGAGAGTGACGGATTTTGACTACCTCGGCAACATGCGCCTATGTCTCAGTGTAACACTATGTTCCCTGCGATAGGAGTAGTGAGGTGTTCAAAGGACTGTATAATGATACTATCAAGGTGTGAGGGGTATTCACACGAGGATAGGTTAGATGCACAAAAGTTCACTTGAGACTTAAATTTTGGGGACGATATTCTCCTAGTTGGGAAGAATTGTAACGGCCTATATTAATTAAACTAGGATTAACATTAATCTTGAGGACCAACGGTTGTAATTCAGGCATTACATGGATACTCGGATGACTCAGACACGAGAACTAAGAGAATATATAATTCGTAAATGATGGTTGTGTATATGTGGTGTTTAAAATTATTATTATTGTATTTTCACAACATGTGTGTGCGTTGCTATCAAGCGAGTTGGTGTGACGGGTGTTCACCTCGAAAAGCATGTCGATGTGGGTATCGAGTAGGCGAATTACGAGTACACTAGGAAACTCGACAAATTCACATTAAGATGACTAGTTAAGGAGTTAAAATGGATAATTTAACCATAGGCTAAGTTGATTAAATTAAAATAATAGGCTATAACATACCTCGAAATGTGTGCCGAGACGCGTGACATTTAGTGCGGGTAGTCAAAGATTAGTGGGATCATAAAATTTGTTAATTTTGGTGAATGAAAACACTAACCATATGCATTATAATGGGCTTAAGCTAATGCAATGAGATCAAATCAATAAGGCCTACATTTGGTTAATTAATTGAAAACTATATGATTGACCTACAGATACGTATTGCCACATCTATGAACCATGTGAGTAGCCAATTAGTGTCACTTAGATTGAATTAATGAGAGTTAGTGGGATACATGTCAAGGTGTGGATCATTAGATGAGCTTCGAGATATGTCAATACATGAAGATCGATGGCTATGAATCAATATTACCTTAATATATAAGATCAACACATGCGAGTAAACCAGTATCATTTTCAACTTATGAATCAAGAGAACTTGCTGGAGAAAAATGAGGTTGATGGAGAGAAGGAATCTATAGAAGATTGGTGAGAATTTCTCAAGCTAGGGTGGTACATCAACTAGGTACACATCTATTTAGTTCAAATTGAAACAAGTTCTGGTTTTTGGCTAATTTCAGAGGGAAGATGATTAAGTATTTGAAATTGGTTTATTAATTTGGATTCCTCATTTCAAGTTAATAATCCAGCTATATTGAAGTTCTTAAATTGGTTTTGAAATCAAATAGATATGAATTTTTGAAGTTGTAAGACCAAAACTAGAATTCTGCATGTTGTATTAGGAATTAGCATATGTAATTTGGTCATAACTTGCTCATTTTATATCCAAATCAACCCAAACTAGTGGCATTTGAGATTTTATTCAAAGGGCAATAATTGTTTTCAACTGGAGATTTGTAATTCCAATGTTTTCATGTCCAAAAGTGCTAGATAAATAGGTAATTGAATGTAGTATGAAATTTTTGAAATTAAAATTGTTAAGGGCATAACTCACTAACTATTTATCCAAATGAGTTGATCTTTTAGTATGTTGTTATTGGATACGTTAGCTACCTTTTGACCAATAGTCACATTTTTTGGAATCATAAATTGGGAGAAATAAATTTTCTAAGTCTGCTGGTCGGGTAAGGTTCCAATTAGGGCTATGTTTATTAGAATTATGATATCTCTTTCATTTTAAATCATAATTTTGCAAACTAAAGTTTTTTGGAAAGCTAAGATAGAGTCCAGATTTTTTTTTATTGGTAGACGATTTTGAGATTTGGACCATTTCATGCTTTAAAATGAGTTGTAACATAAGACTAAAATTGAGATTTAATTTAGTCTTTGGGGGGCTGATTTGGGAAGATTGATTTAAAACTTATTCAACCAATTTGAATACACAATAAACACATTTAACTGACTTCAAGGACTTAGGGGACCATAGCTCAGTGTCGGGAAGCTTGTCGGATGGGATACAAGAGTCCAGAGAAGTCAGAGCGCGGATTGAGGTGCGTAAACCTATTGGAATGCCTCATATAGTATCAAACTACACGTATGAATGATGGTAGGCACACGTAGGTTATCACTCCTATTTTGGTTTGCGTATATATTGATTGTGGCTAAATCTCTTGCATGAGTTACTTGTGATAATACTCGTGTCGATGGCAATAAGATATACCCGCGATCGTCGTTTACCGAAGTTGTGGTTTAGTCACTGTAAGCCTGTAAGTATAGATGTGGTTACTATTCGGTTTTATCGAGTACTTATTCGTTTAGATTAGGGTTTTCTTGGGATTATACGGTTGTTTATTTATTATTACTTTATTTCTAAACTTGTTTAATTTGTAAATTCTATTTTATTTTATGCCACTATTTTTGCTTGTCATGTGCTGCTTACATTCATGGGAACATGACGTACTATTATTAGGTGTTATATTTGCATGTCTTGTAGTTTATCAGTTTTATTTCATGAATATTTTGTGAACTTCTCTTGGGATTTTACTTACTGGAATCGTCACTATATTTGTTAGGTGGTCGAGTGCAGATCCTTCGACGAGCAAGGGCAAGGGCAAGGAGGTATTGAGCGACTACCTCTGAGATAGTGACGCTAGCTCGTGTATGACTATAATATGTATGTATTTATATTTTTGATTGCTTTTGGGACACTAGAACACTGAATGTATGTATATGGATTTTTTGTTCTACTTATTCCGCCTTGATATATACATGGTATCTTTTTGCCGGGTTTTTCACTACTTAAAATTGTTAAATACATCATAACTTACTTAATTTAAGACTTTCGCTGTAAAATTGTAATATAACTTGATAAATTGATTAATTGACTAATAAAGTCATTGATATTTATTTGGAGATTAATTAGTTAATTTAAGGTTAAGTGGAAAAGTGTAACCAACTGGTTAGGTCGCGGGGTGTCAAGGATAAGCGGGCCATGATGGCAGGGCTTGGTGATGTGGAATGCGATATGGCGGGTCCCAAGGTTGCCTTGGGATTTGGAGATGTCACACTATCATGTTAGAAAGAGACAACAAATTATTGTTTCCTATCTTGACCACTAAGATGTGCTTGAAGACCATAGTGCGATTGAGAAATGAAGAAGAATTCGATATTGAGGCCCAAACAACCATTGATGAAGCTTTCATGTTCATAGTGAAATCACCACCTAATGCTTATACTAAAATCACCACCTGATTATTAAGAATCGGACGGGGAGAGAGAGAGAGAGAGAGAGAGAGAGAGAGAGAGAGAGAGAGAGAGAGCAAGTCAGACTAAAAGTCGAGTTGTTGCCAAATGACAAGAGGATCAGACAACAACAACAGCAGTTGAGTTAGCCCAAGAATTGCAAGATGAAGGATATGGAGAAGAGGGGGAGCAACAACATTAGGGATTCACTGAGAGCTACGAGTTTGTAGACCCATGGATTGTTGAGCATGACTTGGATGATCCTGAGGTCTTTCCACCACCTCTTCCACCACATGCACCAATACCACTATTAAAGGACTTTACTTTACTGCAGCAAAGGCTGTAGATTGCTGAGATGGGGTGATAGTTTAGAAAGGATAGGGCTCTGTACTAGGAAGCCTTGTTACGATATGGGTAGGATATGTAGAGGAAAGAACAAGACCAACGGAACGGGATGCGTAATTTCATGTTGTTTGTCGATCATCAAATGGACATAGCTAGGTATAAGAGGAGCAGACATATGAGACCTACTAATAGGTCATTTGCTTTTCCAGTAGCACCGTACTATATGTTTGATCCAGATTTGGTGTAGAGCAAGAGAGTGAAACGTCTTTTGACATCATTCTATGCTGGAGCTGATAATGCAGATGATGACGATGACGAGCAATCTTGATGTCAGTGTCTTAGGATTCCTTTATACCTGAGGAGACGAGAGTTACATTGATATCATTTCACTTTTACATTTGGGATATTTTGTTACTGTAACGACCCTCAAAATTTAATACGTGCCACGTGGCATCTCAGGACCGTGACCCGAACTCGTTGTGATGCTATACACTCGGTCAACCCTCGAGAGTCAACATCGAGATTATGACAGTAGCTCGAACTTACGGGGACACTACCGATAAGTCTATGACACGCCTAATGAGGTAAAAACATTTATTTTATGTGACGTGTGTTAAATTAGTTGTATTATTGTTAATTTACATCGCACCAATTAATATTTTGGTGGTCGTAATGTGCGCGTAGTGACGAGGGAGTGCGACGTTGTAGTATACGCATAACACGGGTATATGGGGTAGTTGGGATTTAGTCATCACATCACATATCTTGTCACATCACATATCTTGTCACATCACATGTCTTGTCACATCAACAATCAACCACTCCTACCTTTTTTCTCTCTCATATAAGTTTTTCATCTCCTCCAAATCAAACACACTCTCCACTCCTTTTACCCGATCACCATTTCCCCTCCCTCTCACGTTCTTCATTCTCACTTCTTCATTCTCACCTCGCTCTCACCCAACTCTCCACGGCCTCAAGATCTCAGTGTCGCGCGTCCAGTGGTACCTCCTTCGTCGGCGACCTACTTGATGATCTAGGTGAGTTTTTGGTTTGTGTTGAATATGTTGTTGTTATGTGCGGATGAGTTGGTTGAGTTGGATTTGATCAGATCTGTCGATGGTTTTGGTGATTTATGTTTTAGATTCTTAAGGAAATTGAAGTTTTGATGTTGTTGTTGGGTTGATGTTGATGTTGATGTTGATGTATTGTTGATGTTGTATTGTTGTGTTGTTAAAAAAAAAAAAAAAAAAAAAAAAAATTGGGTTGAACGAACAAAGAGCAAGCTCTCTGTTCGTTCAACAAAAAGAATGATGATGAATAGGTGAACCGGGTCCGGGTTGACCGGGTCGGACCGGGTTGGGTCGGGTCGACCGGACCCACCCCTATTAATAAAATAATAATTAAAATTAAATTGAATTAAACTGATTTATATCAAAATAAATTACAGAAAATAGATTTAAATAGATAAAAAATTATGGAAAAATGCAAAAAATTCTCGAAAAATATGAAAAAAATTTAAGAAGCTAAAAAGATGAGTTCGAGGCCTTTTCGGGCATTCGACACCCCCGGTATAATTCAAAAAGGGTGCTAAAAATCAATTTTTTTGAAAATAAAGTTACAAATCTATGATCCCATGGTGTAATGTGACTCTAAAATAGTTAAAATGATATAAATGGACACCAGGGACTTAGGAGGTTATAGTCGGGTGTCGGGTGCGCGTATCGAGGCGTGAGCGAGGCGTTTTGAGGACGATTTGCGATTTCTCGAGGTAAGTAAACTAGTTAGGAAATGCACAGTATTTTCATTTGAGCTTATATTTTATTGATGTTGTATTGTGTCCTTTCATTGGAATCCCTACCCACTTATGAGTGTTCGAGGGCCAAGTGAGCGATACTCGTGTCTCTGATTGGAGTGGTTGCCGGCTTGCAACCGGGGCCATGACCTCGAGTCACTTGAGTGGTCGGAATGAGATGTGTTTTATCCGGGGCACCGTTGATATCCCTCATTCGCGACATTTTATGGTACGGCGATGCCGCATCCTATGATCGAGTCTGCTTGGCGTTGTCGCGACTCTGTGACCCCGACCCTGTGGCACCCGCATTCGGTGGTCTTGAGCTACTTGGGTACCTCTCTATATTGTTTCATTTGACACTCATTTCTCGTAGTACTTTCATTTTTTTTTTTACAGTCTTATTATCATGCATTCCATACAGCTTTCTTTTATCCGCATGACTTTTAGACTGCTTTATTTTATCTTGAATTACTATTTAGATCCTCGGCTTTTACTTACCCTGGACTCGGCATTCTTGTGTTTGACCGAGTGCGGATCCTTGCACCGAGCAAGGGCAAGACGCCGACACTTGGCGATCTACTCGAGGATATCGGAGCGACCCCCTCCCTCGCACACTTTTGTAGGTTTTTGAATTTTTGTATATATATATATATATATATATATATATATATGTTGTTATCACATTTTGGGATACTTATTTGGGTTGAGAGAAACACACGACTGGTATATCATTTTTGCTTGTTTATAACGCTTGACACTAGGTATACATGAAGGTACATATTTACAGGGTTCCACAACTAGGTTGTCCAACACTTCTAATAATATTGTTGAGTTATTTAATGTAGAAATTGCTTCCGCTAAATTTTTAAAACTTGTAAAATATTGATAACTTAACTTAGAATTTTGAATTTACTTATAATGAGGGATTTGAAGGCTGACTAGGTCTACGTTGACCTTGCGAGACTGGCTCGGGGGTCCACGTGGGCTTAGGCCGGGCGGGGCCCAGTTTGTGAAAAATTGGGGCCGTCACAGTTACCTATTTACTTGTGTAAATTTTATGTTTAGTTTAGTTTATGATTATATATACTTTGTTATTACATATGTTTTTGTGTTTTAGTATTTACATGTTTCAGACTCATTTTTAAACCTTGAGGATAAGGTTTGATTTAAGTTTAGGGGCATCAACATTACACTATATGAAGTGGTAAGATAGGCTAGGAAATAAGAATAAACAATGCAGGTATGATCGTTTAAATTTTTTAATGTGAAGCAGTTGAGGAGGAAAGCATGGTAATGTATAATTTTTTTTCATTTTGTTTACTATGTGCATGTTTAAGTAATATAGAGGTTATATATAGTAATATGTAATGAATAAGTAGTTCATTTGCATGTTTATGCCTTAAATTGTGGATGAGTAGATTACAAGTATCTTGTTGATATGAAACTCAAGATAGTGTTTTAAATTTTTGAAGAAAAAAAAAAGAAATGTAGCAAACAATGATATGATTTCATGATTAGAAACCTAGAGTTATGGAAGACCTTGAACTTGAAACAAAAGCAAGAAACTATAACACTTCTTATGGAAAAAGTTAGATCTCTAAGTATATAATAAGCATGAATCTTAATTGATCAAACAATGCAAATAAAGACTTAGTGCAAAGATGGAAAAATAGGCATTGTAAATGAAAAGTTGAAGTTAAGTTACTTGATTAAGTGAAAGTGAGAAGTGTCAACGAGAGTTTTAGAAATATAAAAAATTAGAGAATCCCAAAAGTTCTATAGAGATTGAACAAAGAACTTGATGGATGGAAAAAGTGAGGAAAAACGGAGTCCATATGAAAGGGAGCAAGGACCGTAAAATAAAAATAAAAAAAAAATAAATGAGAAAAATAAATGAGAAAAAAAAGGCGAAAGTAAAATAAAACTCTTCAAATAAAAGATTTAGCTCAAGTACCAGTAGCTAGTTGAGTTAAGTTTTCGTTCCAATATGAACTCCTATAGACTCTTGAAATACTAAAGTCTACCAAAGATGAATTTGGTCTATGCTTATTTGTGAATTCCTGAGCTTAATGAGAAATCATGAGATTACGCACTTGCTACTTGATTGTCGAGGTGAAACAAACTTGTGAGGAGTGATAGTTTTGGTTGTGATCAACTTGGTATTTTGAAAGTAAAGTTATGTGTTGTTAAGGCTACATATTTGGAAAAATAACAATTTTTTTCAAAGAAAAACTCTTGAGTAGATTATTAACATGAAACTTAGTAAATTAAAAGATACTCCATGAACAATGTAAAATGAACGAAAATTAGTTATTAGGAGACTTAGGAGACTTAGTAGAATACATTTTTACTCAGGACACGCAAAATTCTAAGTTTAGGGGTATTTGATAAGTGATTATTTAAAATTATATCTAGGGTTAGTTTAATAATATAAATATCCATAAATGAGCTCTAATTAATAGTGTTTATATATTTTCAGGTAATTAAGGTGTAAAGGAATGAAATAAGCAAAAACGAAAAGAAACAGAGCAAAAACCAACGAAAAGTGTGGTTGGCGTCATGGCTACATGTAATGGCGCTGTAGGAGTATAAGGCACGGTGTGGACGACTTAAGGCAAGGCATGGGAGAGAAGACAAAGTGAAGAAATCAAGGTTGTAGGTTTGGCGCTATGGCGGCACTATGGAAAGTAAGGGACGACGTTGAGTACTTAAAGTAGGGCACCGAGGTCAAAGGATGATGAATAATTGCACACAGGAGACGCCGTAGTGGCGGCGCCGTGGCACAACACACACGGTGTCAGGAGATAAGTGACAATGCCGGATTAAAAGAAATTAAAAAGTTAGAGTTTTATTTTGAGATAAATTGTAAAGTAGGGTTTTTAATTGTTATTAGAAAGTATAAATAGATGTTAAGACATAGTAAACTCACCACATATCATAGAGGAGCAGCCATTATAGTATTTTAGCATAGTTTACTTTGATTTTGAGTATTAAAAAGATTTGTATGAAGAAAACATTAAAGACTTAAATTTTGCGATTCAAGTTTGGTTTCATTGGTTTAATTGAAGATAATATATATATATTTGTCTCTGATTTCAATAACTTCAATTATAAATTGTAATATGTGTGTTTCAATGAAGTGTGAGTAGTCTATTAATATTAGGGATCAATGGATCTAATTGTATGAATGTTATGCTATGAACATGAGTAGAAATTGAATATAAAAGTGTAATAGTTAGAATTTGTATTGATTCTGAGCATAATGCTTTCGACATCTTGATCACTTGTTTATTAATCTTAGGTTTGAGAAGTTATCATGGCCATTGAAGCTTTTTTAATCCGGACATGAACAATACAACCATAAAATACACAACATCAAACGATAGTTGTTGATTAGGGAGACACATATAGTAAACTTTATTGGTTATGAATCTAAAGATTTAGGACATTAAAGCAATGTGAAGCTTACATTATTCACACTGATATGTGGAGTTCTAGTTTGTACATTAAATTTTTTTCCATCACGATAGTAGGTTAAAGTGGAATTAAAGAAATATGTCTATTCTAATTAGCCATTGTATGCAACATATTTAAGATGTAAAAGTGGTTGAAAAGCATAATATTTTATTGTCTAGGTGAAGTTGTAAATCAAGATATTCTTAATATAAGAGTTAAAGTAAAGTTTATATTGTTTTGTTACATAGAGTAGTTTCGTTAGTTGTAAAAAAAAATTAAAAAAAAAAGATTTCCTTAGCAATACAACAACAACAACAACAACAACAACAACAACAACAACATAGCCTTAGTCCCAAATTAACTGGGGTCGGCTAATTTCCTTAACAATAGTTCAAAGTTAAATGTATATTCAACTAGTGCAAAATCCTTTCTCGAGGACGATATCTATTATCAACGTAAGTTTATTACACTATTACTACAAGCGAGCCGTTACACATGCGACACGTGTCACTATCATAGAATCACATTCCCTTTCACTTTTATTTATTTATTCATGAAAAAAAAACCTTTTCCGTATTTATAGCCTAAAAAGAAAAAAAATTTCTTTATTTAGTGTAACTGCTAATTACATTCCCCTAACTTTTTCTTTATTTGGGAAGAATCCATGTTCTCTCCAAGGATGCGGGTTTAGGGCGGAGAATGCAATCCTCATTCCCATCCCCATTTATGACAGGGCGGGGATTCCCCACTTGAAATACCCCACCGAGAAATTTGTAATCCCTATTCCCTA
Organism: Stephania yunnanensis; assembly: GCA_039657365.1. Taxonomy (NCBI): domain Eukaryota; kingdom Viridiplantae; phylum Streptophyta; class Magnoliopsida; order Ranunculales; family Menispermaceae; genus Stephania; species Stephania yunnanensis. The sequence goes on from CM077580.1 coordinate 24,276,235, forward strand.
CCCAGAGGGGATCTTCACCCCACGGAGATTCCCCGCCCCCATTATTTTTCACATAATATTAAATTTGTATAATTACATTATTTAGGCAAATATGATATATCTCTATAAAAAAATTATGATACATCTTATTAAGTTTACATTTTTTTTTAAGTCGTACATAAATATTCAATTTGTCATCAGTACTACTCATTAATTCATGTTATATATGTTTAGATAGCTAGCAGATATGTTATTAACTCGAGCGCTACATATAGTATGTACAAATACTAGTATACTATCTAAACACATACAATCATAGATATAGTAGTATATATAATATATAGAGTACATATACGTTAAATTATTAAGTCAAGATGCGTTTGAATTAAATTATAGTATGTATAATGGTGTGTGTATATATATATACATACAATATAAAAGCGCGAATAGCCGTTTTATGGATCGTAAGCGAAAAGTCATTGTTGCCCTTGCTTTTTTACATGCATCCCCAAACCCCTTCTATCTTCGATCAAAATTCCGGGTTTCTTCCTTTCTTTATTGGACAACAACACCGAAAGCCCTCTTTATCCACAATCCTATCCATCTTGCTCCTAACTATCAATTCATCTATTTTTCTGCGATTATTGTTCACTTGTAGTTGATCTCTCGACCTCGCTGTCTCGTCTGGTTTGAAGGTACCTATTTTCTTCCTTAAAACTCCAATTAGTAGGAAAAGGATTGCAATTGTTGCTTTGCTTCCATTGTATTGTTTCCTAAGAGTTTGTTGTTGCAATTGAAATAGAGGAGAATGAGGTGTTTGCTTTTTAGGGTTTCTTCTTTCATGAATTCGGCCATGTGGTAAATTGAGTACTTTCTTCATGTAGTGTCATGTAGTGTTCTTTAGTTCTTATAAGGTGTTTTGTTTATTTCTCGCTTTGTTATAATTAAATTGAGTTTATTCATTAATATCATAATTTGCCCTGCTTAATTGATATACTTGAAAAACTTTTGTTGTGGGTGAAGCGTCATCAGTACCGTGGCCCATGCTTAATTATCTAAGTTATCTGTGTTTACTTTGGTAGATTTCATAGACCTACCTGTGCAATTTTTTTTTATCCAAAGGATTTATGTAACATCATCTGCTATGAAACTTGATTCAGCAAAAGTGTTGGAAAATTCTAAATTAGATGTAATACCTGGAGAATATTTTTCCATTAGAATATGTATTGTATGATTGTTGCTAACACATGGGCTTTGGGCATACACATGCATTATCAACGAATGGTTTTGAATAACGTTTTTGTGGTACCTAGCAATATCAAATGTTTGTTCCGTAATGAGGGCCGGTACTTTATATTGCTAAGGCTTTTTTTTCTTTGTTTTTCTTTTTCCCCTAATTAGTTATATGTATTTCAGCCTATTGTTAGTTTTATTGACTATTGCTTCAAATAGCTCAATGAATGGATCAGGTCTCATAATTAAGTTGCTAGATTAATTCTTATTAGTTATTTTCCAATTGGGAAATGGGAGTTTATTAACATGAAAGTCCAACGGGTCCAATTTAGTTATATGTCATTATTGATCAAGAGATAAGCTAGAGATTAAGATAGTTGATTTTTATGTGTTTGACAATCATAGTCGAAGGGGTTGGACTCTTGGCAGTTAACAATCATCAGTTAAGCAAGGCGTTTGCCTTAAGTTTTAATTGGTGTATTCATCAATTGGTGGAAGATTGACAATTTGTAAGCGGGAGTTGGGTGATAAATATTTTTTTAAAGAAAAAATGAAAAGTTAAATTGCATAATATGTTGGTGCCTAATTTAGGTTTTTTTTTTTTTTTTTTTTTTAGTTTGGAAAGGAAGTTTGTGGCTACTAATGTCGTTCAAAAGTAACTCCTATAGCATCAGCTAGCATCAGCTAGGAGGAGGTGGTTCTGTTATTGTATACAAAAACTCATCCCACTCGTTGCTCTATTTGCTAACGCATCAGCAATCCGATTCGCCTCTCTGAACAAATGTTGCAAATAGATGACCCTGAGGATTAGATGAGTTCCCTGCAGTCGAGGAGTGCTGCCGCAGGGTGGGATTCAAGATCATTCGGTTTTAACAGTGTTAGTGCAACCAAAGAGTCTGATTCCAAGACTAGGTGTGAGTAGTTACGCTATTTGGCCAACCAAAGCCCTTCTCTTATTGCCCAGAGTTTTGCAATCACGTTCGAACTGAAGCTGATGTTCCCCATGTATCCCAGTATCCAAGAGCCATTTGAGTCACGAAAGACTCCCCCAGACGAAGCAGCACCCGGATTGCCCTTTGAAGCCCTCATCTATATTAAACTTGATCCATTGTAGAGGAGGGGATTGCCAAAGACAACCTAATTTGGGCTTTTGCCACTGTAATAATAATGCCCCATTGTTTTTCAATTGAAGAATGTTTTTCTTTTTATTTGAGTCCATTATAAGGAGTCTAGATTTCTTTGAACATTGTATGGATAAATAGAGATGGAAGAATTATTTAGCTTCAACTACTAAAACCTATAATGTTCACAAGTGGTCCATGCAAACCAGCTGTAGTGATAAAGATCGACTATCAAATTAAACCAAATTGATTTTGGATGACTTTATCACCAAAGACACCCTTTTTGGACCATTGAAAATCAAGCTCTTTTAGTTTGCCACAAAGTATTCTTTTGTCCAATTGAATAGTCGATCTTGAATTCTTCAGAGTATTCAAATATTTCTGTACTTTTTCTAGCACTACAAATTAGTGTATTGCATTCTTAAAATTGTTTGGTCTCGTGTCGTAGATATGCCTCTATATGGATCTTTATATGAGGGCTGCATTATACTTTTTTTATTTTGTAAATTTCCTATAAATTCAATCACTTTCAGTATAACTGATTGGGCTTAAAGTTCAACATAACCTTTATAAGAATTAAAAAACACGTGGCATTAGTATATGATTTAGTTATAAAGAGTGTTTTGTTTGAGAATTATTTAAATCATTGTTCTTTTCCACTACTTCGCCACTTCTCCATCTAAAAGTGAGAAGAAAGATATCGATTACGAATGAGACTACTTATTGTTGTCACTTGTCCTCCACTACTTTTCTATATATCTTTTCAACTTAATGAGAGAAGAAATGTACCTGGTAGGAATTGTGTAAGACTACACATTGTTGTTTTAAGTTAAAAGTTGTCAGTTACCTGTAAAGGAACTTAATGCCTTGTTTAGATTAGTTTTTTTTTTGAAAAATTACATTAGTACATATTGATTGTTATGGCTTGATCCATCCATTTTTATGGATCGAGCTTGTAAGATCACCGTTTGTTTTGGGCTTGTTGTATTTGTCTTTTCCCTTGTTGTCTAACTAAAACAGATTTATCGGAAAATGAAATGTAAATGTAAATTCATGTACTAATTATTTGGTTTATCTATGCAATTACGGTCATCAAATTATAGGGCATAGTTCATGCATCTATATTAATTATAAATGTATTAATCATATATGTTGTTTACATATTTGTGACTTCAAACAAGGCTTTCATGTTATGCAGCTATCTTTTATTTCTCATTCATATATATATTAACGTTGTGAGTCTAAGGATAACAAAATATTAGCTTTTAAAAAGTATTATTAATTGGATAATTCTTTATTTTATAATTTTATAGGTGAACAACGCTGCAGTTTCATTTATTAACATTCACGAGAACTTAGTGAAGCACATTGAAATAGTGATCAAGGCCAACTGCTATGAAGTTAAACTACTTGTACAAGCCTTCTTTAATTGTTTTTTAGATCTCCATAAATTGTTCACGAAACATCAATTCTTTACTAGCCTTATATATAGGGGTAACCACATCCCCACATCCAAAGCAACATCTTATGTTTAACTCAACTATATGTTTTTTGATTAATATTCTTTACGAGTTTTTAATTAAATTCTTGACATGTATATTGATGTTTAAGAGTAATATTAGTTAACTATGAAGTTTCGTGTTTCTTGGATGTAGAAGATAAGCAAAGCCATCATGAGATAAATTCTTCAATATGAACAAAGGCAATCAAAGGACATCTATTTCATGATGGATAGGCTTCTGCTTAAAGATTTGAAGAAATAAGTTAATAGTATCAAAGCTTATAGTCAATGCCTACTCGAAGACTTTTGGCCAAAAATCGTGAAGAGTTTGGTTTACATGTCAATTGTTTTGCTATGGATTCACTTGAACATCCTTGACCCACGAAAAAGGCAATCACCCAGTTCAAAAGGTATAGTCGATATTAACATTGGAATTGTTCTCATGTGATTTTCTCCCTTATGAAAATGCTTTGTTGGATCAAAGCTTTACTCATATTTCAAATTGTGGGAAAGTTGTATAATTACATTTAGAGCGTTTTATGAGTTTTTTCATTAGATTTGTTTACTTGTATTTTTATTTTATTTTTACTTATATTAGTAAGCAGCTAAATTAAGTAACTTACCTGTTTGTGGTCGCAACTCTAAATAGTGGATTTTTCATTTTTTTTTTCTTGCGATTGAATGGTAGAAAATTGAGTTTTTTTTTTTTTTTTTATATTGCCATCTTTATTGATTTGGACTAGGTCTTGAAACATATTTGGATTCTTGATAGGATTTTTACAATTACGAGATTTCAAATTTATTTATCATTATTATTTTAAAATAATAAAGAATTTATATTAAAATTAACATTTAGGTTATTAGCATGAGAAGCCTTTACCAATGAAGTTTAATTGATATAGAAAACATAAAACTATGTGAAATCCTAAAAGAAGGAGTTTGCTATTTTGAAAAAAAAAATTGATACAATAAAAGTGTAGTATAAAAACATATAAGTTATTAGATTAATTAAATCCCCACGAGCGAAACGAGATGGCTCAATCGCACGTAGCACGATCATAAAACTAATATATATATATATAGTTGTACTTATAATTATTGCATATATAACATGTATAATGGTATCTAAACATATATAACACTTGAATTAAATTATAGTATATATAGTATATATATGTTAAATATGATATGGGATGGAATGAAGAACCCCATGGAAAACTCTATTGGGCAAGGTAGAAAATTCTCATGGGGAATATCTTAGGGATCTCTATGGAGAGACAAAATCTGCAATTATCAGCTAAGGAATAAGATGCTAATAGCACTGATTACTGAATATCCAAAGCTTCTTGGTTTTGACGAGGGTAAACTTGCATGCTGTTGTAATACCAGCAAGGCAAATTACTAAATTCGCACCTTGAAGTATTGTTGTTTTAGAACTTGCGACGTAGCGATATAACAAACCTTCTAAGTTCAATGTCTTCGATTAGCCAAAAATGCCATATCATTAATGAACAAATACATTCTATTGATATCCTAAAATGTTTGTGGTCTGTAGAGTAATGCAATTAAACAGGAAAACCAGCTAAAAACTGGTAAAACATCTACCAAAATTCTAGTTTTTCAAATTTCTAATTACTTAAAAAGTAGTCTATCCATTCCATTGTTGTCATTCATAGTAAGCATCTAACAACCAATTCAGATATACAAAAACAGCAATTCAAGTTTCACTATTCGACATAATTATCAACAAATGTGCTTCCTGCCACACCATTTTAAACAGAGCTGATATGACAGAAATAAAAGACAACCAAATAACGAATTTGAGCGTGAAATACGCAGATAAGAATATCGAAAGATGGCGCACCTTGACCACATTTCTTAGAGTGACATTAAGATTATGCGCGGAACGGGACGTAGAGAATACAACAACCTAAAGAAAAAAAAAAAAATGATTCCATCAGCAACTTCATCAAGAACATGTATAATGAAATAATCCAATACAAAGCTTAGTTTCAAAGGAGATTAATAACAAGCAGCACCTTCTGAAGAATGAGAACACAACCAACTGAAATTTCCTTTCGCCCCCGGTAACGACATTGCGATGAATGTTAGCACCAACTGTACCTGTTGGATCCTGAAACTCAACATCTCAAATTAAATCCTACCACAACACCACAAACTCCATTAGAGCAGAAATCAGCCAATTCAATGAAAATGTTACCTTAAGAGTAACAATCAGATCGCCGAACCCGTTAGGCGCGCAAGATTTGACCACTGCAACAACCTATTCTCCCACCCAACACCACCACCACCACCAACAACGTCAGATAAACCCTAATTCAACAATTTCAACTAAAACCCTAATTCATATAATTCAATTGAGAACAAAGTTACAGGCCATTGTCCGCGGATACCTGATCGAGCCGGTCGGTGCTCATCGAAGAACCCTTGATCGAATTCAACGGGGAATTCGCAAAACCCCCAATTCTACCAACAAACTCCATGGCACAAAGCCAAGGATTCAACTTGAAATCCTCATCCTCATCCTCACCCTCAATTTCTTGCACCCTTTTGATGTAATCATGAGTGGAGATCTCTTCCTCCCTGAAACCCTCGTTCCGCCTCGCGAGAGCAGCGCGGCGCTGCATCGCGGCTTGGAGGGCGCCGGCGGGACCGGGGATTCTTCGATGCTCCGCGGAGCTGGTCGAGGCGATCCCTTGAAGGGGTTGCGGGGATTGGTGGGAGAGTTGGGAGGAGGGCGAGAGGAGAGGCGTGTGTGACAGTGAATTGGGGGTTTGGAGGGTTTGGTGGGTTGAAGAGCGCTTGCAAGGGAGGAGAATTGGTTGTGGCGGTGGAGAGGGTTTGATGAGGGACTGAAGATCAGAGTCGTCGACGTCGAGGGCCTCCCATGAATCTGAATCCGCCATTTTTGAGTGATGGATTGAAGGTTTTGGTGGTGAAGAGAGGGGGAGAATTTGGCGGGCTTTTGAGGCTGGGATTTGGTTTAAAAATTTGAAAAAATTGAAGCCCACTGCGTTCGCTAATCTATAAAAAAAACTACTTCATTCGCCAATAACCGATTGGATTGATTTGAGTGGTATTTGGATTCGATTCTCTCTTAAGTTAGGTTTCGAGTAAAAGTCTATTTAATGAAAAAATTAGATTGAGAAGCTTCCCCGAATGAAGCTCAATGATGCATGAGCGTTGATTAATTAGTGTGATCGACGTCAAACACCAGGTGGAAAAACCAATCACTTACAAAAATTACTCAATTCATAATGGTTACTTGGTTAGGATTAGAAACAAAAATATTTAATTGAGAGACCTGGATGCCAAACCACCTTGGTTAATTAGATTAAATTGTGCTTTTTAGCCCCGCTTAGTGGATCTATATAAGATTTGCATTATCACAAAGCAAATAAAATGACTTTTTTTTTCATGTAATATTTGGCGTCTATTGCATCAACTAATTCACTTTCAAACACTGCCAGATCCTAAATGAATGGTTAAAATAGTTCTTTTTTTTATGAAACCTTACTTAAGAGGAACCAAATTTCTTACTGTTCGAACCAACCCTTGATACTTTTTTTTTATTTGTTTAAAAAGAAACTAACATGTTACACCCAAACTTGCACACAAAAATATTCGAACCCTCGACATCATTCATAGGTGATCAAAATGACTTGATAAGTAGTTTAAAATGACTTCAATAACCGTGTAACAAAAGTATTTGCATGTATCAAATCTTTAGATCACCCAATTACTGTCATTTAGAAATATAGATATGAAAGACATTACAACTTGTCTCTAAAGTCAAGTTCATATGTCCAAAACAAGATTCTGACATTTATTTTCTCTAGTCAATGGGCACGCGCTATGCGCGTGAGGCGTAAACAATAAATGTACCAAGAAACATTTGTGAAAGTTAATATTAAAAATATTGTCTTAATAATTCGTATAATTTATTGAATTTATATTTAGAGAGAAAAATATGTGTCAAAATTATATTTAAATAAAAGTGCTCAAAATTTTTAGTTGGGTCTAAACATATTTTTTTAGGTAAAATTAGATATTTTTAGTGCTAATGAATTTAGAGTATATGATGACAGATATTTATATATGAAGTTCATTTTACAACAGTAATGTACACATGTCTTCATTACATTGGACAATCATCTAACAAACTCAACAACCATAACAACCTTAACTAACTTTCACTCCTATACAGACATGCTGATCAATTACACAATCTAACATCAACGGTTTATGCTAACACGTGCCCTGGCTATTCCAAGAAAGAGCTGTGTGATTACCCACGTGAGGCACATCGATGACCACGGCAAAGCGTGACTGTTTATTGAAGAAATAACAGGTGGCCTTATTTTAATAGAAAATGTTAACGACTAATTAGTGCCAAAGTGTGTACTATTGGTGACAAATAGGTTTGCAAAAGTCTTAATAAACAAAAAAAATCTTGACTGCAAAGGTTTTATTTTTCTCCTGGCACTTATTGAGGTCCTCAATGCTTTTTTCACCTTATTGTTGAACTGCTTAAACACATTCTTCAAGTTGGAACTGTATCACCTTCACCTTATGGTTTTTCTGTACTCACCCATGGACTGCATAGTGCGACTGATTGTGATATTTGAATCAGGTTGATTCGTAAGGTCTTTTAGACCCATCTAATGGCTAACACTGCCCCGCCTATCAACTTGTGTAAACGTGACTGTTACTGCACGTTAATACTTGGATGTGATGGAGTTGTGGGGAGTAAAGTTGATTAAGTGGAGAACAATATCATTGTAAAAAATACTTATAAAAAGTTGAAGACAATAAAAGTGTTATAAAGATTTACATACCAATGCAGACATGAATAAATATATTGGAACAACGTGAGATCCTTCTATACACCTAATTTTGCAAGGATTAAAAGATTTTGATAAAGCTAACTGTTTCGACATGATCTCACCGACAGATCCCGGGCAATGGATAAAAATATATGTATTCAATCAGCACTGTAAGCCATGGTGGTGCACCAAAGGCCAGGTGCATCATAGTCCAATCTGGATCCCAAGCAATCATAGAGCCATGCTTTGATTTTCCCATCAAGTGCAGTAGAAAATATGAACTGCCCAAAAAATGTGAATAATTCAAGATTGCGAAATTAGGAATAAATTGTCTTCTCACATTGCATCCGTCAAAAGAAGTTACATTCAAACTTCTTCAACCATGTATGTAACATAAATGAAACATCAATCATGGGAAGAAAGTACCTGAATATTCTCTTTATAGTGAGGGCAAACGGAGTAAACAGGGGATTCATGTCCCTCAAATGTATGCAACCTACGTCCAAAGCACCCGCATCCCGGCACTGTAGCGTAACGTGAAGGGCACTTTAGAGCAATGCTGAATTCATCATTTCCAAAACAATAAGCTGAGGCAAACGTAACTCTTTAACTACTACCCTAGCTACCTTTATTTCAAATAAGATACTAATGCATACCAATTATTATCATATTATTACCAAATGCATAATGTTTGAGATTTCAATACGGGCATCAGAGGCTAAGTAACCGTTGAGTTCTTTAAGAGCATTTCGATTCTCCATCATATATTCTGGGACCTCCTCATCAGGAAGAGCCACGCATTTAAACCATAACGTGTTGTCATACCCGATTAGTCCTCCAACCTTCACCAGCTTCACTAAGATTTCATGGTATTTGATGTAGTTAGGCTTGTCGGCATCTACAAACAGGAAGTCGAACTCATCGCCCTGTAACAACATGGACAAATATTTAGCATGTATAAAGCAAAATAGTTGTGCAAATGTTTTTGGATCTAATCGGTCACGCGTGCTGATGATAAAAAATTATTAGGAGTCTTGTCTAGAAACATTAATAAGAGATTGTTTCCTAGCATGAAGAATGAAAAACTTTCCAGCAAATATTATTTGGTGAAAAAAAAATGGTGGACACTTAATCATTAATCAAGCACTACTTCATTAATTAATTGTGGAATATCAAAGAATACCTAACCAGTGCGCACATGAGGATAGAGAGTAGTTCACAAAATAATTCATTGCACCAGTGAAGCTCTTGAAATATATCAATTGATATTCCACATTGCATGTATGTAATAATAAGTACAACAGATCATAGTTAAGAAGAAAAATAAATAAAGAAGAACAGGCATAAGCGATTAAGCTAAGCTTTTGGTGGTGCATGCTTTATTAATACATCATGTCTGACTTATGAGCAAAAAATAAATTGTGCTAGCTAGACAGACGAAAAGTTGTTGTTTAGGGTCAGTATTCAAAAATCCAAACAACCATCATTAAGTTCCAAAATCACATTAGTTAACGTTGAGCTAGCTAATTATATACAGCTAGAGTGCAGTGCCATATCAATTGCACTAAATCGAGTGTGATAGAAGAGTTCGATCTATGTAGTCGATCCTAACAAATTAATCATTAATCAAGCACTACTTCATTAATTAATTAATCAGATTGCATTACAATTATATTTGAAGCATGATTAGAAAAGGAGACCCACCGTGCGCATCACATAGAGGTAAAAGGGCAAAATAGATATTCTTCCAGACTCATCTTTCTCAAACTTCATAAAATTTGAAGGGCTGAAAAACCGTCGACACTTTGGCCGTATTTGCTCTGTACATACAGATGCAATGTGGCAGAAATCCTCATAATTCATCTGTAAGAAGTACGAAAAAAAAATAAGTTTTGCCACTGTCATGAAAAGATAATGATGGGAAAGGAAAGAACATTGACCAGTTGCAACATATATACAGGAGTTTTCAAACCAAAAGAAAAAGATTTTTACACTTACGCATTACTGAAAAGAATAAAGAATACCTAACCAGTGCACACATGAGGATAGAGAGTAGTTCACAAAATAATGGCCAAGAATATTAGACATTAATATTTCTTACAGTTAGTTAGCACACAAAACAAAGTAACTGCATGCCATCAAAAACTATGTAAACTTGTTATTCAAGGAATTGATGCTTGATTAATCACTTATTCAGTGTTTGTAAATAGGCTACACTTCAAGTTCGAGATAAATAATCAGGAACATTTAAGGAAAAAAATGTTGATCAATCCGTAAGAGCAACTGAGGGTGAATATTCACAACCTTACCTTAAACCACCTCATCTGGACCAACCCATATCAACTCTTATTTTATCTGAAGCAACAATGGCATTTGGAAGGATGCTTGTTAGCGACCGCAACGAAAACTTTAAAGGCCCTTTGATGCTTACGCTCAAGGAAGGGTACGCAATTTAGGTTGTTTGATTATTATCTGATTTCCTTCATTATTTTTTCATTTAAGAATCCATGACACTACATTAGAGAGGTATAAATGGTTAAAAAATATAAAAAATATAAAAATGAAGACAATGCCGGCAGCACCAATCACAATCATCAAAAAATGCACAAATTTACAAAATCAAGGGCAGTTAAACTATATCGTATAAGGGCTCTTACCTGCCGAAATTCGTGGCTCCAAATCAAGACGCAATCAACTCCATGTAAGATCCCAACCAAGTAGTGATGTCCAAAATGCAATAAATAATACCTTTCAACCTCAATGCACGTAATATATTCCCTGCAAAAAGAAGTAACAGTAAAATGACTAAAAATGACGAAACCTTAAAAGACTTACCTAGGCAGTGAGTTCATCTCTTTTGATAAACCGTGAACACCAACTATGAAAACTTCGAAATATCTCACGGACGACGCCTATGTAAAAATGTTTTTGACGCCTTATTGCTACCACATCTTCAAACAAAAACCTCACCACCATGGCTATTAGAGTTCATCAAAATATTATAAGGAATATGAATTAAAAATAAATAAATAAAAATTATCGAAAACAATTCCACCATGTAATTTTTTTTCCAAATAACAAAAAATCTAACCTTGTCATATGTTATATAGAGACATCGTTGCTTGTCACGTAATCCATTGAAGCAGTATCGTATTAGACGCAAAGAATTGTAAACAATTATTATATTATAAATTATTTTCATATATTATATGTTATGATTTTACTTAGCTACGTACAATTGTGGAGGACGTCGCGATAAACCACATTTTTTGTGAATGTACCTATATGTCTATCTATTTTGCCATTTTTAACTAAAATTTTGGTTTGACTTAAAGACACACCTCGAGATAAAGCTACATATAGTTGGCCATGACTAAAAACATGTTCGGGAAGATAAACCCCTACGTTTGGTATAGTTTGTCCTTGGGATTTATTAATTGTCAAAGCGAATGCTAGTTTTATTGGAAATTGTTTTCGAATAAGTTTGAAAGGCATTTTTACATTATCTGAAGGTTTTAGTGGGATTCGTGGTATAAAAACTCTAGTTTCTTTAAAAGGTCCGTTAGCTATTTCGGCATCTATAATATTTCTATGAAAAACTCGACAAATCAAACGGGTTCCATTACATAAGCCTATTTGTGGATCTAGATTTCTAAGTAAAATTACTGGACATCCTATTTTTAGTATTAGTCTATGAGGTGGTAATCCTCCTGGAGAAATAGAATTTAAATATTCTTGTTGATAAAGATGTAAGGTATCGTCCTCTACACTATCAAATGAATAATAAATATATGTTTGACCTAAGAATTTTTGGACAACTAAATTATTAATTTGTTCAAATCTGATTCATTTGTTGGGGTTAGTATAGCCCTATTGATTATGTATTCTTTGTTATTAGAACTCTCGTGTAATGATGAAAATGTAAAATCTATTAGGTCATGTATTGTTTGATCTCCTCGCCAAGGAATATTTATTTCATCGGGTACTCTAATCATATCTTCTTTAATAGAATTTTCCTCTCCGTTTCCTATTCGCAACAAAAAATCAGCAAACAAACAATCATTTATAGCACGCATATTGTTCATTAATTTTTTTTTTTTACGTTTTTCCAAAATGGTGCTCTAATGAGAGAGGCGTCTATGGTTTCAGATCTTGTACCATTTGGGACAACCGGTAATACTTGGCGGAAGTCGCCTCCTAATACTATGTTTTTTCCACCAAAAAAATCATCTATATCAGTAATATCTCGTAGTGTTCTATCCAAAGCCTCTAAAGCGTGCCTGTGAGCCATAGTTGCTTCATCCCAAATAATGAGAGAAGCATGTCGTATTAGGTCTGCTAAGTCCGATTGTTTCTTGATGAAACATGTTGAAGTGGAATCTAATAGAATAGGGATCTTAAATCTTGAATGTGCAAGATCGACCCCGGCAATGACATGGCAAAGCAATACACGATGTAGTTGTAGCCAATGCAATTAATCCTTTACTACGTATGTATGCTAAGATTGATTTGTATAAGAAGGTTTTTCCTGTACCCCTGTGTCCATCTATAAAAAAATTGTATGTGCATGACTATCGATGCTATGGACGACACTATCAAATGCATTTTGTTGTTGATTGTTTAATTTTCTTATTGAATCTAAATCTTCTTTTGATATTTTAATAGATTTTTCTTCAACTATAAATTTGTTTATGTCGGTTATTGATTGAAGTTGGTTGGGGTAAATCGTAATCGTAATATTTTTTGATGTTGTGAGAGATAATTGGTTAAATCTTTAAGGCAACAATTTAGAAAGAAATATTCATCTAGAGAGTGGTCGTTTTTATTTGCATTTTTGTAATCTTCAATCATATACGTATTGAATTCATCCCATAACTCACGCATTACCCTAATTGGTTCGCAAAAAACTAAAATAGTAGCGAATAGTCTTCTTAAAGAACGTGGCATATGTACATTTGCAGCTTCTCGCAAGCATTGAGTGACACTATCATCATCTTCTAGTAAACCTCTTTTTTCAGCAGATTGTTTAAATGTTTTAAATGTAAATCCATCAACTGTACGCAAATCTTCAAAAGATATAGGTCCCCTAACATGATTGAGTAATAATCTTAAATAGTAGCGTTCTCTATCTAATGGTGAAACAGTGTACATTCTACCAACTACCTTACGAATATTTTGTCTTCTAGTCCACTGTTTAAGTCTTTTATTCCACCAATATTTTTGTGGAAATTCGTAATATAAGTATTGCCTTGCATCTGAGTCAATAGCATTTTTCTTAAAAAACTCTGTCAACATAGTTTTTGATCTATCACTATCATTTAATATGTCTTCTATAGACTCATCTACATTAAATTGGACTTGTTGATGATTAGGTAAGTGTATTTGTAGTCCAACTACCGAAGGTGAAATTCCATTCAATTGAAATTTGAATATTCTCCACAAAGCTTCTTGAGCACAGATCCACCTAGCATTAACAAATTGAGCTATCTCATTCGTCATCTCTACTTGTATGTGTAGATACTCCAAAAGCAACGTGATCTGGACCTTTATAGACATATTTGTACAAATATTTGACGGATTTTATGCTTGAACAAATTTCTACATTTATATGACAGTTATATTTTAAAAGTAAGTAAGAGTTATATGGAACCACCCAACGATTGTCTAAAGTTCTATTACCTATTGTGACTTGTTTTCCATCGTCATGGCGCCTATATATAGGGTATGAATCATTACCTTGTGACGTAGATGCAAAGAAAAGCTTTCGGATATGATTTTGTACATTTATTATTTTTCATACATATTGCGTTAGTGTTTAACGGTCCACATGGGTTATGCATCATATGTTTTGTTACTATAGAATACAACCTAGACTCGGTTAAAGGACATGGAATTTCCGCTCTAACTAAAGAGTCATAATTATCAGACAATTTAACTTATCACTTTCTTCTAAAATTAGCAACAAATGTGAATGTGGCAATCCCCTCTTTTGAAATTCAATAACATGTACATGAGCTATTACTTTACCTAACACACCTCTAACAAATAAGTCATGTTTCAATTCTTCTAGTTTTGATCGAAAAACTCTAGTTGTTACGTCAGGTCTATCTTGAGCCTTTTGTCCAGGTAATAGTTCTCGGGTAATTTCCAACCAATTAGTGTTGCAAGTGATGGTAATAAAAAGGTCGGGTTTTCCATACCTCCGACGATTGCCATTGCATCTCGGTAGCGGTTATACATATCTCTTGGATCACAAGTATATGATGATGAGGGAAGAATTATTCTTCTACCAATATTACCTTCAAAATAATAAAGTCAAAATATTATAAATTACAAGTAACATAATAAACTTATTTGTAATGAATACATAATATATTAAAATCACATTCATATAAACCTCAGTTGTTTCTCCCGAATTCGTTGCATCTTGTAAACCTTGATATAGTTCGGAACGAATGATATGTTGGTTTGTCTCCAGATATCGTAACCGCATTGTTTCTATTTTCACATACATGTCTACCACATATTGTTGTAAAAGACGTCCACTGTAATGAAGTAGTGACATGCGTAATGGGCGAAACTAATATGAAAGAAGTTAGTTTTTGTTGAAACAAATAAATTTTTGTAGGAATAAAAGTAATAAATAAAATTATAAAAAAATTAAATTATTACGATATATAGTAAAATGTAGTAATAGTACCTGAAGAACATAGGAGTAGTATTGTCTGCAACTGATTCTTCTGTGATTCGAGTTACACAATTCCAAATGTCAACCGTGTTGCCCCAAAGGAAATAAAAGAGGATATTGTAAGGGATCGTAGTATGCGGCCGTGTCAGCAATGTTACGAAGGCTACCACTTTGAGTTTCTATTATGATATCTCTTTCTCTTAAATCTTCTAAAGAATCATTTCCAATTAGTATTGCCGTAACTTGTGGTGTTGAAGGTAAAGCATGAATATGTCGATTAACCCTTACTTCTTGTATTAGTAGTCTACAGTTCATCACATCCTCACGTCTACCTAATTGACGGAATACTTGAACATAAGGATTGTGTGCATCTAATATTAATTTTAATTTATGGAATAGACTTGGTCGTGTTATGTTTCGCTCTTGATGTCGGTGTTCAATTTCATTTTGAGTGTCATATATATACATTTGTAAGAATCTTGGTCTTGATTCATTTATTGGTAATAAACTTCTTATTCTATGGTAAATAGATCCTTGCGCACGATAAGTAAAGACTCCTTGTCTGCCACTTGCTAAGTTTTCGTCTATATTAACTCCTATAGAGGTGAAGCAAAAAACATGATTATAAGAACGTATGTTTTCTCTAAAATGTTTACCTTCATCAGTTTGATCTAGGAATATGTTTATTAATTCTTGTGGATTTTCGGGTGTTGGTAAATTTATTTTTCCATTGGAGCAACACAAATCTAAGGTCTCATGAACAAATAATTTGGCTCCACAATATGAACAAATTCTGGGTTGTTCAAGTATTATAGTTTGGAAGTTGTAATGTGCGGGGAAATTTCTACCACTATTATGCCTATTAGGAAATGGTCTAGCGTTAGAAGAACTTGAACATGGTACTCGACAATTATTAAGCAACGTTAAATTTTGATTGCTTTGCGTAGTAGTAATGGAACCTACATGAAATTAAAATTTGTATACAATTAATAATATTAATAGAAATAGCATAATTTATAATATAGTAAATGACAGTAACATATAATTACCATCTCTTTGGTTGCAAAGTAACCTTGCTTGTTGACGAATACATGATAATCTTAAGGTTCTTGAATGGTTGACAATGTTACTGGTAGAGGTACCAGTAAAGCAAAAAAAATTAAGTTAACTGAGGAAAATAAAATAATTCATTATATTTGGAAAAAAAAGTTAATTTAATTGGTACCTTCCATTTCGGAAGACCTTGACCTAGCAATTTGACGAATGTGCGTCAACCTTGAAGCGATTGTATTATATTTTGCAAAATTACTTGTAGATGTACCTATAAAATACATAATAATTAACATGGTGTATTATATTAGTAAGAACATATAAAAGAAGTAGTGAATAAATTAATTAAGAATATAATTGTATGTACCTTCTAAGGAATTGTAGCGTTGTAAATATCTTTGATGTCGAACATTCCTTTGTTCAATAGTCTCAGGAGTCTCTTGATTTCGTCGAGCTGCGAGTAGGTGATCTTTAGCTGAGTTTGACATATTTTGACGTCGTTGCCTTTGAGATAAACGACGACGATTTCGTTGTTCATTCATGGTAGCAAACTATATTATTGAATTGTTGATCAATATTATGAAATGGTCTACATGGAGGAATTTTTTAGATTGTAAAAGTATGTATATCTAACAAAATACTTCAAAATTTATTACAATTACTTCTAACAAAATACATCTTATTTTTTTTAGATCATAAATTTTTTTTAGATCAATGGTTATTATGTGAACTCTTAATTTAGTGGAGACTTTTTGATGTAACTTTATGTCAACAGTTTACCTATTAATGTACCATAAGATAGCCATAGTATTGATAAAAACAAAAATCTAAAAAAAAATGATAGAGTCTAATGTGTTTATCGATGAAGCCCTTTTGTCACTATGGTTATGGAATTATCACGGTTATATATTCTTGCAATTCGCTAATTGAATTTGTTCAAAAATGATCGCCTATGGTACTATGCTCTAATATTGCTCTATAAATAAAAAAATTGTTTCAATTTTTGTTCAAAAAAGAATTGGTTGATTTTAGCTTTTTCAAAACAAATCTAATTTAAAGCTTTTCCACTACTTTAGTTAATAAGGTAGCCCTGAAGATGTTGAGGTTGTTAAATGTGAATCAAATTTGCTTTATGGTCTCACAAAACCAGTTGTTAGAATTCAATTAATGATGATAAACACCTTCCTCGCCCTCTTTCACACACCAAAGTTTTGACACCTAAACTTCCACCTCATCAATCAATTTTTTTATTCCCCAAGATAGCTCACATGCTTGAAGAGCTACCATTACTCTCCTCCCAATGCAATCAAACTTCAACTTACATATCATATCATACCATTAAAAAAAAATAAAAGACTATTAGTCTTCTCAGACAAATCTCTGTAGTAATTATTCCCCATTGTAGTCATTTTTTAAGTGAAAAAAAAAAAAAAATCAGAGGATCTACATTTGCAGAATTGTAGCTGACTGTATAACTTTGGGGCCTTGAAGTGCTAGAAATCTCAACACCCTTAATTTGATTTATAAAGATATGCTATGCTGCTTCTATTGTGTTAGTTCCAACTGTAAGAGTTGAAATGGAAAATATAATTTTCTTTTAAGGATCAGATATACGTACATCATGCATGGCTGGAGAAGTGATTAGTAGTAGAATTGATGAAAGTGAGATAAGAGAGGTAATGGGGTGATGACCCTACATGATCAAATCAAAGGGAAGTATGTGCAAAGACATGTCTTGTTCATGTAAGAAAAAAGAGGTCCTACATGTCTTTAATATTATGATCACCTTTTTAACCAACACCTCACAATTAATCTTTATAGATAGGCTTACACTCGCCCCATTCTGGATAGAGAAGGATCAGTTGAGGGCCTAAGCTTGTTGATCAATATAATGAAATGGTCTACATGGAGGAATTTTTTAGATTGTAAAAGTATGTATATCTAACAAAATACTTCAAAATTTATTACAAACACTTCTAACAAAATACATGTTATTTTTTTTAGATCATAAATATTTTTTAGATAAATGGTTATTGTGTGATGATGAAGAATTATTAAAGAATTGAAGAAGATAATCAACCGAATAGGAAAAAAATTAAATTATACACTTACCTCACCTATTGTAGCGTCGTCAACTCTGCGATTCACCGAACTCTGCGTTCTCACTGTAAGTCCTCTCTCTCTCTCGCTCAATTTCAACTTATAGGGTAATTGCGAAAAAATAGCATGAAAATTCGATCGAATCCGAGAATTATCCGATTCGAGAAGAAAGAACCGATGAAATCGTTGTTTGTATTGAAATCTGTGGTGGAATCGACGCTGATTTGATTTGTTTTTGGGTTTTTGACGTTGTTGTAGATTGATTGGCAAGGCCAGAAAATGTTGGAGTAGTTGATGCAGATCAATCTGAAAAAAACGGAATAAGTAGAAGAGGAGAAGATACAATAAGTTACCGTTCCATCAAAAGTGGATATAAAGGATTAAAAAAAAACCAGTTTTAGAAACTCTCAAATAAAATTGCTAAATATGTGGGATTCAAAAAAAAAACCAGTTTTTGACGTTGTTGTAGATTCAATTCGTTTATTTTTTTTTTTGTAAGGATGTCCTACAATTAGACGAAAAATCGCAACTTCCCAACTCAAATTCAGTATCAAAGTTCAAACCCCCAAATCAACATTGCTGAAAAAAAAAAAAAACCAAGAATGGACCTGTAATCGGACGAAGAGGAAGAAGAGGTGTGGCCGCCGTTGCGATGCCTTCTTCTGCGCTTAGATCGCGACTCCCTCTTCTTGCGGATCTTGATCGAGTCCCTGTTCTTTCGGCGAAGACGGCGGCCGCGACGCGACGATGAAGAAGACGAATCTGATGAAGAAAATGAAGAAGAAGAAATCGAAGACGATGCGGTCGGCATTGAAGATCTCGCGGAGTTGGTTTTCTTGATATCTCTTTTTAGGACCTGTAATCGGACGAAGAGGAAGAAGAGGCGTGGCCGCCATTGCGATGCGTTCTTCTGCGCTTCGATCGCGACTCCCTCTTCTTGCGGATCTTGATGGAGTCCCTGTTCTTTCGGCGAAGACGGCATCGCGCGCGACGATGAAGAAGACGAATCGATGAAGAAGATGAAGAAAAAGAAATCGAAGACGGCGGTGCATGAGTGGTTTTGTCCCTCGTTCTTTCGGCGAATCGGCGAAGACGGCGGTCGCGATGCGACGATGAAGAAGACGAATCGATGAAGAAGATGAAGAAGAAGAAATCGAAGACGGTATAATAGTATAGATATATGTTAAATATGATATGGGATGGAATGAAGAACCCCATGGAAAACTCTATTGGGCAAGGTAGAAAATTCTCATGGGGAATATCTTAGGGATCTCTATCGAGAGACCCCACAAGGCAGGGCGGGGTGGGGCGGGAATCCCCACGGTGGGGAATCGATGCCGCATCAAAGTAGATTCCCACGGAGAATGGAGATTCTCTCCCCCTTTTTCCTTTCCCCAAAAACTTATTCTCTTCTTCCAATCCCTCTCGCTCTCTCTTTTGTTTTTTGGTGTGCAACTAGAAATTCAACTTCAGTGATAATCAGAGCTCCTTCAATTGAATGGCCCCCATCGACCCCCACTCCTACACAGACTCCACCCAGCCATTCACAACCCACATCTCCCTCCACCTGTACTTGGACTTCCCTTCCCAAACCATCCACGGCGCCGCCCTTTACACCCTCCCATCCCCACACACCGGTCCTCTCACCCTCGACACCCGCTCCCTCACCATCCACTCCATCACTCAGTACCCCCAATCCCAAACCCATTCCCCCTACCCTACACCCTCCACCCCACTCCCCACCCCATCAAGGGCCAACCCCTCACCATCTCCCTCTCCTCCCACCACTCCCTCCTCATCTCCTTCTCCACCTCCCCCTCCTCCTCAGCCCTCCAATGGCTCTCCCCCTCACAAACCTCTTCCAACTCACTCCCCTTTGTCTACACCCAATGCCAGCCCATCCACGCCCGCTCCATCTTCCCCTGCCAGGATACCCCTGCCGCCCGCATCCGCTTCTCCGCTCGGCTTAACATCCCGGAGGAGCTTTCAGCGGTGGTGGGTGCCCGCCATGTCGGACGGGGGCCGGTTAGGAAGTTGGGTATTAATGGGGTATTGGAGGAAATGTGGGGGGAGGAAGTGGAGGGGAGGGTGGAGGAGGAGTTTGAGATGGAGGAACCAATACCGCCGTATTTGTTTGCGATGGCGGTTGGAGGGATTGGGTGGAGGAAGGTGGGGGAGAGGACGAGGGTGTATGGTGAGGAAGGGGTGGCCGGGGTGTTGGAGAGTGCGGCTAGGGAGTTTGAGGGGACTGAGGAGATGATTAGGGAAGGGGAGAGGTTGTTTGGGGAGTATAAGTGGGGGAGGTTTGATTTGCTTGTGTTGCCTCCTAGTTTTCCTTATGGAGGGATGGAGAATCCTAGGATGGTGTTCTTGACGCCCTTGTGATTAAGGGGGATGCCACTGGAGCGCAGGTTGTGGCGCATGAGCTCGCGCATAGCTGGACTGGTAACTTGATTACTAACAAGAACAATGAACATTTCTGGTTGAATGAGGTGTGTCAAGCATTTGTGGTTTCAATTCATGTATTGCCCTCTATTTCATTATAGCTATCTAGATGAGTGCTATTGATATTCATCTATTCCTGCAAATTTGTTAGAAACTGTATATGTAGTAGTAAAAGGAACATAATTTTCACAAGCGCGTTGTGTGTTTGAGTTTTTGTTGTTGAGAATCTTTTACGAAACTGTAATTCTGCATGAAATGCAGAAATCTTGAAAATAAACATGTTCAAAAACTTGAAGCTTTGTGTTTATGCGAGGCTTCTAGTGAGAAACTTAAGTTTAATGTGAAGTGAGATCTTGAAGTTCTCTTTATAAAATCCCTGTGGTATTTTCTTGTGAATGTAGGGTTTTACAACCTATGCAGAGAGAAGAATAATTGAAGTAGTCCAGGGACCAGAAAAAGCTGCTCTAAATATTGGAATAGGTTGGAGGGGCTTAAATTTAGACGTTGAGAGATTTAAAGATAGAATGGAGTTTACAAAGCTTAGAAACAATCAGGAAGAGGTGGATCCGGATGATATCTACTCTGCAATACCTTACGAGAAAGGTTTCCAATTTCTGTGGCGAATTGAATGTCAGGTGTACTATTTTATTTTTCTTCATTAGTTTTCCTTCTTACATGGGCGTACTTCAATTAATTGATGTTTCATTTGTTTTTTGTTATTTAGATTGGACGGCCTAAGTTTGATGAGTTCCTTAAGAAATATATTGCAACCTTCAAGTTCCAATCAATTGATACTGAGACATTTCTCGACTTCCTAAAAGAGAATGTTCAGGGTATAGAGAAGGAGATTGACTTGGACACTTGGGTTAATGGCACTGGTATTCCCCCAGATGCCTACGAACCAGTATCCAACATTTATAACAAAATTGTTTCTCTGGCTAACGATTTCAAATCCGGAAGGATGCCAAGTGAAGATGAAGTGGCAGATTGGCAAGGACAGGAATGGGAGCTTTACTTGGAGAATCTTCCCAAGCCTAGTGAAGCCGCACTGGTACACTTGTTATTTCTTTGAAAATTCTTTGTATGTTTTCTCTTAAAAAAGTTTAGTAAGGGTTTTTTTGTAAAAATTTTGGAAAAGACTATTTTGCCCTTGTATATATAGTGATTCCAACCTCACAAATCATTTTGACAAAGAAAAAAGGCACCCCACCACAAGGTTGAACCCTAAAGCCACATTGCATTTGACGAGCTTTGACGATTTGCGGATTGTCATCATCCGATAGCGAGGTAACAATGTTTGATAACCATATGATGGTTTGAAGGAACTGCTTTTTGTCAAGGTAGGGTTTTTAGGATTTTGTATGTTTTTTCACGGACGCGATTTTCGCAGACCGAGAGTTAACTTTCACCATTAAGTTCTCGGTAATGGACAACCGAGAGCTATTCACATTCTCTTGGACATCACCGACAGACAAACTATACACTTCGACTTTTCGTTTGACCGAGATAAAAGTCTAGATTATTTACATTCTTATGCCTCGGCCGAGGGAAGCAAAATATGGCCGAGAACCACGAACGCCCAATAAATTAACCATTGAATGCACCGCCACACAAACATAACAATTACTCTATTAAATGCAACTTAATTAGACTACCAACGCACATTTAAACGATCGATTTCAACACTATCGATGTGTGAACAAAAAACTTGAACGAGCCCTAATTTGGATATGAAATCGACCAAAACTCCTACAGAGAGAGAGATAGAGGAACGAATACAACTTAGATTCGGGATTGCTAGGTGGTTCGTTGACGAGAAATGGAGAAAGTCAAGCAAGAGGAATCTTTTTGCGGGAGTTTTTTGGTGCCCAGGTAAATTTGTTAGAGGGGTATTTTGGGTAGGTCTAATTTTTTGGTGCTCAAAGTAATTGGTTAGTGCCCCCATTAACCGGGTGCCTTTGGTGCCCTTAGCGGCCCTCAAAAAGTTTAGTGTTTTCTTTAATTTACTTTGTATGTCTTATCAATTTCTCATCTCTGCCACTTATCATCTTGCCCTAGGTTTTTTAGGTTTGTATGTTTCTTTCTTAATTCATTTTAAGTTCTCCAATCTCTTCTACATTTTTCTTTTGATTCTAGATTATTTATTAGGGAAGCAATATGCCCAAATATCACTAGTTTTTGTTTTGATCGGACCTGTCTGCCTAAAGATAATTTTCCTAGATAGATCTCCGCTATTATTTGGACGAAATCATGAAAGTTTATAGAATAGAACGACTCATAATATTTACTGCTTGGGTTCCATGCTTTGCTACACCTAATCTTGGTGGTTGTTATCACTTTTGAGGAGAAGCTAAGTGACTAACAACACATGCCCTTTCCTGCATATGTTAACTATTTTTGTTCAGTGTTTTGAAGGCGCTGCCACCGCCTTAGGCCTTTGAGGGTTTCCATTACCTAGCCCTTAATAAGGTAGGCAGTGGGCCTGAAAATAATTATTAAAAAAAGATTTTTTATTGAAAATTTTTATTTATTTATTTTTTTGAAAATATTTTTTATTTCAAAATACGTGGAAAATTGTGGAGTTGAAAATATGGTGGTGAGGATGTGTAGGTGAGAAAGTATGCCCCTTACTATTGAGGGGTCTAACAACAACAACAACAACAACAACATAGCCTCAGTTCCCAAATTAACTGGGGTCGGCTACATGGATCAAACTTTTTCATTTTGCTCGATTAAGATTGAGGGGTCTCTAAATAAATTATATTATTTCTTAGGGAGATCTAACTATATATTTTTTCGGCCGTCTAGGCACCGCCTAGGCCTCGCCTCAACTAGGCGGGGCTAAACCGCCTAACACATCCTCACTGCATTGAAAACATTGTTTTTGTTTCCTATCAACCAGTCTATTGAAGGTGGTATGCAGAGAAATAAGTAGGTTCCGCAACAATTTTTTTTTTCTTCAACTTGTTATTTGATTGCTTGGTTTGCTACCTATCAAAAGGACAGTTGCAACACTAAAATTGGAAAAGGCTTTACTTTGGTGGTTTTTCTAATTACCTGATTGGTTCAACCTCTATATTCCTTGATCTTTGTAACCTAGAGCTGAGCACACATACAGGCGCAGACGCACGATTATTGTGGATGCGTATATATACATACTTGTTTTTGATAATCGTGGGTGTTTGACTCTTTTTTTCAGTTCACCCAGCACAAGTAGTGTCATGGAGGACTTCCATTTCACTGCTGCCTCTCCTTTAGTAGCATGTAAATTTAGCACATATGTGACATTTTAACTTCAAGCCACATGGACGCTGTCTTTATGTGAATTTGTTGTTCCACAGGTTACAGCACTGGATGAGCGCTTTAGGTTTGCAGAATCTAAGAACTATGAAGTGAAGGTAGCATTTCTCAAACTTGCCATTTCATCTGGGTGCACTGGATACTATAAGGACGTAGAGAAGACTCTTAAGGAAGTAGGAAGGATGATGTATCTTCGCCCGCTCTATACTGTACTAGTGCAAAGTCCTAGTGACAAGGCAAAGATCTTGGCTAAGAGGGTGTTTGAAGAGGCACGCAACTCATACCATCCCATTGCTCAAGGTGTTGTCGAATCTATCCTTGCAAAGCATCTGTAGGGGGAAGTGCCCATCTTCATAAACTAGCCCCATTCAATCACTGGAGTTTTATTGATTGTATTGCATTTGGTGGTTGGAACTTACCCTCTTTTTGTCCTTTTTGTTGTTAAAATGAATATCAGTGGCATTTTGCCACGCCGTAGTTCTTGATTTAGTAGTTTTCTATGCATTGCGCCTAGGCTGCTGTTTCAATATTTTAGTCCTTTTAGGTGTATATTTTTCTAAAAAGAATCTTCTTGATCACCAGAAATAAACCAATGCTCATGTTTATTTTGTTTCCGAAGATGCCTGTGAAGGTTATGCAGCAATTGCTCATAGATTTCATAGCTGGGCAGATATTTCACTTGCAGATTCAATACATTCTCCACATGACAAGGAAATCTATTTGGATATGGACTTACTTAGGAGTTTTTGCTTAATTGGCACATTTGATGAAAATATATATACCATTAACACACCCAAAGAAATATTTACAAATCTAACACATTTTGTGCCACGTCACTGCCATGTCAATTTTTTTTTTGTGGAGTTAGGAGAACGTGACTTGCAGTCACGACTTGCTTCAAAACTGCAAGTTTTTCGTGTATTTTTTGTCTTGTGATTTTGAAGTCCGGATGTTTTATTTTGATGCAAGTCGTTTATCGTTGTTTTTATTATTTTGTTAAGACAAACTAGTATAAAATATGATGTTACAAGTAATTTACAAAATTCATAAAATTAATGTTAGTGATGCCAACAATTTCATTTGATATAAATGAAGAATTTGAAAATTGAAGTGGAAGAATTACAAAGCATTATATAAATAAAAAAATATGTCATGTGAAAGTAAAAAAAATCATAGTCTGACCCCAAATAATGACTTCCAATCCCACAACGTGTTCTCTTGACGCCTTGGACATTACGATTTAAAGCTAATGACATATTCAAATGGCCCACATCAGCAGGATTTTGAGCATCTTCTCTTTGAATATCATGGATATCATGCATTTTACCATCATGAGTACTTGTACTCCCAGATAAATTCATCATTATTGGAGTTGCATTAAAATGGCACGAAGATGTAGGTGCCCTGTCAAATGGAAAGGCTTCCGTAGCCTCGAATGCTATGTTGGGAGGAACTGATGGAGTATGTGGAGTCTCAAACTCGTTGAGAGGTATTGATGGAGTATATAGAGTCTCGAACTGGTTGAGAAGTACTGATGGAGTATACACGGGAGTGTCATGCCTCGAACGTGTATCATCATGAGAAGATTGATGAGAAGCTTCAAATGAAGTGGGTATATTATGCATGCGATAATCCGCATGTACTGCAGTCAAAGTCGATGCAGCTACATCTCTAATTCGTTCAATAGACACATCATCACCCAATGTCAACTGATGAATTGATGTCATTCCATGTGCCTACATATTAAAAATTTATGAAGTTGTATGCGAAAGTAAAATCAAAACAACTATTTGAAAGACTTCATGACTAAAAAAAACGCAATTGTACTATACCAATGCCTCAACAATAGTTCCACGATGATACATGAATCGTCATGTAATGCGACGATACCATAGCATATACGAGTCGTAAAATTGCAATGGCTCCTCCAATATGTCATTAGTTGCAATATTGGAAGCACGTTCGTTCCACAGGCAGACATAAACACTATGTTCTGCACTCCAATCCTTATCCGTTTTCCCTCTCAAGTCGATCTTATGTAGCTCCATGCTTGTACTATGTAAAGGTGGTATCCTCTGTTTCAAACCGAATTGCCGCATGACTCTATCAGGATTATACATTTCGACAACACGGAAGAAAAGCAAAGGTGCCCTCGTTCGCCAAATAGCACGACCACTGCTACAATACGCAGGGAGGTCCCTTATAACCGTCTCCGGATACGGTTCCCAAATTACCTGAAGTTATAAAAAACAACTTGAAATGAATAAAATTTGCATTTCACTATTGTAGAATAGGGTATTTGAAAAAAATAATTAAGTATATTTCTTACTTCATCGGGTGCTTGCATATCAATCATTTCTCTGTATTTTGTCAGCACGTGCATTGATGTTCCTGTGGTCTTCAAGGCATGTCTCTACCTATAGAAATGTAGAAAACAACACAAAACATGCATGAATGTACACGTAGATAAATATACTCAAATTGAAATTTTTATGTTAAAAAATACTAATTACCTATGACCATATGGAGGAGGTGGAAATAATTTTCGTTTGGTATGATGTCGCCTCGAAGATGCCCTATCATTATTGGTGCAAGAAAAGACAACCTATCCTATGCCCATAATTGCAATAATATGACCGGACCTGCAATCTCTGCGCCATCAACGTCGGCTGCAAGACACAATTGTCTATATAGGTGAGCTAGAGTTGCACTACCCCAACTGTATTGTCTTGCCTCCTCAAAATCCTCCAAAAATTGCAAATACGTGATGTGAACTAGATTGTTAGAGTTGTCCGCAAATAAAGTTCATCCCAGAAGTTGTAACATGTACGCTCTTGCGTAGCGTTGCACTTCCACATCATCAACATTATTTGGAAGGTTTGGAAACCATTTGATGGTTGACGAATTTGGATCCGTCCTCCAGTCCTGTTGTTTTCAGGGAATGGGAAGCCTAGTTGTGTCATACATAAGGCATCGTAATCTTGCTCTACACGACCAGTTATTGGTAATCCATCGACAGGTAACCCTAAGATGATTTGTACATCTTATAGGGTAATAGCCATCTAGCCAACTAGAAAATGAAACGGTGAGTTTCTGGCCTCCACCTCTCCACAAGGGCAGTAATGAGATGCCAATCAATTGATATGAATCATATTCGCGTCGTCCCATAAAACCCAACTTCCGAAAGATGCCTAACTATTCGTTCATCCAATGGGATTAATCAATGTAGTGCAGCTGAATTACGCCTGATAGTCAATATACTAGGCTCATATGGAAATACAAGACTTAAGTTACATTAGTTAAATTGTAGATACGAAGCTATAAAATTATGCAAATAGGCAAAAAGAAGTACTACCGGTCCATTCCAAACGCGAGTAGATCTATGTAGAGCTTGCATAATCAACACTAAATCATCTATATGGCCAGGATCCATATCGCGCTTGAACCCCAAATCATTAGCAATGTTGTCATTAATTCCATAAACCAATGAAGAAACAATACAAGTAGCGATACATTCCATTCAATAAACAATAAAGTTAAAACAAAAGTGTGCGAATAATACGAAAACATGGTTTAATTGAAACTAAGTTCATGTACCACAAAGTCATAAGAAAGTGATCAAATACAAGAAAATAGAAGTGGATGCGAAACATAAGACATGAAAGAGCCTTTCACTATGAATCATTAGGCGGTTGTTCTTGCTGACGACGAGAGCAAATGCGTCTATTGTGTCCATCCTGCTTACACTTACTACATCGCAGCGTTGTTGGGGTTTCTCTCCATTCCTTCACTCGCTACATATGACGTGGCTGTTTCTGATTGCCACTCCAATCCATCTCAGTGTGCAAACATCTTGTTTGAGGACGACATTTTTTGACTCGTTTTCGAGATGGATCAGCCAACAACGTGTGTGGAAGTCTAGCGTTAGGCCAATAATCTTCGTGAGGAATGGGTTGGAAATTCGCAGCATAACATTGACTGTACACAGACAATCTATAGTATGACTCAATGTACTGACAATGATCTATGACAACACTGGTGCAAACTGCTTGAACATGGGAACATGGAATGCCAAAACACTGCCATTTCATACAAGTGCATCTACGAGCCTCCAATTTCACCACTTGCTTGTTAGACCCTTTTCTCAAATGATAGCCACATGGTGTAGTGATGACTTCGAATGTACCATTCTCATGATTCGCTAATGTCACATTGTGCCCTCCAGCCGCCTTTCCCCAATGTGACGACTTATTCAGTGCGTACCTTGTGTACATTTCGCCCCTTCCTAGGGCTGCACCTCACGCCTTTTGTTAAAGTAAGCCATGACACGATAAAATGTCAGTTGCATTAAAGCGGTGATGGGGTAAAATCGCGCGCCTTTAAGGACCTCATTAAAGCATTCTATATTTGTGACAAAAAATATCCATATATGTATTAGCTTCTAAACGTAATAAATCAAACACATTAAATAAATAATAGTAACAAAATATAGACACAATGAATACCCGCTAGATTTGTAGTCATCCATCCGTATCGATATCCTTTGTCGTATGCGTTAGTCCATTGTGCTCGATCAAGGTCATTAAACCACGCAATACATTCCACATTCATTTGTTGAAGTTCTTTTATGGATGCCTTAAATTTTCGTGGTTGATATTGTGCACCGGCTAAGTACACCATATATCATTTAATTCTTTGCTCCCGAATCTCATGTTGAAATTACTGCATACGTGATGGAGACAAAAATCATCTCATTGATGGCTACTCAATTCCATAAATATAGATGAAGGTACATCAAATTCACCTGCACCCACTTGTGCACCATCAATTCCAGCAGCCTCTTCATCGAAAAAATCATCGTTCCCATATTCGTTCGAAATTGGAGGACAAGATAATGAGCCATCATCGGCCATGACTCGATTTAATGTATATCGAATCATGCCATCATCAACATGATGAGCATCAACCCCTTCATCGTCTACATCATCATCGCTACTCTCTTCACTAGTATCTCCGTCACTACCACAATAATCATCATCTTCCTCAGTATTCATATCATTACAGGAACGAGCATCCTCGTCCATTTCGGGATTTGCGGTCATCAAAGGTGATGCACAATGACTATGTTCATAAATTGGTTGAGTACTAGGTCCGGCTCCAGAATCTAACACTATATTACAATTGGAACTATTATACGATTGCCTTGGAACTAAATCTAAAAATAGCTCCATGCAATTTGGTGGTGGAGATTCTGCCACAATCTCCCAAGCATCTTTCAAAGTCGATTCATCATCTATTCACAAAGGGACATAGTTGGCCGTTCCACTTCCAATGTACGCAGGATATCGATATGTCATGTTCAAAATCATTTTTTCATTGTCTATCTCCAATGAATTACAAATAAAACTCACAAGTTCCTCGTACCCTAAACCCATCTTCGATATGAGATGTCGAATAGGCAGTTTCGCGTACGAAATCCCTGATGGTCCATCAACCATGTTTCCATTCATATAGCATAATAAAGTTACTCTTCGATCAACCATTATTGAATCTATATATGTAGAATATAGTTGTTAATCAATAGAAGTTATGATAATTATTACACTTACTTGGCATAAATATAAAAAGTTGGTCTTTATTAGTCCAAGCAATTGTACTAAAGGAACATTCAACAATTGAAATATAGATATATAATTAGGCACCTTGGTTTTTTTAAAAATTAGTCAATTCTTTCTATGTGAATTGTCTATAATATAAAAGAAACATATGCCAAGGCCAATTGAAAACATCTTAAAACATGTTTTGCTCGACCATAAATGGACCTTAGTTCTATAATAGTATGGATCGACTACATTGATTAAACTCTTTCACTCCAAGAGTGACAACAACTAAGCCGAGGCTGTATACTAGTAAAGGACGACTACATGGATCATACTCTTTCACTCCCCAATGCACTTTCAAAATCATAACCACCCGAGGTATCGATAACACATCCGCCTTAATCTCAAATTAGTTCGAGTCAAACTACATCGATATCTAACTATGTTTGAAAAAAAAAGTCAAGCTCAATAAAAAGCCAAGCACATATATGTAAAACTGTAATTATATTAAACAAGTTCTACAACAAATTAAGTTTCTTAGATATTCTCCCCAATATTGTTCTCAATGCAATAGATTTCAATAAAGCAACAAGAAGATCTGATTTTTCGTTGATATTTTCGGTGTTATTGGATTGCAAAGTTTGGCATTCCTAAGAGTCATGAAGATCTTATGCAAATTTCTCTGTTATAAATTAACTTAGTTTAGTCGCTAATCTAAATAAAAAGGTCAATGATGTATATAAGTCATGATATATATATC
This sequence comes from Stephania yunnanensis, assembly GCA_039657365.1. Lineage (NCBI taxonomy): Eukaryota > Viridiplantae > Streptophyta > Magnoliopsida > Ranunculales > Menispermaceae > Stephania > Stephania yunnanensis. Next base: position 24,306,859 of record CM077580.1, read on the forward strand.
ATATCATGCAGAGAATTGCTTATTATCATTGTTCATTAATTCACTATATTAATTTTTGAGATCCTAACGAAAATGGCTTTTTTGAACTAATTCATCAATGAACAAAATTGAAAAATGATTTTTACCAATACAAACGATACCGGTTGTGAAGGTGAGTAAGTGACAGCGGGAGGCAATGACCGACCCGCCAGCGGGAGGCGAGCAGCGCCGGCGGGAGGCGAGGAGTGACCGGCGGGAAGGCTACCGGCAGCGCCGGCAGTAGGCGATTCGCGCCAGTGGGACAAGACCACCAACGTAGGCAGGAAGTGAGCAGCAGCGCCGACAGGAGGCGATTCGCGGCGGTAGTAGGCAGGCAGCGGCGACGGCACGTTGGGCGGCCATAAGGAGTCGCCTCAACGTTCCAACGACCGGCGGGATACGGACCACGGAGGGCGGATGACCGATCTTCAAGGCCCCGGACGGGAGATGGAGGCGGAGGCGGAGGCGGTCGCCGGAGAGAAGGGCAGCGACGGCGACACGTCGCGCAACCACAAGGAGTGGCCTCAACATTCCAACGACTTTCGGGATACGGACCACGGAGGGAGGACGACCGATCTTCACCACGCCGGACAGGAGATGGAGGCGGAGGCGTCGCCGAGAGAGGCGAAAAGCAGCGGCGGAGCTGGGGGTTCAGGTTTCAAGTTGGGGGGGTTGGGGTTTTCCTACTTCAAACTGCAAGTTTGAAGCAAGAAAATGAGTGACCTCGGGTCACTCTATGGAAATCGCGACCCGAGGTCACGTTTTACACCAGCTGTGATGATCTACCGGTGATGTGGCACAGACGTGGCAACAAATGTGTTAGTTTGGTAAAAAATTTGTGGGTGTGTTGGGTTGATCAAAATTTTGCCTATATGTGCTAATCAAGCAAAAAATCCGACTTAGTTATCCCTTCAAGTACTTAAGGAAGATGGATTATTTTTTTCAACATACTGATCAAGTTGGGATTGTGTGCAGGTCTTTCCAATCCATCTACTCCAAGTTAAGGTATTATTTAACTTTAGTCTGAGAGTAAATCTCGAGGTATCACCAAAAAGGGATGCTCAGGGTCAGGGTGTCCTTCAAATTCTAACAACAACTTTGTATTGGCCAACAAAGATCACATATTCGTGAAATATTTTTAATATCACATTGCAGAATCAAATATATTCGACGACTAAGGTACAAAGGTTCCCAAGTTTCAAATCTCTGATAATCCTAGAATAAGTTATTTAACTATAGAGGTTTGAAACTTACCAACTTCGCCAAGACTCCGACACCCTTTACATATTTTTCACCGGCTTATGCACAGGCTGCTTCTTCTGTTTTATTGGTCTACCTCAAAGGACACCATTGTTGACAAAGTTATCTTTTACGCAATTTAACAGTCCTTATCTTTCCATAACAAAATCAAGCACAAAGGAATTTGTATGGTTGTTTCTTTCCACAACAGAATAAAAGCTCCTGCTCAAATTCAATAGAAAATAGTTTAGGATTTTTTGCTTGATTAACACATTTGGGGAGAATATTTACCAAAGTAACACACCCACAAAAATATTTCTCAATCTAACTCATTCAATGCCATGTCCACATCACCCGCCATGGTCACAAAACGTTTATCCTTAAATTTTTTTTTTTTTTTACTTTACTGATTTCTTAAGAAAATGAAAAAAAAAAAAAAAAAATTAGAAGTCGGCTTCCTTAAAATTCGATAAAAAAAAATTAAAACAAGTCAGGTCTTCCATGGTATTAAGGTTTACTTTTACACTTTTACTGTTTTACATCGCTCTCACCACTACTGTCGAGCTCCGTCTTCACCGCAGGCACGACTCCCGCCAGCAGCTGGTTGCACTTGCGCCTCCTGTGAACTCCTGCCAGTTGCTGCTCGCCTCCCGCCGGTTGCTGCTTGCATTTCCGTCATCACTACTTGCCTTCCAGTTGGTCTCTTTTGTATTGTTAAATATTTTCCCACAAACGTGTTAATTGATGAATTAAGTTCGCATTCTTCTTTCAGTCCTATGCTCATGTTTCAGCATTAAAAATTTTTACTTTACTGATGAATATTGTGTGCATTAGTCTTGTGTTAGTTTTTAATTTCTTTGATTATTTTTTTTCTTTGTCTCAAAGTGAATAAAGTGTATAAAATAAGAAAATGTATCAATACATGACACAAGTCAATGACCTGAAATCATACACTAATTGATCAGGATTTGTTAGCTATCAATACTGACTTTATGCTCTGACTCGTGGAATGCAATTGAGGCTATCAAGGAGCATAGAGAACTAATTGATCATGATCAGGATTTGTTAGCTATCAGTGTGAGATGGGTATGGTTGAGGCTGTTTATATTGAGTAACTTGCATATGATTAACCCCACCAATTTTGAAAAAATTGCTCAGAATCCCACCGCTCACCTTAGGAACCGCCTAATAAATTTCTTCTCAAGGTGCTTGGGCATTGTCAGGTGAAAAGTGTTACGTTAATAACAAAAGAAAGAAAATCTGATAAGTAGTCATAACTCATCAGCACTTTGCCAAATCACAGCTGCTTTAAGCAATCAGACGTCCCTATAGTACATACACCATACATCACTCTTTTTGCATCGTTGGGCTTGAGGCATTTTCTAAGAGTTTGACTTCGAAAATGAGTTAGATCCCCTTATTTCCCTTTTTCAACTCCTTCGATGACAAAGCAAGCATTGATGATATATTCAAATGTGGGAATTATTTTCTCCACTACTTGTTGAGAAAGCACAGTGTTGACTAATTAATCAGGATTTGTTAGCTATCAATACTGACTGTATGCTCTGACTCATGGAATGCGATTGAGGCCATCAAGGAGCAAAGAAAACTAAGTGATCACGATTTGTTAGCTAGGGATATTAGAGAGAATGTAGCCCATTTTCATAGCCATGAATTTTATCACATTCCTAGATCCTACAACATTTTATTTATTTGAACCATCTCTGACTCTGAAGGCAATTATATAGATCTATCAGTAAATATAGGGAAGATTTCTCTTCATCTAACCAAGTTATTTTATTTATTTGATAGTAGTATACGATGAAATTGGTCCACAATCAATAATGTATAAGAGCATTATATCCTCCACTTAGTCAACTTTCTTGTCCATGCTTGATGAATTAATTGGGACTTTTGGGGCCTCGGGTTCGTTGGTGCAATATTTATATAATGTCTTGAACCACTTGAACAAACAACTTAAAAAAGTATAGTATATTGTATAATTAAAGTAGGAAGATGTAGAAAAAGAAAAAAAAAACTGTGCTCAATGCTCCATAGTCTTAAAAGTATAAAGAAAAGCATTAAATGGTTATCATGGCTTTGGCTCGTTTTGAGAAACATTATAGCTTGTTTGGAAAACCCTTTTACCTCTCAAAACTACAATTTTTTTCTTTCTCAGTAAATTGTAAAGAGACTAAAAGATGATTCTTTGCATCATTGTTTTATTGTTTGCATCAATTGTATAATTTTTTATTTACTGCAAATTGATTGATAGTTGATTCTTTTTTAAATAGAATAAGGGATTTAAATAAAATAAAGTTTAAAAACATGTTTGGTGCTTGTTAAATTTATATGTGCTAAGTGAGTGTATTAATTATCATCATTATATTCTATACTTATATTATACAGATTCCATAATGGTTGATCGAATAGTAACTTTGGTGTGCTATATGAATGGTGTCATGGTTGATGGACCATTTGGGATTTCGTATACAACACCGCCTATTAGACATCTCAGATCAAATTGAGTTAGGGTACGAGGAATTTGTGAGTTTTATTTGTAATTCTTTGGAGATAGACAATGAAAAAAATGATATTAAATATGATATATCGATATCCTGTGTATATTGGAACTGGAACGTACAACTATGTCCCTTTGCGAATAGTTGATGAATCAACTCTAAAAGATGCTTTGGAGATTGTGGCATAATTTCCACCACCGAATTGTATGGATGCCCATCATGTTCATCATGTTCATGATAGCATAATTCGAGATACATTAAATCGAGTAATAACCGAGGATGACTCATTATCTTATACTCCAATCTTGATTGAAGTTGGAAATGATGATTTCTTCGATTAAGAGCTGCTGGAATTGATGATGCACCTGTGGGTGTAGGTAAATTTGTTGTACATTCATCTGTATTTATGGAATTGAGTAGTGAGGCAATACGACCCATCCATTAGAATGGAATGATTCATTCTAAGACTTTATGAATGAGGCATCATAATTTCATGTAGGCATGCGGTTCCTTTCTAAGGTAGATATCCAACATGCCGTGAAATTGTACAACATTAAAGGACATAGGCGATTTGCAGTAACTCATTCAACACACAATGTGTGGGTTGTTGTTATAAGAAACATTCAGATGAATGTGATTGGAGGTTGTGGTGTTCAAAAATAAAAGCGCATGGAATGTTTGAGATAAGTAAATATACAGGACCGCATAAAATGTATCAATGCAAAACTATCCAAGGATCATGCTCATTTGGACTCCACCGTTATATGTCGTGAAATTGAAAATGTGATGTCTATCTCAGTTCTAGTTCTTCATTTACATGATTTTTTTTCACAAATGTAGAATGCTTTAATGGTGTCCTTAAAGGGGCACTATTTTATCATGTCACTGCGTTAGTGCAAGTAAAATTTTATCATATCATGACTTACTTTAACAAAAGACGTGAAGAAATAGGTGCAGCCCCAGAAATGGGTGAAAGGTATACAAAGTATGCACTTGATAAGTTGTCACATTGGGGAAAGGTGGTAGGAGGGCGAAAGAATTGAGTTTATTTATCTACATGTAAATTCATGCATGCGTTATGTTGTTTTTCATGTTTTTTTATAGGTGGAGACATGTCTTAGAGACCGCAAGAACATCAATGCACGTGCTAACAAAATATAGAGAAATGATTGAATGCAAACACCCGATGAAGTAAGGAATACACTTAATCAATCGATGAAGTAAGGAATACACTTAATAAATTTTTTCAAATACAATTTTGTAAAATGGTGAAATGAGAATTTTCATTAATTTCAAGTTTTTTTCCATGAGTTCGGGTAATTTGAGAGCCATATTATAAGGGACTTGCTTGTGTATTGTAGTAGTGGTCATGTTATTTGGCGAACGAGAGCACCCATACTTTTCTTTTGTGTTGTTGAAATGTATAATCTTGATAGTCATGCGACAATTCGGTTTGAACAAAATATACGACCTTTAAATAGCACAAGTATGGAGCTACATAATATTGACTTGCGAGGGAAAACAAATAAATGTTGGAGTGCAAAACATAGTGATTATATCTGTATGTGGACCGAATGTGCTTCTAATATTGCGAATGATGAATTATTGGATGAGCCATTAGGATTTTATGACCGGTACATGCAATGATATCGTCGCATAACACGACGATTCATGTCTTATCGTTGAGTTATTGTTGAGGCATTGGTAAGTATGAATTTTTATTATTCAATCATGAAGTCTTTTTAATAGTTGTTTTGATTTTGTTTTCGCATGCAAATTCATAAATATTTTATATGTAGGCAAATGAAATGACATCAATTCATCAGTTGACGTTGGGTGATGATGTACCTATTCTACGTATTAGAGATGTAGCTGCATCGACTTTGACTGCAATACATGCGGATTAACGCATCCATAATATGCCCACTTCTTTTGAATAATCTCATCAATCTGCTCATGAAGATATATGTTCGAGACCTGATACTCCAGTGTATACTCCATCCATACCTTTAAATGAGTTTGAGACTCTACATACTCCATCAGTACCTCTTAACGAGTTCGAGATTCCACATATTTCGTCGGTACCTCCCAACATAGGATTCGAGACTACGAAAGTCTTTCATTTTGATAGGATACCTAAATTTTCACGCTATTTTAATGCAAGTCCAATAATGATGAATTTATCTAGGACTATAAGTACTGATGATGGTGGAAGACATGAAATACATGAAATTCAACTAAAGGATACTCAAAATCCGTTGCGTGCTGATGTGGGCCATTCGAATGTGCCGTTAGCTTTAGATCGTAATGTGCGAGTCATAAAGAAAACACGTTGTGGGATTGGAAATCATTATTTGAGGTCAAACTAAGACTTTTTTTTTGAAATATAACAAGACACATTTTTGTTTATATTAATGTTTTATAGTTGGTCATGGTACTCCTAATGTGATTGTGACGGCCCCAATTTCCCACAAACTGGGCACCGCCCGACCTAAGCCCATGTGGACCCCCGAACCAATCTCGAAAGGTCAACGTAGGCCTAGTCGGCCTTCCAATCCATCATTATAAGTAATTTCATAACTCATCAATAATGTAAAAGAGTTAGACAACCTAATTGTGGAACCCAACATAAATATATCATCAGAGGAGAGTAAATACACAATTTACATGCCCATAATCCCAGTGTTGTTAAAACAAGTATATATAATAATACAATGGATTTACCTAGCTATGGAGCTTTCCATTTTCTACTCGTCTGCGACTCTGCACTCAGTCAAACACGAGATTGACGAGCTCAGGTAAGTAAAAGCCAATATGACACATATACAATATTTAAAAATAAATAAAGTAATCGAAATCATGCATATAGAAAGAAATGAACAGGGAACACATGAATATAAAAAACCGTAAACAATCAATTGATAAGTGAGAATATAAAAAACTGTAAACAATCAATCGATAAGTGAGGGTTCGGAATACAAAAAAATAAACAACAAGGAGTCCCGACCAAAAGGTCGTTGAGTCGCAGAAAAAGCCCAACAGACTCGGGTTCAGGACGAGACACTGCCACCCAACCCTAATGTAACATCCCTCGATTTCTAACACGACTTATGTGACACGTGTCAGGATCGTGACCCGACCACGCGATACTGGACGGTATTTCGAACCTTGGGAGTCGACACCGAGGTAATTTTACGATTTTTGATATGTGTAAGCATTATGGATTAAATGCGTGTCACGAGCCACTCGAGCGATTTCCTTTTTGTTTATGCGTGAGTTCTCGCCTAGGTAACCGGGGGAGGAAATACAGTAAAAGTGTGCACGTGACGGAGAAAATACGGGTCGATGAGGTAAGGTGAGTCGGGGAACCCGGGGGTTAAGGTTGGGGACTTGTGGGTGGGTAATGCACACCTAGGACCCACCTCACCATATTGGTTTCAATTTCAAACAAAAACCAACCACCCCACCCACTCCCACCACTCACACCTAACACCTCCACTCATTCACATCACACTCCCATCACTCTCTCTCTCCTCCCGATTTTTCTCCTCAATCACTCACGTTCTCAATCACTCTCACACTCACTCACGGTTTCAACTCTCTCTCCTCCCGATCTTCAAGCCTCTCTCACTCACGGCCTCTCTCTCCCTCAGCTCACCGCCGCCTCTGCTCTCGCCGGTGACCGGACCAGGGACGTCGGAGGAGGCCGCCAACCGGAGGTAACACTCTCACCTCGGTTTCTCTCTCTCTCTCGCGTTACACTTCTCTCACGGGCTCTCTCTCTTTAGGTTCGCTCACCATTCGGTTGGCCGAGACCAAGCCGTCGTCGGAGGTCCCGTGGTGGCGAGGAAGGTCGCCGGAGGTCTCACACTCTCTCTCTCTCCCGTGGGCACTCGATCACTCTCTCTCTCCTCACGGTTTGCTCTCCCTCTCGGCTCACGTTTCTCTCCATTTCTCTTTGTTTTTGTTGTTGTTCGTCACACTTGTTACGTGTGCATGTGGTTGCCGTGACGAGGACCGGCCGTGGGCGACCTCCGGAGACCCACCGGAGTCCAAGACGTCCGGAATCACCCCCGCATGGCCCATGCAAAGTACTTGTTATATACATACAACAAACTCGGTTTTGTTAGGTGTTGACCCTCTCGCCGGAAAAGGTCCTCACTGGCGGCGCCACCGCCGGACCACCAGGACCGGAACGTGTCGGGGACCCCACCAAAACTCGTATGTGGGTCCCACAACCCTAAAAGTGGCCAAAAACAGTTCTATAGGTGCAAAGGAATCGATATTTCATGTGATGTATACGTTGGAGGCTCGCCGGAAACCACCATCGCCGGCGGTCCTACCGGTCGAACCACGACCATTAAAGGTTGTCGAGGTCTCGCTTAATATTAGTTGACGTCTAGAAATCCTCGGCTAAGTCCGAAACAAACATACGTAAGGCTTTTGGAATTAGTTCGTGTGATGCCATCGTCGAGTCGAAAAAATATATTGTTGCTATTCGAACGTCGCGTGGCGATGAATGGCTATGACGTCGTGATCATGTTGCCGGTCCGCGAGACCATGACGTGACCCGCATACGACTGAGCCGAGCCTATGACTCGCGATGAAGCGAATACGTAGTTTGTCTTCAAAACCCGAGAAAGAGTGTCTTCTTTTATTTATTAAAATGTATGACCGTCCGAGCCATTCAAAACATTGGAAATAATGATAAGTTTAAACCTAAGTGTTAGTGAATGACTCGACCTAATAACACGAGTTTCCGACCTTGTCAGGTAACGGGAAACTTGAGGATACGCGTTAGGAGTCGCGGGAGTTTTACGTGGATTACGATAATCTCGAGGTAAGTACACTTGCCTTAAAAAGCATTTGTACGTTAGTAAGCCGACTAAGAAGATATCATGTGATTCATTTTCACTTTTCTTGTATTCGTTATTATCCCATCATTGGCATTCCATTCTATGTTCTTGTATGTGTGTTCTTGGCATAAGTACGTCACGAAGGTACATGCGGCCTGCACTAGAAGGGATAAAACGCGGGCACTCGAGCGCACGAGTGTTTGACCACCCCTAGTGATTGTGTGATACCATGTCTTGGATTGTTGTGGATGGTTGTGGATTGTTGTGGTATTGTTGTGGAATATGGACTACTTATTGCCTCTCTTGACTCGTAGAACACGCATGTTTCGATTGCTAACATTTCCAGTCTGTCTATCATGCATTCTTGCTTATTTATATTCCTGCATTTCAGTACCCGCATGATATTTAGACTGTCTTGTTTGTCGTTTCATGAATTACTGTTATATTCTTCGGCTTTACTTTCAATTTCTCTCGGTTGCTCACCGTCTAGTTTGTGACGGTGGGTGCGATAAGACGGAGAGCGTAGGGGCAAGGGACCGTGTCTAGGAGACTTTTTGAGCATTTGGACGTGAGGTACCGAGATGTAGGCTCGTACCTATCCTTTTTGTATGACGTTTATGTATATACATATATGGTTGTTTTGGAACAGGAACTAGGTTTGAGGTGATTTCCATAAATTTTATTTTGTTGACTTGGATATGATCGCCTTGGGGATTTCCACATTTATATAGATTCCTAATTTCCCTTGATTGAGTTATTTCCCATTATTTGATTAGAATATTATTTTTGCTTCCATTTGTATTAAAGCTGCAATAACTCTTTCATAAACCTTAAAAACCTTAAAATTTTGATAAGTTGAGGCCGACTAGGCTCGTCCGATTCATTGAGCCCGACTCGGGACTGCACGGGTCTAGGCGGGCGTACCCAAATGCATTGGGAATTTGGGGCCGTCACGAGTTGGTATCAGAGCCTACAGGTTTGGTTATATAGACCTGACTCATGTTGTAAATTCATAAAACACAAGCCATTGAAACCAGCGGAAGTTAGGAACGGTCAAACCGAAAAGTGGAAACCCTAGGATCCCGTAGAAACTTAGTCGGGAAAGTAATTGGGCGAGTCAAATTATTTTAATACATATTATGATTGCTATGTATATTATTGTAGTATACGGTAGCTATGTAGACTGATTCGAGAAGTTCGTTTTTCTTGATTCAGACGACGATGACGGATCAGACCGGTCAGGGCGACGATAGCAGCACATCTGGCACACGATATGCCAGTGCGGACGAGGTGCATGCCTTGACTCAGAGAGTTGCGACGCAGGATTTGCAGCTACAGGAAATGTTACGACTGTTGAGGACACTCGTACCAGCTACCGCTACACCATCGACTCCGACTACACCATTGCCACATACTACTACTCGAGGGGCAGAGACCCCGATTGCTACAGCATCCACGGCTCCGACTCCGTTAGAGGCAGTACCTGAGGGAGCTGTTGTTGCGCCAGACACGCAGAACGAGGCAGAGGCACATCCTTTAGTGACAGTGATAGCTCGAGCGACAGAGGCACCACTGCGCCGTAACTAATGCGAGAGGTCACTCCGATTACGACTCCATCGAAGAGTCGGGAGCCACCGCCGAGGCGAAGCGATGGAGGGAATTTAAGAGACATGATCCCATGAAGTTTTATGGCGGCACGAGATGTTAAGACAGCGAGAGGTGTTTACGAAGAATCATGAGAAGATTCACTCGACCATCGCCACGGAGGACCACATGCGAGCGACTATCTCTTCGTCAATGTTACATGGAGAGGCGGATGATTGGTGGACGACGATCATTACTACCGGGGTGTTCCGAGAGACCGGATCGACTTCAAGACCCAGTTTAATCGAAATACTTTCCACCGATCGTACTTCGAGCAAAGAGGAATGAGTTCATGGCGTTGAGCGGGCGCTAATGAGTCGGTTATGGAGTATATGGGTAGATTCTCATCATTGTTGCCTTATCTTTGGAGGATCGGCGACACCGAGACCGACCGAGTGTATTATTTCACCGAGGGTCTATTACTTACGATCGGTGGTTACGTAGTCACTACACGTAGGAGACTTTACAGATTGCATACGAGCGGAGTTTAGCTCGAGAGAATTACCTACTTACTCATCCTAAGGAGACTAGATCGGCCGGACCGAGTCCCGATTGGAGGAGCATCATCAGGACAAGAAGAGGAAGAAGAATAGGTGGAATTTCCGTGATCGCAGGACTCGGAGCGTAGGGTCCGTTGCACGATCGACTATTCGTCCGACCCATACTAATCCGCCGAGTACCTAGCTTTGCCGATCATCCACCATGACCTAGTCGATCGGGACAAGCGATCACAGAGACAGACTCACTGCGAGAGTAGGGGTACCGATCAAGGAGACAAGCGAGAGGAGGACACGGGGGCCGGTTGGGACTCGGACACAAAGTTCCGCACAAGGACGAGGCCGAGCGGACTCAAGGATCGCAGGATACCCGTGCACTGTTACAGTGCGGAAAGGTCGGTCACATACGAGAGGAGTGCCCTCAACCACCAAAAGTACCGCCACGGCATTATCGCCTCGAAAGAACGCGTTCAGTGTTGAGCGACCGGGGGCATCCCGAAACCTTGTCGAGGGTATGATTTCTATTTGTGGTACTTTCATGCACACCATGTTCGATTCGGGTTCCACTGTCTCATTTATTCTTTGATCGAATGGTAGATAAGCTAGGTTTGAAACTGTTAGGCTTAGTAAACCCTCATCCTCAAGCACCATTCTTTGGAGATAAGATTTACCCGAATTTGTTGTGCCTCGATGTTTCGGTAGAGATAGGGGGTTATGAGTTACCAGTGGATATGAGAGTGCTCGAGTTTTTGGAGTTTGATGCTTTGTTGGGCATGGATTGGCTGGGATCGTTTCATGCTCACATTAGTTGTTATGAGAAGAGAATCACGATTCCGTTAGAAGGTGGTTCGGAGCTCAGCATTCAGGGCACGGCATCGCTACTACCTATCACCAGAGGCAGGGAAGCCACGAGTGACGAGATTGAGATTGTTGCGAACGTCATGAGCACCTGGAGCGAAGCGGGAGATTTTTTCGAAGTACCGGTTGTGTGTAACTTCCCGGATGTGTTTCCGGAGGATTTCGGGATTACCACCACCGAGGGAGATTGACTTTATTATTGACCTTGTTCGGGGACTAAGCCGATCTCGATACCACCCTACCGTATGGCACCCCGAGAGCTTGAAGAGTTGAGGAGTCGGCTAGATGACTTGTTAGAGATTTGGGCTTCATCGGTCCGAGTATGTCGCCTTGGGAGCACCGGTTCTATTTGTGAAGAAGAAGGATGGAAGTTTGAGGCTATGCATAGATTATCGTCATTGAACCGAATTACTGATGAAGAACAAATATCCGTTGCCGCGCATTGATGATTTGTTTGATCGGTTGATTGAGAGCGCAGATGGTTCTCAAAAATAGATCTGCGATCAGGCTATCACCATTTCAGGATTAGGGATGAAGATCGAGAAAAGACGGCGTTCAAAGCACGAGATACGGTCATTTTCGGTTTGATCATGCGTTCGGTTTGACTAATGCACCGGCAATGTTCATGGATCTCATGCATCGTGTGATGAGGGAATACCTTGATCGGTTCGTGATTGTGTTCATAGACGACATCCTCATCTATTCCAGGACTCGTGAGGAGCACGAGGGCATCTACGAACAGTGTTGCAGACTTTGAGAGATCATCGACTGTTTGCCAAGTTCAGCAAGTGCGAGTTTTGGTTGTCGGAAGTCCGATTTCTTGGGCATGTTGTTGGAGCTACCGGTGTTGCTGTTGACCCAGAGAAGGTTAGAGCAGTGATTGAGTGGCCTACGCCGACTACCGTTACGCAAATTCGCAGTTTTCGGGATTGGCGGGATATTATCGCCGATTTGTGCAAGACTTCTCCAAGATTTTGCTCCGATGACAAAATTGACTAAGAAGAATGCAAAGTTTGATTGGGATGAGGAGTGTGAACATGCATTCAACACTTTGAAGCGAAATTGACTACCGCGCTTTGTGTTAGCGTTGCCGAGACTGGGAAAGACTTAGTGGTGTACAGCGACGCGTCGAAGGTTGGCTTGGGTTGTGTATTGATGCAAGAGGGCAAAGTTATCGCGCTATGCATCTCGACAACCGAAAGTACACGAGAGGAACTACCCAACACACGACTTAGAGTTGGCTGCAATAGTGTTCGCATTAAAAATATGGAGGCACCACTTGTATGGCGTACGTTTCGAATTATTCACGGACCACAAGAGCTTGAAGTACTTATTCACTCGAGAGAAGCCGAACCTGAGACAGAGACGTTGGCTAGAGTTCTTGAAGGACTATGATTTCTCGTTAGAGTATCATCCGGGGAAAGCTAACGTGGTTGCGATGCTTTGAGCCGTAGGGGATCGATCTTTGAGGTGGTCGTATGTCGGATGACTCACGAGTATGGTCTTCTTGAGGCACCGAGTTGAGGAGTTCGGCGGACGTCTGGGGACTACCGAGGAATACGATTTGTGGTCGGATGAGGTTGCGAGACCGTTTCACTCTCGATCGTTCTCGAGGGACAGCAAGGCGATGAGTCGTACCAACAATTCGACAAGATGGTGACGATTCGAGAACATCCAGTTGGAGTCGGTCGACAGACTCTTGTTTGAGGTATCGTGGCGATGTGGATTCCATCGGCGGGCGACTTACGCACCGAGATACTCCGGGAGGCTCACCGTTCTCGATTTTACGTGCATCCGGGTCGAACCAAGATGTATCTTGACATGCGACGTCTCTTTTGGTGGTCGGGGATGAAATCGATGTGTCGAATTCATTAGAGCGTGCGAGATATGCCGGCGTGTGAAAGCCGAGCATCGACGGCTGGAGGATTGCTGCGGCCCTACCTATTCCTCAATGGAAGTGGGAGCACATTGCTATGGATTTTGTCGGTGGCTTGCCCCGATCTCCTCGTGGCCATGATAGCATCGGGTAATTGTGGATCGATTGACGAAATCGCTCATTTCATACCCGTATCCACTACACACCGAGTTGATGGACCGAGCATTCTTTACGAGCGTGAGATTGTCAGACTACACGGAGTTCCGTTGTCGATCGTGTCAGATCGAGGAGCGCAGTTTACTTCGTTATTGTGGCAGAGCATGCAGGCTCAGTTCGGCACCAGACTAGAGTTGAGTACGGCGTTCCATCCACAGACAGACGGACAGTCCGAGAGGTTGATACAGGTGTTGGAAGACATGCTCGGGATGTGTGTTTTGGAATACGGCGGGTCGTGGGAAGAGTATCTTCATTTGTGCGAGTTTGCTTACAACAACAGTTATCAGGCAAGTATCGGTATGGCACCGTTTGAGGCGCTCTATGGCAGGCCTTGTAGATCACCTTCTTGCTGGGCTGAGCTAGAGGATGTTGTGACCGTTGGTCCTGAGACTGTTGTTGATCACACCGAGAAGGTACGGCGAGATCCGTCGAGGCTTAAGAGTGCTCAAGAGCGGCAAAAGAAATACTATGATCGTATCACGATGAGCTTCAATACGACGTGGGGGACTATGTATACCGAAAGTCTCGCTCTCGAAGGGTCACAAACGATTCGGAATCAAAGGGAAGCTTGCTCCTAGATTTATCGGTCCCTTTCAAAGTTGTGAAGAGGGTCGGTAAGGTTGCTTACCGGTTAGAGTTACCGCCAGCGCTCGTCGGTGTTCACCCAGTATTTCACATTTCAATGCTTCGACTAGATAAGTCAGGCGGAGGGCGACGACCTACCGTGGACCTGAGTCAGATCGAATTGCAAGACGATGCCACGTACGAGGAACAGCCAATTCAAATTGTCGACCGTAAAGTCAAGATATTGAGGAACAAGGAAATCCCTTCCGTTCTCGTGAAATGGCAATTCCACGGGGACGAGGAGTTAACTTGGGAACTAGAGTCATACATGCGAGAGCACTTTCCCTATCTATTTGATTCCGGTGAGTCGAAGTTTAGTTTACTTATTAGTAAATTTCGGGGTCGAAATTCTAATAAGTGGGGGAGACTGTAACATCCCTCGATTTCTAACACGACTTATGTGACACGTGTCAGGATCGTGACCCGGCCACGCGATACTGGACGGTATTTCGAACCTTGGGAGTCGACACCGAGGTAATTTTACGATTTTTGATATGTGTAAGCATTATGGATTAAATGCGTGTCACGAGCCACTCGAGCGATTTCCTTTTTGTTTATGCGTGAGTTCTCGCCTAGGTAACCGGGGGAGGAAATACAGTAAAAGTGTGCACGTGACGGAGAAAAATACGGGTCGATGAGGTAAGGTGAGTCAGGGAACCCAGGGGTTAAGGTTGGGGACTTGTGGGTGGGTAATGCACACCTAGGACCCACCTCACCATATTGGTTTCAATTTCAAACAAAAACCAACCACCCTACCCACTCCCACCACTCACACCTAACACCTCCACTCATTCACATCACACTCCCATCACTCTCTCTCTCCTCCCGATTTTTCTCCTCAATCACTCACGTTCTCAATCACTCTCACACTCACTCACGGTTTCAACTCTCTCTCCTCCCGATCTTCAAGCCTCTCTCACTCACGGCCTCTCTCTCCCTCGGCTCACCGCCGCCTCTGCTCTCTGCCGGTGGCCGGACCAGGGACGTCGGAGGAGGCCGCCAACCGGAGGTAACACTCTCACCTCGGTTTTTCTCTCTCTCTCTCGCGTTACACTTCTCTCACGGGCTCTCTCTCTTTAGGTTCGCTCACCATTCGGTTGGCCGAGACCAAGCCGTCGTCGGAGGTCCCGTGGTGGCGAGGAAGGTCGCCGGAGGTCTCACACTCTCTCTCTCCCGTGGGCACTCGATCACTCTCTCTCTCCTCACGGTTTGCTCTCCCTCTCGGCTCACGTTTCTCTCCATTTCTCTTTGTTTTTGTTGTTGTTCGTCACACTTGTTACGTGTGCATGTGGTTGCCGTGACGAGGACCGGCCGTGGGCGACCTCAGGAGACCCACGGAGTCCAAGACGTCCCGAATCACCCCCCGCATGGCCCATGCAAAGTACTTGTTATATACATACAACAAACTCGGTTTTGTTAGGTGTTGACCCTTTCGCCGGAAAAGGTCCTCACTGGCGGCGCCATCGCCGGACCACCAGGACCGGAACGTGTCGGGGACCCCACCAAAACTCGTATGTGGGTCCCACAACCCTAAAAGTGGCCAAAAACAGTTCTATAGGTGCAAAGGAATCGATATTTCATGTGATGTATACGTTGGAGGCTCGCCGGAAACCACCATCGCCGGCGGTCCTACCGGTCGAACCACGACCATTAAAGGTTGTCGAGGTCTCACTTAATATTAGTTGACGTCTAGAAATCCTCGGCTAAGTCCGAAACAAACATACGTAAGGCTTTTGGAATTAGTTCGTGTGATGCCATCGTCGAGTCGAAAAAATATATTGTTGCTATTCGAACGTCGCGTGGCGATGAATGGCTATGACGTCGTGATCATGTTGCCGGTCCGCGAGACCATGACGTGACCCGCATACGACTGAGCCGAGCCTATGACTCGCGATGAAGCGAATACGTAGTTTGTCTTCAAAACCCGAGAAAGAGTGTCTTCTTTTATTTATTAAAATGTATGACCGTCCGAGCCATTCAAAACATTGGAAATAATGATAAGTTTAAACCTAAGTGTTAGTGAATGACTCGACCTAATAACACGAGTTTCCGACCTTGTCAGGTAACGGGAAACTTGAGGATACGCGTTAGGAGTCGCGGGAGTTTTACGTGGATTACGATAATCTCAGGTAAGTACACTTGCCTTAAAAAGCATTTGTACGTTAGTAAGCCAGCTAAGAAGATATCATGTGATTCATTTTCACTTTTCTTGTATTCGTTATTATCCCATCATTGGCATTCCATTCTATGTTCTTGTATGTGTGTTCTTGGCATAAGTACGTCACGAAGGTACATGCGGCCTGCACTAGAAGGGATAAAACGCGGGCACTCGAGCGCACGAGTGTTTGACCACCCCTAGTGATTGTGTGATACCATGTACTGGATTGTTGTGGATGGTTGTGGATTGTTGTGGTATTGTTGTGGAATATGGACTACTTATTGCCTCTCTTGACTCGTAGAACACGCATGTTTCGATTGCTAACATTTCCAGTCTGTCTATCATGCATTCTTGCTTATTTATATTCCTGCATTTCAGTACCCGCATGATATTTAGACTGTCTTGTTTGTCGTTTCATGAATTCTTGTTATATTCTTCGGCTTTACTTTCAATTTCTCTCGGTTGCTCACCGTCTAGTTTGTGACGGTGGGTGCAGATAAGACGAGAGCGATAGGGGCAAGGGACCGTGTCTAGGAGACTTTTTGTGAGCAGCTGGACGTGAGGTACCGAGATGTAGGCTCGTACCTATCCTTTTTGTATGACGTTTATGTATATACATATATGGTTGTTTTGGAACCGGGAACTAGGTTTGAGGTGATTTCCATAAATTTTATTTTGTTGACTTGGATATGACTGCCTTGGGGATTTCCACATTTATATAGATTCCTAATTTCCTTGATTGAGTTATTTCCCATTATTTGATTAGAATATTATTTTTGCTTCCATTTGTATTAAAGCGCAATAACTCATAAACCTTAAAAACCTTAAAATTTTGATAAGTTGAGGCTGACTAGGCTCGTCCAGTTCGCTGAGAAACTGACTCGGGACCTGCACGGGTCTAGGCCGGGCGTACCCAAATGCATTGGGAATTTGGGGCCGTCACACCTAACCCTTGCGACTATGAGATATCAACAAACCCGAATAAGTCCATATAAGAGCTCATATCACAAATAAATAGTAATCATGACTCACTTGCCAATGGACTACTCGACCAACAATAATTTCAAAGATAGCTATCACCAAGCAGTGAACAACAATAGTCAATAAAGTGAAAGGAAACTATCAAAGTAGTGAACAATAATAGTCAATAGAGTGAAATGAAACTATTGTGCAAGGTCCTAACTGGTTTACTTACATTTTCCGCGAACAATCCAAATTGTCCTCAAAATGTCCCACTCATGCCTCGATATGCGCACCGACTATAGCCTATTAAGTCCATGGTGTCCATTTATACTTTTTAAGACTAATTTACTAAGTCATTCAAATCACAATCAAATTAGGTGAAGTAAACCTCACCATGGCTTTCAAAATCCATTTGAATCCATCGCGTCGTCTAGCTTCGTCGAAGTCGCGCCTCTCGTCGAGTATCGATTGGTTCGACAACGTGCCTCTCGTCGAGGATCGATCGGTCCGACAACGTGCCAACGCGCCGTTGTTCCACGCCATTCATCGCGCTGCCGTCGAAGCCGCGCCACTGCCGGAGCTGCCGCCGCTATCGTGCCACCGCTGCCTCGCAGATGCCGGCCGTCACCGCTGCCGCTGCTCTGCCACGCCGCTGCTGGCCGCCGCAGTGCAGCGTCGCTGCCGGCCGTCACCGCTACCGCGCCGCTGCCGGCCATTACCGCTGCAGTGTCGCTACCGCGCTGCTGGAGTCGTTCCTGCCGCCACCTTCGCGCTGCTGCCGCCGTCATCGCGTCGCTGCCGTCTCCTCGCCGGTGTCCTCCGTGGCAGTCGCGCCACCTCCTGGCGCTGGAACCGCCGTCCGCGACCTCTACCTCGCCCGCGAGCCGCCGTCCGCACCGCCCGCCGCCATCAGCTGCGCTGCTGGCTCGCCGCTGCACCGCAGGTCTGCGTCATCGTCACCGCGGCTGCTCGCCTTTGCCGTCTCTCTCTCTCTCTCTTCTCTCTCTCTCTCCCTCTTCTCTCTCTCTCTCCTATCTCCTCCCTCTTCCTCTCTTTTCCACTCTCCCTCACCTCTTTCTCTCTCTTCGTTTCTTTTTCTCCCTCTTCTCCGATCTCTCTATCTCCGTTTTTGTTTCTTCTTGAGGAAGAAAACGAATGTGTCCTCGAGATTTGTGCGGAGCGAAACTCGAGGCACATAAAAAACATATTTATTCAAATGCTTTCCATCAAAATTGGGTAGTGCGCATCTCGAGATACCATAAATATTCACATCATTACGACCTCATTTCGCGCCACACGCATCTCGATGTGCATCCAATGTATATTTTTTTAATGTGACCGCATTAAAACCACTATAGCCACTATAGCCACATTAAGCCACTACCTCGGTCTCACTTCGACATGCGATTCGTGACACGTCTCAGTTCGTGTTTCGGCTCACCAAATTCCTCTTGTATACCAACTCGTAAAACAGCCCAACAATTAGCACTAGAATCCCAATTTGGATATTACTAAATAATACACACATCACAAAAAAATATCATACCTCGGTGTCTCCACCCGAGACTCGGATATACGTATTCCGATGAGTGGGTCCCATATACGACCCTGACTTGACACATGACACAAGTCGAGTTTTCGGCCGTTACAGTGATAATGCTCAATGTAAAAGAACAATATAATATCTTTGAGAACTTATAACTTAATTAACAATGTAATTACAAGCTTATGAAGGCACATGATGAAACTATTGTTCATAAACTTAGGGATTATTATAGCATTTGATCGACTTCCAAGTTCTTCATTTATAGCAAATGAAATTTCTTGCACAACTAACGTGAATTCTATGAATTTTGCAAATTACTCGCATTTGAAAGCTTTTGTTGTAAAAGATGAAGGTCATAAACCTATTATAACTTCAAAATTTGGACTAGTATTTGGAAAAAATAAAAAATAAAAACACGAATATGCTAATGAACTAGTTTGAAAGCTTTAGTTTAAGCTAAAGTAGGCACGCATTGGATCCCATCGAATATATAAGATTTCTCTTTTATTGGAAAAAAACAAAAACACATTTATGCTAGTAGATTATACTTGTTTTATATATGAGGTACAATATGATATATTAAACTTTATCAAGATTCATTTTCATTTTCTTCATAAAAATAAATCAGACTTAAAAATTGAAATATAAATAACTTAGAAGTTGTTTGTGTTTATTACCAAAAGCAAAAAAATAAAATAAAATAAAAATAAAAACCAAAGGAAAAAACTAAAAAAAAAAAAAGGGAAGTCGTGACTTTTGCTTTTTTTATTTTATTTTTTTGTTGAATTTAAAAAAAAATCAAAAAGGTAAAAAGAAAATTCAAAAAAAAAAACGTGATTGACAATCACGTTTTGTAGTGACGTGGGACATTTAATGAGTTAGATTTGATAAATATTTTTGTGAGTGTGTTAGATTGATAAATATTTTTTCCAAATGTGTTAATCAAGCAAAAAATCCAAATAATTTAAGAAAACAAATTAAAAATAGAGAAATCAAGCATTCCACAACAACTTGAAGAAGTTTTAGGTGCACTTCAAGGAAAGAACTTCAGAAATAAATGGACTTTTAGTTCTCATCAAAAGTGCTTCAAGCCACTCATAGCTTCTTGCCTCTTCGGCAACCACAGCCTACGACTAAACCAAGATATTAGAAGAGATTGAATACAAAACCAGCCAAACTTAATGCTGGATTCCCCCCCAGGTAAATGAAACATTTGTCAATGAGTAATCCAGGAAATAAATACATTAGTGAGAAATAAGAGAAACGGGAAAATTAAATGTACAAATAACTTAAACCTTTCACAGTTATTGTCGCCATTCTACTACAATAGTGTTAGGTTCACTGAGAACCATGTACGGCTCTCACTACACAAGGAATCTCCAAGGCAGTCGTCCCAACTCTCAAGCTGAAAGTGAGAGTGAACAAGACAACAACTACAGCTTGTGGGATAATGTAATCAATCCTGCATTTACAAAACAAAGAGTCAAACTATTTGCAACATGATGTCAATAATCAACTCTGGTTCATTCAAGCTTGCTCAATGATACCAAAAAAAAAAAGAAATGATTACGTATCCTTTTATCCAAAATTTTAGTTCTTCCAAAATAATCCACTTTGCTCCAATCATAATCAAATCCAAATGGTAGTTTTGAGAATTGAGACTCCTATACAAAACCTATCTTCATGTGCTACTAGGGATGTAAACATAGTGGGGAGGGGACGACTCGAGGAATAGGGTCCCCATCCTAATCACTGTTCAATTATCTGCTCTACATCCTCATCCTTCCATCCCTGTCCCCATCCCCATTCAGGCATGGAAAGAGAAGCGTGGAAGGGGAATTCCCATGATATGTATTTTCCCCATTTAATTCTTCCAGTGGAATATTCATTACTATCCCTCACGGGAATTAGTACTATAATTTTTTAGGCAAAATTAAATTTAAGCCTATCAAACATAGAGCATATCAGTTATTTTCATTTAAATAAACAAGTACCAATTCTTATAACATACATATCCATTATCCACTAAAAACGGTATATTGAAGTTGAACCCATAATTCAAACCTCATACCAAATTCAATACTTAGTATTTGATCTATAATATATGCTTATATAACATTCTAAAATGCAGGGATCCCAACGGGGTTCCAATTGGGTCAGTGACCACCTACGCATTCTAATCCCCATCTCCTCAGGTGTTTAAATTCCCCATCACATCACGGGGAATCTCTATCCCCCATGGGAACTCTCAACCCACGGAGCAACATTAGAGTCTGCCTAGCTACCTATTGCAACTCTAAAGCAATTAATCAAAAACGTTTCCGAAACATAGAACAAGCTACTCATTGACAATCTTCAATTGGGGTTTCTTGCTACACAAATAAAACTACTCAAAGATGCATCCAACAATAGCAAACAATGAATCAACACTCATTCAATTCTACCTTAACTTTGCCCACTTTTGGTAACGACAAAATGCCTGCAGAGTCACCAACAATTCTTGGGAATCTCTTGCAACATAAACACAATGCATTCTATCCTCCAAAGCCAAATACTAACAAAAAGGGTGTTAAAAAACACAAAGAAAGTAATCTGAATCTTAACAAATCAAAATCAATATAGAACTACCTAAACAAAAACTCCCCCTTTTTGTCACTGGCCTCCTTGCTCCTCCAACTTCTGCACATAAGCCTTCAACACCATCACCAAATCCCTTGCGGGCGCCTGCAGCGTGCCCACCAACGCCGCCCCCGGCGCCTTCAACGACCCCAACAACTTGGCATAAATCTCAGCCCTAGTCGGCATTGTCTCCAACGCCTTAAACTCCGCCGGCCCATAAAACCTCCCCTCAAACACCGCCCCACTGAAATCATTCTCCTCAAGCTTCCTCTCCTTCTGAAACTCCCTATACGGCTTCAGCGCGCTCGGAATTTCCTCCGTGTGCACAAACAGCCACGCATTCATCCCCTTCATACACGGCTTCAGTGCCGCCCATGGCGTCCCCTCGATCGCCTTATCGACCAATCGATTCTTCGCCACAATTAGCTTCACAGATGATGGTAAGGACCGTCTGAGGTCTTGGAATTGCTTCACTGTTAGGCCCTTGTACTTGATTCCCGCTATTAGGTAGCAATTCTCCAACTGAATCTTCAGGGTTTCCACTGTTTCTTCCTTCTTCGCGCGGCCGATTGCTGCGCGGATTGTCGGGAGGCGACGGGGGGTTGTGGGGGTTGGGAAGATAGCGGTTCTGGGTCTCAACGGTAGAGGGTTTGCGTAGAAGCTGGTGAGGTTAGGGTTTGGTGATATTGTGGTTTTGATGGCGAAGGGGGAAAGCATAAGCTCAGTGTGGCCTCCATTGATGAAGATGAGGAAGAAGAGAGTGAGAGAGCTGTTTGGGAGAGAGGGAGAGAGAGGTCTTATCTTTCGGCCTTTGGCGCCTGAAGGGTGTTTTCGTCAATCTTATTGTCTTCGATCGGACGGCCAATAATGTTTTGGCAGACTGTTGCTTGTTTCACGATTCATGGCTTGAATCTTGATTAATACACAAAATTAGATCAATATCGTAATCACACTTAAACCCAAAAACTCATTCATACATTATAATATATTAAAAACAATACATACATAGAGAGAAAAGAACTAAGTAAGTCACAAACAATTGAAAAACTTTCCCTTTCCCTTGTCGCTATTAGAACCTGTCATTATCCCAAGTGTAAAAAATTGATAATGTCAGATAAGTAAATCCACACTATCCAGTACACATGTAATAATCAAATGCATTGTATTCCAAGAATTTAAACGAACAATAATATCACAATGAATCATAAATATACAAATGTGCAATCCATTCTGTTTCTGTTAACCGACCACAATCAGATGACGTTCTTCTAAAAGTGATGGGTAAACAATAATAAAGATTCATGAGTTTGAGAGGAAGTCATTCGAGAAGCTACGCCCTCAACTATCCATGGAGTATGATTTTGCCAGCATCACAAAAATAACCCATCCTAAACAAGTGTCTAAAACATCAGTGACTCCAGTCGTAGAACACCATTGTGTTCATCCTACCACACATATAGCCAATAAACACAAGGGACCCCCAAAGGCCTCCTTCATCTGTGTCGTGAATGTATGATAAAAAAATATGCAGCTTAAACTGTGCATGCAATTATATTAGAGAAATACTCAAATAATGTAAAGGTTACCATGAGATTTACTTAACCTTACAAACGCGATATCACAATTCTCTTGTGCTTTGAGTCGGTAAACTAGTCCACACGAGGCTCAAATTACAGTCCTACAATTCATTTATAAGCTGAATAACTTTCCATAACAATTCCACAATTTTGTTTCCAATTCGTTGTAGTTTAATTGACCTAATAGCTGAAACCCCTAAAATACTTTCAAAATAAATTATCCGATGCCCGAATTTTATTTTTGACTCAAAATTATTGTTTGACATCAAAAATTATGTTGTCTAGGCTTATATATACATTTTCCAATTTATTATATTTTATTTGTTCCTCCTTAACCTGAAAACCTCGTAATCCCTAAAAAATCAACCCCTCCGATGTCCGGATCCCAAATTTAACTGTAAATTGTGGTTTCGAATTGAAAATTACTTTGACTAGGCTTTTAAATAATTTTTAAATTTTGGACATTTTCGAGTATCGTAACACGCATTACGAGGAAACCCCCAGTATAAATCCTTGAAAAAATACTAAAATCCTCGTTTTTTAATTTTTTCAAATTTTCTCGAGTTTTTCCCAATTTTCAGCATTTTTCTTCTTTTTCTAATGGATTGGGGTTTGACCCTTGAACCAGACCTGATTCGGTTTGGTTGGAGATCAAACCCCATATTCTTCCTCACATCTTTGTTTCAACAATTTCCCTTTTTTTCTTGTTTTAATTAGGGTTGGGCTCCCAACCTGAACCACGGGTTGGGACTGGGCAAGGGAGAGTGTAACGACCCGTTCTAATTAATCTCGATTAACTGATAAATCACAGATTAAGATTTTAAGCTCAGACCCACGTGGACATCGCGAAAAGTTCATGACACGCCTAACGAGGTAAAATTTGTTATTTTTGTGTGTGAGTGTTTATTTATTTTACTATAATTAAATAATTCGCGTCACATTATTCGATATTTTATTGGTCGCGTTGTGCGCATGTAGTGACGAGAATGTACGACGTCGCGGTTAGCGCGTATCGCCGGTGTATATGATAGCCTGAGATTTAGCTGTCACATCACACATCCCATCACATCACACTGACACTCATCATTACTCCCTCTCCTCTCCAAAAAAAATTTCTCTTTTGAATCGGGTAGAGAGAGAAAAAGAAAGAGAGAGAGAGAGAGAGAGACGTTGAGAGAAGGAAGAGAGAGAGAGAGAGAGAGAGAGAGAGAGAGAGAGAGAGAGAGAGAGAGAGAGAGCAGTGACGGGAGATTGGGCACGACTCGCGGTGAGGAGCGAGACGGGATGCAGCGGCACCGGCGCAGTCGCGACTCCAGCAGCGGCGCGGACGACGGAGCTCACAGTGGCATCGGCGGACTCAGCAGCGCGACAACGCACGATGTATGAGCTTGCTGGCTGCACAAGCAGCGCAATGGTGGCGTAAGCGGCTGCAGCAGCGGTGGTGGTGAATGACGTGGAGCAGCGACGCGGTGGCCCGTTGCTAAAACAATCCTTGGTATGGTTCGAAAAGTGCGCCAAGAATTTAACTTTTTGGAATAAAAATCTCAAATTTTTGGTCACACATTATAAATTCTCTTAATGTGACTCTAAAATAATAAAATTGGTATAATTAGATATCAAGAACTTAGGAGACTATAGTCGGGTATCATGTACGTATCTCGAGGCGTGTGTGCGCATTTTGAGGGCGATTTGTGATTTATTTAAGGTAAGTAAACCTATGAGAAAATTAGATAAAATTCTTTCATGACATTTACTTTATTTCGCATTTCAATTATTATATTGTGCTTTATATTATTGTTCATTTACTGTTCATCCACTTCCACGTGTGTATGTGTGTTTGTCGACGGGGTCGGGCATGGCACGAACTCACACCCGGGGCTAGCTACCCTACATTGTTCGAGTAATTGGCCATGTTAGGGCTATGCGGTGGTTATTCTCCGCGAGACCCGTAGGTTGAGAGATGTTTGATGGAGACCTAAGTCTACGTCATGGGTTCCTCTGTTTGGATGGGGTTCTACCGTTCATGGGTTCCTCTCGAGAGATGTTTGGATGGGGTTCTACCGTTAATGGGTTCCTCTCATTCGACCGTGAGATTTTGGCGAGGTGGTCGTCATGGGTTCCTCTCGGTTTAGCTAAGACGATTCCCGGATGTCGACCAAGGTTCTCCGTCATGCTACACTCGTGTCCAAATTCGACTTCTCAACGACTTATTTTCATGTGAATTTCCTTATTCTTGTCCTTTATTTAAATTGCATGAATTGTAGCCGTTTTATTAGATTTCATAAATATTAGCTAACGTTCTCTGGGATTTACTCACCTAGGATTTGTCATTATTTTTGTGACAAATCGCAGATCCTACGACGATCCGAGGCAAGGGCGTCTTAGGTGACTACGTCTAAGTTAGGAGAACCCGTCACTTTTTGCGTAAGTGGTTGTATGTATCTATTTACTATTTTTATGAAATTCTTGGGAAGGACTTGTATACCTGATACATGTATATGCTCCCATTTTGTACTTTTGTCGCTCTTGATATACATGTTATCTAATGCCAAGTTTTCACACTATATGGTTATTTATACAATGCAAACCTTTCATTCCTATGGTGTTTGCATGCTTCAAAGACTTCTACTTTGATGTCTAATTTATATTAAATTAATAATCCATGAACAAATTAACTTAGTCAATTTAATGTAAATATTCATAAAAATATTCATAAAAATATTCATAAATACTAAGTTAAGGCGAATAAGATTTGTACAAAGGTTTAGGTCGTGGGCAGTTAAAGATAAGCGTGCGGCGACGTGGCATGTTTGGTGACATGTCTCGCGACGTGGCGGTACCCGGTTTGCCTCGGAGTTTGGGACCGTCATAGAGTCTCCTTTTCCATCGTCTTCCTCGGACGAACCGCCATGGCAGCTCGTCCGAGTCTCCCACACCAACTTCACACAACAACATAAACAACAACCATCACTCACTATAGATCTCGATCCATTTGTTTCTCTCTCACAGTCTCATTTTCTCATTTTTTCCCTCCATCTCGGTCTCGATCTATCCCACTGTTTCGAAATTACAGTGGAAATATTGGGTTTGGTTTTTAAGATAAAGATTTAGATTTCCACGAGATCCACATCACACAAATCTCAAGGCAAATCTAATGGTTTCATTATATATTTTTGATCTTTTCTTGAGACACGAGATCCATATCTCGAGGTTCATCTAGTGGCTATTAACAAGATAATCACAACATACTTACTTAAGTAAAAATCAATTGTATTAGATCTCCTCGAGATACTTATTACGTATCTCGAGGTAGATTTTATGATTTTTACAACAAATCGTACAACAATTGATTTTCCTTAAGATGTGACGACACACATCATGAGGAGTGGACAAATCCCCTCCAACAACAATGTTCAACCATTTCGACCATTTTCTTCCTCAATGCTCACACTATGCGTAGCTCAAGGCGAATCCAATGTATACTTTTATTTAATTCAAACTATAGAATTTGTTTTTATATAGTTATATATTTAAACTATATATATAAATATATATGCACCTTTGTATTTTCGCGGCTATAAATTTTCTATATCCACTTTCGGACGTGCACACTATGGTACATCCTACGCGTGTCACCTTCGACCCCGCGTGTCACTAGGCGCTATGACGGCCCTTTCTTCTAAAAAGGGCACCGCTCGGCCTAATCTCATAATTAAGATATAATCCCAGCTACGTAAGACTTAGCTACGTATTAGTTAGCCTTTTTTTCTATACTCCTCGATACATACGTTCATGATAAGTAATACCTATATCGTGATATCATTACATTTCAGAGTGATTAAAACTTTTTATCATGTTAATATTATCAAGAAAATTTTAAAGGTTATGTGGAAGCAATTATTATTTAAAAACCCTAAGTGTGGAAACCAAGAAAACATCATCACATGCATATAAATATTCATAAGGATAATAACAAAGTGTGATAACCAAGTCTCAAGTCGGGGAACTATGAGCTCAACCCAATATACAACCCAAAATGTCCTGAAAGACATAATCATCAGTAATACAACAAAAGTCGAGTCATACGCAAAATAAGATAGGAGAGTCGCCGAAATACTCAAGGAAAGTCGTCGATCTTCTTTTTCCCCAACCTGCTGCTGCTCGACGGACCTACACCCACTATCATAAACTAGACGGTGAGTATAGTGATACTTATGTAATAACTGAAGAATTCTATACTACATTTCCAAAATGAAAGAAAGGTATTTAAAAGCATAAAGTAGCAGAAAAGTTGATGAATCAAGTAATGCAAGTAAATACAACAATTAAAAATGCATAGGCTGACAGACTAAGTCGATATGATCTACGTCCGGTCGGTGATGAGAAATATCTCGTAGCCTTTTTCCACTACTATATGGAGCTATGCTCTAAATATTTCATCAATTCTATTAATCCTTAAATGGCGGAGCTGTGCTCTACACGTATAAATCATTTATCTCATTCTTGCCGACAACCCCGAGGCCCATACCCCGTGTGCCGTGCAAGTGTAGTGGTGAGTTCCGGACATCCCAATAGATCTAAGTCCCGTGAATCGGACATCTCTTGTGCAATGGACACTAGATAATCCATACTTTAATTTCAAGGATCACTAGTTCTAAGTCTCTTGGATTTCAAGACTAGCTAAGCTAAAAAGCCCAATGAAATAAAATACAAGTCTAATCCATTACAACTTATCCTAATAGCATGCTTTTGATCAACTTTATGTTAAGAATATCATCAAGCTTAAAAATTTGAATCAATGAAATACTTTCAAAGGCATCATGTTATCAATATTCAATAATGAATAGAAACAAGAACAACATGATGTGAGATTACAACTAGCAATGTCTACAAATTGACTATAAATCAATAAGAGTCAATAAAATGAAATAGAGAATTCTCATAGCTTTACTTACAAGTCACAAAGCTTATCCTAACTTATTCGACTTCCCGATACCTCAAAACGCGTTCCCAAACTCCCGATACCTCTCCTAAGTTTCTTGGAGTTGTTTGATATGTTTTAGAGTATGTTTAGACCAATAAATAAGGTATTAGAATTGTTTATAATGTTTAAGTTAATTTTAGAAAGTTCAGATTTTTATGTTGCCCAAGTACCTAGTGCGCTAATGACCTTATTAGCATGCTACCAAAATTATCTAGCACATTAATTTTCCTACCTAGTGCGCTATGTGCAGGAAAACCAAAATTCTGCAAACAAAATTATGAGTTTTCTCCACACATAGACCATGTTAATGCCTAAGGAACCTCTATACACACTTCTAGAGTTCCATGATACAACCACAACTTAAAACAATAACTTACAACATCAAATTCATGAATTCATTGATTTGAACTAAATCTATGGTGTAGAGTAGTTACCTAGTTTGATGAACACTAATTTGATCAATTTCCACACCTAGATTGCTGGTTTTCTTCTTCCTCCAGCAACTCTCCAACAAGATTTTGTGAGTGAAATGAATGAATTGCATGTGTTGATCTTCACCTTATATACGCATTGATAAGGTTAAGTAATAGCCATTAATCTTGAAGTGCATAGTATCCCGAGACCTATCTAATGATCTACACATTGGCACATGTCCCACTAACTCTCCACCAATTCATGCTAAGTGACACCAAATTAAACTCACTTGGCCTTTAAATGTGCAACATGTATCTTGAGAATCATCACATGACTATTGTTTGAAGTCTTAACTTATGTACATTTAATATACAACTAACTATAGCCACATAAAATCACTATTTAAAGTTATATTAAGTCTAAACATATTTACCTGTCGCGGCCCAAATCTCTAACCCCATTTTAATTCCTTAATCAGGATCACCGACCCTTGACGTGAGACTTACACAGTGATACGTGCACCGACCGAGGCACGTGGCTGAGGTATATTGTATTTTTGTATTGATATATACCTAGTGTTATGCATTGTGTAGACTTACTAAGTCGATTTGTATAGTTGGAGGCATCGAGGTGAGAGCGGGGATGCGCCTCGAGTAGCGTGCAAGCTGGGGAACCTAGTAGTTAGCATTTTTGGTAAGTCTTATTTAATACTAATATGAAATAAGGAATTACTTGTAAGCCTATGGTTGTGTTGGTTAATGTAAATAAAAGTAAAGGCCTATAGTTGAGTAAATTAAATGGAAAGCATAAGATTAGTCTAGAGATAATAGATGATTGAGTATTTGCAATTAATTTATATATTTGGATTCCTCATTTCAAGTTGATAATCCAGTTATATTGAAGTTCTTAATTTGGTTTTGAAATCATAAAGATATGAATTTTTGAAATTGCAACACCAAAACTAGAATTCTGCATGTTGTATTAGGAATCAACCTGGGTAATTTGGTCATAATCTACCCATTTTAAATCCAAATTGATCCAAACCAGCGACATTAGAAAGCTTATTTAAAGTGGAATAACGTTTCATAAATGAAGGTATTTCGACTCAAATGTGTTTAAGTCCAAACATGCTCTATAAGTTGGTGCCGGAATTAAAAAGGAAAGTTTTGAAACTAAACTTGTTAAGGTAATAACTCCCTAACCACTAATTCAAATGAGTTGATCTTTTAGTATGTTGTATTCAGATATATTTTTTGCCTTATGGCCAAAAACCACATTTTTAGGAACTATAGATTGGGAGAAATAGACTTTCTAAATTTGTTGGTCGGATTAAATTCTAATTAGACCTATGTTTCGTAACATCATGATATCTCTTTCATTTTAAATCAAACTTTTGCAAACTAAACCTTTCTGGAAAGCTAAGAAAGAGAACAAAAATAATTGTAGTGATGGATGATTTTGATATTTTGACCATTTCATGCCTAAAACTGCGTTAAAATATAAGACTAAAATTGAAACTTAATTTAGTCTTTTGGCATTGATTTAGGAAGATTGATTTAAATTCTATTGAACCAATTTGAATACACAATAAACACCACTAAATTGAGCTTAAACCCACCATATTTGAACTAATGAGATACCAAACTCAGGAACCTAGGAAAAGGGTACGGGATAGCGAATACAAGATTTGGAGTATCGAGACGAAAGTAAAGCTAGGACTTTACTTTGTTGTTGTGAGTATACCCAATGAAGACTTTACTTGACATTTCATTTCTATTAATTGTTGTCCTTGCATAGTCCTTTTGACTATTTTGCCTTTGTATTCTTATATCATGTGTTCTTTGTGTCTATGCTCACTTGATGAGTCTAGTTTGCATGATATCCATTCATTTGAATTGATTCATTGATTCTATCCCATGCTATGTCTATTCTTGTTGTTTTAAATGTGAAACGAATGATAAATAACATGCTATTAGGCTAGTGAATATCTTATGAATGACTTGTATTTCTTATTTGTTTAGGTGTGTAGATGTGCCTATGTCTTAACAATCTATACTTGGTATTTCTTGAAATTTAAAAAGTAATTTTCGCATTTAGGTCTCGTACTCGATTGAGGTGTACGCGACTCATGGGGTTAGAGTCCTTAGGGATGTCGACACATGTTACCTGACATTGTATGAAACTCGGTGTTAGAGTCTCTAAGGTGTTCTACACACCGGGGTTAGAGTCCCTGGTAACGCTTGGGTTAGAGTCCCTTGTACTATATGATTATTGAGTCGGAGTGACGCGTTTCACTGCCGACCGGACCTAAATCATCACTACTTATCCTAGTGTCAGTATCACTTATTTAACTCTGGTATTTACTCGCATATGGTTTATTTTCCAGTTTTTCCATTTATATGCTTTTAAATACCATTTGAATATTTGGAAATGCAAATTAAACTTGTCATCGGGGATTACTATTTTATTCTTGTACTCACCGTCCTTTTTATGACGGCGGGTGCAGATCCCGTCTACCAGTTGGCCGGGCAAGGAGAAGATCAACGACTATCCCTGAGCCTGCAGCGCCTCATTGCATCGATTGTAGGTCTTCTTTTGGTATTTTGATTGTATATACTATATATGTCTTTCAAATACTATTTGGGTTGTATATTGTGTTGAGCATTAGTTTCCCCGACCTGACTTAGACTATTTTACCGTTTCATTGCATTTTAAGGACTTTATATATATGATGTCATTTCCTGGTTTTCCACACTTCGGATTTTAATAAATGGCTTCCGCATAATTATAAATGGCTTCCGCATAGTCTACTAATTTCTTCCGCATAACCAATAAAACTTCTGCTAAATAATTAATTTAATAAAAAGTTTTAATTAACTCTAAATTTTATAAACTAGTAGGACTAGTGTATTACTTATCCTGAACACGAGAAAAGATGCGTTTAGGTTGTAAAGGCTGACCAATACGTAGTTGAGTCATGCGTGGATAAGATTAAGGCTTAATTATGGGATTAGGCCAAGCGGTGCCCTAGATTAGGAGAGGGACCATCACATTACCACATTCACTCTCTACCTGGTCCCACGCTCGCATGCATCTCGTGGCGAGTCCTCGCTCACGTCTTGACACCTAAAAATGGGTAAAATGACTTAAATAATCTACGAAAATATATTAAACTAGGAAAACATCACAACAAATATAAAATATACATCGACAACATGCCTCGGTATGCGTACGTATCACGGTGTGGTCCCACGGTATGAGTTGGTGATCCTGTTTAAGGAATTAAACATGATTAGAAATTCAGGGCCGTTACAGTGCCCACCAACTTATTAATTATTTTATTTAATTTCGAGATTATATTTTCAATTTACGTTCATATTAAATTCCAAAATACCCCAATTTCGTCAAAAATTGAGAAATATCCCTAACGCGCTCTGAAACTCACAAACACCTCTTATACAATCCACTGATCCTATATTGCGTCGAAATAATGTATAATACATCAAATAGTTACACGACATACAAATATAATATTAAAATTTATGATCTTCGATCCGTAATGCGTGGGTCCCACTTCGGATACCTAAATCCCAAATTAAATTTGAAAATACTTAATTAGCCGCCTAATCAAGTTTATAAAATTCTCGGATGTCATAATTTGCTTCACCAACCCCATACTATCTTCTCTTTCACCGAGCCACATATTTGAAAACCCATTTCACACCCTACTTTTTTGCGACTCCCACGTCTTTGGCAAGCCAAAAACTCACCAAATCAACTTGGTAAGTTTGTTCTCCACTTGTTTCCAATACTTTGGTGATTTATTTCGAGGTTTTTGGGCATCATTTAACTGATTTTGTTGTTGGTGGTTGTTTCGATTTTAGGGCTTAGGGGTTATTGTTGATTTTCGATTTTTTTGTTGCAAAATATCAAAGGACTTATCAAACGAAGCCACCCTAACATTGAAAAAGTATTTTCTTCAATTTTTATTTGATTATTCTTATTGAGGAAAAACCTCCATTATTGATTGCTATCCTGTGCTGTGCGGAGTAAGACGACTGAGACGTGTACTATATGTCTTGGCCCATAAGAGCTAATAGTACTTAGGACATGTTGGTTGACTTGAACCGACATGTTTTCCTAAGGTTACAGAGCATGAAAGTCATGATTTATAGTGAATTAATGGTTATGTTTATCCGACACCCACGTTATAGTGTCAGTCATGTTCCACCAACACACATTATTTTTCGTTAAATCTTCATTTCTACCATTGATTCTTGTCTAGATTTTGTTTGTTTTAGTTCCTTTTAGGCTGCTACATGTGACATAGCAGGTACCTCTGCCGAGTCCTTTTCGGACTTAACGAAGACCTTTAACGGGCATACCATTTCACCAGTAGACAAAATGACATCTATTGGGCTCAGGAGACTGCCAAGAAATGTGGTTTTGTAGTGATTCTTTTGAAGTTTGATTCTGGTGGCAATAGTAGGTGAGCAAAGTTGTCAATAGGTTGTGAGAGGTATGGGGAATTTGAAGTGAAATTCGCATAGGCAAAACAAGTATTAAAAGAAATAGAAGATAAATAGTAAGGACACCAAAAAATGATTGGATCAAAGAAGTGTGAATGAGGGTTTAAGTTCAATGTGAAGCATGAGCTCGATGGATTGCGGCAAGTTCGAGTTATGTGTGGGGCACACAACTATCGCTTTAGTAATTCATTGCTTGGGCACTTTTTAACTATGAGGCTCAATGTACCAGAGAAAGACATTGTCGAACACATGAACGAGATTTATGCCCGACCTATGGACATTTTAAGAGCTATTAAAAGGAAGAACAAGGACAATGTGACGGCTATGAAGAAAATTTACAATGAAAGGGCGAAGTTGAGAAGGATTGAAGCTGGCTACAAAAATAAGATGCGACTATTACTCCAGCAGATGCGACTATTACTTTAGCAGTTGGACAAACTACAATACATTGAACAACATTCTTTTTAGCCCAACATTTATAGTGTGAGAAATCTATTCTTTGCCTACCCCAATCAATGTAGTTCCTTCATTATTCTTATCATGTATTGATCATGGATAACACTTACAAGAAAAATCGATTCAAACACCCACTCCTTGAGATCGTTGGGGTGACATCAAACCTTCCTAGTGTCACATGCTTTTCTAGTTAAGGAGACTAGGTCTGACTATGCATGGGCTCTTAGGCAGTTGAAAGTGTTATTGGATGGGTCGCAACTCCCGATCATTCTGTTAATGGATAAGGACTTGGGTTTGGTAGCGGTAATACAGGATGAGCTCTTTGCCGCTTCCCACTTGTTGGGGCATGTGCCCTAGGTCAATCCATAAATGTCTTTATGAATACTTTTAGTTAATAAAATAGAGGATTTCATTTGCTGTTTATTATAATTAATTTGCATGTTTACATTATAATAAGATCCATGGGTATTTACATAAATATCCTAAATGTCCCTAGTCGATCATTATACTGGGAACTATAATGAATTAAGACCAGTGTGAGTCTTGATTGATGATCATATGATGATTATACGTATAGGGATACGAATCAAGATCACGAGTACTTGTTAGGGAACAAAGTACTGGACCGACCCGCTATGAGAACATAACATGGATTAAGTCATAGTTGTTTCTCATGATAGGTATATATTCCAGTCCTCTGACTTGAGATT
Source organism: Stephania yunnanensis (assembly GCA_039657365.1). NCBI lineage: Eukaryota > Viridiplantae > Streptophyta > Magnoliopsida > Ranunculales > Menispermaceae > Stephania > Stephania yunnanensis. The sequence goes on from CM077580.1 coordinate 24,341,165, forward strand.
ACCAGAGACTTCAACATTAGGAACACGGTGATTTGACACAATCAAACGTTGTCTTTAACCGGACGATTATAAAGGTTGTGATTGGTTATTGTGTGAGCAATGTGATGAAGTTGTGTAATCGAGATAGAATTTGTCCCTCTCATATAAAGAGAGATATCTAGTGGATCCTCGATGTGTTAGACTGTTAAAAGGCCTAGTCTAAGTGAATTGATATTGATCAATGTCACTTGGATGTTTTCAGTCTACCTAGAGATCGAGACTAGTACGATTGAACATGTTGGATGACAATTCCATGCCTTATGTTTGATCAAAAGGATATCGTGTGACAAAAGGATGTTATATACATTATTGATTAGGTTGTATCGATTTGATATTCGTACGACTTGGGTAGTCATAATGTCTTGCTAGAGGCCGCTTATGACTTGTATACCAAAATGTGTTTTGGTACAAAGCCAACGTTGTATGAGCCTATTGGGTCGCACACTAAGAATGGTTTTGCGAGATTTTAAGACGATTGAAGAAAAACGAATTTTATGTGATAAAATTCATGACAGAAACGTCCTTGTGGTGTATTACACTTATACTTCTTTAAGTAAGGGTATATGTGTAATTTACTAAAACGTCTATATACAAGAGTTGTATAAATAGACACTTTAAGTTAGAATACACTAACGAAAGATCAAAAGGCCAAAACTCCTTTTCGTTTGAGAAACGACTTAGGGTTTTTGGTATGCTCTGGATCGTTTTGGAGAGATTCAAAAGGTTTGGCATTCTCTCGACGCTAGCACTTCGAATCTCGGCCGCCGTTCGTGTGTGGACTACTGATAGAGGGCGTTCGTCGTTGGCAGCGCCTTAGAGATCGATCAACCTTCTGAAAGGTATATTGCGATTGAGGTATGATTAAGTTTTTCATGGTTTAAACGTTTTTAATGGAATTAGATTCGGATCTGTTGGGGTTTTTGTCAAAATTGTTTTGTAATCTCATTGCGTATGAACCCCAAAACCCAACAGTGGTATCAAAGCCATCGAGTTCGATTCTATTAAATTCATTGCATGTTTTCTTCTGATATATACATGATATATGATCGAAAGCATGTTGATAGTTGATGTATATGTGATATACATAAGTTTTCTTTGAGATTTATTATCACGTTTGTGTATATGATACACATATTTGTGATTTAATTAAAATCAGTTTCTTACATGCTAGTAACCATGTTAAGTTAATTCAAATATTTTTAATGAATTGAATTTCGTGTTCTTTGATCCATGACACCATTAGGTTCGATTGGGATAGTAGTTCATGATTCAATTACATGTTTGTGATTATTTGGATTAAGACCGAAATTGCAAATAATTAATTTTCGGAATTATTTATTTATAAATAATTAATTTTCGGAATTATTTATTTATAAATAATTAATTTTCGGAATTATTTATTTATAATTAATTAATTTTCGAAATAATTTATTTATCTTGTTTTATCTATTTTGTTATGAAGTTTCTATTTTATAAAGATAGATAACAAATTAGAATGTGAGATAAATATCAAGAATCTTGTTATTGGTGATATGCTAGGATTCAAATATCTTTAGTCCTAATTGGATTAGGATAAGATAAGTCCTAATAGGATTAGGATAAGATTAGTCCTAATTAGATTAGGATAAGATTAGTCCTAATTAGATTAGGATAAGATAAGTCCTAATTGGATTAGGATAAGATAAGTCCTAATAGGATTAGGATAAGATTAGTCCTAATTGGATTAGGATAAGATGATTAGTTAGATGTGGCCCCGGGTTAATTAAAATGTTTTAATTGACTTAATTTCGGATAAATTAAGGGGTTAATTTATGATAATAAAATCAGCGAAAATTATGATTTTCTATAGCGAATTTTAATTTTCGGAATTGAAATTCGTCTCGTAAAAAAAAAAAAAAAAAAAAAATGAGAGGAGGAGAAGGAGTCGCCGGTTGCGAGCAAGAGAGAATAGAAGATTAGCGAGAGAGAATGCATTAAATAATGCAATTCGGTCCTTTTTGTGCGTTCTCTCCAAGCACGTTTCTACTTGCCACTTTCTTTTCTTTGTGCGTTCTTTCTATATGCCTTGTTTTCTTTTATTTTTTATTTTTTTTTTTTCTTTCTCTGTTGCTATATATATATACATATATCCATCATGAATTAATGCATCAATGCACAAACATATATAGATATATTCTATTGATGCATCGAAGCCCCCTGTACCCCGTCCGCTGACCGGTCAGCTGAACCACCGCCCGCTGACCGGCCAGCGGGACCGCCGTCTAACTAATCCTAGCGCAAGGAAATTCTTTTATTGGTGAATAATATAGAAATTTCCAAATTGTTTAGTGATTGAACAAATCAATAGAATATATGATATTTCATTGTTTACATAAAATCACTAAAACAGAATAAAATCCCTCTATTAAATTTTAAGTCTCATGTCATCCATTTTTAAAACACTTGTCAAGGTCTCGATCACACTAATACAGTTTCAGCCATAGCTGGGTGTATTGTGTTATCTTGGTGAGACAAGTTGGGTAAGAGTTACCTAAATGTTTAAAATGGTCCGACTTAATAAAGCTATCAAAATAGTTTTGAGCTTTAGGCAAATGATGAGATAAAACATGCTAAGACATAAGATGTCCCGTATCTCATAAAAGGATCTAAAATTACATAAGATGTAATTGGTAACTGTTACCTACCTAAATAATCTAGTTCTATGTTTCATGCCATAGCTGTCATAGAATTAGGTGAAATATGGATTTTAGTCCCCTAAATAAACAGTGTGTTTTAGGAGGGTTGTTAATTTAGTGGGAGTCTATTCCTCTATGCTAAAATAAACTTTGCATAATCTTTATTGTAGATCAATGGCCTATTCAAGTAACAATAATCCCCTGTCACTGCGATCCATCCTTGAGAAGGATAAGCTATCTGGGACTAACTTTCTTGACTGGTTCAGAAACTTGAGAATTGTTCTTAAGCATGAACGCAAGTTGTATGTCCTGGATGCTCCAATCCACGAGGACCCACCACCCAATGCTACGAAAGTTGTGAAGGATGCGCATAATAAGCATGTCAACGATTCTACGATGTTGCATGTATTATGCGGCAACTATGGTTCCTAAACTTCGAAGGACATGGAACTAATGGAAGCCTACGACATGGCTATAACGCATTTGAAGGAAATGTTCCAACTGCAAGCTAGGCAAGAAAGGTTCGAGACAGTCAAAAACCTACATTCTCGCAAGATGACTGAAGGTGCGTCAGTTAGTTCTCATGTTCTGAAGATGAAGGGCTATGTTGACCAACTTGATAGACTCGGATTTCCCATAAGCCAAGAGTTGGCTACGGATTTGATCTTGAATTCATTACCAGAGAGTTACTCACAATTTGTGATGAACTACAATATGAATAATATGGAGAAATCAATTTCAGAGTTGCATTTGATGCTCAAAACTGCTGAACGAAATATCAAGAAACCCTCTAGTAATATGTTGATGGTCTAAAAGGGAAAGGGAATGAAGAAGAAAGACAAAGGCAAGGCTAGAGTTGCCAAGGCTGTTGCTGCACCTGCGCAAAGCCTATGAAACAAGTCAAGTCCCAGCCTGTTCCTGCTTCAAAACACCCAAAAGAAAAGGAAGAAAATTGTCATTTCTGTAATCAAACCTATCTTTGGCATTGTCGTCTCGGGCACATAAACGAGAAACGCATAACGAAGCTCCATAAAGATGGACTTCTAGATTCATTTGATTTAGAAACATATGAAACGTGCGTATCTTGTTTCTTGGGCAAGATGACTAAAAGTCCATTTCTTGGACACAAGTGAAAGGGCAAGTGATTTATTGGGTCTAATACATACCGATGTATGCGGTCCTATAAACACAATGGCTAGAGGAGGTTATCGTACTTCATTACATTTACGAGATGATTTCGATGAGATATGGTTATGTATATCTTATGAAACATAAAGTTGAATCATTTGAGATGTTTCGAACGTTTCAAAATGAAGTGCGAGAATCAACTTGGTAAAACTATCAAAACACTTCGATCAGATCGAGGTGGTGAGTATTTGAGCCAAGAATTTGATGATCATCTTAGAAATTGTGGGATTGTCTCTCAATTGACTCCACCAGCAACTCCACAATGGAATGAAGTTTCTGAAAGGAGAAATCGAACCTTATTAGATATGGTTCGATCTATGATGAGTCAGACAGATCTTCCATTATCCTTTTGGGGTTATGCATTACAACTCATGCAAACTTTCACTCTAAATCGAGTTCCTTCTAAAGCGGTTGATAAAACACCATATGAGATATGGTACGGGAAGAGACCTAGTTTGTCTTTCCTTAAGATTTAGGGTTGTGAGGCTTACGTAAAACGACAAGTCTCAGAAAAACTAGCACCTAAATCTAACAAGTGTTTATTTGTGGGGTATCCTAAGGAAACAAAAGGATATTACTTTTATAATCCCGCTGAGAACAAAGTGTTTGTTGCTCGGTATGGTGCCTTTATGGAAAAACAATTTATTTCAAAAGACACTAGTGGGAGAGAAATAAATCTTGAAGAAGTTCAAGAATCACGAGATAAACCCCGAACCGCTTCATTGGAAGTTCAACAACGTTCGAACCGGTTGAACCTCGCAAGTGACACAAAGCCCACGTAAATGCGGTAGGGTAAGACATGAGCCGAGAGAGATTCGGATTTCTCATTACTCGATAGTTGTGATGTGTTGCTTATAGACCAAAATGAGCCCACTACTTATCGGAGGCTATGTCTACGGACCGGACTCGAGATAAATGGCTAAGTGCCATGAACTCGAGATGCAATCCATGTATGATAACCAAGTTTGGAACTTGGTTGATTTACCTGAAGGTGGTAAGACCATTGGATGTAAATGGGTTTTCAAGAAGAAAACCGACATGGATGGCAAAGTGCATACTTTTAAAGCAAGACTTGTAGCAAAAGGTTTCAGCGGACTCAAGGTGTTGATTATGATGAAACTTTTTCACGATAGCCATGCTTAAATCCATGAGAATTTTAATTGCCATTCTTTGCATATTATGACTATGAAATATGGCAAATGGATGTAAAAACAGCATTTCTTAATGGAAAGTCGCTTGAGGACGTGTATATGACACAACTGAAGGTTTTGTACATCTTGAGAATTCTAGGAAGGTATGCAAGCTTCAAAGATCCATTTATGGATTAAAGCAAGCTTCTCGAAGTTGGAATCTTCGTTTTGATGAAGCAATTAAGGATTTTGGTTTTATTAAGAACGAAGAAGAGCCTTGTGTATACAAGAAGGTCAGTGGGAGTGTAGTTGTTTTTAAGTATTGTATGTTGATGATATATTACTCATTGGAAATGACATCCCAACATTGCGAGAATGTCAAGTCTTGGTTAGGGAAGTGTTTCTCAATGAAAGACTTAGGAGATGCACCTATATCCTAGGGATAAAGATCTATAGGGATAGATCTAAAAGGCTAATCGGTCTAAGTCGAGTGCTTACATAGACAAGGTCTTGAATAGGTTCAGTTTGCAAGACTCTAAAAGAGGATTGTTGCCAATGTCTCATGACATAAGTTTCAGCAAGACTCAATGTCCTAAGAGAAATGATGAGCGAGACTATATGAATAAGATTCCATATGCATCAGCCATTGGATCTATCATATATGCCATGTTACGCACTCGACCTGATGTATCATATGCTTTGAGCACTACACGCAGATATCAGTCAGATCCAAGTGAAAGTCACTGGATAGCAGTAAAGAACATCCTTAAGTACTTAAGAAGGACTAAAGAAGTGTTCTTGGTCTATGGAGGTTTTGAAAATGATCTAGTTGTAAATGGTTACACAGATGCAAGTTTTCAAGCGATATAGATGATTTTAGATCGCATCTGGATATGTGTTTACTTTGAATGGGGGTGCGATAGTAAGTGGAAAAGTTCGAAGCAAGAAAGCGTGCGCAGATTCTACAATGAAGTTGAGCATATTGCGGCGTCCGATGCAAAGAAAGGAGGCAGTTTGGATCAAAAAAAGTTCATTTATGAACTAGGTGTGGTTCCAAGTATTGCTAACCCTGTTTGTTTGTATTGTGACAATAACGGGGCAATAGCACAGGCCAAGGAACCTAGATCACACCACAGATCCAAACATATACTCAGACGTTTTCATCTCATCAAAGAAATTATTGAGAGGGGAGACGTAAAGATTTGCAGAGTACCTACTAAAGACAACGTTGTGGATCCATTGACAAAAACTCTTCCACAAGCAAAACATGATGGTCATGTTAGATCATTAGGCATTAGATGCATATATGATTGGCCCTAGTGCAAGTGGGAGATGTTGGGGCATGTGCCCTAGGTCAATCCATAAATGTCTTTATGAATACTTTTAGTTAATAAAATAGAGGATTTCATTTGCTGTTTATTATAATTAATTTGCATGTTTACATTATAATAAGATCCATGGGTATTTACATAAATATCCTAAATGTCCCTATCGATCATTATACTTGGGAACTATAATGAATTAAGACCAGTGTGAGTCTTGATTGATGATCATATGATGATTATACGTATAGGGATACGAATCAAGATCACGAGTACTTGTTAGGGAACAAAAATCTTGGGACCGACCCGCTATGAGAACATAACATGGATTAAGTCATAGTTGTTTCTCATGATAGGTATATATTCCAGTCCTCTGACTTGAGATTACCAGAGACTTCAACATTAGGAACACAGTGATTTGACACAATCAAACGTTGTCTTTAACCGGACGATTATAAAGGTTGTGATTGGTTATTGTGTGAGCAATGTGATGAAGTTGTGTAATCGAGATAGAATTTGTCCCTCTCATATAAAGAGAGATATCTAGTGGATCCCTCGATGTGTTAGACTGTTAAAAGGCCTAGTCTAAGTGAATTGATATTGATCAATGTCACTTGGATGTTTTCGATCTACCTAGAGATCGAGACTAGTACGATTGAACATGTTGGATGACAATTCCATGCCTTATGTTTGATCAAAAGGATATCGTGTGACAAAAGGATGTTATATACATTATTGATTAGGTTGTATCGATTTGATATTCGTACGACTTGGGTAGTCATAATGTCTTGCTAGAGGCCGCTTATGACTTGTATACCAAAATGTGTTTTGGTACACTGCCAACGTTGTATGAGCCTATTGGGTCGCACACTAAGAATGGTTTTGCGAGATTTTAAGACGATTCAGAAAAACGAATTTTATGTGATAAAATTCATGACGTAAACGTCCTTGTGGTGTATTACACTTATACTTCTTTAAGTAAGGGTATATGTGTAATTTACTAAAACGTCTATATACAAGAGTTGTATAAATAGACACTTTAAGTTAGAATACACTAACGAAAGATCAAAAGGCCAAAACTCCTTTTCGTTTGAGAAACGACTTAGGGTTTTTGGTATGCTCTGGATCGTTTTGGAGAGATTCAAAAGGTTTGGCATTCTCTCGACGCTAGCACTTCGAATCTCGGCCGCCGTTCGTGTGTGGACTACTGATAGAGGGCGTTCGTCGTTGGCAGCGCCTTAGAGATCGATCAACCTTCTGAAAGGTATATTGCGATTGAGGTATGATTAAGTTTTTCATGGTTTAAACGTTTTTAATGGAATTAGATTCGGATCCTGTTGGGGTTTTTGTCAAAATTGTTTTGTAATCTCCGCTGCGTATGAACCCCAAAACCCAACACCACTAACTTTATATGTGGCACGTGAACAAGAACGTTATTTCCAACACAAGGGATCTATTTTCTCAGGAGGATGACTACGCTCGTTTGTATGAAATGTCGATGAATGTGGTGAACTCCTAAACTGAGACATCTTATAATAGTCGGGTTAAGGAATTAGAGGACAATTATGGTGAATGTAGTTCCTCCCTTACTTTGACTAGCAATTGCGGTGGTACTTTGGTATGTATGCTTAACACCTGACAGGAATGCGATGAATTGATCTGCTATTTGAAAAACATTATCAATTGTAAGATCGACCCCTCGGAGTGCACCTGAACAACAATGCCACATCAAGCACCCGACGGTTGCGTTGTTGCATATATGTCAAATAAATAAACTACATCCAATAATCATGAGTTCTAGATAGGGAAAACAAAGTAAATCATATTACTAAAGATTTTACATCCACGTCATGAACCCTTATTGCATGTTTTGGATTTTTCGCAAAAGGGTAGTTGACTATGAGGTAACTTTCCATATAGTAGGATGATGTTTGATATGGATAGTCGCATTCTCTTCGTGTTGCTCAATAGATTCTAGGTGCCCATCCTAATCCTCCCAAAACTAGGTGTCATACGAGTACTTGATGGAGTATAACTATGCTAGGATACTCTTACCAGCATCCATTGGTCGGTAAGGGTCTCTCGGAATGCGTTGAACATATTCCATTTGCCTTAAGACAATGGGATTATGAGGTTCAACAATATCCATAAACTTCATGGGGCCATGGTAGAATGCAATATCACGAACAGACGGTCCACTTTTTAAAGTAGTATCCCATATCACCTAATAAAAATAAAGAGAATTGTTAACAAACATATGCGTAAAAAAATTCATTTTGTAGGTGCAACTTTATGGTCCTTACATTATGTTATCTCAGCTTGTCGAGGCGACGTCTAAAAGAGACAAGATGATTCAACAACAACCTAGTCTTATGCTTGTTGAGCCTTTTATCTTTCTTATGGTGCCATTTCATCACACGAGGGTTGTCCGAGGTGTAGTAACTATGTAAAACGGGCTCGAGAAATGGAACACGGTCATACATCCACCCCTACATGAACCAAATTCATGTACGACATATGTGAATCAAATTAAATGCATGCATTAGTATGGAAATCAATTAAAATGCATGTATACCTCTAACAATGTCAAATAACCAGAAAGTTGCATAACTTTGGCACGACTAGCAATGCCCAGTTGATGGTACATAAATGCAAGAGCTGCAGACTCCTATAAGTAGGAGCCAATCTTATCCATGTGTTCCATAAGCTATAGGAGAAAATGGAGACTTTTGTACTGGACTTGTTGGAAAAAAGATTTGCTCCAAGAAGGTATAAAAGATGCGCTCGGACCAAACAATCAGGACTATGATATACATCGAGAGCTCTTTTCCAATTGGGTTCTTACTCTCTTTTCTTCGGCATCGAGAACTGATCATTTAACCATGCCAATCTAACTGTGAGGCTAGATCTAGTCCTAATCTTCTTGTGAGCATTAGTCACCGACACCTCCAATAACCTACTAACCATCACAATTATCAATTTATGATCCTTGAAAGTTGTAGCCACAATCGTTAATCAGTTTTAGCACCCATTTCCTTCTCGGGATGTTGTGTGATAGTCTTCCAAGCATAGACCAAATAACCATGATTTTTGTACTTCAGAAATCTCCAGCCTTACAAATCATTATCAAGAGTAGATTAATAATATAATATATAACAAAAAAAGATGATGAAATTAATCATCTCGAAATGTACGATACATTGTTCTTCTAAATATCCAATAGCAAGTGGTTTTTAAAAAATGGTAGAAGACTTAAATATGAAGGGCCATTGATGCGAAACATGGTTTTGAGTGTGTTAAGTAGGATTTATTAATTATTTAATAAAGTAATTGATGACTTGAGGCTTATTAAGTGTATTTTTGGGTGTATTAGGCTCAAGGGACAATGAAATTAGGCGACAAACGGATAAAGTGAAGAAATGAAGAAGAAAAATGAAGCTGCTAGATCTGGCGCTGGACGGGCGCCATGGCGCTGCCACAACGCCGAATCCAAAGAGTGTAAAATATCCTGGCGCTGTGCGGGCACCACACCGCCACCATAGATCCAGGTCGAGTTTCATTCCATATTACAGGTGCTGTGTGGGCTCCATAGCAGCCGCCACAACACCACAGCTAGAAAACCCGAGTTTTGCATATATTTTAAAAATACTTTAGTTGGACCAAAATACTTCTATATAGTTAAGAGAGATATGGAGAATCATCTTTTGCTTTAGAGAACCAAGAAGAACGTGTGAAGATTTAAGAAGAATGATAAAAAATCTTGGATTTTACATTCATTATATGTTTGATTTCATGTTTTCTTGCTTTCTAATCGTGAATTGTGATGTTGAGCCCACTTATGGGGTAATCTCTTTTGTTCTAGGGATATTTGGAACCCAAATTAGATTTCTAGAGATTTCAATATGATTATATTTGTTTCTTAAATACAATGTGTGATTTGCGTGTTCTTGTGTGTGATGCTATATTTACCTTGATCAAGTAGGTGTAAATTCAAGGGTTTGAGAGTCACCATGACCATTGGGGATTTTAAAACTGGATTAGGGGAAACACAACCTTAGAACATATGACACATCGACCGATGGTTAGCATCGATGTGGACGCTCTGGAGTGCAGTTGATGTTATGATGAGTGAGAGCGTGAGAGCACCCGAGAGCAACCTTATAACGTATTGCGTTTCCGCCATACGAGGAATATACGGCGCCAAAGTTAGTTGGTTCAGCGCAGAGTTTACGCTAGTGGATTACAACAGCTAGCACCGTCAGATCCTTAACATAAGGGGTTGATGGCAAAGACAGTGGCCAGAGATAGGGTCAGAGATCCAGTCGAGTGCACAGATAGGGACAGCGATCTAGTCGTGCACATGGGAAAGGAAATGGACATGTTCCAGTTGGAGCGAGATTTCAACGTATCTGCATGGGCGTATGGACAACCAGGTATAGCAGATTAAGGCATGCTATTGTCACGTCAGGTCCGACTACTATCCATCGTAACCTGATAGAGGGTACGAGTTGGGTTAAAACTCACTCGAGTAGTGAGACTGAGTTACATTTCTCGCGGGAATACAACAGATATACATATGTTGGTGACGGTGGATCACGAAAGTAAAATATTCATTTGTATTAAATTGTATGCCAATATATGTTGCGAGGATGTTGCCCTGGCATATATTGATGGGAGGAGACAGATGGTGTGTTCTTTGCTTGGGGGTTACGAAGGAGCCCAGCTTGTCACGGAGGAGCCCAGCCCTACAGAGTAAGATGAGGGTATGGCCTTGGGCGGGTATGGCCTCGTGTATTTATTCGTAAAACACCATTGTCTTGTGAGATTTGTTTCAATTTCGAGGACGAAATTTTTAATTCGTTGGGAAGACTGTAACGGCCCGAAAATTTGACTTGTGCCACGTGTCAAGTCAAGGTTGTGAAATGTCGTATATATGTCCTACCGGATTTACTTACCTGGGCTCGTCATTCTTATGTTTGACTGAGTGCAGCGCCGCAGACAAGTAGCGAAGGGAAGGCTTCATAGCTAGGTGATTTTTGTATATTTTGTATTTACTCTCCTCTGATAATATTTATGCTGGGTTTCACAATTAGGTTGCCTAACTCCTTGAAATTATGGTTGAGTTATTTTATTTGTAGTAATTGCTTCCGCTAAAATTGTAAAACTCAAAAAATATTAATAACTCAACTGTAAAATGTTGAATTTGGAAAAAAATGATGGATCGGAAGGCTGACTAGGTTCGCGTTGACCTTGCGAGATGGGCTCGGGGATTCACGTGGGCTTAGGCCGGGCGGGGCCCAATTCGTGGAAAATTGGGGCCGTCACAGTCAATGACTAGGGAGGAAATTGAATGTGGTGTTTAATGCCGTGTCTCACTTACGCTATTCACGCCAACCGGCGGAGTCCGAGTGAGATGTTAGAATCTCCATCACCGAGACCTCGGGATGAAGAGAATTGTTGAAAACTCACCTATCATTGAATGAATTGGGAGACTTTATAATTAAACCGGATTCGAAGGATACAATTTGGGTTAATTAGATTTCCTAGGATATTCTCTCCATTGCTTAAGACCTACTTTAATTACTTGCAATTAGTTAGTTTAAATTAATTAAGAATTTATTTTTACAAAATCCAACATTTAAGTGCTTAACTCTCTTTCTTAATTAGACTAAATATTAGCACATAACCGTCCTTGTGGATACGATATACCCAACAACAACAAGAGTTGGTGCCACTATTACTTTGACGTTTGCCGTTCACTTGCGGTCGTTGTCAAGTTTTTGGCGCCGTTGCCGAGGACAATAGCTAATTTTAGCTTGAATATGATAGTTTGTTTAGGGTTTTCATTTTTTATTTTTAGCAATATTTGTTTATTCTTTTTGTTTAATTTCAATAACAATCTGCACTTAATCTTCTTTTCACTTTTATTTTAGGTTTTATGTCTATGTAAAACGAAGAAGAGATCGAAGTAGAAGATAATGACTCCGAGCTTTATTTACTTTTCCTAAATTATACCGAGGATATGTGGGAGCAACAACAAGAGGCTAATAATATGGCTGCGAACCAAGGACAAGAGGAGAGGCAATGTCCTCTTCGGCATTAGTTCAAGTTGGACGTTAAAGTAACTTATAATGGTGTGATGAGGATTTCGGTGAAAATAGTCTTTTCAATGGTTTGCCTAACGAAGTTCCGGTAGCATATGTGGAAATGTTCTTGGTGAAGTGCGACACTGTTTACATAAGTCATGTCCCAAAAGAAAACATTATGATGCGGTTTTTTCCTTTTACACTAGCAGGGGAAGCAAAGGCATGGTTTCACGGGCTTAATCAGGGAAGCCTTACTTCTTAGGATGATATTAATGAAAGATTCCTTCAAAAGTTTTTCCCTCCAGTGAAGTTGGTAGAACGAAAGTAAGAAATCAACTATTTCAGGCAAGATGAGACATAATCATTGGGAGAAGCTTGGAAAAGATTGAAAGAGTTGTTGAGGAAGTTTCCGGGACATGGATTAGAGAAATTGGCTCAATTACAAATTTTCTACTATGGCCTGACTCCGAACATAAGGACTTTGGTCGATGCGGCGTCAGGAGGTACTTTGCTATCTAAAAGCAAGGACGATGCATGTGAGTTACTTGAGATAATGTCTACGAATTCCTATGTGCAACTAAGAGCATAAACATTAGCAAAGAAGGCGCTGGGAAGATTTGAGGTTGATACGCAAACTGCGATAATGGCTTAATTGTCAAATTTGTCCAATCATATGGCTTAGCTTCAACAAGGACATGCTAATCAACAACCACAAAATCCTCATCCTGTGCATCAAATTCTTTGGTGGCCAACCCATTGGATCAAACAATTCAAATTGAGGAATATGAGGAAGTGAATTACCTGAACAATCAAAATTATGGGAACAACTTTAGGCTAAGGGATCCAGTTCCACAGTGATATTATCAGGGAATCAATTCCAACTCAAATTTGTCGCATGAAAATCCAAATAATGCATTGCAAGTAGCTCTATCAGGTTTCGAGAACCAAATGCAACAACGACAAATCCCACTAGAAGAGTAAGCCTCTTTTAAGGCCATTGAACTAGGGCTGGCAAAAAAAGAGACTGGACATAAATGGGATTGGACACCCCCTTATAATGATTAAAATTAGCGTCTGTACCTGTTCCCTTTTTTAAAACGGATAATTGTTTTTGTCCAGACCCCTATTTTTGTAAAACATACGGCTCCCGTTTTGTCCGATTTTTATTTTTAAACATGATTAAATATTTATTTATCAATTATTTAAAAAAAACCTCGACTATAAGTCACCTAACATTCAATTACCAAAATATAAATACATATCATCACAATTTTTTAATTTTCAATATAAACATCATAGATAAGAAATCTTCAAAGAATGAAAGACAAAACATCACATCACTGTTGTCTAAGTGTTAAAATTACATGCACACATTGCAAAAGTCTCAAAAAAGAGAGAGATCATTTCAATAGCCCAAATTATCAAAGTATATCTTCCCCTCATGCATCAACAATAACAACATAAGAAAGTTCATGACACAAACATGAAATAAAAAATTAAGTGTGGTTCTTCGACTCATCCCACACAATTCCAAATCCTTTAACTTTCTCTCTCTAATCCCTCAAGTCATTTATTTGAAAGACAATAGAAAAAAAATGCTTTCATTAATTGTAAAAGCTCAATTATTTAAACATAAGAGTAAATAAAGCAATAGTACCTAAACTTTCAACTTCATTATTTTCATCATCCAAATCTTCACCCTCCACATCATTTGAAGCTTGCCGAGAAGTTGTTGTGGGATTGAGATCTATTTTTAATTTCAACATTTCTGTATTGATATCATCAAACTCTTTCTTTCGAGTATCTACTTTAAAAAATCAAACACAACAAATCAATTTGGACTTATAGTTTACCAATCAAATAACTAATTACATAATGCTCACCAGATTTGTTCTTCAACTTTTCTCCATTCACCCAATCACGATAACATATCAATGCTTCAACATTTTTAGGTAAAAGAGAATTTCTATACTTGTCAAGTGTTCTACCTGCTGTACTAAAAGCTGACTCGGAAGCAACAATAGTCAAAGGAATGGATAAAACATCACGTGCCATCATACTCAGCTTTGGATATCAATATTGAACGGATTTTCAAAAATCTATGATGTCTAAATTCTTCTTTCTATCAAGCAATGGCTCATGCAAGTAAATATCTAATTCTGATTGTTGTTCATTAGAAACATCATCACCTTGGAAAAAGTCATAACCCTTACACACAATTATAAACAATAAGATAATCATAAAGTAAGAACCATAACTAAATCAAACACTAAAAAAATAAAATCATAATTGTAGAACATACCATAACATAGAGATCATCTTCTCTTATATCATTTGCTTCAACAAATTGTGGTGTTTGGTTGCTAGTGGATGAAACATCTCCACTCAAATGATGCGATTCATGAGAATATGTCTCGAACAACAATTGAAGTTTATTGCGAATTGTAGCAGCATTGAACTTGCCTTCATCATCATAAATCCTTGAAAAAGCAAATTCGACCACTTTTGTTTTGTACCTAGGATCTAAAATGACACCAATTGCCAAAATCTCATTACAATCCTTTCAATACTTGTCAAATTTTAATTGCATTTTTGAAGCCATGGATCGAATGAAATGATTCAGGTTATTCAATTCATCCTTCAACTAAACTTGAATTTTCCACATTCCGTGAAAGAAAAGATTGATTGTCGGATACTTTGCACCATAAAATATATTAGTTAGATCATAAAATATTTTCAAAAACTTAGAAACATATTCCACTTGATTCCACTCTTCCAACTCGGGACAAAATACATAATTCGTGTCACTCAAAGTAAGATGAGCAAAAGCATTACGATAATATAACGCAGATTCAATCATGAGGTATGCAGAATTCCATCTTGTAACCACATCTTGCACTAATCCTCTCTTGCATTCGATTGACAATTGTGTAGCATAATCCAAAAACTTTTTCCTTCGAGACTGTGATCCTTTTACAAACTTAATATTCTCACGAACTTTGTCAAGTATTTTTTTAATTTCATTGAGACCATCTTGGACTATAAGATTTAAAATATGTACACAACATCACATATGAAAGAAATAACCACCAACTAGCAATGCATCCTTAATTCTCAAAGTATTTTTGAAAATTCCAACAAATGCCTCATTTGCGCTTGCATTGTCTAAAGTAATGGAAAACAACTTCTTATCTAAGTTCCATGACCCTAACAAAATAGGAATTTTCTCTGGAATTGCTACACCACTATGTAGAGATGGCATAAAACAAAAACTCAAAATCCTTTTCTGCAACATCCGATCCTCATCAATATAATGAGCAGTCGAAGTAATATAACCATCAGATGTAATAAAAGTCCACATATCAGAAGTCAAACACACTCTCCGTGGAAGAGATTGCAACAAGTTCAAAATTTTTCTCCTCTCTCTTTTGTATATTTTCAATATATCTACCTTGACTGTGTTTCTCAAAACACGTTTAATTTTAGGAACAATAGAGGTATAAGAGTACTTAACATATTCATAGTCCACAAAGGTGAAAGGTAATTCATGCATGATAACTATCATTGCCATATTTTCACGATTAACTCTGAAATCATATTTTATAGACCTCAATGCCATATTCCCCGTAACTGACGATTTTAATATTATTTGTCCTACATCACGATTACCAAAATGACTATAATTAGGACAACTAGATAAGTGCGTTTCATGCCATTTGTACCATTATTACCGTCATCCAAAACAACACTCATATAATGTTTGCATTTCCCTCTCTTCCTATTATCCGGATACGTAGAAGTGCTAGGAGAAATTATAGTAAAATCATCCCACACTTTAGACTAATTTCTCATCTTCTTTTGAGGGGGTTTGATGCAATGCTATGCATATTATCACCCATGACGCTGCAAGAATATAAAATGAAAATCATATATAAATATAGTGGATTAGCTTCATTAAAAAATATGAATAATGCACAGTTGCACACTAAGTAATAAAATCGTGTTACATTCTTTTTTTTTTCCTAATCAAATAAGGGAAATTACTTAATGAAACACCGCAACCTCGATCGCAAAGTTGAGTTAGAACAAAAAAATACGTGTTTATTGAATAACAACATCATCAAATCACATTACTCTATGGATGCTTTAATATGTGATGCTATACGAAGAAGAATAAAATATGTAATTCTTTATTCATCATTCAAATCATTCAAACAAAAAAAATCTCAAAATATCAATTCATCAATCAAAGTTTCAAATCATAGGGTCATGGAAGTATGAAACTTAGTAATGAAAAACAACATCATCAAATCAGCTTAAGTGAGAAAATAGATTTGAAACAAATTTTAGAAAAATCAAACAAGAAACATGTATGTGAATGGAGACGGAGTAGAAAAAAACTTATATTGAGAGCAGAGAGATGAGTGGACAGAGCCACATAGGCCGAAAATTGAGAGGCGAGAGAAGAGGAGAGTGAGAGGCAGAGCCGCGGAGGAGTGACCACAAAGCCGGGAGAGGTGAGATTCGGGAGAGTGATAGGCAGATCCGCGGCTGAGTGACCACAAAGCCAAGAGAGGTGAGAGTCGGGAGAGTGAGAGGCAGAGCCGCGACGGAGTGACTGAGGTCCGAGGGTGAGGCGGTGTGGTAGTGAGCCGTAAGGCCGTGCATGGCGGTGAGCCGTGTGACTGAGGGTGAGGCAGAGTGGCGGTGAGAGATGACCGTGAGACGGATGACTGAAGGTGAGGAGGAGTGGCAGTGAGCCATGTGAGGCGGAGTGGCGATGAGAGACGACCGTGAGGCAGAGCGAGTGAGAGGCGGAGTGAGGCAGACTGAGGTACGCCATACGTGGCCATGAGACGCAAGGTGGTGAGAGACGACTTTGAGGCGAAATAAGGTGTTTCAATTTTGTGCATGGCCGACTGGCCGCGAGCCGCGGAGAGTCGAGAGGTTTTTGATTTTGTGAGGGAAAGGGTGAAAAGCTCTACATAGTTCGGTTTTGGAATCTTCTGATGACATGGAGTGTGAGAAATTACCTTTATACCCTTTAAATTAATCGTTAAACGGGTACCCTTTTTTTTGAAATTGTTGTTCGGACTCGGTCCCATATTTTTAAATGGATACAAAAAATTGTCCAGACCCCCATTTTTTTTACAAAAATATTGCCCCGAACCCATTTAGAGCGGGTCCGGACAAAATCGGATAAACGAGTCTGGACAACTTTTGCCACCCCTACATTGAACAATATTTGAAGGCTATGGATACTAATCATACCCAAAGGATTGAGAAGAATGAGAAAGAGATGGAGGGAGTAAAACACACGAGGGATGGAATGAAACAAACTCTAAAAAGAATGGAAGATGAGAAGACTCGATCAATGAAGAATATAGAGCGACAAATTGGGCAGTTAGCGATAGCTTTGAATTCTCGTTAAGAGGGCCAATTCCCATGTAATACGGTTGTGAATCCAAGGGAGAACATCAACGCAGCGCATTTGAGAAGTGGTAAGACACTACCCGAGCCAGTTTAGAAGAAGTTAGTGGAAAAGAAACAGACTTACATGATTGCAATTGAGCGGGGTGATGAGCATAGTGAGTCTGAGCGTGATGGATCTGAGGTAACTAAGAAAGGTGATGAAACTAAACGTGGTTTGCATAATAGTGATATAGCTGAGAGATCCGAGGCAAACAAAAAGGACAATAATATTGAGAAAGGTAGTTCAACAAAGCGGGAGGTAGTGCCAAGCAGGATTACATTCCCAGATAACCCTCCCGTTATTACTCCACCACTACCTTATCCTCAAAGGTTCAAGAAATAGAAAAATCAAGAACAATTCAAAAAGTTTCTTGTTATGTTCGAGAAGTTGTGAGTGAATATTCTTTTTGCTGATGCTCTCGAGCAAATGCCACACTACACTAAGTTTTTGAAAGACATCATTGCTCGAAAAAGGAAGATTGAGGATTTCGAGATAGTGAACTTGACTGAGGAGTGTAGTGCCATCCTTCAAAGAAAGCTCCCACAGAAATTAATGGATCTCGGAAGCTTCACCATACCGTGTACCATTGGAGTTTATCTATTTGATAGGGTATTGTATGAACTTAGAGCTAGTATTAATTTGATGCCCTTAACTGTCTTCAAAAAGTTAGGTTTGGGGGAGGTCAAGCATGTGAACGTGACATTGCAATTAGCAGATCGCTCCTTGTCTTATCCTAAAGGTGTGATCGAGGATGTATTAGTGAAAGTGGATAAATATATGTATTCTCGGTCAACTTTGTCGTACTAGACATGGATGAGGATGATGAAGTTCCCTTGATTTTAGGGATACCATTTTTGGCAACTGCTAGAGCTCTCATTGATGCGCAAGAGGGAGAATTGAGACGACAAGTGAATGATGAAGTAGTGTTGTTCAATATCTACAATACTATGAAGTTCCTTAATGGAATTGAACAATGCAAGAGCATAAAAATGCTGGATAGAGCTTCAGAGTGTGTAACTGAGCTATCTTGAGGGCTAGCACCGGAGGACCCTTTGGAGAGATGTTTAGTGCAAAGCATCACTACGACCTCCACTTTTGATTGTATACTTCATGAGATAGTGGAAGAGTTGGCAGCTTTGAAATCAGTGAAACTCCACTAACCATTTGAGCAGTTAGAACTTGAGCCTGAAAGTGCAGTCATTGAACCAAGTCTTGAATTGAAGCTTCTGCCTGAGGATTTGCGTTACTCATACTTGGGGGACGAGTCTACATATCCAGTGATTATATCTTCTTTGTTGACCAAGTTGGAGGAAGAAAAGCTTTTTCATGTTTTACGTGAGCATAAATCGGCTTTGGGGTGGACTATCAAGGACATTAAAGGAATTAGCACATCAATTTGTATTCATAAAATTTTGATGGAGGAAGAGCATAAGCAATCTATGGAACCTCAACGTCGCTTGAATCTAATAACGAGAGAAGTTGTAAAGAAAGAGATTTTTAAGTGGTTAAATGCAATAATCATATATGCCATTTTCAATAGTTCATGGGTTTCACCAGTGCATGGTATCCCTAAAAAAGAGGCATGACTGTAGTTCAGAATGAGGAAGGATAGACATTGCATACGAGAACAGTGAGAGGATTGCGTGTTTGCGTCGACTACCGAAAGCTGAACATGGCGACGTCATTTCCTTTTGCCATTTATTGATCAGATGCTTGATAGATTAGCTGGATTTGATTATTATTGTTTCCTTGATGGGTACTCAGGCTATAATTAGATTGCCATAACACTGGAGGATCGGGAGAAGACTACTTTCACTTATCCATATGGTATTTTCGCATTTCGGAGAATGCTTTTTGATATTTGCAATGCACGAGTGACATTTCAATGGCGTATGATGACGATTTTCTCAGATATGGTGGAAGACATAATGGAAGTTTTCATGGATGATTTCTCGATTTTTAGGGCATCTTTTGACTTGTGTTTGCAGAATCTTTCTTTAGTGCTGAAAAGATCTCAATACACTAACTTGGTGTTGAATTGGGAAAAATGCCACTTTATGGTCTGTAAATGGATCGCTCTTGGTCATCGGGTATCATCTAAGGGGTTGGAGGTGGATCGCGCAAAGATAGTTGCAATTGAGAAACTTCCAGTGCCTCAGACTGTCAAAGATATTCGTAGCTTCTTGGGGCATGTCGGGTTCTACCATCGTTTTATTCGAGATTTCTCGAAAATCATGAAACCTTTGTGTGGGTTGCTTGAAAAAGATGTTCCATTTGTCATGACTGATGAGTGTGTAGTGCCTTTCACATTTTGAAAAAGGCATTGATCTCGACTTCTATTATGGTTGTCCCCAATTAGGAGTCCAGTTTTGAAATAATGTGCGATGCAAGTGATTTCGCTCTGGGGGGTTGTTTTAGGTCAAAGGAGAGTAGCTATTCCGTGCTATTTATTATGTAGGCAAAACTTTGGATCTGGCTCAACAGAACTACACTACCACTAAGAAAGAACTATTGACCGTAGTGTTCGCATGTGACAAATTTTGGTCGTACATTATGGGTTCTAAAGTAACAGTGTTGATGGATTACTCGGCCATTTGTTACTAGTTTGCCAAGAAAGATGCAAAGCCGCGGTTGATTCGATGAGTTCTTTTGTTGCAAGAATTCGACCTCGAAATCAAGGATAAGAAAGGTAGTGAGAATGTGGTTGCTGATTACCTCTCACGTCTACCGCATCAAGAGGCGAATAATAAGAAGCCGGTATACGACACTTTTCCTGATGAGCAACTTTTTAAAGTAGACGTTGAACGAGATGTACCATGGTTTGCGGATTTCCTAAACTACTTGGCTTGTCGAGTTTTGCCTCTCGATTTGAATCCCTTCACACAAAAGAAAATTTTGAGTGAAGTGAAGCATTATGTATGGGATGAGCCTTATTTATTTTGGCAGTCCAATGATGGTTGGTACAATGATGTGTTCCCGAATATGAGTTTATGGGAATTTTAGAGGGATGCCACTCTTCTCCGTTCGGTGGTCATTTTGGCGTTCAACATACAACGGCAAAAGTGCTTCAAAGTGGTGGAGCTTCAGAGTGATGATGGGAAGACATTTAAAGTCAATGCTCAACGAGTGCAGCTTTATTACGGTTCGAACGTGCGGCAAAGTGAGTTTGCTGCTACCCGCAAATAGTGCTCATGAGATAAGCATCTAGCTAGCGACATAAAATTTAGCGCTACGACTTGGCGCCGTGTTTGGCGCCACAACGCCAACACAATGCTAGCTCAACACCCCTGAATTTATCTTTTGATTTCAAAAAAAAAAACTCGGCACTGGACTAGCACCATGGTGCCGTGCCAACACCACAACCTGAACGTTGCCCATAACGCTTGGACCGGTGCCATAACGCCAGGAGTGCCCTTACAAAGGCTTTTGCCTTTTTTTTTTCTCACCCTCTCCCACATCACAACCCCTCCCCTAGCCGACCCGAACTTCCTCCTTATACACTTAACCTCTCTCCACTATCACCAATCTCTCCAACACTTCTCCAAATTGACCTACACTAATAGGTGGACATTAGATCTATGGATTTCTACTCCTTTTGGTCTTCTATTTTGGGTGTTTTTGATTTGTTGTTTCAACCTCTACAAGGTATGCATTCCAACTGTTTTTACACTTTTTTTATTAAATTGTTACATGATTTATTGAAGTTTAGTTAGCTTACCATGTGCTCTAGTGTTGGAGTGTTTTTGTGCACTAATTTGGGATAGTTAGTTGTGTTCTACCCTTGCGTTCAAGGTGTTTGACTAAATGCCTTCATGAATTTTTATTGTTCAATCCATCTACATTGTTTCTCCTTAGCATTTTATATCTTCGTGTGGGTATGCCCATTGTGTTTAAATTGATTGGTTTCCTTGTTGCATATTGTCCATTCATGTGGTTGTGTGCTAATTCTTCATGATCATGTTGCTGTTTATTTCATAGTTCTTTACCACTAGCACTTTGCACGAGTATTTGATGAGTTTTTGGGGTTCATAGCAGCAAAAATTACAAAACAATTTTGACAAAAACCCCAACATGATCCGAATCTAATTACATTAAAAACGTTTAAACCATGAAAACTTAATCATACCTCGCTCGCATACTACCTTTCTGAAGGTTGATCGTTCTTTAAGGCGCTGCCAACGACGAACGCCATGTACTAGCAATCCACACACGAACGACGGCGAGATTTGAAGTGCTAGCTTCGAGAGAATACCAAACCTTTTTTTTATTTATCTCCAAAATGATCCAGAGCGTACCAAAAAACTCTAATTCATTTCTGAAACGAAAATAGAGTTTCGGCCCTTAATCTTTTATACGTGTATTCTAACTTAAAGCGTCCATTTATACAACCCTTGTATATTAACAGTTAAGTAAATTACACATATACCCTTACTTAAAGAAGTATAAGTGTAATACACCACAAGGATGTTTTTGTCATGAATTTTGTCATATCAAATTCATTTTT
Organism: Stephania yunnanensis; assembly: GCA_039657365.1. Taxonomy (NCBI): domain Eukaryota; kingdom Viridiplantae; phylum Streptophyta; class Magnoliopsida; order Ranunculales; family Menispermaceae; genus Stephania; species Stephania yunnanensis. Next base: position 24,363,582 of record CM077580.1, read on the forward strand.
CAGAACCATCTTAAAATCTCGCAAAACCATTCTTAGTGTGCAACCCAATAGGCTCATACAACGTTGGCAGTGTGCCAAAAGACATTTTGGTATACAAGTCATAAGCGGTCTGTAGCAAGACATTATGACTACCCAAGTTGTACGAATATCAAATTGACACAACCTAATTAATAGTGTATATAACATCCTTTTGTCACACGATATCCTTTTGATCAGACATAAGGCATGGAATTGTCATCCAAATGTTCAATCGTACTAGTCCCGATCTCTAGGTAGATTGAAAACATCTAAGTGACATTGATCAATATCAATTCATTTAGACTAGGCCTTTTAACAGTCTAACACATCAAGGGATCCACTAGATATCTCTCTTTATATGAGAGGGACAAATTCTATCTCGATTACACAATTCATTACATTGCTCACACAGTAACCAATCACAACCTTTATAATCGTCCGGTTAAAGACAACATTCGATTATGTCAAATCAGTGTTCCTGATGTTGAAGTCTCTGGTAATCTCAAGTCAGAGGACTGAAAAATATACCTATCATGAGAAACAACAACGACTTAATCCATGTGATGTTCTTATAGCGGGTCGGTCCAATACTTCATTCCCTAACAAGTACTCGAGATCTTGATTCGTAACCCTATACGTATAATCATCATATGATCATCAATCTAAACTCACACTAGTCTTAATTCATTATAGTTCCCAATATAATGATCGACTGGGGACATTTAAGATATTTCTGTAAATACCCATGGATCTTATTATAATGTAAACATGAAAATTAATTATAATAAATAGCAAATGAAATCTTCTATTTTATTAACTAAAAGTATTCTTAAAGACAGTTAATGGATTAACCTAGGGCACATGCCCCAACATCTTCCACTTGCACTAGGGCCAATCATACATGCATCTAATGCCTAATGATCAAACATGACCATCATGTTTTGCTTGTGGAAGAGCTTTTGTCAATGGATCCCCAATGTTGTCTTCAGTAGGTACTTTGCAAATCTTCACGTCTCCCCTCTCAATAATTTCTTTGATGAGATGAAAACGCTTGGGTATATGTTTGGATCTGTGGTGTGATCTAGGTTCCTTAGCCTGTACTATTGCCCCATTATTGTCACAATACAAACAAACATGGTTAGCAATACTTGGAACCACACCTAGTTCAGAAATGACCTTTTTGATCCAAATTGCTTCCTTTGTTGCATCGGACGCTGCAATATACTTAGCTTATGTTGTAGAATCTGCCACTGTCTCTTGCTTCGAACTTTTCCACCTTACTGCACCCCCATTCAAAGTAAACACATATCCAGACTGTGATCTAAAATCATCTATATCAGTTTGAAAACTTGCATCTGTGTAACCATTTACAAATAAATCATTTTCAAAATCTCCATAGACCAAGAACACTTTCCTAGTCCTTCTTAAGTATTTAAGAATGTTCTTTATTGCTATCCAGTGACTCTCACCAGGATCTGACTGATATTTGCTTGTTGTGCTCAAAGCATATGATACATCGGGTCGAGTGCATAAGATTACATACATGATAGATCCAATAGCTGATGCATACAAAATCTTATTCAAACGGTCTCGCTCATCATTTGTCTTAGGAGATTGAATCTTGCCGAGACTTATGCCATGAGACATTAGCAACAATCCTCTTTTAGAGTCTTGCAAACGAACCTATTCAACACCTTGTCTATGTAAGCACTCTGACTTAGATCGATTAGCCTCTTAGATTTATCTCTATAGATCCTTATCCTTAGGATATAGGATGCATCTCCTAAGTCTTTCATTGAGAAACACTTCCCTAACCAAGACTTGACATTCTGCAATGTTGGGATGTCATTTTCAATGATTAATATATCATCAACATATAGTACCAAAAAAAATAACTACACTCCCATTGACCTTCTTGTATACACAAGGCTCATCTTCGTTCTTAATAAAATGAAAATCCTTGATTGCTTTATCAAAATGAAGATTCCAACTCTGAGAAGCTTGCTTTAATCCATAAATGAATCTTTGAAGCTTGCATACCTTCCTAGAATTCTCAGGATGTACAAAACCTTCAGGTTGTGTCATATACACGTCCTCAAGCAGCTTTCCATTAAGAAATGCTATTTTTACATCCATTTTCCATATCTCATAGTCATAATATGCAATAATGGCAATTAAAATTCTTATGGATTTAAGCATGGCTACTGGCAAAAAAGTATCATTATAATCAACACCTTGAGTCTGCATGAAACCTTTTGCTACAAGTCTTGCTTTAAAAGTATGCACTTTTCCATCCATGTAGTTTTCTTCTTGGAAACCCATTTACATCCAATGGTCTTACCACATTTAGGTAAATCAACCAAGTTCCAAACTTGGTTATCATACATGGATTACATCTAAGAGTTTATGACACTTAGCCATTTATTTGAGTTTGGTCCAGACATAACCTCTTGATAAGTGGTGGGCACATTTTGATCCATAAGCAACCTATCATGACTATCAGTAATGAGAAATCCAAATCTCTTTGGCTCACGTCTTACCCTACCAGATTTACGTGGGCCTTGTGTCGCTTGTGGAGGTTCAACTGGTTCAGAACGTTGTTGAACTTCCATTAGCGGTTCAGTGTTTATCTGTGATTCTTGAACTTATTCAAGACTTATTTCTTTCCCACTAGAGTCTTTTAAAATAAACTGTTTTTCCATAAAGGAACCATACCGAGCAACAAACACTTTGTTCTCAATGGGATTATAAAAGTAATATCCTTTTGTTCCCTTAGGATACCCCATAAATAAACACTACTCAGATTTAGGTGCTAGTTTTTCTGAGACTTGCCACTTTACGTAAGCCTCACAACCCCAAATCTTAAGGAAAGACAAACGAGGTCTTTTCCTGTACCATATCTCATATGGTGTTTTATCAACCACTTTAGAAGGAACTTGATTTAGAGTGAAAGCTACAGTTTGTAATGCATAAGCCCAAAAAGATAATGGAAGATCTGCATGACTCAGCATAGATCGAACCATATCTAATAAGGTTTGATTTCTCCTTTCAGAAACTCCATTCCATAGTGGAATTGCTGGTGGAGTCGATTGGGAGACAATCCCACAATTTTTATGATGATCATCAAATTCTTGGCTCAAATATTCACCACCTCGATCTAACCAAGGTGTTTTGATAGTTTTACTAAGTTGATTCTGCATTTCATTTTGAAACGTTCGAAACATCTCAAATGATTCAGCTTTATGTTTCATAAGATATACATAACCATATCTGCTGAAATCATCAGTAAATGTAATGGAGTACTGATAACCTCTTCTAGCCATTGTGTTTATAAAATCGAATACATCAGTATGTATTAGACCCAATAAATCACTTGCTCTTTCACTGCGTCCAGTAAAGGGACTTTTAGTCATCTTCCCTAGTAAATAAGATATGCACGTTTCATATGTTTCTAAATCAAATGAATATAGAAGTCCATCTTTATGGAGCTTCGTTATGCGTTTCTCATTTATGTGCCCAAGACGACAATGCCAAAGATAGGTTTGATTCAAATCATTCGACTTGAGTCTCTTTGTATTTATGTTAAAGACTGGAGTATCGGTGTACATTTTCACGTTTAGAATATAAAGACCATCGCACAAATCATCATTTGTATAAAATATGCCTTTACGAGAAATGTAACGTCTATTATTCGCAATAATAAAATCGAAACCATCCATATCCAAACATGAAACAGAAATGATGTTTCTGCTCAAGGCAGGCACAAAATACCAATTATTTAAAGTTAAAATAAGTCCATTAGGTAAGACTAAGTCATATGATCTAACAGCATGGGCAACAACTTTTGCTCTATTCCCTATGCGGAGGATAACTTTTCCTTTCTACTTCTAGTGAGTCCCTGCACATTTATACAAATGTGAGATCCACATCCGATATCTAATACTTAGGAATCACTAGTAGATAAATTAATCTCAACAACATAAATACCTATAGTGGTTGTCGCACTACCCTTTTTCTTCTTTAGATCTTTCCGATAGAGTTTGCAATTTCTGAACCAATGTCAGGTGCGTGGTAGAAATGAAAATTTCCTTCCTTTTCTTTTGGGTGTTTTGAAGTAGGAACAGGTTGGGGCTTGACTTGTTCCACAGGCTTTATGATAGGTGCAGCAATGACCTTGGCAACTTTAGCCCTGCCTTTGCCTTTCTTCTTCATTCATTTTCCCTTTGGACCATCAACACATTACTTGAGGGTTTCTTGATATTTTGTTCATCGGTTTTGAGCATCAAATGCAACTTGAAATTGATTTCTCCATATTATTCATATTGTAGTTCATCACAAATTGTGAGTAACTCTTCGGTAATGAATTCAAGATCAAATTCGTAGCCAACTCTTGGCTTATGGGAAATCCGAGTCTATCAAGCTGGTTAACATAACCCTTCATCTTCAAAACATGAGGACTAACTGACGTACCCTCAACCATCTTGTAAGAATGTAGGTTCTTGACTGTCTCGAACCTTTCTTGCCTAGCTTGCTGTTGGAACATTTCCTTCAGCGTTACGGCCATGTCATAGGCTTCCATAAATTCCATGTCCTTCTGAAGTTCAGGAACCATAGTTGCCAGCATAATACATGCAACATCAGTAGAATCGTTTACATGCTTATTATGTGCATCCTTCACACCTTTCATAGCATTGGCTGGTGGGTCCTCAGGGATTAGAGCATCCAGGACATACAACTTGCGTTCATGCTTAAGAACGATTCTCGAGTTTCTGAACCATTCAAGAAAGTTAGTCCCAGATAGCTTATCCTTCTCAAGGATGGATCACAGTGACATGAGATTATTGTTACTTGAAGAGGCCATTGATCTACAATAAAGATTATGCAAAGTTTATTTTAGTATAGAGGAATAGATTCCCACTCAATTAACAACCCTCCTAAAATATACTGTTTTTTTAGGGGACTAAAATCCATATTTCATTTAATTCTGTGACAGCTATGACATGAAACATAGAACTAGATTATAAAGATAGGTAACAACTACCAATTACATCTTATGTGATTTTTGATACTTTTATGAGATACGGGACATCTTATATCTTAGCATGTTTTTTATCTCATCATGTGCCTAAAGCTCAAAACTATTTTGATAGCTTTATTAAGTCGGGTCATTTTAAACATTTAGGTAACTCTTACCCAACTTGTCTCACCAAGATAACACAATACACCCAGCTATGGCTGAAACTATATTAGTGTAATTGAGGCCTTGACAACTGTTTAAAATGGATGACACAAGACTTAAAATTTAATAGAGGGATTTTATTCAGTTTAAGTGATATTATGTAAACAATGAAATATCATATATTTTATTGATTTGTTCAATCACTAAACAATTTGGAAATTCTTATGCTGTTCACTAATAAAAGAATTTCCGTGAGCTAGGATTAGTCAGACGGTGGTCCCGCTGGCCGGTCGATGGCGGTGGTTCATTGCCACACTGGACGGGGGAACTAAAGGGCGCCCCCATTTTTTTTAGGAGACAAATTTCAATTTCGAAAATTAAAATTCACTATAGAAAATCATAGTTCTCGCTGATTTTATTATCCTAAATTAATCCCTTAATTTATCCAAAATTAAGTCAATTAAAATATTTTAATTAACCCGGGCCCACATCTAACTAATCATCTTATCCTAATCCAATTAGGACTTAAGATATTTGAATCCTAGCATATCACCAATAACAAGATTCTCGATATTTATCTCCTATCCAATAGGGATAACGAAACCGATTTTGCTAAATCTAATTTGTTATCTATCTCTTATCAAATAGAAATTTCATAACAGAATAAATATAACGAGATAAGTAATAATTTCAAAAAAAATTATTTGCAATTTCGGTCCTCATCCAAATAATCACAAACTTGTAATTGAATCATGAACTATTATCCCAATCGAACCTAATCATATTAGTTTCGAATTAATATTAAAACTTATACAATTTAAGAAACTTAAAACAATGTAACCTAAATATGATATTGAATTACAAAGATTTCGTCCATGCATCAATATACGATAAATAAAGATTATACCTAATGGTGTCATGGATCACATAACACAAAACTCGATTCATTAAAATCATTCAAATTAACCTAACATGGTTACTAGCATGTACGAAATTGATTTCAATTAAATCACAAATATATGTATCATATACATAAAACATGATAATAAATCTCACAGAAAACTTATGTATATCGCATATACATCAACTATTAACATACTTTCAATCATATATTATGTATATATTAGAAGAAAACATGCAATGAATTTAATGGAATCGAACTCGAAACTTGCTTTGATACCACAGTTGAGTTTTTTGGGGTTCATATGCAGCGAAAGTTACAAAACAATTTTGACAAAAAACCCAACAGGATCCGAATCTAATTCCACTAAAAATGTTTAAACCATGAAAACTTAATCATACATCGGTTGCAATATACTTTTCTGAATGTTTATCGATCTCTAAGGCGTTGCCAACAACGAACGCCCTATACCAGCAATCCACACACGAATGGCGGCCGAGATTCAAAGTGCTAGCTTCGAGAGAATACCAAACCTTTTTTTTGTTTATCTCCAAAATGATATCGAGCGTACCAAAAAACCTTAATTCATTTCTGAAACGAAAATAGAGTTTCGACTTAATCCTTTATACATGTGTTCTAACTTAAAAGCGTCTATTTATACAACCCTTGTATATCGACGGTTAAGTAAATTACACATATACACCTACTTAATGAAGTATAAGTGTAATACACTACAATGATGTTTCTGTTATGAATTTTATCATATAAAATTCATTTTTCTGAACCATCTTGAAATCTCGCAAAACCATTCTTAGTGTGCCAATAGGCTCATACAACGTTGGCGGTGTACCAAAACACATTTTGGTATACAAGTCATAAGCGACCTCTAGCAAGACATTATGACTACCCAAGTTGTACGAATATCAAATTGATACAACCTAATCAATAGTGTATATAACATCTTTGTGTCACACGATATCCTTTTGATTAATCGTAAGACATGGAATTGTTGTCCATCATGTTCAATCGTACTAGTCTCGATCTCTAGGTAGACTGAAAACATCCAAGTGACATTGATCAATATCAATTCACTTAGACTAGGCCTTTTAACTGACTAACACATCGAGGGATCCATTAGATATCTCTATTTATATGAGAGGGACAAATTCTATCTCGATTACACAACTTCATCACATTACTCACATAGTAACCAATCACAACCTTTATAATCGTACGGTTAAAGACAACATTTGATTGTGTCAAATCACTATATTCCTAATGTTGAAGTCTCTGGTAATCTCAAGTTAGAGGACTGAAAAATATACCTATCATGAGAAACAACTATTACTTAATCCATGTAATGTTCTCATAGCGGGTCGGTCCAGTGCTTTGTTCCCTAACAAGTACTCGTGATCTTGATTCATATCCCTATACGTATAATCATCATATGATTATCAATCAAGACTCACACTAGTCTTGATTCATTATAGTTCCCGAGTATAATGATCGACTAGGGACATTTAGGATATTTTTGTAAATACCCATGGATCTTATTATAATGTAAACATGCAAATTAATTATAATAAACAACAAATGAAATCCTCTATTTTATTAATTAAAAGTATTCTTAAAGACAGTTAATGGATTGACTTAGGGCACATGGCCCAACAGTATTTGCATGGGTAGTATGTCCATGAATTAAGAATTTTTGTTTGTTATGACTTTGCACCATGCATTTTCACTTACGTTTGGGGGGTCGTTGTGATCTATTTGATATTTTTGTCCGCTACTTTATGTGCATATCGTTTACAAGCATAGTGTGTTTTTCTATCACAATCATAGTTGGAGTTACCGATTTTATTTTCTTTTCAGGATGAGTACTTCACATGCTTTCACATGCTTCTTGGTCTAAACTTCTGACTACCCAACCCCCACGCTCTAATCATCCGTTGGTTGCTTCTGCTTCTGACTCTGACTTTGATTAAGCCGCCATTGAGTATTACCAGGACAAAGGGGCGGAGGCTCGTTAAAAAAAATACACCTCCTTAACAATAAAGCCTAAGAGCATATTTACAGTGTCTAATAACTACAAAAAGCATATTTTGGACATTGTGGAACATCATGGTTGGTGTACTGTAGCTATTTAAACATTGGTAAGGCCGTGATATCTAGTGAACTCACCATGAAAGTTTATGCAAATGGATACCACCAATGTCCATCGACGTCAGTATTACTAGTGCATCTGTCAATAGAGCTCTGGGTTTAACATGAGACTCGACAAAATCTTACTTTCCATTATTCCCTAAAGATTACACCCATCAACAAATAGCTGATATTATTTGTGTTCCGAGGCGCACTGTATGGAAAAGGAGTAAGGACGACCTTCGTTATCAACAATTGGCTACCAAATATTTGAGGCGGTCCACCAGAGGTTGGCTCTACTTTATTTGTTCTACCTTAATGCCGACGAGGAATACTAGCGAGATCACACTGGAGCGTGCTACTCTATTAGTGCATATCTTATCTGGTGATGATGTTGACTTTGGTGAGGTAATCTCATGTTCTTTGACGAGTTTTCTTCGTGGGCCACCTTTAAAGGTGTTGTATCATCCTTAGATTATAACTCGCTTATGCAAGCATCAGATTGTCCATTTTCACGTAATTAGTATACATCGAGGTTAAACCTCCGATGCTACATTACGACAATGTGGGTCACCTCTAGGTTACGTTGATTCAGATGATGACCCTCAAGAGCAACAGCCCGAACCTTCGAGTCGACCACGGTGATGTTCGCGTAGGTAAGCACTATCACCGGCAACACAATCTGACGCACCACACATTGAACAGGGCGGCGATAACCCTCGACCATTGGCATTGATTACCTACGACCACCAACAACAGCATCACACTTTGAAGGATCGTTACTTTCGCATATTGGAGGAAATGCAACGTGATCAACGTCTTATGCATCAACAACAACATTCATTTCAGCGGACAACTGCTATGCATTTGGAGGGATGGCACAATACCAACGACACATGTTTCGCCATCCTATTGATCGTAATTACCTACTTCCACCTTTGGCTATTTATTTAGATGACGCTAGCGAGCATAGTGTGAGAGATAATTTCCGTCTTTATCTGAGGATTGATCTCACTCTTTATTGGTGCACTACTTTTTAAATTAGGGAAGTTTTTGCTTTCACATCCTATCTTAATTGTTTTTGTTTTATTTTTCTTCTTTTTGCTATTTTTTAATAAATATTAGCTTTTGTTAGTGTGTCCTTTTTCATGCATGCCCATTATCATGTTTCATTTTAAGAGTATTTAGAGTTCATTGAGGGCACTAAACATATTAAGTTTGAGGGTGTTTCATGTTTATTTTGCAAGTATGTACATATCACTTCGAGATATTATTTTAATTATTTCATTATGTTGACAATCTATGATATACTCTTGATCAAACCAATGTGACAATATACCTGAGGAAGAGTAAAGGGCACATACCTAAGTGTTTAGCTTGGCTAGATCGGGGTTTCTTCGGAGATGTTTAGTGTAGGGAAGGACTTATGCCAATGTAAAAAGGGATAAACTTAAAGTATGCGAGATTTAATGAGGATTCGGGGATTCTAAAACTTATTCTAGAGCCACTTGAGGCAATAAATTCCAAACTTAAAGGAATGAGGATAGGAGTTAGGCCATGTTTGAATGTTTTACACAATATTGATCCTTATTTAACCTAAAATTTTTGGCACCTACCAGTGTCGTGAGCTAAAAAAAGCCTTAGCCTACCTAAAAGTTGTTGGGTTTTGGGGTTTATACGCAGCGAGATTACAAAACAATTTTGACAAAAACCCCAACAGGATCCGAATCTAATTCCATTAAAACATTTAAACCATGAACAACTTAATCATACCTCAGTTCCAATATACCTTTCTGAAAGTTGATCGATCTCTAAGGCGTTGCCAACGACGAACGCCCTCTACCAGTAGTCTACACACGAACGGCGGCCGAGATTCGAAGTGCTAGCTTCGAGAGAATACCAAATCTTTTTGTTTCTCTCCAAAACGATCCAGAGCATACTAAAAACCATAAGTCGTTTCTTAAACGAAAATTGAGTTTCGGCCTTTTAATCTTTTTGTACATGTATTCTAACTTAAAGCGTCTATTTATACAACTCTTGTATATAGACAGTTAAGTAAATTACACATATACCCCTACTTAAAGAAGTATAAGTGTAATATACCACAAGAACGTTTCTGTCATGAATCTTATCATATAAAATTTATTTTTCCGAACCATCTTAAAATCTCGCAAAACCATTCTTAGTGTGCGATCCAATAGGCTCATACAACGTTGGCAGTGTACCAAAACACATTTTGGTATACAAGTCATAAGCGGCCTCTAGCAAGACATTATGACTACCCAAGTTGCACGAATATCAAATCGATACAACCTAATCAATAGTGTATATAACATCCTTTTGTCACACGATATCCTTTTGATCAAACATAAGGCATGGAATTGTCATCCAACATGTTCAATCGTACTAGTCTCGATCTCTAGGTAGACTAAAAACATCCAAGTGACATTGATCAATATCAATTCACTTAGACTAGGCCTTTTAACAGTCTAACACATCAAAGGATCCACTAGATATCTCTCTTTATATGAGAGGAACAAATCCTATCTCGATTACACAACTTCATCACATTGCTTACACAGTAACCAATCACAACCTTTATAATTGTTCGGTTAAAGACAACGTTTGATAGTGTCAAATCACTATGTTCCTAATGTTGAAGTCTGGTAATCTCAAGTCAGAGGACTGAAAAATATACCTATCATGAGAAACAACTATGACTTAATCCATGCGATGTTCTCATAACGGGTCGGTCCAGTACTTTGTTCCCTAACAAGTACTCGTGATCTTGATTCGTATCCCTATACGTATAATCATCATATGATCATCAATCAAGACTCACACTAGTCTTAATTCATTATAGTTCCCAGTATAATGATCGACTAGGGACATTTAGGATATTTCTGTAAATACCCATGTATCTTATTATAGTGTAAACATGCAAATTAATTATAATAAACAACAAATAAAATCCTCTATTTTATTAACTAAAAGTATTCATAAAGACAGTTAATGGATTGACCTAGGGCACATACCCTAACAAAAGTTAGATTGATGAGCAATCCTTATCTATGATGAAAAGAGCTTGTAAACTTTAAGTGAAAGAAATATGAACCCAAAAAAAAGGGAATATTAAAAAAGAAGGAATAAATCCACCAGATAAAGCCTGAAGAAAAAGAAAAATTTGGATTGGTGTGATGAAAAGAAAATTTATGAGTGAACTCCTAAGTGAATGTTAGTGATTTATTTTTTCGAGAGTTTATTCTTGTAGAGAGCTCTATGGATGTAAGGAAAGGGTTTGTGTATTCTATCTAACTTTGTTTGAACTTAAAAATCCACTTTTAGATACACCGATCCATGACCCATTACAACTTATCAAAGACCTAAGGATTTTTGTCCTTTTAAGTTTGATGATAGTGGATATTGGAGCGAAAAACAAGTTTATGGAATCTCATGGAAGTTGATGCTTTAAATGAAGAATTATTGAGGTTTCAAATACTTTTGGTGAACTCTCTTGAGCAGTGGAGGTTAGAGTTTCAGAACTGCACTTGGGATATTAAAAGTGAGATCTTGTGAAAGTTACGTTGAAAGGTTGGGTTTGTGGGTAATTGAAAATCTTTGGGTTGAGTCAATATATGGTTTGAATTTGAGATTGGAAGACACCACTAAGGTAAGTTGAGAAGTGAGAATTATAAAATGTGAAAATAAATTTGTGTTTGCATACTTAATATTTTCCAACTATGGAGATGCTTTTGATGTTTATTTTGTTGGTTTAAAATAAATTGCTTATCTTATTGTGTAATTCTTTCCTAGAGACTAGGAAAATCGTAAGTTTGGGGGTGTGATGCGAAGCATGATTTTGAGTGTGTTAAGTAGGACTTAGTTAATTATTTAATAAAGTAATTGATGATTCGAGGCTTATTAAGTGTGTTTTTGGGTGTATTAGGTTCAAGGGACAACGGGATTAGGCAGCAAGCGGATAAAATGAAGAAATGAAGAACAAAAATGAAGTTGTTGAACCTGGCGCCGCATGGGTGCCATGTGTCGCCACTGCGCCGAATCCAGAGAGTGTAAAATATATAGGCGCTCTGTGGCGCCTCAACTCCACCAAAGTTGAGTCTCGTTGCACATTATTGGTACTGTGTGGGCGCCATAGTAGCCGCCACAGCCAGAAAACCTGGGTTTTGCATATTTTAATGGTTTTAAACGTATTTTAGTTGGACCAAAATACCCCTATATATATATAGTTAAGATAGATAAGGAGAATCATCTTTTGCTTTGGAGAACCAAGAAGAACGTGTAAAGATTGAAGAAAAGTGATAAAAAATCTTGGATTCTACATTCATTGTAGGTTTGATTTCATGTTTTCTTGCTTTCTAATCATGAATTGTGATGAATTAAACCCACTTATGTGGTAATCTTTTTCTTCTAGGGATCTTTGGATCCCAAATTGGATTCCTAGATATTTTAATGTGATTATATTTGTTTCTTCAATTCAATGTGTGATTTGTGTGTTCTTATGTGTTATGCTATATTTACTTTGATCAAGTAGGTGTAGATTCAAGGGTTTGAGAGTCACCATGACCATTGGGGCTTTTAGAATCAGATTAGGGGAAACACAACCTTAGAACATATGATGCATCGACCGATGGTCATTGATTTTGGAGGCAATTGAATGTGATGTTTAATGCGATGTCTCACTTATGCTATTCACGCCGACTAGCGGAGTTCGAGTGAGATGTTAGAATTTCCATCACCGAGACCTCGGAATGGAGTGAATTATGGAAAATTTGCCTATCATTGCATGAATTGACATACTTTATAATTAAATTGGGTTTGAAGGATACAATTTGGGTGAATTAGATTTCTTAGGATATTCTCTCCATTGCTTAAGACGTACTTTAATTACTTGCAATTAGTTAGTTTAAATTAATTAATAATTTATTTTTACAAAATCCAACATTTAAGTACCTAACTCAATTTCTTAATTAGACTAAATATTAGCACATAACCGTCCTTATTTATATGATATACCCGACTCCAACACGAGTTGGTGCCACTATTACTTTGACGTTTTCCATTCACTTGCAGTCGCTGTTAGCCACCAAGAAATGAAGTAGCATACGCATCTACCGCATGGGTCGATGTATCAAAAGAGCCCTCTTCATCCCCGACTTCAGCAGTATCACTTGGTATACGATTGCCTTCAGTACCCTCCCCTGACGCAGTCCTACTAACTACGAGTGTACCCTTCTCACCTTCGGAGGATGTACCAATGCCTTCACCATTAGCCTCTCCAAAACCTAGATGACTCTCTTTGGACTAATTTACTTGACGTTTCTTGGCTTACCCGACTTTGCATTCTGATTAGAGTAAGTTATATGTTTCTTCTCAGGCATACCCCTCCACTTGGGAAGCTGTGGTACTAGCCTGACCGCACCGCTCAACCCTACAAGTAGATCTATTCGCTCTAGTTGTAGCTCTAGCCATACCTGAACATACACAATTCTTCAATTCAGGAAAAACAATTCAATTCCAACAATCTCGGTTTAACATGGCCGATATTAATAGCCAAGATGTTAGCCGAAGATGTCTGAAACCTATACATGAATATAGGTTTGAACAGAGCGTGAAATAATTGACGATATGGCCTAACTACCCCGTTACCATCGTAAGTACTAACGGCTTAACTTGACCAATACCATTAATAATGTATAGGCTTTAAGTGGCCATCCAGTAAGAGCCATCAATAGCAACAAACCTAGAAACCCCATAATCCTAAACCTCACTACACCTAACCAAATGCGATAAAAAAGATCCAAACGATGCGTAATATCATGAAGAACAAAACCCACAAGCTTAGGGTGTTGAAAACTTACCAAATTAGCCGCAGCGGGATGAACGATGTAGCGGTGGTCCTTCGCTCATGATGACTCGTTTAGCAATTTGTGGAGTCCGTTTAGTCGCTAAAAAAATTATGATTTGGTTGTTAGATTGTGCTTGTTTTGTAAAATCTTTTTTTTATTACCGATTAGCCACCAACTTATGTTTCACTTTTAAAAGCTTCTCATTTCAACAAATATATTTTTTATTTTCATGATTATTATTTTTTCTAGAGAATATTGTATGGCTATCTACGCGAACACATGTCATGATCTTGAAAACACCATATTTGAGATAAATAGTAAATAACACCTAAGATATATCTCATAATCTACATTTTAATCTCTAAATTGTGAAAATATACATTATAGAAATTCATGAGCTCGGAGAGTGCTGGGTCACGCATGCACGCGTGGGCATATAAATAGGGTTGGAGCCCATCTTGCATAAAAGAAATTAGCTTGCGCTAGGATCCAACCTACACTACTTATATATCACAATAACTCTTATTATATTTTTGATGTGAGGTTATATACTCTAACACTCCCCCTCAAGTGCAACCGGACTTGGACCATTTGTCACTTGCCAAATACATAACCACTCTAAGAGTAAGGTACACACATGTTTAGGTCTACTCTTAGAGGCTATAGGTTTGCAAATAGGTCTAGAATCCACGTCTAGCCCAACCAAGTCTTCGAATACGAGTCCATGATCATTCCTCTTCATATTATATATAGAAATCTATAGGCCGAGATAGTGTTCGATCACATACGCAAACATGAGCATATAAATAAGGTTAGAGCCCATCTTACACAAAATAATTGGATTATGCTAATATCCAATCTACATGTGATGATCGTTTCCTTAAAACAGGGCACTGCCCGGCCTAATCCCATTACTAAGCCCTAATCTTAGACATATATGACCTAACAATGTATTAGTCAACCTTTTTAACTTATTAGCCTCGTTATTCGTGTTCAAGATAAGTAATACACATGTCACATTATAATCGAATTTTAGAGTTGATTAAGATTTTATTCAATTAAAATACTTAGCAAAAATCTTAACAATTATTCGGAAGCAATTGTTTAAAAAATCATAAGTGTAGAAACCAGGAAATAACATCACATGCATATAAACATTAAAAGATGGGAAACAATGTGATAGTTTAAGTCTCAAGTAGGGGAACTACACGCTCAACCCAATATCTAACCCAAATTGTATATAAAAACGTAAAGTAGATAGTACATCAAAATTTTGAGACCTACAAGATAGAAAATAGAAAATCACCGAATGCTCATAAATAGTCGTCGATCTTTTCCTTCCCCGGTCTACTGCTAGACAGATCTGCATCCACCGTCATAAAAAGGTCGGTGAGTACAATGAGTAATAAAGTAAGTCCTAGAGATTTTTATGTACATTTCCAAGCATAATCACTAGTATTTAAAAGCATAAGTATAGCGAAGAAGTGCTGAAATTGAAATATGCTAGGAAATACCACTGTTAAATAAAATGAGATTGACATAGGCTAAGTGGTAATGATCTAGGTCTGGTCAGTCGTGAGTCCTATCACATAGGCCTTTATTCTACTACCTCAAAGTGGAGCTATGTTCTACACCTTTATCAAAGGTCGGAGCTGAGCTCACTCCATAATCATCCATATCTCAATCCTCAAAGGCGGAGAATTAATTCTAGTACTTACATGTAAGCTAGCTTCAAGGTGTATTGAGTCGTTCAAAATATAGGAAAGAATTAATTCTGGTACTTACATGTTAAAGTTGCCTCCTTAGCTAGTCAGAGTTCTTAATGTCTTCTATGTATCAAAACTTTGTAAAATAGAGACTCCGTTCACTCCAATGATTGCTTGGGATGAATTAGATCTTCGAGAAGACTTATCTTACAATTAGCAGTCAAATGGGTTACTTGATCGTAAGATTTAAAAGCTAAAAACCAAAGAGATTCCTTTGGTTAAAGTGAAATGGTGATTTCACAAAAATGAGGAACTAACCAGGAAGCATAAATCTTATGAGAAGAAAATAGTGTCCATTTCTCTTCGAAACTATAGGTAATTTCTTGATTTACTTTAATTTCGAGGACAAAATTACTTTAAATTGGGGATACTGTAATGACCTATTATCTTAAGCTTGGGTATTAGTATTAATTCAAATCCTAATTAACTTGAGTTAGGTTCGTGGTTAAGCTTGGCGTACCTCGATTAGCGTGGGTGTGCGTTTGCATGACATATGGTGTTTGTTTGAATTGTCAAATCAATATATAGGTTGTTGTATAATATGGAAATTATACACAAGCCTATAAAATGGAAAATATACAATATAATAAACAATAATTATCGAGACACCAAGTGTGATGAGGGGGTAGAGGCATGAAAGTGACGCTCAAGGACACTTGTAGGCACGTTCGGTGAGTTTATTGGTGAATAATATACGAGATATATATATTTATATGTTTTTAAATATATAAATATATCTTGGAAAATAAAAGGATAATAGAATTATTTGGATTGTTTGATCGTTTCAAACGGAGCGTGAGTGCTTGATGTGTCAAATTTCATGTCACTATAAGGGGTGTCACTTTAACGCATCAACCACATGATTGGTCTCGAGATAGCACGATACATTTCTCAAGAAAAACCCATATATAAAAATAAAAATCCATCGTTATCTCAATTCATTCGATCATTTCACGAAGAGGCCGAGAGTTCGGTTCGATTCGGATCAAAGGAGATGATCAGGGGAGCTAAATTAACGCGACTTGAGGGGCTTAAATGAATCGAAATCTAGTGATTATCGCTTTGGTAAGTTTTGTTTTTCAGTTTGTTGAAGTTGGATTTAGTGGCGATGATCAAATCACATTGAATTGGTGTTTTTGTTGATGGAAAATGGTTGGTAAGTTCATTAGAGGTCCTCCAGGATGTTTAGGGAGTAGATTTAAGGCCGTTGGGATATTTTTGTGGATTTGGTAAGGAAACAGTGGCTACAACCATACTCACTATCAAGATAGAGCAGGGTGGAGCGCTCTCCAACTCACATAGGAGCGTGCTTCCTTCATCGACGAATATGAACCCAGCTACTGGAGCACGCCCCACCAAATGAGGATGCACGCTCAAACCCTTGAAAATAACAAGTTTGTTGTATTTTACATATAATTTCTGGATGACTTAGGTACTAGTCTAGGGGTTCTTGATAGAGTATATTAGACCTAAATTGAGTACAAATGATTGATGATAGGTTGTAGAACACCGAAAAAGTTTGTGGTGATCGAAAAGTTAGGAAGTTTGGACAAAAATTGAACCCAAAGGTAAGTACAGATTCGCTTATTTATCAATATTGCATGGCTATTTAGTATATAAAGTTTGTGTAGTTTATGGACTAGAATGAGGGGCTATTTACATTGTGGTGGTTTTCAATAAACGAAAAATGGTGTTTACTGTGATTTATGAGAGTAAGTTCCTAGAACTGAGACCAAGTTATATAGGAGATGGGTTACCTTCCCGATGTATATGTAACTTCCTACTCAGTTTATAGGTTGCGTAGGTTACATTCTCACTAGAAGGTTTGGGATAGAACCATTGGGCATTAATGGATATGCTAAAGAGTACATATGTGCAATGTGTTGGTCTAGCATTCACGTTAATGGCGTCGGTGGGTAATCGACCCTAATTTTTATAAATAAACTGGGATCACAGTGTACTAGTCTAAGACATTTGTTTTGCATATATTGTATATTGAAATATATGATTTCCATATTCTTATTAGATATCATTGGTGCATGTTGTTATTGCGTGATATTCTTGACTACTATATGAAATGATGATGGTTATGTGAATCCCTACTTACTGAGCAAGTTGAAGCGCTCACCCTAATTAACATTACAGGATAACACCAACGAGCGCTACGACTATGGGATAGAGAAGATATAAAGTCTTGATCTTCTCTTCGATGTGATGACTCTCTTTGTCTTATATATTTGTATTGAATTATAGTTTTATAATATGATAAGGGATGGGTGAGTTATATAACTGAGGTTTATCCCGATTTTTTTAATACTATATATCGTGTTTCGAATTATCAAAAAAGGTTTTAAATTTTCACTGCATTTATTAATTATTTTATATCGATAATCAATATATAGTAGTGTTTATCAAGTGAATGTGGTAAGGCTACTGCATCTAATTAAGTCTTATGAAGGTAATCTGAGCTTAATTATGGTTTTAGGCTGGGTATCGCCCTAATCGGCATAGGGGTTGCTACATCTTATTATCAGAGCATAGGCTCGAGGTTAAAGCTAAGGTTAAAGCTAAGGTCAAAGCTCGATTTACAGCTTTTGTTTAGAGACAAGTTTTTAAGGGCTTTGTTACATTGGATAACTCTGATACAGTTTGGTGACAAAGTCTAAGGTTTATCTCTCTTGGGATAAAGTGGTAACAGTGACACAGTTTGGTAACATGGACAAGGCTCTGATTCTAAATTCATTTTGGAATGGTGTTCAAAGTGAATGTTAGTCTACTTTAAAGTTTAAGGTATATCATAATACTTAATAACATAACCAAAGTTTATTAGTGTGACGGTCCAAATTTCGAGGCAAACTGGGCACCGCCATGTCGTCGACACGTCACCAAGTCATGCTACGTCACCTGCACACCTGTCTATGACGGCCCGTGAATTATCCGTCTTGTAATTTGACTTAGTAAATTTCGTTGTTTTAAAAGATTAATATTCTATCAAAGTATGCTAAGTTAAGAAGTTTTACAACTTAATTTGTTTATTTTAATTCTTTTCAGGTTATTTTTAATAGCGAAAGTCTTAATAACATACATATAATTAATGTAAACAAGTTATGCATAAATTAACAACCTATGGGGTGGAAACCTAGCAAAAGG
Organism: Stephania yunnanensis; assembly: GCA_039657365.1. Lineage (NCBI taxonomy): Eukaryota > Viridiplantae > Streptophyta > Magnoliopsida > Ranunculales > Menispermaceae > Stephania > Stephania yunnanensis. Next base: position 24,382,605 of record CM077580.1, read on the forward strand.
ATACCATGTATATCATTTAAGGCGACAAAAATGTATAATAGGTGTCAATATACATTTATCGGTGAAAAAGTCTCCCAAAATGATCCCAAAAAAATATGTATATGTAAATACAAACACCTACGAGTAAGCTAAAGGAGGCGTTTCGGATAAGAGGTAGTCACTAATCACCGCCTTCTCCTGACTCGTCGTAGGATCTACAACTTGCCACCAACAAACAATGACTAGTTTTAATGAGTAAATCCCAGAGAAATTCAGTTAGTATTCACAAGAAATCCAAGAAAACGGCTACAATTCATGCATATAAAGTAAATGAACAAGAATGTAAAGCATGAATATAAGTCATGAGATAATCAAGAATATGGAACGCGAGTGTGGTGAATAGCTATCGAGCCTTGGGACGTAAATAATAAACCGAGAAGGCCCTGGAGGTAAGGAAATCCACACCCCTTATTCACGGTCGAAATGAGGAACTTTATTGGTCGAAAGGTAGACTTCCGCCCAACGCCTCAAAGAGAGGAAATCTGTGACGAAGGCGAGCCTCATGTCAATTCGCTCTCGAGATCATCGACTCGCTGAGAGATATCTCACGCGTAGTCTAAGGTATGACCAACACCGTAGCAATAATCAGATCATCATCAACGAGAGAGCCGGAAAGGGGTCACACCGTCCCTTCGACCATACACAGACACAACGAGAATATAGTAAACATGCAAGCTGAACTAATGAAAAGTAATGTGAAATAAATAATTTACAAAGAAAATAAGTAAATTCAAAATTGACTTTCTCGTGGGTTTACTTACCTCAAACAATCGCAAATTTCTCTCCAAAATGTCCCGCTCACGCCTCGAGATATGCGCCGATACCCGACTATAGTATCATAAGTCCATGGTATCCAATTATACCACTTTTATTATTTTAGAGTCACATTAAGTGAATTTATAATATGTGACAAAAAAATTGAGATTTTGTTTCAAAAAGTTTAATTTCGACAAACTTTTTGAGTTATACCGGGGTGCCGGTGCCCCCAAAAGTCCTCAAAACTACTTTTTATATTTTTTTCCATTTTATTATATTTTCTCTATTTTTCTGGATTTTCCATGATTTTCTAGCTATTTTTCCTATTTTTTGATATTTAATTGATTTAAAAATGTATTTTATTTAATCTTAAAAAAATTAATTAATTAAAATTAATTGGGGTGGGTTGGGCCCGAACCGGGCCCGATTCGGTTGGGCCCAGTTCGACCAAACCAAGGGCCACCCGGGTTCGGGCCGGCTTAGCCCGCCCATGGCCTGGGCTGCCCGACCTGCCTGACCTGGGCAGCCCGACCCACATGAGCCTGGGCTGTCCGGCCCGCCTGGCCTTGGGCAGCCCGACCTACATGAGCCTGTGCAGCCAAGCCCACATGGGCCTAGCCAGTAGGCCCAACCTGATGGGGATCTTCTTATTCTAATCGTCTCTGCAGAGCATAGACGATTTGCTTTTTGTTTTTTTTGTTTAAGCACATAACAACAACAATTACAACAACAACAACACCAACAACCTAACAACAACAACCATCCAACAATACCATCACCTTTAAACTCTAAATTTCACGTACAACGTGACCAAGCGCAATTCTTAATTAGCACGACGCGAATTATTAAATAATAGTAAAATAATAAACATTCACCACACAAAAATAGCAATTTTTACCTTGTTAGGCATGGCTTAGACTTTTTTGTGACGTCCACGTGGGTCTGAGCTTTGGATCTTAATATGTAATTTGTTAGTTAATCGGGATTCATTAAAGCGGGTCGTTACAATTAGACTCTAAGAGTTGTCTTGAGTTATAAATAAGCTTAGAGTTTGATAAACAATTTTTATTGTGATTTTAAGGGGTAACCAAAAGATAAAAGACTAAGATATGTTATTTGTTGTGTATATTATATCTACGTGGTAGATATGAGAGTATGTTTTTCCCGAACGATAATAAGATGGTTGAAGTTCATATATTTCTCATGATATGAGAAGATGTTGGAGGTAAGAGCTTAGGAAAGTCTTAACCTAGGGGAGACAAAAAGGAAAGACATAAGAAAACTTACAAAGATGAAATAAAAACTTTCTCCAAGTAGCATCTTCCATGGTTTTCGTTCTCACTGATATTATCAGATAAATAAGAGTCAGTAGAGAAGTATCTATTAGATCAAAACCTTAAGATGTGTACTAGGAGAACAAAAATTATGAAAAAATAGAATATTGAATGACTTTTGGGGAAAACTCAAAGGTGGTGGACCACTTTGAGAAAAGATTTAATATTAGTATTCAGACTAGTTGAGTAAGTAATAGAAGTTATACAGTAAATAAATTAGTTTTATGATAAAAATCTAAGAAAGGATAGGAAATAACTAATGCAGTTATACGTCACAAGTTGTTATGAAGTTGATATTCGAGTTATGGTATGAATCCATATTGGAATAACAAGTGGTTTGTTAGATAATAAAAGACAATTTCATTCAAAATATAGCAGTTAGTTAGTAAGATATCCTAGTCGATATGTGAGACTAGTATAGTCTAAATTGGGGAAAATGAGTGGTCAAAGAATCTAAGGATTCGAGGAATCAAAAAATAACATAATAGTGGGAATGAGTATTTATTACCTAAAATTGACACTCATTCTAGAAATAAAGTGAAATAGGTTGTTCTAAAGAGTTAGTTGAGATCTGATTCTCATAGTGAAAATGATCAGAGTTAATGATATATTTATAAAAGATGATTGCGAACAATTGCTAGATTACTTTAAGTAGATGGCGAAACCGATAAAACTTACCAGAACTCGTGCTATGTTGATAAATTATGGGTGTTAATTATGGAAAAACCTATTATACTGAAGTTGTTATTGTGTAATCAATAATAACATGCGATCTTTGAAGACTTAGAGAATGCACGAGTAATTATCGTACATAATTGTAAATTGGTAATGGTAAATTAGTTCAAACCAGATTTTTGCAAGTGCAAGTATTAAGTTTCAAAAGTTAATTAGTGGTATGAGTGTTGAATATTAACATCAAATCAGGGGATTTGTCTATGATTGAGACAATATGAGGTTGTATTATATTCAACACAAAGGTAAAAAGAGGAAAGTAAGCTTAAACAAATTGATTATTACAAACGATTGATCCAAGGATCTTTAATATTGTTGTGTAATTTATTCAATTAACTCAAGTATGAGGTTGATATAAGTTGAAAGCAAATAACAAGGATGTCTTGGAGGAAAGTGGAAGTATAGTTTGACTATAATGTTTGCTTAAAGATACCTAAATTGTGAAAGAAGTTATAGGTACATCATAAGACCTCTGATTTAGGTAAGAATGTGTGATGACACAAGAAAGCAAAATTGTAGCTATTACTTCTACATATACAGTTCTAGATATGTGAGGAGAACTATAAGAGATTGCTAATCTGAGATAGCTAATTTGGTAGTTGTACCGAATACAAAAAGATCACTTGTAAATAAAAGAAGAAAGGTTGTTGAAGGTGTTTAATCATTCTTTGAGATTAATAAAATCTTAGAGGAATCATTAAAGACAACCTAGGAATATAACACCAATGGATTGGTGTAAGGTCCAAGTAATGTATTTCAAACTATGGAAGTTTGAAAAAGGAAATGTTAGAGTGATAGAAATGAAAGGTAAGATAAATACCTTGAAAATTCTAAGTGTTAGGAAAACATTACCCATCAAGGTGATTATGTTGATAATGCTTTGAATAGAAAATGACAGAGGCTATAGTTATGGTAAAAGCTACTCAGTAATATCTCTTAAGTAAGATGTCTACTGATGTCAAATAGAAGTCTTGCGCAGGCACATCATCATTTGAGTTGTTTTGATTGATAACTACAAGTATGTTCTTTGGAGCTTAGATTAGAGCTGAGTTAATAATGATTGATTCAGTGATGAATTATGGAAGAATTGATTGAGATTATCAAGTAGGTCAAGGTTGACTACTGGTTATTACCATTTGGAAGGGATAATCTCAGATCAAAATATTAAGCATGTAAGGAAAGTTCTTAGAACTTGAAACAAAAAGCGATGCAAAAGGAAACTAAATAATATTGACATGGAAGGTTATATTATTCTTGCTTTATATGAATGACAATTCATGCTCATAAATTTATGATGAATTAACCTAAGTTATGGTGACAACTGAAGGTTATTGATGTTATAATTGTAAAACTGACAGAGTTTGAAAATCTTTTGCCAAATTATGGTTTAAATTCTCATGGAAAAGTATGTGAGATATATATATATATATGTGCGTGGAAGAATTGAGAGTTATAGAGACCCAGGATTATTATTTTGGTAAGGAACCGAAAGTCTGCTTTTCATGGGAGAAGAGATGTATAATAGTTGGGAAAGACCTTCTCAATTTTAACATAATATATCTGGGATTGATCTTAGTTTCCAGAGAATGTAAACTTATAAGCTTATGACTTGGAATATATTAGTTATTGGAAGAAATATTTACTGTATGAGTTCTTTGATGTTCATATCAACAGGCTATATATAAAGTTAAGGTATTTACTTTAAAGTTTTTTTATGTTTTACTTCGTTGTTAATTGGTAGGACGAGAAGAAATGATACAAGTTTATTAGAGCCCGAGTAATTTAGAACTACACAGAAGAGTGTTATTAGTCGGTCAGTATACTATTGCAACTCCGATATATAGAGGAAATGTGGCTATTGCTAAAGCTTCTCAGTTTATACTTCATGAAGAAATGACGGTGATGATGATTTGTGTAAGTTAACCTGACATGTTATTAACTAAGAGAACTAGTTTTATAGCTACTAATATGATCTTTTGAATTCAGATTCAAATTGAACTGGAGATAATTCAGTGTTGATTGATTGTCAAAAACTAATCAGGATTATATATAGCATTATAGGTTAATGGCTAGTGTATATTATCCTGGTTGGTCGATTTTTGATAATGGTGCATTGCGGTTCAGGGATAGATTGTGAATTGCAATTTAGGATAGGTGAGGCAGGAAGTGCTACAAAAATTTCATCGATCTCTTTATTGTATTTATCCAGATAACAATAAAAAATAAAAATATCATGAAATGATGCGCCTTTATTTATTGTTAATATGGGATGAAACCGATGTTGTTTAGATAATAAGGAGATATGGGATATGTCAGCAAGTTAGGGCTGAGCACAGGAAACCTATAAGGTTTTTGGCATTCACTGCCAATTCTTGAGTGGAAATTGAAACATAGATCAGTGGATTTTGTTTCTAGTTTATCTCTAAGTTAGCGTAAGCACAATATGGTATAGATTTTAGTTAATATGTTGATGAAGCCTACGCATTTTTTCCAGTTTCTATGCAAAATCCTCTTCAATGATTTTGTAAAGTATACATACATGAGGTGTTAGATCTCAGGGTGCTCTAGTGTTGACTATTCGGATAAAGTTCGAGATTCACGTCCAGAGGATGAAGTGAATTGCGACAACTGGAGAACTGTTCATAACCTTAGTATGGTATATTGCCGACAAACCGATGGGTAGCCGGAGTAATTGATTTTCGGTACTAGAGGATATACTTCGAGCTTATGTTTTGAAGTTTGGTGGTCACTAGAAGAAATACATTTCTCTATGTGGATTCTTTTGTAATAACAGTTGTCAAGCTAAAATTTGAATGCTCATTTGAAGTCTTGTATGGTCAACCATTTCATTCACTGGAGTGTCCGGACAGTGGTTGCGATGCAAGTTTGTTGGAGCTGGAATTGATGCAAAACTACATAAAGGAAATATAGTAGATTCGCCAGCGTTTGACTACAACACAATTAAAATAGAAAAGATACGCCGATAAATATCATAGGTTGTTGGAGTTTTCAAAGGACAAATATGTTCTATTGAAAATCTCATCTATAAAAGGAATTTTATGGGTTTGGATTGCGAGGTAAGCTAGCTTCAAGGTGTAATGAGTTGTTCAAAATACAGGAACGAATTAATTCTGATACTTACAAGTTAAAGTTGCCTATTCAGTTAGTCGGAGTTCTTAATGTCTTCCATGTAACAAAACTTTGTAAAACAGAGACTCCGTTCACTCCAATGATTGATTGGAATGAATTTGATATTCGAGAAGACATATCTTACAATAAGCAATCAAGTGGGTTACTTGATCGTAAGATTTAAAAGCTAAGAACCAAAGAGATTCATTTGGTTAAAATGAAATGGTGATTTCACAAAAATGAGGAACTAACCCGGAAGCATAAATCTTATGAGAAGAAAATAGTTTCCATTTCTCTTCGAAACTATAGGTTATTCATATTTACTTTAATTTCATGGACGAAATTGCTTTAAATTAAGGAGACTGTAACAACCTGTTACTCTAAATTGGTGATTAGTACCAATTCAAATCCTAACTAACTCGAATTAGGCTCGTGGTTAAGTTTAGCGTACCTGATTAGCATAGGTGTGCATTTGCATGATGTTTGGTGTTTGTTTTAATTGTTAAATAAATTTATATATATGTTGTTGTATAATGAAGAAATTATACACAAGCCTATAAAATGGAAAATATACAATAAACAATGATTTACCAAGACACCAAGTGTGACGAGGGGGTCGTGGCATGAATATGCACGCTCAATGACACTTATAGGCACGTTCGGTGAGTTTATTGGTGAATAATACACGAGATATATATATATATATATATATATATATTTTTAAATATATAAATATATTGGAGAATAAAAGAATAATGGAATTATATGGATTATTTGATCGTATCGTGAGACTACAGACCGTGTCTACACAGCGAGTGTCAGAGAGTCAGAGGACCGACCGATTGTACTCGAGATTCAGCGAGTTAGCGCAGAGTGAAGAGTGTATAGATTGGGCAGAGACGACATATCAGTGTATGAGATACCGGGGCAGGTTGTGGATACGAGAGGTACCGGAGACGAGAGATGAGATCCTTCAAGAGTCGCATCGTTCCAGATTTACCATACATCCAGGCAGGACTAAGATGTACCATGACATGAGGAGACATTTCTGGTGGCCTGGGATGAAGGCAAATGTGTGTGTGTGTGTGTGGTGTAAGTGGGTTGGTGGGGTGGTGGACACGTGGTGGGAAAATGGGACAAGTGTTGATGTAGTTGTGACAAGTGTGATGTTGTTAGGTGTGTTGACACAACTAAGACACTTGCCGTGTTTCGGGCATTTTGACTCCGATTTCGCGTCCGAACCTTGATATCCGCGCACCGCATTGTCTTTCCTAACCTAATATCTATTCCATATTATTTATTTGACAAATTTTATTCAATTATAGGCCTTTAACTTGATTTACATTAACAACCACAAACATAGGCTTAACAATCCACATCGTCTGCAAAACGTCTCGCCCACTCCTCGATATGTGCACCCAACACTTGACTCATAGGTCTCTGGTATCCATTTATACCATTTAGGGCTATGTTACTTAAATCATTCAATTCACAACTAAATTTGGTAAAGTAAACCTCACCTCCATTGCGTCGTCGAACTTCGTCAAATCGCACCCCTCGTCGGGGATCGATCGGTCCGACAACGTTCCACCGCGTAGTTGCTCCGCGCCAGTCACCTCGCCACCTTCGCCGCCGTGCCGAGGCCGCCATTATCGCCGCCGCTGTCATCGCCGCGCCACTACGGGTCGCCTACCGATCCCGCTGGAACTGCTTTTGTCATGTCGCGCCGCCGCCGGGGCGCTGGTCCGTCGCGCTGCTGCCTCGCTGTATGGTGCAACGCCGTTCTGCCGGTGTTGTTGTCGTCGTCTCTCCGCACCGCGCCACCTCTTGGCGCGGGAACCGTCGTCCGCTGCCCTCGCCGGCTTCTTTGTCCCCCGTCGCCGCTGGCGCCGCGCCATCGCCATGCTGTCCGCTGTCGCCATTGCCATACAGATACTGGTCCGATCTCGCCACCCGCCGCGCTCACGACTTTTGCGTGTTGCCGCAGCGGCTAATTGCTTGCCGTGCATTGGGAGCCGTCGTCGCCGCCGATTTTGGCTCATCCTCGCCGGATCTCCTTCTCTCAGGTTCCATCTCTCTCTCTCTCTCGTCCTTTCTCTCTCCCTCTCTTCTTTTCTTACTCCCTCTTACGAGATTAGGCCGGACGGTGCCCTAGATTAGGAGAGTGGCCGTCACGGTAAGTGCTTAATGTGTCAAATTTCGTGTCACTATAAGGAGTGTTACTTTAACGCATCAACCACGTGATCGATCTTGAGATACTACAACACGTATCTCGAGAAATATCTATATAAAAACAAAAATCCATCGTTATCTCAATTCATTTGATCATTCATGAAGTTGTCGTTCAGTTCGATTCGACTCAAAGGGGATGATCCGAAGAGCTAAATTAATGCAAATTGAGGAGCTTAAACGAATCGAAAGCTAGTCTTCATCATTTTGGTAAGTTTTGTTTTTGAGTTTGTTGAAGTTGGATTTAGTGGCGATGATTAAATCTTGTTGAATTGGTGTTTTTGTTGATGGAAAATGGTTGGTAACCTCATTAGAGGTCCCCTGAAAGTTTTAGGAGTAGATTTATGGTTGCTGTTGGGACGTTGTTTATGGATTTGTAGGGTAACAGTGGCTATTGCCCTGCTCACTGTCGAGATAGTGCAGGGTGGAGTGCACTCCACCTCACATATGAGCGCACTCCCTTCATCGATGAAGATAAACCAAGCTGCTAGAGCACGCCCCACCAAATGAGGAAGCGCACTCCCACCCTCGAAAACAACAAGTTTGTTGTATTTTAATATTATATATCGTGTTTTGAATTATCGAAAAAGGTTTTAAATTCTTGCTACATTTATTAATTGTTGTATATCAATAATATATATACAATAGTGTTTATCAGGTGAAGGTGGTAAGGCTACAGGCTCTAGTTAAGTTTGGTGAGGGTGATCTTGGCTTAATTAGGGTTTCAGGCTGGGTATCGCCTTAATCAGTTTTGGGATGCTACAACCAAGAATGTGTAGCACCCTTCTCCATTAAACATACACCTGACACTTGATATAATTCATCAATTACATCAGAATTTAGAGATTTAAACATGTATTTTGTTGAAAAAACTCAAGAACACTCAAAATTTCAAAAATTATTAACTTTATCAAAACAAAACCAAATTTCAAAATTCTTGATAGCTATAACATTAAAAAATCTTAAGGAATTAAAATATGTGATTGGACTTTTAAACTAATACCTTTTGGACACTAATTTTTCAGAAACTCAAATTTCATTGGAATGAATCCAATTTTGAGCAAAACTTAGAATCTTAAAAACTAAGCTTCAAATCTCCAACCAAAGCTTCCATTTGAACATATTTAACTCATGAAATGCTTTGAAATTGAATAAAAGAAGAGGCTATTTGATTTCATACCTACAACTCATGAAAATGAAAGCATAGGTGGGTAGATGCATTACCTAGAGTCGTATGTTGTTATCTACACTTGAGTTCTCTCCTTCGATGATGGAATCCCCCTTTTGAAACCCCAATTCCAGTAACTAATCACCTCAGAAGTTCATCTCCTAATGGATCTATGATTTGCATGTTCATTACAAGCACCTATATGTATAGGTATGATTGATTTATAGCCATTGATCTTAATGTACACACTCATCTATAGATTAATCTAATGCCTTTTATTTTGTTTCAAATCCACTAACTCTCCACTAACTAATCATTTTTGACACCAAATCACACTCTATTAGTCTTTTGATGTGTCCACACGTATCTCGAGAAATATTAAATAACTATTATTTTATTTTACTAACTTGGGCTACATTTCTTATAAATCAATTATAGCCACATCAAATTTAACTAATTTAGCCACATCAATACCTCCAATTAAATAATGACTCACCATGTCACTCTCTACTGGTTCCATGACTGCATGCATTTCGAGGCGTGTCCCCACTTATGTGTCGACACTTATAAATAACAAGTATATGTGACTTTGTAGTCTACGCATGTGTGATACACTAGGAAGTCATCATGCAAATGAAACATATACTCGGCCACGTGCCTTGGTCAGTGTGCGTATCACAATGTGGGTCCTACGTCACGGGTCGGTGATCCTGTTTAAGGATTAAAACGTTATTAAAAATTTTGGCTGTGACGCTACACCACTTATATATCACACCAACTCTTATTATATTTTTGACGTGGGGTTATATACTCCAACATACACTTCAGTCTCTCTATTTTTCTTTCCTTACTCGTTTTCACAAGACAAAAAGATTTTTCTCACTTTTTGAGATAATATGACATATTTTAATTAATATTATATTGTTTTTATATGATTTAATATTACATTAGAAGGAACACTAGTTTTCCTTTAAAGTTTGTTTCAATAATCATTTATATATACATATCTTTAAAAATGAAAGAAGCCACAATCTTGCCCCCTCAATCTCTTGTACAAGTGACCTCATACTAACAGAGTGCTACATATTTGATTAGTAGTTGTGTTTCTCTATTTTTGAAAAATATACACGTACCAAAGCATTTTTGATGAAATGAACAAGGCATCACTTGCATGCCAAAAGGTAAGGTTTTAGACGTCATTGGTTATATTGCCGTTGAAATAATGAAAAACCTTAATTTCTCTAGTTTACATTTTCCATACCCTATATAAAAGGGTAATGATATTGGTAACTATTCATTCACTGTTCACTGAGCCAACCGTGTATCACAGCTCACACGTGACCTTCGTTTCTTAGGAAAATAATTTCCTTTTCCTTAACAACCAAGGCATATCCAAAGATGTGAGTCCCCTATTTGATAATTGATTATTTATACTTATATATAAAGTTAGTTTAGTTATATATTTTGTATAAATATCCCTAAATGAGCTCTAATTCATGATATTATTGCGTTTTCAAGTAATTGAAGTGTAAGGGAAAGCATTGAGAAAAAATAAGAAGAAATAGAGCAAAAATCCATGAAAACATGGTTGGCGTAGTGGTTAGACATGTTGGTTATATGGGAACATAAAGCACAGTGTAGGAAGGAAAGGCATGGCGTGGGAGAGACTAGAAAGTGAGAAAAACCAAGTCTGGAGGTCCGATGCAGTGTTGACGCTGTGGTGCAAAAAAGACAATGCCGAGAGGGTAGTGACAACGACGAGGCACCAGGGAGTCAAGAGAAACATATGCAGTGGCAGCGTAGTGGCGGTTATGTGGCTTAACACACATGGTGTTGGGTATTAGTGATAACGTTAGACACATATAAATAGAAAGTTGAAGTTTTATTTCATGTTAAACTATAAAGTAGGGTTTCTAATTATTATTAATAAGTATAAATAGGTATTAGGATGTGATAAAATCACTACATACCAATTATTAGCCACCATTAAGTAATTTAGCATAGGTTTTACTTTGAGTTTGCGTATTAAGGATTTTGTGTGAAGAAAATATTGAAGACTTCACATTTGCAATTCAAGTTTGGTTTCGTTGATTAAATTAAAGGTAAAATCTACATTCATATCTAATTTGCAATGATCTCGATTATAAAATGTGATATGTGCGTTTTAATGAAGTGTGAGTAGTCTATTTCTCTTAAGGATCAATGGATCTTATGGTATGAATGCTATGATTTGAATATGAATAAAAAGTTAATATAGAAAGTGAAATGGTTAAAACTTGTATTGATTTTGAGCGTAATACTTTAGACATCTTGATCACATCTTTAATGAACTAAGGCTTTAGAAGTTATCATGACCATTGAAGCTTTTAATACATACATGAACGGTACAGTCGTAAAATACATAATATCGATATATAGTTGTTGATTAAGGAGACACGGATAGTAAACTTAATTGAGTATGAATCCAAAGATTTGAGACTTAAAGCGATGTGGAGCTTACATTATTAACACCGATAGGTGGAGTTCTAGTTTGCACATTAGAATCTTTTCCGTCACATGATAGTGGGTTGAAGTGGATTATAAGGAAATCTGCCTATTCTAATTAGGCATTGCACACAAAATATTGAGATGTAAAAGTGGTTGAAAAGCATAGTATTAAATTACTAAGGTGAAGTTGTGAACTAAGGTATCCTTAATATAAAAGTTCAAGTAAAGTTTAAATTGATTTGTTAGATTAGTTTAGTTAGTATAAAATCAATTAAAAGTGATTTCCTTAGTAATAGTTCAAAGTTAAATAGGTAAAACACTAGTGCAAAAACCTTTCCCCGAGGACAATATTCGTGATCAATGTAAGTTGATTGATTATTACTAAAAGCGAGTTATTATACTTATGGCACGCACATCAAGTTTATGGTGCTATTGCTAGGGATATGTAGCCATTAGAATTACTTAGTTAGTTTGGATAGTTGCTAAGTTTTATTTTAAGTACTTTACTTTTCAGTTCATAAAAATAAAAAAATATAGGCTTAAGTTTCAAGTTTGACTTTCTGCACTTGATCTTTTTGTGTTTTTTTCAAGGATAATTAGTACATGCATAGCAACGAAGAGAAGGACCTAGTGTCTTACGACCCTAAGATTGATATAACCAATAAGGAAAAAAAAAAAAAGTCAAGATGGCTAAAGAGCAAGCTAGAAACCAACAATAGGGCCACGATAATAACCAATCCATAGGTGATCTGGTAGTATAGGATAGAGCACGAGAAGAGAGATGCATTCTTGACTACTTTAAGCCAAAAGTTCAGGAGACTTATAGCGGAATGATGAGGCTTCTAGCTAACACCATCAATTTTGAACTAAGATCGTCTCTGATAGACATGATGCAAAATAACATGTTCAATGGCTATTTGTTGAAGATCTAGTTACACATATTGAGAATTTATTGGTGAAGTGCAACATCGTGCACATCATTAGAGTTACGAAAGAGGTGATCTGGATATGAATTTATCCATTCTCATTAGGTGAAGAAGCCAAATCCTGAGTCCAGGGGCTAAATGCAGGGAGTATGACCTAATGGGCAGAAATCAATGAAAGATTTCTTGACGATTTCTTTCCCTCAGTGAAGGTCAACAAAAGGAAGTTAGGGATTAATCAGTTCATCCAAGAAGACACCGAGTCTCTTAGCAAGGCTTGGGAAAGATTCAAAAGATGTTTTGTAGATGTCCGGGGCAAGATATATGAAATGGGCAAAACCCCATATTTTCTACTATCGGATGAATCACAATACAAGAACGTTAGTAGATACAGCAGTAGGTAGCTATCTATGCATGAGCACGAAAAGGAAGTGAGGCAAAATGAGCTTGATGGTTTCAAGAAACAAAAATCAATGCCTCGAAGAAAAAGAACGGGAAACAACAATGGAAGGCTAAGAAAAAAAATGAAGAACCTTCCAAAGAAGACCCATAGGGAAATGACATCAAGTTGGTTCCAAAGAAACAAGAACCAAAGCTCGAGTTCATCACGCGACTTCAACTAAGAAGAGATCCTAGAGAGATAAGTATATTGATAAGCATTGGCGGACACCGGTTTAGAAATGTCTTATATGATACATGAGCCTCATTTAATGTCATGTCACTAATGGACATGTTACACGCCAACTTGAAGATCAATTGTCCTGATACAATGAATTTGTTAATATCAAATGGTAAATTGATACCTATTATAGGAAGAGTCTTGAACGTGCATGTGAAAATTGGTAGATTCACATTCATCATGGATTCTGAGGTCATGAACCATAATATGGATGATGATGTGTCTATGATACTTAGGCGGGCATTCATGAACACTCTCAAAGCAAATTTGTACAATAGAGAAAGGAAGATCACGATGAGTATCAATGAGGGTAATGATGTTGAGAAGGTTGTCTTTATAGATAGCGAATAAGTACATCCGAATGGAAATAACATAATAATCTTTGATTTTTAGATGGAGCTTCTCAATTTAGACTCTGATTAAACGAGTGAAAAGGCATCAGACTAATGATGTTAAATTAACTGCTACTAGGAGGCAGCCCAGGGTTATAAATTTTAAGTTTTAAATTTCAAGTTTTTAAATTTTCAGTTATTAGTTAGTTATTTAGTTCAATAATTACAATTAACAAGTTTTAGTTCTAACTTTCAAAAAATTTGTATCGAATGTGTAGGAAAGACCATTCGTCGAGTGAAGATTCATCGAAATTGAAGTTGCAAACTCATTTAAAGAGTGAAAAATAGTGAAAAAGTTCAAAGCAGGGAAGGTAAGGTTCATGGGCAAGTTGAAGGTAAAATTTATTAATTTTTATATTTTCATGGATTTCATGTGGTCACAACATCTTATGTAAGTTATATGCAAAGTCAGAGGATCGACGGAGAAGAATTAGCAAAAGAATATATGTGAGGACGTTGGCATAAGGGTCAATGTCGTGGGTATTACCCCCAGCACCGTTGGTGTAGGCCACAACGTCGAGAGGGCAGCATGAAGGAAAATAAACAATCACCCCACTGCGTTATTGACGCAATGGCAGCGTTGTAGGCATGACGCGAGGTCGATGCAAAGGTTTTAAACCTTTATTTCTCATTCATTCTTTACACTTGCACTAAAACCCTACCACAACCATACATCCCCTAGAGCCAAAATTTAATCATTTCTAAGTGAGATTAGTGAGTTCTTAGAGATTGAGAGTGAATGGCAAGTACATTTGTGGATTTGCACTAATTGAAAAGCTAGGGCTTAGATTTGTGATTTTGAGTTCAAAGAGAGCTAGGGTTCTAGTTGGTGAAAAAAGTGAGAGGGCTTGGATTGAAAAACTAGGAGGAGTGTTCTACACCGAAAATAAATCTGACATTGAGGTACATATACAATTTCATCTAGTGATACTTCAAAATTTGAAAATTTTGATGATATTGTATGAAATAGTGGATTTAAGGTTGTAAGATAGGTTTTGTAAGATTGTGTGATTGTTGAGCATTAATGTTACCTATGGAGACTTAGTTGATGCTTTTGCAATTATTTGGTGTATACATGATCCATGTTATATGAATTTTGATTTTTAGGTGATTTAAAGACTAAGTTACATTGCATTATTGCTTGAATTTGAAGAAATGACAAGAAAAAGGAAACAAGTTAGTCAAACTAGAGCAAATGATTTTGAGGTATCGACCTCTGGAAAATCTTAATGAAAAAGAGTTTAGACATTTTAAATCCAAAATTTTCATTTGTAAAGAGGCTAATGATTGATATGAGAAAATCCTTCATAGGGAGTTCATTTATGAAAGGGGGATTAATTTGTCGGCCAAGTGCGATAATAAAGTGAATGATTTCATTAGGCGATGAAATTGGGAGCAACTCACTCAAGATTATAGAACGAAAGATGTTAAAGGGTTGAGTGAGATTGTTTTTGAATTTTATGCTAATGTGAAGTTCACGACAAAGGATGAGCAGTGAAGGTGAGAGGGATTTTTGTTTTTCCTTTAATATACGTGAGATCAATACTTTTTATGGGTTGGAGCATTTAAATTTGTATGCATCTAAAAAAATTTCTGAAGAAGTTATAGAGACCCTATAACATATATCCTTTTAGAGCTGTAGAGAATCATTGGTTGTCCCAAAACAACAAGGATGGGTTATGGAAGATGTGAATGTGACGAAGCACATTAAGAAGGGGAATGTTAGAAAAATTTACCAAATATGGCAACATTTCCTTGTTGCATCGTTATACCCCACTTCTTAGCAAGGCAATATCAATAAGCCGAAAGCTGTTTTTCTTTGTGAGATTACAAAGAACGGGGAAATCAACATCGGAGATATCATTTACAACAGTCTGAAGGAGTTAATCATCCTCGAAAAGAGACAACAAATTGTTGTTTCCTATCTTGATTACTTAGATGTGCTTAAAGGTCGGAGTGTGATTGAGAAATGACAAAAAACTCGATATAAAGGCCCAACCAACCATGGATGAAGCTTTCATGCTCACATTGAAATCACTACTGGTTCTCAAGACTCCGAGGAGAAAAGAGAGATGGCCGAGGGAGCTAGACTAGAGGCTGAGTAGATGGCCAAAAGGCAAGAGGATCAAACAGCAGTAGCAATAACAGCAAAACTAGCATAAGAGCTAGAAGAGGAAGGATATGGAGAAAAGGAGGAGCAACAACAATAAGGATTTACTGAGGGCTATGAGCTTGTCCACCACATGCACCAGTACCACCACCAAAGGATCTGACTCCACAACAGTAGACGTTGTGGATAGAAGAGGTGAGAAGATAGTACCAAGAAGATAAGGTAGGCATCTATGTTGAGATATAAGCATGATATGAAAAGGAAAGGGCAACACCGACGGAGCGGGCACCGAATTACATGTTATTTGTAGATCATTATAGAGACATAGTTAGATATGCGAGGATCAGACGGTTAAGACCTACTTATAGGTCATTAGGCTTTCCAACAGTACCATTATATGTGTTTGATCAGGATTTGGTGCAGAACATGAGGATGGAGCGTCCATTGACACCATCTCTAGCTGGAGGATGATGCAGATGATGATGACGACGAACGGTCCTAAAGTCTGTGTAATAGGAACCTTTTGGACTTAGGGAGTCGAGAGTGACTTTAATACCAATTTTTTAACATTTAGGATATTTTGTTAACTATTTACTTGTTTTAATTCTATGTTTGTTTACTTTATTGTAACTTGTGTTATTATACATGTTTGTGTATTTTGGTGTTTTCAAGTTTAAGCTTACTTTTAGACCTTGAAGACAAGGTTTAATTTAAGTTTGGGGGCATTGACACTACACTACACTATGAGAAGTACTAAAATAGACTGATAAATAAGGATAAACCACTACATGTATGATCGTTTAAATTTTTAATGTAAAGCAATTACGGAAGAAAACATGGTAGTGTATAAATATTTTCTTTTATTTACTATATGAATGTTTAAGTAGTATATATAAGGTTATATATAGTAATATGTAATGATTAAGTAGTTCATTTGCATGTTCATGCATTTAGTTGTGGATGAATAGAT
This sequence comes from Stephania yunnanensis, assembly GCA_039657365.1. Taxonomy (NCBI): domain Eukaryota; kingdom Viridiplantae; phylum Streptophyta; class Magnoliopsida; order Ranunculales; family Menispermaceae; genus Stephania; species Stephania yunnanensis. The sequence goes on from CM077580.1 coordinate 24,399,553, forward strand.
TACAAGTATCTTGTTAATATGAAACTCAATAGAGTGTTTTAAATTTTGAAGAAGAAATAATGAAATGTAGCAAATAACATAGTGATTTCATGATTAAAAACCTAGAGTTAGGGAATACCTTGAACTTGAAACAAAAGCAAGAAATTATAACACTTCTTGTGAAAAAAGTTAGATCTCTAAGGATTTTATAATAAGCATGAATCTTACTTGATAATACAAATGAAATAAAGACTTAGTGCAAAGAGATGAAGAAATATACATTGTATATTAAAAGTTGGAGTTAACTTACTTGATTTAATGAAAGTGAGAAGTACTTACAAAAACTTTAGAATAAAAGAATAAAATGGGAGAATCCTAAAAGATCTACAAGAAACGAATTAGAGAACTTAAAGGTTGAAAAAGTGAGGAAGAATAAAGTCCATAGGAAAATGAGAAGGGACTATTAAATAAAAAAATGAAAAGAAGAAGAAAAATAGAGAAAAGGTGGAAGTAAAGTAAAACTCTTCAAATAAAAGATTTAAGCTCGAGTACGAGTAGCTAATTGAGTAAAGTCTTCATTCCAACTATGTTGAGTCCTATAGATTGTTGAAGTACTAAAGTCTACTAAAAATGAATATGATCTATGCTTATTTATGAATTCCTGAGCTTAATAAGGAATGATGAAATTGTATACTTGCTACTTGAGTGTCGAGATGAAACAAATTTGAGAGTAGTGATGATTATGATCTAATTTGGTGTTTTGAAAGTGAAGTTATATATGTTATTAAAGCTACATATCTTAAAAATATAAGTTTTTGCAAAGAAAAACTCTTGAGTGGATTATTAACTTGAACTTAGTGAATTAAAGGATGCTCCATGAACATTGTAAATTGAATGAGAACTAGTATTAGGAGACTTAGTAGAATACATTTTTGCTCGGGATGCGCAAAATTCTAAGTTTATGTTATTTGATAAGTGATTATTTATACTTATATATGATTAGTTTAATCATATATTTAGCATAAATATCCCTAAAAGTTCTATAATTCATGATATTATTGCATTTTTGGGGAATTATGATGTAAAGGAAGGAATCGAGCATAGATAAGAAGAAACGAAGCAAAAACCTACGAAAACATGGTTGGTGTTGTGGCTACACATGTTGGCGTTGTGGAAACATAAAGCACAGTGTGAGAAGGAAAGACACCACGTAGGAGAGATAAGAAAGTGGGGAAAACTAAGTCTGGAAGTTTGACACAGTGGCGGTGTTGTGGTGCAAAGAGGACGACGTCGATAGGGTAGTGGTAGTGTCGATGCACTAGGGAGTCAAGAGAAACACATGCAGTGGTGGCGCAGTAGCGGCTTCGTTGCTTAACACACCGACACCGGGGCATTAGTGACAGTGCCGGACACGGAAAAGATAGAAAGTTGGATTTTTATTTCGAGTTAAATTATAAAGTAGGGTTTCTAATAGTTAAAATTATAAAGTAGGGTTTCTAATTGTTATTATGAAGCATAAATGTGTATTAAGATGTGGTAAACTCACCACATACCAACTATTTACCACCATTAGAGTAATTTTGCATAAGTTTTATTTTGAGATTGAGTATTAAGGATTTAGTGTGAAGAAAACATTGAAGACTTCACGTTTGCAATTCAAGTTTGGTTTCGTTGATTAAATTCAAGGTAAAATTTATATTCATCTCTAATTTGCAATGATTTCAATTATGAATTGTGATATGTGTGTTTCAATGAAGTGTGAGTAGTCTATTTATCTTAGGGATCAATGGATCATATGATATGAATGCTATGCTTTGAATATGAATAAAAAGTTATTATAAAAAGTGCTATAGTTATAATTTAGAAGTTATCATGGCCATTAAAGCTTTTTAATCGGGACATGAACGGTATATCGGTAAAATAAACAACATCAATATATAGTTGTTGATTAGGGAGACACGAATAGTAAACTTAATTCATTATGAATCTAAAGATTTGGAACTTAAAACAATATGGAGCTTACATTATTTACAACGAAAGTTGAAGTTCTATTTTGCACATTAGAATATTTTTCATCAAGACAGTGGGTTGAAGTGAATTTGAAGGTAATCTGTCTATTCTAATTGGGCATCGCACACAACATATTGAGATGTAAAAGTGATTGAAAAACATAGTATTAAATTACCTAGGTGAAGTTATGAAGTAAGGTATCATGAATATAAGAGTTCAGGTAAAGTTTAAATTAATTTGTTAGATTAGTTTAGTTAGTATAAAACTAATTAAAAAGTGATTTCCTTAGCAATAGTTTAAAGTTAAATAGGCAAACTATTAATGCAAAAACATTTTCATGAGGATGATATTTGTGATCAACTATTAAGTTGATTACACTATTACTATAAGTGATCTGTTATACTTGCTGAACGCACATCACCTTGACTCGAACGAAAACCATCTCGAATGCCTTCGCTCAAGATTTCCCTTGATTCGCTCGTCAAATTAGTTATGCTTGTTCCAATTCTCATGATGTTCCTCTTGAAGTTGTCCCTTTCGCTTGTTGCGCTGTTGTGCTCTCAATTGCTCCCTCAAAGTTGTCCCTCTCGCTTGTTGCGCTGCTATGCTCTCAACTACTCCCTCAAAGTTGTCCCCTCTCGCTCGTTGTGCTGCTATGCTCTCAATCGCTCCCTTAAAGTTGTCCCTCTCACTTGTTGCGCTGACGTGCTCTCAATCCCTCCCTTAAAGTTGTCCCTCTCGCTTGTTGCGTTGTTATGCTCTTAATTGCTCCCTCAAAGTTGTCCCTCTCGCTTGTTGTGCTGCTGTGCTCTCTATTACTCCCTCAAAGTTGTCCCTCTCGCTCGTGCATTGCTGTGTTCTCGATCGCTCCCACTGAGTCGTAACTATGGATGCCCGCTTCTTATTCCATTCCAATTTCAGCTGCTCTGTCTCTGGATTCATCTATTTGAGCATGTAAAATTAGGGTTACGAAGCACAGAATAAGTCTCCCTTTACGAAATGAATAGAAATCATTCAACAATTTGGTTAAAGACGTTTAATTTGAGTTTTTTTTTCTCTCTTGAACGTTTTGGGCATATCTGGGCTGTTAATTTCTCTTTGTGGAAAAATCATGTCTTCGGCTTTGATACTCCAAAGGTGCCTGAATTAAGGCGCAAAGTTTCACTTTTTTTTTTTAACCATGGCGCTTGATAGCTGCTTCTTCTAGTTATTGTATTTTATTTTTTCTCTATTTTTGCTTCATTTTTTTGTATGCTGCAGATGATGATTTGAGATGTTGTTGGGTGTTTGATTCAGGTTTCTACATCTTTTTTGGCATAATTGCTATACATATAGTTGTGCTGAATGCAGACGCTTTTATCTCCGCTTGATGAAAATGGTTTCAATGAACACTTTTAAGTTTTTTGTGCTGCCGTTGCAATTGGTATGTGTTTCTCTTGTAATGGTTATTGCAAAAGTTGACAAATTTTTTATTTTGTTACATAAAAGTTATATTTTATTGCTAACGAAGTTATTTGCCAACTGTGGCACTTATTAATTGTGACGACCCATTCTTTAAACAGGGCATTGCCTGACCAAATTCCGTAATTAAGCCCTAATCTCAACTAAATAGGACTTAATTATATATTAGTAAGCCTTTTTATCTTATTCTTTTCGTTAATCGTGTTCAGGATAAGTAATACATATGTCGGATTATTATTGAGTTTCAGAGTTAATTAAAAACTTTATTCAATTAAAAATACTTGGCGAAATTCTTACCAGTTATGAGGAATCAATTATTAAAAATCCTAAGTGTATCGTATATGTGTAGACTACTAAGTCACATTTACTAGTTATTTATAGGTGTTGATATGTGACCGATGACGCACCTCGAGATGCGTGCAGTCGTGGTACCGGGTAAAAAGTGATATGATAAGCTAACATTAAATTAATGTGGCTTAATTAGTTAAATTTTATGTGGCTATAGTTTTGTTTACATTAATGTAACCTAAGTTAGAATAATAAAAATAATAACTATTGATGTTCCTTGAGATACGTATGGACACATCATGAGACCAAAAAAGTATGAGTTGATGTTAGCAAGGGTGAGTTAGTGGAGAGTTAGTGGATTTGCAATAAGAGGTGAACCATTAGATTTGCCTCAAGATAGGCATTCACATTAAGATCGAGGGCTATAATTAAACCTTACCTACATATATAAATAAGTGCTTGTAATGGCCATGCAAATCATCTAGATCTAGATCCATTAAGAGAGAAATTTTGAGATTTAAGTTGCTAGAGTTCTCTAAAGATTTGTGGGAAGAGGATCAAATTCATCATCAAAATGAAGAAATCAAGCTAGGAATAAAGCAACAACTTAGGTAAATAAAGTTCATCACCTGTACATGCCTTAATTTTATGAGAATAGGGTCTTGAATTAGGAAGTTGTAATCAAAATGAATTTGAAGACTTTTTCCACTAATTTTATGAGTTAAATGAGACATCAAGTGAGTCCTTGAACCTTGATTTTTGAAATTAATGGTTGTTGGTAAAATTAAAGATGTTAGTTCAGTTATAGTTTTTGTGTAATTTCAGTGGGTAAATGGTATCATTGTCAAAATTGGTTTACATATTTGAATTCCTCGTTTTGAGCTGATAATCTAGCTATTAAGAAGTCCCAAATTTGAATTTAAAACCAAAAAAGTTATGAATTTTTGAAGTTTTATGAGTTCTTTACTAAATTTTCTCAAATGTGAATTTAACTTGATGAAATCTATATATGGTATCAAAGGGCTTTGTTTTATTATATTGTTGGAGTTCTTTTAAGGTTTTTTTTTTTTATCAAATTAAGGTAATCTTTGAGTCCCCAAGCTTGTATTTCAAAATTAGAAGTTTTTTACGAAATTTGGATTTGAATTCCACATCGGCTTTTCACTATTTTCATAAGGTAAAAGTTATGTTTGAAAATGTTTACATATTTGGACGCCTTGCGAAAAACCATTAAGTTTTCTATAAAGAAGTTCAAAATCCGGAGTTGAATTGGCAAAGTTATGATTGATCAAAGATTCCATGTTGTTTACGTCAATGAAACTAGTTTTTCCTAAATTCTGATATGAAGGAGTTTTTATTCTTCCACTCCGATTTCGTGTGTGAAATCCTTACGAAATCTTGTTTGGCTAAGTATTCTAGATTTTCATATTTGGTTTTAATTTGATCAAGTTATGTCGATTTGAAGTTATGCCGATTAAAACTTAAACCATTTAACTTAGTCTAAAACTCTATTTAATGGCCTAAACCCACTTTAAAACATACTAAATGATACCACAAGCCTAGGGAAGAGTCTCGAGAGTCTGGGTATACGTTTTGAGGTGTTGGGAAGCCATTTAAGCTAGAGAACACATTGCGTGACTTGTAAGTAATCTTATTGAGCTTCTTATTTACATTTCATTCTAATTATGCTCTATTTTACAATTTTTTGACTATGTACTTCTTTGTATTCTGATATCATGAAGTTGTTTCATATTCTACTCATTATATGAGTGTTTTTTTATCATGATGTCATTTACGTATGGAATCGTTGACTCTATTCTCGTTTCTCATGTCTTTTTTTGTTGTTTCGATAAATGTGTGATCAAGAATTGCATGTTATCAGGATTAGGAAATGAAATTGAAGTATATATATGGACTTATATTCTTTGAATGTCAACTTTGAAGCATATTATCTTGTCTTAGAATTCTTAATGCGAGACTTTCTCGATGTTATAAAGTAGTGGTAGAATCTAGGGTCCATTGCATGATTATGAGATGCGTGGCACACGGGGTCACTGGACTACCGGGGATGTTGACACTCACCACTACAGTTGTGCGTCACATGGGGTATGGGACCCGGGGTAGTCGGCAAGTATGTATACTTAAATGATTTATTTATGCGTAAAGCTCAACTCCGCCTTTGAGGATTAAGATATGGATGATTATGGAGTCGTAGAGCTCAACTTCGACCTTTGATAGAGGTGTAGAGAACAGTTCCACCTCGAGGTAGTGAAATAAAGGCCTATGTGATAGGACTCACGATCGACTGGGCCTAGATCATTACTACTTAGCCAGTGTCAGTCTCATTTTGCTTAATTGTGTTATTTTTTTAGCATATTTCCATTTAGCATTTCTTCGCAATATTTATGCTTTTAAATACTAGTCGATTATATTTGGAAATGTAGATAAGAATCTCCAAGAATTACTTTATCACTTATTGTACTCACCGTCCTTTTTATGACCGAGGGTGCATATCTGTCGAACAGCAGGCTGGGTAAGAAGAAGATCAACGACTATTTCTGAACTTTCAACGATTCTTCTACTTTCTATCTTGTAGGTCTCGACTTTTGATGTATTACCTAGTTTATGTCTTTTCTACGTATTTTGGGTTATATATATATTGGGTTGAGCGGTTAGTTACCCAACTTGACACTTCACTATCACACTGTTTATCATCGTTTTGATATTTATATGCATGTGATGTTGTTTCTTGGTTTTCACACTTAGGATTTTTAATAATTGCTTCCGCATAACTGTTAAGACTTCCACTAAGTATTTTTAATTGAATAAAGTTTTTAATTAACTCTGAAACTTAACAATAATGTGAAATGTGTATTACTTACCCTGAACACAATTAACGGGGAGAATAGGACAAAAGACTGACTAATACATAGTTAAGTCATACTTGACTGAGATTAGGGCTTAATTACAAGATTAGGCTAGGTGGTGCCCTGTTTAAAGAAGGGATCGTCACATAAATTGTGTGCAATTGTATGTTTTCGGATCTTTTATTTCATAGGTGTTTGTGGTTCTCATACTAAAATTATATTCCTTTATCCGCATTTTTTAGCCAAGTGTCAATATGGTTTGGTTTGTTTTGTTTTATTTTGTTAAAGCTTGCTCGTATTAAGTTATCAGTCTCATCTGCATTAGTATGTTATGTTTGACGTTTTGTTTACTACATTAGCGTATTGTGTAACGCACGTATGAGAAAGAAATACATATTGTTATTAACTTGTCATCTCTACAACTTCTCCATTGGTAAGGTTGATTTAACTTTCAAACAAGGGATAAAGAATTGAAATTCATGTGACAAAGCTCATTTGGTTGGGTAAGGCTTTCCTAGGTCAAGTCTTATTGAACTCAATTTTTAAATTATTTTTTTCTTTTAAAGAATATTGTATTTTGGTTTTTTTGCTTTTGGTAGCTTTTCATTTTTAAAAGATAGATATATTTACTAGTTATTGCAAAGCTCTAATTCTTGGTCGTGCACACGATGTTTCATGTAATATTAATATTGATCGTGCTTGTTCATGTTGTTTTGTTGGAAACATTTGTGAATAGAAGTGCATGAGAAGTTCATGTTCCTTTAAAGTGTTAGAGGTGGTGTTTGCTTATTAGTTTCAGAGGCAGTGTTTGTTGGAAATTTTTGTTAATGTGCCTAAATCAAATGAGCTTGAATTTGGTTAATTAATGTGTAGGGGGTTCTCCTAGAGGACAATCCTTTCTAAGCTTGAAGCTTCATTTCTTTATGCTCAATTTTCATTTTCTTCATAAAGTTTGTTGACTTTGTTAAGTCTATCGTTTGTTGAATGTTAATGAAATATTTATTTGTCCAATATAAACTATATAATTGGTACCATATTTTTTTATGGCCATGTCATATGCTTTTTAAATTATATGTTCTTAGCTCATAATACTTATTTATTAAAGAAAGTGAATGCGTGGGATTTTGAATGGGGAATTAATTGGGAAGAAACATGTGACATTTTTATCATGTAACAATTAATATACAATTGGCGAACAATAAAAACTATTTGTAAATTATAATAAACCTCTAACTAACTTAAAATTGGTAAACAATAAGAATTATTTGTCAATTATGATTAACCTCTAATTTACAATTGGTAAGAAAAATATTTGTAAATTATGATTTACTTTTATTTTAAAATTGAACAAAGTTAGTTTATGGAGATTTATTTGAGTTTTTTCCTGTTTTTATCAAGGTAAGGACATTAAGCTTTGTTAGAAGGGGCTACAACAATTGTGTCTTACAGTGTGATTGCTCCTAAACTCCATGCTTAAACATTTTCTTTCATTTGCTTCATCTATCTAAAGCTAATCTCAACTTTATTTTATCTCTTCATTTTCTTTTTTTATTGAATTAATTTCACCTCATCTAAAATCTTTGGATTATATAATACCTTTTATCATTTCGAAATAATTAATTGACTTTCATGCTTTACAACAACACAACATAGCCTCAGTTCTAAATTAATTGGGGTCGACTACATGGATCAAACTCTTTCATTGTGATCAATTTAGTGCAATTGATGGAGTGCTCCATTTTCATTCTTTGATATTTTGTATGTTATATGATATGTTGTTTGGTTATGAAAGAATTTCTTTTTTTTATTTAGAAGTTTATTTTATTTAAATTTTGCTGTCTTCTCAACTTAATTGTTAAATGTAAGATTTGCACTATTTCTTAAGTACATATTCATATAGAGATTGCATAATTATTCATCTTAGAGAAGATCGATAAGATAGAGTGATTGTTTAAGAATGATGTTCTTTTCTTCTTTTTTTGCATATCACTTAATCATAGAGTTAGCGAGAACGATAGTAGCATCCCCTATCTTGATTAGGGCGATACTCGTCCCGAAACTCTAATTAAGCCTTGGTAACCTAGCCAGACTTAACTAGAGGCGGCAACCTCTCCTTTTGTACTTGATAAACTCAACTTGTATATCAATATCTAATTAATAATTCAAAACATATGCAGCGAAAAATTAAAACTTTCTCGATAATTAAAATGATATACATAAATACGGAGTTTATCAAAACCCAAAACTTGATTATAAAACCTCATAACCCTATTCATTTACAACAAAGTAACTCAAACAGTGTATATATATATATATAAGATAACTAACATGATCTTGGAAAGCATATAATCCAATAAGTAACGGATGCAAGTCAAACCGCCAATGAATATTACACGGTGATTCCCATTTCATTTGTAAATATAGGGTTGATTACCCACCGACACCATTAATGCGATTGCTAGACCAACATATTTGCCGATGTATTGTCTAGCCAATCCATTAATGTTTAATGGTTTTATCCTAAACCCTCTAGTGAATACGTAATTCACACAACCATTTATGAAAGTAGGATTTAACATATAGGTCATGAATCATCCTATACAACCTGTTCTCAATTGCTGGATTTACTCTCGTTGATCAAATTAAATATTGTTTTCCTTTTTAACAAAACACCTTACAGTGTACATAGTCCCCTATTCAATCCATAAACTACATAAACTACATATACTAATATATCCAGAAAATAGTGATAAATATGCAAATCCATACTTACCTTAGTTTAGGTTTTGTTTTTAAATTTCTTAACTTTTGGGTCACTCAAGCTTTCCTAGTGTTCCAAAACCTATCGCAAACCATTTGCCGTTAATATAGGTCTAATACCCTATATTTAGAACCTATGATTTAGTCCCTAAGACCTCAGGAAAGTTTTATTAAAACACAACACATTTGTTGTTTTATAAGGTGGGAGTGTGCTCCCTCACTTGGGTGGGCCTTGCTCTACCAATCAGGTTCATCACACTTTATGAAGGGAGCGCTATATAACCTATTAGAGAGAGCGCGCTCTACCCTACACTGTCTCGATAGTGAACATGGCAGCGACCCCTGTTCAATCCATCAAACCACCAAAACTTCAAATACTCCCCCAACACATCAGAGAGGACCTCTAATAAACTACTTTCCAATGATCAACAACAATAATTTACAAAGAAATCATCATCCACCTATGAATTCAATTCAAAAATCAAAACTAACTTACCAAAGTGATAAATCTCTGGATTACAGTGGTTTGATCTCTTTAAAACCTTTCAAATCCACTGAAACTCTCTCTCCAGATCGATTCCCTCAAGTGTCAAACCCTCAGCTACTTGTCTCTCCCTGATTGAATGAAACAGTAAGGATAAGTTGAAACCTTTTGATTTGTATTTATGGATTTTCCTCAAGATACACATTACACTATCTCGAGGTTGATCAAACGAATAATGTGTTTAAGTGACACATCTTAAAGTGACACAAATTTTAATATCATCGCCACTTATGCTCATCTCAAGGCAATCCATTGCTCCATATAATTCAAATCAAACTTATAGTTATATATATATATATATATATATATATATATATATATATTATATTTATATATATATATATATATATATATACTTCATGTATTTTCTTGCCAACAAATGTAATGGATATGCCTACGAGTATTCTCGAGTGTGCACATTCATTTCACGACTCCCTCGATGCACTTGGTGTACCAACAATTTACTATTTAATTGTTTATTTTTCAACTATAGGCTTGTATTCTATTAATCCATAACTTATAAAATTTATCAAATATATCATACAAACACAAATAATCACACAATTCCAGGCATAGGCTAATTGAGGTACGCCGAACTTGATCATGAGCCTAACTCGAGTTAACTAAGATTCGAGTTAACTCTAATTACCAGCTTAAGATGACAAGTCGTTACATTAGTTCTTCTCAATTTGAAGGGCTTCAATTCATTATTTGACACCATGAGCCACATCTTTTGTTTTCATTATTGCTTCCTGAAGTCTTCTTAATGATTTTTTAATGTTCTCTCATATGAATACCCCTAGCTTGTGAATCATTTGTTCATGTTTTTCAGTTAGAAAATTATATCCTTAGTAAAATGGATGTTTTAGAGAGTTAATAAGTGATATGAGGTAACACTTATGAAAATTATGAATTTAGACGTGTACTTTTATGTTTCACTTCCCTTTTCCCCATACATTATAGTTTTTATTGTTTTGCATTAGTACATTGACTTGTTCACCACATAATTCATTTTAATAATATAAATGTCAATATGTTATCAATGTTGATTAAACTCATCCTTCATGTAATGATGTGTCACTCATTGTGAAGATGTCAATGGTTAAATTTTACGGATATTAGGGAAATATTGTTTTATCAAAGTTATGTTGTCTTTTACATTATGTGATTTTATTTAAATGTTTTTAGCATTGACTTTGTCAAATATGGGATTATCTTTAGATCGTATGATTTTGAAGTTGATGGATGATGTGTTGTGAAGTTCATTATTGTTGTTTATTTTTCATGTTTATAAAATTTATTTAGTTTATGTTGTATTTGTTTTTTAATTGCTTTTGTAAAGGTTATAGATATGTGATATAGACTATAAGTGGGTTTTATAGTTATATTATCTACGAACCTAGTTTTTCTTATATGGTAGGGATTTAAAACGTTAGAAAGTAAAATGGTATTGATGAGAGAAGTAAATGTCACACTTGTAATTAAGTTATTCAATGCATTGAAGACAAGGTAAAAACAAGAAACAAAAGTTGAATGTTTCTTTTAAGGGATCTTGCAAAACTAGTGGTGTGATTGAACAATTGGACTCAATGGAGAAAGTGCAAAAAGGAACTCAAGAAGATTATAATGAGAAAAAAATTAATACGATAGAAAATAATAGTGTGGATATAAAAGTAATTTGAGAATACGTAAAATGCAAGATGAATGGATGTGTTAGACAACATGATGGATGAAAAATTGAATTTAATGGAAAATAAGGATGAAGTAATGCTCAAAAGCTGTAAAGAAAAAAAAAAGTAAATTTGATGAGAATAATGTAAGGGGATGTTATAAAAGTAATTCAAGAATTTGTAGAATGGAAGTAGAAATAAGTGTTATTATTGAAGATAACCAAATAGTCATGGATGAAGGTGTAGAAGAACAATTAAATTTGATGGAGGCAAATGAAGGGATCACCAAAGAGTACAACAAAAAAATTTATTGGTTACAATATAAATAACTTAGTTGGATTTCATGTGAGTAACTTGAGAATGTGTAGAATGGAAGAATGAATTAATAGGATGGAGAAAGAATCCATGTCTTTTGATAAAGGTAATCCGCAAAATCATGAAGTCATTTGTTATTTTCATTATTGGTTAATTATTTTTCTTATGATGGAATTTATTGAGATCATGGGTGTTGAACTACTATGAGTTTACTTTCTTATGGAGGATCAACATTTTAGAAAATAATTATAGTGAATTGTTCTTGAATATATGTGAGAATCCCTATATGTTACCAACACCTGTGTTATGTAAATTTTGTATTGCAAAGAAATATGCTTTTAAGAAAACATGTTTTGTTGTTTGAATGGTCAGGTTAAGCTTGTTTGCAAAGATATTCCCTAATCGTTATATGAATTATTCACTCCAAATGATAATTAATCAAGACAATTCATGCAATACATTCGTGCATATAACAATTGCTTCTCATTTACGTCGATGGGTGTTAATAATGATAAGAATTATTGTAATATTCAAAAGGGCCTATACACATTTCGATTGCAAGGTCAAGTTTATCATCATATTAATTAATTCGTACCTGATAATGACAAACCTTCATATTTACAACTGTATTTTTATGATACAGAACATGAAGTCTGTAATCGGATATATATATATATATATATATATATATGATAATTTGAATTAGACAAATTGAGACCAAACTAATTAAAATAATGGAAAGTAATCCATATTTTTTTTCAAAAGTTTACAGAATATTCCCGATTCAAAGAATCATATTACTTCTATCAATTCCAATGTTGGTGTTGCTCTAAAAGTTTATAATGACCCACTATATCACAAGTTGTTGCGATGTGGATATAAGAAAGTTCTGGTCTAGAGGCTACTAAGCGAGACATAATTGTATTTGGTCACAGTGACAAAAGTTATATAGTTCAATATTATTCCTCTTGTTATGATCCGTTACAATATCATTTGTTATTTCTTTATGGTGATAGTGGTTGGTATAAGAGAATAAATAAAAGGAAAAGGAATGAAGCAAATCCAAGTTATGTTGAAGAAAGTATAGTAACTCCAGAGAATTTGGATTGTATTGGTGAAGTAGAGGTTGAATGTAATATAATATATTCATTTGTTTTTTAATAACAATAGACATGATTTATTTTTAAGCTTTTATTCTTTATTTGTTATAGGATTGTGTTCACAGTGCAAGAGGAATATTGTTTCTTGTTGAGAATATTATTATTACAAGTTACAAATTAGACCTCAAAGTAAGTCAATTTTGTTACATTGTAGTTGTCTTTTACAACAATATGTTGTTGACATGTATGTCAAGTTAGAAACATCGTGATGAGACTTTTTACGTCAAAATCAAAATGAAATCGTGCCTAGTTTTATCAAGGTATAGTTGATAGTTTAGAAATTGATGAGAGAGAAGCATCTTAAATTGGTCGTTGAGTGGTTCTTCGAGCATCTTTCATTGGTGGTCCAAGAGATATGAGGAAAATATACATTGATTCGATGTAATTAGTACAACATTTTCGAAAGCCATATATTTTCTTAACAATAACTTGTAATGTAAAATGCTTAGAGATTAAAAATGAGTTGCAATTTAATGACAAGGCTCAAAACAAACTTAATACATTGCCGCACACATTTTTAAAGCAAAATTAGAGAAATTGAAAAAAAAATTGTTTAAAAAGCAAATATTTGGACACGTTGCAGCTTACATGAATGTTGTAGAGTCTCAAAAAGAGGACTTCAACATGCCCAGTCTTAATAATCTTGAAATCTAATTCAAGATTTATTGACAAATCACAATTCAATAACTTTGTATGTGGTGAACTTCCGATAAGCATAAAAATCGTTCCTTATATGAGCTTGTAGCCTAACATGTGATGCATGGTCCTTGTGGGAATTAGAACCCAAAATATGCTTGTGTACCATCGATGAACAAATGCAAAAATCACTATCCCAAATATTTCATTCCAATTACGACTCATGGAAAAGATTCTTACCTAAAATATAAAAGGCGTAATGATGGGTGTACAGTGAAGGTTAGAGGCTCATTTTTAAATAATCGTTGGGTTATTCCTTATAATCCCTATTTGTGTTCAAAAATTGATTGTCATTTAAATGTCGAGATTTGTTCCACTATACAAACAGTGAAATAGTTATATAAGTATATTTACAAATGTCATGATAAAATTGCATTACGTGTCACTGGTGATAATAATGATAATTGTAATAATAATAATAATAATAATAATAATAATAATAATAATAATAATAATAATAATAATAATAATAATAATAATAATAATAATAATAATAATAATAATAATAATAATAATAATAATAATAATAATAATAATAATAATAATAATAAGATTGATAAAATCAGTAATTTTCAATTAAGCACGTTGGATCTCTCATCTTGAAGCAATGTGGCGTATATATTGCTCTCCATTGAATGAGATACACTTTCCATTTGACGACCTATTCCTCCAAACACGACACCGCTCGGCCTAATCCCGTCATTAAGCCCTAAACCACTCCGTGTAGGACTTAACAACGTATTAGTCAGACTTTTGTCTCATTCACCTTGTTATACATGTTTAGGATAAGTATTATTCATTACTCATTAGTTGTGATTTTTAAAGTTAATTAAAACTTTTCATCATTTTAATATTATGAGTGGAAAACTTAATAAAATTTGCGAAAGCATTATAAAAACACATGTTGTGAAAACCAGGTAAATAGACGATCACATGAAACCAAATAGAAATACATGCATTAGTCGGGGAGTCTAGTCTCTTAACCCAATATAAACCAAAAATTAATTAGAAAGGCGTAAGTAATGAATAAACAAAATGATCACCTACAAATGTAGCATAAACCACTCACCGAGGGCTCGGAAGTAGTCATCGATCTTTTCCTTCTCTGGTTTGCTACTCAAAGTATCATATCCTACTATCATAAAAAGGATGGTGAATATAGTAAATTAGAAAGTGAATCCTGAAGACTATTCATCCGCATTTCCAATATATAAAAAGAACAGTAACTGAAAGCATATAAAAGCTATGAAAAAGATAAGTTGAAAGAAAGGTATATAAACAATTACCAAACTACTACAAAGGATAACAAATTGAGAAGTCAATCAAATCTAGGTTAGCCGACATCCTCGAGTCCCATATCCCGTGTGCCGACATTCTTAGAGAATTTAATCTCGTGAGTAGTGCTACTTATAAGATATATATATATATATATATATATATATATATATCGTTGTGTCGAGTGCCAACATCCCCAGGGAATCCAAACCCATAAGTCATGCATCTCATATAATATGAATCCTAGTTTAGAGGATTATCTAAACCTAATTGACGATGAGTTGAATGTGCATATTACATATACACTAGTATCTCACAACAAACATATTGACATCGAGGTGTACAAACACCACCATGTAATGAACATATCATATCATGCTATCGTGTAAAAGAGATGCACATTTTATAGTCAAGAACAATAAGGGAATCTAACGAAGAACGAAATTAAAATAAGGAATGCCATTCATCAAGTCATAACATAATTAAGTGAATCCAATAAAATTAAATAGAGAACATGCACTATTTGTGTCATTTAGAATAAAAGAAAGCAACAAAAACAATCCAAGTGATTGTGTATTAATATTCAAGTGGAATGAAATAGAGAGAATTGCCTTAATAGGTTTACTCACATTTCACGCAAAGTGCTAAGTTAATCCGGCTTCTCGATACCTTGCAACTCACAAATGACTCCTCGAGACTTTCCTCTTAGTTCCTGAGGTTAATTAGGGTGTCATAGAACTTTTATAAATTATTGAGAGTGGTTTGAAGTTGATTAGAAATCTTAATATTTTATATAAAAATTAATATATTTTCAATGTTTAGCGTTTTGTTGGTATCATGTGTACAATTTCACAATGCTACGCCTTTTATTGGGGCAGGGGGCACGACGTTGTGGTAGTGTTATGCATGCATGTGTACAGATGCACGACGTCACTAAGATATTGTGTGTTTAGATGCAATAGAGTCGTGCTTCTTCCCTTTTAGTTAGCCTGATGTCGTGCCAGGTGTCATGCGTGCAAAGCTAAAGTGTCGCCATGGCATCAAGCTCGGGCTGCACGTCTGTTTTGTCTATTTCAAATCGATCAATTTTTCAAATTAAATATGTATTGTTGTAAAACTCATCAAGAACATATGTAAATTTCAAAGTTCCATAACTTTGTAATTTCAAATCCAAATTCAGAACTTCTTTATAGTAAATTTAGTGCATTCTTTTTAAAGAATCTGAATATATAAACCAACTTCTCAAACTGTATCATTTACTCTCTAAAAATAACCAAAAACTAGAATTGATGTTAAACTCTTTTTGGCCAAAAAAATAGAATTTTGAAAATGGGACTGGTGTAATGGTTTGGAACCTCAATAATAATCAAAACCACTCAACAGACTCCATTATTTCCTAGAAATCAAAATCCCATTGATTCATACCCTTATTGCATCAAATTCAAAGTAGAGAGGATGAGAATTGTTACCTAGGGTTATATGTTGATATGTAGAACTTTATATTCAAACTTAGATGATAAATTTGACCCATTTCAATACAAAATTCCAGCAAAACTCCAATGCATACAGCTCTGACTTTTCTTTCTCTTAAAAATGCAATGAAGAAGAAACAACTAAGAGTTGTTTATATAACTGCTACTTCATCTTGGTATTGTTTCTCACATCCCTAGATGCATCCGTTGGGTCTTAATAACTCCTACCACGCCACTTATTTCACTTGGCTAACACGCATTTGTACACCAAGTCTTATGGGGATAGTTGATACACATATTACGGGTATATCAATGTGTGTAGAATTTTTGCTTGAAACCATAGACCTATTTATTTTGATTCACATTAAATCAATACCATAAGTTATATATATAATTCCCTAAATTAATTTCATTAATGCTAGATGACTCACCTATCACTCTCTACCGGTCTGATGGCGACATGCATCTCGAGGTGTGTCCCAGCTCACATGTTGAATGATGAATAAATAGTTCAAGTAATGATCCAGGTATAGGGTACACGCATACATCACGCTAGGCATCCATCACACAAAATAATATTTAACTCGATTTTTATGATGAGTATTGGAACTGTATACCTACTCTTGGGTCACATTAGAGTTGATGACCCTTAATTTCAAACAAATTTTCTATTAGAATTTTGGGCAATTACAAGTAATTTCGTCTTCGAAATTAAACTTGACATAATCATACTATTGACCTAATATTATTGGAATGTCCTTGAAAGTTGAGTCACTCGCCAGTCAACTCATAGTTTACAATTATTTAAAGATTATGCAATAATTTATTTAAATTCCATTCTCATTATAACTACCCTAGCCAATATTTCAAATGATATAAGCCTTAAAGCTCGTATTTCTCAATTACCACATGTGGATGCACTGACCACTTAAACGTGGGCTCAATTATCATGGTGGTGAGTCTTAAGCTTAGCGACTATGTATACATACCACATTTCAATCATAATACTTAAGAGAAACCTTTATAGGCATAAATTTTAAGGTAGTTTTGAGTGTCCTTGTCAGACAACACTATTCCCATTTTCTCATTATTAGTTTCCATTCATCTCTCCCTTATATCAACATGTACAAGCCACTATTGTGTTTAAGTCTGACATTACGAGCATAATGCATAAATAATTAAAAGGTTACCCTCGATACAGTCATTCGCCGCCTCTGGGTTTTGCTATGCCACTATGTCAGCTCAATCTAGCATATAGTTGCATTGCAGGCTGCTGATAATCATAAGGCCGCATACATTTTTGACCATGTGTTCAGTCTGTCCACATTTGTAGTACACCAACTGTCTACTCAGTGTTGTTGATGCTACTTGACTTTGCATCGACCTCTGTCTCTCTAGTGGGGCACGTGGATTTTCATTTTCCCTATGATCTTGTAAACTAATAATGCTACAGCTGACTCTTCTCTCGATCCCTTGTTGGAGGAAATTCGTAGGTTGTGGACATTGTTGACTAATGTGTCCAATATGAAGGCATATGAAACAAGTCAGTAGTCTCCTCTGCCATATAAATGCGGTTTGGGTTCGTTCCTATCTCGGTGCATCTAGGCCTTTGTCGGTTAATCTGTTCTGATTCTATGAATGCAATAATGCAAGTATTACCAGAAGTGGCAAGAAAAATATACTCACTAATTGTAAACTATAGCTCATGATGTGTTCTTCCTAACCACATCGGAGATATATCGTATAACTTATCTGCTTTGTCAACTCAGTCTGTCTTAGAGCCAATCTATGCCCCTGTCTCGATGCATACTAGTCTTTATTGCCCTGAGCTTTTTGAGACTGTTGCATTAGTTGCACTATCTAAGATGATCATCTGGCAAAGTCGGGAACGAAGAGAGGTGGATCCATGATAGTCGCAGGCAAAACTAGAAATTTACTTGTTGCCGTGGGTATGAATGAAAAAGCGTATACGTACGGTACTTTCATGGTGACTGGTATCACTAGTCCAGATCCACTAGACCCCTTGTTCATTCTATTCCATCCCTTGCCTTGCCTTTTCTTCCTAGTATTCTTGATCAAAGCGAGTGTGGTGTTAATCAAAATCACTACTAGTACTGCCACAAAAAGCATCTCCGATGATATATGTATTGTCAACGATATAGATAACTCGGGTGCTCGCAGTATAATAGCTGATCCAATCTGAGTCTCAAGTGCTCTAAGCATTGTTGTCAAGTTGCATGGGGGCAATTGATGAAACCAATTATACTTGCATCATCATGAGGAGTTCGGTCAACGCTGTCCCTGCGCGGCGACTACGTCAATCCAACGTTACACGTCTTTAATAGTAGTAACAATATGAGCCTCAAGTAATGATAATACTTCATTCAAAGTAGTAGTGATGGTGGCGGATTGTGTAAGTGCAGAAACGTGTGTCATCATCAAAGACAAGAAGTCAGCCAGCTGCCCACCCTGTGTTGGCTAGTGCTGGCGCTACCGTCGTCGCTGCCGCATGATTCGCCTTAAGTGTTATGCATGTTGATAGCGATCGCGATATCAGCTGCTACTTGACATAGCGCGTATATATGCATATACAACATAACACGTACATATACATTTCCCCAGCTCACTTTTGTTCACTTCCCAAATAATAATTTCTAGGTAAAGATCGTCAAGTTTCCATACCTAAAGTTTGTGTTCTATTCAAGTTTTAATTCATACTTGTCGAGAACATCGCTCTGATACCAATTGCATTGGTATCATAATTTGTTTGACCATAATGTTCATATAACCTATGCTCCCTATACCAACAGTGACGACTTGTTCCTCCAAACACGACATCGCCCGGCCTAATCCCATCATTAAGTCCTAAACCACTCCGTGTAGGACTTAACTACGTATTAGTAAGCTTTTTTGTCTCATCCATCTCGTTATACATGTTCAGGATAAGTATTACTCGTTACTCGTTGGTTGTGATTTTCGGAGTTAATTAAAACTTTCTATCGTTTTAATATTATCAGCAAAATACTTAATAAAATTTGCAAAAACATTATAAAAACATATACTTTAGAAACTAGGTAAGTCGACGATTACATGAAACCAAATAGAAAAATACATGCATCAGTCGAGGAGCCAAGCATCTCAACCTAATAAACAACCCAAAATTATATGCAAAGACGTAAGTAATAAATACACAAAATGATTACCTATAAAAGTAGCGTAAACTA
The DNA here is from genome assembly GCA_039657365.1 of Stephania yunnanensis. Lineage (NCBI taxonomy): Eukaryota > Viridiplantae > Streptophyta > Magnoliopsida > Ranunculales > Menispermaceae > Stephania > Stephania yunnanensis. The sequence goes on from CM077580.1 coordinate 24,419,274, forward strand.
CTCGCCGAGGACTTAGAGGTAGTCGTTGATCTTCTCCTTTCTTAGTCTGCTACTCAAAGTATCTGGACCCACTGTCATAAAAAGGAAGGTGAGTATAGTAAAGTAGAAAGTAAATGCTAAAGACTATTCATCTACATTTCCAATATATAAAGAACGGTAATTGAAAGCATACAAAAGCTATGAAGAAAGATAAGATGAAACAAAGGTATGTAAACAGTTACCAAACTACTACAAAGGATAAAAAATCGAGAAGTCACGCAAATTTAGGTTAGCCGACATACGCGGGTCCCATACCCCATGTGTCGCACTAGTAACTTCAGATATGTGGAGTGTTGTTATCCTTAAAGAATCTAACCCCGTGTGTCGCACTACTCATAAGATATCAATATATCAGCTGTGTTGAGTGCCGACATCCCTAAGGACTCTAACGCGTGAGCCGCGCATCTCATATAATAGGAATTCTAGTATGGTGGATTATCTAAACTTAATTGACAATGAGTTGAAGATGTAGATTACATATACATGAATATCTCACATCAAACATATTGACATCAAGGTGTACACACACCACTAAGAAATGAACATATCATAACATTCTATGTAGCGGACCTAAATCCCGAGGCAATCCTAGACACCGCCACGTCGCATCACACATCACCTAGCCTTGCCATGTGGCGCCCTGCTAATTTATGATACCTTGCGACTTAACAAGTTTCTTACATATTTTAAGATAAACCCTAGCTTAGCTAATTGTTCTTCATGTAATTATTAGTGATTTAATTAGCCAATTAATGAATTTATTAAGTTATAATACAATTTTACAGCGAAAGTCTTTAAGATTAAATAAATTATGCATTTTAATAGTCCTAAATCGTAGAAAACTCGGCAAAATGATATCATGTATGTAACAAAAATGACTTAAGTACAGCCAAAGATCCATATACATGTATTCAATGTTCTAATGTCCCTAAAACCCAACAAAAAAATAATTAAATACATATTGTATCAAACACGAGCCGACATAACTATCTCAGAGGTAGTCACCTAATACCTCATTACCCTTGCCCTTACTCGTCGAAGGATTTGCACTCAATCATCCAACAAAATTAGTGACTTTGCCCTTATTCCCGAACCTTCCTATAGACTCTTAGGTCCCTAATATCAATTTAAACCAATTAAAGTAGGTTTAGGTCAGATCAAATGGGTTTGTGAACCTATAACCCAAAACAACCCCTTAAGTTTTAGTAAAACTTCAATTTGATACTCATTATTGTAGGGCAAATTAAACAATGATATATTCAAAATCATCAAAAACAATAAAGAAGAAAGTTTTAGCTATAGGTTTGAGCTTTCTAGAATGGTGTGTCGTGCAAAGTTTTGATATAAAATGAAAGAGATATCAAATATTTACAAAAATAGCTCAAATTAAAATAAAAATCTGACCAACAATTTTGTAAAAATCATTTATTAAACTTTTTAGCTCGAGAATCATTATTTTCGGTCGCAAGGCAGCTAACATACCCAACAAAAATATTCTAAAAGATGAGCTCATTCTAATAAGAATTAAGAGAGTTATGCCTTGTCAAAATCAATTTTAAAAATCTCGTAATAGCATTTCAACTGTTTAATTGCAGATCATTATTTAGCTAGAAGGAGTTTGAATTTCAAAATCTCTCTAAAGACAAAAGTTGTAGATCTCTAAGTTAGCTTTCTAGGCATATGATTCGCCTCATTTTGGAGTTCGTATGAGAGAGTTGTGCTCAATTTACAAAAATTAGGTCAAGAAAATTATAAAGAACTAACATGTGTGCATCAAGAACTCATGAAACCTCAATTTTTGGCCAAAACCAGCTTAAGATTATCGTTGATCATTAAAATCAGTTTAAGAACTCTAAATCAATAAGAAAATCAGCGAGGAAAGTTTGAAAATTTGTCTTATAACAAAAGCCCTAATTTTGGGCTTCATTTTCATCAAAATGAATGGACGAGAGATAGAAGATGATTACCTAAACTCTTTATTCTTGAATGTGCTTCCTTAAAATTATTTATCTTCAATTTTTCCAGCTCGCAAATCTCCAAGAGCTCTAAATCTTCCAGGTAATTCGTGTTCTTTTTTTACATGAAGAGTTAGAGCACAAAATGTTGTTTATATAATTAGACTTATCATCAAATGTAACTCCATCATCTCTATCATCATCTTATGGCTCTCAGTGCAAGCTATCAAGCCTTAACTAACTCACACATTACTCTCATCTTGCCTGGACATCTAAACTCTAGGATCATCTGGATGATCATCAAAGTGCTCTAAATTAATTCATCCAACTATAGGCTTTGTTTAATATTTGATCAATTCAATAAAATTAGGCACATTTGTCACATGGTTAATGTATTAAATTTCATTTGTTGACACATTAGTGGTCCTACTAACCTTGACTACTCGACACTAGGTGCCCTGCACCCTGACACACATCTTGAGGCGCGCCAAAATTTACATTATTTAATGAACTAACTTAGGCTAAGGTTCTATTACACCATATGACACTAACTTAGCCTAGTCTAAAATCCTCGGGTAACTCCTACTTGATACCCGCATTGACATGCATCTTGAGCAAAATACTCATCTCACCAACTCGCCCGATAAGAATGGAAATACATGCGGTGTAATACAATAAATAATGATTTTTAACACTGCAATATAAGCAAACACCATTCATACATAACATCCACCCTCAATTCTCATGTCCATGTCAATCGAGCTGTCCACATTAGGCTTAAACTACAGCAGTTAATTCCAAGATTAATGCTAATCCTAGTTTAATTAATTTGGGCCATTACAATTCTTCCAAACTAGGGGAAATATCATCCCCAAAATTAGATCTTGAGGAATTATGGTTCACCTAATCTATCCTTATTTGGCCAAGCCTCACATACGATAGTACCATTTTACTGTTCGTTGAACACCCTGCTAATCTTATACCTATTACAAGGGACGTAATGTTACACTGAGACATAAGAACGTGCTGCTGAGCTGATAATGATCCGTCATGCTCCTCGACACCTCATCAACCTATTCTCAGCTTGATTCCAAGTCTAAGTTACCCTAACCCAGTAACCTATCACTAATGAACCCTAAACCTCTCCTATTATGTATCACAACATAATAGACCCAACAAACCATAACATATCATGACCTACCATAACATACCATGCATGCATGAACTTAAACTGCAATTATTCATAATTTTTAACTACGTAACCTAAACCTATTACTGGGACATCTCACGGCCTGGCTCAGTTACCGCATGTACCGGCTCTCGAGTCTGCACTGGTGTCACTATTGTTGGATTTGTTGATCTCTGTGGGTAGTCCATCCTAATATGACCCCTTGCTCACATTGCCAACACGTGGTCCTCTACCCTGGTCTTGTCTGCTCACTCTCTGATGCCTGGCCTCGACCTTATGATTGTCGGTATCTGCCTCCCTGGTCCTGAGTCTGTCTATAAAGTGCCACTAGTAATACAGGTACATCATAAGCTCTAGTTGTCCAATCATCGTCCCTACGACCTCGATCGTATTGTATGTCCTCTCTATCATCCTGATCTTTGTCTCTTTTTCCCAAAACTCTATCTAGTCTATCTTTCAACTACAGCAAAAGAACGCATGTCACTCCTCCACATTAAATATATCTTATGTGTGAGTGCTCTATCATACATCTCGTGTAGTATATGGGCTTTTGTGGAAACGATGGCTCTAGCGATGTCCTCAATCAACCCTCAAACAAAGTAATAATATGTAGTCTATCAGTGCGCGCGACGTCTGTGGTAAACTGTAATAGATACCGGTATCTATCCATGTATAGTAGCATCGACCGAATGCCCTATCTCAAAGCAAGAAAATCCTCTCTCAACCTTAGCTGGATCTCAATCGAAATGTACTGATTGTAGAAAATAGGTAGAAACTCAGCCCATTTGGTTGAATATGGATAAGTGTGTGTATACACTATCCACCACATCATAACATCTCGTCTCAGCATATGCCCTGATATCTTGACATGTATGCTCTCGTGAATCCATAATAGCTTGTGTAGCCTCTGATGCGCAATCAACCATTTCCCAACTATCTATGGGTCTCCACCTCACGATAATATCTGGAATCGAGTTGGATGAACTCCTTCATCACGTTAACCTCTGTTGTCATCGAAGTCTCAAATGCGTGTATCTGTGCCGGTGTAGCTATCAGCACCTAGTCATAGCTATCGTTTTCTCAACCTGCACTACTATCGGTGCATGAACCACCTCTAGAGTCTCCAGTACCACTACCTGTGTCGGTACAACTTGAATAGTCGGTGCGACTGTCGTCAGAACGACTATTGTCTCATTTGTCAACTATATATGGGTGGTAGTGAATGATGCAAGAGCCACTGTCTGTGTGCCCATCATGTCCATCAATAGCTCTAACTACCTATCATGAGCTGCGAATCACGCGGCTACCTCCAGATCCAAACCCTCATATCTAGTCTGATCGCTCGTTTGACCTACATCAGTAATAGGTGGAGTTGACTGGGCATCCATTGTGATTTACATCGAAAAGCGTACTTCGAATCACCTTTCATATACGTGTATATAATATATATAATAAAAAATAAAACGTATATATGCCCTATCGTTCCCGACATACTTTTGCTTCCTAACTAGGATTCGAAGTTTGGAGCTTCAGGTTTCTATATCTAACGTTGGAGTTTTTGTTAATTTTTATTATGTCTTTAAACTATTTTCGAGGCTATATCGAGCCTCACTCTAATACCAAACTATTGTTGCCCCAAATCCCGAGGCAAACCTAGACACCGCTACGTCGCATTTCACGTCACCAAGCATCGCCACGTGGCGGCCTGCTTAATTATGACGTCCAGTGACTAACTAATTGCTTACACATTTTACGATAAACCCCTAGCTTAGTTAATACTTCTTCATGTAATTATTAATGATTTAATTATCTAGTTAATGAATTTGTGAAATTATAATACAAATTTATAGTGAAAGTCTTTAAGATTCAATAAATTATGCATTTTAACAATCCTAATTCATGGAAAACCCTACAAAACTATACTACGTACATAAAAAAAGTGAACTAAGTAAAACAAAAGATCCATATACATGTATTTATTGTTCTACTAAACCCAACAAAAACATAATTACATACATATTGTATCAAACACGAGCTGGCGTCACTATCTTAGAGGTAGTTAGCCAATGCCTCCTTGCCCTTGCCCTTGCCCTTGCCCTTACCCTTGCTCGTTGATGGATCTGCACTCGGTCACCCAACAAATGCAATGACGGGTCCAGTGAGTTAAATCCCTAAGAGAAGTCCCCATAATATTCATGAAATAAAATTGATAAAATACGAGACATGAAAATATGACATCTGGCAACAGTAAGTCATACTCCCATGAATGTAGGCGACATATTATGAACCAAAAAAATAGTGAGTAATATAACAACACAAATAAATTAAGCAAGTTCGAAAGTAAAGCAATAATAAATAAACAATCAAATAATACGAGAAAACCCCCAACCTAAACTAGCTGGTACATCGATTAAATAGGAAAGATACCACGTATATACTGGCAAGATTTTAGTAAGTAAACCCTTACTATAGTTAACGAATGTCTAGACGCCATTTCAATTCAAGGGAACACCTTACATCCCTTCTACCTCGGTCATAGATATATTTTACCGTCATCAACAAAAGCATTAAAAACAAGCAACCCTTGCAAGTGATTTAGCCACTACCAATATATACGCGATCGAAATTAGAGTGAAACCCCATGTCTACCCGCCATCAGTTACACATCTAATCTGACATCGATAAAACAAACCATGAATTCTATAAGGAATTTCGATTAGTTTGCGTACCTTACACGCTTTAAAATCTCACTTGGGAAGTCCCGAAAATTGACTTCGCCTTCGTACCCTAACTGGCCTATCGAGTCCTAGGTCCCTAGTATCAATTTAAACTAGTTAAAATAGGTTTAGGTTAGGTTAAATGGGTTTGTGAGCCTATAACCTAAAATAGTCCCTTACGTTTTAGCAAAACTTCAATTTGATACTCGGTATTGTAGCGCAAATTAAACCACGATATATTCAAAATCAATGAAAACTATTTAGAAAAAGTTTTAGCTCTAGGTCTTAGCTTTCTGGAATGGTATGATGTGCAAAGTTTCGATATAAAATGAATGAGATATCAAAGATTTACAGAGACAACTCAAATTAGAATCAAAATCTGACCGACAAGTTTGTAAAAATAACTTATCCAAATTTATAGCTCCAAGAATCATGATTTTTGGTCACAAGGCACTAACATACCTAACGACACGTACTAAAAGATGAGCTCATTTTGATAAGAATTAAAAGAGTTATGCCTTGTCAATGTTTATTTTAAAAATATTGTAATAACATTTCAATTGCCTAATTGTACAACATTTTTTAGCTAGAACGAGTTTGAATTTCAAAATTTCTCAAAGATAAAAGTTGTAGATATCTGAGTTTGCTTTCCAACTGCATATGGTTTGCCCCATTTAAAGTTTGTATGAGAGAGTAATGTTTAATTTAGAGGTTAGGTCAAGAAATTTGTTAAGAACTAACATGCATGCATCAAGAACTCATGAACCCTAATTTCTTGCCAAAACCAGTTTCAAGCCATCATTAATCATCAAATTAGTTTAGGAACTCTAAATCAACAAGAAGATCCGTAAGGCAAGTTTAAAAACTTGGTTTATAACAAAAGCCCCAATTTTGGGCTTCATTTTCATCAAAATGAATGGATGAGATGTATAAGATGATTACCTATGCTTTTGATTCTTGAATGTTCTTCCTTAACATTTTTTATCTTCAATTTTTCCAGCTCTCAAATCTCTAGGAGCTCTGAATTTTCCAGCCAATTTGTGTTCTTTTGTTGCATGAAGAGTCACAACACTAAGTGTTGTTCATATACTTAGGCTTTTCATCAAATCTAACTCCCCCATCTCTATGACCATCTTATGGATCTCACTACGAGCTATCCAACTTTAACTAACTCACATATCACACTCATCTTGCCTAAAGATCCAAACTCTGGGATCATCTAGATGATCATCTAAGTGCTCTAAATTAATTCTTCCAACTATGGGCCTTGTTTAATATTTGATCAATTCAATAGATTTAGGCACATTAGTCACATGGTTAATGTAATAAATTTCATTTGTTGACACATTAGTGGTCCCACTAACCCTGACTACTCGGCGCTCGGTGCCCCACACCCCGACATGCATCCTGAGCCGCACCAAAATTTACATTATTTAATGAACTAACTTAGGATAAGGTTCATTTATACGACCTATGACATTAAGTTAGCATAGTATAGAATCCCGGGTAATTCCTACCGATACTCGAGTCGACACAAATTCCGAGGTAAATATCCATCACGCCTATTCGCCCGATAATAATGTGCCACACTTGTGATGCAATACAATAAATAATGATTTTTAACACTAGAATATAAGCAAACATCATTTACCCTCGATTATTATGTTCGAGTTAACTGAGTTGTCTACGTAAGGCCTGAATTACGACCATTAATCTCGAGATTAACATTATTGTCCTAAGCTAATCCGGCCTCCTGACACCTCGCAACTCGCTAATGACTTCCCGAGACTCTCCTCTAAGTTCCTGAGGTTTATTAGGGTGTCTTGGAACTTGTATAAATTATTAAGAATGGTTTAAAGTTGATTAGAAAAGTCTAGGGTTTTATATAAAAACTTAATATATTTTCAGGGTCTAGTGTTGTTGTGTCGCCTTGTACACAATGTCACGACGTCATCACAGTGCCACACATTTTATTATGGCAAGGGGCACGACGCTGTGGTGGTGTCACATCTACAGATGCACAACGACACCATGACTTTGTATGTTCAGATGCATAATGCCATAACGGAACCGTTCTTCTACTCTTTCAGTTAGCTTGGCGTTGTGCTTGTGAAACCACCACCGCTACGATGTCATGCTAGGGTGGCACCCCTATTTCATCTATTTCATTTCATGGCTCGACTCCATCGCCTTCGACCCTTACTCCACTTTGCCATGAGTCTGATACATACTCCATGACATCAAAAACGGTAGACACTTCTCTAAAATTGATCAATTTATCAAATTAGACATGTATTGTTGTAATACTCATCAAGAACATATGTGAATCTCAAAGTTCCATAACTTTGTCATTTCAAATCCAAACTCAAAACTTCTTTATAGCAAATTTAGTGGTTCTTTGCAAGGAATTCGAGTATGTAAACCAATTTCAAAAATTGTACCATTTACCCTCTCCGAAGTGTTGTTAAACTCTTTTTGGCCAAAAATAAGAATTTTAAAAATGGGACTGGTATATCGATTTGGAAACTCGATAATAATCAATACCACTCAAAAGACTCTGTTATTGCCTAGAAATAAAAAAAATCTTTGATTTATACCCTCATTGCTTCAAATTCAAAGTAAAATGATGAGAATTATTACCTAGGGTTCTATGTTGATGTGTAGAACTTGATATTCAAACTAAAATGGAAAATTTGACCATTTTCAACACAAAATTCATACGAAACTCCAATGCATACAACTCTAATTTTTGTTTCTATCAAACATGCAATTTAATAAGAAATTGTCGGACCACACCTAATTAGGGCATCTAACCGACCTAGATTCCCTTAATCCCTTGATAATCTAGCAACTTTAACCTCTCCATCAATATACAATTAAGAATAAGATCATGTAACCTTCAGTTATAAAACATTATCAACCACTAAAAGATTCTATAGTAAACCTTAAACCTTAAAGTTTGGTAAAAATTAATTTTATAATCCTCAAAGTTCACTTACATTGATCACATTATTCTTAAGATTCCTTAAAAACTTCTCGACGGCATTTGCTTTAATTTTAAACCTACACTGTAAGTCCCAACCTTCAAAAATCTTCAACAAAACCTACTCACATTTAGTGAAAATGTCGAAGGACTCACAATCTACCTCATAACAATATAAATTGCATTTACGAAAATAAATATTCATTATTACCTGATCTAAAATACTAAAAACGTTAAGCTAACATTACTTCAATTCAAGAGTTATCTCCATTTGACATTACCTCAATTCAAGAGTTATCTCCATTTGTCCTAAAACTGTTCGCGTCATTCCAAAAGAAATCCTAATCACACTTGAACCCTAAAAACACATTTATACAATATAATATATTAAAAAACCAATACATACATAGAGAAAAAACTAAGCAAGTCACATACAGTCGGAAAGCTTTCCCTTTCCGTTGTCGCCACTAGAACATGTCATTATCCAATTATAACAATTCGATAATGTCGGATAAGTAAATCCCATACTATCCAGTACACCTATAATAATCCAATACATAATAATCTAAGAGATTAAACAAGAAATATAATCCAAGGAAGTTAAATACAACCGTGAATCCATTCCGTTTTTGTTATCCGACCACAATTAGATAACGTTATCCGAAAGTGGTAAGTAAAAAATAATGACTCATGCTCGGAGAGAATAACCAATCAACTATCGTACCTCAAGTCTATCAAAGTATGATCCGGTCTAATGTGATCTCATGATAATCAAGTGATGCAAAGTATCAGTGACTCTAGCCACTCAAGCATAATATAATTCTACCCGGTACACAATCAGCTAGACACTACAAGTTCTACCCTGTAATATACAGTCATGTAGTTTAATATACCCTGTGTATACAGACAGGTAGGCAATAAATAGTTCTACCCCATAATACAGTCAGGCATACACTATAAGGAGACTCGAATTGTCTTATCCTCTCAACCTGTGTATGCATGTACAACAAAGATGCAATATCAAGGTCAATGCAATTTATATGAAATTATAGTCATACAATGTAAGGGTTACTATGAAATGTACTTAACTTTACAAACAGCCAACTTCGAGCTTAATTCTCGAGGTTCCTAGAGCATCGGATCACCCTGAAAATTCTTCCAATATCTTCTATGTATATCCAATTATATTATGGATCAAGCTTCAAGTGAAACCATATCACAAAGCCTAATGAAAATCGCAGTCAAAGTACGCTTGAGAACAATTTCCAAAAATATTAATTTATATATAATGATTTCAACTAACTTTCAACTAGCCAATTGGGGTAACTTTTTATCCCTGAAAACCTCCATATTTGTCATGATGACCTGAAAGGAACTTGTAGTACTCATGACATACTTTCTATGGGTCTCAAGAACACTTAATTTGCATCACCGACGGAGAAGTTATGAATTTCCTCATATGACCTATCAATTATGCAAACTTTATTTATTTTGAACTAAAAAGCTTCTCCAAATCTTTATGGACCGATTATGTTGCCATACTTAGCCAAACTTACACTAATTTAGACTCAATCTCAACCTCGACCACTACCAACTGATACGAAACTCAAAACAAGACCTCGCACAAATTTCATCTCATTTCACACTACATTCGATCCTTATTTGCACGCAAATTGAGACATATACACCTAACTAATAGCCACGATATCGTCCATTATTTACTTCCTCGATGATCACACTACACATATCTCGAGGCTAATATAAGGTACACTTTTATTTAATTCAAACTATAGGATTGATTTATACATATTTATATATAAATCATATATAATATATATATATACACACCTATATATTCATGGCTATAAATTTGCTACGCACGCCAATGATCATCCTCGGTCGTGCACACTATTGTACATCTCACTCGTCTTACCCTCGACCCCTTGTGTCACTTGGTGTCCACCAACTATTAATTATTTTGTTAAATTTCATGATTATCTCTTCAATTTATATCCAAATTAAATTTCAAAGAATATCCAAAAAATGTGCTCCAAAACTCATGGACACCGTGTATACACTCTATTAGACCCTCTAATTCGTGTTGAAATAGTGTATAATACATCAAATAGGCACACATCACACAAAAATAATATTAAATTTATGATCTTCGATCCGTAACATGTGGGTCCCACCTCATATACCTAAAACTCAAATTAAATCTAAAAAATACTCAATTAGTTGCCTAGTCAAGTTTATAAAATTCTCATGACACAAAACCACTAACTAAGGGTGGTTTATATAGCTTCTACTTCATCTTGGTGTGTTTGTCACATCCCTATATGCATCCATTGGCTCTCATTAAGTCCTACCACTCCACTTATTCTACTTGGCTAACACACAATTATACACCAAGTCTTATGGGATGGTTGATAGCTCATATCTCGAGGTATATTAATATGCATAGGGTTTTTATTTGAAACCATAGACCTATTAAGTTTGATTCGCATTAAATCAATGTCGTATGTTGTATATATAATTTCCTAAATTGATTTCATTGATGTTAGCTGACTCACCTATCACTCTCTACCCGATCTCATACTTACACGCATCTCGAGGCATATCTTTGCTCGTGCTCGAATGATGAATAAACATACCAAGTAAGTTTGGGTACAATGTACACACATACATCGCACTAGACACCCATCACACAAAAAATAATATGTTTCTCAGTTTTCTTGCTGAGTGTTGGAACCGTGTACCTGCTTTTAGGCCACATTACGAGTTGGTGACCCTTAATTTTGGAAAATTTCACTATGAGATATTTGGGCCATTACACTCCTATGCTTACATTACAATTACATCTTAAAGGAAAACATTTGATGATATTAAAAAAAGTGATGCAATAGAAGATATCGTTAAGAAGGAATGTGTATCATCTTCAATGTTAACGAAATATTTTGAAAGAAATAAAGTAGATACGTTTGCACAAACATTGTTCTACAAAGAACTCATTAGGCATTATGTATGAAATCGAAGAAATAAAACATGGACAAAAAAACGTGGAAATGTTTTAAGTAGGATTATTGCTGCCAATCCCATAGAGGGCGAGAGATAGGCAACATCAATTACTAAACGAACCCCAATTTTTGAGATTTTCTAGTTTTTTTTGTACCAATAGGTGAAATGTATATATTGCCCTTAATATATAAAGGGTTTTGTCTCAAGCATACCCCAAATCTATCAATCGAAAAAAATAACACATCCATCTACTATTCGAACCTCTCGACTCCCACACACGGGAATCTTATTTTTCAGGAAAATAATGGTGAATTATCAAAGGATCGACCAAGTAAATCCATTTTCTTCTCTTTTATGTTGGTTCGCTGGATTGTTATGCGTGTTTTTAAATTGCTCACATTGTTTTCATTTTTGAATTTGGTAGGGCATCGAGTTTTGGATAAATCGAGCAAAATAATCATGGAAAACACGGAGGATGTGTCATATCGAATCGAAGGAGAGCAAAATGAGGTAAGATTTGAAGTATTGTAACGATTTACATGTGCATTGTAAATTTTCTTGGTTAGTCGTGATTGTTGGACACACAGGGCCTAAACGTGTAAAATGCCCCTTGGCCCTATTGCGCCATATGTCTTGCACTCCACTCGATCAAGTTCACCCACTATGAATCAACGACTTTCGACTGGAAGTGATTTTTACCAATTGTTAGCTATCAGCTGCACCTGTCTGATACTTTCAAATAGGTTTCAATCATAATTGACTGAAACCTATTTGTATGTATCGGAGCTGAGTCTCCGCACATCATATAATTAATGAAATATAATTGTTATGCCATTGTTCTGTGTTTATTAGTGATTCTTTTCCCGCTTGTAGGTTCTTACCGCAATTCCTATTGAAGAGATAGGGTGTGAATTAAGCAATGACTTCTCGGACTTCACCGAGACCTTTAAGCTTGCCATGTCATTCGACAATGGAGAAGAAGTACTGAATTGGGCATAATCTACAACTAAGAAATGTGTATTTTGGTCATCATATTGAAGTTTGATGCTCTAATTGGTAGGAGAGCTAGATAGTCCATTGGATTTGAGAGGTATGGTGCATATGCACTTAAGATGTCTAAGGTGAAGAAGTTGAAGTTGGCTGCAAAGAATCTGTGTAAAGAAAAGGATGGGGCCGAAGCTGAGTAGAAGCCTACAGAGAATGCTTCGAAGAAGTGTGGTTATCTATTCAAGTTTAATGTGAAACATGCATTATATGATAAGTGGCATGTTACTGTTATGTGTGGGGTTCACAACCACAATTCTCAAATAATTTGATTGGCCATGCATATACCGGAAGGCTTACCAAACTGGAGAGGGTCATTCTAGAGGATTTGAGCAAGACTAGTGCAAAGCCTAAACATATTCTTGCTAGCATTAAGGACAAGAATCGAGAAAATGTGACTATCATCAAAACCATCTACAATGAAAGGGCCCGATTGAGAAGGATTGAAGCTCAAGGCAAGACAAAGATATAAATGTTGTTTCAAAACTTAGATAAGCATGGATATGTTGAGCAACACATGTGTTTTGAAGGATCGAACATCATGAAGGGCCCATTCTTTGCTCACCCTACTTCCTTGTAGCTTCTTCAGTGCTTTCCTCATGTGTCGATTATGGACTGCACCTACAAGACTAACAAGTTTAAGTACCAATTGCATCAGATTATCGGCGTCACTTCCACTAGCATGACTTTCATTACGGCGCATGCATTCTTAGCCAAGGAGAAGATGATTGACTATGAATGGGAGTTGAGGAAGTTTAGGGAGTTATTGGTAGGGTGGATATAGACTGGGGTGATATTAACCGATATAGATCAAGCTCTCATAGGGACACTTGAGGAAGTTTTCCCAAGTTGCACACACTTGCTATGTGGTTGGCACGTGAATAGAAATGTCCATGCTAGATAAGAGAATTATCTTCTAATCAAGAGGACTACAATAGATAGTATGGGATGTTGATGGATGTGGTACATGCTTCGACAAAATTATCATACATGTTCGGGACACATGGTTGTGTCATAATTAGAAATTTGTTGATGCATGAACGGATAAGGTCTTGCATTTTAGCAATGCAACAACTAATCGGGCGGAGGGTGCGCACTCTACTTTGAAAAAAGATTTGGGGACTTCGTAGGGGCACTTTGGGGATGTGTAGAGGTCCATACACATAGTTCTTGACCACCAACAAAATGGTAGTCAAGGCTTCATTCAATCGGCCCATGCATCTTGTTGCATATCAGTATGAACATCACATTTTTAGCAGCATTGTTGGGTATGTATCTCGGTACGCATTGGATGAGATCAACAAGGAATCGAATAAGGTTAACGATGGTGTTGGCCTCGATAGATATCTTTATGGATGTGTGTTAAGGGCCACTCAAGGGTTGTTGTGTGCCCACGATCTTGCAATTCATATGTTGGAAGGTAACCTAATTAGTCTTGATGAGGTGTTACACATTGGAGGAAATTAAACTTGAACCCGGTCAAAGTTAGTGAAGAAGAACAAGATGACCATAAGTATCTTATAGAGATCAAAGCAGCTGAGTCTAAGTTTCGAAGCGGAAATGCGGAAGTAAGAACAAAAATTATCCAAAAGTTGAGGGAAATCACATGCCTAGCTATGATTGTCATTTCCATACCCAAAGAGAAAACTAAGACTAGGGGATGACCTCGTAATGGTCAATTGGGCCGAACAAGAAGAAGTCCAAAAAAGAGAGAAAAATGGAGAAAGTTGAGAAATCTACAACGAGGACTACATCTTCTTTTAAGATGGTCGATGCTCGAGCTAAGGCTGTAGATGAGGCACAGTCTTTTGCTGATGATGCTCATTTTGTTAGTCGTTAGGTGTTTTTGGAGGAGGTTCTTGCTGATGCGATTCTTATCGATGAGACTAGGTCAATTACCGAACCTTGACCCACTCAAGAGTTTATGGTTAATGATTCCAATTATGTAGATCCATCTTTATCTTCAAACAATGATGGCGAGGGAGGGGTAGTGAGAGGGGGAGGGGAAAGGGATGCAGTTGAGCTACTACATCGATTCCATTTGCACCACCTAGGCAATCAAAGACCCGATCTCAAGTGGTTGCTGGGTTTATTGATCAAATACCAGATTTGTGGTTACCATTCAAGCTTGAAACGAGGAATGTGGAATCCAATGGGAATTGTGGGTATTGCATAATAGGAGAGGCATTGGGGTGCGAAGCTAATTCTGGTTGGATAAGGGTGAGGAGGGAACTTGTGCGAGAGCTTAATAGTCATAAAAATTTCTACATCAATGTGTTCCAGGTATAAGAAAACTTTTACACAATTAGAAATTTCATCAATACGTTTCAGATGGACTTTGCAACGGGTTCTTCTTGGCTCACATTGCCAGACATGGGCATAATTATTGTCAATTGTTATGATAGGGCATTTGTTTCATTATCTCATGCTGGGTTTACGACTTGGTTTCCTGCCTTACAAGAGCTTCCTCCACTACTTGAAAGACAAGTCATGTGGTTGTGCTTGGTTAACATAAATCATTTTGTTATGGTAAGCTTTTGAATATAGATTTAATGGTATTTGAAATTTTAATTATGACTTTAGAAATTACTTAACTGTTTCCCAATTGTAGTTACGAATGAAGGACGACGCACCTCTACCTCCTATATCTAGTCAATAGGATGTATATGCGTTACATGAAAGTAAGACTTGGTTGGATGGGTTGAATGTTATGGCGAGACCAACACAAACTGAACCAACAGAGATGATAACTCTCGATTGATATGTTGGTTGTGTTCTTTCTGTTGGCAAGACAATGATTTTTTGGAACATACACCTTTTTTGCGTATATGTTGGTTGTGCATTTTTTTGTCTTAGACATTGATTTTTTTTTGTACATTGGTGGGTATAGTAAATGTAGTTGTTCATTGTATGAAATGCTTTAACACTGGTCTCCAAATGTTGAACATGTTTGGTACAAAGTTTTATGTTGGTTGAAATTATTTTTTTGAACAGTCAAAAAGATTATTGCAAGAATTTTGCAGGTTCTGAGTTCTCTTGGTCTGACAGGTTCGAAATTTGTTCTCGTATATCGGTCGTCCCTGTTCGAAACGGTAATATAGTTTTTGATCATATGTGCACGATTAACTGGTCATACCCCATTATAGTTCTAAGTGTACCTCATATTTGCGAAGTTAGAGGAAACTCATAATACTTCGGAACTTGATCGTCCGTGACTCCATGTCCAATATCAGTTAATCAAAACCAAAACCAGGAAAAAGACTTTTGGTAACCTTTGTCCGTTAAACTGTTCATACCGCATTATAGTACTAAGTATACCTCAAACTCCATTGTTGCATAAGTTTTGTAGGTTCTGAGTGTTCTCTATCTGACAGGTCTAAAATTTATTCTCATATATCAATCAGCCTGTTTGAAACGATAATATAGTTTTCGGTCATATGTGTCTGATTAACAGGTCATACCCCATTATAGTTCTAAGAATACCCTATATTTGCAAAGTTAGAGGAAACTTATAGTATTATGGATCTTGATCGTCCGTGACTTCGTGTCTAATATCAGTTCATTAGAACCGAAACTAGAAAAAACTTTTGTAACCTTTGTCATACCCTATTATTGCATGAATTTTGCAGGTTCTGAGTGCTCTCAGTCAAACAGTCTAAAAGTTGTTCTCATATATCGGTCGACCCTATTCGAAAAGCTAATATGATTTTCGGTCACTTGTGGTCGTTTATTTGGTCGTACCCCATTATAGTA
Source organism: Stephania yunnanensis (assembly GCA_039657365.1). Taxonomy (NCBI): domain Eukaryota; kingdom Viridiplantae; phylum Streptophyta; class Magnoliopsida; order Ranunculales; family Menispermaceae; genus Stephania; species Stephania yunnanensis. The sequence goes on from CM077580.1 coordinate 24,435,972, forward strand.
TTACGCATACTCCACAAATTTGATAGTTATACATCATAAGATTCCATGCAATTATAATTTCGATCATGTTTGACCGAAACATAACAATAACTATCGATCATGGTGTCGAAATGCAACAAACAATATCGGCCAAATCTAGCCGATATAGTTACATACTTTACTGCCTTGCAAGTCCGCTGGCAATAATATATAGCAATGAAAATATCATGAGTGCTATGAACATACATTCAACAACAATAGTAAGGCGAACCATTCTCAAATTATATGAAACAGTTAAAATAAGGTTCATAAAGTTTAAAAGGATTACCAACACCTAAATATATTCCCTAACTTCTATGGCATGTTCAACGCTTATCTAATGAGCCATATCTGCAGTAGTAGATGTTGTAGCTCCATCGCTTTGGGGGTTGCGGCAGTCACCATGTCTTCATCTTCCTCTTCTACTCCAGATAAAAATATGATGATCACATCCACCATTGCAATTGCATTTTTAGCTGTAACATTGGTCTTAGGCATCGATCTGAATCGCAATGCATCGTCAAGTGCTTGACGGTTACGCTATCAATGAAATAATGCGAGTAAGTAAAAGCAAAACAAACAACAAATTTGAGTCTATAAGAAAAATAAATTTATATTAAAGTACCCTCGTATTTATCATTCACCCCGGTGACCTATTTGGGATTCTCAGCAAATTAATGGCTCAATGACTCAAACCATTAAAGGTATCATGGTGCGGCTTTCCATGAAAATACAACCATCTCATTACGTCGTTCTCTAGCAATGAGATGGTCGTCCTCTCCTCCCAAACTTGGGGGTTATAATCGTACTTCATTGAGTATGTATGGGCTAATTTGCTCTTTTGTATATGATTTTTTTGGAATGCCTTGAACATATCCCATTTGCCTCAACTCTCTTGCAGGATCGTGCGGTTCAATGACATCCATAAACCTCATCGAACCTAAATAGAAGGCTATTTCGTGGACTTAAGGCGTTTTCTTCTTAGTTGTATGCTAAAACACCTAGAGGAAAATAAAAATTAGGTAAAATGTAATTTAGAAGTGTAAGTAATTGTAGTGTAGGTGCATCACCTTTCGGGTCATAATCTATCCACTCGCCTCCTAAAGTCTATGAGAAGCTCCAACGTTAGCCTCGACTCAATCTTATTATGCCACCTCTTCACGCGTGGCATTCCAACTTTGTAGTCAGCACGGAGACGTGGTTTGATGAATGGTAGGCGATGGTACATCTAGCTCTGCATAAAAGAAATGTTACAAACAAAGTAATTTAAATATAAAATTTAAATGACTTATTCATTACTTTACCTCTAAGAAGGTCATATATCCGCAAATTTATGTGACCCCGACGTGACTTGCAATGCCCAGCTGACGGTACAAATAAGCAAGTGTTGCTCCACCCCATCCATACTGACCAATGCTATCCACATCATCCAAAAGCTGAATGAGAGTGAGGGGGCCTCTCGTACCAAACTTATTCGCAAAAAGGGTGGCTCCAATTAAGTATAAAATGTAGGCTCTAGCTAAGCATTCGACGGGGATACACGTAAAGCCATTTCTTCCTCTCGAAACCTTTTTCTTCCTATTCATTTTCCTCATCCTCTTCATTTAAAAGTCTTTTAGTTGGGAACTACAAATCGTTCCTTCAACCATGCCAACCTCACAGTCAGGCCAGGGCATAGTCTTAATCTTTTCATCAACTTCATCAACTGAAATCCCTAATAAATGGCTTACCATAGCTGTCACCTCAATTCGCTTCTTTGACTTCACAACTACTGTCTTTCTAGTGACATGAATTCGAAAAAGGACCCGCACATCATCTAATGTGATTGTCATCTCTCCAAATGGCAAGTGGAACATGTTGGTCTCAGGCTTCCTCTCTCAACAATGCCAGAGATTAACACCCGATTGCTTCCTTCATACGAGATATAACTTAAAGGTTCTAAGCCACTATCTGCAATCAACTTTTTCACCATTTCCTTCTTCCGGTGTATCTTGATAGTCTGTCAAACTGAAACTTAAGAACCATGGTTGATGCATTTGAGGAATCCTCGAGACTACAAAAGAATTTGTACCAATATTAAATAAAAAAGAACCTCAAACATTTCATAACTTAACTAAAGTATAGAAATATGTACCTTGTTCCTCCAAATGTATAACAATACATATGGTGGCGAAATGATGGTAAAAGCTCTAAAGTGGTCGGGCCACCAAGAAATGAAGTGGCCATTTCATCTTCTGCATCTGATGATATGCTGGGGGAGTCTGCACCCTCAATGTCAATAGCATTATCCTCGGAACCTACACCATCCGTTGGTGTACGACTAATCTCAATACCATCCCTACTCGCACCCCCAGGTGTGAGACCATCTCTATCCCCAACAAAAGAACTGCAGACCCATGCTCCACTTTAGTCTCACCCGGTCACATGTCACTTTCATTGGTTTGCTTGGCCCATTTGCATTTGGGTTATGGATTATTCTGATCCACTTTCTTCTTATGATTCGATAAAGTAGGATGTTTCCATTCAAGAGGGGTAGCCTCCACTTAGGACGCTACCATACTACCTTATCTAGCCTTGCCTCCCCTCCCACCCCGCCCTATAGTCGGAGACCTCCCTGATGGACATTTCGTTCTCCTTATGCCTCAAAAAGACGTAGTACTGCTACAATAGTAATATAACTAGGCATAAGAAATTAAACATAAAACTGAGATTTCATGAGGTTCGGAGATTATGATTAAAATAATACAATTGATATCGGACGACATAAACCATAATGTATATATAGGTTATGGTTACGGGTAGCTGTAACCCATGTAGAGGTATCGGCCATATATGACCGAAGTACAAGTAAAACTCTCGGTTCAATAGTTTCAAATGTAATAGGCCCAACACGGTTCGACACAGTCATGCCATATGCACACATTTAAGCCTTGTGAGGCCGATGGACTCGGGAAACAGTTTCTTAACCCTATAAAACCCACACCCAAATCACACCAGCCAAAATCAAGAGAAATACAACCAAAATACATGGAATTTCATCATAATCAAAACCCCTAACATTTCAATGAAAATAAATTACCTAATTAAGTGACAAAATGCAAACACCCCGCACTACAAAAAAACAGCAGATCAGAAACGGAAATTTCCGTCTCTGATTTGCATAAATTCCATCTCTAATTGAAATCTGCAATGGGATAGAGACGGAATTTATTCCGTCTCTAAAATCGTCGTCGCTGATTCAACCAGAAACGGAAATGTGATTCCGTTTCTGATTTAGAGACGAATCAGAGACGGAATAAATTCCATTTTTGATTAGAGACGGAATAAATTCCGTTTTTGATTAGAGACGGAATAAATTCCGTTTCTGATTATTTCCATCTCTGATCCGTTGCTAATCAGACACGGATCAGAGATGGAATTTGATTCGTTTCTGATTCATGTATCTATTCCTCAAAAATTAGAGACGGAAATAGCAACGGAATCTCTGGATTCCATTGCTATTTCTGTCTCTAATTTTCGTTTTTGTTTAGTTTTTAAACATAAACTCAATCCAATTGGTTCTCCAACCTATAACTTGAAAATAAAACCATAGGACCTACTCCATCGCCTGCACCCCCTCTAACAACTCCTTGGGGGTGTTAACATCCCCAAAAAAAGCAAAATTTGACATTCATACATCGATAATATATATCAACAAATATTCAAATGAGAGAAAAAATGTAAAATTCAAAATCCGAAAAAGATTTATATATCCACGAAAAATTGTCAAGTATAATAAATGCTCCAAATTTCTAAGTATTCACAAAAACCACCAATCATATTGTTCGACAACCACAAAAAAACTTACAATCCTCTAAATATGCACAAAAAGAATTATCAATCTAAAAGTCACGTAAACAACTATAAAAGTTACATGATATGCTTTAAATTCTTCATCTCTCACTTGAAAATCAGATTATGGCAGGTATTGTCACAGGGATATGGGCAATCAATGGCACTAACTCCCACTCGATCGAAGAACCAGTCACCTACTGATAGGGCCACGCTCTGCAAATATTGCAAAATAGATTAAACTCATGATAAAAAAAATGAAACTGCAAAAAGACTATCTCCATTTACAGTGCAAAAGAAAACAATATATTTTACTATAATTTCCGACGGTACATGGCTACTTGTGTGTCCAACTAATACAATTTATTAAAAGGGGGAATCTGAGAACCTACCTAACTACATGAACAAAGAGCTTTGCTAAAGCACAATTACGAAAATGTTTTAAGCGCTAAAGCACGACAACATGCCAGCAAAAGGAAAATTCGAATCATTTCATTAAAAATGTCTAATGATCATAAAACTATATAAGGTGAAAACAAAGGGAATACAAAAGGTACAAAGATCCATAATATCGAGCAAAAATTAGAAGAGAACATAATATGTTGAAAATTCTGAATTACTTTAGATGTGTAATACATTTTAAATAAGCTCAACGACTTTTGCATGAACTGACCTAGCATGAAGACCATTCATGTGCCCCGTGTTATATATTAATTAAGACAATGAAAGAAAGAGAAACATATATATTTAGAGCTTACACCGACCAGAGTCAATGTGCAGTAACTTTGGATAATTTCTTGGAACTGAATTCACTTATAATTTAGAAGTAACAGTAATAAGCCAAAGTTTAGTGTTCAGTTAGTCTTTGAGAGGTTGATTTCAATGGGCAAGAATCACATTGTTTTTCGCATTACGTTTATTTTATTTGCATACATGTTGTCTATATTGTATGGTAAAGATTCCTACTTATGGATCTAGTTGCAGGGATATGTATGGATCTTTTTTCTCTTGGTGAAGGGATATGGATCTTTCAAGTAATGCTTGTCATCCATTTCAATTTCGGACTGAGCTTTAGAATATGATTTTAGTAGCTGTTGCTCCACATCAATTTAATAACCTACTCTAACTATTCTTATGATTCAATTCTAGCTATAGGAATATGCATGGATGTTTCAAGTTATTATTGTCATTCATCAAAATTTTTTCTATCTACATATGTTATTTTAGGCCTTACCAAAAATAGTGAATAAGTGCAAATAAAGTAACGTTTTAGGTATCAAATTAATGTGAGGTGTGAGGCATGGGACTCACCTGATTAAGTGCTACAAGGCAAAAGTAATGCTGGCAGTCCTGTAATAAGAAATTTAAGGGAATTGTGATGAATGATGGAAGCCAATATGAAGAAAATATGGTGAAGAGAATAGTGAATGAAAGCAGCAATGTGAGCAAGTGCATCTTGATAGTATTTTGATAGCAAGTGAGCTAGACAGTAAGATAATAATCAAAAGGACACAAGTGAAATCTTGAAAGAGATACTGCAGCGTTCCACCTAAAAAGAAAAAAATAGATAATGTAGGAGTTTAACTATAAAGAGAAAGTCGCGGATTCCTGAATAAAAAATGATCTTATTATGATGTGAGGCAGTGGCACAAATGAGTAGCAAGCTAGGCCTACTTTGAAAGATAATTTATTGACTCTAATAAAAATAGTTTTTTGACAAAAGCACCACATCGGCCTTCTTTTTGGCCCACTCTTCATCCTTAAAGGGGTTCACCCATAAATTAAGCTCAGTTACATTGCCTGTAGTCCTGTGTCTCATTAACTATGGTAGTCCTTTCTATCATGAAAAAGAAAAAATACGTGCATTCCAAAGCAAGAAATATAATTTTTTTCTACTCCTCATCAGATGCAACAAAATCTGAGAGCGCGATGTTGTAAAATGTTAAAAATGCTTAGACAACATGCAACAATACGTACTCAAAGAAAAGAGCAACGAAGAAGGAAAGGAAGTTAGTTGAAGCACTATAGGGGGGTTAGATTATTTGGAAAGTCATATATATATGTTGGTTTTCTTGAAATGTTAGTTTTCTTTATGTAGACCAATATCATGTATATTACTTTCATTTTAGACAAGCAACAGATAAATTTTTTTTTGAAGTTTATAATTTTAAGACCTACTCCAAAATCACGAACTTGCACATAATTCTTTCTTTTCTTCTTTATTGGAACTTACTCAGAACTTTTTATTACTAAACATGTATTAATATTAATTTTAATACTAACATGAGAAAGTGGAATAAAACCTTGTTCAGGTTTCATATATATCTCAATCTGCTAAGTATACGTAATATGGCATGTTGAAACAAATTTACTACAGCTTTCGAACTACTCTTTCATTTTTCACTTTTCCTTTATTCCCCTTTCGGCTTCTCTCACAATGAGTGGTTTAAACATGAAGCCCCACTTGCCCTTCCCCTTACACATTACACACAGAACAAGGTCCTTCCTTAATTTCAAAGAGATTTTAATGGAAGAATCACATTGGTTTAAACATGTCTACCATTCGTTTTTTTTTTCTTTTGCTTGAGGGGAAACTACATTATTCTATATAAAAGTATGTCATAAGTACATATTTACAGGTGCAGATGTTTACAAAAATTCTTTGGAAGGACCTTTACATCGGTCTGATTATTCTTTAAACAATGATCAATGGTGTAGACCCTACTAATATCCCGACCCCAGAAACTCAAAGACTTGATATTTTATGGCATTCCTTAACATTCTTTACACTAAACCAGTCCAATTCTTTAACCAATCACTAATATCAGTCACCATCATTGCTTTGCAGTAGTAATTCGAAGGATTAGAACCGAGAAAACAAAACGAATAAAAAAAAAGCAAGTGTACATATTTAGAACATAAATATTTATAGTCCAGTTCTAATTCAATGAGACACCAAGCATCAAGTGCTATATTGCCATGCTTAAGGTGGAGAGCCTACCTTGTACAACACCAATTGTCAATTGAACACATATTGAGCTCAAAAGATCAATCAATATAATGACGACGGATCTATCGACACTGTGACATTCTATGAAAAAGTGGAGCAACAACATTGAACAAAAATAGGAAGGCATTCCAACAAATTGAACGAATCAGCAGAAATAAACATAATAGGAAAGTTAGAATAAGACACTACACAGTTAGTGAAGAAAACAGAACCAAAGACATGTGAGGCATGCTGAACGTTTTGAAGGAAGCAAGTGAACCCGACGATCAAGTTATTAATGCTTTCGTAAGTGCACAAAGTTATTTCAGTCCCACTGCAAAAAAGAAAAGCCAATTAGTAATCAAAGTAAAAACATTTAAACCTTCTAAATTTAGTGAATAAATGCATACCTATACATGTGAGGCATGCTTAGACCTTGAAGGTAACCTCGTTGACCTTCTGGAAGGAACATGTTCCTTTAAATTTAAGCAATACTGGTAAATCTCTTCATCAGAAAGTCCTACACTATCCGAAAATGATATTGACAAGATTGGAAATAGAGATATCAGTGAAGTACCAAGGAAATGTACTTTGTCAGATTTCGGTGAATTACAATTCCAATTCACCCTTCCCCAAAATATGTGGATTGCATTATAATTTCCGAACAGAGAACGTCTTACAGAAGCTAATCGTACCAAGCACTCCAAAGCCTTCAACAAAAAAGATAAGAAATCAAAGATACCTTTGTACCATAAGAAAAAATTGCATGACATGAAAGGAGACAAAAGCCCTTCTTAAGACATTAAAAGTACTGAAATTGCATGACATGAACTTGACCTCTTCATATAAATTTCATATTGAATAGCAGAAATCAGTGCAATATGAAGAACAAGAATCAAAGAAATATTTGAATCAAATTTATATGAAACGAAACTCGATATTGTCGTTGTGAGAGATAATAAACAAAGACCAAAGTGTATTGATTCAGAGCAAACTAGCTAATCTGTTGGTGGCAGAGATAATTGTATATATCGGAACAAAAATGGAAATTAATCTGTTGAAGAAGGTTATACATATATACGTACCCATGCGTAAAGCTCCAATCGCAGCGACGGGTAAGGGCTTCGAAGGCTCCAATCTCCGGCAGACGGCGACGGCAGAGCCGGCGGAAGCCCCAATCGCAGTGACGGCAAATAGTTTAGGCCTCGGTGATGACAGAGCTGCCAGCAGCCCCAATCGCAGCGACGGCCAAAAGTTTAGGCTAGGGAGAGAGATTATGGTAGAGAGAGAGAGCGGTGAGAGAGGGAGAACTAGGAAGCATCGGTGAGAGAGGGAGAACTGGGAAGCTTCGGCGAGCGGTGAGAGAGAGAGAGAGAGAATGAACAGAGATCGACCTATGCACTCGAGAGAGCTAGGGAAGTGATGGGAGCGGTGAGCAACACATCGAGCAGAGGGCAGAGAGCGGTGGATCGATCGGTGAGCGGAGAGATAGTAGAGAGCGGGGATCGGAGAGAGAGTGGAGAGGGAGCAGAGATCGATGAGCGGTGAGTGGTGACCGGGCGCTGAGAGCAGAGACCGGGTGAGAGAGAAGGCGGAGAGCGTTGCGTTTAGGGTTGAGCGAGAGAGAGAGAGAGAGAGAAAAAAAGAGAGAAAGAGAGAGTGAGAGTTGTCTTGATCCCCATTTTTGAATCATCGAGATCGAAGCACGCACGAATCTCGAGACGCAACGGACGGTTGTCAAAAATTAAAGTTTTGGTGGAAAAGTTGCACCATTTTTTAGAGACGGAATTAAATTCCGTCTATATTTTCGTCTCTATTTTCGTCTCTAATCCGTCTCTGAATTAGTCTGTCTCAATTTCGTCTCTAACTACTTTTTTTAGCAACGGAACTTAATTCCGTTGCTAATTCCGTTTCTAAATATCGTTTTCCTCGTAGTGCCGCTGGTCGTTCCTCTTACTCGCTCACCTCTGCCAACCATAGATCTTAGCCTACCTCATGCACCTTCCACCTCAATGCAACGATCATAGTGATCAAAACTAGCACAAAAATTGAATGTAAGGAGTCGAATATCTAGGGTTCCAAAAAATGGATGGGAGAGATGGAGGTTTTTTGTTTGGTTGAAAATAGGAGCAATGTTGGAATTTTTCAAAAGAATTGGGGCCCAGTTAGTAAAATATTTCAAATATGGGATACACCTTAGCAATGGGGTCCATTTAGTAATTTATGGGGTCCTTTTAGTCGTTGTCCGAGAGATATTACATGCATTTATTATTGAATCATGTAAAAAGTTGTACTTGATGGAGAATTAGTTTCTTCTTTTCAAGAAGCAGCATTGTTACATAGGTTGATGGATGCCGACAATAGTTCATAATTATGTTTGGAAGAAGTTTCTAGGTATCAAATGCCATAAAAACCAATAAGGTTATTTGCAACAATCTTAGTTTATTGTAATCTTGATAATCCAAGTTAATTATGGAAAGAGTTTGAGCATAAAATATGTGAAGATTTTTTCATTTGGGTAACAATAAATCTTTAAGTGAAAGTAAAGGATTAGAACATATACGTTACATGTTAGAATCAACAGGTAAGGATGTTACTAATTATAATTTCTTGCAATCTTCTACCGGAGTCGACTAGTTTGATAATATGGAAATCAATAAAGAATTAGAGGTTAAAGTTTCTTATGAAGATCAATTACTCATGTCGAGTCTAAACTATAGGTAAAGAAGTTCATATGGTTCGATTATACAAAAGGTATTAAATAATGATAATGGAACATTTTTTTTATTGATGGCCCAAAAGGTACTGGTAAGAATTTCTTATATAGAGAAATATTACTTTTAGTTAGAAGTAAGAAATTGATTGCTTTAGCAACAACATCTTCTGGAGTCACAACATTTATTTTACTAGGTGGTCGAATAGCACATTTGAGATTCAAAATTCCCTTAAATGTAAGAAATAATAGTTTATGCAATGTTAGTAAGCAATCTGGTTTGGGAAAGTTACTTAGAATGACAAAATTAATCATATGGGATGAAGCCCCAATGTCAAATAAATATGCTATTGAAGCTGTGATATATTGATGAAAGACGTTTGTGAAAATAAATAACATTTTGGTGGGAAAGTTGTAGTCTTTGAAAGTGAATTTTTCGACAAGGTTTACCTATTGTTTGCCAAGGCACAAGACAAGAAATACTTAATTTAAGTTTACCCACATCATACTTGTGGCCATTGTTTGAAAATTTTAAATTGATTGAAAATGGGCGCAAAACATGATAAAAGGTTTTTAGATTTCTTATTATGTATAGGAAACTGTAAAGAAAAATAGTATAGGAACTATTATGTTAAGATACCAAAAGATATGATTCTTTGGTAAGATGAGAAAAATATTTCAATGCAAAATTTAGTTGATAATGAATTACCTAATGTGAACATCTTTGTCAATAACTTTAATATGCTTATTAATTGTGCTATATTGACGACAAAAAATGAGTTTTTTGATGAAATTAATGGTTTATTAATTGACCAATTTCCTGGTGATGTTGTTAGATATTATAGTTTCATCAATTAATTGAAAGCAATGAGAGTTCTATTTTAGAAGAATTCTTTAATCCATTATTAAATGGGATCCCAAAACATAAATTAATTTTGAAAAAAAAATTGTCATTTTATGTTGTTAAAGGACATAAATCCTTCAAAAAGATTACGTAATGACACTCGATTAATATGCCAACAATTTGGAAAAAAATGATATTCATTCAGAGATTATTAGTGGTGATTTTAAAGGCAAAAACATGTTTTTTTACTTAGAATTCCATTTGTTCCACATAAAGGGGATAATTGTCCGTTCCAATTTAAAAGAAAGCAATTCCCTTTTGTTTGTATTTTGCAAAGACGATAAATAAAGATCAAGGACAAACTCTTCATTCTGTTGGGATATATTTACTCGAGCTTGTGTTCTCGCATGGACGACTATATTTAGTTTTATTACATGCTAGACTAGTCGCTAATGTTAAGATTTTAATGAAACCTGTCATGGGTCAAAAATTTGATAATAGGACAAAAATATTGAATACAAAGATCTATTTCAACTCACTGAGAAGGTGTGTCAATTATTTATTTATACAATATTATTAATTTCAAATTTATAATTATTTCTTTCTCCATGTTCTATGTTAAAGTGCATGATGTGATGTATGAGTTCCATTAATTGTCTTTTATGACATGAAAAAAATGTGTCGGGTACTTTTATATTGAATCATTTTCTAGATTCGTGATAAATTTTGTGTTTCATTATGACATGGAAGAATCTTTTTGTTGTGTTTACAGGTTTAAATGTTAGAAAAGAGGGTTATTGTGGGACGAATTGGTTAAATGCATGATCGCTGCTGAAAAATTGCAAGACTATTAGAATGTGGCGTAATGGTAAATTGTTGTTTAAGTTCATATTTTGAATTTATTAATTATTCTCTATCATTGGTTTTTAATCTTCTTTATGTGTTCTCTTGAATATCGGGTGTATTCCTTGTTTTACTCACACACCTTATGAATAGATGAAGAAATGCAACTTCATGTAATAAACTCACTCAAGTTACGATCAATGCGTGCGATGTTTGGTGGTATTTTTTTGTCAAATCCCAAAATTCTTAAACTGATATATATGGTCAATCAGGGATTAACGAAGCTTAATTATGGTTTGATCGCGAGTTAGGAGTTAAAGACGAAGGAAATTGAGATTTTATTATTGTGTGATGTACTGATGTGTGCCTAGTGTTATGTAATATATATTATATTATTTTGTAAAATTCAAGTCAACCGAGTAAATTTGATATTTATCGAGTTTTATCTCAAGATACGTGTAGAAATGAGTTGCGAGAGAGTTTAAATGTTGAACTGAATTATCATTTTAAATTTCACAAGAAATAATGGTATTTAAGTTTAAAATTTTGAGTTTTGAACGTTAAATGGACTTAACAAGTCGACATGGATCTCATACCACGATTTACATGCATTTGGGGTTCATACGCAATGGAGATTACAAAACAATTTTGACAAAAACCCCAACAGATCCGAATCTAATTCCATTAAAAACGTTTAAACCATGAAAAACTTAATCATACCTCAATCGCAATATACCTTTCGTAAGGTTGATCGATCTCTAAGGCGCCGCTAACGACGAACGCCTCTATCAAGAAAGATCACACACACGAACGGCGCCGAGATTCGAAGTGCTAGCGTCGAGAGAATGCCAAACCTTTTTGTTTCTCTCCAAAACGATCCAGAGCATACCAAAAACCCTAAGTTGTTTCTTAAACGAAAAAAAGAGTTTTTGGCCTTTTGATCTTTCGTATATGTGTTCTAACTTAAAGCGTCTATTTATACAACCTCAGATATAGACGGTTAAGTAAATTACACATATACCCTTACTTAAAGAAGTATAAGTGTAATACACCACAAGGACGTTTTTTCATGAATTTTATCACATAAAATTCGCTTTTTCAATCGTCTTAAAATCTCGCAAAACCATTCTTAGTGTGCGACCCAATAGGCTCATACAACATTGCGCAAGTGTACCAAAACACATTTTGGTATACAAGTCATAAGCGCCTCTAGCAAGACATTATGACTACCCAAGTTGTACGAATATCAAATCGATACAACCTAATCAATAGTGTATATAACATCCTTTTGTCACACGATATCCTTTTGATCAAACATAAGGCATGGAATTGTCATCCAACATGTTCAATCGTACTAGTCTCGATCTCTAGTAGATCGAAAACATCCAAGTGACATTGATCAATATCAATTCACTTAGACTAGGCCTTTTAACAAGCCTAACACATCGAGGATCCACTAGATATCTCTCTTTATATGAGAGGGACAAATTTATCTCGATTACACAACTTCATCACATTGCTCACACAAGAACCAATCACAACCTTTATAATCGTCCTGTTAAAGACAACGTTTGATTGTGTCAAATCACCGTGTTCCTAATGTTGAAGTCTCGGTAATCTCAAGTCGAGGATCTGAATATATACCTATCATGAGAAACAACTATGACTTAATCCATGTTATGTTCTCATAGCTGGCCTGGTCGGTCCAAGACTTTGTTCCCTAACAAGTACTTGTGATCTTGATTCGTATCCCTATACGTATAATCATCATATGATCATCAATCAAGACTCACACTAGTCTTAATTCATTATAGTTCCCAAGATAATGATCGACTATGGACATTTAGGATATTTATGTAAATACCCATGGATCTTATTATAATGTAAACATGCAAATTAATTATAATAAACAAAGAAATGAAATCCTCTATTTTTATTAACTAAAATTATTCATAAAGACGGTTAATGGATTGACCTAGGGCACATGCCCCATCATCTCCCACTTGCACTAGGGCCAATCATACATGCATCTAATGCCTAATGATCTAACATGACCATCATGTTTTGCTTGTGGAAGAGCTTTTGTCAATGGATCCGCAACGTTGTCTTCGTAGGTACTCGCAAATCTTTACGTCTCCCTCTCAATAATTTCTCTCGATGAGATGAAAACGCCTCGAGTATATGTTTGGATCTCGTGGTGTGATCTAGGTTCCTTGGCCCGTGCTATTGCCCCGTTATTGTCACAATACAAACAAACAGGTTAGCAATACTGAACCACACCTAGTTCGTAAATGAACTTTTTGATCCAAATCGCTCCTTTGTCGCACGGACGCCGCAATATACTCAATTTTCGTTGTAGAATCTCGCACACGCTCTCTTGCTTCGAACTTTTCCAGCCTTATCGCACCCCCATTCAAAGTAAACACATATCCAGATCGCGATCTAAAATCATCTATATCGTTTGAAAACTTGCATCTCGTGTAACCATTTACAACTAGATCATTTTCAAAACCTCCATAGACCAAGAACACTTCCTTAGTCCTTCTTAAGTACTTAAGGATGTTCTTTATCGCTATCCAAAGTTGACTCTCACCGGATCTCGATCGATATCTACTTGTAGTGCTCAAAGCATATGATACATCGTGTCGAGTGCATAACATGGCATACATGATAGATCCAATAGCCGATGCATATGGAATCTTATTCATACTGCCTCGCTCATCATTTGTCTTAGGACATCGAGTCTTGCCGAGACTTATCCCATGAGACATTGGCAACAATCCTCTCTTTAGAGTCTTGCAAACCGAACCTATTCAAGACCTTGTCTATGTAAGCACTCGACTTAGACCGATTAGCCTTTTAGATCTATCCCTATAGATCTTTATCCCTAGGATATAGCCGCATCTCCTAAGTCTTTCATTGAGAAACACTTCCCTAACCAAGACTTGACATTCTCGCAATGTTGGGATGTCATTTCCAATGAGTAATATATCATCTACATACAAGCACTTAAAAATAACTACACTCCCATCGACCTTCTTGTATACACAAGGCTCATCTTCATTCTTAATAAAACCAAAATCCTTGATTGCTTCATCAAAACGAAGATTCCAACTCCGAGAAGCTTGCTTTAATCCATAAATGGATCTTTGAAGCTTGCATACCTTCCTAGAATTCTCAGATGTACAAAACCTTCAAAGTTGTGTCATATACACGTCCTCAAGCAGCCTTTCCATTAAGAAATGTCGTTTTTACATCCATTTGCCATATTTCATAGTCATAATATGCAAAGAATGGCAATTAAAATTCTTATGGATTTAAGCATGGCTATCGGCGAAAAAGTTTCATCATAATCAACACCTTGAGTCCGCTCGAAACCTTTTGCTACAAGTCTTGCTTTAAAAGTATGCACTTTGCCATCCATGTCGCTTTCTTCTTGAAAACCCATTTACATCCAATGGTCTTACCACCTTCAGTAAATTAACCAAGTTCCAAACTTGGTTATCATACATGGATTGCATCTCGTAGTTCATGGCACTTAGCCATTTATCCGAGTCCGGTCCGTACATAGCCTCCCGATAAGTGGTGGGCTCATTTTGGTCTATAAGCAACACATCACGACTATCGCAATGAGAAATCCGAATCTCTCTCGGCTCATGTCTTACCCTACTAGATTTACGTGGGCCTTGTGTCACTTGTGGAGGTTCAACTGGTTCGGAACGTTGTTGAACTTCCAAAGAGCGGTTCGTTGTTTACCCGTGATTCTTGAACTTCTTCAAGATTTATTTCTTTCCCACTAGTGTCTTTTGAAATAAACTGTTTTTCCATAAAGGCACCATACCGAGCAACAAACACTTTGTTCTCACGGATTATAAAAGTAATATCCTTTTGTTTCCTTAGATACCCCACAAATAAACACTTGTCGATTTAGGTGCTAGTTTTTCTCGAGACTTGTCGCTTTACGTAAGCCTCACAACCCCAAATCTTAAGAAAAGACAAACTAGGTCTCTTCCCGTACCATATCTCATATGGTGTTTTATCAACCGCTTTAGTAAGGAACTCGATTTAGAGTGAAAGTCGCAGCTTGTAATGCATAACCCCAAAAGGATAATGGAAGATCTCGCTCGACTCATCATAGATCGAACCATATCTAATAAGGTTCGATTTCTCCTTTCGTAAACTCCATTCCATTGTGGAGTTGCCGGTGGAGTCAATTGGGAGACAATCCCACAATTTCTAAGATGATCATCAAATTCTTGGCTTAAATACTCACCACCTCGATCCGATCGAAGTTGTTTTGATAGTTTTACCAAGTTGATTCGCACTTCATTTTGAAACGTTCGAAACATCTCAAATGATTCACTTTATGTTTCATAAGATATACATAACCATATCTCGCACGAAATCATCGTAAATGTAATGAAGTACCGATAACCTCCTCTAGCCATTGTGTTTATAGGACCGCATACATCGTATGTATTAGACCCAATAAATCACTTGCCCTTTCACCGTGTCCAAGAAAGGGACTTTTAGTCATCTTGCCCAAGTAAACAAGATACGCACGTTTCATATGTTTCTAAATCAAATGAATCTAGAAGTCCATCTTTATGGAGCTTCGTTATGCGTTTCTCATTTATGTGCCCGAGACGACAATGCCAAAGATAGGTTTGATTCAAATCATTTGACTTGAACCTCTTTGTATTTATGTTAAAGATCTGGAGTATCAAGTGGACGTTTTCATGCTTAGAATATAAAGACCATCATACAAATCAAGCATTTGCATAAAATATGCCTTTACGAGAAATGGAACATCTATTATTAGCAATAATAAAATCAAAACCATCCATATCCAAACATGAAACGTAAATGATGTTTCGCTCAAGTGTGCACAAAATAACAATTATTTAAAGTTAAAATAAGTCCACTAGATAAAACTAAGTCATATGATCCAATGTACCAGGGCAAAGAACTCTTGCTCCATTCCCTACGCGGAGGATGACTTCTCCTTTCTTCAACTTTCTACTGGTGAGTCCCCGCACATTTATACAAATGTGAGATCCACATCCAGTATCTAATACCCAGGAATCACTAGTAGATAAATTAATTTCAATAACATAAATACCGTAGTGGTAGTCGCACTACCCTTTTTCTTCCTTAGATCTTCCAGATAGAGTTTGCAATTTCGAACCAATGTCCAGTGCATGACAGTAAATGGCAATTTCCTTCCTTTTCTTTTGGGTGTTTTGAAAGTAGAAACAGTCGGGGCTTGACTTGTTCCATAGGCTTTGCATGACGACAAAAAGAAGAATGCCTTGGCAACTTTAGCCTTGCCTTTACCTTTCTTCTTCATTCCCTTTCCCTTTGGACCATCAACACATTACTAGTAGGTTTCTTGATATTTTGTTCAGCAGTTTTGAGCATCAAATGCAACTCGAAATTGATTTCTCCATATTATTCATATTGTAGTTCATCACAAATTGTGAGTAACTCTCGGTAATGAATTCAAGATCAAATCCGTAGCCAACTCTTGGCTTATGGGAATCCGAGTCTATCAAGTCGGTCAACATAGCCCTTCATCTTCGTAACATGAGGACTAACCGACGCACCTCGCTCATCTTGCAAGAATGTAGGTTTTTGACCGTCTCGAACCTTTCTTGCCTAGCTTGTCGTTGGAACATTTCCTTCAATGCTATAGCCATGTCGTAGGCTTCCATTAGTTCCATGTCCTTTCAAGTTCAGAACCATAGTTGCAAAGATAATACATGCAACATCGTAGAATCGTTGACATGCTTACTATGCGCATCCTTCACAAAGCCTTTCGTAGCATTGGTCGGTGGGTCCTCGTGGATTGGAGCATCCAGACATACAACTTGCGTTCATGCTTAAGAACAATTCTCAAGTTTCGAACCTACCAAGAAAGTTAGTCCCGTATAGTTTGTCCTTCTCAAGGATGGATCGCAAATGACAGGGATTATTGTTACTTGAAGAGGCCATTGATCTACAATAAAGATTATGCAAAGTTTATTTTAGTATAGAGGAATAGACTCCCACTAAATTAACAACCCTCCTAAAACGCATCGTTTATTTAGGGGACTAAAATCCATATTTCACCTAATTCTATGACAACTATGGCATGAAACATAGAACTAGATTATTTAGGTAGGTAATAGCTTACCAATTACATCTTATGTAATTTTTAGATCTTTTTTATGAGATACGAGACATCTTATGTCTTAGCATGTTTTTATCTCATCATTTGCCTAAAGCTCAAAACTATTTTGATGGCTTTATTAAGTCGGACCATTTTAAACATTTAGGTAACTTACCCAACTTGTCTCACCAAGATAACACAATACACCCAAACTATGGTCGAAATCGTATTAGTGTGATCGAGGCCTTGACAAGTGTTTAAAAATGGATGACATGAGACTTAAAATTTAATAGAGGGATTTTATTCTCGTGTTTAGTGATTTTTATGTAAACAATAAAATATCATATATTCTATTGATTTGTTCAATCACTAAACAATTTGGAAATTTCTATATTATTCTCCAATAAAAGAATTTCCTTGCGCTAGGATTAGTTAGATTTGTCCCCATTGGTCGGCCAAGGTGAGTTCCATTGACTGGCCAATGGACGGGGTACAGTGGGGGGGGCGCTTTTTTTTTTTTTTTTTTTTTTTTTTTTTTTTTTTTAGAAGACGGATCTCAATTCCGAAAATTGAAATTCGCTATAGAAAATCATATTTTTCGTTGATTTTACTATACTAAATTTACCCCTTAATTTATCCAAATTAAGTCAATTAAAACATTTTTAATTAACCCGGCCCACATCTAACTAATCATCTTATCCTAATCCAATTAGGACTAATCTTATCCTAATCCAATTAGACTTATCTTAATCCAATTAGGACTAATCCTAATCCAATTAGGACTAATCTTATCCTAATCCAATTAGGACTAATCTTATCCTAATCCAATTAGGACTAATCCAATTAATCTTATCCTAATCCTATTATATCACCAATAACAAGATTCTTGATATTTATCTCATATTCTAATTTGTTATCTATCTTTATAAAATAGAAACTTCATAACAAAATAGATATAACAATATAAATAATTAATTTCGAAAATTAATTAATTATAAATAAATAATTTCGAAAATTAGTTATTTGCAATTTCGGTCCTCATCTAGATAATCACAAATATGTCATTGAATCATGAACTACTATCCCAATCGAATCTAATCATATTAGTTTCGAATTAATATTCAACCTTATACAATTCAAGAAACGTAAAACAATGTAACCTAAATATGCATATTGAATTACAGAGATTTCATCCATGCATCAATGCACAAAGAATAACGATTATACCTAATGATTTCAATTAAATCACAAATATGTGTATCATATACACAAACGTGATAATAAATCTCAAAGAAAACTTATGTATATCACATATACATCAATTATCAACATGCTTTCGATCATATATCATGCATATATCAGAAGAAAACATGCAATGAATTTAATGGAATCGAACTCGATGGCTCTGATACCACTGTTGGGTTTTGGGGTTCATACGCACGGAGATTACAAAACAATTTTGACAAAAACCCCAACAGATCCGAATCTAATTCCATTAAAAACGTTTAAACCATGAAAAACTTAATCATACCTCAATCGCAATATACCTTTCGTAAGGTTGATCGATCTCTAAGGCGCCGCTAACGACGAACGCCTCTATCGCAAATTAGCCCACACACGAACGGCGGCCGAGATTCGAAGTGCTAGCGTCGAGAGAATGCCAAACCTTTTTGTTTCTCTCCAAAACGATCCAGAGCATACCAAAAACCCTAAGTTGTTTCTTAAACGAAAAAAAAGAGTTTTTGGCCTTTTGATCTTTCGTATATGTGTTCTAACTTAAAGCGTCTATTTATACAACCCTTGTATATAGACGGTTAAGTAAATTACACATATACCCTTACTTAAAGAAGTATAAGTGTAATACACCACAAGGACGTTTCTGTCATGAATTTTATCACATAAAATTCGTTTTTCTGAATCGTCTTAAAATCTCGCAAAACCATTCTTAGTGTGCGACCCAATAGGCTCATACAACGTTGGCAAAGTGTACCAAAACACATTTTGGTATACAAGTCATAAGCGCCTCTAGCAAGACATTATGACTACCCAAGTTGTACGAATATCAAATCGATACAACCTAATCAATAGTGTATATAACATCCTTTTGTCACACGATATCCTTTTGATCAAACATAAGGCATGGAATTGTCATCCAACATGTTCAATCGTACTAGTCTCGATCTCTAGGTAGATCGAAAACATCCAAGTGACATTGATCAATATCAATTCACTTAGACTAGGCCTTTTAACAGCCTAACACATCGAGGATCCACTAGATATCTCTCTTTATATGAGAGGGACAAATTCTATCTCGATTACACAACTTCATCACATTGCTCACACAAGAACCAATCACAACCTTTATAATCGTCCTAAGTTAAAGACAACGTTTGATTGTGTCAAATCACCGTGTTCCTAATGTTGAAGTCTCGGTAATCTCAAGTCGAGGATCGGAATATATACCTATCATGAGAAACAACTATGACTTAATCCATGTTATGTTCTCATAGCGGGTCGGTCCAAGATTTTGTTCCCTAACAAGTACTTGTGATCTTGATTCGTATCCCTATACGTATAATCATCATATGATCATCAATCAAGACTCACACTAGTCTTAATTCATTATAGTTCCCAAGATAATGATCGACTATGGACATTTAGGATATTTATGTAAATACCCATGGATCTTATTATAATGTAAACATGCAAATTAATTATAATAAACAGCAAATGAAATCCTCTATTTTTATTAACTAAAATTATTCATAAAGACGGTTAATGGATTGACCTAGGGCACATGCCCCATCATATGTGCCCACTACTTCACTATTTTCATCTTCATCGTTCATCATTGTTTCTCTTCTCCCTCACTATTTTTCATTTTCATTGTCTCTCTCTCTCTCTCTCTCTCTCTCTCTCTCATAACTGTTTGAATGAAATCAAGAGAAGGAAACGTGACTATTGTGGTATTGGTTTAAAATAAGTATAATGGAAAAAATCAGGTTTTTGATATTGGGGTCTGTCAAATAAGTAAGGGATTGTGTGTGATTGAATTCGGAGTGAATTCATTAGATGTGGTTGTTGGTAGTGAATAAAGGAGGATAGGATATATATATATATATAATAGTAAAAGAACATAAACAAAATAGATGGGTTGAATCGTTGATAGAGGGAGGTAACCAGAGGGGGGAGATGATCAAGGGGAAGGAGGAGGACGAAGGGGGAGGGGAGAACCAAAAAAAAAAAGATCGAAACAGATAACATGTTTCTTTGTTTCGATCTTAAGAGGGAGGAAGGGGATGACCCCGAACTGGGTTCGACTCAGCTGAGCCGAACTAGACCCGGTTAAGGGATTAAACCATTTCCCTTAATTTATATATATATATATATATATATATATATGTGTGTGTGTGTGTGTGTGTGTGTGTGTGTGTGTGTGTGTGTGTGTGTGTGTGTGTGTATGTATGTGTTTAAAAAATTTGAAAAAAAGAATAACAAATAAAAATCCATGGAAATTAGGAAAAAATAAAAAAAAGGAATTTTTGGAAATATTAATGGAAATTGGGAATGTTTATGATAAATGAGGATTTTTTAGATTTTCTCGAAGATTTATAACGAGGGTTTCCTCGTTGTGCATGTTATGACATCGAAAATGCCTAAAATTGTGAATCATATTTTAAAGCCTAATCTATGTTAATATTCGATTATGAACTACAATTTGCAGTCAAAATTGGGATTCGAACATCCGAGGAGTTGGTTTAGAGTCATTCTGAGATTTTCGGGTCGTGACAAGACCAATTTAGATTATAATAAATTAGAAAAATAGTGAAATGGTTGTGGAATCTTACCGAGCTTATAAATGCATTGTAGGACCCCAATTGCAACCTCGTGTGGAAAATTTTATTGACATGGAGCACAAGGAGTTACGGTATCACATTTGTAAGGTTAAGTAAATCTCATAATAACCTTTACATTATATGATTATAATTTCGTACAAATTGCATCGATCATTGATATTGCATTTTTGTTGTACATGCATGCACATGGGGAAAGGATAAGGTCAATTCGAGTCTCCTTATAGTATTTATTATACCATGGTTATAGGGGAGAACAATATATTATGTTTGAGGGGTAAGATTCATTGACACTTTGCATCACGTAGTTATCATGAGATCAAGTTAAGCCATATCATACTTTCATAGTCTAGAGGAAAGACACTTGTTTGGTTATCCTCTATGTGCATAAGTCTTTATTACTTTGTACTTACCACTTTTGGAGGATATTAACTGATTATAGTCGAATAACAGAGACATGATGGATTCACGGTTGTATTTAAATTCCTTGTATTATATTATTCGTTTAATATTTTGGATTACTATGCATTTCATTATTAAAGGTGTACTGGATAGTATGCGATTTACTTATCTAACTTTATTGAATTTTTATAATTAGGTAATGATAAGTTCTAGTGGCGACAAGGGAAAGAGAAAGCTTTCCGACTATATGTGACTTGCTCAGTTCCTTTCTCTTTATGTATGTATTATTTTTTAATATAATATATTGTATAAATAGGTTTTTGGGTTTGTGTGTGATTAGGATCTCCTTAGGAAGTGTTGAAATGGTTTTATGATAGATTGGAATATTGTGGAGCTAAATTAATAATGGTTTAAATATTTTGAAAACCTGAAAGAGGTTAGAATGAATAAATAATTTTTGTTTGACGCCATATGTATTGTTATGGGTGGATTGCAAGTCTTTTGGCATTTTCACTGAGCAGGTTTTGTTGAAGACTTTTGAAGATCGGGTTTTCTGATGTAGGCTCAAAAATAGAGGAGGTGCTATCAAAAACGTTTTACGAAATTTAGAGAATAATTTAATCAATCTTAACGAACTTAAGGTTTGAGATTTACCTTTAGAATATTGTATAGTTAATAATGTTTTATATTTGATGTTTACGAGATTTTAATCTTATATGTTTATTGATGGTGAGGTTAAGCCTGCTGGAATATCAAGGGATTAAGGTCATCTAGGCCGGTAAGACACCCTAATTAGATGGGGACTAACATTTCTAGCTTGCATCAAAAATCTCACTTTGGATTCTAAGATAGATCATTGTAGATTTATGTTTTGCTTCGGTGGGGAGTGCGCCAATAGAAAATTGAGTTTCAAGCTCTCGCCTTACTAACGAGTTGATTGTCGATAACTCGATAACGAATGTGTATGAAACAACATAATGAATTTGTTTATTTTTAACATCTTCTTTGATTTACTTATATTATTGGCTTTGATTTCAATTTCCTCCTCGCAAACCTAAATCTAAGGAATTCTTAGCATATTTAGTGGTAACAGTATTAAAACATCTTTGATTTGGCTGATCTTTTAATTTAGGTATTCTTTTTTTCATTTTGATTTGGTAAGTTATTCCTTCTAATAAATCTCATTTTTTTTTATTTGTCTTCAACTTAGTCTTTCTCTATATTTATTCCTACAAGTAGTCCCGTCAAAATGCATTTCTTACAGTTATGCAAATATCTTAATACTTCAAGAAATGCAACATAAGCTCTAAAGAGTTCCTCAAATTATGATCAACTTACTAATGTTTTATTGAATCAATTTGTTCAACGTTGGTATGACTTAGTGTTGGATTAATAAGGCATGCTATCTTCTTATATATGTAGTCTTGCCTCATATAAGATAGAGGAAGAATTTTAGAATGATGCTTATATCCCCTATTTATTTGAGATAATATGAAGATTCTTTCACTACACCATTCTTTAATAATTTGCGAGTAGTTCTATACTCAGTCCTCAATATGATGTCTTTGAATGGAATGAGATGAAGACAATATATTATTTTTTTGTAATATCTTAATCAAGTTTTTGTTGCATACTCCAGTTTAAGGGATATCATGAAAACTGGTGGAGCAACTGTTATGTAAAAGGTTATTGATGGAGAATTTGTCGAAGGGCTTAGAGACATGGAATCTAAAACATCATGCACATATCAAAGGTACCGCTTATTATTTTTTATAAGGTAGACTGGGCAGAAAGCACAAAATGTTTACAATAAGCATGCTCTAAGGTAAGATATCCCTCAACAATCGTCTAACTGAAGCGTTTGAATTTTATTCGAGAATTGTGGCATCTTTGTCAACCCAATTAGGAGATCTCTTGAAAGATTTGCCAATGCATCTACAACCTTATTCCCTTCACGATACACATGACTAGCTTATTCAAAAATGCAACCAACTCCACTCCGAATTGACCAATGAATTTTGCATCAAACTTCAAGCTGATTTTTATGGACTAAATTTGATATATAACTATTAAAACACATCAAGAATTCGTCCCTAAAACCTTCGTTTGATCGCCAAAAATCATACGCCAATATGGCTCAAAACAAAATTGCACCATATGAATATTAGAGATTGATTTTCAAAACTCCTTCTAACCCATTAAACCAATTCTATATTGAAATATGAAATACTAAGATCAAAATGGGATATACAAATTACAATTCCCCCAATTTTCCTAGCAAAATATCAAGTTCTTTTCATTATGGCATTTCATCAAACAATTAAAATGCATCTTCTCGAATAATCTCCCTACATAAAGATCAAATCCTCAAAACTCAAAATTAGCCAACTCCATATGCCCAAACCTCCCTAGCCTCCACTTGTAGGGGTAGAACTACCAAAATCCAACAACAAGTGACAACAACCATCATAATCATCATCAATTATACAACCATACATTCAATCATTAAGAACAAGAAACATGAATTCCATTTCAATTCTTTCCAACACTACAACCCAACTTGAGATACTCATATTTTTAAACAAACAAATTCATAGAAATTCAGCCCTTTAATAAATTTTAACACAAAAATAACCAATTGAGACACAAAAGCATGCATTCTCCAATGTTCTAGCCATATAGACTTGGCCCTTTTAAAAAGCATTAAAATGTTGACATTTTGTTTCAAAATGACCTGAAGTAAGAGATGATTTGGGTCTCAAGTTTTCAAAATATAATATCAAGCATGAAACCTAATTTTTAAGCATGTTTTAGTATAATATTTTAGAGAAATTGTAGAGCTTAGCTAGGGCTTTAATCTCAACTTGACTTTCTTTGAATTTTTAACTCCAAATCTCTTTCTTTAAGTTTAAAGTGCTGAGTTTTCCAGCCCACATAGTGCATGTTTAGAATTGTCACTAACTCCCCCTTTTATATGTTTTTGATTTGATCATGATGCAAACACACATCTTGAGGAAATCTCAAAGCCCTCATTTAAGTTGTCCAAGTCTTTGGTGACTCACATTATGGACACGATCAAACCTAGATAAACACAACTAGTATCATCTTAAGGATGATCAATGGTTCTTGAATTTGTTTTCGTCAACCATAAGCTAAATTTAGCATTTTCTCTTACTTAAGTTAATTCGTTCATGACCAGACTTTGGTTAATAAGCCCTTCCAACTTGGTCTTATTAAACCTATTTGTTTGGATCCTTAATTAAATTTAAGTATTTTTTCTTCAAACTTAGACTTGTTTGATAGGTTTTATTAGAATAACGTAAGTACCCATTTGATTTTTAGGTCCGAAGTAACAACTAGCCATATATTGGAATTTGCGATGATCCTACCCAATGCCCTCACATGTGCACAACTCGAAGTAAACTCACATTTAATGACTTCAAAGGTAAAAATAATAAAAATTGTATACTCTATAAATAGATAGGTATAATGTATTGCATGAATCAAACACAAATAAAATAACTTTAATTATTACCTAAATATCGATGCACGAGTGTTGACCGAAATCTTCATGTAGGATTGGCTAATAGGTTAAGATCCTACATTATACAACTAGGATCAAATTATTTGAGTCATTACAACCTTCTTAACTAATAAGAATTTTTTCCTCGAAATTTAAAATAGCTAAAAGAAAACCTTACCGAAATAAAAAATACTGGACGTTCTTGTGCATATAGGACTCCCGTATGATGTTGCCACTTAACGAGTATTAATGGGATGTCCTTGTTATGCAAGCGCTACAACTTACGGTCCAAAATCAATGCAGGCTGCTCCTTATAAGTGATATCCCCTGCCAAGTCAATTTGACTCAAGTCAACCATCGGCCTATCGTCCTTCCTCGATCTATCCAATCGAAGCATCAATATATGGAACGCTATGTGGACTCTTGCCATTTGTGTTGGTAACTCGAGCTTGTAAGCAACCTTACTGATCCTCTCTATAACCTTGAATGGACTTATGAATCTCAATGCGAATTTTCCTTTGATTCCAAACCATTTATGATCCTTCAGATGTGAGACCTTCATAAAGACATAGTCTCCCTTCTTATATGCCAATTTGTCTTGGAACTTGTTAGCGTACTTCTTTTGCCTCTCCTGAAAGCCTTGAAGTAACTAATGTATCTACCTGATCTTCTCTGTGTAATCTACTACTATCTATGGTCCAACTGCCATTGTATCCTTAGGCTTAGCCCAATATGTAGAGACCTACAAGGCCATTCCAATGCTAGCTTGGTAATTGTTATTGTAAGAAAATTCACACAGAGGTAGACACTTTTCTCACCACCCACCATACTCTAAAATGCAAGCCCTGAGCATGTCTTCCAACACTTGAATCAATCGCTATGACTGGCCATCTATCTGCGGATGATACACCGTACTGAACTGAAGCTACATGCCAAATTGTTCTTGCATACTCTCCTAAAACTTTGATGTAACCTCTATTTGACATAATAAAGATCGAAACTCCATGTAATATGACTATCACTCTCATAAAAACTGATCAGTTGCTCAAATTTATACTTGGTGGAAACTGGTAAAATTTGGGCAGACTTGTTCAATGTATCCATGATCACCAAAATACTATCATGCTTGTGCTGAGAATTAAGCAGACCACTAATAAAATCCATTACAATATGCTCCCACTTCCATTAAGGAATGGGAAGTGACTGTAGCAACCCTCTAGGACTTTTATGTTTAGCTTTAACCCGCTGGCATATCCCACAAATCCTGAGGTACTTTCCTACGTCAGCCTTCATCCATGGCCACCAAAAGAGACATTTCATATCCAGATACATCTTGGTCCTAGCCGGATTAATGGAATATCGCAAGCGATGTGCCTCTTGGAGTATCTCCATGCATAACTCAACCACTGATGGAATCCACAGTCGTCCCATATACCTTAAACACGAGTCTATTGATTGGTTCCACTTTGGGTGATCCAAACTCTGAGATAACTCTCTAAATTTCTCAAATTGTTGATTTGCCTACTAACCCTCTAAAACCCTTTGAATAGAGACTAGCTAAGTCCTCTACTATCTACAAATCTGAGCCTCTAGTAGTAAATGAAACATCCATTAAACTAATTATGTCTTTCGCCTCGAGTGGTGCATACTCATGTGTCATCCGACAAACTACCACCTCTGCGTCTGACCTCTTCCTGCTTAATGCATCATCCACTACATTGGCCTTCTCTGGGTAGTATTCCAATATGAAGTCATAGTCCTTGAGGACCTTTAATCATCTCCTATGCCTTAATTCAGGTCTTTCTGAGTGAACAAGTACTTCAAGATCTTGTGGTCAGTGAACAGGGTGAATCTCTCTCCATAGAGATAGTGTCGCCAAATCTTTAGAGCAAAAACTACTGCTGCCAACTTTAAGCCGTGTATTAGGCAGTTAGTTTCATGAGCCTTGAGATGTCGGGAAACATAAGCTATAACACCGTCCCACTGCATGAGAACGCATCCCAAACCAACTTGCGATACATCGGTGTTCACCACCATGTCTTTCCTTGAATCTGATAACATCAAGACTGGAGCTTAGGTCAATTTCTCCATTAAAGTCTAAAAGTCCTGCTCATACTTGTCATCCAGTTAAATTTGACATTTTTTGGGTCAATTTTTTCATTAGTATCGCGATTTCAAAAAAATCTTGCACGAATCTGTGGTAATAACCCGCTAAGCCCAAAAAGCTATGAATGTCAATCACGATCTCTAGTGTTGGTCAACCTATCACTACATCGATTTTGTAGGATCTACCCTAACTCCATTAGAGCCAACCACGTTCCTAGAAATCTGACCTCCGATAGCTAGAACTTACAATTGCGAAACTTAGCATATAGTCGATGCTTTCTTAGTATCTGTATAATCATCCTAGATGTTCCTCGTGATTCTCACGAGTCTTGGAGTAGATCAATATGTCATCTATGAATACTATCACAAACTAATCCAAGTAATATCTCAATACTGATGCATTAGGTCTATAAACATCACTGGCATGTTGGTCAAACCAAATGGTATGATGGTGCACTCAAAGTGACCATATCGTGTTCTGAAGGCAGTCTTCTCCCTGTCCTCTTCCTTGATCGTGAGTTGGTGGTATTCCGATCTCAAATCAATCTTGGAAAACCATATTGCGCCTCTCAGTTGATCAAATAAATCATATGTACGGAGAAACGGATACTTGTTCTTGACTGTAACACAGTTCAACTTCCTATAATCAAAGCAACGTCTTAAGCTTTCATCATTTCCCTTCATAAATAATACTAGCACGCCCCACGGAGACATAATGGGGTGAATGGATCCTAGATGTAATAACTCCTCGAGTTGGGTCCTTAACTCCACTAACTCCTTATGAGCCATCCTGTACGGCGGTATCGATATTGGTCTAGTCCTTGTGACCAAATCTATAATGAAACCAATCTCCTTCGGCGGTGGTATCCTAAGTAATTCCTCGGGGAATGCATCTTGGAACTCATGGACTATAGCAGACTCCTCGATATTCACCATTGATCTCTCCGTAGTGCTAAGAATGTTAGCAAATACCTCCATCTCCTGGCTCGTAGCCACTCTACCTCTGGTGCTCAAAAGCAGCATTGCATAGTCGTGAAAGCTAAACTCTAGCTGTCTGGGCATAAAAAAGTGGTCGTCTTACTAAAACAATCAATCAGTGCATGGTAAGCAACTAACAAGTCCATACCCAATAATGCATCGAAATCGAGAAACTCTAATACCCTGAGGTCTATCGGTAGCTCGTGTCCCTCTATTTCGACTATACAACGCTCACATAACATGTTAAGGTAGATCTTGTCCCCAGCAGCGGTGCTAAGGATTGAGTAGGTGTTAAGTCTAAATGGTCTCAACCTTAACTCATCAGCCATTTTGCCAGAAATAAATGAAACAAGCAAGCCAAAGTCAATCATCATATGCATCAAATGATTGCAAATCAAAACCATACCCTCAATCAAATAGCGCGTCGTCCTTGAGAATCTATCACGGCTACGATGTAAGCTCTCTCCCTAATATTATGCTGATGTGGTGCCCCACCCCTGACCAGTTGCAAACACTTTTTCATGAAATGCCCGACTTTTCCACACTCTAAACATGCATTCGATGGCTTATGCTCTGAATGATCATGTATGCCCTATCCCGAACTTTTCCTCCACCCCTGATGTTCACTGCCTCTATTACAACCTTTGCCTTCGCTACCTCTCTACCGCTATCTAAATTGCTATGCATGCGGTCCCTGAGGTACTTGTAGAGGACTACTGGTGTAGCTCTGTGCTTAAGTCGGTACGGCAGCAAAAGTAGGTACTAATAGTGTTGGCTGCACAACCGAGGCCATACTTTGTGATCTACTAGATCATTGGCCCTGATGGCGATTCCTCTTCCTCTTTTGCCCCGATTGACCCTTGATGAGCCCATTCCTCACCTAGCTGAACATAACCCTCCTCAGGGTGTGTCCGAAGATATGCCTCTCTCACTGAGCTACGGTCATATGCATCCTATAGACTAGGTGTAAGTTGTTAACCATTGTCCCTCCTATAGTTAGTACTAGACCCTATGTGAAATAGTAGACCTGGTCCCTATCTCGATTGGCTACACCATCGACAAAAGTAGCAAATTCTGGTATCTCCCCATGTAAGCCATAACTTACTCTCCTAATCCATGCCTGATGTGCAATAACTCATCTCTTTTAGCTATCATGACTAATTGAGGGTAATACTTCTAGTGGAAATGACTCTTGAAGTCTACCCATGAAATGGGATCTCCTTGTGTGGCAGTCAGATTATTCCACCACATGTAAGCATCTCCAACCAATGAGAATGCAGGTAAGGCGGGCTTCTTACTGTCTTCAATCCTTAATAGCTTCTAGATCTTCTCGTAACTGAGAATTTAGGCCTCTGCCTCACCCAAATTTGGACCACCATTAAACTTCTCAAGCTTGTACTTCTCATACTCTCTAGTCTACCTAGCCTTGCAGTCATGCGTACATCATTGTCATCGTGAGTCGGTGCCACTACCGCACTCTAAATCAGAACCATTGTAGTGATCGGAGGTACAGGTATTATGCTCACGGTTGGAGTCGATGGAGTGGCCTAAGGCATGGATGCACTCGCATAAATAGTAGGTGCCACTATCGACGTAGATGGAGATGGCATCGATGCAACCTGGCCCCGAAGTAAAGTAAGAAACTCGTCCATCTGTCTCCCTTGAGACTCTATCCTCTGAGTTCAAGCCTGAAAATCTATTGATGTTACATAGCATAGATCTCCGGCTCCACCCTGGTCACCGACATTTGGCTATCTGCCATCACAGTCTGCAATAGCAATTGGCGAGTTTCAATCAGTCATAGTTAACAATATATTATAATACATATAAAAATTAACATATATAAGCCATATATACGTTCCCCAACTCACCTCACTTCCTAACTAATACTCAAAGTTAGGTTCATAGGATTTCCACACTAAGTTCCATTTGTCCTAACTCTAAGTAAGCTTTTTCTTTAAGTTGTGGATTATCAAAAGTTAAGGTAAAAACCTGGTGCTCTGATACCAACTGTGACGGCCCCAATCACCACAAATTGGGCCCCGTCCAGCATTAGACCTATGTGGACCCCCAGTCAACTCATATCAAGTCAACGCATGCCTAGTTAGCCTTTATTTCAAATTATTCATCCATTGGTTACTTATTAAGTTCGTTAATAAGTTTAACAAGTCTTAGTATCCATTACGTAGTGGATAGTAATTTAAAGCAACAAATAAAAGTTAACTGAATTCGAGACAAGCCCTAGGGGTGAAAATCTTGCAAACGATATAATATCATGCATATAACTGGTGATAAAGAGTACAATATGCATATACATGTATCATTAAGTGTATCTCACATCCCCAAGTATGTAAAAGTATCAAAACATCATGAATACATAATCATATATATAGCAAAGTGACAAAAGAAAATACGAAGTAAGATTAATGGAGTTGACTCTAAGGGTAGCTCAAAGGAAATCACCAAGTACATGCTTCTTCCCCTTACTGCTCGAGGAACCTACAATTATCACCAAGAACAAAGAAAATTCCAGTGAGTCAAGCTAGAAGAGATTCAACAATATTTCAATTCCAGTGAGTCAAGCTAGAAGAGATTCAACAGTATTTCTAAGTAATAAATTACAATAGTCTCTAAATCATGCAAATATTTAAAGAAAGTCGTAAATAAAATGACAAAGTGCATGATAAATAGACTAATCAAGTAAGCAGTGAAAATCAAGTGACAAATAAGCAAAAGATAGGTGAAAAGGTAATCTGATCCAAGTTGTGGGTCTTTGGACCATAACACAGCTTGAAGTCAACACAGTGGGCCCAAGGCCACTTCTAACTGCCCCGACATGGTTTTCTAGGTACTGCAGACTCATCGAGTCACTTCCAACAGTCCCTTAACTATCAAGGTAAGCCACAATGATGACGGATGCTTTATCCCTTAAATAGCCCTCAAAAAGAAGACACGGTGACTCTGGATGCTTAACCCATAATATGACATAATGGGTGGACTACCTAGACCTTTTGCCACTTGAAACAAGAATGCAATACAAGTATGACATGCTTTTCAATAGATTAACAATAAGAAGTTGAAAAGAAATCATGTCGATGTTCTTACTGGTTTACTTACCTCAAAATGCAATAATATTTAAGATAAACGCAGCTCCCACACGTTTGTACTACACTCCCAATACCTAACATTGACGCTCTATGCCCCTGGTACCTACTAGAGTTCTTTTTATGTGTTAAAGCTCATTTGTTATGAACTATTTCATTTTATTTTCAAAACAACTAACTTTGGCATTTTATTATATTTCTAATGTTTAATTAGACTTAATCTTGTCATTTTAAGCCTTTTTAAGGTTCCCACATTCTTCCCCTAGGCTCTCGAACTCTAATATTAGGTATCACTATAGGTTCAACATGAGAAGACTCGGATAGGGCCCTTTTTACTTGCTTTTATTGTTTAAGATCTTATTTTATCATTCATGAGGTTTTCAAGTAGACTTAGTAAGAAATTTCCACCAAACTATCTTAACAAATGACTAATAAAGTCTCAATAATCTCGACCATTACTTGATCAAACCATGTCTCTAAATATTAAGGAACCTTCAATAGATACTTTCTATCTATTTATAATATTCATATGTCATTCGACAAGAAAAAACCTCGAAGAAACATTCAAACATCTATTTTGTGAAACTTGTAGGAATAGTAGTGTAGTCTTAATTTTGGTCCTCTTTCCCGACCTCAAAAGTACAACCAAAACACCTCCAAATCAAAATTTGATTTTTAAGCGTCAAGTTTGTTATATAAACATCAAAATTTTGCTTAAAAACATTCACTTAATTGCCCGATATTGACACCCAAGTTGGTTAAAAAATTGGACTGCACTTTTTTCTAAAAGACTAGCTTGTTTAAAATGCAACCAACTCAACCCCGAATTGACAAACGAAACTTGCATCAAACTTCAAATTGGTTTTTATGGACTAAATTTGACATATAACTATTAAAACAAATCAAGAATTGTTCTTAAAACCTTTGTTTAATCGTAAAGAATCATACTCCAATATGGCTCAAAACAAAATTGAACCATATGAATATTATAGATTGATTTTCAAAACTCCTTCTAACCCATTAAACCAATTCTAAATCGAAATATGAAATACTAAGTTCTTTTCGTTGTGGCATTTCATCAAACACTTAAGATGCAACTTCTCGAATAATCCCTAGCACAAATATCAAATCCTCAAAACTCAAAATTGGTCAACTCTATATGCTTAAACCTCCCTAGCCTCTACTTGTAAGGGTAAAACCACCAAAATCCAACAAGTAACAACAAGCATCATAATCATCATCATTATACAACCATACATTCAATCATGAATAGCATGAAACATGAATTTCATTTCAATTCTTTCCAACACTGCAACCTAACTTGAGATACTCATATTTTTAAACAACAAAATTCATAGAAATTCAGCCCCTTAATGAATTTTAACATAAAAATCCCCAATTGAGACATAAAAGCATGCATTCCCCAAACTTCTAGCCATATAGACTTGGCCCTTTTAAAAAATATTTAAATGTTGACATTTTGTTTCAAAATGACCTAAAGTAAGAGATGATTTGGGTTTCAAGTTTTCAAAACACATTATCAAGCATGAAACCTCATTTTAAGCAAGTTTTGGTATAAGAATTTAGAGAAATTGTAGAGCTTACTTAAGGTTTTAATTTGGATAAGTCAGTATTTATAGGTTTTTATTAGTCTATTTTAGTATATTTAATATAGAAAGTCTTTAAAATATATATTTAAATCATATTTATTGGTCGTTTTCAGGTTAAAAGAAGTTTGCGGTTGAATCGATGCGAGAAAATACTCAAAATGGAGTATTTTAAAAGCACTGATCAGATGCTGAAAGATTTCCTCGAGTTTCGTGCTACGCAATGGGTAGAATAGGAGACAATAGGATTTTCTCTCTAATCAGATGATGACACATCAACAACATCACGTCAAAACATACCGTTTCCAACTCGCCTTAGCAACCATTCATTTTCCTCGAGATCCATGTGCTTGCAGTCTCCAACACTTTCGCACGATTTGCGGAGGGCCGCTAAGGGCACCCCACCATTTAATGAAGGCACCCAGTTAATGTGGGCACAAACCGATTAACTGGGGCACCCAAAAATTAGACCCGAAATACCTAAACTACCCCTCGTGGAAATCCATCTGCACCCCACCACCCCCAGCACCATCTTCACCGCCTGGACTCCAAGAACCCGTCTTGTGTGAACCGACCAGTGAGAGGAATCTCCGAAATCGTGTCTCTCGTGTCTCGCCTTGCGTTTCTCCTTCGGTTTACGGATTTTTTGCAGTTCATAGTGTCGTGGTGTGAGCCGATTTCGTCTCGAAGTTAGGGTTCCACTGAACATCGTCGAACACACAGTATTTGCGCGAAATCGGTCGTTTGAAGGTACGTTTTTATTGTAATTAAGTTACATTTGGTAGAGTAGTTGCGATTTACAGTGGTGGTTTGTTCATTAGTTTAAAAACTGGGAATTCGCGGTTCTCGGCCACACGGGCAAGAGAATGTGGTTACTCTCTCGGCCAAGCATGGCCGAGAGAAAAGCTACATTTTGGGGAAGTCGAAGTCTCGACCACAAAGGCCAAAAGATCTCACAGAGTCTCGGTTACGCAAGGCCGAGAGGAATCTAGGTCTCTCGGCCGAGACGTGACGAGAGATAGAATTACTGCTAGGTAATGTGGTGGCGGTGGTGTACAACCGAGAATTTGGTCATACTCTAGGTTGTACCATGTCGTGAGTGTTAGAGTAGGCTCGGTCGTGATTGGCCGAGAGCAAGGCGAATTGAAATGGTCAACACATCTCGGTAGCGCACAACCGAGACCGTTTCATTGGACTCGGTTGTACACTGTCGATATATTGGAGGAATTGTCGGTCATGGGTGACCGACAATATATGTTGTTTCACGAACCTGCTTGACCGAGACATAAGAAATGGATGAATTTGAACATTTTTGTTTTGTAAATTCAATTTGGGATCTGTTCCATGCGCTTATATGTTGTAATTTATTCAGGTATGGCTCGTCCGAAGCTACCAATGACTAAGGAAGAGGTTGGAGCTGAGGTCCCGAGGCCTAACCGGGGGCGAGGTGGCCGGAGACCCTAAACAGCATCGTACCGGAAAGAGAAAGAGAAGGAGAATGAGGATGTTAAGGGCAAGGCGAAGGTAGATGGCACTCGTGGAAGGTTACATTTGCACGATGACCCTCGATGCCGGGCGACCTGAGGATCTTGTTGTTGCCGGAGGTGAAAAGGAGGGGCATGCATCGGAGTCTAGTAGCAGTGACTCTTCAGATGCAGGGAACGTGATAGAAACAGATCGTAATGTGGGGGGGAGCAGTAGAGGTGGAGCTGGCCATGATGAAGGAGAGCCAGAAGTGGCTGTTGAAGCGCGTGTTCCATTCCCCGGTGGTCCTATAGACGGGGTGTTGCTGAAGAGCTTCAAGGATTATGTGGCTTTATCGATTTGGAGGAATGAGGTAATTTCAATTTCATTGAACGGATTAACTTAACACTCATGGTCTTCACATAATGACGAGATGTTTTTACATTTGCAGGAGCGGCCCGTTCTTAAGTGTATCAATCACGGAGCTCAAATAGCGGAATGGGATTTACAGTCGTGTCACCCGGACACGGCGGGACTTCAGAGGATTATTCGGCGTTCGGGTTGAATACGCTCGATAGATCGCTTCATAACGCAAGGCCAACAAGGAGGTTATCTCTGCATTTGTGGAGCGGTGGCAGCCGGAGACGAACACATTTCACCTACCTTTTGGTGAAATGTCTATCTCATTAGAGGATGTCGGCTTCCTCCTGAAGATCCCTGTGACGGGCAAAATTGTTAAAGTGGAGAACTTTGCGAGGTACACGGAGGAATCTCGCTCGAACGCTATCAAGATGGTCTCGAACCTACTTGGGGTTAGTGCCGAGGAGGCTGAGGAGGAGGTGAATATCAGCAAGGGGCTCGCAGTGCGCAAACATTGGTTGAAGAGTCGATGGTGCCCCAAAGCTGGTTCGAGACCCAAAAATTATCCTCCTGTTGAATGCACCGCCCGAGCGTACCTACTGTACTTCTCGTCGTGCACTCTTTTTGCTGATAAGAGTGGGTATCGGGTGTCGATCGCTGCTCGCAAGCTGGCAAGGACTTGGACGACGTAGGGAACTACGCATGGGGGAGAGCTGCGTTGGCCTACTTGTATCGACACTTGGGGTCCGCCACGAGAGTGCTAGTGTCTCAGATTGCTGGCTACCTCACATTGCTTGAGGTTTGTTATAAAATAGACTTAATGTTCATTTTGTTTTTCAATTAGGCCAACTTGCAATTGTGGACTAACTAACATTGTATGTATTTGCGGGGATGGGTGTACGACCATTTCAAACTTGGTCTGGCCACGCCCAATGCGAAGTACTTGGACTACGTGCAACCTCGTGTCTCCAAATGGATTCAAAAGCACGAGATGGTTGCGAATGTTGACAAGCTCGGGGCCATTAGGAGAACCTTGGATAGGTTGCGACCAAGCGAGGTGAGATGGTTATCCATGTCCTCTGATGATTGATGTTTCTTGGTAATTTATTTTGCACACACTGGTTGTTGCATTTTTTCTAGGTTACTTGGGACCCATATGTGAATTTAAGGGAAAATGGTGTTGTGCAAGTGATGGCCTTTTACAGTGGGAAGATCAAGTACATGGATGTGGTGGAGCCCTACTACCCGGAGAGGATTCTGAGACAGTTTGGCCATGGGCAATCTATACCAGATCCTCCGTACCGTCCATTGGAAGCACACAGAGGCCCATTTGCGAACAAGTACTCCGTCAAGTATGGGTTCGAACAAGACAATTGGGAGCGATGGAGGAACCATGTGTTGGCTCCCGAAGTTCGGGGCGAGAAGGCAGTATTTGAGTTTTTGGCTACACCAGACTACCTGCCTTGGTTCGTCAAAGTGTCTCATCCTGTTATCACGAATCCGAGCTTTGAGGACCTTGTAATGGTCGCCTCAACCATCGCAAACAACGAGATACTTGAGGTATTGGAATGGTTATACGTATTATGCATTTATAAGTAATTCCGATATGTTTTACATTGACAATAACCCGATATTTTTCATCAGCGTAATAGGCGAGCGTTGGACGCGGCGTTGCGATGGATAGACCTCCCCCCGGAGGTGTGTACGCTTGACTCGGCGAGGACCACTCTGACTGACATGGTCAACTTCCTTTCGGGAAGGAGTATAAGTCCCACCCCCACGAGTACGACTCCCGCAACCGCAACCAGCACAACCGCAACATCCGTCCCTACCGAACCAGGCCCGAGGCAGTCCCAGCATGGTAGCACTTCCACACCCTCCACCCCGGCCACAGCTCGGCCGCCGAGGCCGATGCTCGCTCTCAGAAGAGAATGCATGGGAAGGAGTATCGAAGGAAGAATATGAAAAAACCCGAGCAATGATCAGCCGATAATGGAGAGATAGACATTTGTACTACATTTTTATGACATTTTTAAATGGTTGATGTGTACCTGTTGCCTGTTGAGTACATTTTTATGATAGTTTATAATGTTTCATTGCCTATTTTTTTATTTTGGTTGTAATTTGTGTTTGGATCCTTGTTTTTTCTGCTTATGAGGGTGTCTCGGTCAAGCAGGACCGACGCTCATATGCAATTTTCGGTACTGATCAGCCGAGACGACTGCGTGATGCGCGGTCTTGCACTGCCCTGAATGTACCTGTTGCCAGTCTTTAAATATGTGTCGGTTAGTCATGGCCGAGAAGACATGAGTAATGTCGCGCATAGGTCGACGATAAGTGGCATTTTCGATATTGCGCGACGGAGCATTGGCGTCAATTCTCGGAGGTGTACGGCCGGCACATTACCATATGTCTCGGTCATGCAGGGCCGAAACGACTATTCCAGCAACCATTTCCAACTACCAATACAAATAACTTTCCAAGCATGACCATCCAACACGACAAGAGCAACGAAAACAAAATTATTGATATATCAATGTAGTATGAAAAATTCACTATACAAGAATGAAACTGTACAACAATACCCGAAAGGTAGGGTAAATTCATTCATTCTATATCCATACAACTTGAAAGCTAACTTTCAAAATTAGTAAATGTACAACCAAACAAATTTAGAGGTACCAGTTGTAACACTACGGTGTACCTAAGTCTACAACGGATATGGTGGCATCAAGTAGAGTTGCAATGGGCGCGATGTCTCGGAAGACGAATCTATCACGCCAATCTTTCGCACTATCCTGAACATACCGTACCCACGAAGGGTATAAGGATGGCAATGGTGCATTCGTGCTCAACTTCACCTGTCAAAGTGAACAGTATAACATGACCATATTGTCGGGAAACAAAAAAACAATTCAACAAAATTCGTATCACTTACCCTAAGCCAATGTATATTCCTGTCATTAATCATGGCAATGACAAGTCTGTTGTGCCCGGTGGACGGTGGAGCACTACGTAGAGGTAGAAATGTGGAGGCACTCCCATGCGAGAGGTTGACGAGAACCACATTGACTGTAGTGGCTACCAACAATCCCATGTCTGGAAGTGTCAACCATTCTTGGAAAGTTGCACCAACTTGATTCTCTCGGCAATGCACCGCAATCTTGACACTCTCGTAACTCGAGCCTAGCACTTCTCGCCAAAGGTTTTCATGCCCGATAATCTCATCATAAATCCTTCTACGGACAATCCTCCACCCGTCGACATCGGCTAGTCCAAGCCCAGACGCAACACACCTATATCCACAATTCCCATCGGCAAGCACATCGATGATGCCCTCAACATGTGGCAACCAATCTGGTTCTACGCAATGACCGTAAGCCATGTTAGTTGCACTTTACGTGCGTCGACTACCACGACGCAGTTTAGGAATAACTTTACTTTTCTTCTGCCTAGAACTGGAGGCCTCCTAAGTCGATAGCACGTACTCAAATTCACTCGGAAATCGTCTCGTAGAAGAATCGTCATAATCGTGTTTTCTCTTCGAAGACCCCGGTGTCCTCCCTTTTGTCTTAATTTTTGCCGGCGGCACAACATCCGGTGTAGACAAAGGTCAACTAATCTCCCTGAGCTACCGAATAATCCTGAGTCGATCGTCCTCATCAGTGCAAGCGTGAAACTTTTCCAACACCCTTTCAATCTCATCGTGCACGTTGTACCCAGACGGGTCCACCGGATTCTCAGGTATCATACTCAACTTTCGCCAGTAAA
Source organism: Stephania yunnanensis (assembly GCA_039657365.1). Lineage (NCBI taxonomy): Eukaryota > Viridiplantae > Streptophyta > Magnoliopsida > Ranunculales > Menispermaceae > Stephania > Stephania yunnanensis. The sequence continues at coordinate 24,474,530 of CM077580.1, forward strand.
CATGAATGTCCTCGAGAGGGATGGGCGACCCAGCAAATATATGATGGTTCAGCTCATGTGCACAAGGAAGGCCATGTGTGGTGCGTATCTCGCAACCACAACGAGTGGAATCGTGACCAACATCCTCTCCACGTGTCAATTCATCTCTAATTAGCCTAAGCGGCAGTTGAGAGACATAACCGCTCAATCGTCGATACAACTCAGCAACGTACTCATGTTGGACGACATTCAAACTTAGTTCAAACGATGCCTTGATATTTTTGTGTTGGATTCTAAGGAGTCCATCAACCACATTCCATAGAGTCTCAAAATTGGTCTGATTGTTCCCGAGGTGTACCTTCAGAATAGAATGCGCAGACTCCACCCTCTGCGTTGTCGTTTCCCCAAAGTGCATAAGTCTATTTGTCCAAGCCGAGACAAATTTCTCCTTGTAGTTCTTTAACCATGTGTTGTCCAAGTACTCCGTAAGACCCTTTACATTCCCAAACTCACAACGCAGGTCATTCACCCTAACTTCGAATAAGGCCTCCGAGTTGGCATATATCACGCTCGTCCACCTATCCATAAAACGCGCGAAACCATCGTTCTCCCCAAACATCTTCTTAGTCTTGGCCAATACTACTTTGTTGATGTGCCAAGAGCAAAGGAGGTGAGACGAGGCCGGAAAAACTTCTTCTATGGCACTAATAAGGGCTAAGTCCCTATCGGTAACAAACACGTCACGCTTAGGCCACCCATCCAATATGGATCTCAACTTCTCATGTGTCCAAACATAATGCCCATGAGTCTCTGATGATAAGAATGTGAACCCAACGGAGAACGTCAAGTGCGAAGAAGTGATGCCAACAATCTCCAACAAAGGCATTCTGTACCTATTTGTCTTGTACGTGCAATCCATCAAAATAACGGATGGAAAACACCTTACCAACTTTATTGAGTCGGGATGTGACCAAAATAACTCCGTGACAACATTCGTAATGGGATGCTTCCTATGCCATGACAACTACTTATTCTTCTCCAATATGTGCAACAATTGTTGCATTTGAGTCCTCCCACCCGTATCCTCATTTCGGGCTTTTTGTCTTGCATTATATATAGTCCTCATTGTCGATATGTTTCTAACGTCTCTTTGCTTCAACGTATTTAGGATGTCTTTTGGCTTCACATTCCCCTTTGTCATTTGCACTACAACTTCCTGCTCCCCCTTATCCAATCTCCCGGCAAAAGAATGGACGTCCAAGTTTTTTGCGGGCTCGTGATTGTGCCTCCCACATATAATGTTGATATACCACAACGAGTCAAGCATTTTCCTTTACGTTGATAAGGAAAGGGCATCCACATTTCTTGGTACCGTTTGAGTCCTCGTCGTTTCGTCTTCTTCTTCATTTCTTAGTTTCGAAGCAATTTTTGTCGCTTTACCCTTACCAACTCTTTGTGACATTCCCCTATAAGTCCCTGACCTCTCACAGGCAAGTTTCACCTTTCCCATGCGCTTAATGCCCCGCGTCGAGTGCTTTGTAACTAGCACAAACATGTTCTCACGCCTATCATTTGAAGCCATGAAACCGCCGCTTCTCTAGTTGGGAATGGCCTACAAGGTGTAAACGTGTCCGTGTAGTCTGGAAATAGGGCAGAAACCGGCATTACCTGCAATACAAATAGTGTAACATTATAATCAACCAAAATGTACAGGACAATCACAAAAACATCCAAAAAAATAGGTTATCGGTAGTACAGGTCAGCAACTTGCTTCAAAGTCTCGCTCACGAATGACTGAGAGTTAATGAATACTCTCGATTTTACCGTTCTGTGATACACGTAGACCAATCGGTCCTATATGACCGAGACATAACAATACATCTCGGTCCTGCGAGGCCGAAACAATCGCGCACCCAGACAGAAACTTCGGATAACCGCACAAATAACACAAAAAATTTGCGAAATTACCTCAAGGACGACCTCCTCTGGCACCGAAGCAGTACAATCCTCCATTATATAGTGGAAACAACTTCGGATTTGAAGAAATTACCAAACCCTACGTTGACAAACAAATCATCATTTTCACAGTTATACACAACTCAACAGTTCTAAAAAACTCGAATATGGTTGTCAAACATTGTTACCTCGCTGTCGGATTATGTCAATCCGCAATAATCGATCAACGCTCGCCAAATGCAATGTGGCTTTGCGGTTCAACCTTGTGGTGGGGTGCCTTTTTTTCTTTGTCAAAATGATTTGTGGGGTTTGAATCACTATATATACAAGGGCAAAATAGTCTTTTCCACTTTTGCAGAAATTTTTACAAAAACTTTGGTTGCCTTCATTAAACGGTGGGGTGCCCTTAGTGGCCCTCGATTTGTGCGACTCCACCAAACAAGCGCCTCCTACATCCACGCGTCAGAGTCTCCAGTATTCAAACACATCTTCCAGCAGCTTTCCACCAACCACCACTCGACAAGTGGTGGACTTTCCATGTACAACATGTCATTGCACATTTCTCCTCCAATCAGATGACGGCACGTCAGCTACCTACTACAGATGGATGAATGGGCATGCGACACGTGTACAAGACTACAAATTGAACGTCCAAATAGCTCGATGCTCCTCAGCACACGAGACACCTCACCAACCCCCAAAAATAGTTTCTCACCTCCCGGGACCATTTTTAGAAGTTTTATATATTAGAACCTTAGGTATTATATAGGGAACACCAACTATTATATTTTTAGCATCGACTTCTTTCGACGATTGCCTAAGTCGACGGGGAAACAAGTCGGGATCATGGATTCATTGCATATTATGTGAGATCTTTTATTTTATTATTTAATTTAATTCTCCTATTTCATTGTTGTTGATAAATGAATATGGTTTAGATTTAGGATATGTATGTGGTCAGTGCATGCTTTTAGATGGACAATCTATAGTTATTTGGACCGATAATATCCGTGTAATTGTACTTTTGGACCGATAAAGTGACGAACACTCACCCGTTTGCCATAAAACCCTTTCGATTCTTTAGTGTGCAACAATTGAATCTAGGTTAAATCGAAAGCGGAAGCGATTCGATTATTTAGGATTAGTATTTCTGCATATCCATATTACTGCGGTTAGCGTGTTAAACCCAATTGATGGGTGTCTAGGGTTATGCATTAATTAGGGAAGTAATTAGTGGAGAACGTCCTGGCTATCGAGATTAGGGACTGAGGAATTTTTGGCAGATGTCGATTTTCTATAGCTAATCTTGAAGAATTTAAATTAATAACTTTTTGGGAAAGATTGGAGACTATGATTGCCATTGAATCTTAATCCTAATTTGTTGAACTATAGACCTAAGTTTTACTTAGATGTTCATTAATTATTTTGAAAGTTATTTTAATTACTTTATTTATTTATTTTAGTTAGATTAGTTAGTTAAATTATTTATTTAAAACCCCTAATTTTTCCTTTTCATTGTTTTTAACCTTAGCAAGACCACCAATCCTTGTGGGATCAACCCTTTGCCATTATTCTACAAAATAGTTGGTACAGGAGTTTTATTTTATTGATGTGTTCGGCGCCCGTCAAATCTCAACTTGACTTTCCTTGAATTTTTAACCACAAATCTCTTTCTCTAAGTTTAAAGTGCTAAATTTTCAGTCCACATAGTGCATGTTGAGGATTGTCACTAACTCCCCCCTTTTATATGTTTTTGATTTGATCATGATGCATACACATATCTTGAGGAAATTTCAAGGCCCCCATTTAAGTTGTCCAAGTCTTTAGTGACTCACATTATGGACACAATCAAGCCTTCATAGTCACAACTAAGATCATCTTAAAGATGATCAAGGGTTCTTGAATATTTTTTTTTGGTCTAACCATAGGCTAAATTTAGCATTTTCTCTTACTTAAGCTAATTCGTTCATGACCGAACTTTGGTTAATAAGCCCTTCTAACTTGGACTCATTAAACCTATTAGTTTGGATTTATAATTAAACTTAAGTATTTTTTTCTTCAAACTTAAACTTGTTTGATATGTTTTATTAGAATAACGTAAGTACCCATTTGATTTCATTTAGGCCCGAAGTAACAACTAGCTATAGATTGAATTTGCAATGATCCTACCTAATGCCTCGCTATACACAACTCGAAATAAACTCCCATCCATTGATGCCGACGGTCAAAACCATAAAAATTTTGTACCCTATAAATTGATCGGCATAATGTACTATATGGGATCAAACATAAATAAAATAATTTTAATTATTACCTCAGTGTCGATGTTTGAGTGTTGACTGAGATCGTCACGTAGGATTGGCCGATAGGTCACGGTCCTACATGATACAACTAGGATTAGATTATTCGAGTCGTTACACAAGTCCCCCATTTGATTTTGGAGAGCATACCTTACTCCAGTTCACCAAAATGGTTTTTAGCTTCGATGAATAGGTTCCCCCATAAGAAATGCCAACAGATCTTTTCTAATTTCCCACATACCAATTAAGGTACATATGTTATCTGGAAATTATACTAAAAATGGAGCAAAGGACCGACTTGACTAGTGTGGCTATGCCCGGTAGAGATAAACTCGAGACCTTGTAGTTCGACATTTTTTGTGATAGCTCATCAACTAGGTACTCATAAGTAGAAGTTGAGATCTTTGGAACTCCTAAGTATCTTCCTAAATTAGAAGATCTTTGGAACCCTAGCCTACTAGTCACGAATTAGCCACAACAAAATTAGTATTCAGGGATAAGAAGATCATTGTTTTCTCAACACTGACTTTATGACCCGATGCTTCACTGAAGGTATGCAGTATGTTGGATATGGCACGTGTTTGTGTTAAATATAGTATATATTGTTAGTTTCCATATATTGATTATCCTCTTATTCTCTAGCCTAGAATCAATCTTTGTATATGGTTAGTTTCCAATTATCTAGCCTAGGATCATGCTACTGATTGATGTAATTAGTGTATAAATTCTGAGTTCTGTTAATGAGAAAAGGTAAGGAAGACATTCTTTCATGGTATCGCATTCTGGGTTTCTTCCCCTCCCTTCCGCCTTCCTCGCTTCCTCTTCCGCTTCGCGCTCGCCTTGCCGATCCGCGTCTCCCCTTTATGTGTGTACGCCGACCGTGCCCCCAAGCCCGCGCTCTGCCGCCTCTCTCGCTCCGCTCAGGCGCGCGTCTTCGTCCAGATCCGCCGCGCGTCGTCCGGATCCGCAGATCCCGCTCGACCAGATTCGCGCCGCGCCCGCTCCGCTCTAGCCGCCTCTCTCGGCTCCTCTCGTGCGCCGTCTTGATCGGCCACCGTCCTCCCGCGTGCCCGATCCGCCACGCGTCGCTCGACTAGATCCACCGCCACCGCTTCCGCTCTCGCGCTTCTTTCGATAGCGTCGCGTCTCTTCCGCGCGTAGTCGTCCGGACTCATAATCCGTAGAAGTTGAGATCGAGATTTGCTCGAATCCACCGCTACCGCTCCACCTCGTAAGTATCTCCTCCGTCCGGATTCGCAGCTCCCGCCGACTCGACCAGATCCGCCGCCATGCCGCTCCGCTAGAACGCTACGCTGTGCGCCACCCACCACCCGCGCGTTCATCCGCCGGCGCCGCTCGCAGCGCTTGCCCATATAGCCTACCTCCTCGCGTTTCCGTGGCTATCACACACCCCGCCTTGCGACCGCCATCGCAATGCAGATCTCTCTCGCCGTGCTTCTTCTCTGCAACGATGTCTCCATCCAAACACTTTCACCCAACTCTCTTTTGTCTCTAACATTAGGAATCACATTCCTATTATTCTTGAGATGGAGAACGTACAATACTCAACATGGGCGAGTTGTTTAAGGTCCATGCACGTTTGAAAAGGGTCTTACATCACATCATCCCCTCTCGATCAACGCAAGGAGACGGCCGTCGAGGAGATGATGACATGTGGTCTACCCTTGATGCCACGGTCTTATCATGGATCTATGCCACGATTTCTAACGACCTTTGCACACCATCCTTGAACCGATGCTACAAAGAATGGAAGCTTGGAATCGTCTCGGGACATATTCCAAGACAATAAACATTCCCGTGCGTCACTCTTGAACATGATTTCTCCACTACCAAGATGGAACACTTTCCCAATGCCTCAAGATATTGTCAACGGCTTAAGTCCCCGGCCGATCAATTAATGTTGGGGCTCCGGTATCCGACGGCCGTCTTGTGCTCAATTGAAGACGATGTTGGAGTATGGCACGCTTCCGACTCCGCCATAGTGCATATATTGATTATCCTCCTATTCTCTAGCCTAGAATCAATCTTTGTATATGGTTAGTTTCCAATTATCTAGCCTAGGATCATGCTACTGATTGATGTAATTAGTGTATAAATTCTGAGTTCTGTTAACGAGAAAAGGTAAGGAAGACATTCTTTCAGTTTGATCCAAGGAATCTTTCGCAAATAAGACGAGGTCATCCGCAAAGAATAAGTAAGAGATCTTAGGTGCATTAAGGGCTCCAAATTTTTTTCAAACATGGCATCATTAATCATAAGACTAAGCCTTTCTATACAAAGAACAAAAACATAAGGAGATAGAGTACATCCCTGTTGAATCCCCTTTGAGGGTGAGAATGAATCTGATTTTGTCCCATTCCACAACACTTTAATTAAGGTGCATGAGATGCACTTCAATATTAAATTATACTGGAGAGTGGGGATACCAACTAATTGAAAAGTATTTGCTCTAAAGCTCCAACTTAGTCTATCATAGGTTTTATCGAGGTCTACTTTCATTGTCATCCACCATGATTGACCAGTTTTCTTGTTCATAGAATGAAAAGCCTCTTACGCTATAATTATGTTATCCGTACTATGCATCCCTAGGATAAAGCTTTTAAGATGGGCTGAAAAGATTATCCAAGAACCTTTTCAACTTGTTAGCTAAAAATTTTGCAATTATTTAATAGCTAACATTATACATGCTAACTGGGCGGAACTGAGTTATGCTTTCAGGACTCATGCACTTCGAGATTAGGACTAAGTTAGCCTCGTTGACTCCCCTTGAGAAGCACTTGTAGAAAAGAAGTTAGCAACCATTTCACAAATTGAACGACCCATGTACCTCCATTGAGACTGATAGAAATGTAGATTCATTCGATCCGGCCTTGGGGCCTTAAGGGTGCCCATGTCAAAAACCATCGCTTTAACTTCATTTGAGTTTATGGTGGTTTGTAGAGCTACCACTTGTGATATTATGACTACTTCAAAACTTCTAGTGGTGTGAAGCACTAGTCTCCCCATTGTTTCCTCTTGGTATAGAGATTTATGTAGTAAGCAAGGGCCGCACTTTTAAGTATTGATTGATCTACACACCAATCACCATTTATTTTGAGCATCTCGATTCTCATATTTCTCCTTGGTTGTTGAACTCTATTATGAAAATAGCTAGTGTTCATGTCCCCCAAGTTAACAAAATATGTAGTTGCTTTTTGTCTCTAAAGTACTTCCTCTTGGGTGAGGATGTGCTCCAGCTCTTCTCTTAATTCCCTTTCAAGTTTCAAGAGGTTGTGAGTGGAGTGAGTTTAAGGGCTCTCTAAATGACCCGAACCTGGCTAACACCTTATTTTTCCTAGCTTTAATTTGGCCAAATGTATTTATGTTCCACTGATATGCTTTGGATTTGAAATGCTACAGGGCCATCTCATACCCTTGTGAATCTTGTCAGGTTAAGGTCATGAAGTTAGGTCAATCTTCATAGGATACCCATGGTGCCAAAAAATGGAAAGTTGCAGCGCCCAAGCTTCAAGATTGGGTGATAACTGGCTTGATTAGAAGAGATATGTGATTGAAGCCTACTTTTGCAAGATATAAGACCTTAGTGTTTGGGAAAATAGACACCCAGCTATTGTAAACTAAGATGTAAACATACTAGAACTTAAGTTGGACTTGCTAGAGACTTAAGTATAGAAGGCATAAACTAAGAACTACTAGAACAAGTAGAGAAGAGGGAACAAGAGAGAATAAGCTATAGATGAGAATGTAGAGATTTCATTCATACATTGGTGTGTGAGTTACAATGGGGTAGGCACCCTTTATATGGGTCATTTGGTGATGATGATAATTGTACTTATACAATGTGTACAAGTTATACATACACCACAATTCATACAACACATCACAAGCAACATAGACAATACATGGAAGAGTTGGTGTACATTGGAGAGGATTACAAACTACATGAAGTGTGAGAATCATGTTTGATGTTACAATTCAATGTGAGAACCATGCTTCACAATGTGGTCACATACATGCACAAGTGTCATCTATTTCATAACACTCCCCCTTGGATGACACTTGTTAAAAGAATTTGTCTCGTTAAACTTCTACTAGAAAAAACCCTTTGGGAAACAAATCTAGTAAAGGAAAAAGAGTATAATATTTGTAACGACTCGTAAAGTATATGTGCCACGTGTCATGTGGTCCACGTGTGTTTAGATCGGGCGAGGCCTAGTGTCGTGGGGAACTGGGGTCGTCACAATATTGCTTTGTAGTATAATATTTGTTGATTGCCTCATTAAAAACCTTGCTAGAAAAACCCAGTAGGAAAAAACCATAGCTAAGGAAAAGAATGAGACACATTGATACACTTAGAGATAATATAAATGTATCATTACAACCTCTACTAGAAAAATCCCGTGGAAAAATCTAATATAGGAGAAAGAGTACATTAATTGCTCTCATAATTTTTTTGATATGAAGTATAATAATGTTAGGATTGCTTCATTAAAAACCTTACTAGGAAAACCCAGTGGGATAAAACCATAGCAAAAGGAAAAGAGTGCAATACACTAATCAATCTAGATACAGAGTTTTAATATTGTTAGAATTGCCTCATTAAAAACCTTTGCAAAGAAAACCCAATGGAATAAAACCATAGCAAAGGGAAAAAGAGTGCAATACACTAACCAATAATCATTTTGATCTCCCCCTCATGTTCATATGGGTGAGACATCTTTGCATTTTGTTGCACCTAGACATCGTTTTCTATATGAACCATTTAATGTTGAAGCATATGATTGCCACTCTTTTGTATATAGTACTTGCATCAAGTATTCTTGCATCTTGAATGATCCTTAACTTTGATTCATATTAATTGTTGCCATGGGTCATAATGATTTAATGCGATTTGAACTTTGAATTTATATTAATTTTATACTAATGGATCATAGCGACAATAGAAAAATTTAATCCCTATTAGGGATCAAAGTGCATTTTATAATATGATTAACGTCATTCCTTTCAATATAAGGCTTATATCTGCCTTGAGATAATCTAATGGTGGGAAAACTACTTAAAGGATCCAAAGTGACAATTTACGCAAAAATTATGATAATAAATAAATTCCACATTTAGTGTCATTTGGATCAAAGGCATTTTATAATATGATAAGGTGGGAATATTATTCGCTAAGTTCGAATTCGAGAAATATTCACTTTTATATTATAATGTACATGCATGTAGCACGATACACAAGACATAAACTCATCGCCCATATTTAGGTCACGATTTAAATACATCTCGATGTGCCTTTTTATCGAGCCATTTTGTCATTTTCAATGATAAAATTCATAATAGTTTACCTTTGATTTTGAAGGCATGGTAAAGATCACAAAAATATTCGGGTATTTATATGACAATATTTAGGCAAAATAGCCTTTCATATATGACTAAAAAATGTCACAATTATGAGCGCTCGTTATCAATAATTATTTTCCCTTTGTAGTGGTGCACCACTTTTGTTCCAATTTTTGGTGGAATTGTCAATACGACATTTACCTAATATTTTCACCTTTTCCACGTCCATAAATTTATTATTGCGATCTTGATCAATATATGCAACGTATGTTTCTTAATTTGAAGCTAAACTAATTGGACGGGAGAGATATTATATTTATAATATCTCACAACTATTACCTTTTGGACCTATTGGGACTACCATACACAAAATGAAGATGAATTCCTGTGTATATGATGACACAATTTTCATATGCATGAATTAAGAATTATTGTGATGTAGAGAAAGAATCAAAGAAAGAGTAGTGAAAGAACAAACCAATAAGAAAGACACATACAAACATCCAATTCAGGGTCTCAAAATCTAATTCTTTAATTCATTTTATAAAAGCTACCTATTGTGGCATGTTTACAACCTTTTATACTTGAGACACATCAAAAACCCTAGTACATGAAGACTATTATATTACAAACATACCCCTATGTTATATTATATTATAATTTAACATTAGGCCACATTAACTGCCACATCATTCTCCCTTGGCACGAGCAAGGCCACGCCTTAGCACGAGCAAGGTCGCGCCTTGCAAGTCCCTTGGCATGAGCAAGGTCGTGCCTTGGTAGTTCCTTTGGCACGAGAAAGGTCGCGCCTTGGCAGGTTCATTTGGCATCAGTAAGGAGAAACCTTGGCAGGTTCCTTTAATGCGAGCAAGGTCTCACCTTAGCACGAGTAAGGTCATGCCTTGGCACGGGCAAGGCATACCTTGGAAATGGTTAACAAAGCTTGAATTGGGCGTTGACCAAGTCAAAGTACAATTGGTCTCATTTCTTGATGTTTCCTGTTGGATTTCAAGAAATGGCTTAACATTTACTATGAGGAGAGGTGTGTTCTCTCCTAGGGGCAGCATGGGCATAGTAGCAAGGAAGACCCTCGAGCATGCCTTGGGTACCATGCCAAGGCAAGACCCACGGACCTATAGTCCGAGCCACCCCGAGCCGGTGGGACTCGACCGAGCCCCGGCTCGCCTAGGCTCAGCCAGGCACCACCGCACAGTCTATGTCCCTAAGAGAAACATGGACCAAGCCACCTTGAGGCATGGATGGACCAAGTCAAGGTGGTTCCGAGCGGTTAGGTAACTACCTTAGTCATGGCCCCTTGCATGACCAAGCCACGTTCGATAATGTCCCGAATACATGGAGCATGTGGTAATTAACCAAGCAATTGTGGCAATTGTTAAACCAGGTGGCAGTAAGAGAACAAGGCAGTTGGGTAACTGCCTTGACCACAAGGAGTGGGGTTTTACTTAGTCTACAAATCTATGTTATCGGGACATGTGTCCTTGATAGTTATCTAACTACTTGTTGGCAGATCTATAAAGCCATAGGCTATAGGCTCAGGGAAGCATAGAGTATCAATGTTATATTCCCATTAAGAAGTTTTGTGAAACATTTCTTGGTGCCCTTGTTTGTTGTTCATTTACTTTGAGTATTTGTAGTGCTGAACTAAGGTGGCCTTAGGCACCACAGGTTGGGTTGAGCGAGAAAGATTTCCTTAGGGTAAACCCCTAACTTAATAGCCTCGTGACAATTGGTATCAGAGCCCCGTTTTAGAGACGATGGTGACCCAAGCAACAAGTGATTTAAGTGAGAGGGTAGCTCACTTAGAACACATGATGGCGACGATGACTATCCCGAGAGTCGGTGAAGTCCTTAGTGTCGGCACAACGCATTAAAGGCTTGGAGATGTTGGTGGCTTCCTTGGTGACTAAAGGACAGTCACGAAAGGCCATGATAGCTATATGGGAGTCTAGGTTTGAGGAGCTTGTAGTAAATGTACGTTCTATAGGAAAACTCACCACCGAAACAGCCGCGCCAATGGTTTTGGAGGTGAGTTTGCTCAAGCGAGCCGTGGGTAGATCCTCGAAGGTTGCGGGTGCGGTAAAGCCTAGAACCAAGGTGTCGGAGCCAAAGAGGTTCTCAAGAAAACGAAGCATGAAGGATCTTGAGAATTGTTTTTAGGATATGGAGCAATACTTTGCTACTGTCCGGACGGAGGAGAACCAAAAGGTCATCTTGACATCCATGTACCTAGAAGGTGACACAAAACTATGGTAGAGAACCAGATTAGACAATGATGTGGTTGCGGGTAGACCCAAGGTCGTGGATTGAGATGTGCTAAATAGGGAGTGAAGAGTCAATTCCTTCTACCAATGTTGTTTGGCAAGCGCGGGAAGCATTCCGCAAGCTCAAACAAACCACGTTGGTTCGAGATTATGTTAAAGAGTTTTCCTCTCTCTATTGTTGGACATTAAAAGCATGTCAGATGAGGAAAAAATCAAAAAACTTCAACTTCACTACTGGGTTGCAGTCATGGGCTCAATCCAAGCTAAGGAGGCAATGGGTGAAGGACTTGCCTAAAGCAATTGATGCAGCTGATAGTCTTGTGGACTTCAAGACTAGTTCTTCCACGAACGAAGGGAAGAAGAAGAAGAAGAAGTCATTCAAGGACCACCATAAGAAGGGCGAGAAGAAGCCCTTCCCTCTTAAGCAAGCATGCTCGAAGTCAGCCCCGAAAGCAGATGCAAAGCCCTCAACAAGTTCTCACACAAAGGCTACTTCATTTGCGATGGCCCCTACGGGGCACGAGGACTGCCCAAAGAAGGAGAAAATATTGGCCTTGATCGCGGAAGATAATGACCACCCCTAGATGAACCCACTGCAATTATTGAATGCCATTCAACAAGCCAAGACAAGCCCTTCGGAGGGGTTAATGTACATTGATGCAGAGGTGAATCACAAATGAGTCTTAGCAATGGTGGATTCGGGAGCAACTCATTCGTTCGTGGCGAAACACATGGTGGAAAAGCAGGGACTCGCTCTTGTTGAGAATTCCAGCCGAATGAAAGATGTAAATTCTGAAGCAAAATAAATTCAAAGTATGGCATCTAATGTGAATCTTAAGGTCGGGTCTTGGGAAGGGAAGATCAACCTTATAGCAATTCCCTTGGATGACTTTATGTCATCCTAGGGAATGACTTTTTATATTTGGGAAACATTGCCTGATGTCATTCTTGAGGGGATTGTTCATGATGAACAAGTCTCATCCTTGCTTTGTTCCTGTGGCTAACATGGTTTTAGGAAAAAAGAGTGCAAAGTTGTCCCACCTTTCAGCTATTCAAGTGAAAGATGGACTACGGAAAGGTGAATCAACATACCTGGCGACCTTAGTGGAGACTAAGGTAGGCACGATAGTAAAAGTCCCTGATGTAGTTGCTGAGGTACTGGAGGGCTTTAGTGACGTGATGCCTTCGGAGTTGCTGAAGCAGTTACCCCCACAAAGGGTGATTGACCATGAGATTGAGCTGATCCCCGGCTCAAAGCCCCCAAGACAAGCCCCTTACAGAATTGCTTCAAAAGAGTTAAAGGAGCTGAGGAAGCAGTTGTAGGAGTTGTTGGATGCTGAATTTATTTAGCCATCCAAGGCACCCTATGGAGCACAAATCATGTTCAGCGAAAGCACGATGGATCCCTTTGAATTTGAGTAGACTACAGGGCACTGAATAAGCTGATAGTGAAGAATAAGTACCCTATTACGTTGGTGGCAGACTTGTTCGATCGATTCTCCAATGTAGCCTACTTCACGAAGTTGGACTTGAGGTCGAGAGACTATCAAGTTCGAATTGCAGCTGGTGATGTCCTTAAGACGTCCATGGTGACTAAGTATGGATCATTTGAATACTTAGTCATGCCATTTGGCTTGACAAATGCCCCTGGTACATTCTGTAATTTGATGAATGATGTACTAAGGGAGTTCATCAATCGATTTGTTGCTGTTTATCTTGATGATATTGTAATTTATAGTTCAAAACCACTAAGATTATGTGGATCACTTACGGATGGTTTTGACTACCTTGAGGGCTAACCATTTGTATGTAAAGAGGGAAAAATTTAAGTTTGCTATGTAAACGATCACTTTCTTTGGTCATGTTGTAGGCCGGGGTAAATTATAGATAGACTCGGAGAAGGTGCGGGCAATTATGGAGTGGCCAAACCCCGCGAAGGTCAGGAGTTGTGGTCATTCTTCGGTTTGGCTAACTACTACTGAAGGTTCAAGGAAGGCTACTCAAGGAGAATGGCACCACCGACAGACCTATTGAAAAATGATCGGACTTGGGCATGGATTGTGACGGCCCCAAATTCCGAGGCAAACCGGGCACCGCCATGTCGTCGGACACATCACCAAGCCATGCTACGTCACCTGCACACTTATCCATGACGGCCTGCGAACTTACCATATAATACTCCAACTTAGTAAATTTTGATATTTAAATGATTATTTTAGCAAAGTATACTAAGTTATAAAGCTCCACCTATGTTGTACACTATGTGCGCTACATAGCCGGTCCCAAGTCCGGATAAAGGAGGAGGACTCTTACGCCCATTTTTTCATACAGAAAAATGGGTAAGGGAGGTCCCAAACTCATTTTTCATACCCGAAAAGTGAGGGAGGGAGGCCCCAAGCTCATTTTCCATTCTTGGGAAATAGAGGAGGGTTGCGATAGGTTGACAGCCAGCGTAAAACTTTTGTCACTTTTCATGAAATGGATCAAACATATATAAACGTTGGGGCGTTCCCACCTAGCGACGCGCTGCATCGGAGCCCGGGTGTAGTGAGAATTGAGCAAGGGTGTGTTTCACATCGCCGCCTGGGTGTGAAGAAAAATGAGCGAGGGTTCCCACACATAGGACGTGTGTGGTTAAAGAAGCTAGTCCCTTCACATCGTTGCCCGGATGTGAAGAAAAATGAGCAAGGGTTCCCACACAAAGGATGGGTGTGGGTAAAGAAGCTAGTTCAAAACAAAAACAAAAACAAAAACAAAAACAAAAACAAAAACAAAAACAAAATCATCGATACGAACACTAGATCTTTTAGACAAAATAGAAATAGAAAAGAAAAACAAATACAAAGGGGAGAAAAATTCGTTTAGGAACATGGAACATAGGAACACTTACGGGGAAGTCAATAGAACTAGTAGATACCATGATTAGAAGGAGAGTCAATATTGCTTGCCTCCAAGAGACAAAATGGGTAGGAGAAAAGAGTAGAGAAATAGGAAGCACAGGGTTTAAATTGTGGTACACTGGTATAGATAGAAAATGCAATGGAGTAGGAATTGTAGTGGATAATGATTATAAGGATAAGGTCGTAGAGGTTAAAAGAATGGGGGATAGATTGATTCTAGTTAAATTAATTATCGGAGACGAAAAACCGAACGTACATAGCGCGTATGCACCACAAGTAGGATTAAGCGAGAGCATCAAACGCAATTTTTGGGATGATATGGATGGATTTATGCAGAGTATACCATTAGATGAAAAGGTTTTTATTGGAGGAGATTTAAATGGGCATGTTGGGGTAAGTAACGATGGCTTTGAGAGAGTTCACGGAGGTTTTGGTTACGGTAATAGAAATGAAGAAGGAGAATCAATTTTAGAATTTGCTTCAGCATATGATCTTGTCTTAGCAAATACTAGTTTTAGGAAGAGGGAGTCGCATATAATTACTTTTAGTAGTGGTCATAACAAGAGTCAAATAGATTTTCTTTTAACAAGAAAAATAGATAGAAAACTATGTAGAGACTCCAAAGTAATACATGTTGAAGCACTTACTACCCAACATAAGTTAGTAGTACTTGATATTAAGCTAACACAATGGAATAAAATGAATAAAAGAGTTAGCGACCCTAGAATAAAGTGGTGGAACCTAAAACATAGTAAACAAGTAGAGTTTAGAGAAAAACTACTAAAGGAAAATGTTTGGAATCTTGACTTAGATGCTAATACAATGTGGCTAGAAATGAGTAGTTGCATAAGGAGGGTGGGATCAAACATATTAGGAATATCTAAGGGCTTGGGACCTCCAAAGAAGGAAACATGGTGGTGGAACGAGGATGTCCAATGAGCAATTAAGACTAAAAGAGAAATGTATAGGAAAATACCTAAGTGTCAAGATGAAGATGCGTACAATCAATATAGAGAAGCTAGAAAACAAGCTAAAAAAATAGTTAGTCAAGCTAAAACAAATTTCATGGAAGATCTATATACAAGGTTAGGTAATAGAGATGGCGAAAAATATATATATATAAGCTAGCCAAATTAAGAGATAAAAAGAAACAAGACCTAAGTCATGTAAGATGCATTAAGGACGAAAATCAAAATATTTTAACGCGCGAGGAGGATATTAAGGAGAGATGGAGAAGTTACTTCGATAGTTTATTTAATGATGGCCAAGTTGATACCATAATAGATGAAAACCCACACCAAGAAAGAAATGTAAACTATACACGCAATATTAGAATTGTAGAAGTTAAAGAGGCATTGAAAAGAATGAAAATAGGGAAAGCATGTGGCCCAGATGAAATACCCATAGAGGTTTGGAAATGCTTAGGAGAAATCAGATTGACTTGGCTAACAAAACTTTTCAATAAAATTTTAAAATCAAAACGGATGCCAATGGATTGGAGAAGAAGCACGCTTGTGCTAATCTTCAAAAACAAATGAGACATTCAAAGTTGCTCAAACTATGGGAATTAAACTTATGAGTCACACTATGAAAGCTGTGGGAGAGAATAATTGACAATAGGCTAAGGAGAGAAACAACAATATCGAGAGAACCAATTTGGTTTCATGCCACGGGAGGTCAACTATGGAGGCGATTTTCCTTGTAAGACGATTATTAGAAAAATATAGAGAAAAGAAAAAAGATCTTTATATGGTATTCGTAGATTTAGAAAAAGCATATGATAGGGTCCCTAGAGATGTTCTTTGGTGGGTTCTAGAAAGAAAAAGAGTGCATGCTAGATACATAGACACTATTAAGGATATGTATGATGGAGAAGTAACGAGTATAAAGACATTTGGAGGAGCTACAAAAGAATTTCCCATTACGATAGGACTGCATCAAGGATCAGCTTTAAGCCCATATCTATTTACTTTAGTTATGGATGAACTAAATAGACATATTCAAGAGGATATACCATGGTGTATGTTATTTGCAGATGATATTGTCTTAGTGGATGAAACCAAAGATGGAGTGAATAGGAAATTAGAACTCTGGAGGAATACATTAGAATCTAAAGGCTTTAAGTTGAGTAGGAAAAAAACTAAATACATGCACTGTGAGTTTGGAAACACTAGACATCGAGATGACGGAGTGGTAAAATTAGGGGAAGTAGAAGTTCCTAAGGTAAACCACTTTAGATAACTAGGATCAATCATACAAAATGATGGTAACATTGAAAATGATGTCACACATAGAATTCAAGCTGGATGGAAGAAATGGCGGAGTGCAACAGGGGTGATTCGTGATTGACATGTCCCTACTAAGTTAAAAGGAAAATTTTATAGGACTCCAATTAGGCCAGCTATGCTCTATGGAAGTGAATGTTGGGCGGTAAAGCAACAATAATTACATAAAGTGAACGTAGCAAAAATGAGGATGCTTAGGTGGATGTGTGGTAAAACTCGTAAAGATAGAATAAGAAATATAGAAATTCAAAGACAAGTAGGAGTAGCACCAATTGATACAAAGATCGGGGAAGGGCGGTTGCGATGGTTTGGTCACCTGCAAAGACGGCCTACAAATGCCCCAACTAGAAAACTTGACTCAATGAAAACTGTATAAATTCGACGAGGTAGGGGGAACCCAAGTTAACATGGGATGCATTAATTAAAAGGGATTTGAATGGTTTGCAAAGCTCACCATCAATTGCACTTAATCGAGCACAATGAAAAAGTTTGATCCATGTAGCCGACCCCAGTTAATTTGGGACTGAGGCTATGTTGTTGTTGTTGTTGTTGTTGTTGTTGTTGTTGTTGTTGTTGTTGTTGTTGTTGTTGTTGTTGTTGTTGTTGTATACTAAGTTATAAAGTTTTATAACTTAATTCATTTGTTTTGATTTATTTAAGTTATTTTAAGTAGCGTAAGTCTTAATAACATGCATATAATTAATGTGAACAAGTTATGCATTAATTAACAATCTACGGGGTGGAAACCCAGCAATAGATACCATGTATATCGAGAGCAACAAAGGTACTAAAGATGATCATATACATGTATCAGGTATACAAGTGTTTCCCAAAAAGTTCATAAAACAGTAAATAAATACGTACAACACCTACGCAAATGACAGGCTCTCCTAACTCAGTCGTAGATGCCTGAGATGCCCTTGCCTTGGCTCGTCGCAAGATCTGCGATTTGTCACCAAAAACAATGACGAAACCCAGGTGCGTAAATCCCAGAGAACATTAGCTAATATTCACGAATTCCAATGAAACGCTACAATTCATGCAATTTAAATAAAGGACAAGAATAAGGAAATTCGCATGAAAATAAGTCATTGAGAAGTCGAATTTGGACACTAGTGTAGCGTAACAGAGAACCTTGGTCGACATCCGGGAATCTTCGTAGCTAAACCGAGAGAACCTTGGTCGACATCCGGGAATCTTCGTAGCTAAATCTCTCGAGAGGAACCATACGATGACCACCTCGCCAAACATCTCACGGTCGAATGAGAGGAACCATTGAACGCTAGAACCCCATCCAATTACTTACCTCAACGCCTTCGAAACGTCCTGCACTCGCCTCGATATACGTACTCGACACCCAACTATGGTAGCCTAAGTCCCTAGTGTCCAATTATACAATTTTTATCATTTTAGAGTTTTATTAAATGAATTATAATGTGATACCAAAATTTGAGATAATAATTATTTTATTCCAAAAGTGATTTTTGGCACGTTTTTCGAACCATGCCGGGGGATCGATTATTCCGGCAACACGCCACCGCGTCGCCGCCATGCCACCATTGTTATCGCGCGCATCGCATCGCTATCGCGCGTCGCTGTTTATACGCCACGCCGATTGTCTCTGTGTTGCCGTCGCTTCGCCGTCGTGCGTCGCTCGTGCGCGCGCGCCATCAAGCCTTTCTTTATCTTTCGCCGCAGCTGCCGCTGCTCTCTCTCTCTCTCTTTCTTTTTTTCACTCGCTACAGGTCCTCCACCGTCCGTGGGTTGGCCGCCATCCGCGTGAGCCGCTCCGTGCCATGCGCGCCGCCGCATCCTCACTCGCCGTTCGCATCGCTGCGAGCCGCCGTCCGCGCCGATCATCGTTGGAGCCGCCATCATCGTTGCATCATCGGTTCGTCGGAGCCATTGGTCGCCGCTTCTTGCTCGGGAGCCACCGTCGCCATCGTCCGTCGTCTCTCTCTTCCCCACCATCCATCTCTCCCTCTCTCTCTCTCTCTCTCTTTCTCTCTCTCTCTCTCTCTTTTCTCTCTTTTATCTTCTTTCTCTTTTTTCTCTCTTCTATCTCTCTCTCTCTCTCTCTTTTCTTTCTTCTCTTATCCATTTTTTTAAATTATTTTGGAGAAAATGAGAGAAATAATGATGAGGTATGGGTTGATGTGATGTTATGGGATGGGTGATGTGACCACTCAATCCCATACTAACTCGTACATCCGCGTTACACGCACTCCGAGACGTCGCACTCTCGTCACTACCATGCGCATAACTCGACTAAGTGAAATTCTTAATTAACGCGGCGCGAACTATTAAATAATAATAAAATAATTAAACACTCATCATACAAAAATAACATGTTTCCCCGATTAGGCGTGTCATAGAATTTTCCACAACGTCCACGTGGGTCTGAGCTTATGATATTAACCCGTAATTTATCGCTTAATCGGGATTGGTTAAAACGGGTCGTTACAATCTTCCCATCTAAAAGGAATTTCGCCCCGAAATTCAAATTTAATCTAATCTCTACTTTGGAACAATCGAGTATCGCCTTCGCACGGTAGACTCTCTCTCCCCAATGAGGCCCTTTTAAGGGAGAAACCTTCAAGTAGACCAAATCATCCACTTCATAATTCAGCCCATCGCAATATTTGTTCGCGTACTTCTTTTGTTTGTCCTGAGCAACCTGTAACTTCTGAAGAATCAACATAATCTTCTTTGTGTGATCTACAACAATCTCAAACCCAACGGCAGCTATGTATCGGGCTCTGCCCATCAAGCTGGCGATATGCATGGTTTCCCGTATAGCGCCTCGAATGGTGACATCCCAATACTAGCCTGATAGCTATTGATGTAGGCAAACTCACCAAGTGACAAAAACTCCACTCATGACCCTTCAAACCGTAGCACACATGCTCTGAGCATGTCCTCAAGGATTTGAATAAGTCTTTCACACCGCCGTCGATCGAGGATGAACGCATATCATGGTACATTTTGGTCATGCCGGATGCACTGTGTACTTGGAGTTGTGAGCCTCCTGAAAAATCCCAACGTGTTACCCTGCCACTACCGGAATCCACAATCTGCTTGGGTGTAACAAACACTCATCAACGGACTCGCGCCAATCTCGGTAACCTAGACTCTGTGTCATATCCCCGAGCCTCTGATACATCACATCAACTATCTGACACTCCAAGACGCGCAGAATAGATATTGTCGGTCATCGTATCTGCCCGCAAATATGTCCCTCTAGTATTTGGAACCTCTAATAAACTATAGCTGCTGCGAGCTCAGGTTGTACACTAGAAAACTCCTCTCATGAGTCCCCAACTGACGCGATAACTAAGGTATCACTTGTCTCCCTGCATCAATATGCATTACAATCCGATGCCACAAGCATCTGTATGAACAGTCAAGTCCTTGCCCGACTCGAGCAACACCAACAATGGTGTCAAAGTCAACTTTTTCTTTAACTCGGTGAAAGCCACTTCACATTCATTGGACCAATGAGAGATCACATCCTTCTTTGTCAATCAAGTCTTTGCGCTGCAATTTTGGAGAAGTCCTACATAAGGCGTCGATGATATCCTGCTAATCCTAACAGCTCCTGATGTTTGTCGCACACTCTGATGTAGGCTAGTCGATGATAATGTAAATCTTCATCGGGGTACCTCTGTCGCTGATCACGTGTCCCAAGGGCTTCACCTCCGAACGCTAAAACTCGCACTTATTGGACTTGGCGCATACAATCTGCGTTCCCTCAATCTCTAGTCGGCGTCTTTAATAAAATAATGGACCTGAAGTAGCTCAGTTATAGCTACGTCCATCGCGAGGTACGCAGGCGTGTCAATCTCTCCATGTTTTTGTGCCACGGTCCGCCATCCTGCCTCAGCGTCAAGAACTTATCTCTCAGTCTCAGCTGAACCTCGATCAGGATATACGGATCATAGAAGAATTTCTCGAACTTTGCCCAAGTACTCGGCTCTCCGTGGGCGGCTATGTGGGCGATTTACCATACTTCAGCATCTCCCCTAAGCATGAATCCGAAAGTCCTATCTCGCATGCTGTTGTGAATCCTCAAAAGTCTGTGATGTTTCTCATCTGAACGTATCCACTTCCCATCCACCTCTGGGTATCTGCCTTTATGATAGTTGCCCGACTGAACACGAACTAACTCCTTAATCAACTTCATATCAACTGATAAGAAGATCTCGAATGTGATCTTCAAAGGTGGAATCAGCGTCGGTGCCACGGTCGATGTAGTCAATTGTGTAGTGACTGTTGGAAGTATCTTGATAGTAGTGGTCATGAGCGAGGCCGCCGAAATAGTCGGATGCGACAACTATCTATTCTACAGTAGCGGTGGCGGCGAGTGTGGCAAGGGCCGATATTATCACTGCCTGCGCTCGAAGCAACCGAAGAATCTCCTCGAGCTACAAACTTTGGAGTGCAACCGTGTCGCACAATATCTGATCTGATTTGACATGTGTCGATCCGCTCGGCTGGCTTCCATCGTCCGTATGAAGAACTGGTCGTCCATCTATGTCGAATTTGCAAATCGCGAACGTCCGTATCAGCCTCGTATACGCATATATACGCATATATACTATTACATTTCAAAATATATAACGTAAAAGCCTTGGCACTTCCCGTCCCATGTTCGCTTCCCAACTAAAGTTCTAAGTTAGGATCTTCGGGTTTCCACATCTAATGTTTGTTATTAAGTTTTATTCGGTTGTATTAAAGTTTCCCTAGGTTCTCCGAACCTAGGCTCTGATACCAACAGTGACGTTGGTATCACAATGTCTTAAGCCATGAGATTTTCAAAACTTTCCCAAGGTTCGCCTGAACCTAAGCTCTAATACCAACTGTAGTGGCCCCAAATTCCGAGGCAAACCGGGCACCGCCACGTTGCGGACACACGTCACCAAGCCATGCCACGTCACCTGCACACCTGTCCATGACGGCCCGTGAACTTACCATCTAATACTCCAACTTAGTAAATTTTGATATTTAAATGATTATTTTAGCAAAATATACTAAGTCATAAAGTTTTATAACTTAATTCATTTGTTTTGATTTATTTAAGTTATTTTAGTAGCGGAAGTCTTAATAACATGCATATAATTAATGTAAACAAGTTATGCATTAATTAACAACCTATGAGTGGAAACCCGACAATAGATACCATGTATATTGAGAGCAACAAAGGTACTAAAGATGAGCATATACATGTATCAAGTATACAAGTCTTTCCCAAAAAGTTCATAAAACAGTAAATAAATACGTACAACACCTACGCAAATGACGGGCTCTCCTAACTCAGTCGTAGATGCCTGAGATGCCCTTGCCTAGGCTCGTCGCAAGATCTGCGATTTGTCACCAAAAACAATGACGAAACCCAGGTGAGTAAATCCCAGAGAACATTAGCTAATATTTACGAATTTCGATGAAACGGCTACAATTCACGCAATTTAAATGAAGGACAAGAATAAGGAAATTTGCATGAAAATATGTCATTGAGAAGTCAAATTTGGACACGAGTGTAGCGTGACAAAGAACCTTGGTCGACATCCGGGAATCTTCGGAGCTAAACCGAGAGGAACCATTGACGACCACCTTGCCAAACATCTCACGATCGAATGAAAGGAACCATTGAACGGTAGAACCCCATCCAAACATCTCTCGAGAGGAACCATTGACGTAGACTTAGGACTACGTGAAACATCTCTTAACCTACGGGTTTCGAGGAGAATAGTCACTGCGTAGAGCGCGGGGTAGCTAGCCCTGGGGTGTGAGTCCGTGTCATGCCGACCCCATCGACAAACACACATACACACGTAGGAGTGGATGAACAGTAATTAAACAGCAATAAATAGCACAATGGAATAATTTAGAATGCAAAATAAAGCATGTGAAATAAAAGAGTTTTAACTAATTTTCTCGTGGGTTTACTTACCTCAACGCCTTCGAAATGTCCCGCACTCGCCTCGAGATACGTACCCGACACCCGACTATGGTAGCCTAAGTCCCTGGTATCCAATTATACAATTTTTATTATTTTATAGTTTCATTAAATGAATTATAATGTGATACCAAAATTTGAGATAATAATTTTTTTATTCCAAAAGTTTGATTTTTAGCACGTTTTTGAACCATACCAGGGGATCGATTGTTTTTTCGGCGCCGGCGCCACCATATTGTCGCGCCGCGCATCGCTATCGCGCGATCGATTGTTTCGCCTCTTTCGCGAAATATCTTATGGTAGCTCTCTCTCCCTCTTTCCTCTTTTCACTCGCCACTGGTCCTCCAGCGTCCGCGGGCTGGCCGTCATCCATCGTCCACCTCCGCGCCACGCCACTACCACTCTCCTCGCCTGGCCGTTCGCGTCGCCGTGGCCGTTCGTCGATCTGGCCGTACTGAGCCGCTTATCGCCCCGCATCATCATTGCGGCATCCGTCGAGCTGATGTGTCGCCGCTGTAGCGCCGGGAGCCACCATCTTCAACGTCCTCCGTCTCTCTTTTGAGGCATTACATGTTATGAATGAGCTTCGTGGTAGGGACAGACAATGTTGCTATCATTTACTTTATGAGTCAGAAGAAGCTTAATCAGAAGCAGGCAAGGTGGTTGGACTCCCTAGTAGAGTTCTATGTTCAGTTCGAACATAAGCCCGGAAAGCTTAACTCTGTCCCAGATTCTCTTAGTCGCAAAGTGGTGGCTGAGATGGTGTCACCAGTGGTAAGGCCGGAAAGTGAGTTCCTGCCTCGCATCAAGGAAGAGATAAGCAAAGACCGCATTTGTACAAAGATGTTAAAGTTAGTGGCTGAGGGAGTCACTTGGAGGTTTTGGTGTGAAGATAGGTCCTCTATGCTAAAGGAGGACATCTATATGTACCTAGTACTGGCAGACTAAGGCGACAACTTCTAAGGGAGACATATGATGCTCTGTGGGCTCGGCATTCGGGCATGAGCGCACTTATGCCCTCTTATCACATTCGTTCTTCTGGCCTAAGATGGAGGAGGACGTAGATCAATATGTGCGGACTTGTCTTGTGTGCCAGCAAGACAAGAAAGAGATGAGGAATGCACCAGGGTTGCTGGAGCGTTTGCTTGTACCAGATAAACCGTGTCGGAGTATATCTATGGATTTCATCACTATTCTTCCTAAAGTGCAGGGAATGAGCAGTGTACTGGTGGTGGTAGATCAATTCTTGAAGTATGCTACGTTCGCAGCTGCTCCGAAGAATTGCGATGCAGACATGACTGTGGAATTGTTCCTGAAGTATATGGCAGAATATTATAGGATATCGGAGGACATTATCCGTGATCGAGATGTTCGGCTCACTATAAGGTTTTGGATTTCCCTATTCAATCTGATGGGCTCGGAGTCAAAGTTTTCCACAACAAACCATCCTCAAATGCATGGGCAGACGGAGAGGATAAATGCATTGTTGGAGGACTATCTCAGACACTATGTGAATGCAAGTCAGTCCAGCTGGGTGGATTTACTTGATACGACTCAGTTTTGCTACAATCTTCACAAAAGCTCGGCTACGGAGCTGAGTCCATTCGAGGTGGCGACGGGACAACAACCGGCTACTCCACATGAGGTAGCCAAATCAAAGTCGATGGGTTGAGCCCAGCGGCTTATCGTTTTGCGAAGAACAAGCAGGAGCTAAGGGAGGCAACTCAAGACAATTTGGCCAAAGTTTCCAGAAGATGAGAAAGTATGCTGACCAGAATAGAAGACCCTTGGAGTTCCGGGAATGAGACTTAGTCTTGTTGAAGCTCACTTCTTAGATTTCAAAGAAGTTCAACAAGAAGGAGATGCACAAGGGCCTGGTTCAACGGTACGAAGGACCATATAAGGTGGTCAAGCGAGTTTGGAGGGTGGCCTATCGCCTTAAGCTACCAAAAAGTTAAAGATACATCGTACATTCCATGTAGCTACCTTAAACCTTTCCATTCTAATGAGGCAGATCTGGGGAGAAGCACAATAAAACGGGCACCACCCTTGGTACGAGAGGATTTTACAGGAGAAATTGTGCATATTCTAAGCCATGAGACACGTGGCCAGAGCAAGAAAAAATAGGTGAACTTTTTACTTGATCAATTGGGTTGATGTTGATGAGCCTACTTGGGAGCGAGACACTACTCTATGGCAGTTTGAGAATAAGATAGCAAACTACCAGAAGTGGCAGTAACCGAGCAGTTCGATGAGGGCATCAAACATTTCGGCAAGGGGATATTTATCAGCCCCTCAATAGCATCGATGAGGGCATCAAACATTTCGAGCAAGGGGATGTTTGAGGTTTGGCCCCTCAATAGCATGAGGTCGCGCCTAGGCATGGTGCCTAGCCGCAGGTGAGGTTTCGCCTTGGCACGTGCCTTGGCGCATCTTTTGGCATTGGCGCAAGCATGGGCAAGCCTTAGCAAATCCCCTAGGCACGAGCAAGGTCGCGCCTTGGCAGGTTCTTATGGCACGTGCAAGGCTGCGTCTTGGCAAATTCCTTTGACACGAGCAAGGCCCTGGCACGAGCAAATCCACGAGCAAGGTGACAGCTTGGCAGATTCCATTGGCACGAGCAAGATCGCGCCTTGGCTTGAGCAAGGTCATGCCTAGGTACAGGCAAGGCCTACCTTGGCAAGGGTTTACAAAGCTTGACTTGGGCATTGATGGTTTCCTATTGGAGTTCAGAAATGGCTTAACATCTACTATAAGGAGAGGTATGTTCTATCATAAGGGCAATGAGCACCATGTTTGGTTGCAAGGTGCCTAGGCTCACTAGGCACCACCGAACAATCCCTTCCCCAAGAGAAACATGGACCAAGTCACCGTGAGGCGATGGACCAAGTCAAGGTGGTTCCAAGCGGAGGGTAACCTTGGATGGCACCAAGAGGTGTTAGGCCGATCTATAAGCCATGGGCTCCTAGGCTTGGGGGAAGTATTCCCATTGAAAGCTTAGTAGTTAACGATCACTACATAAAATTTGCAAACTATTAGAATGGCGGCTTATCGCGCTTGTGGAACAAGGTGGAAGCAAGGGAACAAGGTCATTAGAAACTTGACGGTTATGTAACTGAGAGTACCGAGTGCTTAGTAAAACATTTCATTGGTGCCCTTGTTTTTCATTTACTTTGAGTATTGGTACTCGAACTAAGGTGGCCCCTAGGAAAAGTTGGGTTGAAAACCTTTCTTAGGGTAAACCCCTCACTTAATAGCCCCATGAGAGTTATTATGGTATAAACTGGTTAAATGCACGATCACTACATAAAATTTGCAAAACTATTAGAATGTGGCATACTGATAAATTGTTATGTAAGTTCATATTTTAAATTCTTAATCATTCTTTATCATTGGTTTTTAATCTTCTTCATGTCTTCTCTTGAATGTTAGGTTTATTCCTTGTTTTATTTATACACTTTGTGAAAATGATCTTTTAGACATATAAATGTCATAATAGATGAAGTAATGCAACTTCAGGTAATAAACTCACTCCAGTTGTGATTAATGTATACACTGTTTTGTGGTATTTTCTAGCTTGCATCAAACATTTAACTTTACATTCTAAATTAGACCAATGTAAATTTGCGCAGTGCTTCAAAGGGTGCACCATAGAAAATTTTAATTTCAAGCCTTTGCCTTATTGCATGTTCCCTAGGTCAATCTACAAATACTTTTTCTTATAATTTTAGTTAATAAAATCGAGGTTTTCATTTGTTGTTTTATTATCAGTTATTGCATGTTTACCTTATAATAACATCCATGGGTACTTGTTTAAATACCATAAATGTCCCTAATCGGTCATTATATTGTGAACTATTATGAATTAAGACTAGTGTGAATCTTTATTGATGGCCGTATGTATAAGGATACGAATCTAGAATATGAGTACTTGTTAGGGAACAAGGTACTAGACCGGCCTGCTATAAGAATACCACATGGATTAAGTTATAGGTATTACTCATGATAGGTATATTATTTAGTCCTTCGACTTGATATTACCATAGACATCAATATTAGGAGCATGGATATTTGACACAATCAAACATTGTCTTTTACCGAAAGATTATAAAAATTGCGATTGGTTATCATTGAATAATATAGAAGGTGTGTGATCAAGATAAAATTTTACTCTCGTATAGAGAGAGATATCAGTGGATCCCTCGATATGATAAATTGATAATGGCCAAGTCCATTTCAATTGATATGATCGATGTCACTTGGATGTTTTCAATTTACCTAAAGATCGAGACTAGTACTATTGAACATTAAGGGTGACTTTCCATGCCTTATGTTTAATCAAAGGATATGGCACGACAAAATGATATGATATATGTTATTCATTAGGTTGTATCAATTTTGATATTTATGCTACTTGGGTATTCATAATGTCTTACTAGAGACCGCTTATGACTTGTGTACCAAAATGGCTTTGGTTCATTGCAAACGTCGCATGAACCTATTTAGTCACACACAAAGAAAGGCTTTGAGCAATTTCAATTGGTCCAAAGTAATGAATTTTATATAATAAAACTCATGAAATACAAATTGTTACAATTTGTCGTATAATAACTTACTAATAGGGGTGTATGTGTAATTTACTTAAACTACATAAATACAATAGTTGATTATGATGAGACCTTTTCTCCTATAGCCATACTTAAATCCATTAGAATCATAATTGCCATAGCCGTATATTATGACTATGAGATATGAAAAATGGATGTCAAAACATATTTCCTAAATGGAAAGTTACTTGAGGATACGTATATGATATAGCCTGAAGGTTTTGTTCATCCTGAGAATTCTAGGAATGTGTGCAAGTTTCAAAGATCTATTTATGAATTAAAGCAAGCTTCTCGAACTTGGAATCTTCATTTTGATGAAACAATTAAGGAATTTGGTTTCATTAAAACCGAAGATGAGCCTTGTGTATACAAGAAGGTTAGTGGGAGTGTGGTTGTTTTCCTGGTACTGTATGTTGATGATATATTACCAATTGGAAATGTCATCCAAACCTTGCAAAGTGTCAACTCTTGGTTAGGGAAGTGTTTCTCAATGAAAGACTTAGGATATGCAACTTACATAATCGAGATTAAGATCTATATGGATAGATCTAAAAGGCTGATCGGTCTAAGTCAGAATGCTTATATTGACAAGGTATTGAATAGGTTATGTATGTAATACTCTAAAAAAGGGTCGTTGCCAATGTCTCATGGTATAAGTCCCAGCAAGACTCAATGCCCTAAGATTAATGATGAGTGAAAACACATGAATACAATTCCATATGCATCAACTATTGGATTTATTATGTACGCCATATTATGCACTCGACTTGATGTATCATACGTTTTAAGCGCAACAAGCGGATATCAGTATGATCCCGATGAGAGTCACTAGATAGCAGTAAAGAACATTCTTAAGTACTTGAGAAGGACTAAAGAAGTGTAATTGTTCTATAGAAGTTTGAGAGACGAGCTTGTTCAAAATAGTTACACAGATGCAAGTTTTCAAACTGATATAGATGATTTTAGATTACGGTTTGGATATGTGTTTACTTTGAATGGAGACGTAGTGAGCTAGAAAAGTTCGAAGCAAGACACAGTGGCAGATTCTACAACATAAACTGAGTATATTTGCAGCGTCCGATGCAGCTAAGGAGGTAGTTTGGATCAAAAAGTTCAACTCTAAACTTGGTGTAGTTCTAAGTATAGCTAACCTCGTTTGCTTATATTGTGACTACAACGGGCGATAGAACAAGCTAAGAAACCAATATCACACCACCGATCTAAACATATACTTAGGCATTTTCATCTCATTCTAGAAATCATCAAGAGGGGAGACGTGAAGATTTGTAGAGTTCCTAGAAAAGACAATGTTGCGGATCCTTTGACGAAGGCTCTCCCACAAGCGAAACATGATGGTAATGTTATATCATTAAGTATTATATACATGAATGATTAGTCCTAGTGCAAATGAGAAATGTTGGAGCACGTGCCCTAGGTCAATCTACAAACATTTTTTCTTATAATTTTAGTTAATAAAATTTTAGGTTTCATTTACTATTTTATTATAAGTGATTGCATGTATATCTTATAGTAAGATCTATGGGTATTTGTTGAAATATAATAAATGCCACTAATCGGTCCTTATACTAGGAACTATAATGAATTAGGACTAATGTAAATCTTGATTCATGGTCATGTGATAATCATGCATATAAGGATACGAATCTAGATCATGAATACTTGTTAGGGAATAAGGTACTAGACCGACCCACTATGAGAATACCACATGGATTAAGTCATAGGTATTACTCATGATAGGCATATCATTTAATCTTTCGACGTAAGATTACCATAAACTTCATTATTAGGAGCATGGTAATTTGACATAATCAAATGTCATATTTAACCGGACGATTATAAAGATTATGATTGGTTACCATGTGAATAATATGTGAAGTTGTGTAATTAAGATAGAATTTGTCACTCTAGTATAGAGAGAGATATCAGTGAACCCTCGATATGATAGATTGGTAATGGTCAAGTCCATATGAATTGATATGATCAATGTCACTTATATGTTTTTAGTTTACCTAAAAATCGAGACTTGTACGATTAAACATTAAAGGTGACTTTTCATGTCTTATGTTTAATCAAAGGATATCGCATGACAAAATGATATGATATATGTTATTCATTAGGTTGTATCGATTTTGATATTCATGCTACTTGGGTAGTCATTATGTATTACTAGATACCGCTTATGACTTGTGTACCAAAATAGTTTTGATTCACTGCCAACGTCGCATGAACCTATTAGGTCACACACAAAGAATAGTTGTGCGCAATTTCAATTGGTTCAAATTAATGAATTTTATATAATAAAATTCATGACATATAAACCATTAAAATTTGTTATTTAATAACTTATTAATAGGGGCGTATGTATAATTTACTTTAACTGCCTAAATACAATAGTTTTATTACAAATATGATTTTAAGTGAGATATTATCTACACATATAAATAGAGGTTGAAACCCTGAAATGAAATAAGATTTTCGTTTTTGCTATTTCTGGGTTCTTTCGATTTTGAGAGAGAAAGAATAACATTTTCTATCTCTCTTAAGGCTAGCACTCCAAATTGTGGTTACTATTCATGTGTGGATTTCTAATAGAAGACATGCATTTGAATGTCTTGGAGATCGAAAAATCAGATAAGGAAATCACAGATTCATGTATGATTTTACTTTTGTAGATCTACTTTAATTGAACTTATTTTCTATCCTATTAGGGTTATTCAAAAATTGTTTTGGATTTTCTGTTGCATATGAACCCCAAAACCCAATAGTGGTATCAGAGCCTTAGGCTCAGTTCTATCAAACGTTTGCATGTTTTCTCTTATGTATATTTGATATATGTGTGAAAACATGATCTCTATTAATGTATATATATGATGTGTATATAAGTTATGTGATAATTGTTATCAAGAATTAGTTTTAAAACATGTTGTTAATTCATGTATTTGATACATACACGTGATTTGATTTAATGATAGAATTTATGTTTAGAATATTCGATTAACATATGTTTTAATATTGAACGATGCAAATTTTATATGTTCACATTGTAGAAGTCATTTTTAGGTAATATGATTCTTGTGTTTAATACATATTTCGTTTTTGTTCAATAATTATATATGCCTCCATGATAAAAATCATGATTAGGTTAATACGATTAATTTAATATAATTATGGTGTTGAATGAATGATTAATATTTCGTTTCTTTATGAAATTGCTTGTTTCGTATGAATAAGAATCGAAATTGATTTTGATCATATATCTCATTATGGTTATCTGTTAGTATATTCCTATTAGATAGAAGATAAACTTGTAATTGGATAAGAATTACAAATCCTATAAGTTAGGTAGGATATATAACAAGTTCTAATTGGATAAAGATTTAAAGTATCTTAAATTCTAATTAGATTAGGATAAGATATTAAGTTAGAGGTGGGTCCGAGACAATTAAAAACGTTTTAATTATTTTTTTTGGAATTAAAATAAGGGACAATTTTGGTCAATTGGATTGACTAAGATAATGAGAGCTCTTAGGTGATTTTCAATTTTCAGAACTGGATTTTGTTGACTAAAAAAAGGGGGGTGCTGCCCCTATACCCCCGTCCACTGGTTTTTTGGCTAACGGGACCACCGATAACTATTTGCAGTGCAAGGAAATTTGTATGATAGTCAATATTATTAAAATTTCCTAATTTTTTTAGTGGTTTTACATGCATTGTAATATATGATATTTATCTTGTTTAAATTATGATCACTAAAACCAATAAAAAAATCATTCTTTCAAATTTTAAGTCAAGTGTCATCCATTCTCAAACATTTGTCAAGGCTTCGATTACATCAATATGAGTCATCCTCCACATAGTGTATTATGTTATCTTGGTGAGGCAAGTTGAGCAACAGTTACTTTACTATTTGAAATGGTTGGACGTAATAAAGCTTTTAAAACGGTTTTGTGCTTTAGGCACTAGATGAGATAAAAAATGCTAAGATATACGATCTCATAATATCGTAAAAACAACTAAAAGTCATAAATGATGTAATTGGTAGTTGGTACCTACCTAAATAACCTAATTCAAAATGTCATGCCTTAGCTGTCTTGGAATTAGGTGAAACATGAATTTTAGTCTCATAAATTAACATAGTATTTTAAGGAGGGTTATTAATTTAGTGGGAGTCTATTCCTCTATACTAAAATAAACTTTTGCATAATCTTTTTTGTAGATCTATGGCCTCTTCAAATCACACTAATCCCTTGTTACTGTGATCCATCCTTGAGCATGATAAGTTGTCTGGGACAAACTTTTTTGACTGATTCAGAAACTTGAGAATTATTCTTAAGCATGAACGCAAGTTGAATGCCCTAAATAATCTTATTTCTAAAGAAACACTAGCCAATGCCTTAAGAGCCTTGAAGGATGCACATACTAAGCATGTCAACGACTCAACTGATGTTGCATGCATTACGTTGGCAACCATGGTTCTTGAACTTCAAAAGGACATGGAACACATGGAAGCTTACTACATGACTATGATTTTGAAGTTAATGTTCCAATAAGCAGGCTCGATAAGAAGGTTCGAGACAGTTAAAACTTTTCATTCTTGCAAAATGGTTGCCGAGGGTACGCCAATTAGTCTTCATGTTTTGAAAATGAAGGGCTATATTGACTATCTTGACAGACTTGGATTTCCCATAAGCTAATAGTTGGCTACGAATTTGATCCTGAATTCATTGTCTGATAGTTATTCACAATTTATGATGAAGTATAACATGAATAACATGAAGAATTTTATCTCAGAGTTGCATTTTATGCTTAAAACTACAGAGCAAAATATCAAGAAATTCATTGCTAATGTGATGATGGTTTAGAAAGAAAAGACTACAAAGAAGAATGCTAAATGCAAGGTTAAAATTGCTAAGGTTGTCGTGACTGTCATAAAGCCCGTGGAACAAGTCAAACCTAAGGCTACTTCTACTTCACAGTCCCAGAAAAAAAGAAAAAAATGAAAGTGTCATTTATACCATGAACATGGGCATTGGTTCATAAATTGCAAGCTCTATCTTGAAGATCTAAAGAAAAAATAGTAGTGCAACTACTTTGCAGTTATTTACGTTATTGAAGTTAACTTATCTACAAATGATTCCTGGGTATTGGATACCGAATGCAGATCTCATTTTGTAGTAATGTATGGGTCTCACCAAAAGTAGAAAGCTAAAGAAAGGAAAAGTCATACTACGAGTTAGAAATGGAGCAAAGGTTTTAATTTTATCTAGTGGACTTGTTTTAGTTTTAAATAATTGTTATTATGTACCTTCCTTGAGTAGAAACATCATTTTGGTTTCATGTTTGGATTTGGATGGTTTTAATTTCATTATTGCGAATAATGAATGCTTCATTTCTTGTAAAGACGTTTTCTATGCGAATGTTGATTTGTATGATGGTCGTTATATTGTAAACATGAAAAGGTCCACAGATACTCCTATTTTTAATGTAAATACAAAGAGATTCAAGTAAATGACTTAAGTCGAACTTACTTTTGGCATTGTCATCTTAGCCACATAAATGAAAAACACATTTCCAAACTCCAAAAGATGGAATTTTAAATTCATTTGATTTTGAAACATATGTATCTCGTTTACTAGCAAGATGACAAAGAGCCATTTAATGGACACAGTGAAATGACAAGTGATTTATTGGGTCTAATACATACTGATATATGCAGTCCTATAAACACAATGGCTAGAGGTGATTATCAGTACTTCATTACTTTCATCAATGATTTCAGCACATATGGTTACGTGTATCTCATAAAACTTAAAGGTGAATCTTTTAAGATGTTTCAAACATTTCAGAATGAAGTGCAAAATCAGTTTAGTAAAACTATTAAACCACTTCGATCATATCGAGGTGGTGAATATTTGAGCTAAAAATTTGATGATCATCTTAGAAACTTGGGGACTATTTCATAGTTAACTCCTCTAGAAACTCCATAATGGAATGGTGTTTCTGAGAGGAGAAATTAAACTATATTAGATATGATTCGATCTATGATGAGTCATGCAGATCTTCCTATTTTCTTTTGGGGTTATGCCTTAAAAATTGTTGCATTTACTCTAAACCATATTCTTCTAAAGCGATTGATAAAACACCATATGAGAGGTGGTTTGGGAAAAGGCCAAGTTTATCTTTCCTTAAGATTTTGGGGTTGTAAGGTTTTCGTATGATGAGAAATCTCAAAAAATAAAAAATGATTAGTCAAATCTACCAAGTGTGTATTTGTTGGTTATCATAAAGAAATTAGAGGATACTACTTTTATAATCCCATTGAGAACAAAGTTTTTGTTGCTCGAAATGGTGTCTTTATGGAAAATGAGTTTA
This sequence comes from Stephania yunnanensis, assembly GCA_039657365.1. Lineage (NCBI taxonomy): Eukaryota > Viridiplantae > Streptophyta > Magnoliopsida > Ranunculales > Menispermaceae > Stephania > Stephania yunnanensis. Next base: position 24,508,549 of record CM077580.1, read on the forward strand.
TTTCAAAAGATAACAATAGGAATAAAATAAGTCTTGAAGAAATTAAAAAACTACAAATAAACACTCAACCACCAGTGGGATATCAACAAAATCTTGAACTAGTTGGACCTCCAAAGGTATCACAAGGCCAATAGGTCTAATAGGGTAATACATCAGCCTGAGAGATTTTGATTTCATATTACTAATAGTAGTGAGGTGTTTCTTATGAATCACAATGAGTCTACTACTTATCAAGAGACTGTGTCTAGCCCTGATGCAGATAAATGGCTTAGTGTCATGAATTTTAAGATGCAATCCATGTACGATAACCAAGTATAGAACCTGGTTGATTTATCTAAAGGTGGCAAAATCATTAGATGTAAATAGTTTTTCAAGAAGAAAACTGACATAGATGGCTATGTGCATACTTATAAAGCACGACTAGTTGCAAAAGATTTTAAACAGACTTAAGATATTGATTATGATGAGACTTTTTCTTAAATCCATTAGAATTCTAATTTCCATAACTACATATTATGACTAAAACATATCGCAAATAGATGTCAAAACGTATTTCCTAAATGGAAAGTTACTTGAGGATGTGTATATGATACAACCTAAAGGTTTTGTTCATCCTGAGAATTCTAGGAATGTGTGCAAGCTTCAAAGATCCATTTATAGATTAAAGCAACCTTTTCAGAGTTGGAATCTTCATATTGATGAAACAATTAAGGAATTTAGTTTCAATAAAAATGAAGATGAGCCTTGTATATACAAGAAGGTCAGTGGGAGCATATTTATTTTCTTAGTATTGTATGTTAATGATATATCACCCATTGGAAATGACATCCCAACCTCGCAAAGTGTCGAGTCTTGGTTAGGAAAGTGTTTCTCGATGAAGGACTTAGGAGATGCAGCTTACATCCTTGGGATTAAGATCTATAGGGATAGAACTAAAAGGTTGATCAGTCTAACTAAGAGTGCTTATATTAACAAGATACTGAATAGGTTCAGTATGCAAGACTCGTTGCCAATGTCTTATAGCATAAGTCTCAGCAAGACTCAGTGTCCCGAGACTAATGATGAGCGAGAACACATGAATACGATTTCATGTGCACCAACTATTGGATTTATTATGTACACCATGCTATGCACTCGACTTGATGTATCATATGTTTTGAGCAGAACAAGCAGATATCAGTCTGATCCCGGTGAGAATCATTTGATAGTAGTAAATAACATTCTTAAGTACTTGAGAAAGACAAAAGAAGTGTTCTTGGTCTATAGAAGTTTAGGAGATGAGCTGGTTGTAAATGGTTACACAGATGTAAGTTTTCAAACTAATATAGATGACTTCATATTGTAGTCTGGATATATTTTTACTTTGAATGGAGGCTTAGTAAGCAGGACAAGTTCGAAGCAAGACACAGTGGCAGATTCTACAACATAACTGAGTATATTTGCAGCGTTCGATGCGGCTAAGGAAGCGATTTGGATCAAAAAGTTCATCATTGAACTTGGTGTGGTTTTGAGTATAGCTACCCCGTTTGCTTATATTGTGACTACAACGGGGCGATAGCACAGGCCGAGAAACCAATGCCACACCACCGATCCAAACATATATTTAGACGTTTTCATCTCATTCGAGAAATCATTGAGAGGGGTGATGTGAAGATTTGTAGAGTTGCTACAAAAGATAATGTTTAGATCCTTTGATGAAGGCTCTCCCAAAACGAAACATGATGGTAATGTTATGTCATTAGGTATTAGATACATGAATGATTGGCCCTAGTGTAAGTGGGAGATGTTGGGGCATGTGCCCTAGGACAATCTAAAAACATTGTTTTTCTTATAATTTTAGTTAATAAGATTTTGGGTTTCATTTATTGTTTTATTATAAGTGATTGCATAGTTACCTTATAGTAAGATCCATTAGTATTTATTGAAATATCATAAATGCCTCTAGTCGGTCATTATACTAGGAACTATAATGAATTGAGACTAGTGTGCATCTCGATTAATGGTCATGTAATGATCATGAATATAGGTATACAAATCTAGATCATGAGTACTTATTAGGAAACAAGGTACAAGATCGACCAACTATGAGAACACCACATGGATTAAGTCATAGGTGTTACTCATTATAGGTATATCATTATTCATTCCACTTGATATTACCATAGACTTCATTATTATTAGCATGGTTATTTGACACAATCAAGCGTTGTATTTAACCGGATGATTATAAAGATTGTGATTAGTTACCATGTGAATAATATGTGAAGGTGTGTAATCAAGATAGATTTTTCACTCTCATATAGAGAGATACCCCTCGATATGATAGATTGGTAATGGTCAAGTCCATGTGAATTGATATGAACAATGTCACTTATATGTTTTCGGTTTACCTAAAATCGAGACTAGTATGATTAAATATTAGGGTGACTTTCTATGCCTTATGTTTAATCAAATGATATCGACGACAAAAGATATGATATATATTAATCATTAAGTTGTATCGATTTTTATATTCATGCTACTTGGGTAGTCATAATGTCATATTAGAGACCGCTTATGAGTTGTGTACCAAAATAGTTTTGGGTGGCTAACGTCGCATGAACTTATTGGGTTACACACAAAGAATTGCTTTACGCAATTTCAGTTGGTCCAAAGTGATAAATTTTATATGATAAAATTCATAACATATAAACTATTACAATTTGCTATATAACAACTTATTAATATGGGTGTATGTGTAATTTACTTAAACAACCTAAATACAATAGTTGTATTACGAATAGAATTTTAAGTGAGAGATTATCTACACATATAAATAGATGTTGAATCCCGAAAACAAAATAAGATTTTCGCTTTTGTTATTTTTGAGTTCTCCATATTTTAGGAGAGAAAGAAAACATTTTCTATCACTCTTAAGGCTGACACTCTAAGTTGTGGTCACCATTCGCATGTAGATTTTTTATAGCAGACAGGCACTTGAACGTGTTGGAGATCGAACAATCAGTGAATGAAATCACAGATTAAGGTATGGCTTTACTTTTATAAATCTAGTTTAATGGAATTTATTTTCGATCCTGTTGGGTTATTCAAAGATTATTTTTAATTTTTAAAACTTAACACGATGATCACAAACATGAAAGTAACCCAGAGAAGAGTCTTAAATTCTCTTAACCCCGATCACTCAAAGAGTGCACAATTACAATTCGATTTCCAAAGTGTCTTATCTAACTAACTCATCTATTTATAGTGTTTCCTTCTCACTAATTATATGTGACTACTTTATGTAGGATCTTAACATACACCTTTTCCTCAAGCGAGAAGAAAAAAAACATACAAAGAAATGATAGAATAGCATGAACATAAACCCAACAAAATAAGGAAGCAAAGGCACATAGAGGACAATTTTAGGTGTAACATTCCTCAACTTCATTCCAACGACACCTGGTGCACCCCCACTTATGAAGATGTTTGCATACACTGATAATGGCATAACTTTATATACCAAGTGCTCTACAGGACGAATGTAAGCGTAACAACCACTGAAACTAACCGAATCATCGCCCCATATGAATATAAAACCGAACCGAGCTACCCAATAGAGGAGATGAAATGGCAAGGGTTGAATAGTCAATGAGTGATCTGATATTTAAATGGACCAGTCCCTCTAAGTTAAAAAAGTAACATGCTGATCAAGGAGAATCAAATGATACAAAAGAACCTATTATAACTTGGGGTGTGCAACACATTAAACCCATCTGGGCCACAACATTAAGTAAGATGAATGAAGCACTAATCGAAACGGATCAACATCTATATCAAGAAGCAATTAAATTAATGTGGGATGTAATATACTTGTAAGAAAACACTTACCCTCATGTATTGGCAACTTTCCCATCATCCATATACCTCAAGATCCCCATCGATCATCTAGTATCCTTAGCCCTAATCCCCATCATTAACCAAGTATCAATTGAAACATAGACCTTTGAGAAATTAGACCAACAACATAAGAAAATAGCATGAAAATCAGCCCAACAACACAATAAAACAACAAGACTGAAGGTGGAAATCAATGAAAAGTGAAAAGAAGGTGGAGGCAATGGTGAAGAACATTACGTTGTGAAATGAAACGTGATTTTGTCAACCTCTAGATCTATTGAAATTCAATGTGCAAAGGCGATTTTGGCTCTATTAAAGGATCTATTACACCAATTTTGATCGCGACGACAACGTAAATTTATGTAGTCGCCACTAGCATATTATTACGACCCAAATTAATGACTATGAAATGCAAATATGGTTGAATTGGCTCCAATGAAATTTGATCTGGCCATATTGAGACCTTCTTTGTTGAAATTTACCCTGATGAGACTAGATATAGCCATGCTAAAACCTTCCTAACATCTGATTCAACAAAATAAAGTCGAATCTTCATTAGAGAAAATTGAAAAAGGTGTTACGTGGGGAAATATGTCCTGGATATGGAACACCACTAATTTGAAACATCCCAAACATTTTCAGATTGAGTTAACCTACCCAACAAGCCTTCATGTGGGCACCTAAATTTGGTTGATTTGGCTGAATATGAAGTGTATGGTCGTTGCCATATCTTATCTAACTAACCTTCAAAATTGGCGAGCTTTGTTGAATGCACATGCTCTTAATAAGATGCATCAAACCTTGGACCTCGACTTTTAGTTCCCTGATAGAACCCTTCAATGTGAGATCCGCTGCAATTCCATCGAAATCATCCTCATCTGCTAATCTAAGTAATTAACATGAGCGTCGACTCGAGCATCTAATTTTAGGTCCATTGATTTTGCTCTAATACCAATTATAGAATGTTGATATTAATCAATTGAATCGAGACAAACAAAAATGATCATAAACCCAAAAGTAACCTAGAGAAGAATGTTAAAACTCTCTCAACTCAATCACTTAAAGAGTGCCTAATTACAATTCAATTTCCAAAGTGTCTCATCTAACTAACTCACCCCTGTTTTTAGTGTTTCCTTCTCATTAATTTTATCTATCTGCTCTATGTGGGATCTTATCACTATGCAAATATATTAATACTTCAAGAAATACAGCTTGAGATCTAAAGAGGTCCTCAAATTATGATCATGTTAGTTATGTTTTACTGAATCAATTTGTTCAACTTTAATATGATTTGTTGTTAGATTAATGAGACATGTTATCTTTTTATTTGCAGTCTTGCCTTGTATAAGATATAGGAAGAGTTTTTGAATGGTGCCTTATATCCCCTCTCTATTTTAGGTAATATGAAAACCCCTCAATTATCTCACTCTTTAATATTTTGCAAATACTTTTATATTCAGTCCTCAATATGATTTCCTTTAATGGAATGAGATGACCAATATATTATTTTTTATCATATTTTAATCAAATTTTTCTTGTATAATCCACCTTAAGGGATATTGTAAAAGTTGTTGGACCAATTGTTGTATACCAAGTAATCGATAGAGAACTTGTTGAAGGTCTTGGAGGCACGGAATCTAAACCATTCATGCACATGTCAAAGGTACTACATATTCTCTAAAATAAATGTTTCATGAGTTTTCCATGAATTAGGTAAGATTGGGAATAGGATGCCTTGAGATGAATATCGTTCATTTCTCAATTGAAGATTTAGATAAGCTTATAGGAATAAAATAAAATAAAATAAGAAACTTTGCTTACTTATAACTTACAAATATTGCCATTTATCTAAAATCATTGCAAAAAGCTCTCTACCCCAACAAAAGAACAATCTTAATCCTCTATTTGAATGATGGGTCTTTTCTTTCTTACTGCTACAAAAATGATAAAATAAATGTCAAAATTTAACCAGCAAAGGCTAAGTGCTATTCGATTTACCGAGAAACCTTTTAACCAAGCTATAGATTACATTAATTAATATTTTTTATTGAATGAGCTCAACAAGTGTTTAATGCACAACCGCTTTGGAACGAAAGTTATAGAAGTGATCTTGTGTTAGCCCAGGTTCTCCAAACCGAGTACCGCCCAGCTTAATCTTGTTATAAAGCCCTAACTCATGCCATATAGGACTTAACAACATATTAGTCGACTTTTTCATCTTATTAACCTCATTACATATAATCAACATACTTACTATTCATTTCATTATCATCAGAGTTAATTAAGAGATTGTTATTATTACCTCAATTATTAGCAGAAAACTTAATAAAATTAGCGAAAGCATTTATAAAGCACATACTAAGGAAACCATGTAAATAGATGATCCTATGAAACTAACCAAAGTAAGACATGAAACATTAGGGAAGTCTAGTATTTCCACTCAATATACAACCCAAAGTTATACAAAAGACATAAGTAATAGATACATAAAATAATCATGTACAAAAGTAGCAAGAACTATCTGTCGACGACTTATAACTACTTTTCGATCCTCTCCTTCCCTTATTTGCTACTCAAAGTATATGCACTCACCATCATAAAAAAGATGGTAAGTACAGTAATGTAGAAAGTAATACTAAGAGACATTTATCCACATCTCCAAATTTAAAACAAGTATATGAAAGCACAGCAATAGCAAAAAAAAGCTGAACAAGAATCATGTTATAAGATACTTCCTTTAAACAATGTGAAGCTGACACTCAGCTAAGTAGTAATGATCTAAGGCCAATTGACTAGGAAATTATATCATATCAACTTTGTTCCACTATGTAGGGCGTAGATATGCTCATGATTGCCCATTTTATATATGTATGTACTTGCCAACAACCTCGGGTCTCATACCTCGTGTGCCGCTCAAGCTAGTAGTAAGATTCCAACATCCCCAAAAATCTAGCGATCCCATGTGTCATGGCCTATCTCTATAATGGTCTTAGATACAAGAACTACTTTCACAACTCAAGAAATGACACAATAAGGAATCCATAGCGAAATAGCTTAAAGAACACAAAGGAATGTGATTTACAACACCACAAGTTATTCACCTAATAGCATGCTTTTCTATTAACACTTTAAACAACCAAGAATCGACATAACACGTTATTTAGAGTTAATGAACACCATTTAAACAAAAACCAATGTCAGGTTCCTATGCTAATCCGATCTCTCAATACCTCGAAACACGTACGCGAACCTCGAGACTCTTCCATAGGCTCTTGGCACCATTAGACATATTTTATAATGTTTTTAGACCCTCGGTTATGGTGTTAAGCTTGTTTAAGGTATTTAACACTACAAAAAATAGCAGATCAGAAACGGAAATTTCCGTCTCTGATTTGCATAAATTCTGTCTCTAATTGAAATCTGCAACGGAATAGAGACGGAATTTATTCCGTCTCTAAAATCGTCGTCGCTGATTCAATCAGAAACGGAAATGTGATTCCGTTTCTGATTTAGAGACGGATCAGAGACGAAATAAATTATGTTTCTGATCAGAGACGGAATTTATTCCTTCTCTAATTCCATTTCTGATTCATGTATCTGTTCCTCGAAAATTAGAGACTAAAATAGCAACGGAATCTCTGAATTCCGTTGCTAATTCCGTCTCTGAATTCAAATTCATCTCGATTCCGTCTCTGAATATATATATATATATAGGTCTCAATCCAAGCACATTTAACCTGCCAATATATAATACAAATCATAGCTAAATAATATATTGATATTGCACAGTTTATATAAACTTAACGTATCCTTAAAATTATCTTTTCTCAATGTACTGTACACGAAACAACAAAAACAATCTAAAAAGTTTCTATATCGAATCTTTCTACAAAAGTAAAAGCAAAAATTGTTCTTAATGAAAAAAAAAATGAAGAAGTGTTCCGAGATTATATATAGTTGATTGTGCTTCAAATAATACTTGACTTCGTACAAAACACCTGAAAAAAGATCAAAAAGAAAAAAATCACTAAATTATACAAACAATAATAGGAATATAAACAATATTATGGGAGAACTACGTATCATCGCAAGCACAAGTGTATGAGCCAAACACAACATAAATAAAGTAATAAAGAAAAAGAAATTCATCATTATCCAGAAGGAACATAGTGTTAATTAGCAAATTATCTCTCGCTCCAAACAATGACACAAAATTTAGTTCTAAATTAACACAAACAAGAGTCAATTGTCCTCGATGCTCCAAAAAATTAAGAAGACACTATACAAAATGAAATTAAAGTAAAATGAAACAAAGGATAGAACACAAATTAAAAGTAAAGAAAACTAAAATAAAAGACTCAATAAGATAAACAATGTGTAATGGAAGTATGATAAATAAATGATACAAGACAAGTACCAATTTTCATAAGTACTTCAATATTAATAACTATTTCTTTTTAGAGACAAGTGATGTTCATGATCTTCAACACATTATTACAATGAATGCATTCTGAAAAAAATTCTAACTCTTAATTTCCTACAAAATACTTAGAAAAGTTTCTCCTAAAACTAGGGGTTCCCATAAATTACGAAACATGAAAGAACCCTATAGTAATTACTAGGGTTCTTTCATTGACGAGTTCAATAGGAACTTTAGTATATATTCTTCTTAGCAAACAAAATATAATTAAATCGACGTTAAGAAACTTAGTCACCCAAAAGATATGTAGGATCTAAAAGCAAGTTATTTGTGTCAAGAAATGAAGTAGTACCTTTCTCATAGCCCTTTTTTTCAATGACACAAAAGATATGATGTCGAATCTCTTACATTCCATTTGCACCTAAAATTACAAATAACAAAAAGAAAAAGTAAACCAATTAATACTATTATAATGTTGTGCATCACAAGAAAAATCTTCATATATTCATCATCATTATTGATATTGAACCATCATAAAGTAACACGAAGTTTGGAATACAGTAGAAATTTCCAAGCAATTGAAGTTCTTCTTGCTGAAGTGGTAAGTGTCAAATTCAAGTATGCAACAACTAGTTCCATCAGAGTTACTGCAAGAAGTACAAACAAAAATATTCTAATACTGAAACGCAAAGAAAATTAAATAATTTTAAATATACAAAACGTGGACATCATGAATGCGATGGTTTTATTCCTTCTTTCACCCAAGGTCTTTAAGAAGCCTAGAAGTGCCTCTTTGGTGCTTCTTTGCATTCGTTTCATAATAGACATCTTTCTATGACAGAATTTATTTAGCTTCGGCGAAAAAAGAAATACAAGCAAAATCAAAATTAAACCTTGGAAAGCATGCCGAAGTAATTGGTTGTTCCCTAAAGTCTATTGACGGTCAAGACAAGCTGTCTAACTTGATTCTTCTCACACGCACCCTTATTAATTACGGGAAGTGAAATACGAACCATCTCAAATATTATGTTGTTGTAGCATTGAGACACACCCAAAACAACTATGATAGTGTGATAAAAAATACCCAACTGAAAGAGTAAAAAGACATTAATAAAATATAGCACAATTTAACTCATACTTGAATTCTTCAATTTCCAAATAGCCTGGCTACCAACAATCAAAGAGAACTGCAAACCAAAAATCAAAAGCTGTTTGCACAACTGCCTATTAGCATGAGACATAGTAAACGTTCGTGCCCAATCAAATAATACTAAAGAGAATAATTGTTGAAAAATTGGTTTGGTTACCAACTTACCATTGAAGAAGAACTAATCAAATGAAGAGTCTAAAACCCAACTACCAAACAATTACATAAACAAGAAGAAGAGGAAGCTTATGGAAATCATATAAATATAATACCTGTTCGTGCTTCTCCCCATATATTCCATGACTTGCAGCTAACTCTCGAGCACAGTTCAGATTTTCCTGGATTGAAAACTTCTCCACCTCTACCAACTTAATCTGCAAAGAAGAAGAAGCTACATAAAATAAAAATTGTGTTTCTTTCATATAAAAAATAAAAGATCAAAGGATCTCCCACATGAATCCTTCATAGAAGTACCTGCTCCTGAAGTGATTTGATCAAAAGAATAGCCTCTGGTTCACTTACAAGTTAAACCCTGGAAGTAAATACCTATATAACATTCTAGAGCCCTGGTTACGGAACCATCTGCACTTAATCCAGAAGTAACTCTCCCCCAAAAGTTCTTTCCTTGCTGAGTAAGTTCCAACTTAGACGTAACAATCTTGTTGCAGTAGTAAAATAGAAGAAAAAAAACCAAAAAACCAATTAAAGGATGAAATAAAATAAGATTCAATAAAATATATATTGACTTGAGAAGGAATAGCATGTCATTAACCATCCAAGTAATCCATCTTTTTTTTGTTCATAAATCAATCTATATTTAAGACAATGCATTACTCATAGGATGTGCGTTGAGCAATATAAATTAATAAACATACCAACGGATTGTGGTACTTCAAAATTTAATAGTTTCCAAATTGTAGTATCTAATTGTGCTTATTTTAGAGAATCTTGAAAAAACATGACATGAAAGCTTTGTTTGAATAAATAATCACATTAAAGTTATATCAGCATGTTATTATACTTCCAAAACATTTAAATTCCTGAAATTACAATCTCAAATGTCAATAACCAATGTTTTCCAAACAAAACCTGTTCCAAGTAAATGATTTGTTTCTACAATAAGTACTGTATGTCAGTGCTATCATGTAGTCCAAAAGGTTTTTATTATTAAGTACACAAGAAGAGAGCTGTTTACTTCATCAAAGAGGTCTCAAGAATCCTAATTTGATTGGACTGCCTCAAAAAAAAGCTTTGAATAACAAAGAGTCTTTGTGTACAATGTACGAGCTATCCTTCTATATAATTTACCACACCTACTAGAAATGTGTCAACTAGAATGAAAATATCAGACTGAGATACAATAGAAACAATGTGTAAGTTTTATACATGTATTTGCAAGCGATTTATAACATGCTTGTTAGTTGTTAGTTCAGATTAATATACATGATTGTCATCATAACATAATAGTAATAGGGAGAAGCCTAGAAGGAAATGACATACCTTCGACCAGAGATGTCCATGAGTCTTATTGCAATAGCTATACAGGGAAGCATCAACAAGGTCGTAACAGGGCTAATAAGGATCGATGTGGAATCCGAACTAAGACCAATGTTTGTACAAACCCCAGCATCAACAAAACCTCTAACAAGTTTCAAGGTTCGACATTCAACCTAACATCTATCCAAACAACCTAATCGCATGAACAATCAAACAACACAAACGATCGAAAAAGCTAGAAATTGAAACCCTAAAAAAAGGCACAAACAACTAGCTAGGGCATCGACAGCAATCTCAATAGAAGCATCGATTGAAGATGCTTACCAGAAATTTCATCAACGCGAAGGTTCGAGACGAATCGAAAGCTGAATCCCTGGACGAAGAGAGGAATTTGAGACGGAGAGAGTGAGAGTAGAGAGCTGCGAGAGAGAGAGAGAGCAGAGAGCAGAGAGCAGAGAGCAGAGAGCGGCGATGGTGAGAGAGAGAGAAGCGGTGACGAGAGAGAGAGGAGAGAGCGGTGACGGTGAGAGAGAGCGGTGACGATGAGGTTTGTCGAGAGTTCTTGTAGTGTAAGTTCCAACTAGGAAATTTCAGATTTTGTGTTGTGAAAGCACCTAGTGCGCTGGATAGCATGACTAGTACTAATGACCTCATTAGCGCACTATACGTAGGCAGCGCACTAGACACATGAAATCCTAAAAATTCTGCATTTGAGTTTTGGGGTTTCCTCCTCCAATTGGCCTTCACCAATGCTTTAGACCCTTGTTACCCTCCATTAAGGACCCAACACATCCTTCATATCAATAATAACAACAACACTTCAATTATCCCATTAAATTTATCAATTTGTACCAAGTTAAAAGTGTAACTAAACATACCTAATAGTACACCACCTTGAATGTAACGACCCAAATTAATTAACTAGGATTATCATTAATCTCATAGATTAATGGTCATAATTTGGGTATTACATGGAGAACTCGGTTGACTCGGACATGAGAACCGAGGAAATATTTTTTATGGATGGTAGTTGTGTATATCTGGTGTTTAAAAAACTATTATTATATTGCACCGCATTTGTGTATATTGCTATCGGGCGAGTTTGTGTGACGGGTGTTCACCTCGAAAGGCATGTCAACTCGGGTGTCGGATAGGCGAACTACGGGTACACTAGGAAACTAGACTAATCCATGTCAAGATGACTAGTTAATCAATTAAAATGGGTAATGTGACCATAGGCCAAGTATAGTTCAATTAAAACAATAGGCTATGGTGTACCTCAAATTGCATGTCGAGAGGCTGGACATCGAGTGTCGGGTAGTCGAGGGTTAGTGCGATCACAAAATTTGTCAATTTAGTGAATAAAAACACTAACCATATACATTATAATGGGCCTAAGCTAATGTAATTGAATCAAATAAATCAATGCCTATAGTTTGGTTATTTAAATTAGAAACTATGATATTGTCCTAAAGATACTTGTAGACGCATCTCGAAACCATGTGAGTAGCAAATTAGTGTCACTTTGATTGGGTTAGTGTGAGCTATTGGGATACATGTCAAGGTGTGGATCATTATATGAGCTTCGCGATACGTAAATACATGGAGATCAATGGCTAGGAATCAATATTACCTTAATATATAAGATCAACACATGTAAGGAAACCATTTTCATTTTCAGATTATGAATCAAGAGAACATGCTGGAGAAGGAGGTTGATGGATAGAAGGAATCCATGGAAGATTGGTGAAGATTTCTCAAACTAGGTGGTACATTCAACTAGGTACACATCTATTTATGTCAGATTGAAATCATTTCTGGTTTTAAGCTAATTCCAAAGGGTAGATGATTGAATATTTGCAATTAATTTATATATTTGGGTTCCTCATTTGAAGCTGATAATTCGACTATATTGATGCTCTTAATTCGGATTTGAAATCATAAAGATATGAATTTTTGAAGTTGCAAGACCAAAACTAGAATTCTGCATATTATATTAGGAATTAGCCTATGTAATTTAGTCATAACTTGCTCATTTTAGATCCAAATCGACCCAAACTGGTGGCATTTGAAAGCTTACTCAAAGAGTAACAATTTTCTTAGCTGAAGATGTTGTGATTCAATTGTTTTTATGTCCAAAAGTGCTCTACAAATTGGTGATGGAATTCAGAAGAAAGGTTTTGAAACTAAGATTGTTAAAGGCATAACTCCCTTACCACTTATCCAAATGAGCTGATCTTTTAGTATGTTGTATTTATGTACATTTACTACCTTGTGACCAAAAATCACTTTTTTGGAAATATAGATTGGGAGAAATAGATTTTCTAAGTCCGCTCATCGGATTAGGTTCCAATTATAGCTATATTTAGTAGAATCATGATATCTCTTTCTTTTTAAATCAGGATTTTGCAAACTAAACTTTTTCGAAAAGCTAAAATAAAGATCAAATATCTTTGTATTTGTGAAAATTTTGAGATTTGTACCATTTCATGCCTAAAAATGTGTAGTAAAATAAGACTGAAATTGAGACTTAATTTAGTTTTTAGGGCTGATTTGGAAAGATCAATTTGAAATATATTTAACCAATTTGAATACACAATAAACACACTTAACCGAATTCAGGAACTTAGGTACCATAGCTCGAGTATCGGGAGCTTATCGAGTTGGATTCAGGTGTCCGGGGGAGACGGAGCGTGTGTTGAGGTACGTAAACCAATTGGAATGCCTCATAAAATTTATGGTTTGTTTTATTAGTATCGATTACATGTGTGACTTCTGGTGGGCACACATGGGGTTTTCACTCCTATTTCGATTTGTGTATATATTAGTTGTGGCTAAATCGCTTGCACGAGTTACTTGTGATAGTGCTCGTGTCGATGGTAATAGAATATATCTACAACTGTTGGGAAGGATTAGGGTGATACTGATGTGTAACAGCGTCGGGAAGGGACTATGTCGTTTACTTAAGTTAGGGTTTAGTCACTGTAAGCCTATAAGTATATATGTGGTTCTTATTCAATTTATCGATTATTGACTAGTGTAGGTCAGCGTTTTCTTGTGATTATACGGATGTTTACTAATTAATGCTTTATTTCAAAACTGGTTTAATTGGTATATGTTGTTTATTTACATCACGCTACTACTTTTTCTTGTCGTGTGCTGCTTACATTCATGGGAATATAAGTGTACTGTTGTCAGGTGTTATATTCGCATGTCTCATTGTTTATCAATTTTATTTCATGAATATTGTGTGGACTTCTCTTGGGGCTTTATTCATTATACTCGTCATCATATTTATCGGGTAAATAAGTGTGAATCCTTCGATGAGTAAGGGTAAGGGCAAGGAGGTACTGGGTGACTACCTCTGAGATTGTAGAGCCAGCTCGTATGATATTAATATGTATTTATTTTACTTTTGTTGGGTTTTAGGGACCATAGAACATTGATTACATGTGTATGGGACTTTTGGTATATTTAACTCGCCTCGATATATACATGGTATATGTTGTCGGGTTTTCCATTACTTAATATTATTGAATACTGTATAACTTACTTAAATTAAGACTTTCGCTATAAAATTTCATTATAACTTGATAAAATGATTAACGGGCTAATGAAATCATTAATAATTATATGGAAATTAATTAGCTAAGTTAATATTAAATAGAAAATGTAAGTAGCCAAGTAGGTAGCGGAATGTCAAGGATAAGCAGGCCATGACGTGGTAAGGCTTAGTGACGTGAGATATGACATGGCGGGTAGCAAGGTGGCCTAGAATTTAGAGTCGTCAAAGTTTGGTATCAGAGAGAGGTTTCGAGGAAGCCTCAGGAGTAGTTTATAGGAAAAGAAAATAAAACTAAAACAAATAAATCTTAGATGTGGAAACCCGATGATCTTGACTTAGAACCTTAGTTGGGAAGCAGACTTGAGATGGGTAGTGATAGGTTTATATACATATTATATTATGTTATATATAGGACATATGTTTATATATCAAGGTTGATCCGAAGCGTGCGTCACGATGTAGATCATGGATGACCATCTGGTACGCCTCGTGAGACTAGATAGACTAGCGATGCGACTAAGGATTTCCTTGCCATGGTGAGTGTAGAGGATTGATTGTCAGTTCAGGAGACTCAGATGGCCGAGGTATTACTATTGTTACCGGATTAGACCTCTGCACTAACGGCACTTGCAATGGCGGTTGCAACACCCTGAGACTCATAAGTAGTTACAACATGTACAGCGACAGTCATCACCCTGGTTACTCCCCAGACGCCAGTAGAGAGAGTAGCTATGGACACAAGCAGAGAGAGCTACATATATTGTTGTTCCACTAGAGACGCCGACTATTACGCCTCCACCCATGACTATAGAGCAGACGACTCCTACTATGTCAGGATTTGTTTCGGCCCTAGAAGAGAAGATATTGAGGGAGTTTGAAGTTCCATCTAGGTTTCTTCTACGGAGGTAGTGACCTTAAGGCGGTAGGGAAGTGGATAGTGTCTCATCAGCATTTTCATAAGCTAATGAGGAACTATGAGAGCTTTCAAGCGTGTCTTTCTGGAGCATGTTTGAGAGGTCATGTAGCAGTCTAGTGGACTACGTATACAGATACTCATCTAGAGTCGAAAATGTAGGCTTAGCTCAGAGAGTTGTTCTACGACCACGGAGGTGAGGTTGAGATTGAAGGAGGGTTTTTGAACCCTGAGATAGGGTAGTCGGACGTTGATATAGTATATGGAGCGATTGCGATATTTACTTCAGTTCGCTATGGATGTAGTCGGACTGAGCCACTATAGATATACTACTTTGCATGAGGGGCTTATGACAGGATTGCCGAGGCAGTGGTGTCATCTAGAGCTTGCACTTTGTAGGAGATATTTGATCGAGCTTTGGCACACGATACATTCTTGATGCAGAGAGAAGGTAAGTGTATTACTGGGTCTGAAGTACATACTGGACAGAAGCTACAAAGAGATCGGGATGATAGAGTGGATAGAAAGTACGGTGGAGACCATAAGGATGATGATCGGGTAGCTATAGCTTATGTTATACCCACATTACCAGCACCACCACTGAGCAGGTACATGACTAGGGAGATAGAGACTGGAGATCGCAGAGTCGGGGCCGGAGGTCAGGATATTTTTATTCGACTGCATGTTGGCAGTGTGGATAAGAGGGGCACATCAAGAGAGATTGTCCTGAGAGATCAATGACTCCGCAGTAGAGACACCGATGTAGACTCGAGAGCAGGTGCACATGGTGATTGAGCGAGGCTAAGAGATGTCCCAGCAGCGGGTTCAGGGTATGTGAATTTTTAAATTCTTAATCATTACAGCTTAAGTTCATGTATGCATGATAGATTATTGTATTATGGCATGTGATTTTCATAGGTCTCAGCATAGCATGAGATTGGCATGGTGAGTAAGAGTAAGTCGTGGCATGACATGGGATGTCATGGTGAGTAAGGGAGGATATGGCATAGCATGGGATTGTCATGGTATGTGATGGTTGGTTATGACTATTATGTTGGGATACATGATAGGAGAGGTTTACAGTTACTGGTGTTAGGTAAATGGGTTAGGAAACTTGGAAAGAGAAATCGAACCGAGAATAGGTTGCGATGATGTTGGGAAGAAAGTGACTAATTTTGACCACCTCAGCAACACGTGCCTGTCTCAGGGTAACACTCGATCCCTGTGATGGAGTAGTAGAGGTGTTCAAGGGACTGTAGATAGGGACTATCAAGGTGTGAGGTATGGTCACACGAGGATAAGATAGTTACATCAAAGTTTACTCGAGATTCAGATTTCGAGGACAAATTCTCTTAGTTGGGAAGAATTGTAACATCCCAAATTAATTAAACTAGGATTAGTGTTAATCTCGAAGATTAACGGTTGTAAATCGAGCGTTACATGGACAACTCGGTTGAATCGAACATGAGAATCAAGGAAAATATGTTATTTTATGGATGGTGGTTGTGTATATGTGGTGTTTAAAAAATTTTAATATTATATTGCACCGCATGTTTGTATGTTGTTATTGGGTGAGTTTGTGTGACGTTCGACTTGAAAGGCGTGTTAATGCGAGTTTCGGATAGGTAAACTATGGGTATTGGGAAACTAGACTAATCCATGTCAGGATAACTAGTTAATCAATTAAAATGGGTAATGTGACCATAGGCTAAGTAAAATTCAATTAAAAAATAGGTTGTGGCGTACCTCGAATTGCGTGTCGAGACACGGGGCATCGAGTGCCTAGTAGTCGTGGGTTAGTGGGATCACAAAATTTGTCAATTTGGTGAATAAAAACACTAACCATATATATTATAATGGGCCTAAGCTAACGTAATTGAATCAATAAATTTGTAGATTCTCTTGTCCATTTTTTGTATTTTATTTTTCATGAATTCTTATGTTGTTATGCATGATATGCATGATTATGAAATTTGTCAGTCGAACCAACTCGAGAAAAAGTTTTATCAAGTTCAAATGAGTAGCTCTCGAATTATAACGATAATCAATTGTATATAGGTATGCTTTCTTGGCGGTTCAATTGTCTTAAATTTCTTTATTGATGTTGTTGACACCAGTAGTTAATTCGTATGAGCTCTCCTTGTTTAATCAATTGTATGTATGCTTTCACGACAACTAGGTAAGTTTAGCATTATTTTCTTATTTGTAGTTTAAACATTTGCTTGATCATAAGTCAATCTTGCATTGCTAAAATAAAATATTTTTATATTTATGCTAATCTTTTTGCAACCACAATAACAAAGATGGAGAAAATTGGGTCATTTTAGAAAAACTAAGTTCATCACCAGGACAATGAAATGAAAAGTGTGACCTTGCAAAAAAAATTACGCATTTAAAAGTTCCTATTTATTTTTATGTGGACTGACTCTATTTTTGTTTTTACTATAATGAATGTTTGAAAGTTGCTCTATTATTGATTCATGAGAAGCTTTTACCAATGGACCATCATTTTTCAACATAACCAAATAGGAAGCTCATTCTCTTTAAGGAAGAGTATTGTTGTGGGACTTGGCTTAATAAAATTATGCAATTTGTTTTTGTGCACTTACCAATGGAACATCAGATGCAGTTAGCCCACTTAAATAGGCTCACGTCAATATTTAGTCGAACTAGCAACTTGTTATAAAATTTAATCGTTACAAGAGTTGCCTTAATAAAATTATGAAATTTATTTTTATGCACTACTCATTACTACATGTATCCATAGGCTTGAATATTTGTCTGTTGCCTTCCTTGGTACATCTTCAATGTTTTAGGATTGTATGAATCGTATGACTAACAGTCAATTGAAAAATGTTTTAAAATCTCAAGTTTGCATGATTGAAAATGTTCAAACTTAAACTTGGCTTATTGTTGTTACTTAATTCTTAATTATAAAAATGCAATAGGCCCGCCCTTTCATTGCTTTGAGGATATTTACATTTATAAATAAAGTTAGTTTTGGGATTACTTTTGTTCCCTTCATTTCCGCGTGGTCTTTAGCCTCAATCGCATCGAACGATCCACGCATGAGGACTGTTCGATCCTGTATCAAACGATCCACACTTGAGAACTCTTGGGTCTTGTATGAGAGTGATCCTCCCAACTCAATTATTTTATTCAAAAGATTTGAAATCGAGATTTTTCTTAAAAGGGAACTAAGTCTCTATCACTTGAACCAACCAATTGTTGATTTTAAGATCATGTATTTGCATATATACATAAACAAGTAAGGCTTGAACCCAGACATCGTCCGGAATACTATGAATCAATATTTTTTTACAAATAAAAGTTGTTTAAAAAGCAAAAGATATAAAATATATGAAGAATGATGTAATTATAATTCTCATAATAATTAAAAATCGTAATCTTCAATTAAAAATATGAAAGACGAAAAATACCTACATTAAATTACTATGACTCTAAATTTAGTTTTTTATAAATAAAAGTTGTTTAAAAATCAAAATATATGAAGAATGATGTAATTGTAACTCTCATAATAACTAAAAATTGTAATATTCGATTAAAAATATAAAAGATGAAAATATTTACGTAAAATTATATTTAGCAATTATATTTTATTTAAGAAAAATAAAAAAGATGTTATTGTTATTGTTATTGTGTAAAAAAAAACTCAAATTTGAAAACAATGTACTTAGGTATTAATTAGGCAAAATAATTAAACAATCAAAACATATCAAATCTATGTAGAGTTGACATGTGTCAACAATTTGCATAGATTGCTTTTCGACATACAAATCACTATTTTATTCTTATTATAATAAAATTGTATAATAATTTTGTGTTTGTTCCAGCCGGCCTGCAATTTAAATCAATACATTTTTTAGCACAAATCACTTAAAAAAATTGATAAATAAAATTATTTATTGTTAAATTGAAACTCAAAGTCACATCGGGTGACATTGGTACGGATTCGTATCCTTGAGAGTCATTCGTGCGTGCCATGAAATAAATATTTCACAAATTATGTGTTGAGAATTATATGCACAAAATCATTTTCACTTGGTATGCAAGTTAATTAAGTGACCCTCGTGTAACTTCTTATGTAACTTGAGGCTGTTATTGTAGCATGTTTCAAGTATGTAGCCCTATTTATCGCCATGTATTCAATTCATTTTAATGCATGGCATTGCTCATTATGTATCTAAACTTAATTTATGATTATCCTTTGATAAGCATGATGAAAAGAGGCAAATGGATCATTTAATATATATATATATATGTCATACTTTGTGTACCTAAATCCAATCAATTAATTCACTTCATTTAATGTATTGGATAAGAATGATAAAAAAAGTCACATTTGTGTCTTCACACTTGACTGAGATGATACTCTTTTTTATTATTGTATACAATACCAATAGAAAAGTGCATACAAAAAGAATATCCATCAATGTAACGATTGATTTCTCAAAAAAAGTATTACCAACTCATATCTCCACATGAATGAAGTGACAACCATCTATCTATTAGTACTCGAGTCATCAAATCATATCATCCATTTCTTCCAAGAAACCAGTTTGACTACAAAAAAATAAAATAAAATTTAAATTTGAATAAATTATTATGCACATGATCATCTATATGTATGGTCATTCACTTTAAAGTTTACCAGCATGCGTGGTCTCTAGATCTTATTCCCATACCGATCTCCTTCCAACACCTCAACATGCCGAATGTATTGAAATTGCTCAAAGATATCCAGCCAAGCACTCAATATTGGATGGCCAAAGTGATGGTAGTTGATAAATCTCATGTTAATTAAGACTGGCACTATCAGAAAGTAATATCAGAGGATCCTTCTTGCCGATGAGGAGGCAAGTCATGCACATTTATTTCTTTCTTCAATGTAATGTAGTCATATAGAATTTTCGCATCTTCATATGTGAAATATACGTACATTCTTTTATTTTTTTAGTATTTTCTTTCATTATTTTAAATTTGTTATATTCTCACATTATTTAATGTTGTTCGTTATATGGTTACAAAATTCAAGCTACCATATTCGAATATGATATTGAACTATATGATATAAGGCACTTTGTGAACAATTTCTAGTACATCTAGAATTCTTATATGCAACCCATTGTACCAAAGTTCCACATTGTTTTGAGTCCATTACCATGGACAATTAATCGTAGAACTTGTGTTAAATCAATAGCAGAACTTGAGCATTTTAGAATAATAGAACATAAATATGTAGTACCGTTGAATGACTTGCATGCTTTCATTAAAGGTACACTTCTCGTGGGTAAGTTAATGAGTCAAATATATTGTTATTAATTATAAACCAAATGTTAATAAAGGATATTGCTTACATTCATCGAAAAAAAGTTATAAACCAAATGCATGCATTTTTATTGACCCGTTCAAATATGTTGTCTTCAACATATGTAGTTGCGATTGTCCTTTAGATTCATCCAAAACAAACTGTTTCAACACGTAAAGGGTCAGCTGTAATACAAAACATGACACTGATCGCTGAATGGTAAACTTGATATACATTATTTTTCATTTTTTGTTGACGTAATTGTGTATATATAAATATGACGTATAAGAATATCAATTGCATTTCTTACTAATGCATCATATATGTCGCATTAAATTACTCTTTTACATGCTTTGACATAAATGTAGCTTGATGCCTATTAATCTCACGTTGTGGATGATCTACCATGTACAAGAGGACTACTGTTGAGCAACTACTTAGTGGCAGGCCGATAATTTCTGATCAACGACTTAAAGTTGGGGCTTATAATGGTATTAATTAGTCATTACATATACCAATATAATTTACTATTTTTTCTATATAATGTGCTATCAAGTTTAATTCATACATGGACTCATCTTCATTCATTTGATTATATTTGTGACTAAGGTTTATGCCTATCTTCAACTCAATCCTCAATAATAAGTGTTGACAGTGAGACAATGAGGGCAAAGGCTTTGAAGACTTAGTTTGCATAGTTTCCATCTTCGTATTAGGTATTACAAAGACATGTATAAAATTTTAAAACTTTTCTCTTTTTATAGGGTGTTAAAAAATACAGAACAATTGGACATGATAATGCAATATGAAAATGTAGCAGAACTCAAGCCAATTGTTTCACAGTTTGTTCCTGCTCAAGTTGTACTTATGAATGAAATTAACACTTTACTCGAGGAGGTAATTAGTAGGAACATATTAATTGTTATAGTACATCTTCTCAAATTCTAAATTACAAAGTTTTCTTACTAATAAGTTTATCATTCTATTTCTACATCAATTATTCTTTTGGGTGAAAGGTGCAATCTCGATGACAAATTGCGACTAATCCTTTTGGTACATGAATTGTTAAGCATGCCATTAGTATACGGATGCATATTACAAAGTAGCATTCACTTGCTTATTTTGTGGGACAGAGAATTCCATAACTACTCCAAAGTATCTTAAATTTAATCTGTCACGATTTAATTTACTTTTATAATATTAAATAAATAAATATCACATTGAAGTACATTAAATTAAATTAAGGTGTCGTGCTTAACTGAAAATTCAAGACAAGTCGGGCTCGCTTGTTGCGACTGTTTTTGGGAAGCCGGCTAAGATCATTTTTTTCAAAACAGGCTATTTATGTGATGGAGAAAAATATTGAGGTATATATAATCACCGCGGAATACCTAAGACTGCAGTCACACATGTACACCCAAAGATAAACAAACCACAAAGAAAAGATGAACATAAGAATTTACATAAAAAAAACCCTAAAACCGAAGTAAAAACAGCAGGCAAGAAATAAGACAATCCACTATCAATAGTAAAGTACACAAAAGAAAAACCTCCTCTATCTAAACCTCAGATAGAAACACAAACAAGATTTAATCTCACAGTGTCGCGTATACGCTCTCAGGCTCGTATGTTACGACACAACTCTCTGCTCTCAAACACCTAAACATTATGCTTAATCGCACACAACATTATGCTTTTCACATGACCCTATACACCTATTTATAAGTGTTACATGCTTGTACAAATAAACTAACACAAATATTAACTCCTAATTAGAATACAACATATTAATGTAGGTTGTATCCAATTACTAATTAATTTCATGTGTAATCACTGTGTATGCATGAATCCATGCAGGACACTAATTTGAGTCCAACTCAAATTACAAGTTTGAGTCACTTGATTCAACAAATCTTCTCCTTGGCGAAAACTCACTACCTTGCTCTTGTCACACTGCCCTCTCGAGCCACCATTCTCAACACCAAAAATGAACCAAGTCTAATCCAGCCTATTTAGACTTACCAACAATCGAAACCCACTTCTTGATCAACTTTTGAGGCCCGAACCGTGTTCCATGTTTATGCACTAAAACAAACAAGTTCTTCTTCCTAATGCCTTTTATGACTAACGAAGACTTTCGAAATATTTTCAATACTCCACCTCACTCGGAGTACATATAACCCTCAGAATATGATTCAAAAAAGAAAAAGAAATTAGATTTTGAGTACAACTCGGCACATGTCGAACATTCTGAAGTGTTATGACACATCCGTCAAACAATTCAGTTGAACTTAAGTGACTCTCGATATCGGTCGCAGAGAGCTGTCGGCCATCGACATAACTTTGCCACCCACATAACTTGCATAATTACCGATCCATGCCCTATGTACGCATACATGTCTTGTGGCCCCGCTGTCAATTACCCATTTTTCCTTCTGATCACTATTCATATTCTTTGTTGGACACATAGGATAACTACTATCAGTCTTGATAACTTACAAGTTTTCAGCGTCATCACCTTCAACATTCGAATCTCCATTTGTTGAACTAGAGCTTTTTGTCGAACTTCCTCCTTTACCTTTTCTATTCCCACAGTCTTTTCTGAGATGTCTTGCTTAACCACATCTCCAACAGATTACTTTCATGTGCTTTTTAGAACCCTTCCCAGCAGCTACCAAACCTGAGCTTTCAGATATATCGTTATTTTTAGCCTTCATCAATTTTTCATCAGATATTAACATGGCAATGACCTATGTTAAACCGACGGTTCCCTTCTCATACATCAGTTTTGGCTTCATGTGCTTGAACGAAGATGGAAGCAACCATATGAACTTGTGCACTGGATCCTCATCAGGGTAAAAACTACGGGTAATAAACAAGGTAATCCACTATTAATAGTTTAGTATATAAAGGTAAAACCTCCTCTATCTAAACCCGAGATAGAACCCGACAAGATTTAATCTCACGATGTTACGTACCCACTCACAAGCCCATAAGCCACGACACAACTCTCGGCTCTCAAACACCTAAACATTATGCTTAATAGCACACAACACTATGTTTTCCCCATAAACCCATACACCTATTTATAGGTGTTACATGCTTGTACACATAAACCAACACAAATATTAACTTTTAATTGGAATACATCACATTAATGTAGTTTGTATCCAATTACTAATTTATCACATGTGTAATCACTATGTATGCATGAATCCATGTAGGACACTAATTTGAGTCTAACTCAAATCACAATTTTGAGCCATTTAATTCAACAAATAATTTACATTAATGTAATGATCTACATTATCTAACTTAGTACCTGACAAATCTTTTATTCTATAATTTATTGCATTGCAACTTCTATCCTTTAACTGACTCAACAGTGTTGAATAATGGAAAAATGTTCTACTTGTACATAAAGGCTAACAATCTCATGACCATGAAGAAAGGCACAATGATGAAAAAATATTTATTGATATCATTTCTGCTGCCAAAACAAGAACATGACTCTGGAATTACTCAAGTGAAAAAGCTGAGTGAAGGGAGAGGCTCTCCAATACAAAAGCTTACAAATGATAACATTTCAAAAGATTATGAAAAGAATCTTCATGAAATGGATGATACAGGTGAAGAAGTTCTACTCCTTCCAAAGAAAATAGCTTGTTTTCCAAATAAAGTAGGAAATATGTTGACAATTAAAGGTCACAACGAAGTGATTAAGTCTTATGATAGTGAAGGAGAAACAATTGTAACAATTGAGGGTTGAGTTTGAACAAAATATTACCCTTCCATATTAAGTATATACATAATGCCCTATTTGTGTGTCTATATTGATATTTTGATAGTTTCACAAAGAAAAAGGGACAATGACGAGGTCACCACTAGTTGCAGTACACTTGCAAAGTCTTGTTAGTATGCCTACAGTTTTTTGTAGATAAAAGATTAATTGACTAAACTCCTTTTGATGTTTTGTTAAATAGACTATCTCTTAGGAAATATATGTACAAACATTTGACTTAGTTTCTGTGTAAGTATAAAGTACAAGATGTACTCCTCTATATACCTCAAAAGTACTCCAATATGTATATGAATGTGAAATACACGCACACACACAAATATATATATATATATATATATATATATGAAAATGTTTAGTAGAAAAGAGCTTCTGCGACTGATAAGTGATTATTTAAACTTATATATAGGGTTAGTTCAGTAGTATATTTAGAATAAATACTCATAAATGGCCTTTAATTCATGATGTTATTGTACATTCAGTGAATTAAGGTATAAAGGAAGGAAATGAGTAAAAACGAGAAGAAGCAGAGTAAAAACCTATAAAAGCATGGTTAGCACCATGGAGTACTAAGGCACAACGTAGGAAGGAAAGGCACATCGTGGGAAAGGAAAGAAAATGAAGACATCAAGTCTGGAGTTCCGATACAGTTGCATCGCTATGGACATATAATGGACGATGCCAAAATAGTAGGGACAGCTCCAAGTGGAAAGGAGCTCAAAAGAAATGCATGCAGTGGCTTATAAAGCAGGGCATCGTGGCATTAGTAACAGCGCCAAACTCCTGGAAATAAAAAGTTGGAGTTTTATTCAAAGTTAAATTGTAAAGTAGTTTCTAATTGCACTTAGAAGTATAATTAGGTATTAAGACATGGTAAACTCAACATATATTAACTATGAACAACCATTAGAGTAATTTAGCATAGGTTTTGCTTTGGTTTTGATTATTAAGGAGAATTGTCTGGAGCGAATATTGAAGACTCCAAGTTTGCAATTCAAGTTTGATTTCATTAGTTTAATTGAAGGTAATATTTATATTCGTCTCTGATTTGCAATGATTTCAATTATGAGTTGTAATGTGTGTTTCAATGAAGTGTGAGTAGTTCATTTATCTTAGGGATCAATGGATCCTTTGGTGTGAATGTTATACTTTGAGTATGAGTAAAAAGTGACAATAAATAGTTTAATGGTTAGAATTTGTATTGATTATGGGCATAATGCTTTAGACATCTTGATCACGTGTTTAATGAACTTAGACTTTAGGAGTTATCCTAGCCATTAAAGCTTCTAATCCAGATATGAATGGTACAACAGTAAAATACATAACATCGAGCGATAGTTGTTGATTTGGGACACGCAGATAATAAAATTAGTTGGTTACGAATCCAAAGATTTTGGACTTAAAGCAATGTGGAGCTTACGTTATTCACACCAATAGGTGGAGTTCTAGTTTGCACATTAGAATCTTTTCCATCATGACAGTGGGTTAAAGTGGATTTGAAGAAAATCTATCTAATCTAATTAGGCATTGCACTCAACATATTGAGATGTCAAAATGGTTGAAAAGCGTAGTATTAAATTGCCTAGGCAAAGTTGTGAACTAAGATATCCTTAATATAAGAGTTAAAATAATGTTTGAATTGATTTGTTAGATTAGTTTAGTTTAGTATAAAACCATTTAAAAAGGGGGTTTCCTTAGCAATAGTTTAAAGTTAAATAGGTAATTAGCTAGTGCAAAAAACTTTCCCCAATGACGATATCCGTGATCAACATAAGTAGATTGAACTATTACTACAAGAAAGTCGTTCTACTTGTGGCACGCACATTAAGTTTTTAGCACCGTTGCCAAGGATACGTAGCCACTTAGTATTACTTAGTTAGTTTGAAAAGTTGTTAAGTTTTCTTTTCATTACTTTACTTTTTAAGTCCATAAAAACAAAAAAATAAAAAAATATATGATTCAGTTTCAAGTTTGACTTTTTGCACTTGATCTTTTTGTATTTTCTTTTCAGGGGTAATTAGTGTTTGTGTAGCAAGGGAGAGAAGAACCTAGTGTCTTACGACTCGGAGATTGATAGAATGAACAATGAAAAGAAAAAGAAAGGAATCAAGATGGCTAAGGAGCAAGCTAGAAACCAACGACAGGGTTGCAGGAATAACCAACCCACGGGTGATCTGGTAATGCAGGATAGAGTGTGAGGACAGAGATGCCTTCATGGCTACTTCATGCTAGAAGTTAAGAAGACTTACGACAGAGTGATGAAGCTTTCAGCCAACACCACCTAGTTCGAACTGAGACCATCACTAATAAACGTGGCGCAAAATAGCATGTTCAATAGGCTATCTAATGAAGCTCCAGTTGCACATATTGAAAACTTCTTGGAGAAGTGCGACATCGTGCGCATTTTCACAGTTACCAAGGAGGTGATCAGGATGCGACTTTTCCATTCTCATCGGGTGGAAAAGCCAAATCCTAGTTATAATGGTTAAATGTAGGGAGTATGACCTCATGGACAGAAATCAATAGAAGTTCTCTATACAAGTTCTTTCCCTAATGAAGGTCAGTAAAATGAAACTTGAGATTAATCAGTTCAAGCAAGTAGACATCGAGTCTCTTGGCGAGGCTTGGGAAAGATTCAAAGAGATGTTGAGATGTCCAGCATTGGATGCTACATTAGGTGGCTTTCTACTTACCAAGCATGATGATGGAGCATTGGATCTCCTTGATCTTAAGTCTTAAGATTCTACCACTGGTACTCGTTCCATGGTAAGGAAAACAGCATGGGTGTATGAAATTAACTCGCAAGCTACAATTATGGCACAACTATCAAATCCGAGCAGTCAAATAGCAAAACTTCATGTGGGACACGAAGGTCCACAAGTAGCACAACAACAAGGCATGATGGTTAACCAAATGGAAATACATTAGGGAATGAAGTATGATGACATCGACTTCATGAACAACCAAAGCTACGGGACCAACTTCAGGCCGAGAATGATGGCTCCTCAATAATTTTATCGAGGATAAAACAATAACCAAAACTTATCTTACTAAAATACGGATAATGCTCTAAAGTTACCTCAAGGTTTTGATCAACAAGTCTAATAGAGGAAGCTGGGCTAAGTGAATAGATGACATTAAAGTCAACTGAGAAGTATCTGCATGCCATAGACATGAGCAATAAGGAACACTATGAGAAGTATGAGAAGTATGAGAAAGAGATGGAAGGAGTAAAGATAGCTATGAAAAGAATAGATGATGAGCAATCACAATCCATCAAGAATCTTGAGAGACAAATTGGTCAACTTACAAGTGCTTGGAGTTCATAAAAAGAAAAATAGTTTCTAAGTAACCTGATTAGTATTCTTATGGCAAATGCACATGCAGTCCAATTAAGGAGTAGAAGAACAACCAATGATCCAGTGTGGCTAACCGATATAATAGATGACATAAGGAAGCAAATCGATATGCAACAATTAGGAGATGTAGAACAATTAGATAATGGCATCAGTACCCAAAAAGATGTAGCACTGACAGTAGAACTGGAATCGACTCAAAGGAAAATATAGGAGATATGCAAAAAAAAGATGTGTTACCAAGGAGAGTCACATTTCTAGATAATCCACTACAAATAAAACTACCCTTACCAAACCCTCAACGGTTCAAGAAATAAAAAGATCAAAGACAGTTCAAGAAGTTTGTAGAAATGTTTAAAAAATTGCACGTAAACATCCCATTTGCATATGCATTGGAATAAATGTCAAATTACACAAAATTCTTGAAGGATGTAATGGTTAAAAAAAGTGCGATTAAAAGATTACAAAACAGTGAATTTGACTTAAAAGTGTAGTACAATCCCACAAATGTTACTATCAATATTGAAAGCTCTAGGAAGTTTTTCATTCCAAGCACGATAGAAGTACATTTGTTCGATAAGGTCCTATGTGATTTAAGCAAGTATAAATTTGATGCCCTTATCAATTTTCAAGAAATTAGGATTAAGAGAAGTAAAGTCAACCAATATGAATTTGCAATTGGCATATCGATCAGTGACATATCTAAAAGAAGTGATTCAAAATGTGTTGTTGAAGGTGAATAAGTTCATTTTTTCAGTGGATTTCGTAGTATTGGGTATAGAAGAGGATTCGGAGGTACCATTAATTTTAGGGAGACCCTTCCTAGCAACTGCACAAATATTGATAGAAGTTAAGGTTACGAGTAAATAAGTCATGTTCAATATCTACGAAACCTTGAAATTTCCAAGTGAGGAAGAACACTGCGAGAGCATCAAAGTCAAAGATTTAATTTCTAATTGTGTTACTAAGATAGTCGAGGACTATACGCCAGATGATCCGTTGGAGCAATGTCTAGTTCAAAGTATAATAGTAAGTTCTGAAATAAAGGGTGAACTTCAAGAGGCAGTAAATGTTTTAGCACCAATAAAACCCCCTAAGTTTCACAAAGGCTTTGAGAAATTAGAAATGGAGGTGGAAAGTGCAGGTATTAAGCCAACAATGGAATTCAAGCCTTAACCAAGGCATCTGAGATACGGGTATTTGGGAGAAAATTCAATATACCCCGTAATCGTTTCAACATAGCTGACAGACCTGGAAAAAGAAAAATTACTTCGAGTTTTGAGAGAGCATAAGCTAGCATTAGGATGGACAATCAAGGACTTAAAAAGAATAAGCCCAACGATATGCATGCATAAGATCTTAATGGAAGAAAATAATAAACAATTAATTGAAGCTCAGAGACGGTTGAATCTAGTAATGAAAGAAAGAAAGAGATCTTGAAATGGTTGAACGTTGGAATCATATATGCTATTTCAAATAGTTCATGGTTTTCACTAATACATGTAGTACCAAATAAAGGAGGAATGACCATTATTCAAACTGAAAATAAGGAAACCTTGTCAACAAGAACATTAACTGGCTGGAAGGTTTGCATTGATTACAGAAAGTTAAATAAAGCTACAAGAAATAATCACTTCCATTTACCATTCATTGATCAAGTGTTGGACATACTAGTAAGTATATGAATATTATTGATTTTTACATGGGTATTCTGCATATAATCAAATTGTTATAGCACCAAAAGATCAAGAGAAAATGAGATTTACTTGCCCGTATGGAACATTTATATTTAGTCATATGTCATTTGGAATATGCAATGTGCTAGCAACATTTCAAAGATGTATGATGGCTATTTTCTCTTATATGGTCGAGGATATTGATAAGTGATTATTTATACATATATAGGGTCGATTTAATAATATATTTAGTATAAATATCCTCAAATGAATACTAATTCATGGTATTATTGCATTTTCAGGGAATTAAGGTGTATTCAAAGGAATCAAGGAAAAATGAGAAGAAATGAAGTAAAAACCCACAAAATCAGAGCTGACACCATAGGAGCATGTATTGACGTTGTGGGAAGACAAGGCATGGTGTGGGGATGAAAGACACGGCATAGGAGAGAAGAAGTAATGAAGAAAACCAACTCTGGAGGTCTGGCGCAGTGGCGGCGGCGTCACGAACAAGGGACAACGATGGGACATAAAGGGGACGACGCTAAGGCTCCATGAGCTCAAAATCAAACAATGAAGTTGTGGTGGAGTGGCAGCATCGTGACTTAATGCACATGGCACTGGGTCATTAGTGACAGCAACAACTTCACAAAAATTAAAAAACGAAGCTCTCATTCGGGTTAAATTATAATTTAATATTTATAATTGTTATTAGGGAGTATAAATAGGTATTAGGACGCGGTAAACAAAAGGAGCCAACCACATAGAAGGAAATTAGCCCTCATTAGAGTAATTTAGCATTAAGTTTGAGTATTAAGGAGTTTTTGTTGGAGAAACATTGAAGACTCCACATTTGCAATCAATATGTGGTTTCATTGATTAATTCAGGGTAATTTTATATTAATCTCTGTTTTGCAATGAATTCAATATTGAATTGTGATGTATGTGTTTCAATGAAGTGCGAGTAGTTTATTTACCTTCGGGATCAATGGATCATATAGTATTAATGTTATACTTTGAAATAAGAATAAAAGTGATATTAAAAAGTGTAATGATTAGAATTTGTATTGATTATGGGTGTAATGCTTTAGACATCTTGAGACGTGTTTAATGAAATTAGGCTTTAGGAGTTACATGGCCATTGAAGCTTCTAATCCGGATATGAATGGTACAACCATAAAATACACGACATCAAGCGATAGTTGTTGATTAGAGAAGCGCAAATAGTAAACTTAGTTGGTAATGAATCCAATGATTTGAGACTTAAAGAAATGTGGAACTTACGTTATTCATATCGATAGGTTGAGTTCTAGTTTGTACATTAGAATCTTCTCCGTCATGATAGTGGGTTGAAGTGGATTTGAAGGAAATCTGTCTATTCTAATTAGGCATTGCAAAAAACATATTGAGATGTACACATGAATACAAAGCATAGTATTAAATTACATAAGTGAAATTGTGAACTAAGATATCCTTAATATAAGAGTTCAATTAAAGCTTAAAGTGATTTGTTATAATAGTTTAGTTTAGATATAAAATCAATTAAAAGAGAATCCTTTAGCAATAGTTTAAGTTAAGTAGGTGATATACAACTAGTGCAAAAACCTTTCCCTAAGGACGATATCACTGATCCATGTAAGTTGATTGCACTATTACAATAACGAGTTGTTATACTTGTGGTGCGTATCAAGTTTTTGAGCCATTGTCGGGGATAGGTAGCCATTAGATTTAGTTATTTAGTTTGAAGTTGCTAACTTTTATTTTCAGTACTTTACTTTTCAATTCATAAAATGAAAAATCACGAAATATAGGCTTAAGCTTTAGTTTGACCTTAAATACTTGATCTTTTTGTGTTTTATTTTCAAGGATACTTAGTGCATACGTAGCAAGGGGGAAAAGGACCTAGTGCATTGTGATGTGGAGATTGAGAGAACAACCAAAGGAAAGAAAAAAAAAAGTCAAGATGGCTAAGGAGCAAGCTAGAAACCAACAGCAGGGCAATGAGAATAAGCAATCCGGAAGTGCTCTGGTAGTGCAAGAGAGAGTGCAAGGACTGAAAAGTCAATAATTAGACACATTTTATAGTGCAATTTAGGTTGATTTTAAGCATAAATGATGATATTACACTAGGTATTCTTTTTTTGTGATTTCAAGTTTTAAATAGGAAAATGAACAAATGAAAGAAAATAGAAAGAAAAGCAAAACAATCAATTGGAGAAATGTACCAGCAATTAGCCAGCAGTTTGAAATAACACTAGGAATCACTATCTAAATCGGCAACATAAGAAGGCTAGTGAATCTACAGCGAATTGGATAACGAACTAAAAATCGCCAGCTGAATCGGTGGAGCACTAAGAGCTCAATTCAATGATTTACTCGGTGATTTGTGTATAAGTTAGAGATCACTGAGAAATTGATGAGGTCGATTACAAGTTTTTTAGATTGGTATGATGAATTTGAGTTTATCTAAAATGTGTATGCGTAGGGAGACTATAAAAAGGACATATAGCTTCGAAATAACTCTCATACCTTTTCTTTTTGCTTTTCTTTTGCTCTATATTAGTTTTATTGTCTATGTTTGAAGATACTTTGGAGCTTTGATTTATATTAAGGTATTTATTCATTCATTATGTCTTTTAACTATATTTATGCATTGTTTATTTCCAGCATGAATGAGTAGTCTATCAATCTAAACAAATCCTAGAAAAGGTAGTATATTTTGGATTGCTAGATAGTTAAAATTAAGGAATAATGCGTTTAATGCTTTAAATCTATTTATACACATCAATCACGAAATTAACAAGTTGTTTTTGCGTATTACAACTAAAGGAGATTAGTATTGCATGCATAGTTGCAAATGTGTTATGTGGTACTAAGATTGAATCTATTTCTATAGTTATTGACAACAATTATAGAAGTAGCAACTAAGATTAATCTGTAAGGCATTTTCCGAGTGGATGTTCTAGGTGATTGTATTCTAAATTTTTAATCATGCGAATTCGGTAATATTGGCTTAGATTAGGCATGATTTTCATTGTACTTAATTCCATTGTGTTTCTATGGTGTTGCGTTTTATTCAATTGGTAGATTTACAATGATAAGAATGTAGCATTTTCATTTAATTAAGGAAAATCGATGACCGGCTAAAAGCGATCAACCTATTATGAAGTAGAGTTTAATGATTCCAAGATTTCATATATTTTGTTATTATAACTTTAGTATGAAGTGATATTATGCTCTAGTATTTGAAAGTAAACCAAATATATATTATATTGTTTAGTAGGGGGGTTTGTTTAGATCTTTGTTTATTTATATTGAATTGAATTTAAATATTGTTTAAGTTCAGTTTGCATTTGAATTGTTTAAGTTAATTTAGTTATTTTATTTATTTAAGTTAGTAATCATAGTTGTTATTTCTTTAATATTTTAATTCTCATTTAACAAGTTTAATTAAATTAATAAAAACAAGCAAAAATTACTTTCCTTTGAGATTTTGAAAACCCATGTGGAGACGATATCTCATTTACCACTACTAAAAGTTAACGGTAACATACGGAGAATTATTGTGCACGTTCGACACATGTCGAGGACGGAGATGCCCTCGTGACTACTTAAAGCTAGAAGTTCAAGAGACATACAACAGAGTGACGAGGCTTCCAACTAACACCACTAAGTTCAAATTACGACCGTCTTTGATAAACATGGCACAAAATAGTCTGTTCAACGAGCTATCCAATGAAGATCCAGCAGCATATATTGAGAACGTTTTGGAGAAATGCGACACCGTGCACATAATCAGAGTTTTGAAAGAGGTGATCAGGATTCGAATTTCCCATTCTTACTGGGTGGAAAACTCAAATCTTGGTTCCAAAGGTTGAATGCTGGGAGTTTGACCTCATAGGCAAAAATTAACGAAAGAATCCTGTATAATTTCTTTCCTCCGGTGGAAGCCAGTGTAAGGAAACTTGAGATTAATCAATTCAAGCAAGAAGACACCAAGTCACTTGGAGAGGCTTGGGAAAGATTTAAAAAGATGCTAAGGAAAGGTCCGGGACATGGATGCGTGAAATATACATAACTCCAAATTTTTTTTTACTATGGGATGAACCACAACACGAGAATGCTAGTAGATGCTGCATCAGGTGGCTCTCTACTTGCCAAAAATGAATCTTATGCCTCAAAGTTCTACCGATGGTAATCGTTCCACAGTCAGGGAATCAACAGGCGTCTACGAGATTGACTTGCAAGCTGCAATTATGGCACAGCTATCAAATCCGAGCAGTCAAGTGGCAAAACTTCATATGGGACTCCAAAGTCCACAAGTAGCATAACAACCTATCAATCACAAAGGAATGGTTATTAGCCAGACGGATGTACAACAAAGAATGGAATATGAAGACATCAACTTCATGAAGTGTCGGGTTTTGGGGTTCATACGCAGCAGAGATTACAAAACAATTTTGACAAAAACCCCAACAGGATCCGAATCTAATTCCATTAAAAACGTTTAAACCATGAAAACTTAATCATACCTTAGTCACAATATACCTTTCTGAAGGTTGATCGATCTCTAAGGCACTGCCAACAACGAACGCCCTCTACCAGTAGTCCACACCGAATGGCGGCCGAGATTCGAAGTGCTAGCTTCGAGAGAATACCAAACCTTTTGTTTCTCTTCAAAACGATCCATAGCATACCAAAAACCCTAAGTCGTTTCTAAAACGAAAATAGAGTTTCGGCCTTTTTGATCTTTCGTCCGCGTGTTCTAACTTAAAGCGTCTATTTATACAACCCTCGTATATAGACGTTTAAGTAAATTACACGTATACCCCTACTAAAAGAAGTATAAGTGTAATACACCACAAGGACATTTCCGTCATGAATTTTATCATATAAAATTCATTTTTCGAACCATCTTAAAATCTCGCAAAACCATTCTTAGTGTGCGACCCAATAGGCTCATACAACGTTGACAGTGTACCAAAACACATTTTGGTATACAAGTCATAAGCGACCTCTAGCAAGACATTATGACTACCCAAGTTGTACGAATATCAAACAGAAACAACCTAATCAATAGTGTATATAACATCTTTTTGTCACACGATATCCTTTTGATCAAACATAAGGCATGGAATTGTCATCCAACATGTTCAATCGTACTAGTCTCGATCTCTAGGTAGACTGAAAACATCCAAGTGACATTGATCAATATCAATTCACTTAGACTAGACCTTTTAACGGTCTAACACATCGAGGGATCCACTGGATATCTCTCTTTATATGAGAGGGACAAATTCTATCTTGATTACACAACTTCATTACATTGCTCACATAGTAACCAATCACAACCTTTATAATCGTCCGGTTAAAGACAACGTTTGATAGTGTCAAATCACTATGTTCCTAATGTTGAAGTCTCTGATAATCTCAAGTCAGAGGACTGAAAAATATACTTATCATGAGAAACAACTATGACTTAATCCATGTGATGTTCTCATAGCTGGTCGGTCCAGTACTTTGTTCCCTAACAAGTACTAGTGATCTTGATTCGTATCCCTATACGTATAATCATCATATGATCATCAATCAAGACTCACACTAGTATTAATTCATTATAGTTCCCAATATAATGATCGACTAGGGACATTTAGGATATTTCTATAAATACCCATGGATCTTATTATAATGTAAACATGCAAATTAATTATAATAAACAGCAAATGAAATCCTCTATTTTATTAACTAAAAGTATTCATAAAGACAGTTAATGGATTGACCTAGGGCACATGCCCCAACATGAACAACGAAGGCTATAAGAACTTCAAGCGGAGATAAGTGGCTTTTCAACGTTTTTATCAAGGATATAGCAACAATAACCCAAACTTATCGTATGGAGATCTTGATAATGCACTGAAGTCAATTGAAAAGTATTTTCAAGCCATGGAAGTGAGAGATAAGGGGC
Source organism: Stephania yunnanensis (assembly GCA_039657365.1). Taxonomy (NCBI): domain Eukaryota; kingdom Viridiplantae; phylum Streptophyta; class Magnoliopsida; order Ranunculales; family Menispermaceae; genus Stephania; species Stephania yunnanensis. Next base: position 24,544,095 of record CM077580.1, read on the forward strand.
ACTATGAGAAGCACGAGAAGAATTTGGAAGGAATAAGGAATGCCATGAAAAGGATGGATAATGAGCAATCATAATCCATCAAGAATCAAGAGACGCAATTGGTCAACTTGTGATAACCTTGAACTCAAAGAAGGGATGACAATTTCCTAGCAACAGAGTCACCAATTTGTCACGGCCCAAATCTCTAACTCCCCATTTTAATTCCTTAATCAGGATTGATGTGGGACCTACACCATGATACATGCCCCGACCGAGGCACGTGGCCGAGGTATATTGTATTTTTGTATTGATGTATACCTAGTGTTATGTATTGTGTAGACTTACTAAGTTGGTATGTACAGTTGTAGGCGTCGAGACGAGAGCAGGTACACACCTCGAGTAGTGTGCGAGCCGGGGAACTAGGTAGTTAGCAATTTGGTGTTGGGGCATGTGCCTTAGGTCAAGCCATTAACTGTCTTTATGAATACTTTTAGTTAATAAAATAGAGGATTTCATTTGTTGTTTATTATAATTAATTTGCATGTTTACATTATAATAAGATCCATGGGTATTTACAGAAATATCCTAAATGTCCCTAGTCGATCATTATACTGGGAACTATAATGAATTAAGACTAGTGTGAGTCTTGATTGATGATCGTATGATGATTATATGTATAGGGATACGAATCACGATTACGAGAATTCGTTAGGGAACAAAGTATTGGATCGACCCGCTATGAGGACATCACATGGATTAAGTCATAGTTGTTTCTCATGATAGAAATATTTTCTAGTCCTCCGACTTGAGATTATCAGAGACTTCAACATTAGGAACACAGTGATTTGACACAATCAAACTTTGTCTTTAATCGGACGATTATAAAGGTTGTGATTGGTTACCGTGTGAGCAATGTGATGAAGTTGTGTAATCAAGATAGAATTTATCCCTCTCATATAAAGAGAGATATCCAGTAGATCCCTCGATATGTTAGACTGTTAAAAGGCATAGTCTAAGTGAATTGATATTGATCAATGTCACTTGATGTTTTCAGTCTACCTAAAGATCGAGACTAGTACGATTGAACATGTTGGATGACAATTCCATGCCTTATGTTTTGATCAAAAGGATATCGTGTGACAAAAGGATGTTATATACACTGTTGATTAGGTTGTATCGATTTGATATTCGTACGACTTGGGTAGTCATAATGTCTTGCTAGAGGCCGCTTTTGTCTTGTATACCAAAATATGTTTTGGTACACTGCCAACGTTGTATGAGCCTATTGGGTCGCACACTAAGAATGGTTTTGCAAGATTTTAAGATGGTTCAGAAAAATGAATTTTATATGATAAAATTCATGACAGAAACGTCCTTGTGGTGTATTATACTTACACTTCTTTAAACAAGGGTATATGTGTAATTTACTTAACCGTCTATATACGAGGGTTGTATAAATAGACGCTTTAAGTTGGAACACATATAAAATATTAAGGGCTGAAACTCTATTTTCGTTTTGAAAAATGAACTAGGGTTTTCTAGTACGCTCTGAATCGTTTTGGAGAGAAACAAAAAGGTTTGGTATTCTCTCAAATCTAGCACTTCAAATCTCGGTCGTCGTTCGTATGTGGACTGCTGATAGAGGGCGTTCGTCATTGGCAGCGCCTTAGAGATCGATTAACCTTCAGAAAGGTATATTGCGACTGAGGTATGATTAAGTTTTCATGGTTTAAACGTTTTTAATGGAATTAGATTTTGATCTTGTTGGGGTTTTTGTCAAAATTGTTTTGTAATTTTCACTGCGTATGAACCCCAAAACCCAACATTTGGTAAGTATTATTTAATACTAATATGAAATAAGGAATTACCTATTAGCCTATGGTTGTTTTTGTTAATGTAAATCAAATTAAAGGTCTATAGTTGAGTAAATTAAATGGAAAGCATGGAATTGGTCTAGAGATACACATTGGCACTTCTGGGAACTAGGTGAGTATTGAAATGGTGTCACTTGAGGTTGAGTTAGTGGGAGTAAGTGGGATATATGACAAGAGGTGGACCATTAGATATTCCTCGGGATACATAAGTCCATGGAGATCAAAGGCTAAGAAGGAACATCACTTTAATATATAACATTAGTGATCAAACAACATGCAAACCAAATCACTCATTCATTTTTATTGGAGAAGGAGAAGAAATTGCTGGAGATTAGTAAATCATAAAGGTGTTGAAGGAATCCATGGGCGTTGGTGAGAAATGTTCAAGCTAGGGTGCTACATTAACTAGGTACACATCTAAATTAGAACAAGTTCTAATTTTAGACTAATTTCATATGGTTGATGATTGAGTATTTGCAATTAATTTATATATTTGGGTTCCTCATTTCAAGTAATAATCCGGCTATATTGAAGTTTTTAATTTGGTTTTGAAATCATAAAGATATGAATTTTTGAAATTGCAACACCAAAACTAGAATTCTGCATGTTGTATCAGGAATCAACCCGGGTAATTTGGTCATAATCTGCCCATTTTATATCCAAATTGATCCAAACCAGTGGCATTTGAAAGCTTATTTAAAGGGAAATAACTTTTCTTAACCAAAGGTATTTTGATTCAAATGTTTTTATGTCCAAACATGTTCTACAAATAGGTGCTAGAATTAAAAAGGAAAGTTTTGAAACTAAATTTGTTAAGGGAATAACTCCTAACTACTTATCCAAAAGAGTTGATCTTTTAGTATGTTATATTTGGATATGTTTTCTACCTTGCGACCAAAAAAAACATTTTTAGGAATTATAGATTGGGAGAAATAGATTTCCTAAACCCTTTGGTCGGATTAAATTCTAATTAGACATATGTTTAGTAAAATCATGACATCTCTTTCATTTTAAATCAGAATTTTGCAAACTAAACCTTTCCGGAAAGCTAATAGAGAGAACAACAATAATTGTACTGATGAAGGATTTCAATATTTGTGCCATTTCATGCCTGAAATTGCATTAAAACGTAGGACCGAAATTGAAACTTAATTTAGTCTTTAGGGGCTGATTTAGGAAGATTGATTTAAAGTCTATTGAACCAATTTGAATACACAATAAACACCACTAAATTGAGCTTAAACCTACTATATTTGAACTAATGAGATACCAAACTCAGGAACCTAGGAAACGGGTATGGGAGAGCGAATACAAGATTTAGAGTATCGGGAGGCCAGTAAAGCTAAGACTTTATTTTGTTGTTGTGAGTATACCCAATGGCAACTTTACTTGGCATTTCATTTCTATTAATTGTTGTCCTTGCATAGTCCTTTTGACTATATTGCATTTGTATTCTTATATCATGTGTTTTTTTGTGTCTATGCTCACTTGATGAGTCTAGTTTGCATGATATCCATTCATTTGAATTGATTCATCGATTCTATCCCATGCTTTGTCTATTCTTGTCGTTTTAAATGTGAATTGAATGATAAATAGCATGTTATTAGGCTAGTGAATATCTTATGAATGTTTAAGAGGACTTGTATTTCTTATTTGTTTAGGTGTGTAGATGTGCCTATGTCTTGACAATCCATACTTGGTATTTCTTGAAATTTAAAAAGAAGTTTTTACATTTAGGTCTCGTACTCGATCGAGGTGTGCGCGACTCACAGGGTTAGAGTCCCTAGGGATGTCGGCACATGTTACCTGACATTGTATGACACTCGGGGTTAGTGTCCCTGAGGTGGTCTACACACCGGGGTTAGAGTCCCTGGTAACGCTTGGGTTAGAGTCCCTTGTATTATATGATTATTGAGTCGGAGCGACGCGTTTCACTACCGACCATACCTAAATCTTCACTACTTAGCCTAGTGTTAGTATCACTTGTTTAACTATGGTATTTACTCCCATATGTTTTATTTTCCAGTTTTCCCATTTTTATGTTTTTAAATACCATTTAAATATTTGGAAATGAAAATTAAACTTGTCATCGGGGATTACCGTTTTATTCTTGTACTCACCATCCTTTTTATGACGGTGGGTGCAGAGCCGTCTACCAGCAGGCTGAGCAAGGAGAATATTGGTAATTATCCCTGAGCCCACGGCGCGTCACTATATCGATTGTAGGCCTTCTTTTGGTATTTTGATTGTATATGTTATTTATGTCTTTCAAATACTATTTGGGTTGTATATTGGGTTGAACGTTAGTTCCCCAACTTGACTTAGACTATTTTACTGTTTCACTGCATTTTGAAGACTTTATATATGTGATGTCATTTCCTGGTTTTCCACACTTAGGATTTTATAAATGGCTTCCGCATAAGTTATTAATTAATTCCGCATAATTAATAAGACTTCCATTAAATATTTAATTTAATAAAAAGTTTTAATTAACTCTAAATTTTATAAACTGGTAGGACTAGTGTATTACTTATCCCGAATATGAGAAAAGAGGCATTTAGGTTGTAAAGGCTGACTAGTACATAGTTGAGTCATGCGTGAATAGGATTAGGGATTAATTATAGGATTAGGCCGGGCAGTGCCCTAGATTAGGAGAGGGTTCGTCACACAATCCAAAGGAGCATAAGTGCCATTCACATAATGAGTGCTACGACAACAAACGAGCTAAGAAAAGACTAATTAATGTACAAGCATGAAGAGATGCATGAGCATGAAATGGAAGTAAGGTAAGATGAGCTTGATGGTTTCAAAAAGCAAGTATCAATGCCCTGAATAAAAAGAATCAGAAGCAACAATGGAAGGTCAAGAAAAAATGAAGGACCTCCTGAAGAAGACCCTCAAGGCAATGACATCAAGTTGGTTCTAAGAAAATTGAAACCAAAGCTAAAGTTTATCCTGTGACTTCAACCTATCAAAATGAGAGATCCAAGAAAGATATGAATACAGATAAACATTGACGGGCACTAGTTCTGAAACGACTTATATGATATGAGAGCTCGTTAAATGTCATGACACTGATGGATTGATTCAAGCAGACTTGAAGATCAATTGCCCAAATACCATGAATTTGTAAGTAGAATATGGTAATTTGATACCTACTATAAGAAGAGTTTTGAATGTACACGTGAAAGTAGGTAGACTTACATTCATTGCGGATTTGGAGGTCATGAACTACAACATGGACGATGATGTATCTATAATACTTGGACGGCCATTCTTGAACATGGTTAAAGCAAGTTTAAACATGAGAAAAAAATCGTGATGAGTATCGACGAGTGCAATGATGCTGAGAAGGTTGTTTTTTGTTAATAATGAGAAAGTACATCCGAATAGGAATGATATCATAAAATAAGATTTGAAAAGTAGTGAAGGTGTTCAACGTTGTGAAGGTAAGGTGCATGAGAAAATCGAAAAGTAAGATTTATTAATTTTTTATATTTTCATGGATTTTGTGTGGTCACGACACCCTATGTGAGTTCTACACAAAGTCTAGCGATGTTGGCACGACACCGAAGTCGAAACAAGGGTTTTAAACCCATTTTCACACCATTCTCCATACTTGCACTTAAGCCCTACCAAAACCCCTAAGTATATACCCCTCTAGAGCTAAAGTTTAATCATTTTCAAGTGAGATTAGTGAGTTTCTAGTGATTTAAAGTGAAGATACAAACACATTGTGGATTTGCACAAGTGGAATACCTAGGGCTTGAATTTTTAGAATTTAATTCTAAAGAGAGCTAGGGTCTAGTTGGTGAAAAAAGTTAGAGAGATTGGATTAATAAAGACTTGGAGGAGTGATCTACACCAAAAATAAACCCGACATTAAAGTAAATTTACAATTTCATCTAGTTATGTTTTGAGTTTTGAGAATTTTGATTATATTATGTGAAATTGTGGGTTTAAGGTTGTAGGATAGGTTTTACAAGATTATGTGAATGTGAATATTAATATTACCCACGGAGACTTAGTTAATATCTTTGCGTTATTTAGCACATGCATGATCCATGTTATATGAATTTGAATTTTTTTAGGTGATTTGAAGACCAAGTTGCATTGCAATTTTGTTAGTTGCTTGAAATTTGAAGGAAATGGCAAGAACAAGGAAATAAGTTAGTCAGACTAGAGTAAATGATTTTGAGGCATCCACCTATAGAAACCCTAATGAAGAAAAGCGTAGACCTTTTAAATCTAAATATTTCATTAGTAAATAGGTTAAGGACCGATATGAGAAAATCTTACGTATAAAGTTCATTTGCAAAAGGGGAATTAATTTGTTGGTCAAGTACGATAAAAAAAGTGAATAGTTACATTAGGCGACATAATTAGGAACTCATTACTTAAGATTATAAAAAGAATAAAATGAAAGGAGTAAGTGAAATAGTTTACGAAATTTATGTTAATGCAAAATTCACGTCTAAAGAAGGGTCAGTAAATGTGAGAGGGGTTTTAGTTCCCTTCAATAAGCGTGCGATCAATAATTTCTATAGGTTGGAGCACTTAAGTTGGTATGGATCCGAACATACTTTTTCAGCCAGATTATATGAGAGACCCTATAACCTATACCCATTTAGAGTCATAGAAGATGCGCTGGTTGTTCGGAGACAACAATGATGGTTCATGGGAGCTAAAAATGTGTCGAAGCACAAGTATCAGAAAAGTTTACAGAATATGGAAACATTTTTGTGTTACATCGCTATACCTCACTTCTTAGCAGGGTGAGATCAACAAACCAAAAGTGGCTTGTCTTTATAAGATTACGAAGTTCGAGGAGATCAACATAAGGGAGATCATACACACTAGTCTGAGGAGTCAATCATGTTGAAAAGGGACAACAAATTGTTGTTTCCTATTTTGATTACTCAGATGTGCTTAAGGGCCAAAGTGAGAATGAGAGATGATGAAGAATTAAATATAGATGCCCAATAAACCATGAATGAGGTTTTCACGCTAACATTGAAATCACCACCTTGTTACTAAGACTTTGAGGATGAGAGAAAGAGAAAGAAAAAGAGGGTCGATGGAGCTAGGTGTGAGGCCGAGTTATTGACCAAGAGGTAAGAAGATCAAGCACCAGTAGAAGTAGCAATAACAAAACTAGCCCAGGAGCTAGAAAATGAGAGAAATGAAGAAAAGGAATAGCAACATCAGCAAGGATTTGCTTAGGACTAAGAGTTTGTAGACCCAGAGATAGGATAGCAGGACTTGGATGGTCCTAAAGTTTTTCCACTACATCCTCCACCACAGGCACCTATACCACCACCCGAGGATTTGACTTCGCGATAGTAAAGGCTATGAATAGTAGAGATGAGGAAATAGTACCAGGATGATAGGGCACAATACCAGGTAGTCATGCTAAAATACGAGCGGGATATAGAGATGAGAGAGCAGTATAAACAGAACGGGCAGCATAATTTCATGCTATTTGTTGATCATTATAGAGTCATAACTAGATATTATAGGGGCTCTATTTTGAGACCGACTGATAGGTCATTCAGCTTTCCAGCAGCACCAACATACATGTTTGATCCGAATTTGGTGCAGAGCAGGATGGTGGAGCGTCCATTGACACCATCGTAGGCTAGAGTTGATGATGCAAATGATGATGATGATGATGATGATGATGATGATGATGATGATGATGATGATGATGATGATGATGATGATGATGATGATGATGATGATGATGACAAGCGGTCCCGAAGTTTGTGTTCTAGGATTCATTTAGACTTGGGGAGTTGAGAGTGCTTTTGATATCATTAATACATTTTTCACATTTGGAATATTTGGTAAACCATTTAGTTATTTCAATTTTAATGTTTAGTTTATTATAACTTGTGTTATTTCATATGTTTGTGAGTTTTAGTGTCTTCATTTTTTTAGACTTACTTTTAAACATTGAGGACAAGGTTTGATTTAAGTTTGGGGGCATCGGCATTATACCGCACTATAGGAAGTGGTAAGATGGAGTGAGAAATAAGGATAAACAATGCGCGTATGATCGTTTAAATTTTTAATTTGAAGCAGTTAAGAAAAAAAGTATGGTAGTATATAAATTTCTCGTTCTATTTACTATATGAATGTTGAAGTAATATAGAGTAGGTTATTTATAGTAATATGTAATGAATAAGTAGTACATTTGCATGTTCATGCCTTTAATTATGGATGAGTAGATTACAAGTATCTTGTTGATATGAAACGCATGAGAATATTTTGAATTTTTAAAGAAGAAACAATGAAATAGAACAACAACAACAACAACAACAACAACAATGTGATTTCATGATTAGAAACCCAGAGTTAGGAAAGACTTTGAACTTCAAACAAAAGCGAGAAATCAGAACACTTCTTGTAGAAAAAGTTAGATCTATAAGGATTCTATAATAAGTGTGAATCTTACTTGCAAATATAAAACAAAAAAGACTTGGTGCAAAGAGGGAAAGCAATAGGCATTATATATTAGAGGTTGGAGTTAACTTACTTGATCTAGTAATAGTGAGAAGTGCTAACAAGAGTTTTAGAATAAGAAAAAAAATGAGAGAATCCTAAAAGTTCTATAGGAAACGAAGCAGAGAACTTGATAGTTGGAAAAAAAGTAAGGAAGAATAAGTCTATAAGAAAAGGAGCAGACACTGTTAAATAAAAATGAAAAGAATAAGAAAAGCTATGTGAAAGAAATTAGAGAAAATAAGGTGGAAGTAAACTAAAACTCTTCAAATAAAACACTACAAGGAAAATGATATTTAGAAACGGAATTAGTAACGGAATTAAGTTCGTTGCTAAAAAAAAAGTAGTGAGAGACGGAATTGAGACGGACTAATTCAGAAACGGAATTGAGACGGATCAGAGATGGAAATAGAGACGGAATTAAATTTCGTCTCTAAAAAATGGCGCCAACATTCCCACCAAAACTTTTTTTTCTTATAATCGTTCATCAAATCTCGAGATTTGTGCGTGCTTCAATCAAGGCCCCTCCACTCTCTCTCCCCCCCCCCCCAAAATCCCCAAATCCCACAAGTCAATCGTCTCGTCTCGGTCTCCGCTCTCGACTCTCTCTCTCTCTGGTCTCTCGTTTCTTGCTCAACCAGTCACTCTGGTCTCTCTTGGTCTCTCCGTCTCTCTCCGGTCACCGCCCACCAAATCCCTAACCCCCAACAAATCTCTTGTCTCGGTCTCTTGCTCTCAACTCTCTCTTTCTAGTTTCTCCGCCTCTTGCTCAACCAGTCACTCTGGTCTCTCTGGTCTCTCCATCTCTCTCCGGTCACCGCCCCCCAAATCCCTCACCCCCAACAAGTCGATCATCTCCGTCTCTTGCTCTCAACTCTTTCTCTCTGGCCTCTCCGTCTCTTGCTTACTGCTCTTGCTCACGGCTCTCCGTTCTCTCTCCGGTCACAGCTCACCGCTCTCAGCTCTCACCGGTGACCGATCTCTCATCGGTCATCTTCGCTCACCGGTCTCTCTATTTCATTGCTATCTACTCTCTGGTCACTCTGTGCTTACCGCTCCGCTCACCGCTCTCTGCTTGTCGCTGCGATTGCGGCTGCGACGAGGCCGTCGGATCTGCCGTCGCCGACTGCCGGAGATTGGAGCCTTCGAAGCCCTAAGCCGTCGCCGACCTACGCCCCACCCTAAGCCGTCACCGAACTCGTCAAGGTAACAATCAAAAATAAAAATTGTAACACCCTTAGTCGTCGCCCCACCCTGATTAGAGCTTCTAGTGCTGACATTTTTGTGGGGGGTTTTTGGTTTTTAGTTTTTGGGTTTTGATTTGTTGTAATTGCTCGCATTTTCATGCTGGTTTGGCTTTCATGTGCATTTGTTGGTGTTCTTCACTTGATCTATTAAGTTAATGTTGTGTATTTTGTTTGGTTTAAAAGTTTTTGTTCTGCTCTTCTCTTGCATGCTTAGTTGTTTTGTGGTTATGCTTGTTCTACCGAGTAACAATGAAATGTGAACTGCATTTCTCTGTTGTGATCTGGGTTTTGTAGTTATGTTAATTTTGCCATGTTTTAGTTGTCGCAATGCTACTTGTGAGTGACACGGTTTTCCCTAATTGGATTTGTACAAATTTTTACCTTTTTATATATATGGTTTTGGGTTTTGGGTTTTAGGGTTTGTGTTTTTATGGTGGTTATTGTTGGTGTTGTTTGTGTGCTTACTGCTACTTCCATTGTTAAATTCACCTTCCTTACCAATTTCTATCTATTACAGGACCTTGAGAGTACTTAAGTTCTTGCTGTTGGGAGAGTCATAGCTGGCTTGTACATCATTGATTTAGTTTCCTTTACTTTAGAGCTTCCCAGTCATTTACGGTAAGTAATCATAATTGTTCATGGCATCATAGACTTGGTCATCCTTCAGCTGTTGTAACTAAAAAGTTAATTCCATTGATTCCAGGTCATGTTCCTATTAGTTCAGATTTTGATACTATGTAGGAATAGGATTGATTGAAGAAACAAAAAACCATTTTTGGTGCATTGGGTTTCTATGTGATTACCTTGTTTTCTTATTTTTTTTGAAGATTGGTCTTACATTATTAAGTTGGTTTGATTTGATTTGAAATGTAGATCGTTTAGCTGAGTTTGTTTGCAACTGTGCACAAATTTAGATGTCATGCTGGAGATAGGTGTTGTAAATTGTTTAGGGAGCTTTGGTTGCCATTAAGCAACAAGCATTCACTGGTTTTCGAGTTGCCAATACTGAAAATTGTGCTATATTTTATTTTTTAATTTACATTCTTTGATATTGTTATGCCACGTTTTTTCATGTTTTGCCCACTATATTTGATTCACTTGTGTGTATATGCATGTGTGTAGATAAAGCTACCAATAGAGTAGGTATAGATGAATAGTACCTATAATTATATAATTTCTACTACTAGGTAGGGTTCAAAAAACTATGATTTCTCTTTTAGTTAATGTTGCTATTTCACATAAAATTTCAAGAGAATTGAATAAACCTATAACCTTAGGAGGTACGAGTGAACAAGTAGTAGGAGCTTTGATACTATGTGGTATTCGTATGCCTCTTATAACTTATGATTTATTTATTTTTTTGAACTTCTTGTTGCTTTTATTTTTACGACCAATTATCATACTCTGTTTGGTATCAGTCATGTACCGAGCTAGGTATTAAGAAAGTTGTTTCTAACCATCTTTATTCAATGGCTAGAAGCAAAGCTTTTTGTTCATGTAGTTAGGTAGGTCCTCAGATTCCCCCTTCTAATAAATTATGTTAGTTGGACACACAAGTAGCCATGTACCATCAGAAATTATGAAACTAGTCGACTAATTTAATTGCATAATTACAATAGGAATGTCGTCTACAAGTCGAGACTGGATGTACAACCGTCTCGACAACGGCTTCGTTCAAATTGAATTCGCGGTGAAGGTTAAAGAATTCATATCATTTACTAAGCAACATTGTCCTACATACCAAAGTGAAAGGAAGATTAGATGTCCATGCAATTATAAGAAATGTCGACTTGTACCGTACTTGGACGTCGAAACGGTTGAGTACCACATATGTAGGTATGGATTTGTTTCGGGATATCACTATTGGTACGAACATGGTGAGAACGAAGATGAAGGCCCGCAAAACTTCTACCAAATGGATAAGCATATTGATGATGTTGATGTGGGAGGAGACGATCCGAACACTTACCGCGAGATCCTACACAACGTGGCAGGTCCAAGTTTCAATTGGAATCACGTGGAAGAATCACCAAACCCCCAAATACGCCAACTATATGACATGATAGAGGCTAGTAGCGAACAATTGTGGTCGGGTTGCGAAACCATGAGAATGTTGTCTGCAATGGCAAGATTACTTGCGATCAAGTCAGAACATCATATACCTGAATGAGGGTATAATGAAATCATAAAATTCATGAAGGATTGTTTGCAAAATGACAATTCATTAGTTGAAAATTTTTATGCCACTAAAAGACTAATGCGAGGTCTAGGTCTACCTGTTGAGAAAATAGATTGTTGTGAGGACCAATGTATGATTTATTGGGGAGTGGACTCTGAGTTGACATCATGTAAATTGTGTAGGAAATCACGCTACATTGCACAGCGACGAGGTCGTGGCCGGAACACCAAAAAATGCCCTTGCAAAAAAATGTACTACTTCCCTTTGGGCCCTCGGTTGCAACGATTGTATGCGTCTGAGTCAACGACAAAACATATGCGATGGCATGGAGAACATTCCTCGCCAGAAGATGTTATGCAACACTGTTCTGATTCGATAGCTTGGAGACATTTTAATGATGCAATAGAGACTTCGCCGCCGAGGTTCGGAATGTTCGTTTAGGATTGTACACTGATGGTTTTCAAGTATTTGGGATTTCAGGAAAATCGTACTCTTCATGGCCCGTAATATTGACTCCTTACAACCTTCCACCGTCGATATGCATGAAATCTGAGTTTATGTTCTTAACGGTTATCGTTCCTAGACCGACCAACCCAAAACAGAAAATCGACGTGTTCCTTCAGCCGCTTGTGAAAGAGTTGCAAGATTTATGAAACAATGGGGTGATTACATACGACGTGTCCACAAAGATGAATTTTCTCATGCGAGTGGCCCTTTTATGGACTGTTAGTGATTTCCCTGCGTATAGCATGTTGTCCGGTTGGAGCACACACGCTAAGATGGCTTGTCCATTTTGTATGGAGGATACAATGCATTTCAATTGCGAAATGGTGGAAAGACATCGTGGTTCGACTGTCACCGTCGTTTCTTGACGAAGGCATCACCATTCAGGAAAGACAAAAAAAATGTCCTTAGAGGCAAAATGGTCTTAAACGACGATCAGCCCGCTTTGAGTTTTGGTGATGAAATTTTGGCAGAAATTGAATCGTTAGGCTTGATGAAGGTGACAGAAATCGGAGCTGATTCCGTGAATGGGTAGATAGCTAAGAATTCGGGATGGAGAAAAAAAAAGCCATTTTCTGGGACTTGTCGTATTGGAAGACAAACTTGATCCGCCACAACTTAGATGTCATGCACATCGAGAAAAATGTTTTTGACAACATATTCAACACTATTATGTGTGTACCGGACAAGAGTAAGGACAATGCAAAAGCGAGACAAGATATTCATGAATATTATCACCGACCTTCTCTACACATTGATTCGGCGACAAATACTTACATCCTTGGATGTTATGCTCTTGATACATCAAAAAAACAAAAATTTTGCGAGTGGGTTGAAAAGTTGTGTTTTCCTGATGGTTATGCTTCGAGTCTTGGTCGATGTGTGGATCCAAAGAAATTGTGAATGTTCGGCATGAAGAGTCATGATTGTCATATTTTCATGCAACGGTTGATACCAATTGCATTCAGAGAACTCATCCCAAACCCGGTTTGGGTTGCAATTAGAGAACTAAGCCTTTTTTTTATCCCTAACTGCGAAAAGTGTCAGTCTCAAAGATATGGAGGTCTTAGAGTCTGAAACACCAAAAATCATTTGCAAGTTGGAGAAAATATTCCCTCCAAGCTTCTTCGACTCTATGGAACACCTACCAATCCACTTGGCCTACGAGGCCTGTCTGGCCGGTCCCGTTCAATTTCGATGGATGTATCCATTTGAGAGGTAATATCTTGAGCCCTTGAAATTATTTTCCCATTCAATAAGTTTTAAATCAACATTTCCTATACTCCGAAAGGTACCTTAAACATTTGAAAAAAAATGTTCGGAACGAAGCGAAGGTAGAGGACTCCATGTGTAATGGTTATTTGGTCGAAGAAGTCACATCTTTTTGTTCTTACTACTTCTAAGATCACGTCTTTACGTTGCATGACAAAGTGCAACGAAACGACGATGGCGGTGTCGGGCCCACACCGCATTTTGTGGGCAATTTCTCAATTTTCATTTATCCTGGTCGACCCATGGGCAAGTTGAAGGAGCGGTACTTAACAGAGCAAGAGTATAATGCTGCTCATTCGTACATACTGCTCAATTTTCCAGAGATCGCTCCTTACATCCAGTATGTCCGTCACTTTCATTCAATAATGCAGTACATTCATTATTCATCTTTTACTAAGACATGCTATGTACATGTTCGTTTCTTCTAGGATTTTCGTCGATGAAATCACTCAAGCAATGGGGGAGTCGGAAGTTGATAGTAGTCTAGAGCACAACTTTCCCATATGGTTTCAAATATATGTAAAGTTATTACTATTGTAGGTTATAGCTTCATAAATTTCTTTCATAAGTAATGTGTCTTATTACATTTCTATTTTTTTGTGAATAAGCTCGGAATTCTATCATAGACGAGACGCTCGTTGATCTTTCGGTTGGTCCTAGTCGATCTTGTACTGTCTACCCTAGTTACCTAGTGAATGGGTATAAGTTCCACTCCGCAACATATGACGTTAATAGATCGACGCAGAGCAGCGGTGTTTTGGTGAAGGGTTCTAACTACGCCGATGTTTCCCATAACTATTATGGAGTACTGCAAGAGGTTGTGGAGATTGAATATACCGGCCTCAAGCGTGTGGTGTTGTTTAAGTGTGAATGGTATGACCCTACACCGAATCATGGTGTGAGGACTCACCCAACACTTCAATTGGTAGAGGTTCATCGAAGTCGACGATATAACAACTACGAGCCATTTGTCCTTGCAATGCAAGCCACTCAAGTGTACTACCTTTCGTACCCTTCTATGAGGAACGACCGACAAGAATGGCTAGCAGTTCGTTGCTTTCAACCAAAATTCTCTGACGAGGAAACGAGCAAAGACGATAATGACCACGGCTCGGCAGAGATTGCATTCCAAGATGGGATGCCCACCACGTGGGTAGTCGATGATGCAATTCAGGATATCAACAATCTGGATGATCCAAATGGGACTCGAGTCATTGTTGAAGAAGGTCCAAGTGAAGAAGTCAATGACTTCATTGTTGATAGTGGAGATGATTCAGAAGAAGAATCATCAACTTCTACTCATGAGAGTGAATTTGAAACGGATGATAGCGAGTAATGTATGTCTATGTTATGTCAACGTTAGATCGATGTTACGTGAATTTTCTATACCTTTCTTATATGGAGTGTAACTTCTCGACGGTGCTTGGCAAAGATCAACCCACGTTTTCGCTTAAATTGGCCTCTCAAATTACCTTATTTGTCTTCTTATATTTTGAGCTATGTTTTACCCTTTCTTGCTCAATGGGTAGATAAGGGGAAATATTCATAGAAATGGGAGAAAGGTTATCTTTTTTCGAAAGATATTTTGCTTATCCAAAATTTGTTTTGTGAGATCCAACCATTTGTTATATTTTTAATTTTGTCATCCTTTCCATAGCACAATATTGAAGTTTCCAGGTTAATGTTTGATGTTGGAGGTTATTTTTTATATAGCTTCTGGCAAAACTACGTCCAAAAGCTATTACAATTTAGTCCCATTGGAGAAGGCCCAAATTGGCTATAAATATTTAATATGTTGCTTGATCTTTTATAGGTCTAATCCCTTTTCCATCAATTAGAGATTAAACATTATGATATATAGACATGCATACTTTTGAAGATATATTTCTTAATTTCCTTTTATCAGCATGGATCCTGTGTTCTTAATTCCCATCAATTAGAGTTCATTACTTTTTTTGTATGCATTTGTTCTCTAAACTTTTTATTGGTATTTTGTTAGGTTTCATGGCGGGCAGGGATCACCCCCCAGTCGTAAGAGGTGCAGCACAGACCTCTGGAACCGAAATACCGACTGGGCGTCATGGTCAGGCCACACGAGGGGGTCAAAGAGGTCGTGGCGGTCGAGGTCGTGGGGTCAATTCTTGTATTATCGATTCCGACTTCTCGTTATCTCGAGCACGAGTTACATTCAGCGCCACCTTCGCCTTCCATACCGTCTGCGTCGCCTGTACCATCAACCTCGTCATTAAGGATTATACCAAGTTGCTCATTGCAGTCACCGTCGCCGACATCGAGACATGACACTGCTGTACCGACGAGGCCTGCACCCCCGGCCACCGCATCACCGGCAGCATCCCCATCTTACGACGGCAGAGCAGGCTTGCAGGTGACTGGCTCTCCACGGGCACCTCAAAGGACAAGGACCGAGCCCCCTCGCGTGCGGCGGATCCCGATCACACTTATTGTCAATGATACGTAAGTTTGTATTTGATTCATATATGTACTTCTAAATATCGATGTAAATTATTAAAAACGTTGTTAAGATGTTATGCATTTTCATGAAACACAGGGAGTTGCATCCTTCTCATTCTTGTGCACGGAGGATGACAAAAGTTTTCAAAAGATGGATGATTCCAGAAGGGTATTGTCGGAAGTCGGTACCGAATCATCATAAAGATTACTACTGGCGCCAATGGAAGGTACGCAGGACTAATAAATGTCTTAGGATTTATACAAGATTTTCAATGTCTCGTAACAATTGCAATCGCCATTTTGTAGGTATATTTTAGATGGGATGACGCGATTCCCGATGATCTCATTCGTGCGGCGTACAACACGCATGCAGGCACAATGTACACCGCATTGATGCACAAGTTAAAGAAGAATCGTGTTCAGCCAGTTTATGTTACAGATGAGGCATGGAGAAGATACTTGGAGTACTGGGAGAGCGAGGACTTCCTTGCCAGGTCTAGGCAAGCATCAACGAATAGGAACACCGAGGTCGAAGGACCTGGGACTGGACCCTCGAAGCACGGTGGTGGTTCGGTGTCTTTTGTGACTACCAATGAAAGATTGGTAAGTTTTTTTTACACTCTAGTTTATTTTTTACATTTATACACTTGTTCACTACGCAGTTGATTTGTGTTTGGCGAATATGAGTTCGTCGACCTACTACTAATAGACATATTTATGCTGAATTTATAACCGGTCTTGTATGCAGACTAATTCATCCGAGACGCCACCTACCGTGAATGAATTGTATTTGCATCTCCACACCGTAAATCACGACAGGATGACATTCATTGATACTAGATCAGAGCGGTTCTATATAAGTATACAAATGAAATGTTAAATAGTATTAAGTTTACTTTAAAGCATATCATGTAAGTTGTTCATTGTTGATCCATGAAGGATAGGCTCCAGAGGAGACGTCTGGAGCTGACCCAGGCTACACCGGACCAACCGGTGGATGATGAGGCAGTGTACCTCGATGTGGCGGGTGAGTGTCCCAAAGGACGTGTCTACGGTCTCGGGTCTTTAGGGAGAAAGAAGAGGAGATATGCAGATCCTGGTGCTAGCACGTCCCATATGCCGGAGATGGTGCCACGTGCAGAGTTCGATATCGTTGTCGATCAATTACGAAAGTTTATGGCGTTTATGCATCAGCAATTCGAGATGACCATGGACGGAGCAAGCCTATCTCAGCCACAGCCACCACCACCACCACCACCACCACCACCACCACCTCATGACCAGCAACAGCCGCCGCAAATAGATCCCGCCGATCCACCACAACAAGGGGACAATGTTGAGCGAGAGACGCAAGAGTGGCTTACGAGAGATGAGCACCTTGGTGATACATAAGTATTTTTCTTGTTGTTCGTGTAACTTTTGAGATTATACTTTTACTTTTGTAGATAACTTTAGCAGTTGTTCGCATGACTTTTAGATTGACACTTCTTTTTGTGCATATTTAGATTGATACTTCTTTTTGTTTCATATGCTAATTTTTGATATGAAGATGAGAAATATTACTGTTTTGTGACAAATGGTTGTATATTTGTTATTGTGTTATTCCGTATTCTGCTGTCGATTTATCTAGTTCATTTTCTTTTTCATTCGTCGAATTTATTTGGAAGTTTCTTTGGTTAATTATCAATATACATGTTAGTTGTGTGTTATATTGAAAAACTATGGTTCAAATAATTCTAAAATCTTGTTATTACATGACCGCTAAATCATGGGGTTTATGATTGCTTCTTCCAAATCTGAACAAAAACATGTGTCTCAGATGATTTTTCCTACTTGAAATATATTATCATGTATGTTTAAAATTGATTTCTGCAAACAGTTAGCTTAAATAAAAAATAAGATCTTTTCTATACATGGTTGGTTCATTCTAATACCTCTTTTTCCCTTTTTTTGTTTAGTAAGTGGTGGGGTACAAGCCTGTGATTTGTGTAGAACTTTGAATACCCTGGTGGGCCATTTTCTTTTTGTTAGTCAGATATACAAGTCTTTACATTTTTTTAAGGAATGGAGTTATTATCTGTTTGTATGATTTTTCAAGTTCTATTATCATTCTCCTTCCTTCGATCTTGACTGTGACATCCTTTTGGAAAATTTTTGACCCTTGTTATCAGCCTAGCCCTGGATTGCCTTCAACACATCATCGAAGGGTGACTTGTTCTTTCACGGATCAAGCTCTATTCCAGTTATTTCAAATATGTATGTCATCATTAAATCAACTAAAAACTTAATGGTAATATGTCAACTCTTATTTCCCAGTAGGAGATTGAGCATCTCTATGGTTTATCTAGTGGTTTTATTGCTTTTGAGCTCTTATGTTATTTTGTTGTTTTGTTTACTTCACTTTGTTAGTTCACACTTCTATGAAATAAATATGCAGCAATGAGCAGGCTGTGGGAACTGGCACTTTCTCTTGCGCTTAAGTGCTTGTCATTTGACCTTGTGGGAACATCTTTAGATGAGAGTTCAAAAGAGTTTGGTACTGTACAGGTAATTTTTTTTTAAATGATAGTGCATTTCTATCTATCGCATATTCGCATTGCTTTATTTATTGTTAATAAATTTATGATAACATTTTAACGCAGTATTTTTCACTTGATTTCTCTTGTAAATGTTCACGTTTTTCAGTCATGTGTAGGTATCGTCTGCTTGGAGGCCAGTTCTGGAGGATCCTTCAAACCTGCAAATATTTTTTGACTACTATGCAATCGCAAAACCTCCTATCTCAAAGGAGGTTAGATCAGCCTCATATTTTGTACTAAAGTTTCTCGATTAATTCTTTTTTTTAATTCACTCGAATCACTTCATCAAACCTTCTCACTTCTATGAAAAATTGAAGTCTTACTAAATTTGGTTGTTGGTCTTCCGAGGCTTGGCCTTATTTCTCTTCCTGCCCTTTTTTACCCCATTATTGTTAACATTGTAAGAATTGTGATAAAATAAAAAATAGGAAAATAAATTTTTAACTGCATAGACTTAATACCTTTTCCATTAAATCATTCATCTGAAATTTATTTCATATAAGAACCTGGCTTCACAAGCTGTTTCCTTTATTCATTGACCGAAAAAAGCTAGTTTTTATGTTAAGATAAAAAGCTAGTCTCCTTGTTATTGTTGGCGAATAGAATGTAATGTTAATGTATAATGCTTGTTTATTTGCGTGATTATCTGAGCTTACCTTTAACTTGAATGAAGTTTGCCAAGTACTTATTTTCTGATACTGCATTAAATTTTTATTATTAGTTGGCAGAGAAATCGAAAAATTTTCTTTGCTGTTGGAGAACATTTGAGTGTCTATCCTGGTGAGGGATCTATTAAAAGGAGGGAATACGCTGGGCATTTTGCAATTGCCATTTTGTTGTCTGTGGAATGGTTCTATTATGAACCATACCCTTATCCGTGTAGAGGTTGTTCTTAGATATGAATCTGAGACCTTTTTATAATGCTCCTCGTGAGTTTAATTGTTATGTGTTATTGTGTTCTTGAGCTTTTTATTAGTCTCCTTTTTGGTGACTTGCAGTTTTCCCAGGGCCTTCAATTGCACATTATGAGTGGTTTTATGGATGTATCGTTTCATGGATTTTGCTGAGACGTGTGTTGATTTTGGAATTTGTTTTGATCTCATAACTACTATTTGATGACTGATTAGGATCAGAGATTGGAAGTTACAGAGTTTATTGCGAGTCTTGTTGGTTTCGTTTTGATATGATATTTTGGAGTGGAGTTGCACTTACCTTAGTAAAGGTCATTTTTGGTTTGGTTGTGTCGTTATATGGATTGTTGGTGTTATGATTTTTGATGCCGTTGATGTTGTTGCCGGTTCTTCTATTGGTTTTTGTTTTTATTTCGTTGCTTCTATTTGGTGATTGTGTAGGATCACGGATGGATCGAAATTGGGAGTTTTGAGGTCTGATCTTGTTTGTGGGGATGCATTTCCATCAACATACACCCCCTAGTTTTAGTTTGGTTGTTGGTGATGCTATTACATGGTTTGAGATTCGTGCTTGATTTCTGTTATAGGATTTGTGTATTTGGTTATTTGGATCACACTGGTTTTAGATTTGTAACATATTGATCTTGCTTGATTAGGGTTTATTGTATATTCTTAGCAGAGAAAGATAGAGCTTCGTCGTTGGTGTCTGGTTTTTATTTTTAATAAATTACAAGTTCGGTTTTATCGTTCCTTTGATCTGTTGTGATATCACAGTTTCTGTTGTTGATTTACGAGTTGTGACTTTATTTGATGGATTTTTAGCTTAAATGCAGTGAAGGAGTTGTTGGGGTCAATGGATCTCATGGGTTCAAAAATCTTGCTCGTTCAGTTGTTCAGCTGTTCGGTTTAGTTGGAGATGCAATTACATCAACAGAGGCTAATATATTTTCGATTTGATTCTATAGTTCTATGGGTTGGTGATGTGGTGAGGTGGTTTGAGATTCTCGTAACCTTGTTACTTGATTTCTATTCAGGAATTATGCAATTTGTTACTTGGGATCATTGTGGTTTTGGAGTGGTAACATTTTGATTTTGCTTGATTAGGATTTTCTTGGAAGAGTGATGCTGAGAGATCTTCTTGCTTCCAGGTTTTAACATATGGTTCTATCATTTGTTTGGTCTGACGATTAGTTTAGATATGTATCTGTTTTTGCATTACAATTAACTTAATTGTGAATAATGTCGCGGAACTTATATGAGGTTTTTTGTGTGGACATTCATGTTGAAACATTTGAAATGTTAGGAACATGAAAATACTTGAAAAAAAATTCATTAGTTTGTTGTCTGATCTAGTACCTACCTCCGTTAGGTTTATGTTCTTATGCAAATGGAGTGTCAATAACATGCTCTCTTTCATCAAACTTCACTGTGTAGTAAGGAGCTTTCGCACATTCTGAATGTCTTGCTATCTTTTCAATTTACATTCTAGGAATTTGTTGCTAGGAAGAGCATGAGGGTTTGTAGTTGGTAGTGACCAAATCTGTTTATTGAAGTCCATTGTTAGTTGTGCTTCCTGGTCTTATGTGACTGCCCAGGTTGGGAAAATTGATATAGTTTAGATCTCCATGTAAATTGCATTCCGTTATGGGGAATTCCCCAACACAATGATCAGTTGACGAGGAAAAATGTTACACTCAAAAACATTCTTATCTTAATCAAAATGTAGACGGGCAAAGTTATTGTAATGGTAGTAGAAACCCAAACAATTGAACAGGATTGATGGCACTAATTAGCATTTTTGAGTAAATTATTTAACTTGCACACTTTATCATCCGTTGTGGTAACATAATTTGAATATTTTGCTGCCTTCTCACCTTAATGCTACTATTATATTGTTAACAAAATATTATTGATCCATGCAGGCTAAGCACCAAAGGAGACGTTAGGAGCTGACCCAGACTACACCGGACCGGCGCTGGAAGATGAGGCGGTGTAGTACAAGGTGGCGGGTGACTGTCCCAAAGGATGTGTCTACAGTCTCAGGTCGTTATGGAGAAAGAAGAGAAGATACGTAGATCCTGATGCTAGCACATCCCAGGTGCTAGCACAACGAGGAATGAGCAACTTTATGATACTTAGGTATTTTTATGGTTGTTATAAAATAATGAGAATTGTAGTTTTGTATCGATACTTAGGTATATTAAACATTTATTATACTTGACTACGTTTCGTGAATATATAAATTGTTTTTAATATCGAATTTTATGTTTTTTCTCATTTGAATATTTGTCGTTGATATATATTAATGATTTGTGTATGTATGTCAAATTCTACTTTTTGGGGGGATGATAGCACCCCCAAGGAGTTGTTGGAGGGGGTGCAGGCGATGGAGCAGGTCCTATGATTGTATTTTCAGGTTTAGATGTTATGGAGAACCAATTGGATTAAGCTTAGGTTGAAAAACTAAACAAAGCGGAATTGAGGCGGATTAGCAACGGAATTCAAATATTTCGTTGCTATTCCGTCTCTAATTTTCGAGGCATAGCTACATAAATCAGCAACGGATCAGAGACGGAATTATTGTATTCCGTCTCTGATCCGTTGCTAATAAGAGATGAATCAGAGACGGAATTGTTGTATTCCATCTCTGATCCATTGCTAATCAGAGACGGAACAAAGACGGAATTCATGCATTCCGTCTCCGATCCGTCTCTGATTAGCAATGGATCAGAGACGGAATTTTTTGATTCCGTCTCTGTTCCGTCTCTGATTAGCAACGGATCAGAGACGGAATGCAATTACAATTGTACCATTTAGAAAAATTTCCATTTATGTTCCGTCTCGGTTCCATTTCTAAATTTCGTCTCTAATCGTCTCTAATCAGAAACGGAAACGCATTTCCGTTGTTGATTGAATCAGTGTCGACGATTTTAGAGACGGAATAAATTATGTCTCTGTTCCGTTGCATATTTGGATTAGAGACGGAATTTATGCAAATCAGATATGGAAATTTCTGTTTCTGATCTGCTGTTTTTTTGGAGTGAAAGTTTTAGCTCGAGTGCGATTAGCTAGTTAAGTTAAGTTTTCATTCCAAATATGTAAAAGTCTTATAGACTCTTGAAGTGCTAAAGTCTACTAAATATGAGTTTGATCTATGCTTATTTGTAAATTCATGAGATTAATAAAAAATCAAGAGATTGCATACTTGCTACTTAAGTGTTGAAACTAAACAAACTTGTGAGTAGTGATATTTTTTTGTTGAGATCTACTTTAGTGTTTTAAAACTAAAGTTATATTTGTTGTTAAAGCTAAATTTCCTAAAAATATAAGTTTTTTGCAAGGAATAACTCTTGAGCGAATAGTTAACTTAAGACTTAATGAATTGAAGGATACTCCAAAAATAAAGTGAATCGAATGAGAATTAATTATTAGGAGACTTAGTAGAATACACATTTGCTCAAGATGCACAAAACCTTAAGTTTGGTGGCATTTGATAAGTAATTATTTATACGTATATATATGGTCGATTTAGTAGTATATTTAGTATAAATATCCTTAAATGAGTGCTAATTCATGGAATTATTGCATTTTCAGGGAATTAAGATGTATTGCAAGGAATCAAGGAAAAACAAAAAGAAATAAAGCAAAAACCTACAAAATCAGAGTTGGCGCCTTAGGAGCGTGTATTGACATTGTGAGAAGACAAGGCGCGGCGTAGGGATGAAAGGCACGGCGTAGGAGAGAAGAAGTAATAAAAAAACCAACTCTGGAGGTCCGGTGCAATGTCGGCGCCGTGGCTAACAAGAGACAACGCCCGACACAAACGGGATGACGCCGAGGCTCTCAATACAAAAAATAGTAAATTAGAAACGAAATTAGCAACAGAATAAGTGTTCGTTGCTAAATAACAATGGAATAGCAACAGGATATGGAAAGGAAAATGTTTTACCAATTAGAAACGGAATACCAACGGATTAGCAACAGAATTTAGCAATGGAATTAAATTCCATTGGTAAAAAAATCCGCGAAAATGTCCGCCTAAAATTCCCTTGCTAATTCGTTGCAATTAAGTGTTGCAACGGATTCTAAATTACCAGTGGATTGGCAACGAAATTGGCCTAATCCTTTGCTAATTCCTTGGTAAATATGATCCGTTTGTATTTCGTTGCTAAAGTGGAAAGTAAGATAAAAAAGAAAAAACACAGATCATTGATGCCCTATTATCGACCCCACGACCTTAACAAAGAAACTCCCAACTTCAACTCCCTCTCCTCTCAAGAACCCTAAACTTCCCCTCCGTCCATCCTCCTCATCCGCTTCATCCTCCTCATTGCCTTACTCGAGTCTCCTTCATCCACCCTCTCCACCGTGTGCGCCTCCATCGTCCGCCCTTTCCACCGTGTGTGCCTCCTCTGTTCGTCCTCTCCACCGTGTGTGCCTCCTCCGTCTGCCCTCTCTACCATGTGAATCTCAGGTAACAATCGCCCTCTCCATCGCCTCCAACTCCCGAATCTTCTCCCTCTCTCTCAACTCCCCAAACTTCCCACACCCTCATCAAACCACCGTGTAACTCTTTTTTTAGATAAAAATTATTCACATTTCGTATTGTAGGTGTCAGTGTATTTCTTAGGGTGTGTTTGATAGCAAAAAAAAAAAAGAAAAAATCATGGAAATTTGTTTTGTTTTTTAGTATTACCGTTTTTTTGGGTGTTTGATACGCTTGTAACCGCATAGAGAAAAAAAATCCACCCTCCTAATTTTCCTCATTTATTTTCTCTTATTTTGAGATGGAAATTTGAGATTTTTGGGGTCGAATCTATTTTTGACCGAAACTTGGACTCTTTCTTCTACAAGAACTCTTCCGCCAACATACTCCTCTTCAATTCATTAGTTCTCGCAGCAATCTCTGGTTGTTCTCTGGTTCTTCTCTCCGCTGCAATCTCTGGTTCTTCTCTCCGGTTCTTCTCTCCGCAAAGAATCTCTCGGTTCTTCTCTCTCCGCGCAAAGAATTGGTTCTTCTCTCGCAGCCGCAAAGAATCGGTTCTTTCTCGCAGCCGCAAAGAATAGTTCTTCTCTCCGCAAAGAATCGTTTCTCCTCTCCGCAAAGAATCGGTTGGTTCTTCTCTCCGCAAAGAATCGGTTCTTCTCTCCGCAAAGAATCTTTGGTTCTTCTCTCCGCAGCAATCTCTGGAAGGTGAGTGTTTCCAATTTGATTTTCAATTTAGGGACTGTTGGGGTGTGTATATGTGACTCGAATATGAGGTTCTTGTTGTTGTTTGTTGTTGATTGTGTGACAAAGGAGATAAGGGACCTATTAATTTTTTGCTCACATCCGAGCGTGCACGCTTGATTTTGGGATCGATTTCACTGAATTCATAGAACTCCAAATACGGCTCTAGATCCACCACGAACAGCTCCATCGTGAGCTAGCTGATCCATCGATCGATCAATCCAAGCAAGCAAAGCCTAGATCCACAGATACATCAATAACATAGGTTTTCGTTTCTTTGCCTCGATTAGCCGCTCCGTTCCTTATCTTCAGGTCACTTTTCATACTTACTCCTTTCAATTGATCAGGTGGTTTAGTGCTATTACCTGATCGATTGAGAGAAGAGGGAGTGGGAGGGCGCCTTTACAGATTGTCAGTCGAAGCCACCCATTTCCCATCAAAAACTACAATCGTGTGTTTGTTCAGGTCCAGATATTCCGATTCCTTTATATGTTGATTTCCCTGATATACTTCAATTTGCATCGAGGCATCTTCGTGGGTGTCTGTCGGTTGTAAGTTCAGGGAGTGCTTTCTTTATAGCAAATGGATTGGTGTAGACGGTGATGTCAAATTGGGGCTAATGTTCTCTTTTTCGGATTGTGGGTCTGTGGTGGACGTAGATGAACCGAGCTTACGAGGAGCATTTTTCTTTCTTTTCCCAAACTTCTTTAGTGGTGTCTAGCTCACTACTATTGGTTAATTAAGTTTAATTTATTGTCGGTTTTGGATTGAGTGTTGGTAGCTGATACTTAGTAGTAGAAATGTAGTAAAAATTTTGTTATTTTCCTTGACTGAATAATGGTTATGCCGAAAAAAATTTGAATTTTTTTTTATAACAACTATCTTCTATGAATATATTGTTTGTCGTGCTGCATTTACATTGTTACCTAACTTGATGATCTTGTAGTTTATATGCAATTTAGTTAACTTTCATTCGGACTTTCTTTATATGGACTTTCTTTATATACTTTCTTGTTGTTTAAGTTTTACAGTTTCTATCAACTTTTAAGTATGTATTTGTTTTATAAAAATTGATTTACTATCATTCACTCATTCATTACGTTTACATGCATTTACTTAGATGCCTACTGAAGAAGATAGAAAAAAAACAGCAGCTATAATGATGATGATGTTATTGCTCTATTACGTACAACGTCGTAACTCGTTTAACATACAACCTCGAGTTAATAGAAATGAAGAAAGGAAACTAATATTAAAGCGTTTTTACAAAGAATCTGACAAAAACTGTAAGGAACAATTACGATTGAAACGAGGTCCATTCAAAGAGCTTTGCAGAATTCTTCGTACGCATGGGCTAGTTGACAGCGCAGTGTAAAAGTAAAAGAACAAGTAGCTATGTTTTTGCTGATAGTTGGACACGATAATCGAAATAGACGAACAAATTTTGAATTTATTCGTTCCGGTGAGACAGTTAGCCGCTACTTCCACGTTGTTACAAGAGCTCTAATTAGTATGTACAAAGGCGTAGTCAAGCCTGCAAATATAAATAATTCTCCACAAGACAAAGAATCAAACCCAAGTGTTTGGTATCACTATTTTGAGGTAATGGATTTATTTAAGATATTTTTAAAGTTTGTCCTGTAAATAGCATAATAATACATTATAAAAATTTGTGGATATAAACTAAATAAATTTTAAAATATTAGGATGCGGTCGGAGCATTAGATGGAACTCATTTCTCATGTACGGTACCGATTGAAGAGCAGCGAAAATACCGCAATAGAAAAGGTTTTACTTCCCAAAATGTCTTAGTGGCATGTACATTCGATATGAGATTTACATACGTACTTGCTGGTTGGGAGGGCTCAGCTCACGATGGTCGTATATTAAGAGATGTTGTTAGGCCAAATCGAGTGGATAGACTAACTATACCACCAGGTTAGAAACATTTTGTGTAACATTTGTATAAGTACTATTGTTATTTTTTGTGATTATTTTAACTAATTACAACTACTATGATATCATTTTAATGTAGGAAAGTATTATTTGGTTGATGCTGGGTTCCCTAATGTTCCTGGATTTTTAGCACCTTATCGCGGTACAAAGTATCACTTAAAAGATCAAGTTGGTCGTACACCAAGAAATGGAAGAGAGTTGTTCAACTTTCGACATTCGTCCTTGCGTAACGTAATAGAAAGAACAATAGGGCTTCTAAAGAAACGATTTGCATTTTTGCGGCACGAACCATTTTATGATGTTAAAACTCAATCAAATGTCATTTTAGCATGTCGTGCGATACACAATTTTTCGAGAGAAGAAGATCCCGAAGATCTATGTGAAGATGATGAAGATATTTATGAAGATGAAGAAGATGATGATAGGCTACAAGAAGATAATATTTCCATACATCAATCTCCAATTTGGATAGCTAAACGAGATGCATTGGCCGAGTTAATGTGGAATGAGTACAACTAGCTTAGACAAGGTTACTGACTAGTTTTAGATGAAATGTTCCATAATGTTGAGCATATGAATTGGTACCTAGTTTGTATGAATTTTTTATCACTTTAAATTTGATTTCTTTGAAATTTTCCTTAATTAATGCATTGTTATATCAAGTCTTATGTTAAATATATAGTTTTTCATTTTTTCGTTAAAAATATATACAACTTTAGTATCATGTAAAACAGAGATGGAAGAATCAATTGGGAGCGTGAAAGTAGTATCAAAGGGGCAAGTGAGATGGAATGACCGCATGGATAAGATCATGATTGAAATTATTTTGGAAGAGTACGGATTTGGCAATGCTTCAGGTAATTCATGGAAACCTGAGGTGTATACTCGAGTTTGCCTAGAGTTGCTAAAACAATTAAAACAACAAGTACACCCAGCTAATGTGAAGGCTAGAATCAAAACATTGAAAGCCAATTACTTCTCCGCAAGGGAGGTAATATCTCAAAGTGGGTTCGGATGGGATCCAGATACACAGCTTGTCACAGCAGATGTTCTGACATGGAAAGAATATCTTCAGGTACATTTTAGGTTTCGTTGGAATATACAATTGTATTAGTGATGTTTATTAACTAACTATATTTCTTTGTGTGTTGGTGTGTATGTTTATATGTAACAGAAACATCCGGAAAAGGAATCATATCGCAGGAAGTGTGTGTCGTACTACGATGAGCTATGTGTCATATTTGGAGATGATCAAGCTACCGGAGGGAATGCAATTACTGGTAACGAGGCAAACATAGAATTACCTTCTTTGGAAGAAATGTGTGAGTAAATTTTGTAGAATAAGTAATTGATTATTTAATTTTACAATTTTTTTTTGTACATTCTTTTTCATTGACTTTGAATGATCAATTCTTTTGTAGAGTTTGATGTAAACAATTAGGTCCAATTTGAAAGAAATGCAATATAAGAAACTAACTGTTCTGCTATTGGATTTTGATTACTATCATGCCCAATTTATGAAATTCTAGTAGAAATAATCCATGTCTTATAAGTAATATTATTATTTTTTGTAGGCAATGCAGAGAAGTCACTCCCAACTAAAGAAGAAAAAGATGAGGTCAATCAATCGTCATCTAGTGCAACTCGTATGGGATCAAATGGTCAGAGAACTAAAAGGAAAAAGAGTAGTAACATTGATGCTACCGAGCAAGGACTAACAAGCAGCTGCCAATAGACTAGCGGATGCATTTGCGCATACAGACTGTGCACGTCTTCAGAAAGAGCTTCATAACATTCCTGAACTAAGTCGAGAAGACGTAATGTGTGCCATGCTTTTATTGGGAGGTGAAGTTAAAGATGCGAATATATTTTTTCACTTGGATGAAGACTTGAAGAAAGATTGGGTGTTTTTATATTTGCAGAGGAAATTTTAGATTACTTTTAAAAGTTAAACCATAAGTTTTTTTTTAAAATAAATTTAAGTACATTGTTTATTTTCTTTCATTTATGTTACTTATCAATTAATTATTGAATGATTTTTTTGGAGTTCATTAATGGTTGTGAAGATAGTTGTTGCCGATTCAATTTCGGTGCGTAACTTTGATTAATTGTCCACTTGATTTAATTTTAGTATGAATTCTTGATACCGCAAAAAAAAAAATGAAAAAAAATCACATTAGTTATCAAACAGCAGAAAATTGAAAAAAAAAATTTCACGTGCAATCAAACAGCAATGAGAAAATTCTTTTAAAAGAATTTTCTACAGAAAATTTACCTAAGTAAATACTTTTTTTCTCATTGAAAATTCTCTTTGCTATCAAACACACCCTTAGTGAAGATTTTAATCAAGCAAGACAATACATGAGTTTATGGTAATGTAGGGATTAAGAGTGATATGTGGTATTGAGGCAAGGTTTCATGATCAAGGTCATTTAATTACCACCTAACTTAGCAGATGTATGTCATCTCGAACATGGAACGCCAGTGGAACTTCAAAGATTTTTCATGGTTTGAGAGTTGTTGTTGCTATTGCCATTAAAAGAAATTAATTAGTTTTGTATTTTAGGAAATTGAAGGGATTGCAATGTTAAATATTGGTGTGTGAGGTAATTGAATTGGGTTAGTAGTGGTGGTGGTTGTCACAACAAAGGGTTCGAGAGTGTTGTCCCCTCTAGAGGTGAAGGCATTGTTGATTCTTGGGTTTTTCCTTAAGACTACCTATGCATATGTTATTAATTAAGGTTCATATTATATATTATGATGATGATGATAATAGTTACACATATTGTTTAATTCATTTCAGTTATATATATAATTATAGCATTGCCCTTGTTTTGTTTAATTAGCTGAGATCATTATATAGTTTGATTAGTGTCTAGATTATAGGATGCTTTAATTAATATTCTTTCTTTCTTTCTTGTTTGAAGGATCACCTAATTTGGAGTGATTAGTGCCGAGATTATAGGATGCTCTAATTAATATTCCTAATTAGCCACCACAATCCTCTAAACTATAGTATATTTTGTACCAATAACAATGTATTATATTATTAATAGATATGCTAATATCGGTCCTCATTGGAATAGTCAGACTCGCCTGGATATCTTAATATATTAATTTTAATTACATTAGAGGGTATGTTTGGACGATTGTCACTACTGAGTGAGATGATCATGATGAGGGGGATTCAAGATTTGGGCGTTTTGGATATAATTGAAAGCACGTGAAAGAGATCAGCAGAGATGTGAATGTTGGATATCATCATATCACTCACTTAAATATGATAATGGAACAATAGTACTAAAAGAAG
Organism: Stephania yunnanensis; assembly: GCA_039657365.1. NCBI lineage: Eukaryota > Viridiplantae > Streptophyta > Magnoliopsida > Ranunculales > Menispermaceae > Stephania > Stephania yunnanensis. Next base: position 24,574,112 of record CM077580.1, read on the forward strand.
GAACATTTTCAAGTTTATTTCATAAAGACAAGCATAAGTTGATTTCTCGACAACAAAGACAGCGACAGCAAAGCTTTGATCCCAAATTAGTTGGGCCAGCTAAAGATTATTTTTTCAACAATGTGAGAGAAAGGAAGAAAACAAAACAAATAAAGATGAACTACAAATATCAAGCACACACTAATTCAAAACACACAATAATATTTGTTCAATCACTAGCATTAGAGATAATTTCATGGTAATATTCTTACTCGATTATGATTGTGGGAAGCAAGTTTATCTAAAGTTGGTTGCGGGTCACTAGAATCACTAGATTATACACTGACATTAGTCTTGGAAGTTCGGTTTGAAATTTGAATATTACACCTTCCTTAACAATTTATTAATTGATTTTAGTAATTAAATTTCATATACATGTCCAGTTTTAAGATGAAGAGTTCTTAAAACTAAAAATTACTTTAAAACTTATGGGTTTTAGCTTTTATAAAGATGTTAATTCCATGTTGTGGATGTGAGTTCTAGTGATTCAATATGTATGGTTTCGAACTCCTTTTTTTATATTGGGGTGCTCAAGATTATCTCTTACTAAAAGATTCAACTTGTGACTTTGACACAGACGAACAACTAGTAGGCCGTGTCTTACATGCGGAACCCTTATTATTTTTTTTACTTGTTTTTGTGGAGGAAAAAGGAGAGAGATAACCTCTTCATGTTGAAGAATAATATCTGCCACACATAGAGGTAGAGATAATCATCTTTTGGATTAATAGTGTTCTTAAGTAACATTTTCTGTCAAGTGTTTGTGTTGTTGTAGTTGGGTACTGGGTCACTACACTTGTCTATTCCTGGTGTCAATGATATTTTAGCTTATATATACTACTAAGTCTTAATAGCATTAGCAAATCTTGTAAAATATTTTACGCAAGTGCATCACTTGCGACTAAAACTTTATTTTAAATCGAGTTGAATGGTGGGAGTGTTTGGTCCATGTTGTCAGCCTGAGCTAGTTAGAGTAATTCCATAAGTTGTTATTTTGTTAATTCAATATTATTATCATAATATGAAAAAATAAGTATAGATGGAGCACTATAAGAAATTGGGAATCGAGTGATATAGGTTGGGTTAAGTATTTTGAAAAAAAAACTAATGATTTTTCAATGAGAAAAGAATTATGGCACAAAGATGGTGGTGTTAAGAAAGCAATTATCGATTCCCAAACACTAATACATCTTTTACAGTCGTCAGTTTATTACGATCCAAATTTAGCATCTTTTCGATCTCAATCAATACTCTAACAAGATATTTTCTGAATGTTATGGTTCCATCTACATTAGCTATCATAAGTCCATGAATTCCTCACTTAATAAGTTACAGACAAAGATGTTGAGATAATTGAGAGGAGTTTTTTATTTGGCATCGCGAAAACCTTTATCGATTTTAAGACTACATTTTTAATTCGAATAAAGAGCTTTATCATAGTAACGTTGCTATGCACTGTATTTTCAATATATCTCTCTTTCTTTTAGTATGATATTATACTTATATTAGCCTTCACCAACTTCTGAATGCATTGTTACACAAATATATAAAAAGAGCTACTTTAATTCAAAGCCCTAAAACCGACCTGAACCTTTCTTTATAATTGAAAAATGACTCAGTATCATGAGAGAAATAATCATTTTTATGGCATGTAAGAGAAAAATAATCACTACTTTGATCACAATTTCTTAGTTTTAAATTCAAAGGGAGATTTTTAAAAGTAGTGTCTCCTTTCTTTGACTATCAAAGGTTTGTTTTCATCTGATTCTTAAACTTGATTTTGCTATTTTCTAGGTAGTGAAGGTGATCATCCTGACTCTTCGAAATCATTCGTAATTGGGAGTGTCGTATTCAATATCTTAATTGGACTCAAACCCGTTCCTTCTCACCTGTATTACTTACAGTGGGGGAAGTTCAGGTAAGTTTTGTAATTGGTTAATGCATTAATTTCGATTAGAAATTATGATTTGAATCATTTTATGAATTTTTTGAAATGTTAATATGTTTTGGATTTAGCTTTTTAATTCATGTTTACATGATATTGTGAAATGTTGGGGAGATGTGAGACTGTATAGGCATTCTTCCATTGTTGTTAGGCTATGAAATTTTTTGGTAGTCTATGTTATTAGGGAAACTCTACCGAGATTTTTGTAGAATATGCAAAACTAGTGGTATGAAGTTATTGGGACAAAAAAGGATTTGAAGTAGCAAACAAGAACATAAATTAGACGAAAGAACAAGGTCTGAGCTGTGGAAGTTACAAAAAAGTAAATAAATTAGAGCTATTACTGGTTTATGCTAGTGTTTTAGGTAGAATGAAAATCACAATCTTTTATATTGATAACATTCATAAAAATATACAACCTTAGCTTTCGACTTTGGTCTAGTAAGCTTTTCCATGAACTACTCTACCAACACTATTTGACATCCAAAAATGATACCAAAAGTAACTTAATGATTCTTGTTTGCTTTACATAAAAATATACAACCTTAGACCTCGGATTTGGTCGACTTCACTCTTTCCAATCTTAACTAGATTTACCTACTTTTTGAAATTCATTATCTTTAGCTATCTAGTTTAATACCTTTAGGGATATAACAAAAATGGATTGATTACTTACAATGATTTTGATTTGTTTCATGCCTTTCAATCTTACTTAAAAAAGTCATGCATGAATGGTATGGCACGAGTTCAACTCACGCTGAACTTCAATTGGTGCATTACAATTTATTAACATTAAATTATTTTTGACATTTAATTCTTTTCTTCTGGATGTCTATTCATTGTGGCATGATATGCATGTTGGCATTGTCAACTATTCTTAATTAGTGATCTACTGTCATTTAGTTTGGAGTATATTAACTTGTTTTAGATAACATCGTCACCATGCAAGACTAGAAATGTCAAATTCTTCATTGAACAATGTCGTTTAATTCTTGTTAATATGATATTATGAAATGTTGGGCAGATGTGAGCCCTTCTAGGCATTCTCCAATTGATGATTATTAGGTTTTGAAAATTTGTTGTAGTATATTTTATAGAGGAAGCTATGCCGAAATTTCGTAGAAGTAACATATATTCATGGTCTAGCTAAAGGCATTGCAATAAACTATACGCAAACATTTTATAAATATATCCTAAAACATTGATTAGTCTAGCAATTACGAAATAAAAACGGAATTGTCGATATTTCATATAAATTATAAGTTGTCATATTTTGTAGAGAATGTCGATCATGAATAGAGAGTGGATGTATAATCGCCTCGATAACGGGTTTATTCAAAGGGAATTTGTTGTAAGAGTACAAGAATTTATAAAGTTTGCAAAGGAGAATTGTACCACTTATCGCAATGAGGGTAGGATTAGGTGCCCATGTAATCTCAATAAATGTCGACTCTTACCCAACTTCGACATTCAGGCTGTTGAGTACCACATATATAGGTACGAGTTTGTTTCTAGATACTATTGTTGGTATGAACACAATGAGAAAGAAAGTCAAGATATGACGTCCACTTTCAACTATTTTGAAAACAATTATGACACCGAAATCAACATCGACTATGGTCGACCGACGTCGCGTTAATAAGAGATGCTACATAACGCGGTGGGGCCTAGTTTTAATTGAAATCACATGGAAGAGGAGCCCAATCCCCAAGCACAACAGCTATACGACATGATTGACGGTGGTAACAAGCAATTATGGCCAGGTTGTGAGAATATGACCAAATTGTTTGCCGTGGCTAGATTGCTTTATTTGAAATTTGTGCACCACCTCTCTAAATGTTGTTACGATGGGTTCATGAGATTCATCGAAGAAGCGTTGCCTAACACAACATATTAGTCGACCTTTTCTACCCAACAAAACAACTTATGCGAGGATTGGGTCTACCTGTCGAGAAAATAGATTGTTGTGAAAATCAGTGTATGATTTATTGGGGATACGAATCTGAGTTAGCATCATGCATAATTTGTGGCCATTCTCGGTACATGCCACAACAACGTAGTCGCGCTAGAAACATAAAAACACGACCTCGCAAACAAATGTATTACTTTCCCTTAGGCCTTCGATTACAACGTTTGTTCACTTCCGAATCAACGGCTAGACATATGTGTTGGCACGACGAACACGTGTCCCTAAATGATGTTATGCAATATTGTTCAGATTCGATGGCATGGCGACATTTTAACGAAGTGAATAAAGAGTTCAGCGCAGAGATTCGAAATGTTCGTTTAGGGCTCTGCACAGATGGTTTTCAACTGTTTAGGTTAAATGGGAGGTCTTATTCTTTGTGGCCCATGATTTCGACTCCATACAACCTTCCACCGTCGATGTGCATGAAAGAAGAATTTATGTTCTTGACTATTATCGTTCTCAAACCGACCAACCCTAGACAGAAAATAGATGTTTTCTTACAACCCTTCATGAGAGAGCTACAAGATTTATGGCACAATGGTTTAATGACGTATGATGTTTCGACAAAATCGAATTTCCAGATGCGAGCACCTCTATTATGGATAGTAATGACTTCCCTGCATATAGCATTTTGTCAGGTTGGAGCACACATGGCAAAATGGATTGTCCGTACTGCATGGACGATACAGAAGTATTTCAACTTCGCCACGGCAGGAAAACTTTATGGTTCAACTATCATCGCCGATTTTTGCCTCAGAACTCTAATCTTAGAAAAGACAAAAGGGTTTTCTAAGAGGGAAAACAGTAATAAATGAAGAACCTCCACTGATACGATCTAGCGAAGAAATTTTGATGGAAATCGAGGCCATGGGATTAATGAAAGTGACGAAAATCGGCGCAAATGCCAAAAATTCAAAAATTGCTAAAGGTTTAGGATGGAGGAAACAAAGCATCTTCTGGGAGTTACCGTATTGGAAGACGAACTTGATCAGACACAACTTGGATGTAATGCACATAGAGAAAAATGTGTTGGATAACATATTCAACACTATTATAAGTGTGTCGGCGAAGACTGAGGACAATGTGAAGTCGAGACAAGATATTCGCGAACTTTGTCACTGACCTTCTCTATATATGGATGAAGTGTCAAAGAAGTATTCGCTAGCATGCTACGCTTTTGATAACCCTAAAAAATAAAAATTATGCGAGTGGATACAATCTTTGCTTTTTCCCGATGGATATGCTTCTAATTTTGAGCATTGCGTAGACCAAAAGGGCCAAAAGTTATTCGGGATGAAGAGTCACAATTGTCATATTTTCATGCAAATACTATTTCCAATCGCATTTCGGGAACTTCTTCCAGAGGCAGTTTGGGTCACCATTAACGAGCATAGTCTATTCTTTCTCACTGACGGCTAAAAGTGTAACAGTTCAGGATATGGCTCGAGTACGAAATACCTCTAATAATTTTTAAACTAGAGAAAATATTTCCTCCAAGTTTCTTTGAGCCAATGGAACACTTGCCAATCCACTTGCCTTATGAAGGTCGGCTTGTTGGCTCAGTACAATTTCTCTGGATGTACCCATTTGAGAGGTAATTTCGTCCATGCTTAATTACAAATTAACTGATTATGTCATTCGTCAAGAATCAAACTATTGTTTATCATCAATATGAATTCCTTAGGTACCTTAAGCACTTAAAAAATAATGTCTGGAATAAAGCAAAAGTCGAATGATCGATACGCAATGCATATTTGGTAGAGGAAACAACCTCATTTTGTTTGTATTATTTTGAAGAACACATTCCCACCTTGCACAACCGAGCTCAACACAATGACGACGATGGCGTCGGTCCTAATCCTCATTTCGTTGGCGACTTCTCCATCTTTACTCACCCAGGACGTACCGTTGGTACCGAAAAGAAAGATTCCTGATGGACCAAGAGTGCGATGGTGCTCAAACTTACATCTTACCTAATTTTCCTGAAGTCATGCCACACATCTTGTAAGTCACTCTAAAAAGTTAATTTGTTGTTTATGTTTATAGTTTAACAAATCTTGTCCTTTTTTTTCTAATGAACGAGTGTGAAATGTAGCATCTTCATCAACCAATTATATATGTTGGACGATGAAGAGACGGACGTTGATTATAATCTAGAGCAGAGTTTTGCTAAGTGGTTTCAAACATATGTAATGTCGATTATGTTATTTAGAAAGATTTTCCTTTATCTCAAAACGTTCTGTTATAATCGTTATGTGTTTATAAGCATGCACTACATAACATCACAAATGAGACACTTCGTCATCTTACAATCGGTCTTATACAATCTTGTGTCGTATACCCGGGATATATTGTTAATGGATACAAATTTCACAACATGGTGTATAGTGCTAATAAAGCGCACAGAACATTGGGGTTTGTGTTAAATGCTCCAACTACGCTGATGTGTCCCACAATTTCTACGAAAAACTACAAGAGGTTATCCAGATTGAATACAGTGGCTTTAAGTGCACTGGGTTATTTAAATGTGAATGGTTTGACTGCACACGACCTTCTGGTGTAAGGACTCACCCTTCACTTAAGTTAGTCGAGGTTCATGGAGCTCTATGGTATAACAAGTATGAGCCTTTCATTTTGGCAGTGCAAGCCTGTCAGGTGTTCTATCTTCCATACCCTTCTATGAAGCACGACAAGAGTGGTTAGCTATTTGTTTTTGTCAGCTAAACTTCACCGATGAGGGAACCATTGTCGATGAGGAGATTGTTCGTTCGATAGATACGACATTCCAATCGGACAAACCAACTTCGTACATTGTCACTAATCCAATAAATGACATTTGATTGGTAGTTAATCCAATGAGTTCCAACATGATCAGTGTACCAGAGGATAGTGATGATGGCAAGGAAGATCAAGTGTCAGATTCTAGTAGTGAAAGTGAATTTGAAATAGACAATAGCGAGTGTCGTATGTTTATTTACTTGCATTTTGACATTTACGTTGATTCCTTTCTTAACTCAGATTACATATACGATTATAAGTGACATATTTTAGCAGGCATGGCACGGAGACCTTCGGATAGGATCTCGACAAATGGTGACCTTAACAGTCAACTTCAGATAGGAAGTAGTGGAGGACGCACTCCGCAACACGAGGTAGAGGACCATCGAGAGGTCGAGGCCAGTCCAGAAGGGGTCGAGCTGCATTAGGAGATAGAGGATCACTACGAGAGGGTCAGATGGGAACCATCGTTTCTAGTGCAGGTCGTCCGATCGAGGTCTCGACATTATTTTATTGTCGTCGTCGACGAAGCCGACTTCGACGACACATATTCCCACTATTTCGCCGACGGGCCCGTCGTCATCCAATCACACCCCATCGTCGCGTTCTAATCATTTTAGTAGTTTGTCTCGACATGGCACTCCATCGCCTACTATATATGCTCATCCTTCCATTACATCACCCGCACCATCTGATGGGTCCCACGAGGCCATGGGAGCCCCCGCTCGAGCGCCTTGAAGGCGCAATAGAACTCCCCGCAACCTCCTCAACTGCCCCCTTCAACCAGGTCCCTCAGCAGCATCTTAGGAAGGACGATGAGGCACGCCCCATATTGTTAAATTCCCCATTATTATTGAGTCTTTCATATAAGTTATCATACCATTACAAATAACTAATTAATTATACGTAACCTTACTATAAGTAGAGAAAGAAGATCATTTTACTAAGTTCATCAAGTTCAAAATGAACAGGCAAATTCGTTGGGTTTTACATCCTTCAGAAGTTTGCGCTCGAAGGATGACTAAAATCTTCAAGCATGAGATGATTACTGAAGGGTAATGTTAGAAGTCAGGACCTGATCATCAAAAGGAAATATATTGGGAGAGATGGAAAGTAAGTAAATGACACTAAACGATTGAAAATTTTGATTAAATATATTATTTCTTTGAAAAAATCATAATTAACTATATCCATCTTTTTCAGCCATACTTCCAATGGGACCCATCGATTGATGAGGCTATCGTGAGAGCCTCCTACAATGCAAAGGTGTGTGTTAAGTACAGCGCGTTAATGTACGAGCTTCGTGCCCTTGGCGTGAGGTCGGACTTTGTCACTGACGAGGCATGGAATAGATACTTTAAGTATTGGGCGAGCGCAGATTTCAAGGCTAGGTTTGAGAAGGCTTAACATAACAAAAAAAGTGAAAAGGGCGGCCCTGGTACAGGTCCTTCAAAGCACATCGGTGGCACACGGTCTTTTCGAATCTTTGAAGATATATTAGTAAATGTCATGGTTATTTGATGTTTCTTTAGAACTTATAAGTTTGTCGCGACTAATATGTTGTAAACTTTGATCTTTCGTGCGTAGGCTCTGGATAAGGATGGAGATGATGAGGTTACTCCTAATGATGTCTTCCTTCATGTCAATATGAAATATCAAGATGGGGTGACATTCATTGATAACATATCAGCGCAGTTTCATGTAAGTATCTTGTTAATATAAAATTTATAATTGCTTATAAAAATGCTATGATTATGCATATAATGAGATATCTTCCACCATGCTTGAATAATGATTTTTGCTTGTTTTAAATCTTTTATTGACTATATTTACCAAACACTCTCCCACTGTTGTTTTATTTTTTTTAGATAGATAAGGACACTTGAAATTAATTAACAAGCACAATATAACAACCTAGGCAGAACCTATTGAATTCATTAATTGGTGCTATATATGTATACATGCCTTAATTTTAGGAATCAATGAACAATTTATGAACAATATATACGACTTAATTGTTATAAGAAGCCTCATACAAGTATCTGCACTTTCTTCTTTCACATTTAGAAACATAAGTGAAACACAATATAACAACTTAGGCATTGCTTGTATGCACATGAGTAAAAAAAACTATGTAAACTGAGAGTCAATTTACTTTTTATAGACAAACTAAATAGATGAGTTGGGTAAATACCACATGGAGATAAATTATTGCTCTAAATAGTTTTTTTGTTTCTTTGTTTCTCAATCTTTTGTTTTCTTCTCTTCAGATCTAATTTTCATTTTCTTCTTTGTATGTGGTGATTTCATTGCTCTAAATAGTAAATAGGAAGTTATCGAGAACGTGGGTAAAGTAATTCAATGAAAATATATGCACGAAAAAATAAAAAAATAACCGAAGTGTCTTAAAAAATAGTCAGAGCAATGCGGCATACAAAATAGACAAAGAGTAAGCGAGCATATAAAGAGCAAAAATTGAATTGGAGTTTCCTATATTTTATTTTTTGGAAAAAGTCTGCATTGCCTTTTTAAAAGCCAAAGTCTTCGATATGCTCTTTTTTAGCAATACCTACAGTGGGTGCGTAAATAACATTTTAATTAAAATGTTGTACATGTAGTGAACCAAAGAAATATAGTCTCATAAAGACAACCAATAAGGTTTTTTTCAATCAAACAAAAAAAAGTTCAAACAATTAAACCAATTAAAGCAAAAGGAACATAAACTTGATATGAATTAATCCCGTCTCTCTTAATCTTGTACCCACAATGGCATCTCTCTCTCCTTGTTCCCTTCTACAGTCATAATTGATTTGACTTAATTGTTCTTTCGAGTATGGAAACTAATATAGACTTCGGATTTGCACAATTTAAACATGCGTTAGTTGCAAAATAAATCTTACCAATTTTGCATTTTTTTAGGAAGAAACTTACTATAACTTAAATTTGAAAATCAATTTATTTTATGAAAGTTGTGCACACAATTTGAAAATGTTTTGTTGGATGGACATCCACCAATTTCGGTCCCACTTTTAGAGGAATTCTTCGCTAGACCCAATTGGAAACAACTATTAAGTTGAAGTTGTTGATTATATGAATTTTGATATTTTCGATCCCACTTACTATTATTTGCTTCTTTTCTTACATGAATTTTGCTATTCTTAATCGCTATAAATGATTTTGGGGTACGTCAATTTTTTTAAATTATTTCAATGATTTATTTTCATTTTTTTTGTTTTCCTTTGACGACTTTGTTTTTGTGCGAGCGAAGCTCGTGAGGAGGCGTAAGGAGCACACACAGGCAACACCGAACCAGCCAATTGATGAGGAGCAGCTCTACTATGATGTTGCGAGGGACTACGCAAAAGGGCATGTTTATGGGCTCGGGTCACTTGTTATGTGGAAGATGAGATATGCAGATCCCTGTGCTAGCACGTCCCAATAGCCGATAGTGCGTCGTTCAGAGTTTAATGCAGTTGTTCAGAGGCTCGCGCAGTTTGAAGCTTTAGTGCAGAGCCAATTGAGAATGTGCATGGACTTTAGTGCGAACACCTCTCATGCACCACCACCGCCACCACCTCAGGAGCATCATCAGTAGGTTGGGATAGATCCGGCTTGTTCACCACAGCAGCAGCATGACGATGACGATAGAGACAAACCAGATTGGGTGGATGAGGAGCACATTGGTGACAAAAGTTAGGTATTTTAGTTGGTTTTATACAGCTTTTGGGTTTGTTAACAAATTTGAAACAACATTTTATGTATATTGAGATTGAATTCTCTTCTTTTGTTCAATTAAGTATATAATATTTGATATTTTGTGTGAATGAAGTGTCTTGAAATTTAGTTTTGGATGATGTTATAGCACCCCAAAGAGTCGTTTAAAGGGGGTGCAGGGCATTGGAGAAGGCCAGCTACAGGTTTCGTTGCTTAGAAGAACGATGCTGGAACAAATTGCTAATAAAAAAAATTCTAGGCTTACAAATGGAATAGCAACGGATTAGCAACGGACTGCATGTATTAGCAACGGACTGCATGTATTCCATTGCTAACCCGTTTCTAATTAGAAACATAATTCAAACAAGTAGTACATGTTATGGGTTTATAAGATGAATTTCGTTTCTATTCCATTGCTAATTAGCAACGGAATAGCAACGGAAAATATGAATTCCATTTCTATTATGTTGCTAATGAGCAACGGAATAGGAACATAAAAATTAGCAATGGAATAGTAATGGAATTCGTCTCATAAATGGTTTTTTAGTATTATTTTCATCTCTAATTCATTTATATTCCGTCTCTAAATAGAAACGGAAATAAATTTTTGTTGCTAAATATTTAGCAACAACGATTTTACAAATGAATTTTATTTCGTTTCTAATCCGTTTCTGATAGTATTTTCATTGGTTTTTAGTTGCTAATCCGTTCCTTTTTCGTTGTTATTCCTTTTCTAATTTGTTACTAAATCTCTATTTTTTGTAGTGTCTATAAGCTAAAAACCACACAATGAAGCTGTGTCACGGTGGCGGCGTCGTGACTTAACACACTCGGTGTCGGGGTATTAGTGACAACACAAACTTTGCAAAAAATTAGAAAGTGAAGCTCTAATTTAGGTTAAATTGTAATTTATGGTTTCTAATTGTTATTAGGAAGTATAAATATGTATTAGAATGTGGTAAACAAATGGGAGCCACCCACATAAAAAGAGATTAGCCTCCATTAATTTAGCATTGACTTTGAGTATTAAGGAGTTTTTATTGGAGAAACATTGAAGACTCCGCATTTGCAATCAATATTTGGTTTCATTGATTAATTCAAGGTACTTTTATATTAATCTTTATTTTGCAATGAAGTATATATTGAATTGTGATGTATGTGTTTCAATAAATAGCGAGTAGTCTATTTATCGTAGGGATCAATTGATCATATAGTATGAATGTTATGCTTTGAAATAGGAATAAAAAATGATAGTAAATAATGCAATGGTTAAATTTTGAACCGATTTTGGCCGTAATGCTTTAGGCATCTTGATCACGTGCTTAATGAACTTAGGCTTTAGGAGTTATCATGGTCATTGAAGCATCTAATTCAGACATGAATGGTACAACAGTAAAGTACATAACATCGAGTGATAGTTGTTGATTAAGGAGGCACGGATAGCAAACTTAGTCGGTTATGAATCTAATGATTTGAGAATTAAAGCAATGTGGAACTTATGTTATTCACACCGATAGATGGAGTTCTAGTTTGCACAGTAGAATCTTCTTCGTCATGATAGTGAGTTGAAGTGGATTTGAAAGAAATTTGTCTATTCTAAATAGATATTGCATAAAACATATTGAAATGTACACATAAATACAAAGCATAGTATTAAATTACCTAAGTGAAGTTGTGAACTAAGATATCATTAATATAATAGTTCAATTAAAGTTTAAAGTGATTTGTTAGAATAGTTTAGTTTAGTGTAAAATCAATTAAAAGAATTAAAAGAGCCCCTTAGCGATAGTTCAAGTTAAGTAGGTGATATACAACAAGTGTAAAAATCTTTCCCGATGACGATATATGTGATCAACGTAAGTTGATTGCACTATTACTACAAGCGAGCCATTATACTTGCGGCGCATATTAGATATTATGGAGGTATTTATATATGATTTTTCTGTATTTGTGGCTCCTTTCAATCTATGCTTGCAAATCTTGGTTTTGGTATTAAAAAGATGTCGAGACACAAACTTGGTACTCAACTGGAAAAAGTGTCATTTCATGGTTAGAGAAGGAATTGTTTTAGGACATAGAGTTTCTACTCATGGATTAGAGGTTGATAGAGCAAAGTTAACGCCATTTGAGAAACTTCTTATATCTAAAAACATTAGATACATGAGGAGTTTTTTAGAGCATGCGGGTTTCTACAGAAAGTTTATTAAGGATTTTTCAAAAATCAATAAATCATTATGCACTTTGTTGGAAAAAGATGTTCCATTTAAAATGAGTTCGACATGCGTACAAGTATTTGAGACCTTGAAAGTAGCTTTGATTTCGGCACCAATAGTGGTAGTATCAGATATGGATTCTACGTTTGAAATAATGTGCAATGTAAGTGATTACACAGTAGGAGCAGTGTTAGGCCAATAAAGAGATAGAATGTTTAGATCTATATACTACACAAGTAGAACACCGGATCAGGCACAACAAAACTATAATATCACAGAAAATGTGCTACCGGCAGTGGTGTTTCCGTATGACAAGTTTAGAGCCTACATAGTAGGGTCTAAAATCACAGCGTATACTGATCATGCATCAATCCACTACTTTTTTGCAATGAAATTTGTCAAACCAAGGTTGATTAGATGGGTGTTACTATTGCAAGAGTTTGAATTAGAAATCAAAGATAAGAAAAGAATCGAAAATTTGGTTGCAGACTATCTATTTATGTTACCTCATAAAGAAGGTGATACATGGAACCCGATAACCGAAGTATTTGTGGATGAGCACTTATTTTAAACCTTCGATCTGCAAATAGAGTTTGACTCGGACTAAATGAGCGAAAATATGTTAGATTAATGATGTTAAATTAAGCACCACCGGGAGGCAACGTAGGGGTTTTAAATTTTAAGTTTTAAATTTCGGCAAGTAGTTAATTATTTAGTTTAGTTAATTACAATTTAAACGTTATAGTTCTAACTTTGGAAAATTTTGTGTCAAATGTGCAGGAAAGACAATTTTTTGAATGATAATTCATAGGAATGGATAAGCCTTAAGAATTATGTCAATACTCATGCAACATCAAGGAGTTACATTTAGGATATCTTGTTGTATTTAGTTAGTTATTAAAGATTTGCATGTTTATTTTATGTTTATATATTGTGTTATTATATATGTTAGTGTGTTTTGGTGTTTTTATGTTTCAAACTTACTTTTGAACCTTGAAGACAAGGTTTGCTTTAAGTTTGGAGGCGTCAACACTACATTACACTATGGGAAGTGGTAAGATAAGCCGAGAAATAAGGATAAACACTGCATGTACAATCTTTTAAATTTTATTTTGAAGAAGTTAAGGAGGATAGCATGGTGGCGTATAAAGTTTTCTTCACCCATTACACGTTAACGATGATACAAACCTTATCTTGGTCTATGTCCGCCTCCCATTCATTTTCTTCACCCATTACACGTTAACGATGATACAAACACACCGAATCTAACACCCTACAATACAAAAACCACATTATTGTTTCCTCCAAAATCAGTCAACTAAGTTCATTCAACCACAAAAAAGAGAAATAACATACTTACAATTTCCAAAAGCCTCATTCGATCGACAAACACGCACTCCGGCCGCGAGGGATTGATTGGACTTGTGAAAATTTTGGAGGATTGAAGGTGGGGGCGTGCGAGCATGAAGATGTTTAGTTACGTAAATGAATCAGTTGGGTAGGGAGGGCAGTTTTGACATTTCCTTATTACCCCCCAATTTTTACAACATTTTGTTGGATGCCCTTATCATTGTGTGAGGTACGTATAGCCGCACTCAAAAAATAAGGAAGTGGCTAAAAAGACCCCTGTTTTTGCTTAAAAGATCTCGTTTTGAGTTTTTATTTCATCGTACCCCACTTTTTACTTAGTATATCCAATTTTTTTTCTCAAAATTTCAAAAATACTCTTATTGTACCCTATTACCCTCACCCTCATCCTCATCCCAACTCCCCCTTTGAAGAGGCATCAAATATAAAGGGCCGTTGGACACACAGAACCGACACCGCTAAAGAGGTCTCGATTGGATTCCTCCATCACCCATTGAAACATAGTTCTTTTTGCGGTTTTGGTTGAAGTCGACCGTTACCTTTTTAGAGGTGTCGGCCCTGTGTGACCGACACCCGCGGGGCAACAAGAACGAACACAAAAACTCAAAACTTCTAAAAATATTGCATGAAAATGGTTAAAAAATAGTGGGTTTTGCTCATAATCGCTTAATATCTTCGATTCCATCGAATTTTTGCCAAAACTGCAAGATTCAACCCCTAAATTGAAGCCCCAAACCCAACAACAATCGCACAAACATTTTGACTCAAAAAAACCAAAAAAACTTTGAAATCGACACTGAAAGAGATGAGGAATGCACCCACGGCGTCGAATCGAAATGGTTCTGTTTGAACTTCGTTAGATTTGGGTTGATAGTGAGAATACAATTTAGAAGAGGGGTGATTAGGGAGCGGGTGAGATACGAGTAAGTAAAAACTCTTTTATATGAATGGGTAGTTGGATAATTTTAATGAGGTGGAGTCCTCTAAGCAAAAAATTGGATACATTTAGCCACTCGCAAAAATAAATATAAAAATCAGTTTCACAACACAAAACAAAAGAGGGCCGCTAAGGGCACCCCACCTATTAATGAAGGCACCCAGTTAATATGGGCACAAATCGATTTACCCGGTGCACCCAAAAATTAAACCTAAAATACCCAAAATACCCCTCGTGCAAAAAACCCTCACACCCCACCACCCCCACCACCACCTTCACCGAACCCTGAGCACCCCACCACCGCCACCACCACCTTCAACGAACCCTGAGCACCCCACTACCTTCACCGAACTGTTGTGCAAGAACCCATTTGGTTTGAACCGACCAGTGAGAGGAATCCCCGAAATCGTGTTTCCCGTGTCTCGCCTTGTGTTTCTCCTTCGGTTTACGGCTTTTTTGCGTTCGTAGGGTCGTGGTGTGAGCGGTTTCGTCTCCAAGTTAGGGTTCGGTTGAATAGTTAAAGAAATGGGAATTCGCGGTTCTCGGCCACACAGGCCAGAGACTGTGCTAACTGTCTCGGCCTCGCATGGCCGAGACAGAAGTTACATTTTTGAGAACTCGAAGTCTCGGCCATAAAGCCGAAAGAGTTCTGTGTCTCGGTTACGCATGGCCGAGAGTACTCTAGTTCTCTCGGCGAGACATGACGAGAGCTACAATTAGTGGTAGGTAATGTGGTGTCGGTGGTGTACAACCGAGAATGTGCTCATACTCTCGGTTGTACACCGGCGTACCATACCGTGACCTAAGTACACCTCTCGGTCCTTTAGACCGAGACATCACCATACATCTCGGTCTGCGAGGCCGATACAATCGCGCACATCGACAGAAACTTCGGATAACCGCATAAAAAACACAATAAATTTGCAAAATTACCGTGAGTTCGACTTCCTCTTGCACAGTAGCAGTACAATCCTCTATTATATAGTGGAAACAAGTTCGGATTTGAAGAAATTACCAAACCCTATGTTGACAAACAAATCATCATTTTTACAGTTTTACACAACTAAAAAGTTCTAAAAAACCATCATATGGTTGTCAAACATTGTTACATCGCTGTTGGATGATGTCAATCCGCAAGAATCGATCAACGCTCGCCAAATGCAATGTGGCTTTGTGGTTCAACTTTGTGGTGGGGTGCCTTTTTTTCTTTGTCAAAATGATTTGTAAGGTTTGAATCAATATATATACAAGGGCAAAATGGTCTTTTCTACTTTTGCTGAAATTTTTACAAAAACTTTGGGTGCCTTCATTAAATGGTGGGGTGCCCTTAGCGGCCCTCAAACAAAAGGGGCATTATCCCATCTCAATCTAACGGTTCACAATGTCTAGCAACACTTCAATCGGGTGTATTGGATCACATTACATGTTTGTCGCAGTGAAAGCAAAAACTGCTCTCAATCGAGAGAGAGAGAGAGAGACAGAGACAGAGACAATCAACAATGGGTTCAGTTAGGGTTTTAAGAGCTGTCAATGGAAGCTCCCTCGTATGGAACACCAAGCTACGAAGTTCAACGGTTTGCGCTCGAGCTTTCTCTGCGAAGATGTCGCCGCCTTCGAAGGCAGTGGTGTACGAGCAGCACGGATCGCCTGATCAAGTCGTCAGGTTCGTCTGATCAGCAAATTGAATCGCTACTTTATATCATCACATTAGATGTTTCGATTTGTGTGAAAAAATATTCTGTGTTGTCCAATGTGCAGAATGGTTGATTTTCCGCCAGTTGAAATCAGAGAGAAGGATGTGTGCGTGAAGATGCTCGCTGCTCCAATCAATCCCTCCGATATCAATAGGATTGAAGGTTGGAATGTTTCGCCTTTTCGATTTGCCGAGTTTGTTTCCACTCTTTGAATGTGTGTATGTTTGATAACCATGAGGTTTTCGTACCTGTTTCAGCTCCTCCTTACTTTGGTTCGACTAATTCATATGGGAGTCAGTCAGGTGCCTCAGTCCTGTAACACTTAGGGAAACCAAGAGAATATAATGTATTGAACTCATGACACCTGCTTTTGTCAGAGCTTTAGTGCTCTTTTCTTTGCCGCTCCACCACTCCCCCTTGGGGGATTGTACGTGTGTGTTTTGATTATATAGAAAATCCTGATTGATGAACAACATAGTCCACAGTCCACCTAATTCATCTGTAAACGGTTATACAAGCGGAGGTTTGCTCATAACTAATTTGTCCTAATTGTGTTGATTTTGCGCGAGTTTATTGCGACTTAACTCGAACACTCATTTCATGGTTCAACCTATATTTGGATTGTAGCTAATTTGAGTCAATGTGGCATCAAGCTTTATTAATCCTCTTTCGAAAGAAGATTATATTTTGAGGAGAGGGTTGCACATAACTTACACATCCTAATTATGGCAACTTCATACAGGTCACATTGGGTTTATTCAAAGTTTTAACATTCATTTCATGAGTTCAACCTATATTTGGATTCTAAAAGCAGCCTATTTGAGTCAATGTTCACTTTGAGCTTTGTTAATCCTCATATGGATGAAGATTTTATGTTCTAGCTTTTTCTGGCCACCTCCATTCCTCAAAATAAAGTCGCAATTACTTTTAAGATGAAAAAGAACTGGTGTTCTTTAGTACATTTCCTGATAATGTTCAAGACATAAAAATGGTTTGGTTTAATTAGTTCTATTGTTATAAATTTAAATGTTGCTTCGACTAGTTTCTTTATTACTTGTCCATGAGTTTTTTGATTGTAGGTGTTTATCCGGTAAAACCTCCTGTGCCCGCTGTTGGAGGATACGAGGGAGTTGGTGAAGTACAATCAGTGGGGTCTGCGGTGACAGGTTTAACTCCTGGTGATTGGGTCATACCATCTCCTCCTTCTTTTGGTATTTTCTTTACCGTGTGTTACACTCTTTTTTTGGTTTACTCGCTAGTCTCTACTTTTCTTGTGCTTGTTTTTTCCGTCCTAACGATTTCTGCCACTCTAAAATCATTTTTGTCGTTTGTGTTCCTCCTGATTGTCTCGTCAATGATGAAGTATATGCTGCTGCATAGGAACATGGCAGACTTACATTGTAAAGGAGGAGAATGTTTGGCATAAAATTAACAAAAATGTCCCAATTGAATATGCCGCCACGGTCACTGTCAATCCCTTGACAGCTTTGCGTATGCTTGAAGATTTTGTTGATCTGAATTCAGGTAGTGGATATTTGATATTTGCTGTACCTAATTGCTGCATATTTCAGTTTCTTCTGTTAAAATTAATTGTGTTTCTCTGATCAGTTTGTAAAATGATCAGGGGACGCTGTCGTGCAAAATGGAGCTACAAGTATTGTTGGCCAGTGCATTATTCAGCTCGCACAAATTCGAGGCCTTCATAGCATCAATGTTATCAGAGACAGGTGGAATAAGCTTTTACATTTGAGTATAGGTTTGTGGAATCACAGTATTTTTAGTGGCAAAGTAACTTTGGTTCCTCCTTTTTGGCATGTGGCCAAGTTTTTCTTCAATAGGTTTTTATGGATGACTATGCTAACGTTGTTGAAGTATGAAAGTTCAAATTCGTAATTTTAATTGATTGGGTTGTGCCTTTTTCTAAAAAGTTAACTTGTGGCGTGGCCTTTTCCTTACATTATGTAGGGTGCATATTGCATATTGAGAACCTTGAAACTTATTCAAGACTTTTCTACTCCTATCTATTCAACTCCCTTGGCATTCAATTGTTGGGGCTTTTTAATTGAGATTGTTGCTTCTAAGACGGATCACGACACTTTAGAAGTTGTAGTGGAGATAAATACAATTGCATCATCTGTTGCTTAGGAATTTAGAGGTTTGCTATGATCAATATTTGCAGTAGCCAGTAGGTGTGATACATGATTGAAATATCCTAGTTAGGCTAAAAGGAAAATAAAATAAAAATAAAGACCATAATTAGGCTAGCTATGCTTTATAGAAGTGAATGTTGGGCGGTAAAGAAACAACACATAAAATGAGTGTACTAAAATTGAGGATGCATAGGTGGATGCATGGTAGAACTTATAAAGATAGAAAGAAATACAGTCATAGATTCAAAGAAAAGTACAAGTACTATCAATCAATCAAAAATGAGGAAAAGATGGTTACGGTGGTTTGAAAACATCTAAAAGCAGCCGTCAAAGCCCCAATTAAAAAACTCGATATAGTAGAAACTAAAGAAATTCTATGGTATAGGGGTAGACCTACGATATCCTAGGATGCATTGACTAGAAAAGATTTAAAGGATTTTGGAAGCATGCCATGAAGGGCATTGAATCAAGAAGAGTGGAAGAGTTTGATCCATGTAGACCCCAACTAATTTGCAATCGAAGCTTTATTGTTGTTTGTGCTATGACCACTATAGCTCCAAGAGGTTGTCAGTGTCATTTAGTCATACGACTCATACCAAGAGATAATATATCTAGACTTAGGAAGTAAAGTGACTCACGAATACTTGTAAACCTCAGGTTACATACTTATTCGGGGTAATTCAAAAAGGAATGCTGGTTTTCTTTAATATTCAACAAATAGGGATAGTTTCTTTAAAATTACAAAAGTAATGTATTGTGTGTTTTGAAAAGGCGTCATTGAGTGAAACCCATGTATGAGTGACGCCTTTTCAAAAACCATAATTGGATTCCATGTATGAACGACACTTTTTCAAAAGGAGTAATGCATTGGATATATAAATTACTCCTTTTGAGAAAGAGTTATTTGTTCAAAATATTAAGTGTATGGTTAATTCCTTTTCAAATGAGTAATTCATTTTAAGGAAAATCAATGCAATCCCTAGCCCCCAACGTCATAAATACTACTCATACATCAACTCTAACAACAATGAAACCCACCTAGGTGTGTGTGCCATCTCCATAGTTTGAGATCCACAATCCTCTTTTTTGGTTTTTTTAAGCATATTCCTAATGTAATTAGAATGCTGCTGCTTATAAAAAAATGTATTTAAATTACCAATTTATGGTAGCTATTTTATGGTTCTTATGGTTTTTTTATTTATTCGATTTTAATCGATTTATATTAGCTATTTTGCTCAACTTATTCAACTATTCCAATGGTTTCCAGCTATTTTTTATCCTATAAAAATGATAAAGTACAAATATTAATTTTTTTTACTAAAAAAGCACAAACGTTAATTAGCTAAAGTAAACACTAATTAGAATTCTATTTAGCTACAAACACTATAACACTAATTATAATTGGCTAAACCGAATCCAATTGTAATAGGATTATATTTAAATAATTATTCAATTCTAAACAACGACAACAACAACAACAACAAAAAAATTAATTGAGATCGGCTACATGGATCAAACTTTTCCATTGTGTTTGATTATAAATTGATAGAATGAACAACTGCTACTATTATCATACAATGACAATTTTCAAATTCATCACATTATTTAGAATTTAAATATTTTAAGTTGAGTAGTACAATTTTTTGTGTTATATACTTTAAGCCCTCTAATGTAGAAATCTTAGTCAAGAGTTTTAATCAAGGAGGTGACACTACAACAACAACAACAACAACAACAACAACAACAACAACAACAACAACAACAACAACAACAAAAATAGCCTCAGTTCCAAATTAATTGAGGTAGGCCACATGGATCGAGCTCTTCCATTGTGCTCAATTAAGTGCAATATGTGTTCGATCCATTTAATGAAGAGTGACAAAAGTTTTACGATGGTCGTCAACCTATCACAACCCTCCTCCATTTTTCAAGAATGAAAAATGTGTTTGGAGCATCCCTCCCATATTTTTCGGGTATGAAAAATGGGTTTGGGACCTCCATTATCCATTTTTCGGTATAGAAAATGGGCGTCAGAGCCCTCCTTTATCCGGAGGTGACACATACTACATACTAATTGGTTTATTTTTTTCAATTTTACTTTTTACAAATGTATATATAAAGGATGATGTCACAATATATTTTTTTGATTTATAATTTATTGGGAAAAAATATCGTTGAATGTTGTAAATGGTAGCGGTGCGCCCATGACATGGGTATTTTTATGATTCCCATAGTAATAGTAGCCATATCATATATATATATATATAGTACTACTACCATAGGAACCACATTTACAACCATTGGATTCTAATCCAACTCATTAATCTGAGTCATAAACACATAACACATTTAATGCACAACACATTTTGAGGGGTTCTCATGACATGGGTATATATTGGGCTCCATCGTAGAATTTCCCCTATATATATATCGCCATTGCAAGAATGGTGCATTCACTGAATACACCTTTCGTTTAAGGGTCTGATTGACTCATTTACACGAATGACACATTCAGGGAATGCGCCACTCGTGTAAATGATGTGGTTGTGTTGACTGAAGTGGCTACGTGGATATGAATGCGCATTTTCAAAACACAAAATACTCTAATTAACGAATAAAAAGACAATCTATAGTATTTTAGGAATTTAAAAGTAAATAGACAGCACAGCTATAATTTTTTCTTAGTTATTCATCTCTAGATAAATTCTCAATTATGTTTGAAGCTTCATTGAGCAAGTTGTAAGTGAGAGAGGCAAAATATGCTTACATTGTCATTGCTGCATACACCTGTGAGTTGTTGTCCTTATTGAGGCTAGGTGGTTTGTTAGGTTTAGGTAATGTTTTCAATACATCGAGGCAGTGTTAGGTGATTTAGCCACACCTAGTTGAGGTAGGGCCTAGGCAAGCGAAAAAATATTTAGTTAGACCTTCTTAAGAAATAATTTATTTATTTAGAGACCCCTCAACAGTAAGGGGCATACTTTCTCACCTAGACATTTTCACCACCATATTTTCAACTCCACACTTTTTCACTCATTTTGAAATAAAAAAATATTTTCAAAAAAAAAATAATATTTTCAAGAAAATAAATAAATAAAATAATATTTTTAATAAATTGTTTTTTAATAATTATTTTCAAGCTTACCACTTGCCTTATTAAGGGCTAGGCGGTGGAAACCCTCAAAGGCCTAAGGTGGCACTGGGTTTAGGGTTTATGGAATGATGCATCTCGTGTCTTGCTTTAGATTATGGGTGCAAATGGTGTTGCTTAATGAGTAATTTCTCCTTGTGTTTTAAAATTGTCAAGATCCCTTGATTTATGTAGGTTTTCTACTCCCATTGGCCTCGTAGGTTCTTTGAAAGGTTGATTTTAAGCTACTAATCTTGGATTCCCATGGAAAGATGACCTCTAAAAAGCTAACTTGCTCTTTTATGTCCCAGGAAAAGTGCTTTTCTGTTGTATAATCTACAAATATATATTCATATTTTGCATTGTCAAGAAAGTGAAATCTCAAGTGCGTGCTCGTCTTGGCTAATTTCTTCTCAAATTGGACTCAACGCAATTCGAGAAAGACTTTCCCGAAATACGTGTGATCAACTTTATGAACCTGCACTCTACACTCTACTCTATCTAGGGCTGTATCTTAGTCATTGCTAGTTTTTATCATTCTTAATGTTCTCTGTTTATAATAGTTTGGTCTACTTTTTCTTCTCTTGCTATAAAAAATCATCAATGGACTTATTACATAATTTTTCTGATTCATGCATCAATGTGGTTTTTATTGTGCATATTCAAACTATTTCAATAAGTTTTAATGGCATCTTTAATTAGGGATACATGAAACATGTCTCGAATAATTAGAGTTTAGCCTCCCATTTTAACATTGTCATTGTTATGCGTATTCAAACTTTAGTTTATTCGTTTCGTTTTGTTGCCTCTTGAATTGGTGGTTTGGTGGTTAGAAGATGATCATTCCTTTGAAGTGTGGAAATAGCTAAGCAATAGATAATTTGTGATAGAATTGTTTGATCATTGATAATGTGGATATGCGTTCAATTGTTATTGCATTCTAAACCAATAACTCTTAGTTTTTCCATGAGAAATTGGGATTGGAACAGTTTAATTGATTGTTGCAGGACTGAAGCAGAAGAAGTGAGAGAAAACCTTAAGAAACTTGGGGCCGACGAAGTGTACACAGAGAGTCAACTTGAAGTCAAGAATGTGAAAGGCTTCCTGGTATGGTCAATCATTTTTTGACAATGCGTTATACAACTGCAATTGCTACCTACTACCTATAAGAAGTGCAAAAAGGACAATAAATAAAATAATTATAAAGACTAGCTTTTTTTCCTAATTATTAGGCTTATTATTAATGGGTAAATAATCAGAATAGTGAATAATCCCAAACTTTATGTTTTTCCTCAAAAGAATACCCAACTTTAAACTTTCTCAAAAAATCCCAAACTTTGAGGTTTGTCTCAATTTTAGCCCAAATCCCTTTTTAGGACAAGTTAGTGCTAATGTGACAATTTTTTCTTGGTAATGTTAAGAGATTTTGCTAAATCATTTGAAAGGGGAGACGCTTTAAAAAATTAAAATCACAAATCTTAGTAAAAATCTCTTAAATTTGTTAAAAAAATTGTCATATGAGCACCAACAACAACAACAACAACAACATAGCCTCAGTCCCAAATTAACTGGGTTCAGCTACATGGATCAAACTTTTCCATTGTGCTCGATTAAGTGCAATTGATGGTGAGCTTTGCAAATCATATAAGCACCAAATTGTCTTAAAAATTGAGTTGGGCTAAAATTGAAACAAACCTGAAAGTTTAGGATTTTTTTGAGAAAACTTGAAGTTGGGAATCATTGAGTAAAAAATGCGAAGTTTGGGATTATTTTGACTATTTACCCCCATTAAATTCATGTTATTAATTTGGATTTATATATATATGAAATTTAGTTATTAATTTGAACTAAGAAATCAACACGTGCTCCACATGTGAGCACAATGTAGGACTTATTCCTTTTGTTTCTTGAGAAAGCAAGATTTCTTAACTTTGAAATTAATGAATCTTAAGTGAAGAAAAAATTAGAGAGAGGAGAGCACTTCACCTTTTCCACTTTAGACAGGATAAATAATTTAAGCGGCCATGTAAGAAAACATTAATTAATTAGCTGTAATTACGCTGTAAATAGCATGTATTTAGGCAATAGTATATTTAGATCCTTAATGCTAGGAATTAATAACCCCTGATTTTAGGATTTGATTTAGGTTGTATAAGCCTATATAAACAACTCCTCTAAATTAGTAAGAGAATGGTGTGAAGATTTCTTCATAATTGTTTCCTCAATTGTGTCTTTTATCTTTTATGGTAACAGAGAAGAAAGTGTTTCTTTAGACATAAAAAGAGATAAACATGTCGGGAAAAAGTGGAGAAATGCATTTGGAAGGAAGCTCTATCCCTCCTAAGTCCAGTTCTACCATAGTTTCTCCTACTATTGTTGAAAACTCTTCTATTACCCTCCAAATCACAACTCAAAAGTTGAACAAAAAAAATTACCTTCAATGGCCCCGATCAACTAATATGGTGATTCGTGGAAAGGGAAAATATAGTTATCTAGATGGATCGACCTCACGACCTCCTTTAGATGATCCTTCTTATGCAACATGGGACTCCAACAATTCTATTGTGATGGCATGGGTTATCTACTCAATGGAAGACACTATTGGAGATACGTACTTTTTCTGCACCACAACAAAAGAAATATGGGATGCTGTCAAATTGGCATACTCGGATTTCGAGAATTCCTCTCAACTATTTGAGTTGCGAAATAAGGTAAAAGACCTCCGTCAGAATAATCTGTCAGAATAATCTTGATGTTTCTCAGTATTTTAACATTTTGCGGAATCTTTGGCAAGAAGTGGATCTTTTCAATATTGTTCCTTGGAAAGATACCAAAGATGGTGAACTCTTCAGGAGGATGCGTGATAAGGATCGTGTCTACGATTTCCTTGCTGGTCTGAATAAAGAACTAGATGAAGTTCGCGGGCGATTGTTGGGTCGTAATCCTTTACCTTCAATTGAAGAGGTCTTTGCTGAGGTTTTTCGTGAAGAATATCAACGGTGTGTGATACTTGGTAATCCTTTAGATGTACCAGAATCATCTACTTTGGCTGCACAAAACTTTTTATCAAGTCAATCAACATTACTGAAGAAGACTCCTTGGTGACTGCCGTAAATCATTTCACACTCGAGATAGTTGTTGGGAGCTTCATGGAAAACCTGCTGATTGGGTGCCTAAGAAATTCATAAAAAGGAACTCTACTTTACAAAGTGTTTCCTCCAACACTCTTCCAGCTTCTGCTAATTTCTCGAAGGCACAACTGGATCACTTTTACAGTTTGCTTTCAGCCTCAGCAACCAACAGTTCCCTTATGACTAAGTCAGGTACTACTGAACAATCAATTTCCAAAAATCATGATTCAGATGAACAATGGATAGTGGACTCAGGTGCAACTGATCACATGATTGGTAATGCATGTTTTTTTTCAAACATATTTTCCATGTTCAAGCATGAGGAAAGTCCAAGTGGCTGATGGCAAATCTTTAGTAGTGGTTGGGACAGGGGCTGTTTAGATCAGCCCTGATATTCTATTAGAAAATGTGTTACATGTCCCTAGTCTATCCCATAATCTACTATCAATTTGCAAGTTAACAAATGATCTTGCATGTGTTCCTAATTTCTCAAAATCTGGTTGTGCATTTCAGGACTTGAAAACAGGGAAGATGATTGGCAGTGCTAGTATGTTCAACGAACTCTACTATCTTTGAGTTGTTTCTTTCACACCTCGTACATTAGGCCTCTCTTCGGTTTTTAGTGATAATCAACTTATGTTATTCCGTTATCGTCTAGGATACCCAAGTTTTGTCTACAAGAAACATTTGTTTCCTTCTCTATTTCGAAATAAAAGTTTATGTTTTCAATGTGATGTGCGTCAAATGGCTAAACATACAAGGACTTCTTTACCATTTTAAGCATATCGCCCCTCTAAACTTTTTACCTTGATCCATAGTGACATTTGGGGTCCCTCCCGTATTAATACTTTCACAACTCAAAGATGGTTAATCACTTTTATTGATGACCACACACGAGTGTCATGAGTATATCTCCTACTGCAAGTGTTTTTAAAATATTTTATCAGATGGTTAATACCCAATTCAATGAACGAATGAAAATTCTTCGAACTGACAATGGTACAGAGTATTTTAATTCAATTCTTGGAGAGTTCTTTTGAAACAATGGGATTTTACATCAAAGCTCATATATTGACACTCCTAAACAAAATGGTATAGCTGAACGAAAAAATCGTCATTTACTTGCAGTGGCCAGGTCTCTATTATTCACTACAAATGTTTCAAAATATTTTTGGGGGTTGCAATCCTTACTGCATGCTATTTAATAAACATAATGCCAACAAATGTTCTTAACTTCAAAACTCCACTTGCCTATTTCTCCACAATGTTCCCCAATTATAGAACTTTCTCCTCTCTTGAACGTGTATTTTGGTGTGTGTCATTTTTTAATACACCTAGCCAAGGTCGATCCAAACTTGATCCTAGATCTCACAAATGTGTCTTCCTTGGTTATTCGGCATCAAAGAAGGGATACCGATGCTACAGCCCTGAAAAAAGAAAATATTTCACAACCATTTATGTGACATTCTATGAAAATTAGGCCTATTTCACTCCTAATTTGTCTAAGGGGGAGATATCAAGTGACCAACATTACCTAAAATATCAAAATCCTTCCTTAAATGGTTTGGATTTGAGAGATTCAAATCTGGATATTTATTCAAGCCACAAAAGGCAGATTTTTGGGAATTTTTTTGGGATCCTTGTCCTTCAATTATGATATCTTCTAAAGGAAACACAAATTTAAAATCTCAATCAGTTAAGGAAACAAATGAGTCACCTGCTTTTGAAAATCTAGAGTCCAATTCTGTCCAAGAGAAGTCAACCACTAACGAGCCAATAAATCTTTCCTCTAATCTCAACACTCCAACATAGTCCCAAAATATTTCTAAAGCCAAAGAACTTCTTACTTATTCTCGTAAGAAACAACTAAAGCCGGTGGAGGAAGTTGAACCTACTCCCTCCCAAGAGTCCAACTCGGAATCAAGTTCAGAAAATGATGACTTAGATGTCCTTATTGCTCTAAGGAAAGGAGTCCGATTACGCACAAACCATCCAATCTCTAAAGTTACTGCTTACAGCCACCTTTCTAAACAAATGAAGACATTCATAGCCAACATGTTTGGGGTGGAAATTCCAAAAACAATAACTGTAGCCATGCAAAAATCGGAATGGAAGGCAACCATAAGAAACTCATGCTTTAAAAGGAATGGAACTTGGGAGATAATTGAGAGACCAAGAGATAAAACTACAGTTGGTTGTAAATGGGTTTTCACAGTCAAATACAATTTTGATGGGTCTTTACGAAGGTATAAGGCCAGACTCGTTGCTAAAGGATACACTCAGACCTATAGGGTTGACTACTAAGCAAGGAACCAAAATTCGATAAAATTAGCTGAAGTTTATGTGAAGTTGAAGGGATCAAAACGAAGTTCACGGGTAGTTTAAAAATTACAAAACTTTTTCGGAGTTTATGTCAAAAATCGATAGCATTGATACAAATTGATATGGATTGCTAAAAACTAGAGAAATTGCAAACTTTTCGGTAAAAAAAATCAAATAAGTGTGTAGGAGACGAAAGGGTTGAGGGTTGTAATTGATGGTGGCTTTTGGGGGTTATTGAGAATTTGAAAGTGACTCACTTTTGTACACACATCTCTACACCGATCATGTGATCCTTTGATTTTACATCAAGATTCAATGTATGCAGCGAGATCCACTTTTGCACACACATCTCTACAACGCTTTGTAGTTTTTTTAATCGATGCATAATGTCAAAAGTGAATATTTTCTTTTGCTTTAAATACCGACCCATATAAAAAGCATGTTTCATAATTTAATTTTAGTTATGTGAATGTGCAATTAATAAATGGTTAGAGAATCTAAGTGTAATTATTATCACCGAAAAGTGATCTATCATTCACAGTATGCACTAGTGTCAATAAAATTGATTTGAAACCATTAAATTGTAATTTTTTTTAGGTATAAATGCATAATTGTGCTTTTTTTGACATCCCATAAGCCGAGTTTTAATTTGTTGACCATTTAAATAAAAATTTCTTAAACTTCTCTAAGTTAGCGAATTTTTACCAAAATTCTCCACGTCGAATTAAAGTTTTCCGAATTAATTTCGATTATCAAGAGGGCGAATTATAGGCGAAACTGAAGTTTCGATCCTTGCTACCAAGAAACGTTTGCACGTGTAGCAAAAATAAACACTATACGGGTTCTCTTATCATGGCTGCCAACTTGGATCGGCCATTATATCAACTAGATGTAAAGAATCCTTTCTGAATGGTGAACTTGGAGAAGAAGTGTTTGTGGAACTTCCCCCGGATTTGAACAAGGTTGTATTGGAATGGTATGCAAGCTACGAAAGTCTTTGTACGGGCTAAAACAATCTCCTCGTGCATGGTTTGATAGGTTCATGAAGGCAATTAAGAAACAACAATATGTGCAAGCACGATCTGATCACACCTTATTTTTTCGACATAAAGAAGGTAAGATAACTATTCTAATCGTGTATGTAGATGATATTGTTCTTACAGAGGATGACTTGGAGGATATGGCATGAGTAAAAAGATGATTAGCTGTAGAATTTGAGATGAAAGATTTGGGGAAACTTAGATATTTTTTAGGGATGGAAGTTGCAAGAAGTAATGCAGGAATTTTAGTCTCTCAAAGAAAATATGTGCTCGACCTATTGCAATAAACTGGTATGTTAGGCTGTAAACCAGCTGAAACTCCCATGGATCCTAATTTGAGGTTAGGTAATTCAACCACGAGCAATCCGGTAGCTCGAGGAAGGTTTCAAAGGTTGGTGGGTAAGCTGATTTATCTATCACATACCAGACCAGAAATTGCTTTTGCTGTAAGCTGCATTAGTCAATTCATGCATGCTCCAACATAGGAACTTATGACAGCTGCAAATAGAGTACTAAGGTATCTTAAAGGAACTCCGGGTAGAGGATTATTTTTTAAAAAGACCTCTAACGGTGGCGTTGATGCATTTACAGACGCAGATTGGGCAGGATCTGTAATTGATAGACGATCAACCTCGGGGTATTGTTCCTTTGCTTGGGGTAACTTGGTTACTTGGAGGAGTAAAAAACAAGCGGTAGTGGCGAGAAGTAGTGCAGAAGCAGAATTACGATCACTTGCTCATGGTTTATGTGAAATATTGTGGCTAAGGAATTTACTTATGGAACTTCAGATGCTAGTACAAGACTCATTAAAACTATTTTGCGACAACAAAGCAGCAATCAACATAGCTTATAACCCCGTTCATCATGATAGAACCAAGCATATTGAGGTAGATCGCCATTTTATCAAAGAAAAAGTTGAAGATGGAACCATATGCATTGAGGGGGAGTGTAAGAAAACATTAATTAATTTACTATAATTACGCTGTAAATAGCATGTATTTAGGCAACTATGTATTTAGGCAATAGTATATTTAGATCCTTAATGCTAGGAATTAATATCCCTTGATTGTAGGATCTAATTTAGGTTGTATAAGCCTATATAAACAACTCCTCTATAATCAGTAAGAAAATGTTGTGAAGATTTCTTCATATTGGTTTCCTCAATTCTCTTTTATCTTTTAGGCTGTATAATCATCGTGCAAAATTGAAGTGAGTACATATCAATATTTTTGTTGAAGACATTGTTTTTATGTGCTATAAACTACACATAATAAAAGGAGATAAAGTAACTCCAAAAAGGAAAAAATAGCCGTCCTTGCTTTCTAATTGGAAACCGATACATAGACTTGATAGTTACTTTTTATTAAGAAAAGTTATCACCTCATTAAAAAAAGTTGAAAATGGAAAAATAAGATAATGCAAACAAAAAGAAAATGTGGGCAATAAAGGTGCAATAATCCTCAAATAAGCCAGGCAAAAAATATTGGTAATTAACTTCATTAATAAGAATGACGCCCAAGCTTGTGGTTTAACTTTGGCTGGTTCTATTAGCTTAGAAAAAAAAAAAAAAAAACAAAAACAAACTTTGGCTAGTTCTTTTAAGTAAATACTCAATGAGCACATCATTTTTTTATTTTGATGATCGAGGACATTCGAGCCACCACCGTTGATTCCGGACTGATGGTGGACTCAACTAATCCCTTGGCACCGAGGAACCCATGAAAGAAATTGGAGGGGGACAGGTGTGGGTAGGTTTCGAACTCAACACATTTGCCTTAGTTAGCGTATTAGAAAACGTAACTTACCACTCTACCAACGACCCTAGGGGCAATGAGCACATCATTTTTTAAATAAATGAGTACATGGTGAGTATAATCTACCCAATTCCATTAATTTTAGAAAGAAAAAAAAAGATAGCTTCAACTCTCAAAACCTTCAATAACAATCGTGTTCCCTCTCTAGAACACAATTCTTCAATTTAATAATCACTCTCATTCTCCTTGTCGCTCAAATTGATTATGCAAATTCTTATCAACCAAGCCAATTTGCTCACCCTCTTTAGTACTTTGGAAAAAAAAAATAGTAAATATAAAAGAGACGCTAAACTTTGGGCTATGGGATAGTAGAGAGACACATAAGATAGATAAAAACTAAGAGTAAAAGGTTTCACTACTATTGTAAATGTTTGAAATTAAAAAGAGAGTAAACAAAGATGAACAAAAGAAAAAGATGAAAAGAAGAGTGCTTTCTTCTATAATACGCTTGTGCTATTTCACTATTAAAGAATTTGTACAACCAATGCTTTCTATAGACAAAGTAGAATTTATACATGTACACATATCTTAATGTAATGAATCTAACCATTTACCACACCATGAGATGGGTGATCATCATTTGAAGGCATTCCCTTTAAATCAATGTACCTAGGGTGCTTCCCCTATTTGTCATGCATTTGAACTAGAACACTTAATAAATTACGCCCAACCTTTTCCTCTTTTTTCGGGCTTGGACCGACAACATATGCTTTACATCAGCAAAGTTAAAAATTGGTTAGTACTAATTGACATTAACATTTGCACTTCTTTAAAATATATATCTTTACCTATAGCTATGGTGTTAATGACAAGGTTAAATGTTGTTAATTGGGTGTCTAAGGTGAGCACTTAGTGATACGACCCCAATCAATAAGAGACTTGGGGGATAACCAATGCAACACTAGAAGTGTGAGCAAGGTTTGAAACTTCGACTTCGCCTATGACTTCGCTCCCTTAAAATTCGGAATTAATTCGATGAAGTTAACTTTGACGATGGAAGTTTAACAAAAATTCTCTGGTGTACGGAAGTTTATGGAATTTCACTTTAAATGCTAGAAAACTCAAGTTTCTTCGTAGAGATGCTAGAATTATGTTTTATTCGAATTTAGCCGAAGTTTAAGTATATTTCTAGCATAGTCGAAGTTTCAGTTGAAGTTTGCTCAACTTCCACGAAACATAACAATTTTATTTCATGTTTTATTAACTTTCATCGATGTTTTCGAAGTTCCGTCGAAGTTAGTTGAAGTTGAGTCGAAGTTTTGCAATTTTTCTACTGCCTATGAACTTCGCTTCGCTTCGCTTCGCTCACCTCAAAATCAACAAACTTCGCCCGAATGTGGCCGAAGTTTGTCGATTTTTTAAACCTTGAGTGTGAGTGAGTTTGTTGAGTCTTTTGGGAGGGAAGATGAATGTTTATGTGTTCATTTGGGGGGAAACTGAGAAGTTATGAATAAATTGTGGAGAGAAGAGATAGGTTTCCTGAAAATTGTAATTGAATTGGATTAACTCTTTTGAGTTTGGGCAGAGAGACAAGTCTCTTTGGGTTCTTGTAGTTTGTTCTCGTTGTTTTGATTACCAATTGAGCAATAAAATTCAAGAATCCTATCACTTAGGTGACCTAAAAATCGATTAGGATATATTTGTAAAAAAATGGAAACGTTAGTATAGTTGTGCCTACTATTTGTAGTTTCACATACAATGCTCAAAAAAAAGAATGATAAAGAAATGCGTGGTAAAACTAGTGATTATGTAATAAAAGAAAAAAATTTGCACGGTAAATAGAAACACATGTCTATATGTACAAAGGAAGAGAGAATTCTCTACATTCATGTTGCTTATGATATCAAGTCAATCTTATGCTTTATGATTATGTCTAGTCACAAATCACAATTGAGAAGGACATCAAGTTAGACCGCATTTTTGTGAAGGTACCTATTTTTCTATTTAATATTTTTAATTTTAGTTAAGATCTTTGTTTGACTTGTACACACACCTCGTGATGAAGTTACATATAACTGAACATGTTCTGGAAGATAAATTTTAGGATTTGGTGTAGTTTACCCATGTGATTTATTGATTGTCAAAACGAATGGTAATTTTTTAGGAAATTGTTTTCTAATGAAGTTAAAAGGTAGAATAACATTTTATGAATATTTGAGCAGTATGCGTGGTATGAAAACAATAGGTCCTTGAAATTGTCGTATTGCAATTTCTGCATCTATGACGTTTTTATGGAATACTCGACATATCAATCGTGTACCATTACACAACTCAATTTTCGGTTCAAGGTTTTTATTAGCATTATTTGGGCTCCTAGTGTTAGTGTTAATTTATGTGGGGGTAATCCCCTAGCGTTTGTTGTTGTTGTTGTTGTTGTTGTTGTTGTTGTTGTTGTTGTTGTTGTTGTAATCTAGTTGGGGATATGGAATTTAAAAATTCCTATTGTATAAGTGCAACTTGTCATCTTCGACACTTTCAAATGAATAGTAAGTTATTTGACTCATTGGGAACATTCATATAACTTTATTAGTTATTTGATCTACTTCATCATTTGTAGAAGTTAGTATTGCACTATTAGTTATATATTAGTCTCTAAAGAAGGAAATATATGTCTAATTAGATCTCTCGAAGATTTTTTTTTTCCATAGCAAGGTATTACTTTTTCTTCTGATAACCTAATTTTGTCATCCACAATAGTTTGTTCTTGTCCGTTCCTTATTCACAATATAAATTTTGCAAACAATCAATCATTTATTGCACGCATGTTTTGTTCTAAATAAAATATCTAGACATTTGGCCATAAATTTGATCTAATTAGCATATACGGTTTGAGCTCTAGTTCCATTCGGGACAACAGATAATACTTGTTGGAAATTCTCACCTAATATTATTAATTTCCCTCCAAAAGGATTATTTACACTAGTAATATCTTGCAATGTTCTATCTAATGCTTCAAAAGAATGTGCTAGTGACATAGTTGCTTTATCCCAAGTAATTACTTTAACTAACTGTAAGAAAGTTGCAAGGTGTGATTGTTTAGTAACATAATATGTTGACGTTGAATGTAAAAATATAGGTATTTTAAAACGGGAATGTGCAATGCAACCCCCAAGTAATGATGTAGCTGCTATTCTAGATAATGCGCATTGTGCATTCACGTTTTAAAATACCTATAGCTTTACATTCAACATCAACATGTTCTTTTTGTAAACAATCACATCTTGCAACTTTGTTACAGTTGGCTACAATAACTATTTGGGATTAAACTACTATGTGTCACCGGCATGCTTTTGAATCACTAGGTTGAATATCACAAGGTATTACTGATATAGATAATCCTTTTGGAAGGAAAATAATAATAATAGATGACGATTGTCAACAAGTACTACCCCATGTCTCTAATGAAACTAGAGCTCAAGTAATAGATGCCACTTTAATAGACCATTTTTCTGGCCAAATATGAAGATATTTCATTTAGAACAAAACATGTGTGCTTTTTTGCAAAATTTATATTACGAATAGGGAATGGACAAGAAAAAATTATTATGGATGACATGATTAAGTTATTAGAAGAAATATTAATACCTTGGCATGGAAAAAAAGTCTGTAAGAGATCTAATTAGACATATATTTTCAAATTTGAGACTACATCCAATAACAACAACATAGCCTCAGTCCCAAATTAACTGGGGTCGGCTACATGGATCAAACTTTTCCATTGTGCTCGATTAAGTGCAATACTAATTCTTGCAAATAATGGAGTAGACGAAATAACTAATGAAACTATACAAATGTTCCCAAGGAGTCAAATAACTTGCTATTCATTTGATAGTGTCGAAGAAGACAACTTGCATTTATACCAGCAAGAGTTTTTAAATTCCATATATCTTGGTAAAGTTAGGAGCTCGAAGAATGTTGTTAATAAATCTTGACCTGAAAATTGGGTTGTGTAATGGTTCATGATTGGTGTGTCGAGTATTCCATAGAAATGTCATAGATGCACAAATTGCAATAGGACAATTTCGAGGAACTATGATTTTCATACCTCTCAAACCTTTATAAAATGTGAATGTGTCTTTTTGCTTTATTCGGAAATGATTTTTTATAAAATTAGTATTCGTATTGCCAATCTATAAATCACATGGACAAACTATACAAAATGTTGGAATTTATCTTCTCGAAAATGTTTTTAGTCATGGTTTGTTACATGAAGCTTTTTCGCGAGGAGTGTGTGCAAATCAAACAAAAATCTTAATTAAAGTTTAAAAATTGAATATAAAAATAAGTATCTTCACAAAAAGTGTGGTCTAGCATGACGCCCTTCTCAATTGTGACTAAATAAACCTTACGCCATTCTCATACTTACTGGTATTTCAAAGTAAATTAAAATTTATTACAGTTTAAAAATTATTCCACGGAAGTCTTAATAATTTAGCGGAAGTCATTCATATAAAACCTAATAATGTGGAAAACCCGGTAACAAAGACCACACATATATATATATATATATATATATATATAGCAAAACGGCGATAAGTATATAGCAACATGTGTCTAGTTACCTATGCGCGTGTGTGTATATATATATAAGTCATACAACAAAACCAAAAACCTACATTAAAGGTAGCAGCTCTCCACTGGTTCAGAGGTAGTCGCTGATCTTCTCCTTGCCCAGTCTGCTACTCGATGGATATGCACCATTCGTTATAAAAAGGATGGTGAGTTCAGTAATGTAGAAAGTAACACGGAGAGACATTTATTCACATTTCCAAACACAACAAGAAAACATTTCACAATACATACATTCATTTTACATAATCATAACACATCACATAAGATTGATTTGATATCATAAGCAACATAATTGTAGATAATTACATCTCTTTTTTGTACATGTGTACATTGTATTTCTATATACCATGTAAAGCGGTGTTATTTTTTGTATTACATTGTCACTTATTATACTACGCATTTCCTTAGCTTTTTTTTTTCTTTTCTGAATATTGCAAATTATGGTAATATTGAAAATGATGTCACGCGTATAATTCAAGCTGGATGGAAGAAATGACGGAGTGCAACAGGGGTGATTTGTGATCGAAAAGTTCTTACTAAGTTAAAAGGAAAATTTTAGAAGACCGCAATTAGGCCAGCTATGCTCTATGAAAGTGAATGTTGGGTGGTAAAGCAACAACAATTACATAAAATGAATGTAGCATAAATGATGATGCTTAGGTGGGTGTGTGGTAAAACTCGTAAAAATAGAATAAGAAATATAGAAATTCAAATACAAGTAGGAGTAGCACCAATCGACACAAAGATTAGGGAAAGGCAGTTGCGGTGATTTGGTCACCTGTAAAGACGACCTACAAATGCCCTACTAGAAAATTTGACTCAATAGAAACTGTAGAAATTCAGCGATGTAGGGGTAGACTAAAATTAACATGGGACATTTATTAGGAGGGATTTGAATGGTTCGGAAAGCTCACCATCAATTGCACTTAATCGAGCGCAATGGAAGAGTTTGATCCACGTAGCCGACCCCAATTAATTTGGGACTGAGGGTATGTTGTTGTTATTGTTGTTGTTGTTGTTGTTGAATATTGCACGGCAAATTACGAATAGTAGACTAAAATATATTAATGTTTTCACTTTTTTTTATAAAGATACCCTAATCCATTTTTAGGTCATCTAAGCTCTCACATTAGACACCCAATTAAGAAAATTTAACCTTGCTATTAACACCATAGTCAAGGGTAAAGATATGTTTTAAAATTTTAGGAAGTGCAAATGTTAAAAAATTCTTGCCTATTAATACTAACCCCTTTTTAACTCCACTAATGGAAAGCATCCATTGCCGATCCTAAGCTTGGAAAAGGAGGGAAAAGGCTAGATACAATTTACTGAAGTAAGGTAGATTTATTTTTTCATCTTTTTGTTGTTCCTCTTTTGTTTATCCCCACTACTCCACAACCTAAAGTATAGCTTCTCTTTTATATTTATTACTAAATTCTTTTTCGGAGTATTTGAAGAAAGGTGTGCTATTGGCTTGGCATCAGTGTAAGCGATTCTTTTGGATTGAAGGAATTCATGAATTAAATCTAGATTTTACAGAAAACATCGTTCAAGAGACTAAAGTCGAACTTGCAATCTTTCACACTTGAGAACAAGCATTATTTGAAAGTAGGTTGTAATATACTACTGCAATTACTACCTATTACCTACAAGAGGCGTGACAAGTATAGTAAATAAAATAACCATAAAGACTCATTTAATTTCTGATTATTAGGTTTATTAATTCATAATTAATTTGGATGTATTATATATATATACACATATGCAGTTAATAGGTGTAGGAATTTTACCAACCAAGTGAGTGTATGGCTCACTGGTTTGGTATGGGGTTACTTGAGTAAGAGGTCGGGAGTTCAAGCCTCATAGTGGACGAGATGTGGTTTCTTTCTTATCAAAAAAAAAAAAAAAGGTGTAGGAGTTTTAGTTATTAATTTGAGTATGCAAGAACTTAATTGATGTAGGAATTTCAGATATTAATTTGAATCAGTATGCAGTTATTAGTTTTAGTTTGTAACTTCCTTGTGGTGCAGGTGGTTGTAACTCACTTGTGTCTTGTGTATTTAAGTTAATGAGAATAAAGAGGAGGTGTGCACATTCTTCAAAAAGTTCAGATTTAGAGATTGTTGGTTCTCTTTAATAAGCCCATAATTTGTTTTCATCATAGGCAGACAAGGACAAAAAACCAAAACACCTTGCTCTCTCATTGATTACGACATAGTTCATACTAATAGACCCCAAACCTGAACCCAATCAAGATCATGTAGCACAATGATTGGCAGTCTGCTACTACGTGAGAAAAATACTTTTTACTTTTTTATTGCTGCCAATCTGCTGTTTTTGTAGACTTTGTTTCAGCTCATTTTGTATGAATGGATGTCATTTGGGATTATCAGCGGATTGTTGTTTGAAAAGTGTTTTTTTTATTGGCATGCAGGGTGATTTACCTGAACCTGTCCTTGGCTTTAATTGTGTTGGCGGAAACTCAGCATCTTTAGTCCTCAAATTCTTAAGGTGTTGCACACTTTATTTATCTTGCAAAGAGAAAGTATACATTAAATTTATTGTGTTGAGAAAAGAACTGAAGCTTATAATAGCTATTTTGCAGGCAGAGTGGGACTATGGTAACCTATGGTGGTATGTCCAAGAAGCCCATTGCAGTATCTACATCGTCTTTTATTTTTAAGGTAATCACTCTAGAACTTTTACCCTCTGCGGTCTATTTTTTTAAAAAGACATTTGATAGTTTCTCAGAAATCAATTGTCCCTCTATACTTTGGCCAACTTACAGAAAAGTATTTGCATGGGATCATAAGGATTAAAGGTTAAAGATCAAAACACTGTCTCCTCCGTTGTGTCGATAGCAATAAATATTTCGTAAGACATATTAATCATGGGAGCACCTTGCATTTCTTCACCCCATGTCAATCTGAGGTCTCCTTGTTGAGGCCTCATTCAAAAAACTGAGTGGCGCATATTCTTTTAACAAATTGCTGAATGGCGCTCAATAAGAATCTGTCTTTTCTGTGTTTGTCTATCTGCCTTGATCCATCATCTTGCTTTTCAGTTGTTCCGACATTTATTTAAGGAATTAATTAGGGACTGCTGGTTCCCTCATCTTCTTTGCACAATATTGAACTAACGACTATGTTATTGTTCTTCAGTAACAAATTGTGTCAAGGTCTATTACTAGTTTGCCATGCTCATATAAATACGACCACTGTGATGATGCAATTCCTCAAAAGTATTTTCCTTTTTGTTTATTTGGAAAGAAATTGGAGGTATGGGTAACATCTCCAATTTCTTGGGTGGATGGGCTAGATATTGGGAGAATGGGCTAGATATTATGATTTTGTTTTCATTGCATATTACATAGATTTTACTTTTGTAATTGTAAAAACTTTTTACTAATACAAAAGCCGTTTCCTATTAAAAAAAAAATGCAGTTCCTCATAATATATTGAGGCCAAAAATACTTGCAATGATGGGTAATACCTATGTGAGATTGAGAACTAATATTCCTCTACTAACCAATAAATAAAAACAAAAATATAAAACATGAAAAAGCACATGCACATGACAATCCCTTAGATCATGGACCTTCCTACCCATGCCATATTGTGCTTTAGACGGAAGAAAAATTGGGATGCATTAATTAGGAAGGATTTTAAGGACTATGAAAGCACACCATCAAGTGCATTAAAATGCGGATTGAAGTGAAAATGTTTGATCCATATAGTTTTTACCCCAACTAATTTAAGATTGAGGTTTTGTTTGTTGTTGTTAGTTGTTGTTAGTTGACCCCTTTTAAAATGCTCAAATTGATAATGCTGCGAGATAATAAAAAAGGGGTAATCAGTAGGTAGAGAATATAGGAACTATTGTAATACAGGCTAGTTTTGGTTGATGTCTTCTAGAATGGTTGTGGAATTAAAGCTGTTTAGGTTGATGTCTTCTAGAATGGTTGTGGAATTAAAGCTGTTTAATGGACTACTAGTGAGCTCCCTTCGAAATCATATTCCTTAATTGCATGAGGTTAGCAAACTGATGGTTGTACGTTGGAACTTAGATTAGACTTGTTGGTAGAAATATCTCCCTATGAAATCGTGTTCTTTAAAGTTTAACGTACTTATGGTTGTATTTTGAAACTTTGATTAGACTTGTTACAAATGTAGCAGGAAAGTCCTTTAGTGAGAAATGAGTAGATACATTTCGATTGATGCTCTTATAACTTTTACCTTCTCACATGCGAGTCTTTATTTTTTTCTTTTAATTGAACTTGTTACCCAGGATCTTGCATTACGGGGCTTCTGGTTGCAGAAGTGGATGAGTTTAGACAAAGCAAAAGATTGTCGGATCATGATAGACTATCTCTTGG
This sequence comes from Stephania yunnanensis, assembly GCA_039657365.1. NCBI lineage: Eukaryota > Viridiplantae > Streptophyta > Magnoliopsida > Ranunculales > Menispermaceae > Stephania > Stephania yunnanensis. Next base: position 24,613,303 of record CM077580.1, read on the forward strand.
GCTTAATGCGGGAGGAAAAGTTGAAATATGAGTATGTGTACTCTCAAAATACGATTATATTCTTATCCCTAGTATGTTGGTTAGCAACACCATGCATCTCCAACTCATGGCTATTCAGTCAACTGGTTACGCTCTAGATGATACGGTTCAATCATTTGCTAGTGTGAATCTAATATAGATAAGCTCGAAGTTGATGTTATGATCTTGATGGGTCCCTGCGTGAGTTTGACCATCATGCACCTGCGTGAGTTGGACAGTTGGACAGTAGGTTAAATAGATTAGAACATCTCTAATGGTAAATGTGGATTGTGGCTGTGGATTCATGTCATGTCATCACCATAGAGGAAATGTCCATCGCACATGGCTTCAAGAGACATTGAAGTTCAAAAACCTTCTTAAATGCACAATGTTGATTGCACATGTGCTGACATTCTTTAAAAAAAAATATTAAATAAAATTTAACAAAATAATAAATAGATATATGTTGTAAATTGAGTTGGAACTTACTAAGAACTAGAGAAGGAAATAGAAGACTAAAAGAACTTCTACTACTACAAACTACTACTACAAATGAGAAGATAAGAAATGAGATAGTTGGAATGAGAAGTTTTCATTCAACTTGATGTGTGAATTACAATGAGGTTAGCACCCTTTATATAGGTCATTTGGTGATGATGATAATTGTACTTATACAATGTGTACAAGTTATACATACACCACAAGTCATAGAACTCATCACAAGCAACATAGACAATATATGGAAGAGTTGGTGTACATTGGAGAGGATTACAAGTTACATGATAATACATGGATAAGTGATTATACATTGGAGTTGAATATAAGTTATGTAGAGTGTACAAGTTACATTCAATGTAGAAGTCATGCTTGATGTTACAATTCAATGTGAGAGTCATGTTTGACAATGTGATCATTCATAAGCTTGATTAAAAGGTCATCTAATTTACAACAATATATATATTTTTTTACGATTATATGTCACCATTTTTATCTTTGTTTAATTTTTTTGTTTATCTGTATATTTATTCGGTGATTTTTATCCGTATATTGTTTCTTTTTTAGTGTTCTTTTTACTCACAATACATACATGGTATCAACATATATTTTTCAGAAAGTATAATATAAATTATTGTATTTACGACATATAGTATGATGTATGTATAGATTTTCAAATGGTAGTTACCAAACAAAATCAACAAAACGCGAACTCTAGGATTTTTTTCCTTTTTTGTTTCTTTGCGCCTTTTTTTTGTTTCGATGACGTGGCAAGCGGAGGCTGTGGATTGAACCCTCTACAAATAGAGGGTGCAATCCACAGTGTGGATGGTTTTTTGTGCCACATCATCTTCATATTGTGAATCCACATTACCATTGGAGACATGACCATTGGAGAGAGTTTTTTTATTGGGATGTCTATTCTATCCTATGTGTCCCACATTCACCTTCAATCCACAGACCCATTAGAGATGCTCTTAATGTCTTGCTCGAGTTGAATGTCCTTCATAGGGTACTTTGAAACTGTTAAAAGTGTTGAGCAAACTTTATATAGGCTTCGCAATGCATACCTTTTGCAGCCACTACAACTAATGATTGGAGGTTTCTTTTTCTTGGTTTGCAGGATGGAGCTAGTATCATTTGACGATTTTCCTCTTGCGCTGGAAAAGGCACTGGGAAAGCAGAGAAGCCATCCCAAACAAGTTCTTAAATTCTAATCATTTTAACTAGTATCTAAATATTGTATATTTCACTGCGTCAATGCGTCGAGAATTATGAGAGTGAAATCTTCTTGTACCAATCGCAACATGGCTCCAAATTGTTACTCGGAAGTTTGATTTTTCCAAAAATTAGAAGGCAGGTTTTCGTGCTTCAGATTGTATCTTCAAACTCTAATATGCATCTGCATTGTGACTAACACTGTAGAATTGGCTAATTTATGATTGTTGCTTTATCAGCCATTCAGGTGGTGCAACTGGGCATAAGAGTATAGGAAGAAAAAATTGCACTAGTCTGTTCACTTCACAATTAGAACTTGTAGAACAAAAGTACGAGAAGCATGAATAAGTAGAGAAGATGAGACAAAAGATAATAGAGCTAGAGTTGAGAAATGTAAAGATTTTTATTTCAATATTGATGTGTATTTTACAATTGAAGGCATTCCTTTATAAATAGGCTCTTAATAATCATGAATATGATGTAAATTGAGTTGAAACTTGCTAAGAACTAGAGAATGAAATATAAGACTAAGAACTTCTACTATTACAAATTATTACTACAAAGGAGAAGAGAAGAAATGAGATAGTTGGAATGAGAAGTTTTCATTCAACTTGATGTGGTTTTTACAATGAGGTTGACACCCTTTATATAAGTCATTTGGTGATGATGATAAATGTACTTTATACAATGTGTACAAGTAACACATACAACCCATGTCATACAATACATTACAAGTAATTTGACAATACATGGAAGAGTTGGTGTACATTTTGAATGGTTACAAGTAACATGACAATACATAGACAAGTGGAGGTATTATTAAGTGAGAAATACAAGTTACATGACTACACAATATGTTGGTGTACATGTATGGTCATCCATATTCCACAACACTCCCCCTTAGATGACACTTGCTTAGAGATTGTGCCTCATTAAAACTTCTACTAAGAAAAACCATGTGGGAAAAAAATATAGTAAAAGAAAAGAGTACACTATTCTCATAAATATTAAGATGAGTATAATATTGTTAAGATTGTCTCATTAAAAACCTTGCTAGGAAAACCCAATGAGATAAAATCATAGCTAAGGAAAAAAAGTGCAATACACTAATCATTAACTCCCCCTCATGTGAACATGGGTAAAACTTGTTCAGTTTCTTTACTTGCAATGTCTTTAAGTTTCCGCAAGCCAATACCATATGTAAGCCTTTTAAATGTCGTAGTTGGTAAAGCTTTTGTGAATAAATCAGCAAGATTATCACTCGATCGGATTTGCTTGACATCAATTTCACCATTCTTCTGAAGTTCATGCACATAAAAGAATTTGGGTGAAATATATTTTGTTATGTCCCTTTTTATGAATCCTTCACTTAATTGTGCAATACATGTTGCCTTATCTTCATATAATATGGTTGGAGAATCTTTTATTGAAGGCAATCCACATGATTCTTGAATATGTTCGATCATGTTTCTCAACCATTCACATTCACGACTTGCCTCATGAATTGCAAGTACTTCAGAATGGTTGGAAGAAGTAGCAACCATAGTTTGCTTTAGTGACTTCCATGATACAACGGTATTACCACATGTGAATACATATCCCGTTTGAGAGCGGGTCTTGTGGGGATCAGATAAAAATCCAGCATCAGCATAACTTTGGAGATTCAATTTTACCCCTCTTGAGTAGAATAAACCCATGTCACTTGTTCCTCGAAGATATCGGAAAATATGTTTAACATCATTCCAATGTCTTCGAGTTGGTGAAGAGTTGTATCTTGCAAGTAGGTTGACAGCAAAAACAATGTCAGGTCTTATACAATTTGCGAGATACATAAGTGCACCAATTGCACTTAAATATAGTACCTTCGGACCAATTAGCTTTTCATCACTTTCATGAGGTCGAAATGGATCATTATCCACTTCAAGTGATTTGACAACCATTGGAGAGCTCAATGAATGTGCTTTGTCCATATAAAGTTTTTTAATAGTTTTTCAATATAATTTGATTGATGGACAAGTACTCTACTTGAAAAATGTTCAATTTGCAAACGAAGACAAAGTCTTGTTTTTCCAAGTTCTTTCATCTCGAATTCCTTTTTCAAGTATTCGGATGTTCTAACGATGTCGTCGTGATTTCCCACTATATTTAAATCATCAACATATACAGTAATAATCACAAATCATGTTGATGATTTTTTAATGAAGACACATGGGCAAAACGGATTATTTACATATCCTTCTTTCAGTAAATAATCACAAAGACGTTTGTACCACATTCGTCCGGATTGTTTCAACCCGTACAAAGACCTTTGTAATTTTATAGAATGCATGTTATGAGGTTTTGATTTTATTTCATCGGATATTACAAATTCATCAGGGATTTTCATATATATTTCACTGTCTAGGGATCCGTACAGATATGCTGTAACGACATCCATTAAATGCATATCAAGCCCTTCAGAGACTGCTAGGCTTATCAAGAACCGAAATGTGATTGCATCTATAACAGGAGAATATGTTTCCTCATAATCGATGTCAGATCTTTGTGATAAACCTTGAGCTACAAGTCTTTCTTTGTACCTTGTAACTTCATTTTTTTCGTTTCTCTTTCGTACAAATATTCATTTATATTCAACAGGTTTTACGTCATCTGGCGTTTGGACAATCGGTCCAAAAACCTCTCGTTTCCTTAACGAGTTTAGCTCTGCTTGGATATCATCTTGCCATTTTTGTCAATCAGGTCTTTTTTGAGATTCGCCCACTGATCGTGGTTTTGGATCATCATCATTTTCACATATTTCAAATGACACATTGAAAGCAAATATATCATCAGAAACAATTTCATTTCGATCCCAAATCTTACCAGAGTTTAAATAATTTATTGAGATCTCATTATTTTCATATTTTTCCTCTTTTTCTAGAGGAAGTTGTTCCTCATCAAAATCAACTTATTTTGACAAACCCTTATCAAATGATTCTTGTGCTTTCTCAGGAGTATTTTGATTTGTATTTATTTTTACTCCCGTTTTCCTCTTTCGAGGAATTGTATCCTTTGAACCAACCGGTCTTCCACGATTTAAGCGTTTCGTTGGTTCTTGTGCATTTTGTTGCACAGAGACATCAATTCTTGCAGGAGCATTTACAGCTGAAATATGTGATTTTGTCACTTGTTTTGCATCATTAAATGCATATAGTAATTGATTTGGGATTTGTTGCAAATGAATGATCTTTTGAACTTCAAGTTCACACTGATTTGTGCGTGGATCATAATGTGATAAAGTTGATGCATTCCAAGCAATTTTGCGAAATTCTTTTTGAATCGACTTCTTATCTCCCCTTAATGGTGGGAAAATTGTTTCATCAAAGTGACAATCAGCAAAACATGCAGTAAATAAATATCATGTTAAGGGCTCAAGGTATCTTATAATGGACGATGAGTTAAATCCAACATAAATCCCAAGTTTTCGTTGTGGACCCATTTTAGTTCTATTGGAAGGTGGTATATGAACATACACTGCACAATCAAAAACTCTCAAGTGTGAAATATTTGGTTGTTGACCTAAAATGAGTTGCATGGGGGAATGTTCATGATATGCAGTAGGCCTATAACGAATGATAGATGCTGCATGAAGGACTGCATGTCCCCAAACTGAAGTTGATAACTTAGTTCTCATGATTAAAGGTCTGTCAATTAATTGAATGTGTTTGATCATAGATTTTGTCAAACCATTCTAGGTATGCACATGTGGAACAGAATGTTCAATGGTAATTCATATAGACATGCAATAATTTTTAAATGCTTAAGATTGAAATTATTCGGCATTATCAAGACGGATGGTCTTGATTGGGTTGTTAGGGAATTGTGCTATTAACTTAATGATTTGTGCTAAAAGTCTAGTAAATGCAATATTACGGGTTGAAAGTAAACAAACATGTGACCACCTAGTTGATGCATCTATCAAAACCATGAAATATCTAAATGGTCCACGGTGAGGATGAATAGGACCACATATGTCTCCCTGAATGCGTTCTAAGAAAACTGGGAATTCCACAACAATTTTACTTGGGGATGATTTAACTATTAATTTACCTTGAGAACAACTAGCACAATTATAATCACCAGGTGAAAATATTTTGTAACTCCTTAAAGGATGTCCATGCGAATTATTAATTATTCTTCGCATCATTGATGATCCTGGATGACCAAGCCGGTCATGCCATAAAATGAATGTCTTTGGATCATTAATTTTTTTATTCAAGACGACATTCGTTTCGACATACCTTATGAGTAAAATATAATCCAGATGATAAAGCTGCGAATTTTTCTAACACTTCTTTTTTCCCATTTGAAACCAATGTGACATAGAGAAATTCTCTATTATTTTCGTTCACGGTTTCAATGTGATATCTATTTTGTCGAATATCTTTAAAGTTCATTAAATTTCTTATGGATTTCTCAGAGTATAAGGCATTGTAAACATGAATTGTTGTTCCCCTAGGAAACATAATATTTGCTCTTCCAGAGCCATTAATCAAATTGGAGATGCCAGATATTGTTTGAATATTAGCCTCGGCTAAGTTCAAACTAGAGAAATATTCTCTATTTTTAAGGATTGTGTGTGTTGTAGCACAATCAACAAGACATATATCGCTCTTATTTGATTCATGATTTGAACACATGATTTGTTGATCCATCTGGACAAATAATATTTGGCAAATTAGAAAAGAGTCATATTTCATTGATAAAAATTCATAATATTTTGCCTTTGATTTTGAATGCATGGTAAATGTCACAAATTTTTTGAGTATATATATGACAATATTTATGCAAAATAGCCTTTCATATATGACCAAAAAAATGTCACAATTATGAGCGCTCATTGTCAATAATTATTTACCCTTTGTAGTGGTGCACCACTTTTGTTCCACTTTTTGTTGGAATTGTCAATACGACATTTACCTGATATTTTCACATTTTTCACGTCCATAAACTTATTATTGCGTGCATGATCATTATATGCAACATATGCTTCTTAATTTGAAGCTGAACTAATTGGACGGGATGTATATTATATTTATAATATCTCATTATTTTACTCAGCTACCATGAGACAAGAAATCAATCCTTAATATTTATTGGATTGACGTGCGCACTCGATATTTATTGCAGCAATAAATCAAGGTAGGCCACGTGACCTTCTTTTTATTGTCTCATCAGTCATATTTCCACATAGCCTCAACATAGAGGTAATTAAAATTGCGAAATTATAATTAATATTTGAGTGATTAAATTTTGTAGCTTGAGACTCAACCGCTCATTTTGAGCTTTTAGAGCATTACCTTTTTTTTGGTATTTATATATTTATAACTCCATAGGGTGAAAATATATATGAAATATTCCCTTTTCAAATCTCTAAAGAGATATTGGCAAATGATTGTGTACAACATACAGCCTTGCATAGATGCAAGCTTTATTCATAATTTGTAATATCTAATTATCATGACAAGAATTATAATAAGGTAACAAATTCAACTATGGTTGATTAATATTTTGAAAGTAAATATAATATAAAATATTTTTCTCTTTTCTTTTATGTAAAAAAAGCATAACATATGATTAAGTATATGTTCACAACTTGATTCATTAATAATCAAATGTACTATTCGTATGAGTTGGTGGGACAACCTCCAGGTTGGGTGGCGAGACAAAGTCTGCTTAATGTCATGTCTCCTCGAACGGGATAACCCGTCTCCCTTTTAATGTTTAGCTTTACCGGGGACAAGGCTTACCCACTATCAACTCAAACTTATAACATTATTTGTATTATAAAATCAAGAATAGAACGATAATTAATCATTTGTAGTTTTAAGAGAAAACTAGTTATGTCAAATATTGACTTTTGATTTCTGATGTAGAAGATCGTACAAGACGTAACTACAGAGCATACTTTCGCAATCGGTGACGTTATAATGTATAGTATATGAATAAAGTATGCATATAGAAGTTATGCATGTAATAAAAGGAAGCAACCATGATAATATATAAATAAATTGAACTTATTTAAATATATAACAAAAGTTATACCTTCATAGCTTTGTCTCCTTAACAAGCCTTCTTGAACTTCAATATCTCCTTAATGCTAGAGCAAGCTCGTGCTGATAACGTGTTGTAAATTGAGTTGGAACTTGCTAAGAACTAGAGAAGGAAATATAAGACTAAGAACTTCTACTACTACAAACTACTACTACAAAGGAGAAGAGAAGAAATGAGATAGTTTGAATGAGAAGTTTTCATTCAACTTGGTGTGGTTTTTACAATGAGGTTGACACCCTTTATATAGGCCATTTGGTGATGATGATATATGTATTTTATACAATGTGTACAAGTAACACATACACCCCATGTCATACAATACATTACAAGTAATTTGACAATACAGGGAAGAGTTGATGTACATTAGAAATGGTTACAAGTAACATGACGATACATAGACAAGTGGAGGTATTATTAAGTGAGAAATACAAGTTACATGACTACACAATATGTTGGTGTACATGTATGGTCATCCATATTCCACAACAGAATACATGTACTTGAACATATCTTCTAAGTAATTCAAAGTATATAAGTTACAAACATTTATAGTGTCCACAAAGTGGACATTGACATAGGTAGAATGTACTGTGTAGTCTGTACACAATTGTCATTTGTAATCTTGAGTATCTGTAGTGTATAGTGGATAGATGAGTGGGCCTATCTAACCTTGTTAGTTATGATTGGTTGAGTTGTTACCATAGTTAGACATGTATAAAAAGGGGAGAAGACTGTAAAAACATGACTTCGACAATATCCGATTTCAGTTCACACTGAGCTTTCTGTTAAAAATTTGATCAACATAACATGTACAATATGAAAAAAATACAAGTTACTTAGATAACATATACATAATCAAGAGGGCGGCTATGGGCACCTTACTAATTAGTAAAGGCACCCTCTTGTTGAGGACACCAAGACATTTACCAAGGGCACCCAAAATATGAAGCTGAAATCCTAAAAATACCCCTAATTCAAAATAGAGGCACCCCACCACTCGTGCTCTTGTTGAAACGAAGAACTTGCAGGACCTAAAATTTTTTCGAAGCTTAAACCATTGCTCGATCCATTGCAAGCAACCTTCAAACCCCGGATTTGTCTTCGTTTCTCTCCCGTCGTAGGCGCTTGTTGTGATGTTGTTCTAGTTTGGAGGCTCACTGATTTGTTGAATTTCGTCTCCACATTAGGGCTTGGTTTTAGGTTTTCGATCTCGTACACAAGGCGTTAATTCGATTGATTGAAGGTACGTTGATAGTCTAATTAAGTTGCATTTGGTTCAGTATTTGTTATTTTTGTGTAGTTTGTATTCAATGGATTGTTATTTGCAAACCCGTGGTTCTCGGCCACACAGACCAGAAGTAGTGTATACAGTCTCGACCAAACATGGCCGAGACATAGGGCAAGTGTTTGGGAACCCTCATACACATCAGTATGGGTCCCCAACATCAATCAAAACACAAAAACAACAACAACTCTAAATACAAGAATTGAATGAATTGACCGAGCTATGTTAATGGAGTACCTAGCTTGATCTTCTTCCTCCTTTCACTGATTTCATAAGCTTTCTTCCACCTCTTGAGCACACCAGCAGTCCTTCTTCTTCTCTTCGAGCTTGCAAATCGATGGGAAGGGAATGAAATGATAAGTTTGATTGACCAAATATATATATGGTTAAATTTGATTAAACCTTAGCCACTCCTCTACTCACATTTACATATCTCAATGCTTATCTCATGGACCATCCTCTCACACTTGTCCCTCAAGTCATATTTGAGTGACTCCAATCATGGATTCACTTGGTTTGCGGATGGTGCAATAGTGTCTCGATGCACATCCTAAAGCCTTTGTTTTATTGCACTAACTTAGGCTTGCTAATTAAATTTCAATGTGACCACATCAAAGCAACATACACCACTATAAATAATTTCACTTACACCCATAAGCCACCACCTCGGTCTCACATCGACACGCAACTTGAGATATGTCCCCGCTCAATGTCTCGACTCACCAATTGCCCCGCGTATACCTTACTCACAAATTCGGCACAACAAATACGCATATGCTTGAACATTAGAAATTCACATTTAGTTATAAAGAAATAATACACGTACCACAAAAAATAAAATGTACCTCGGTGTCAACTCCAGCAGTGTTGACAAGTATGGAAAGTCATGACGATTCAGTCATCGATCTTGAAACACGTGGCATGTGTACATTTGAAGGTCGATACATGATGTCTTGATATTGTTATGTTGGATCATAAAAAAACCATCAACCACACTCTACAAAGTCTCAAAATTTGTCTGACTGTTGCCAAGATGTAGCCTCAAAGTGGAATGCACAGACTCAACCCTCTGCGTCGTTATTTCTTCAAATTACATAATTCGATTTGTCCATGCCGGTACAAGATTTTCCTTGTAGATCTTCACCTATGTGTTATCCAAGTAATAAATAAGAACATTTACAATTCTGAACTTACAACGGAAGTCATTCATCCTAAGTTCAAATGATTCCTTCGACTTAGCATGCAACACGCCCGTCCACCAATCTATGAAATGAGTGAAGCTTTCGTTATCCCCAAATATTTTTTTAGTCTTGGCTAATACTACTTTGTTGATATGCCAATAGCAAAGAAGGTGAGACAATGCTGAAAATACTTCTTCAATAGTACTAATAAGGTTTAACTCCTTATCCGTAACAATCACGTCAGGTTTAGGTCATCCTTCTAATATGGATCTCAAGTTTTCAAGTGCACAAACATAATTTGCATTGGTCTCCGATGATATGAAAGCAAACCCAACCGAGAACGTCAAATGCATCGAAGTCATGCCAACTATCTCCAATAACAGCATCTGATACCTATTAGTTTTGTAAGTGCAATCCATCAGAAGAACTGACGGGAAACACCGTAACAACTTGATTGAATCAGGATGTGACTAAAATAAGTCAGTGACGACATTCATCTCGGGATGTTTCCTATGCCACGACATCCACTTATTCTTTTCCAATATATGCTTTGAGTCCTCCCACTCGCACCTCAATTCGATATTTTTGTCGTGCATTGTATATTTTCTGTATAGTCGAAACATTATTTACATTTCTTTGCTTCAACGTGTATAGAATATCTCTTGGCTTCACATTCCCCTTAGTCATCTGCATCATAACCACCTGCTCACCCGTATCTAATCTTCCTGCAAATGAATAGTCGTCTAGTTTGAGTCCTTGCATTTTCCTCCTCCTCTTCGGTTCTTGGTTTCAAAACAAGTTTTGCAGCTTTGGCTTTCCCTAATTTTTTGACATTCCCCTAAAAGTACCGAACCTCTCATATGCAAATTTGACCTTTCCTCTGCGTGTAATCCCTCAGGCATCAGAGTGCTTCGTTACTAACACAAACTTGTTCACACTACCAATCATTTAAAGCCATGAAATAGTTGATTCTCTAGATGGGGATGGCCTACAATGAGTGAAAGCATCATTATAGTATGGAAATAATGTCGAAACCGGCATTACCTGCAACACAAACATTGAACTATAAGGACTCAACACGAATACACAGTAGATTCACCAAAAAACCCAAAAACCACATTCTCGTACAGGTTCGCTACTTGACACCGAGTGTCGGTCACGGACAACCGAGACATATGGAAGAGTATCGCTACGAAATGACCGAGACGCTTCAACACGTCTCGGTCACACCTTGACCGAGACATCTTGATTAGTCTCGACCCCCATATATGGATACTTATCTTCAAGTCTCAGTCCTGCTAGGCCGAAACAATCGTGACCGTGCAAACACAAAAAAAAAATGAAAAAAATACAAAAAATAGCAACAAATACCTCTTCTTGTACATCCCCTTGCATCATTGTGGTACATTCATCCATTTTAGGTTGAAAACAACTTCGGAATGGTCGAATATATCAAACCCTACATTGAAAAATCAAATCATCAATGTCACTATTTTCAACAAAAAAAAACAATTGATTCGAACCTTTATATGGTTGTAAAACAGTGTTATCTCGCTATCAGATGATGTGAAAACGCAAGAATCAATATACGCCCGCCAAAAAAAATGCGGTTAGGTTAGAGATGAGAGACAAAGGTGGGAGCTCTAAAATTTGTTCAAAAATATAGAGGGCCGCTAACCGCACCATTTAATGAGGGCACCCAACTTATTTGTAAAAATTTCGGCAAAAATGGAAAAGACCATTTTGCCCCTGTATATATATAATGGTTTAAACCCCCACAAACCATTTTGACAATGAGTTAGGGCACCCCACCAGCAAGCTTGAACCACAAAGCCACAGCCACATTGCGTTTGGCGAAGAGCTGATCGATTCTTGCTCGTCCGACAGCGAGGTAACAATGTTTGACAACCATATTCGGGTTTTTTAGAACTGTTTAGTTGTGTATAACAGGTGAAAATGATGATTTGTTTGTCAACGTAGGGTTTGGTAATTTCTTCAAATTCGAAATTGTTTCCATTGTATAATGGAGGATTGTAATGCTTCGGTGCCAGAGGAGGTCGTCCTTGAGGTAATTTTGCAAATTTTTTGTGTTTTTTTTGCGGTTATCCGAAGTTTCTGTCTGGGTGCGCGATTATTTTGGCCTCGCAGGACCGAGATGTATGGTAATGTCTCGGTCATAGAAGATCGAGAGGTTTCACGTAGGTCACGGTATGGAACGACCGAGAGTACTGGGTAACTCTCGGTCGTACGTAAACGAGACTCTGAAGAAAGTTTCGGAACTGTACAACCGAGAACCTGTTTGTTTGGGTTTTTTTTGTGATTGTGCTGTACATTTTGGTTGATTATAATGTTACACTGTTTGTATTGCAGGTAATGCCGTTATCTAGTAATTTTCCAGACTACAATGACACTTTTACACCTTCTAATGTCGTTATCTTGTATTGCAGGTCGTGCTAGTCGACGCAAGCAAAGTGGATCTAACATGGCTTATGGTCATAGCTTAGAACAGGATTGGTTGCCACATGTTGATGCCATTATCGATGTGGTTTCCGATGGAAATTGTGGATATCGGTGTATAGCCTCTGGGCTTGGACTTGCCGACGTAGACGGGTGGAAGATTGTGCGTAGACGGATGTACGGTGAGATTATCGGGTATGAAGACCTTTGGCGAGAAGTGCTTGGCTCGAGTTTCGAGACTGTCAAGAATGCGGTGCATTGCCCAGAAAAGCAAGAGGGGCATCTTTCAAAGAATGGTTGACACTTCCAGACATGGGATTGTTAGTATCCACCGCATTCAATGTCATTCTCGTCAACCTCTCGCATGGGAGTGCCTCCACATTCCTACCTCTACGTAGTACTCCAACATCGTCATTGCACAACAGACTTATCATTGCAATGGCAAATGAAAGGAATATCCATTGGGTTAGGGTAAGTTCTATGATTTTTTGTGAATTGGTTTGTTTCCCCCTTAATCGGGTTTGTGACAATATCTTCTATGTTCTACTGTTCACTTTGACAGGTGCAGTTGCGCGTGAATGTACCGCTGCCATTCTAATATCCATCGTAGGATCGGTACGTTGAGGACTGCACCAAAGGTTGGCGAGATGGATTCGTTTTTCGAGACATCGCGCCCATTGCAACTGCTGATCATGAAGCCACCATACCTGTTGTAGATTTAGATACACCGTAGGTTAAAGCTTGTACCTAGACGGCTAAACATTTAGAAATTTTGCCAATTCGTCCGAATATTATATGTATATGCAAATGTTGTGCTGTGTTTTGATTGTTGTTGTGTTTTGATTGTTGTTTACTTATGGATGGACCCTTTTTAGAGTCAGTTTGAATGTTACGGAGATTTATAATTAATTAAGTTTCGGTGCAAATTGTCGTGATGGATTTTCAATCTTGTATTGTTAGTTTGACGATTTCCCAATTTTTTTCAAACTGTAATGTTCAAATTCATCCATTTCTGATGTCTCGGTCAAGCAGGTTCATGAAACAACCCATATTTTCGGTCACCCATGACCGACAAGTATTCCAATATATCGGCCTTGTACAATCGAGTCCTATTTCAATTTCTCGGTTGTACACCACCGAGATGGATTGACCATTTCAATTCGCCTGACTCTCGTCCTATGACGACCGAGCCTACTGAGACCCTCTCGGAAGTGGACAACCGATACGCGGTTAACTCTTCCGATCTTCGTGGTCCAGACTGCGAGTTCCCAAAAATATTAGCTTCTGTCTCGGCCTTGTCTCTGGCCTGTGTGGCCGAGAACCACGATTTCCCAATTTTTTTACATTTGAAAAAACCGCCACACACACATTACAACTACTCTACCAAATGTAACTTAATTCGACGATCTTCAACCGAGCCCTAATTTGGAGACGAAATCGGCTCACACACCGGACCATACAAAATGCAGAAAGCTCGAACAACGAAGGAGAAACACACGACGAGGGACGGAGAACACGATTTCGGGGATTCCTCTCACTGGTCGGTTCAAAACAAATGAATTCTTCCACAAGGAGTTCGATGAACGAGGGTGGTGGTGGTGGGGGTGGTGGGGTGCCCAGGGGTTTGCACGAGGGTGGTGGGGTGCTCAGGGGTTTGCACGAGGGGGTATTTTCGGTAGTTCGGGACTAATTTTTGGGTGCCCAGGTAAAACAGTTTGTGCCCACATTAACTGGGTGCCCTCATTAAATGGTGGGGTGCCCTTAGCGGCCCTCAAAATATATTGTGGGATTACGGAGGGTTTATATGAAGGGGCAACATTGTTGTTTACATCAAAGTAAAATTTAGAGGAGATAATAACCAAAAAAATGGGTGCCTTTGCAAATTGGCGGGGTGCCCATAGCGGCCCTCATAATCAATTGTGGTTGTACAAAGTGAGGGGGATACAAGCAACATGAAGATGTACAAATCCAACATGTGTTGATGTTACACATGCTTAATATTAGAGTCATCCAATTTACAAGTCCCACATTTTGTTCCTCGTCTATGAGAATGGGAAACAAAATCTTGCAGAGTTTAATTAAAGCATTTTACAAACAATGAAATGGATCACAAACATGAATAATACTTTAAGTTTATTTCAGTCTGGACGAGAAAAAGCAAGATAGAAGGGTTCTCTCCCTCTTTGTAGCTGTTGTTTTTGTAAGTTTTTCTGAGTACAATGATTTTCAATTAAGAAGTAACATGTATGAAGAAATCAATCTTTTCATGAAACGCCTTCTTTTTTCAAAATGTAGTCCACTGCATCTGCCACCGTGTCAACAACCTGCAGAAGCAATGATTTATGAATAAGCATGTTTGAGTTTTGAGATTATTTCATGTATGTAGTAGGGTGTTGCATGGAAGATCTTCTGAAAGCAGAAAAGATTTTGCAAAAATGAGCAACTTTACACATTTATAACGAGTATTCAGGCAACTTCCATCTCTTAAGAAAAAGTGAGATGTGGAAGTCACGACAACAAGAAAAAAAACATAGCTTCAATCCCAAAATTAGTCGAGGTTGACTACATCAATCAAACACTTCCATCGCGCTCGATTGGTGCAATTGATGGCGTGTTTGCCATATCATTTAGATCCCTCCTAATCAACGCGTCCTAAGTTAACTTCGGCCTACCCCTACGCCATCGAATTTCTTCAGTTTCTATTGTGTCGAATTTTCTAGTATGGGGCAATTGTAAGCCGTCTTTGGAGGTGTCCAAACCACCGCAACTGTTTCCCTAATCATTGCGTCAATTGGTGCTACTCCTACTTTTCTTTGAATTTTTGTATTTTTTATTCTATCTTTGGAGGTATCCTACTAGAATTAATCAACTCGTGGCGTTTATATATATGTGAGTATTTAAATACAAAGCATGCAATACTTTATTGCCCTTCTGACCAAACTTAAAAAGAGACATTGAGCTATGAAAACTTAATTTTTGACAAAAAATTGTGATTGAAATAAACAATAGAGAAATCTACATATTAAAAGTGAAAAATTAACAAAAAAAAAAGGTCGTGTTGCAACAAGAACGCATGCAAAAGTTGAGTAAAAAATCATCTAATCATATTGTATGATAATTACGTCAAATATTTACAAGGGTTTTTTTTTTTTTTTTTTTTTTGGAAAAAAAAAAACTATTTACAATGTTTAGCTTATAAGGTTAAACACATTTTTATTTTGACAATATGCATAAAGGTTACCCCCCCACCAAACTAACAATTATTGTCATGCTGTGATGTTAACCAGCAATTATACATCACAATTAGTGTCACGCTGTGATGTACAGAAACAGAGCCGGATTATCATGAACAAGAATTAACCTACCAGATCAGCTGGATGCTCGGCATGATTTTCTTTCCCTCTGAAAACACCAGTCCTTGTCAAAATGGAAAACCAAGGACTTCCCGCCTAAAAAGGGGTAAATGGAATATCCAGACATTATTTGTAAAGTAGTTTTCAAGAAAAAAAAAATTGTAAATGGCAATAATAATGACTAATAATCAGTTCAAAGCCAAAGCAATATTGACAAACCTGTCTTGCGCCTTTGATGTCAACTGAAGGATTATCACCAATCATGTACAGGGTCTTGAAAAATTGAAGTCCAGCATCTCTGTTCTTTGTTGCACCATGACCATGATAAGAGGGAAGTGGAATTTGTTTGAGTGTGCGTTCAGCATTCTTGAATACAAATGGATTTGGTTTCCCGTAAGAAGTGTAATCCAGAGGTGAAGGGTGAATGCTGCAAATTCGAGACCAAAATACCAGAGCATGACAACATTTCTTTTTTCCTTAGCTGGACAATTTAATGAGCATATGCAACTAGTTATTTCTAATTGGTGCAATTCTGTTATTAAAGTTGGATATTCATAAAGTGCATGTGTACTTGACGGCATTGAAACTGCTGTCTACAGGATGATAGCACTACCTATTATATATGCCTTCAAGAGCAATCCGGAAAGCACCCATACCAAGACGTTCAGCCGGAAATGCAGCCTGCAAAGTAGTGCTCTCTTAATATATGTCTTTTGCAGCAGTAGAGCAATAGGGAATGAATTAACATTTTATATCTTATTATCTTAAAAAAATACCAGAAATTCATAGATTTCAAGGTTCATGGGTGCAGCCTACAAAGTGGGTGCAATTTCAATCAAGCAAATGCATGCATTATTGATGGTTATCTGCAATAACTAATTCCCAGGCCTATGCGTACAAGCATCAGATCTTAGGATCCAGCTCAATGCATTGACCATTTAAACATACCATGTCTATGTAGATGAATGTGTTATTGTCTCAGTTGCTTCAGAACTTAAAAGCTTCACTTGGTTTTGAATCCAAAAACATGCAAATGATTCCTTAATTTAAGACCACAATTCTGGGAAAAAATTTTGTTTTTTTTTTTTGAGATTTTATTCAAATTCTTAGTAATCTTAATTGAATTAGAAATCAGTCTTCCAATTTTTCTGAACCAAAATTTGGGAATACAAAGTTGGCTTTATATATAGGGTGTTTCCAAAATGGGTACTTAAGAGGTCAAAAAAATGGGTACGTAAAATAGTACCCAGTGCATGGGAACTGTACTAATAACCGTTGGATCTGATCAATGGTTAAAAAAGCTTTAGTTGTGTGATTTGTTAGAGAAGGGGAACCTTTTGTGTAGATAAACCATATTAACTTAGAACTTTGATAGAATACCGATCTTCAATCGATTGATTTGAGAATTCAACAATGATTATAATAACAAAGACACCAAAGCAACCCCAAATAAAGTCTTAAAACTCTCTCAATCCAAACTCTTGCTCGGTTCACATACATTTGTGTCCCAAGATCGTGGGTTTATTTTACACTGGGATTATAACATGGGTTGGGGTATTAGTCCGTTTAGAGTGACCTGTTCAGTTAGGGGTATTGAGGGTAGGATTAAATGTGATTTCAATAGATGAAGTTACTAAAGTGCCCTTTTATTTCTACAAAACCCAAATCGTTCAAACCCTAACTCATTCAACACCGTCTTCCTTTCTCGCGTCTTCCTCATCGCGTTGTGGCTGTACTTCCTTGTCCGCGTTTTCCTCCTCTCGTGTCTTCCTCGTCGTGTCGTGGCTGTTCTACATAAATGAGATCAAACTCAGAAGCTAATCATCGAAGAGCCTCTTTTTAACAAATGAATCAATTGCACTCCAATCAAAACCATGTTCATCACTTCCATGACTATTTCCAACAGATTCGGCCTCCAAAAACCAGAGCCTTTTTTCTAACAAATGAATCAATTGCATTCTAACAAATTGAAATGTAAAACACAAACAATTACCATACCTCCCAAAACTAATCTCAATCTACGCGGCTCCTCCTCCTCTACTAGATCCCCCCAATCCGCCTCAAAATCTTGAACTCCAATCTCCAAAGCTCCAACCTTGTTTGATGGAGGAAAGTGGGGATTAGAACAACAACAGCAAGCTTAAGAGATAGAGAGAGGCGGTGCTCTTCATTTTTTCATTTCATAATGATCAACCATCTCTTCAATACATATGATTGGCTTATATATTAGCTTTGGAGGAATAAAGACAAGACCCATAAAGGAGGACACCCCACCTTTTTGGTACAACTCAACAGACCACCTGCCACAATGTGGCGGACAAAAAGCTGTGAGACTTTGTTAATTCTATACTTCGAGAATCAACTTTGAATTTCAAACAAAAAGAAGCAAAGAGGCTCAAAAAGGAAATGCTAGCTGTAAAGTATATCCATGCCTCATCCTCGAGACACACACACAACGATCCCTACATCATAGTTCAATGACTGAACCCCAATCCGAGCTTCCGACTCGCTGAATTCGAGACACAAGGAACATAGTAATGAAGAAGAACAAGAGAGTGAGAGAGAACAATGCGAAGAGAGAGAAATAACAACACGAAGAGTGCAAGAGAGCATTTTGAGAGAAGCTCAAAATCACATTTTGGAGTTGACAAGAAAAGGAAATTGGATTGTGTTTTTTGTGTGTATATGATGAGGGTAGTTTGGTCATTTGGTAAGCGATCAAGGTTGGGACTAAATAAAACTGATGAAATCATTGTTTAGAATAGTCCCAAGCTCATAGGCTAAAATAGTCCTATGAACTATCGTGTACGTGACTCAAACACCTACATTAATTAGTCCAACTACTTAATCCTGCCCTAACCGATGAACCGAACAAGCCTTGAGAGTTCCCAAATTATATTTAAGATAACAAGATACATTTCCCTACCTTACCACATCTATTTATACTATAAATCCCAAAATTACCCACTCAACTCCCCTTGTAACTAACTTGAAGTCACACCTACATTGTTGTGACCCCCACCCACCCCAACTCATTATTATTATTGGGTCGTATCATTACTCCCTCCTTCAAAAACCACCTTATCCTCAAGGTGGGGAATAAAAACTCGGGTGTGAGGCGGAGCCCCTAGGCCAGGACCATGAACTCACAAGATGAGAGAAACGAGAGTGAGCCACAAAAATTAGTCCATGCTAGGATCCAAATGAACCTTGTAGTAACAAAACGAGGGACATTGCTGAGTGTCTGGTTGATGGTTGAGCTATAAGAGGCTTCCACTTGAACTATAATTAAAAGGGAGGCAAAAATCACGAAGTTATGGAGAACAAGCTTGGGCAAACAATTACTTCCAAGGATCAAAGGTATGGCAGTGACACTAACCATTATTGGAGCATCAAGTAGTTCATGGCAAGCCATGAAGACAAATGATGGCCAATACAGAGCATGGGATTTGCGCACAAGGGACCAACCAGCCCTGTCATAAGACTCATTCTCATAGCAAACCCCAACGACAAACAAGTGATTAGTAGCGGCAAATTGAACAAGATACCTTTCCCCAGAGACACCAAAGAAACCCCAGAGAAGAGTGTTAAAATTCTCTCAATCCAAACTCTTAAGAGTTCCCAAATTACATTCAAGATAACAAGATAACTTTCCCAACCTCACTACATATATTTATACTATAAATTCCAAAATTACCTACTCAACTCCCCTTGTAACTAACTTGAAGTCACACCTACATTGTCGTGATCCCCCCAACTCATTATTATTTGGTTGTATCACACTTCAACCTTCTAATAAAAAAAATAGCACTTCAACCAATGAATAGTGTCTCACACCAGTCAAGGTGATTTACTTGATGTGGCACCTACCTTCTTTCAAAGACAAAACCACAAGACTCTTCTTCTCCTCTTCTCAAGAACAAAACAAAACGTGAGAAAAAAAAATCACTCCAGAGATTTATTATAGATGATGTTTCAGAGTGCAAGTATGAAACTTTTTAGGGTATTTAACTTGTGGGTAGATGTTGTTTCACGCGTTTCTTCTTGTCGCTGCCGCTCGCTCCAACCTTCTTTGGGAGTTTTTTTGTCATTTTTCGAGAAGGGTACTCTTATTTTAAATGTTACTAAAGAATTCTCGATCGATAATGGGTTCTTCATATGCCCATGAGTTCTTTCATCCGGGTTCATGGATAAATTTGTGATAGGGTTGATTAAATGCTTGATTTTGGGCTATTAAAATAGTTGAGTTTTTTTTTTTTAGTTTTTAGATAGTCAGAGAGGATTTGATTGTTTTTTAGTGATGAATATACAAAATTGTTGATTTTTGCTTTTTTGTGAATTACTTATCAAGAACCCTCTCCAGAATGTGTGTTTTGTAATTGGCAAATTTTGCCCCATTAATAAAAAAAAAGAACGCTGGAAACTTTGAAAATGGAACCTTAAATAGTGCAAATGGTGGTAGGGACGGCGGTGGTGTGGTGGCAACAAGGGGAGGTATTGTCGGTTTAATGGGGTTCATGGAATTGGAATGGGAGCGAAAGAGGGAATAAAGAGAAAAATGGGTTCCACATCAACGTATGTGGAGCATGACAGCTAGATGTGTTACCTATGGGCATGTATTAGGGATGCAAATGGGTAGGGGAATACCCACGGGCAGGGGTGGGCAGTGGTTTCCATAAAATCGCTCAATCCGCTCAAACCATCCAAACCGCGTGATTTGTTGTGGTTTTTAAAAATCGCGGTTTGGGGGTGGTTTAGAAAACTTTCAACCCGCGATTCCGTGGTTTGGTGGTGGTTTTCTTCTATGAAAAATTGCGGTTCACCAAACCGCAAAACCACCATCTAAACTTGGAATTGAGTTGAAGCTTTTTAATGCTGTTTTAAATTTGAAAATGAAATAAGACTCATAATTTTGATTGAGTTAATGTGTTTCATTGTGTTTTTGGTAATCATGTATGGACATCTATATGTTTTGTTGCATGTTTTGTTAATGGAGATGTATGGAATATGTGACATTTTTTATTTTTATTTTATAAATGTGTCGCATGAAAACCGCAAAACCAAACCAACCAAACCGCATAAAGCGCGATCGATTTGGTTGCGGTTTTGAGGGTTCGCGTTTTGGCGGTGGCTTGCAAAACTATCAAACCGTGAACCCTCGGTTTGATCGTGGTTTGATGGTTTTCACCACCAAACCGCGGTTTACCCACAGGTGATGGGGATTTACCCTAACGAGTACGAGTATGGGGATTTTAAATGAGGATGGAAGTGGGGATGAGTACAAAATCTCATATTCACACGGGTATGGGTAATAAAAATATACCAACGGGAACACTCATCTACCCATGGGGATCCCCATAGATCAATTTATACACCATATGATATCTATTATTTATATATATACACACCATATGATATTTATATATAAATATTACATAATATTACATAGTCTCCACTCCGAAACACTCATACATAAAACAAAAAATCTCTTAATGAGATTTATATTTTTAATTTATTTTGGTTAATTAATAACTATATGTTTTGTCTTGAATTGTTCACAACTATATTTATATTTTAGAACTTTAGGATTAAAAGTACTGAAAAAGTTTGATGACTTGGTGGTTTAAAGAGATAGTGACTTTAAGGAATATTTTGAATTTGAACTTTTCGTTTTGCACATGCCAATGATTTTGTAGAAACTTAATTATAATTGTTAGCACTTAGCAGTTAGAATTTTTATTGCATGATATGTTTTTTTTTTGTTGGAATTTAGACAATTATGTTGTTATGTATGTATATTTGACACCTTATTTGTTACAATTCTTTTTTTGAAAATCCCCGCGGGATCCCCAATGGGGAATGGGATAGGGAAAAAATTTCCCTTCGAGAATTCTCCATCCCCGCAAAAATTCCCATGAAAATCCCCACGGAGATCCCAATGGGTAATGAAATGGGTAAAACATTTTACTTATGAGGATTCCCCATACCCACGGGGATTTGATGGGTATGGAGATGGGTATGAGAATTCATCCCCAGATGGGTATGGGTATGAGTGATAAAATTTTTAGTGGGTATGGGTATGGGAATGAGGTCCCCATCCCCTACCCTACCCTACCCATTTGCATCCCTAGCATGTATGCTGGGACGGTTTGCATTTTTATTTTTATTTTTGTCAAAGAGGTTTTCATAGTTAATCTCATGAATCATCAATATTTTAGTTATTTGATTGAATGAAATAAGGCACCAGAAGGGCTTAAAAAAGGCACAAGAAGAGCAAAACAAATAATGCTTCGTCACAAGTCATATCCCCGCTTAAATTAGTCCCGAATTAATCCCGCTCTGACAAATTGAATAAACTCTATAGTGCATGACTTTAGCACTTGAATGTAGCATTTCCCTTAATTATATCTCTAGACTTACTAACCAAAAAAATTACATCCACAGTCCACTAAAAGTCACATCATTTTTCTAATTTTTGTGGGACGTTTTTTTAAAAATAAAAATTTGAGAGAAAAAATCGTTCATTCACCATGCTATCTGTATCTATTTTTAAATCTTATATTTTTTGTTCTTACACCAAAACCAACCACTTACTAATAATCACTTTTGTATGTTTGTTTTTATTTACTTTTTTGAGAAACACTTTTGTATGTTTGTAGTTGACAGTACATATTAAATTTTTTATTCTTTTTTTTCATTCGTTTGTCGATTTAGATCAGTCTCAGCATGACTTGCAATGATTATAACAAAAAAAAAATCATCATTTTCAAAATATGAGTAACTTTATAAATATATTATAATTAATTATCATTATCATCATTTTGAAAATCTATGTAACAAAAAAATTATCGTTTTTATTTATTTGTGAATTTAGATCAATCTCAACAGTTTTTTCTCAAGTAACCCAATTGAAGTCTAGAGTGACCACAAACAAGCATCACATGTGACAAATAAATGGACAACGTAAACGCAAGCGATCTAAATTTTCTTCACTTTCGTGCCAAAAAAATGCAGCAATGTGATGATAAACATGCATGACACTATCTTTTTTGAAGCACAACCCCTACATTCAATCACTATCAAGCCAATTGGCAACAAAATACTGAAACTTTGGTTACTTTAGTGGACCAAATGTTGTCTGCCACGAAGAACGACCCCCAATTATTTGCGGCATTACTCTTCTTAACATGGACCTTCTAGAGAACACTCCCTCCTCACTATCCCTCCATTCCCATCTATCTTGAGGACTAGAGGATTAGATACATTATTTGGGAAAAAAAGATCAAACACCTTTTTATATGCAGAAGTCAAAAATCAATTTAGAACAAGAAATAAGATCAATGTAGATCATAAATTAAGAAATAGTTAGTTTATATGGATGATTGGTATCTAAGCACATTTAAACATAGATCCTTGCCCAATCAATAAGTCACACACCATTGTAAATGTCTTATATCACTCAAAAGTACAACAACAACATAGCCTCAATCCCAAATTAGTTGAGGTCGCCTACATGGATCAAACTCTTCCATTGCGCTCGATTAAGAGCTTATATCACTCAAAAATGCAAAAGAACAACAAAAAACAAAATTTAACTTTAGACACATATTCTTCCTGTAATAATAAAAGATATAAGGATGAGAATGAATTTGACTAAAACAAGACACCAAACAAATTGAGTTTCTAGACAAAAGCATCTATATCTATCTATCTATAAGAACCTTGAGACTTCCTATCTTTGTCTGGGTTAAATTCACGTTATCCTCAACCTTTAATGAAATAACAACAGACTTTGTTCTATCTATTCCTCATGTCCTGAATAGAGACAACTGCATTTTCATTTAAGCACTAATATCATTAACGTCAGAGATTTGTGACATACTTTTCATTGTAGCTTCTTAAGTAATTTCTACTCTTAAGTCTTTCTTCGAATAATCCATACCCAAAAACTTTCTATCAAACTGCAATTCTTATATTTGATAGTTTCAGGCTTAGTGTTTTCACAACTATAATGACTTCGAGTCACTTATGTTGTCTTTGATTTTGCTTATGAAACGTCTATCATTATCCACATATCGAGTAAAATTCTCATCAAATATATATTCCAACTAGAATTCTCTCATAAGGAACTATAATCAGAATAAGTCCCCCCAATTGTTTACTAAGCAACATCACCAAATTTCCTTACGTGAAGATTTTTCTAGGTAAATCCTCTTGAAACATGTCTAGGAAATTCTTTATTACAAGGGTACTTTTCAGTCTAGTTCTTTGTAACCCTACCTTAGTGATTCCGCAACAGTTCACCATTACTATCACACGCAATTACTGAATACCCTGAAATTTGAAGGTTTTATACTTCTTCAGGATATTCCAACTTCCAAGTAATTTGGTCTTTTACACCCAACTATATCCATTGATGCGGTAAACTAGTGAACTCTAACTTCCTTGAGGTCTACAACTAATTTCAACATTTATATATCCTTAATTTGGGTCGCACCAATTTCATCCGGCTATCGTACTACGCATCCAAACCTTGGAGATGAACCAAATAGTAGGACCATTGACATATGCACTTAGGTATGCTTATGATAAGCAATCTTTGGTTCAATCACCGCTTGAACCCTTTCTCAATACTAGGGTACTCCTGTAATTGATATAGTTATAACATTAGAGCAAGGCTTAGCACAAAGCTTACTTGCCCTTAAAAGTTTTCATCTCAACCTCCTTTGCTTGAGAATATCTTCGAAGTGACGGAATATAAGCAGATAATCTAGAGTAGACTAATGTAATGGATTTTCATGATATGACAACTCCAAACTTCATGAACTTCGTGTTCCCTGCTAATCTTCACTTCTAACTCCATTCCGAAACTAATTCCATATCTTGTTGTTAGAAACTTTGTTACATCTTTTAGTATCAGACACATTGCAAAATTTGGAAGAATAGTACTTCGTAGACGCAATATGAAGCTTCAGTAATCTAGTGGTCTCCTTCCCTAATGTAGGTGCCACCGGTACAAATGTAGGTAAAACCACAGGATCATTTGGTTGAACAACTACTCTCAACTCTAATCTACTAGCCTCAAAACTGGCTACAGTTAGTGGCTCAAAAGCTCGTGGTGCCATTTGAGTATGGAGTAAAGCTATCAAGTCATCCATTTTCCTTACTATGGGCTTCCACTAGAGCCTTCATCCTTTGTTCCATCTACCATTTCCAAGTCTGTCCTCCTCGCGTGTGTCTTGAGGTGACGTCAAGGTCCATTAGGTCCTTCTCAAAAAAAGATGCAAAAACTCCTAAAGGAGGCTGGAGCGAGCGACGACGACAAGAAGGATCGAGTAAAACCAAGGATTGCAAGGCGTGAAGGCGATCTCGAGGCGAAGCGGTGCCTAGGCGAACAAAATAATATTTATTTAAAGGTCCTCGGATAAATATTTATTTATCTATAGATCCTTAAATAATACTAATTATTTATTAGCCAATGTGGTCATTATTTAATATATACTTCAAAAATACTAATAAGTCTTTAAGTCCTTATGTAACATTAATTGTGTAAAGATTTTGTTATTACGTAAGTATTTTATTATCAAACTTAATTATAAAAAGCCCATTCAAATTTCTAAAAATTACTTAGAAGGGCACCGCCCGCCTAAGGCACCGCCTAGGCGATTTTATCCCAAAACGCCTAGGCGACGCCTTGCAATCACTGAGTAAAACAACATCTACCCACAAGTTAAATCCCCTAAAAATGTCATACTTGTACTTTGCAACGCCATCTATAATAAATCTCCAGAGGTTTTTTTTTTTGGTCCTCACAATCTATTTTGTTCTGAGAAAAGAAGAGAAGAGAAAGAGAGTCTTACGATTCATTGTCTTTGGAAAAAGGTAGGTCCCACATTAAGTACATGACCTTGACTGATGTGGAACTATTAATTGGTTGAAGTGCTAATTAAATATGGGTTACCTACACAACAAATTACCTTCCTCTAATAATGACACCGCTAAAGCTTCTTTAACCATTGATAAGATCCAAATTATAATAGTTACCATGCAATGGGTACTTTTTAAGTACGCAAAGTACTCATGTATAATAGAAAATGGCTTCAGGATTGTGTGTCGGACCAAAATAAGCTTTCAATGAGCATTATGTTAAGTATCGTTCTATATACTGACCTGGTAATGAAGATCATCGTTAGCAAAATAAAGAGGCGGTTGATGCCCAATCCCTATTCCTGGAAGGCCACCTGTTCTTAGGATATCACAAAGAACCTGAAATCAAGATTATACGACATTGAGATCATAGAGGAACTTAAAGAATGAATGATTGATTGATTAATACTAAGAGAAAATAAATTACATAGTGAACTTAAGTCGATAAATGAGAAATCAAGAATATTGCTAATATCTTGCTACGATGTTCAAACTAGGTAAAACAGTACAAATATAAACATGGACCTTTAGATTCGCTAAATAATGTTAAATTTAACTTCCAATAATTAATGTTATAGCATAATTAAAGAAACAAAGGCTACAGATTTAAATGATTTTAAATTCAGGTAAAATTGGTGTGCAGTTCTTAATGGCTTAATGCTCACCTATTTCCTTTGAGGGTAGCCACTTATTTCTCTCAAAAGAACTTCACCATCTAAGGTCCAAAATGATAATCCTACTACATTTCATATAAACATGCATAGACATATTCCTGCCTTGATGGTAATGCAATAACTAATAAGTATGAAAAATAAATTATATTTCTTCAATTCACTGAAAGAGTCGTCAAGATACTATAGTCATCAAGCTCGAAAGGATACTAAACCTCCTGATTGAGGACATGGAGACAAATAAAGAAACTAATGTCATGGGCCCTCACACACGAAGTGCAACTCACATAAAGCTCACTAATTGTTCTCTCTATGCCCAAGTCTCGCTCTAACCTTTACCACAGGGTCCTCTTAAGCTTACTTCACTTGAATCATGCGGAGTAGGAACAAAAAACTAGCAAGTCAACCCAACTCACTCCACTGGCCTATGTTACCCAGATTTACCCAGACTCGGGTGCGGATGTCGGGTGCGGGTGTAAGTCTAAAGGTCGGACCCACTTATTCTCTAATTTAAGGACAAGGGGACTTGGCAAAAAGTGTCTAAATCTTGAGGCACATATGCTTATATATATGTTATTACATATACATATATATATATACACTATCTAATTTACATATATTTTTTTCTCATTTTTCATTTCTTATTTTACACTAGAAAGTTCTTGTTGATTTTTTATTTATTCACTTACAATTTGAATCTTTTTATACAAAGAGCTCTACAAATGGAGTATCCATGTCTTTTTAAGTGTCAGACACATTTGAAGTATCCGACACGGGTACTTTGGGAGAGTGAAGAGTCCGGGTAACATAGCCACCGGCTCACTTGTTCTCCCCCAAGAACAAGATCACCTTTATAGACAAATGCATATATAAAATTGTAAAACCAAACTGGACACCTTTCCACATCTTAACCCAGTACAAAGCCAACAACAAACCCCTGGTCATACACCAAAGAAAACCCCTGCCAGCAACGCTCCAACAATGCCAGTTTTCAAGGTAGTTATCTTACCATAGCTAGTTGGATTCTTGCTTTTCATCATGCCACCTAGCTCGGACTCGGTCCACCTACTACAAGGCCACTTGGCTCGTGGCTCCAACCACGCCAAACACATTTCCTACATGTTTTCTAACCATACTTCATGACTATCATGACCATGGCATGTCATGGACCTAGTCATGACCGAACGTGGCACGACAGTTATGCTTGGTGGGATTAACCACACATGATCAAGGTGACATCCACGATCAAGTAAAGGCGCTTGTGGGGAGGCACGTAGCCTGATCATGGATATCAATCAGAAAACATGTGGGAACTGTGATCAGCATGGTAGCAGCCACGAACCCAGTGGTCTAGCAATTGGTGGATCGAGTCCAAGTTAGGTGACATGATGAGAAGAAAGGACCCTGATAGTTATGGTAAGTTGGTAACTACCTAGACAGAAGTCAACATCGGAGCATTGGTGTCTAAGGGCCCATGACAAGCTCTAGTTGACAATCGTCAACATGTTTAAAATAAAATAAAATAATAATAATAATAATAAGGAAATGAGCCTGATGTATCTTCTACAAATATTTTGTTAAAATGCAGATTTGTTAATTAAACGGAATAAATAAAAAAGCAGTAGCCAATAACCAGGTAAGAAATAAGTGAACCTGTCACGGGTTTTGCTAAAGCTCTAACCAAACTACCGAGTAAAGCCATCATGCCAGTACCATTTTATCTTTATGGAGCATTAGTAATTAAGATGAAAATTGAAACTTCAAAGATGAACGAGCGGTGCGATATAGAATAAAACCTGTATGTCCCTGCTCCAATCTACGGGATCACTAACAACAAACACTGCTTGAACTCTCTCTGATGAAACATCCAAGTTTCTGTCCATCTCCTTGTATTTGCTACCACTGGTTTCCTTTTCAACCACCCATTTCTTATGATGTGAGAGGGGATCAATATTATCAAAGTAGGATGCATATTCATCAATTGAAAGAACGTTTCTGAAATAGGTTTACCAGGACAAAAAGTGAGCTGAAACTAGTGATATAATCTATTCTAAGCACGAGGCAAGCAATGAAAGCAAACATGAAAAATAAGTGAAACTCACTTATAACCATAGTCAGACATGACCACATCAGGTTCTCCTTTTCCACAGACAATGATGAGATCATTCTCAAATCTACAGAAAATTTGTTACAATCACAAAGAGGTACGTGTATTGAATGACGAAGACGATGCCAGACAGCTACAGATTCATGGATCATGATTTTCTAAGAATTAAGAATAAGACCTCCTCACAAGCTCTTTAAATGGCGAATGTCCTTGTAGAACCTGCACCAAGTGTATTATAATCAGTTAGTCGTAGACCAAAAATGTGCATTACGTATGATGGCATGAACAGTGGAAAAGCTTCACCAGACAATTTTATGACCATATCACTGTTCAGAATAGTACCTGTGAAGCCACAATTTTAATCCCTAAGAGCTTGCTTAGTTCCAATGCTCTTTTAGATTCTGGAACTCCACCTCCTATTGAATAGGTTTTATAACTAAATAAGAAAATCATCCTAAAATATCTTACACTTAAAAAAAAATCTTTAAATAGCATAAAAACAGTAAAGAGAAATGGTAGTAACAAATATTGCGAAGCAGCTTAACAAGCTAAGCTAGCAACATGCAAAAAAGTATTTAAGTAACAGAACTATATTTCTGGATCCTAAGTTTAGCATCTCACACAAAATCTCTTGCTAGGCATGGTCAAATTTTAGAATACTTGGTCGCAGACGTGTGCGTCTACAATAAAATGTTCCTACAATCTATTAACCTGACTGCAAACATGATCAAGGACTAAGGATGTAAAAACATGCTAATTCTATAAAGACCCTTGAGTTCAAACTTGACTCCCTGAAGGGCAAGTGGACTAATGCGAGCAACTTGAGTCTCATATCATTTAAGTAGGGCGAATGTAAAGTATAGTCCACCCACGCTTAGAGGTGTATAAAAGAAACCGATCGCCCGACTCAAATAGTCAAACAAGAGATTCTAGAAAGCCAATAGGTTTGACTCAGTTTATAAAAATTTCAAACCACCATTGTGTTGATGTATTAATCATGGAAGATGGAAAATGTATATTCAAAACGCAAATGAGGTTTTTGAATTTCAGGCAATCAAGCACTCCGAAAAGTTTCCATCAATTCCAAGGTTCTACACTTTTCAGGTTTCATCTTTAGGCTTCGATGGAAACATCGATTTGTTTATGAGATGAGGAAACAAAGCAAAGAAAAAAAAATTAATAGAAAAGGCATTCTTACCATTCGTCAAGAATAGAAATGGAATCCTCAATGCGCCTGCGAGAAGAGACGATCAAAGGAAGACAGATTAAGTATTGAACTATAATAAACATATAAACATAGCATCCGCACGCATAAAGATAGAACGAGACAATCTTCGGCCAAATGCAAATCAAATACATTTAAAGTTGTTAATCTAACAATGACGAACGATTTAAGACTTGAAACACAGCACAATAATTCCGAAACGAATAGACAAGGCAAGTAATTCAGAATCTGGCAGCATTAGTACCTTTATCATCATATAATCTTGTCAGCGCTTGGTTTGATCCACCGATCGGACTGCCTCCTCGTATTAGAACTCCGTCGATATCGAAAACGATCCCAAAAGAACAAGGCCTCCTACACCAAATCAAGATCAGATCATTCATTCATTCTCCAAAACCTCAACAACAACAACTGAAAACAAGATCACTGAAACTCACTGTTGGGGTTTCACTTGATCATGAACGAAACGTGAAAACGATTGCGAAGATCTGCTCCTCTTCAGTGCAAGATTGAATTGACCCACAAATCTCATTTTCGATCTCCGCTTCATTCGATTAGGGTTCTTCTCTTCAATTCGGGACTCTTCGACTTCAAAATCAATGAACTGTTGATGCGTGTCGAGATGTGAGACGTGCGTATCTCGATGGTGTGGTCGTGACGAGCAGCTCAACCGCAGCCACGTGTCTAACTTCTGAGTCGCTTGTCGAAATGTAAAAATGACGACCGCAGAAATGCTGTGATTTTTGTTTGGCAATGGCGACACTTTGCTTTGCAGCTCGATTGGTGTGCTCTGTTCGCTCAAACGAGAAGAACGCCAGCTCTGGTGCTGGATTGAGTTCACTTCTGAAGTCTTCATCCCTTGTGAATCAAAGATTGTCAATCAATCTCGAAAATGGTGGCCGACGGTCCAGATTCTTTCATCTCTCCGCGATTCCCAGCTCCCCAGGTAAGTTGTAGGTTTCCTCACAATCTTATTATGCAATTTGTTATTTGTTGATGCTGAACTTGATTTTGGGAGTTAATTTTGTGGGGCTTAGGGTTTGGTGTTTTAGATGATTGTATGTTTGAAAATAGTTTCACCAAAAGTGCTCGATTTCGGACATCCGCAACTTACTCACATCAATAGCCAAGCTCAAGTAGGGAATATGTCGAAAAAGAAAAAAGTTTGGACACCCATGATTATCAAAAAGATAAAAAAATTGCGTCAATCCATATTTAGTGAGATGGATGAGTCAGCACTTGTCAAAAGCAAGGTGTTGTAATTAAGTTGATTTCTTAAAAAAAAAAAAAAAAAGCCGTCGGTTTCAGTTGTTAGGCGGCTCTGGTTTTTGTTGCTGTGAGAAATAGCTCAAAGTAATTTTTTCGTGATCCTCCATAATTTCAACTGTTAAGTCATTTCATTAATATACGTAACCTGAATAGTATTGCGTGGGAAAGATTGTCGATTTGGGAGTTGCCGTGCGTGCTTGAAACTTGTGAATTTGCTATTTTATGCAAATAGGAAGTGCAGCTACTTCTGTAACTGAGGATACTACCAGTTTGCTGGATAAGGTCGAAGTGTTTGATTTGGATGGAAAGGAAATTGCACTGACTGATTTGTGGAAAGATAGGAAGACGGTAGTTGCATTTGCTCGGCATTTTGGGTAAGTTTTCTTTGGTTGATTGCTCATTTTTAAGAGGCTAAGACAATCTTATATTATTCGGTTATTGTCATGGTTTGACAAGCGAGTAGTTTTTTTCTTTGATTATGGGTTATTATATTTATCGCAGATGTGTTCTTTGTCGTAAACGAGCTGATTATCTTGCTTCGGTAAAGGTTAGTGATCACAATCGTTGAATTTTACTACCATGGAACCAAACATCATATGCTAAAGAATAAAATACAAGCACGCTCAAGAGTAACTTCTTTTATGGGGAATGACATTTCTTGAAAGAGATATAATCTTCATAATCATCAGCTCTTTACCAACAATACGTCAATTGAGGGTTTTTTTTTCATGGTACCAAGTGGTTGTAATGGCCATCACCATATCTTGATCTCAACAATCGACATTTTTTGAATGACACTGAAGGGAATTCTTTAAATAGTCCAAACAGTGAATGAACAAGAGTAAATTATCTGAGAAATATGGTTTTTAAGGTCGTATTTGTTAATTTTCAGTCACTTTGAAGACTAAATGCATGTCAAATGACAAATGATTTACTTATTTTGCAATAATTGCCGCTTTGAGCATTCCCAAAAAATGTTTGATTAAAATTAATCCTGTTATTTATCACAGGATACAATGGATAAAGCAGGGGTAGCACTTGTCTTGATCGGACCTGGAAGTGTTGATCAGGTATGGCACTATCGATGCACAAAGTTCTTGAAGCAAATCGGACTGCTATCATGCTACTTTTTATTAGACATGAAATAGGAAAAAGAAAAAAAGTACATATACTTTGGGCTGGTGGGCTGGTGAAAAAATTTGAAATTTTCTGAATAATGTGACCTGAACTTCAGCTTAAAATTTGGAAACTTGAATTAGACTGTAAGTCTCCATTTTGATACAACTTCTTTTGCTATTTATCAACTACAAGCTTACAACAACATTTTTGTTCTCACTGCCGTGAAGATTTTCTTCTAGTTAGTTTCCTTCTCAAGTCCCTGTATGAACCGTGATCAAATTCTTTGATTAGATATTAGGAGGAAAGACTGTATTGAAACCCATGTTCTATCTATTATCTGAAATGGGTCATTTCATCTACCTACAGTGAGCTTTCAGCAATATCCTATCCACAATTCTTAAATACTTATAAGAAGCACTCTTAATTCATTAAAATTGCATTAGGCAAGTTCAATGTTCCAAATTAAAGCAAGACCAGATAGTTGGAGAAGTTGTAAAGCTTCTTCTCATTTAATGTTTATCCCTAAGTTCCTAACTAGTAAGGCTCCTAAAGACCTATCGCCTATGGTTGACGTTGTTGATTTGCAATTTGATCCCGATTAAGCGTCCTGATGTTATTCCTATTTGGACCAAGGAATGGCTCATTCATTCTACTGAATATTCATGATTGCTCCGTGTCTGGCTTATTCGTCTAATGTCGTCTGATACCCGTTTTCTTGCCCCTTTCTTTTAACAAATTGTAGGTTTTAGACAATTTTGATGATAGATTTAAGGTACCCACGCAACCAAAGCAAGTTGAAAAAAAAAAAAAAATGATGCACTTTTTCAGTTGATATACAGATGTTAGATCAGCAATTGATCTGAAAGCCGTTACTGTCTCACAATGAATATCAAGTAATTGCATTATCCTCTCTTATTCACTATTGAAAATAAGAGCAATAGTAAAGAAAGAATAGGTGCTGATCTTTGTAAATGGGGAACGCAGTAAATTTAGTGGAAACAAGAAAACTTAAACATGAGACTCAGAAAGAAAGGCTCTCATAACACACTAAGGTAATACTTGGCCTGAATGCTAGAGTTGTTAAGAAGGATCTGACACTGAATATCAATTTGCAATTAAAAAAAACAGGATTTTTAACTCCTTTCCACCTCTTACCCTGTATTTCTCATTGCATCCATAGATTGCACTGCATGGCATCATTACATTATGTTTCTTAACTCTTATATTATGATGATATGTTAAAAACATTAGTGCTCGCATAAACGAGGTTTATTTGGGTCTTGTAGTTGGGATGCACTGTCAATGAATTTTTGTCCTACAGGGAACTTAGAATTACAAATGATCATGTTACAATAGTTAAATTGCTTAGGATCATATATTACACTTACCTCATTTTATAAATTACTGCCTCGTGAGAGGAAATCCATTTTACATGCTCATATTTATATGTTTAGTTGTATGTCTTCTTATTTTTTTGGTACATAGGTGTATATCTTCTTTTACATTTTGACCTTGTAATTGATTGTATAGTAGGTTGAAACTTTCCTCAACTCTTCTCCCTATGACAGTGCAGGCAAGAGCTTTCATGCAGCAAACTAAATTCAAAGGAGGTATGTTTTTCAAATGCCCACAAAATCTTATATAGCAAATTACTTGACCAAGTTCTAAAGATGGTTTCTTGGCTGCAAATAACTCTCATAAACTTAGGATTAGAAGCTTAGTGAGACCAAAGACTACTAAAAGGTAATTGCCCAAAAAGATGGGTTTCATCAATTCTATAAACTTCATCCAGAAAATCTGAATCAATCTTCACTTGATAGAGATGATCAAGTTGGTTTGAAAAAGCCATATGAAAAAAAAAAAAAAAAAGCATGAATCCTGATATAAAACACAGGCTAAAATTGGGAAAAAAAATTTAAAAGCATATTTGGCAATAATTAATATGTATAGGTAGACACTCAGTCGGAAATTGTGTCCATGCCATCCTGTGCAACAGTTGCTTAACTATAGATTTGTGTCATGTTTATACGGCTCGATTTGGTATGAAATAGCTGGATACTGTTTTTTAACTAAAGATTTATGTTATATGTTTGGTTAGGTTGTTGAAAAATCCAACGATGTTTTTCTAATGAAACTCTAACTCTGTGGAGACTTTTTTTTTCCCTAATATTTCAGAAGTTGAATTGTTGAAATTAGTAGGGGCTCCAATCAACAAAGCTTTACTGATCAAACACAGGAATTACAAAGGACTGTTTATAGCATTCAAAAGTCTAACTAAACTCTCTTCACGCGGAGACTTTTAACTAAATTCTTCCCATCCCTTTTTCCTAACTTCGCCCTATTTAGTTATTTTTTTATCTCACTGGGCACACGTTATTTGAATTTTCCACAAACACTCCTATTTAGTTTGAGATTGCTCGATTGAGTCCATCTATCTTTCATTTGAGACCTGTTAGAAATTAGCTAAAGAAATTTTAGTATTGTAAATCTATTTTGATTCTTGAACCAATTGAACCATATTTATGTTCTTACTTTTGATAGCGTTTCTTAACACATAATTCTGATTAATCCCAACCGAACAGCCTCACCTTTGCTTCTTTCTGTTGCATAACCTTACTTTTTATTTCTTCAGAAGTCTACGCTGATCCAAGTTATTCTTCATACAAGGCATTCAGTTTTGTTTCTGGTGTTGCAACCACATTTACTCCAAAGGTTTCGCCTGCATCAATTCTACAATAATTAAGTAATTGTAGTCCATTAAAGAAATATACTCTACTTGTGTTATTTCAACAACTGTTGGCATTTGGTACTGCAGGCAGGATTAAAGATAATTCAATCTTACATGGAAGGTTACAGACAAGACTGGGCATTGTCCTTGGAAAAGGACACCAAAACTAGGGGCGGCTGGTAAATTAATTGTCTCTAAGCAAATCATTCGCATATTGAGTTCGGATTATAACTATACCGTCCCTCTCTGGATCATCTTCTTCAGAAATGAAATCTAGGGTTAAGCAGCCTTGCAGCTGTTATAAGTTCACAATACACAAGGAAAAATGGTTTTCTTTTTATCTTTAGTTGTGCCTTTTGCGTTTGAATAGGTTTCTTTTTATTATTAGAGCTTAGGTTGATAGATGGCATTTGAACATTTACGGCATTAAGATTTCCAACAAATAGACAAATGTTGTATGTTGTGTCTTTCAGGCAACAAGGGGGGATCATTGTTGCTGGTCCTGGTAAGAACAACATAACATACATTCACAAGGTTGGTTTTCTTTCTCTTTTATCCATATTAGAAGGCATGTCGTTGATTCTAGATACCTTTCTGCTCTCCATCTTAGAATAATAGGACGGAATTTCACACTAATCTCTTGCTGCTTCTCCTATATGAACTTTGTTGAATCTAGTTGGTTATTGCTATCATATTATGTCAAAAATATGACTCATTGTTTAATAAAACCTCAACCAAGCTTATTAGAATCCTAACATCGAGGAGCACAAAGCAATGCTTCAACAACTAGAAATCGATGAAATGTTGCAAGTAATTGAACCGTCTTGCCAATCTCTATGCTATGTGTTTAATTTGACATCTATGCTTCTTGGAGCAGAAGCAATTTGCTTAGCTTTACGCCCATCCGAAGGTATCATTTCTAATTAAGGAATGAAAATTAGATAAAATTAGTCGAATTTTAGGCGAAGTTTATCGAGGTTGAAGTGATTGAAATGAAGTTCACAGGTAGTTTAAAAACTACAAAATTTCATTGAAGTGTATATTAAAAATCAACAACTTTGATACAAATTGATATGGGTCGCTAAAAACAAGGAGAAATTGCAGTTTTTCGGTTAAAAAATTAAATAAGTGTGTAGGGCAATGAAAGTTTGTACTTACCTCACACTAGTGAGAAGAATCAAGTTAGATTATCCCTAAAAAGTGATATGGCGTACACAATATGCATACTCGACCAAGGGCGATCCTATTACAGGTTTAGCTTAGGGTAGCGATAACTATGTATAATATGATGCCGAAAATAGACCGTTTCTATGTTATATAGACCCATATGTAACTATCGAGAGGATCAAACCGTATTCCATGGTATATACATGAGATTCTCTTCTAGAGTGGTATCTCACTGATGGCTTTCTTTTCCTCTGGCTACTAAGATGTTTCAGTTCACCAAGTCGTCTCTTGCCTGCCCATGTTTCTTGTTGGAAGTATGGACCTTTATCACAACGATGTTGTCTAGGGATGCAAATGGGTAGAGGAATACCCACAGGTGATGGGGATTTACCTTACTGGGTACGAGTATTGGGATTTTAAATGGGGATGGGTGTGGGGATGAGTACAAAATCTCATACCTACCCGGGTATGGGTATGGGTATGGGTATGGGTACAGCTAATAAAATATCCACACGGGTAATCCCCAATCCTCACGATTAATCCCACAGGGATACCCACGTGTAATCCACATGAGGTTACTCATCTACCCATGGGGATCCCCACATATCAATTTATACACTATATGATATTTATTATTTATATATATACCATATGATATTTATAGATAAATATTACATAGTTTTCACTCTGAAACACTTGTACATATAACAAAAACCTCTTAATGAGATTTATAATTTTAATTTATTTGGTTAATGAATAACTATATGTTTTGTTTTGAATTGTTTCTGACTATATTTATATTTTAGAATTTTAGAATCAAAAGTATTGAATAAAGTTGATAACTTGGTAGTTTTAAGAGATAGTGACTTTAATGAATATTTTGAATTTGAACTTTTCGTTTTGCATATGCCAATGATTTTATAGAAACTTAATTATAAGTATTAGCAATTAGTAGCTGGAATTTTTATTGCAAGATATGTTGATTTTCTTTTTTTGTCAGAATTTCAACAATTGTGTTGTTATGTACGTATATTTGACACCTTGTTTGTTACAATTCTTTTTTTGAGAATCCAATGGAGAATGGATTGTGGAAAAAAACTTCCCCGCGGGGATTCCTAATCCTTGCAAAAATCCCCATGAAAATCCTCAATGGGGAATAAAATGGGTAAAACATTTTA
The DNA here is from genome assembly GCA_039657365.1 of Stephania yunnanensis. Lineage (NCBI taxonomy): Eukaryota > Viridiplantae > Streptophyta > Magnoliopsida > Ranunculales > Menispermaceae > Stephania > Stephania yunnanensis. Next base: position 24,650,794 of record CM077580.1, read on the forward strand.
CCCGCAGGGATTCCTCACACGGAGATTTGATGGGTATGGGGATGGGTATGAGAATTCATCCCCAAATGGGTATGGGTATGGGTGATAAAAAATTTTAGTGGGTATGGGTATGGGAATAAGGTCTTCATCCCCTACCCTACCCATTTGCATCCCTAACACTCTCCATAGATCAAAGTAAGAAGTAGACCTTTTCAGGGGTTTTTTAGAAAAACATTATGTTGTGGCAGGGTAATGTTTCACAATTTAAGGTGATCTCGTAGTTCCTACGAGGTGGAGACGATGGGATCAGTCATACGGCTCCTCGTTCAACTCTTTCGAAGTCATTGGATCCTTTTCTCTGCACCCCTACCTCATTTGCCACTGAGCAATCATTTATGGGCCTTAGCTGGTGATCCGGGTTGTTTCCCTCAGAACGATGAAGTCTTAATGAGTCCATTTCACCACATGAAAAGATGATTGGAAATCCCCCAAGACCCAAATAACTCAATTTTCGCCCATAAGACCCGCAACAGATAGAGGAGGATTTATTTAATCTGATACAGATTAAACTAAATATATTAAGCATAACAAAGATTTCAATCAATCGTTTTTAGGTGAAATAGAAGATATCTCGATTACTCTCTACTTTTTCCCTACCTAAATGGGTGGGCACAAATATGATCCAGACATGGTATATCATATAGATGATGGCATAGACGTGCATATTAGAAGCAAATACATTTATCTATCCAGTCATAGGGTAGATCGACAGTGACTCCTCCGATCAAAAAATACAGGATTGTATTAAAACTTATGTACAAAAAAATATGAGAATTTGATTTTTTCAGCCAATCTGACTATTCGGCAAATAAAGGGTAGTCCTATTTATCAATATGGATGGTTGTTCTACGCCTCATGTTTCATAGAGATCTCAGATCGGCCAGGGAAGGGGTAGAAGAATGGGACCCATTATGGGACATACAATGCATAACTAGTGTCAATAAAATTGACTTATAACCATGAAATTCTGAATTTTTAAGGTATAAATGCATAATTGTGCTTGTTTTGACATCCCATAAAATGAGTTTTAGTTTATTGACCATTTAATTAAAAAAAACTCTTAAACTTCTCTAAATTAGCGAATTCTTACAAAATTCTCCATGTCGTATTAAACTTCTTCGAATTAATCCCAATTATCAAGAGGGCGAATTATAAGGCGAAATCAAAGTTTCAATCCTTGTTTCTAATACATACCTGGGGCAGGCTCGTACAAATTGGGTACACCCTATACACGTATCATATATCTTTACTGAATGTGACATTGAATCAATCAATTTTTTGAACCTCAGAGATTTTCAATCTAGTGAAGTGAAAGGATAAAGAAATCATATATTTTAAATAGGAGACAAATCAATGATTTTTACCAGAATTGTTTTCGAATCAATCTATTTTTGGATTTGTCCATGAGAAGAAAATCGGCCAAGATACTTTGATTTACGATGTTTTAGCAAACAGAATCATATGTTCTTATGTCATACATACCAGTTTGAATTGGTGAATATTCATTATTTATGTATAATCATAATATATATTTGATTTGGAAAGCGCACCATCAATTGCACTAAATCGAGTGCAATGGAAGAGTTTGATCCATGTAGCGGACCCCAGCTAATTTGGGATGGAGGCTATGTAGTTGTTGTTGTAATCATAATGTATATTTATGATTACCACTATTTATTCAACAAATTAGATTGATCGATAGGAATTGATCATCGGTTACGATGAATTTGGAAGCAGCATGTTCTCTGTCTACAAGACACTTATTGTCACACTTAGACTATACTTTTCCTCTTTTCGGTAGCTGTCATGATAACAATTTGTAATTACAAGGCGTGTAATAGTAATGGATATTTGTAGTTAGCGTTGTGTTTATGGAGAAAAATATTACTTATTGCAACTTGTCTACTTTTGCTTTTGCTCTATTTTGATCAGGATAAAGAAGCTGGGGATGACCCGGAGATAGAAGACGTCCTGAAAGCTTGTTGCTCCTAATGCATGCAAGGTATGTCTTTTTTCTTTTTTGGGCAAAAAAACAGATTCAGTAGTTTATTTGTTCATTATGAAATCTATCTCTTTATCTGTGTGTTTTAGTTTTTCCTTTTTTCAAAAAAAAAAAATAAAATTATATGACTTGTATGTTTACAGTTATTGAGATTGCTCATTATATTAGCGAAAGATCCACCGTAAGAGGAAAGGTTCTTTTCCTCATGAGAATCTATGAAAAAGTCGACAAAAGAAAAATCTATGGAAGAGTATTCATCTCATTAATTTAATAAAAGAGAATATGTCAAAGCTTCAAATCTTATCATTTTTCGTCTTCTCTTTGACGAATTACAAGTTTTTCTTATGTATTTTTGCCTATTTATCTTTGGATTAGAAGCATCCTTTCTATGTTGTCAAAAGGTTTTGCCCTTGCGACAATGTAAATATGAATCTTTTCAATGGCAATAATATAACTTTATATAAAACACCACCAAGAGAAATTTGATTTCTCAAAGGAAGCTTTCACTATGCATTGCACATCATATGCTTCTCATTGGCCCTCTATGCACAACACCAAACGGAAAGGTTTTTTTCTCATAAGAATATATGGAAGAGTTTATTTAACAGAATAAAAAAGCTATGGAAGAGTATTTCATCTCATTAATTAAATTAAAGAGTATAAGCGTAAAACTTCGAATCTTATCATTTTCGTCTTTTCTTTGACAAATCACAGGTCTTCCATGTACTTCTTTTGTATATTCATCCCTGGGTTAGAATCATCCTTCCCATGCTGACAAAAAGTTTTGCCCTTGCAATACAGTAATATGAATCTTTTCAATTGCAATAATAAAACTTGATATAAAACAACATGACAGCGTGAGAAATTTTGGTTCCACAAAGGAAGCTTCCGATGTGAGTTACGCATCATGTGCTTCACGCAGGCCCTCTATGCACAACACCGAATATGTATTTTACAGTGCATGATGAAAACCGTTGGCAATTTTATGAAGGGAAACTGTTTGTTGCACATTTGATTGTATAGGCGTCCTCTACGAATGTGGAAACTCTTGATGTTGAGCGCAACCGTCATGGTCATTCTTTTCTGGGCTTGTAGATTGTGAGCTCTTGTTTTGAGGAAACTTCACTTGCAGCCAAGAAAGAAGCTCCAAGTGTATAGATAAATTCAGAGCATGTGCCAATTCTGCTACTGATAAATAGTATATGCTCAATATAACTAAATTTGTTGAACTCAGAGCCCTTTCTAACTGCTTTTAGGAATGCTAGATGAAAATTGATATGGTTTAGTCTTGCTCTTCATCATTCAGGAATCTGGACCTGGTTTAAGTTCGCATTAGCTTTGCATCTTGAGCTTTTGCTTTAGTCATTTTTTTAAGAATAGTCATTACTATTTATTCTTTAGTTTGAATAGTTTAGTTATGAATTATCTCATTACGACAAGGAAATCGAGAGAGAAGCCACATTGTGTTCTCATGGGTGCATCGTCGCTTCATCAAAGATTTAATATATCTTGCATAAGCACATATATTTGTTTGAAGTTTTGAACATATAGTAGCCAACATACGGTTTGGATTGCGACTGCAGCTACTACTAGATAGTTTTACCATGCCTTGATATTTTATAGTTAAGCAGATGAAAGACTTTCTTCTGCAATTTGCAAGAAAAGGATAATGATATGAGAAGTGCCCAGGTTACAACCTTTTGACAAGAACATTAGGTTTTGGGTTTAGGTGTAAGACCATAATGTGTCTCATAATCTTTTTAATTTATGTAATGAATTCATTATGTAACGTATAGACCTAAAGACACTTGAGCTTTCATTATCATTACCAATTTGGTATTAACATGGGAAGCTTAAAGGTTCTCCCTTAAGCCTATAAAATGGCACTTGTACCATCAAAAAATGTGTCAATTGTGTTGAGGCACATGAGAGCGATAAGGTTTTGGTGTAGTTCTTAAGGTATTTCAACTAGATAATCGCTTTCGCAGGTAATTATCTAACTGATGTATTATTCTTATCTATTATTCTTAATGTTTTGATGTTTACATGTGGTATCAAAGACTGCTATATCAGTTGAGTTTTCCACTAATACATTTTTAATCTTAAGCTTCATTGAGTTTAATCTCGGTGAACTGATTTTGATGTCAATTTTAAGTCTTTATACATGTCAACTATTACTGTTTTGTATAAATTGCAGTCTCATGTTATTATATATTTTATAGATTGAATTGCTCACTGTTGGAATATGATTGTCCTGTGCGATGCTGATGAAAAGATCGGTCGCCAATTTGAATCTGTATATGTACTCTGCAATGTTGATGAATATTTGCATATAATTTCGTATTCATTGAATATGTACTAAAATAATCTTTAGTGTGTCACAAGTCTTCGGTTGAATTGTATAAAATGTACGAGTTATACGCCTCAACCAAATTGATTACTATATCAACTGTTGATGCACACTATTGGGTATATATATATCAATAAATCTACTTGGACTCGAAAGTCAGGACTCCTAAGGATGTTATAAAAAATTTTACAAAAATTAAAGGGTAGTACAAGAATTTTACAATTTGTTGTATTTTTAGAGGGAAAATTCAAATTTTTTTTGAAAAAAAGGAAAATTCAAATCATGATTAAATGTAGGCTAAAATAGAGGTTAGGAAAACGGTCTTTCCCAAGAAAGCCTTTAATTGTGTCGCCATACATTAATTATGTACTTCCATTAATTATAATAACAATTATAGCAGTAACAATAATTTAAAAAAATAATAGTAATAATAGTAATATACATTAATTTATTATAATAATACTAATAATAATTCATTATTATTATAATAATATTGAGTTCGCTTTTGAAAAAAAATTCTAAGTCACTTATATATAAGGGTAATACAAGCTCCATGACATGTATAACGGACACACCAAGTACCTCTACCTTGCGACATAATAATATTTTTATTTTTGTTAATAATAATAATGATCGTAATTGTAATAATAATGATTAAGAATTAATAATAATAGTACTAATATTAATTTTTGACAGTAATACAAGCTTTGTGGCATGTATAACAAACACACCAAGTACCCTTACCTTGCGACATAATAATATTTTTATTTTTGTTAATAATAATAATGATAGTAATTGTAATAATAATAATTTATAATTAATAATAGTTCATAATTATAATTAATAATAATAGTACTAATATTAATTTTTTATGAACCAAGGTGATCATCATGATTTCTTGACAAATGCGCTACCACAAGGCCTCGCCGCCCATAAATCCTAAACTCTTGACCCTATACCTTATACTATAAACTTTATAAGTCTTTTGTCATGCCTTGGCCTTGCTTAAAGGGTGTCAAAAAAGGCCTAAGGCATGGCTAGGTCTTGTACAAGTACAAAGACAACAAAGAGGCGGTGTGAATAGGCTTTCGTTGCTAGTCTCACCGTCTCACTGAGGACTTCATATAATAATAATAATAATGATAATAATAATAATAATAATAATAATAATAATAATAATAATAATAATAATAATAATAATAATAGATAAATAAATAATAACAATAGTAATAATAATAACCATATAACCTATACTCTAAACTGAAAGGTGTGCCTGTATGGAGGGCTCAAGGCGTGGCTATGCCTTGTTAAGTTCTTGACAAATGCGGGAGCACATATTAACTAACAAAAGGTAGTGTGAGTAGGGCTATCGTTGTCAGTCTCGCATTCCTTCCGACCCTATATGATGATGATGATGATAATAATAATAATAATAATAATGTAACAACTCGTGTTCTTAACCTAGTGCTTAGCACTAATTTGAATGTTAATTAACCCGAGTTAGACTTGTGGTTAAGCCCGGCTTGTCAATAATAGCGTGCACGTGCGTTTGTGTGTTGTTTCGTGTTTGTTTGGCACAATAAACACCAAAGTTATATTAAAAGAAAATCTCAAACACTTGGATGAGCCTCGAGATACGTGTGTGATGATGAGTGTCAATCCAACATAATGTCACTTTAAGTGACTTAAACACATGATTTATTTCGGGATACGTGTAATGAGATCTAGATGATGATGATCAAATAATCTACGTAAGGATGAGGTGGATTACATGGGAAGTAGGAGGTGGCACTACCTTAAAGTAGATTATGTGGTAGTTTAAACACCACAAGATCAACCTCGAAATTACATGGTGCATATCTCGAGGAAGATCAAAACTTAAACGGTAAGGAAATCAAGTTTTCTCTTCTCATCTCATCACCAACGAAAGAAGAGTGAAGGAGGGATTGAAGAAGAAAAGGGGAGGGCTTGGATGGTGAAGAATCACCATTAAGGAGAGCATTTCAGCTCATCTTACCAGCTAGACTTCTTGGTAAGAATCTCTTCTCCTTCTCTCCATTTTCTCTTATTAAAATGAAGGGTTTAAATAAGGTTTTTAGTTGGGAACCCTGGAGTTGAACTTATGAGGTGTTTAGGTGTTGTTTTTGGGTTCACTAGAACCTAGTTGAACATAAAAGACTAGGTCTCTATGCTATCCTAAAAAACTGTAACACTTTTATGTGTGTAAATTGGACCAAAATTGAAGGAAAATGATGGATTAGGACAAGTACAACACTAGTTGATCATTATGGGGTGCTATTAGGTTCATTTGAACCCCTTCATAATGATGAAATCAAATGTTAAGTCAGTCCATCACTGTTGTCCAATATTTAAGCATAGTCAAGTCATGTTTTGATTTATTAATGAGATGGGTTTAGATGTAAATACTATGATTTGATGAAGCAAAATATTAATGGATGCTATGGGTTGATGAAAAACCTCATTTTGAGGCATTCTGGACAGTATGGTGGTTTGGGAACTATTTAGATAGGTGCAAGGACTACCGTCCTTAAACAACAATTATGTACTGCAATACAAACCTCAAATGGATAAATAAAAAAACTGCACTCTAGCAGTTGGGATCCTTGGACTTGGCTTAGAGTCTAAGGGATATTTAGGGGTTCTTAAACTTCTCTAAATGGTCTAATAATTAATACCAATTGGTTGGTTTTAGGTCCTTAATCCAGGGGAAACAAATCAAGACGTTTGGGACTTAGAAAAGTTAGAAAAATTAGGAAGTGCGACCGAGGTAAGTGGGAGTTCACTTAGTTTATCTTTTATGCGATGTCTATAGTTATATTTAGTTTCATATAGCTTATACACTGGGTTTGGGGGCTTTGTATTGGAATCTATATTTTACAAACATATAAAGTGAATCTGGAAGATAGGTCTGTGACGACGCTCTTGCAAAGAGTTCGGTTGGGATCCAGTGTAAACCCGTCTTTGCAAGGGTTTACAGAATGATTGAGATATCACTAGGGATGTTAGAGAGCTAACTTAAGCTCGAATACATTATCAGAACCACACAGCGGCCATCGTGTGGGTCAGATTTTGGAGTTCTTATGTAAGTTAGTCTCCAGTCCTTGTTTTCTAACTTCTTTTTAAATGATTGCCAGTACATTAGCTAATTTTACCTGTTGATATCCATCTCACACTATCTATTGTTTATTTACTTTCGTTATTACCCTTTGTAGTTATTATTGTTCATTTAGTTATTGCAAATAAGGTAATACTGGATAATGGATGGTCTAAGTGGAATTTCATTTACTGAGCTTGTTGAATGCTCACTCCCATTTTCAACAATCTCAGGTACTTCAACTAGCACTCAAGACAAGGGAAAGGGCAAAGCTTAGAAGTGTAGCTGTCGTTTCTTTGTATGTAGCGAGACTCTAGTTGTTTATATATTGTTAGAGGTTTTGATACAATACTATAATTATTATCATAGGGATGGGACCGTGTATCTCTTTTGTTTTATCTTATTTTAGAAAACTTTGATGTTTAAGTCTTCTACTGCTGTTTACTTTTATTTACATCGGTTTTCTCAAGATACAGGGGTTGTGTTTATTAGGTACTGAAGGTTAGGCTTCTGACATGGGTTAAGTTCGACTGGTTTACCGGGGCTTAATTTGTGTTTCGGGACGAATAATTCCTTAATCAGGCCAAGGGTCGTTACAATAATAACCATCAATTGCACTTAATCGAGCACAATGGAAAAGTTTGATCCATGTAGTCGACCCTAATTAAGTCAGGACTGAGGCTATGTTGTTGTTGTTGTTGTTGTTGTTGATAATATAATAATAACAATAATAAAAATAAATATAAAATAATCTATATAATCTAGTTTTTACAAATGCGCATGCACAAAAACCAAAAAGTATCTTATTATTATTATTATTATTATTATTATTATTATTATTATTATTATTATTATTATAATAATAATAATAATAATAATAATAATAATAATAATAATAATAATAATAATAATAATAATAATAATAATAATAATAATAATCATCATCATCATCATCATCATCATCATCATCATCATCATCATCATCATCATCAATACTATTATAATATGAATCCTAAAATCATAAATAAATTCATCATCATCATCATCATCATCATCATCATCATCAAGTTAAACATTAAATCCAATTTAATCGACGGTTTCACGTAAAAAAAAACCTTGGCAGTTCCACCAATTTTAGAACGAATTGAAAAAGAAAATGGGTTCCTCTCATGGCGGAAGGGGAATGGAGGCGCAGATCCAAACCCGACGAAAACAGATATCAAGAAAACCAGCTCTGCGACTTCTTCAATGGCGACCACATCGTCTTCGACTTCTTCTTCTTCAATAGATTCGTCTTCTTCATCGTCGCGTCGCGACCGCCGTCTTCGCCGAAAGAACAGGGACTCGATCAAGATCGCAAGAAGAGGGAGTCGCGATCGAAGCGCAAAAGAAGGCATCGCAACGGCGGCCACACCTCTTCTTCCTCTTCGTCCGACTACAGGTTCTCTTCTTCAACAGATTCGTCTTCTTCATCGTCGCGACCGCCGTCTTCGCCGAAAGAACAGGGACTCGATCAAGATCCGCAAGAAGAGGGAGTCGCGATCGAAGCGCAGAAGAAGGCATCGCAACGGCGGCCACACCTCTTCTTCCTCTTCGTCCGATTACAGGTTCTCTCTATTATTTAGGAACATATACTTATTCTTCTTCTTCTCACCACCAAATCAATCACTCTTCTTCACCTCATCACTACTACTCTTTTCCCCACCACCACCACCACCACCGCCACCGCCACTGCCATAGTACATCTTCAAGGCCTTAGGAAGGTAAACAGGGATCGAAAAGCCGAACAAATTAAAAGACAACGCCATTGGCAACCGCAAGCGTCGTGCCCACCAAAATCCTTTTAAATTTGGTTAATTTGCAGGGATTCAAGCCGAATCCGATCGACAACAGGTGAAATTGTGCGTGAATAGTTGAGATAGCCTTCGAATATTGAGCGATAGAGAGAGAGAGAGTACTTACAGTGAGAACGCAGAGTTCGGTGAATCGCAGAGTTGACGACCCTACAATAGGTGAGGTAAGTGTAAAATTTATTTTTTTGCCATTCGGTTTATTATCTTCTTTACTTCTTTAATAATTCTTCATCATCATGCAAATCACTTTATAGTGAAAGTTTTTCAATATATGTTGTTAGATTTACCCAGTAATTGAATTTTCATTGCCAATGGGATGGCATGCGGTTCAAGATTATGCCAATTAAGCTGATGGTGGGAAGGAACAATTTACTTAAAAGATATATTGATGAAAGGGTCACTTCTGTGGATTTTTTGAATTGAAAGGGAGATGTTATCTGTCCATACTTACATGTATATATTTTGTATAGGGGTTGCGGAACAAAAACTTCCATCCCGTTCTTTTGACTTATAAAATATCTCGAAAAAAAAAACACTCTTCCCGTTTCATGTTTTTTTTTTTGTTTGGACTCATAATTTCAATTTTGATTTATAGAGCAATATGAGATCATAGTACCATAAGCGAGCATTTTTGAACTCCCATCCTATTCTTTTGACTTATAAAATATCTCTGATAAAAAATAAAAAAAAATTCTCCCATTTCGTTTTTATTATTGTTTGGACTCAAAATTTAATTTTGATTTAAAGATATAATTCCATAACCATAGTGACAAAAGGGCTTCAATCAATCTAGCCGGTACGTAATTCCTCGAAACATCGATGTGATTATGAAATAGTTGCTATATATGTACAATACGATAAACACATTATACTCTATCATTTTTTTATTTTTCTTCTTTTAATCAAAACTATGGCTTTCTTAGGGTACATTAATAGGTAAACTGTTGAGATAGAGTTACAATAAAAATTCTCCACTAAATTAATAGTTCACACAATAACCATTGATCTACAAAAATTTTATGATCTACAAAAAGTTAGATGTATTTTTTTACAAGTATTTGTAATAAATTTTGAAGTATTTTGTTAGATATACATACTTTTACAATCTTAAAAATTCCTCCATGTATACCATTACATTATATTGATCAACAATTCAATAATATAGCTGCTACCATGAATGAACAACGGAATCGTCGTCGTTTATCTCAAAGGCAACGACGTTAAAATATGTCAAACTCAGCTAGGGATCACCTACTCGCAGCTCGACGAAATCAATAGACTCCTGAGACTATCGAACAAAGGAATGTTCGACATCAAAGATATTTACAACGCTACAATTCCATAGAAGGTACATACAATTATATTTTTAAATAATTAATTCACTACTTAATTTATATGTTTTTACTAATATAATACACCATGTTAATTATTATGTATTTTATAGGTACATCTACAAGTAATTTTGCAAATTATAATACAACCGCTTCAAGGTTGACGCACATTCGTCAAATTGCTAGGTCAAGGTCTTCTGAAATGGAAGGTACCAATGAAACTAAATTTTTTTTTCCAAATAAAATTAATTATTTTTATTTCCTCAGTTAACTTAAAATTTTTTTCTTTACAGGTACCTCTACCAGTAACATTGTCAACCATTCAAAAACCCTAAGATTATCATGTATTCGTCAACAAGCAAGGTTACTTTGCAACCAAAGAGATGGTAATTTGATGTTACTGTCATTTACTATATTTTAAATTATGCTATTTCTATTAATATTATTAATTAATTTTATACAAATTTTAATTTCATGTAGGTTCCATTACTACTACGCAAAGCAATCAAAATTTAACGTTGCTTAATAATTGTCGAGTACCATGTTCAAGTTCTTCTAACGCTAGACCATTTCCTAATAAGCGTAATAGTGGTAGAAATTTCCCCGCACATTACAACTTCCAAACTATAATACTCGAAGAACCCAGAATTTGTTCATATTGTGGAGCCAGATTATTTGTTCATGAGACCTTAGATTTGTGTTGCTCCAATGGAAAAATAAATTTACAAACACCCGAAAATCCACAAGAATTAATAGACATATTCCTAGATCAAACAGATGAAGGTAAACATTTTAGAGAAAACATACGTTCTTATAATCATGTTTTTTTGCTTCACCTCTATAGGAGTTAATATAGACGAAAACTTAGCAAGTGGCAGACAAGGAGTTTTTACTTATCGTGCGCTAGGATCTATTTACCATAGAATAGGAAGTTTATTACCAATAAATGAATCAAGACCAAGATTCTTACAAATGTATATATATGACACTCAAAATGAAATTGAACACCGACATCAAGAGCGAAACATAACACGACTAAGTCTATTACATAAATTAAAATTAATATTAGATGCACACAATCCTTATGTTCAAGTATTCCGTCAATTAGGTAGACGTGAGGATGTGATGAACTGTAGACTACTGATACAAGAAGTAAGGGTTAATCGACATATTCATGCTTTACCTTCAACACCACAAGTTGCGGCAATACTAATTGGAAATGATTCTTTAGAAGATTTAAGAGAAAGAGATATCAAATAGAAACTAAAAGTGGTAGCCTTCGTAACATTGCTGACACGTCCGCATACTACGATCCCTTACAATATCCTCTTTTATTTCCTTTGGGGCAACACGGTTGGCATTTGGAATTGTGTAACTCAAATCACAGAAGAATCAGCTCCAGACAATACTACTCCTATGTTCTTCAGGTACTATTACTACATTTTACTATATATCTTAATAATTTAATTTTAATAAAATTTTATTTATTTCATTTTATTCCTACAAAAATTTATTTGTTTCAACAAAAACTAACTTTTTTCATATTAGTTTCGCCCATTACGCATGTCACTACTTCATTACAGTGGACGTCTTTTACAACAATATGTGGTAGACATGTATGTGAAAATAGAAACAATGCAGTTACGATATCCGAAGACAAACCAACATATCATTCGTTCCGAACTATATCAAGGTTTACAAGATGCAACAAATTCAGGAGAAACAACTGTAGGTTTATATGAATGTGATTTTTATATATTACGTATTCATTACAAATAAGTTTATTATCTTACTGTAATTTATAATATTTTCACTTTATTATTTTGAAGGTAATATTGGTAGAAGAATAATTCTTCCCTCATCATATACTGGCAGTCCAAGAGATATGTATAACCGCTACCAAGATGCAATGGCAATCGTCAGGAGGTATGAAAAACCGACCTTTTTATTACCATCACTTGCAACACTAATTGGTTGGAAATTACCCAAGAACTATTACCTGGACAAAAGGCTCAAGATAGACCTGACGTAACAACTAGAGTTTTTCGATCAAAACTAGAAGAATTGAAACATGACTTATTTGTTAGAGGTGTGTTAGGTAAAGTAATAGCTCATGTACATGTTATTGAATTTCAAAAGAGGGGATTGCCACATTCACATTTGTTGCTAATTTTAGAAGAAAGTGATAAGTTAAATTGTCCTGATAATTATGACTCTTTAGTTAGAGCGGAAATTCCATGTCCTGAATCGAGTCTAGGTTGTATTCTATAGTAACAAAACATATGATGCATAACCCATGTGGATAGTTAAACACAAACGCAATATGTATGAAAAATAATAAATGTACAAAATCATATCCGAAAGCTTTTCTTTGCATCTACGTCACAAGGTAATGATTCATACCCTATATTTAGGCGGCGCGACGATGGAAAACAAGTCACAATAGGTAATAGAACTTTAGACAATCGTTGGGTGGTTCCATATAACTCTTACTTACTTTTAAAATATAATCTGTCATATAAATGTAGAAATTTGTTCAAGCATAAAATCCGTCAAATATTTGTACAAATATGTCTATAAAGGTCCAGATCGCGTTGCTTTTGGAGTATCTACACATACAAGTCGAGATGACGAGATAGCTCAATTTGTTAATGCTAGGTGGATCTGTGCTCAAGAAGCTTTGTGGAGAATATTCAAATTTCAATTGAATGGAATTTCACCTTCGGTAGTTGGACTACAAATACACTTACCTAATCATCAACAAGTCCAATTTAATATAGATGAGTCTATAGAAGACATATTAAATGATAGTGATAGATCAAAAACTATGTTGACAGAGTTTTTTAAGAAAAATGCTATTGACTCAGATGCAAGGCAATACTTATATTACGAATTTTCACAAAGATATTGGTGGAATCAAAGACTTAAAGAGTGGACTAGAAGACAAAATATTCGTAAGGTAGTTGGTAGAATGTACATTATTTCACCATTAGATAGAGAACGCTACTATTTAAGATTATTACTCAATCATGTTAGGGGACCTATATCTTTTGAAGATTTGCGTACAGTTGATGGATCTACATTTGAAACATTTAAACAACCAGCTGAAAAAAGAGGTTTACTAGAAGATGATGATAGTGTCACTCAATGCTTGCGAGAAGTTTCGCAAATGTACATATGCCACGTTCTTTAAGAAGACTATTCGCTACTATTTTAGTTTTTTGCGAACCAATTAGGGTACGTGAGTTATGGGATGAATTCAAGACGTATATGATTGAAGATTACAAAAATGCAAATAAAAACGACCACTCTCTAGATGAATCTTTCTTTATAAATTGTTGCCTTAAAGATTTAACCAATTATTTCTCACAACATCAAAAAAAAATTACTGATTACGATTTACCCCAACTAACTTCTGAATCAATAACCAACATTAACAAATTTATAGTTGAAGAAAAATCTATACAAATATCAACTGAAGATTTAGATTCAATAAGAAAATTAAACAGTCAACAACAAAATGCATTTGATAGTGTCATCCATAGTATCGATAGTCATGCACATACAATTTTTTTTATAGATGGACATGGGGGTACAGGAAAAACCTTCTTATACGAATCAATCTTAGCATACATACGTAGTATAGGATTAATTGCATTGGCTACAGCTACATCAGGAATTGTTGCCATGTCATTGCCCGGGGGTCGTACTGCACATTCAAGATTTAAGATCCTTATTCTATTAGATTCCACTTCAACATGTTTCATCAGCAAACAATCGGACTTAGCAAACCTTTTACGACATGCTTCTCTCATTATTTGGGATGAAGCAACTATGGCTCACAAGCACGCTTTAGAGGCTTTGGATAGAACACTACGAGATATTACTGATATAGATGAATTTTTTGGTGTAAAAAACATAGTATTAGGAGGCGACTTTCGACAAGTATTGTCGGTTGTCCCAAATGGTACAAGATCTGAAACCATAGACGCCTCTCTCATTAGAGCACCATTTTGGAAAAACGTAATAAAAATAAAATTAATCAACAATATGCGTGCTATAAATGATTGTTTCTTTGTTGATTTTTTGTTGCGAATAGGAAATGGAGAGGAAAATTATTTTAAAGAAGATATGATTAAATTACCTGATGAAATAAATATTCCTTGGCGAGGAGATCAAACAATACATGACCTAATAGATTTTACATTTTCATCATTACACGAGAGTTCTAATAACAAAGAATACATAATAAATAGGGCTATACTAACCCCAACAAATGAATCAGTTGAACAAATTAATAATTTAGTTGTCCAAAAATTCTTAGGTAAAACATATATTTATTATTCATTTGATAGTGTAGAGGACGATTCCTTACATCTTTATCAACAAGAATATTTAAATTCTATTTCTCCAGGAGGATTACCACCTCATAGACTAATACTAAAAATAGGATGTCCAGTAATTTTACTTAGAAATCTAGATCCACAAATAGGTTTATGTAATGGAACCCGTTTGATTTGTCGAGTTTTTCATAGAAATATTATATATGCCGAAATAGCTAATGGACCTTTTAAAGGAACTAGAGTTTTTATACCACGAATCCCTCTAAAACCTTCAGATAATGTAAAGATGCCTTTCAAACTTATTCGAAAACAATTTCCAATAAAACTAGCATTCGCTTTGACAATTAATAAATCCCAAGGACAAACTCCAACGTAGGAGTTTATCTTTCTGAACATGTTTTTAGTCATGGCCAACTATATGTAGCTTTATCTCGAGGTGTGTGTTTAAGTCAAACCAAAATTTTAGTTAAAAATGGAAAAATAGATAGACATATAGGTACATTCACAAAAAATGTAGTTTATCGCGACGTCCTCCACAATTGTACGTAGCTAAGTAAAATCATAACATATAATACATGAAAATAATTTGTAATATAATAATTGTTTACAATTCTTTGTGTCTAATACGATACTACTTCAATGGATTACGTGACAAGGAACGATGCCTCTATATAAAATACGACAAGGTTAGCTTTTTTGTTATTTGGAAAAAAATTACATGGAGGAATTGTTTTCGATAATTTTTATTTATTTATTTTTAATTCGTATTCCTTATAATATTTTGATGAACTCTAATAGCCATGGTGGTGAGGTTTTTGTTTGAAGATGTGGTAGCAGCGGCGTCAAAAACATTTTGACATAGGCATCGTCCGTGAGATATTTCAGAAGTTTTCATAGTTGGTGTTCACGGTTTATCAAAAGAGATGAACTCACATTTACTAGGTAAGTCTTTTAAGGTTTCGTCATTTTTAGTCATTTTACTGTTACTTCTTTTTGCAGGGAATATATTACGTGCGTTGAGGTTGAAAGGGTTTATTATTTATTGCATTTTGGACATCACTACTTGGTTGGGATCTTACATTGAGTTGATTGCGTCTTGATTTGGAGCCACGAATTTCGGCAGCACGTAAGAGCCCTTATACGATATAGTTGAACTGCCCTTGAGTTAACTGCCCTTGGTTGGGATCTTACATGGAGTTGATTGCGTCTTGATTTGCACGCCTAATCTGTTGCGGTCGCTAACAAGCATCCTTCCAAATGCCATTGTTGCTTCAGATAAAATAAGAGTTGAGATGGGTTGGTCTATATGAGGTGGTTTAAGGTAACGTTGTGAATATTCACCCTCAGTTGCTCTTACGGATTGATCAGCATTTTTTTCCTTAAATGTTCCTGATTATTTATCTCGAACTTGAAGTGTAGCCTATTTACAAACACTGAATAAGTGATTAATCAAGCATTAATTCCTTGAATAACAAGTTTACATAGTTTTCGATGGCATGCGGTTACTTTGTTTTGTGTGCTAACTAATTGTAAGGAATACTAATGTCTAATATTCTCGGCCATTATTTTGTGAACTACTCTCTATCCTCATGTGTGCACTGGTTAGGTATTCTTTCTTCTTTTCATTAATGCGTAAATGTAAAAATCTTTCTCTTATGGTTTGAAAACTCATGTATATATGTTGCAACTGGTCAATGTTCTTTCCTTTCCCATCATTATCTTTTGATGACAGTGGCAAATCTTTTTTTCGGTACTTCTTACAGATGAATTATGAGGATTTCTGCCACATTGCATCTGTATGTACAGAGCAAATACGGCCAAAGTGTCGACGGTTTTTCAGCTCTTCAAATTTTATGAAGTTTGAGAAAGATGAGTCTGGAAGAATAGGTATTTTGACCTTTTACCTCTATGTGATGCGCACGGTGGGTCTCCTTTTCTAATCATGCTTCAAATATAATTGTAATGCAATCTAATTAATTAATTAATGAAGTAGTGCTTGATTAATGATTAATTTGTTAGGATCGACTACATAGATCGAACTATTCTATTACACTCGATTTAGTGCAATTGATATTGCACTGCACTCTAGCTGTATATAATTAGCTAGCTCAACGTTTAACTAATGTTATTTTGGAACTTAATGATGGTTGTTTGGATTTTTGAATACTGACCCTAAACAACAACTTTTCGGCTGTCTACCTAGCACAATTTATTTTCTGCTCATAAGTCAGACATGATGTATTAATAAAGCATGCACCACCACAGAGGTTGCACTGCTTATGCCTGTTGTTCTTTATTTATTTTTCTTCTTAACTATGATCTGTTGTACTTATTATTACATACATGCAATGTGGAATATCTATTGATATATTTCAAGAGCTTCACTGGTGCAATGAATTATTTTGTGAACTACTCTCTATCCTCATGTGTGCACTGGTTAGGTATTATTTGATATTCCACAATTTCAATTTTGATTTATAGAGCAATATGAGATTTGACCTATGTTTTTCTCAAAAAAAGAAAAAAACAAGAAAAAAAATTGTCCTATGTTATCTTTAGATCAGTTGCATTTAGTCATCTTCATAATGATACTTCTTCTCCGATAGACATATAGAGTAGAATATATTTATAATATGATTCTGATGCATTTTGTTTGGTTATTTATTATCGAGTTTAGGAAAAAACGCCTAAGGCTGATGAGACTGAAAGAACTGCAAAAGATGCAAGCGTGGATACAAAGCATCAATCTTTTGAATCTCCTAAAAATTGGCCTTTGGAATTCAGGAAGCAACAAAAGGATAACATTGCACTGTGGCATGCTTGCAATGTCTCATTGGTTCATAGAACCTACTTTTTCTTGCTTTTAAAGGTGATCCTGCCGACTCTATATATTTAGAGGTAGAGCTCGAAGACTCTCATTTCTCAAGGAAGCATTCGAGGAGGGAAGTCTTGGGAACAAATTCTCACCGTCTTCCAAGTATCTTTGTGCACTCTCTTGCAACCATATATGTTATGTTCTGAACTTCTACTTGAAAAAATTATCAATATTCCACACTGGCTGTTTATTTCTTATGTTACGTTCTTTCGATGAGTTTCCTGACCTGATCTTTTAGAGTGCAGCATGAGGGCACTTCGTCGCGAAAGGGAAATGTTGTGTCGACAAATGCAGAAGAAGTTTCCAAGAGAAGGAGAGAGAAGTACTATATCGCAAATAGGAGTGAAAGTTAGTTAAGGTTGTTATGGTTGTTGAGTTTGTCAGAGGATTGTCCAATGTAATGAAGACATGTGTACATTACTGTTGTAAAATGAACTTCATATATAAATATCTGTCTTCATATACTCTAAATTCATTAGCACACTACAAATATCTAATTTTACCTAAAAAAAATTGTTTATACCCAACTAAAAATTTTGAGCACTTTTATTGAAAGATAATTTTGACACACATTTTTCTCTCTAAATATAAATTCAATAAATTATACAAATTATTAAGACAATATTTTAATATTAACTTTCACAAATGTTTCTTGGTACATTTATTGTTTACGCCTCACGCGCAAAGCGCGTACGCATTGACTAGTAATAATAATAATAATGATGATGATGATGATGATGATGATGATGATGATAATGATAATAATAACAACAACAAAAACAACAACAACAACAACAACAACAACAACAACAACAACAATAATAATAAGAATAACAACAACGACAACAATAATAATAAGAATAACAACAACAACAACAACAACAACAACAACAACAACAACAACAACCTATACTCTATACTCTATACCAAAATGTGTGCCTATAAGGAGGGCTCGAAGTGCGACTAGCCCTTGTCAAGTTCTTGATTAATACACAAGGACAAATTAACAACTTAAAAGGAGTGCGAGTAGGGCTATCCTTACCAGTCTCCCTGCCTCCCTTATGACCTTATATAACAACAACAACAACTATAACAATAAAGGCATGCGCCTCCTTTATACCCTACACTCCTGAACTCATAATTTTTTTTTACTTGAATGGGAGTCGATAACATCTCCAAACCTTGCCTTTCGGTGACCTATAATTTTTTCTTAAATGATGAAATATAAAAAATTGTGACGACCCCTCTCCTAATCTAAGGCACCACCCGACCTAATTCCGTAATTAAGCCATAATCATATCCATGCAGGACTCAACTACGTATTAGTCAGCCTTTACAAGCTAAACACCTCTTTTCTCGTGTTCAGGATAAGCAATACACTAGTCCTACTAGTTTATAAAATTTAGAGTTAATTAAAACTTTTTATTAAATTAATTATTTAGCATAAGTCTTATTGGTTATGCAAAAGCAATTAGTAGATTATGCGGAAGTCATTTATAATTATGAGAAGCCATTTATAATTATGCGGAAGTCATTTATAATTATGCGAAGCCATTTATAATTATGCGGAAGCCATTTATAAAATCCTAAGTATGGAAAACCAGGAAATGACATCATATATAAAGACCTCAAAATGCAGTGAAACAGAAAAATAGTTTACGTCAGGTCGGGGAAACTAACGCTCAACCCAATATACAACCCGAATAGTATTTGAAATACATATATAACATATACAATCAAAATACCAAAAGAAGGCCTACAATCGATGCAGTGACGAGCGCGTCACGGGCTCAAGGATAATCGTCGATCTTCTCCTTGCCCGGCCTGCTGGTAGACGGCTCTGCACCCACCATCATAAAAATGACGGTGAGTACAAGAATAAAACAGTAATCCCCGATGACAAGTTTAATTTGTATTTCCAAATATTCAAATGGTATTTAAAAGCATATAAATGAGAAAACTGGAAAATAAACCATATGCGAGTAAATACCAGAGTTAAACAAGTGATACTGACACTAGGCTAAGTAGTGGTGATTTAGGTCCGGTCGGCATTGAAACGCGTCACTCCGACTCAATAATCATATAGTACAAGGGACTCTAACCCAAGCGTTACCAGGGACTCTAATGTCATAAAATGTCAGGTGACATGTGATGGCCCCAAATTCTGAGGCAAACCGAGTACCGCCACGTCGCCAGACATGTCACCAAGCATGCCACGTCACCGCACACTTAATTTTGACTGCCTGCGACCTACACCTTTATACGTACCATATTCGCCTTAACTTAGTATTTATGAAAAATTTTATGGATATTCACATTAAATTGACTAAGTTAAGTTGTTCACGATTTATCATATTATTATAAATTAATATTTAAGCGAAAGTCTTTGAAGCATGCACGCACGGTAAAAATAAAAGTTTGCATGGTATGATTAACCCTATAATATGGAAACCTGGCATTTGATACCATGTATATCAAGAGCAACAAAAGTACAAAAGGTGAGCATATACATGTATCAGGTGTACAAGTCCTTCCCAAAAAGTTCATAAAACAGTAAATAGATACATACAACACCTACTCAAATGACGGGCTCTCCTAACTCAGTCGTAGACGCCTGAGACTCCCTTGCCTCGGCTCGTCGCATGATCTGTGATTTGTCACCAAAAAAAATGACAAATCCCAGGTGAGTAAATCCCGTAGAACTTTAGCTAATATTCACGAATTCCAATCAAACGGCTACAATCCATGCAATTTAAATAAATGACAAGAATAAAATAATTGCATGAAAATAAGTCGTTAAGAAATCAAATTTGGACTTGAGTGTAGCGTGACAGAGAACCCTGGTCGACATCCGGGAATCTTCGTAGCTAAACCGAGATGAACCATTGACGACCACCTCGCCAAACATCGCATGGTCAAATGAGAGGAACCATTAAACGGTAGAACCCCATCCAAACATCTCTCGAGAGGAACCATTGACGTAGATTTAGGATTACGTCAAACATCTCTCAACCTACGGGTTTCGCGGAGAATAGTCACCGCGTAGCCCTAACATGGCCAATTACTCGAACAGCGCGGGGTAGCTAGCCCCGGGGTGTGAGTCCGTGTCATGCCGACCCCGTCGACAAACACACATACACACGTGGGAGTAGATGAACACTAAATGAACAGCAATGGAAAGCACAATGGAATAATTTAGAATGCAAAATAAAGTAAGTGTCATAAATAGAATTTTAACTAATTTTCTCATGGGATTACTTACCTCAAACGCCTTCGAAACATCCCGCACTCGCCTCGAGATATGTACCCGACACCCGACTATGGTAGCCTAAGTCTCTGGTGTCCAATTATACCATTTTTATTACTTAAGTCATTTCAATCACAACTAAATTAGGTGAAGTAAACCTCACCTCCATCTCGTCGTCGAACTTCGTCGAATCGCACCCCTCGTCAATGATCGATCGGTCCGACAACGCGCCACTGCGCTGTCACCGCGCCGCTGCCGACACCACCGTCGCGCCACCGCTGCCACTCGCCGGCACCGCTAGTCCTCGTCGGCACTGTCGCTCGCCGACGTCGCTGCCGGAGCCCGCCACCGCCTCTGCGGCTGATCACGTCGTCCGCCGCGGCTTTCGCGTAGCCGCCGCCGCTGGTTGTCCACGCCACTGCGCTGTCGTCTCCGCCCCCGCGTCACTACCACGCGCCGCCTGCCGTCGCGCGTGGCGGTCGCCCTCTGTCTTGTCGGCCAGCTCCGCCGTCCGCGTCGCTGCAGTTCCGTGTCCACGAGCCGTTGTCGTTGGTCCTCTGCGCCGCTGCTGGTCCTCGACGTCGCAAGCTCGTCTCGCATCGCCACTGTTGCCGATCGACGCCACCGTTGTACCTGCCGCGGGAGTCGCCGCCTCCGCGAGCCGCCGTCCCTCTCTCCTCTCTCTCTCTCTCTCTCTCTCTCTCTCTCTCTCTCTTTCTCTCTCTCTCCCTCTCTCTCTTATCCGAATCTTTTTTTTTTGTTTTTCATTTATTTATTTATTTTGAGAAAGGACAAAATGAAATGATGAGGGATGGGTGATGTGATGTGATGTGATGTGATGTGATGTGCGATGTGATGTGTGATGTGATGTGACAACTCAAACCCATACTACCACGTACACCCGCGTTACGCGCACTCCGCGACGTCGCACATTCTCGTTACTGCACGCGCACGACGCGACTAAGCGAAATTCTTAATTAACGCGGCGCGAACTATTAAATAATAATATAATAGTTAAACACTCGCCATATAAAAATAACATGTTTCCCCGATTAGGTGTGCCATAGACTTTTTCACGACGTCCACGTAGGTCTGAGCTTATGATATTAACTCGTAATTTATCAGTTAATCGGGATTGGTTAAAACGGGCCGTTACATAACATGTGCCGACATCCCCACGGACTTTAACCCCGTGAGTCGCACACACCTCAATCGAGTACGGGACCTAAATACGAAAACTACTTTTTAAATTTCAAGAAATACCAAGTATGGATTGTCAAAGCATAGGCACATCTACACACCTAAATAAATAAGGAATACAAGTCCCCTTAAACATTTATAAGATATCATTAGCCTAATAGCATGTTATTTATCATTCAATTCACATTTAAAACAACAAGAATAGACATAGCATGTGATAGAATCAATGAATCAAATCAAATGAATGGATATCATGCAAACTAGACTCGTCAAGTGAGCATAGACACAAAGAACACATGACATAAGAATACAAAGGCAAAATAGTCAAAAGGACTATGCAAGGACAACAATTAATAGAAATGAAATGCCAAGTAAAGTTGTCATTGGGTATACTCACAACAACAAAGTAAAGTCCTAGTTTTACTGGCCTCCCGATACTTCAAATCTTGTATTCGCTCTCCCGTACCTTTTTCTTAGGTTCCTAAGTTTGATGTCTCATTAGTTTCTAATATATTGGGTTTAAGCTCAATTTAGTGGTGTTTATTGTGTATTCAACTTGGTTCAATAGACTTTAAATCAATCTTCCTAAATCAGCCCCCTAAAGACTAAATTAAGTTTCAATTTCAGTCCTATATTTTAACGCGGTTTTTAGGCATGAAATGGTCCAAAATATCGAAATCATCCATCAACAAAATTATTGTTGGTCTCTCTCAGAGCTTCCCAGAAAGGTTTAGTTTTCAAAACTCTGATTTAAAATGAAAGAGATATCATGATTTTACTAAACATAGGTCTAATTAGAATTTAATCCGACCAGCTGATTTAGAAAATCAATTTCTCCCAATCTATAGTTTCTAAGAATGTGAGTTTTGGTCACAAGGCATAACATATATCCAAATACAACATACTAAAAGATCAGCGCATTTGGATGAGTAGTTAGGGAGTTATGTCCTTAACAGATTTAGTTTCAAAACTTTCCTTTTTAATTTCAGTACCTACTTATAGAGCATGTTTAGACATAAGAACATTTGAATCAAAATATCTTCAGTTAAGAAAAGTTATTCCTCTTTAACTAAGCTTTCAAATGCCACTGGTTTGGATCAATTTGGATCTAAAATGGGTAGATTATGACTAAATTACCCATGTCGATTCCTAATACAACATGCAGAATTCTAGTTTCGGTGTTGCAACTTCAAAAATTCATATCTTTATGATTTCAAAACCAAATTAAGAACTTAAATATAGCTGGATTATAAGCTTGAAATGAGGAGTCAAAATATATAAATTAATTGCAAATACTAAATCATCTACTATCTAAAATTAGCCTAAAACCAGAACCTGTTCTTGTTTCAACTAAAAGATGTTTACCTAGTTGATGTAGCACCCTAGCTTGAGAATTTCTCACCAACTCTAATGGATTCCTTCAACATCTTGATGATTCACTCTCTCCAGTAATTCCTTCTTCTTCTCTAGCAAAAATGAATGAGTGATTTAGTTTGCATGTTGTTTGATCACTAATAATATATATTAAGGTGATGTTCCTTCCTAGCCCTTAATCTTCATGGATTTTTGTATCCCTAGGAATATCTAATGGTCCACCTTTATCATATATCCCACTAACTCCCACTAACTCAACCTCGAGTGACACCATCTCATTACTCACCTAGTTCCTAGATGTGCCAATGTGTATCTCTAGACCAATCTTATACTTTCTATTTAATTTACTCAACTATAGACATTTAATTTGATTTACATTAACAAACACAACTATAGACTTATAAGTAATTCCTTATTTCATATTAGTCTTAAATAAGACTTACCAAAATGCTAACTACCCGGTTCCCCGGCTCGTACGCTACTCGAGGCGTGTCCCCGCTCTCGTCTCGACGCCTACAACTGTACAAATCGACTTAGTAAGTCTACACAATACATAACACTAGGCACACATCGATATAAAAATATAATATACCTCGGCCACGTGCCTCGATCGGTGCACGTATCACAGTGTAGGTCTCAAGTCAAGGGTCGATGATCCTGATTATGGAATTAAAACGGGGTTAAAAATTTGAGCCGTGACAAAAATATTGGTTTTTTGTAATATTAAAATAAATTACTATTTAAAGAAAATAAAAGGAATTGACTTGTGACCATTCAGACTATAACTCTAACCTCTTACAAAAATAACTTTGACTTATCCATGAGTTTGAATGGAGCCGCTAATTGCCTTCAATGACAGAGGTGAAATCTAAAGTATCAATGAGAAGCAATGGATACGACGAGCCTTATACACACACAACTTTGAGTTTGGTCAACAAGGAATTAATAATATCTAATGTAGTATCTCGAGGAGCATCATCAATACAAAACAAAAATTTTAACTAACTTTAGCCCTAATACTGTTGTCCACTCCCAAGTCTCCTTATCTTGTTCGCGCCCATATCTTGTTCACGCCTCCACCTACCAGACACAGCCCCTCCCCCATCTCGACCGCGACCTCCACCCATCTCATCCCCGACCTCCTTCGTCTCATTCCTGACCACCCATGACCTCCCTTATCTTGTCCGCAACTTATCCGCGATCTCCTTCAACTTGTCTGCGATTAGTCCGGGACCTCCCCCATCTCGCACGTGACTTCCCACGACCTCCTCGTCCACGGGGCAGGATACACTCATCTCATCTTCAAGAGCTCCAAGCCTCCGGCCACTGTGAGACCTCCCTCATCTGCACCAGGTTGAGGTCGACAAGCTTCGAGCATAGAATAATTTATTAATGTCAACAGTTGCAAAGTTGCATCAAGAACCTAAGGCACCGAAAAGGCAATGTTTTGCATTAAAATTGATTACAGTAATTGCAATTGAATGGTTTATTTGGTTTATCGCAAAAGTAACTTCACTAGATTTGCTGATTTTAGTACTTTTTTTTATGAAAAAAAAAATGAAAAAAGGCAAGTTGTTTGATTTTACTAGTATTTGAGTCGAAAAGTTCCTAATCTTGCTCGTATGTGTATCCATTTTATAATGCACTTAATTGCTGAGAATGTGATGTTTTGTATTAAAATGTGAATTTTACTATTGCTTTAAAAGCTTCATCGACACTGGAAATGATTAACATGTGATGCATTCACCAAAAGTCCAGTTTCTGCTAATCTAGTTCATGTTGTTCATTAACAAATATTGAGCAGAAGCCATAGAAAAAAAAATAGTCAAGACAACACAACTGAAGCCAAAATGTTACAGCTTAACTAATGCGGAGGCCAACAATGAACACCAGGTCAATACCAAACTCCCCAACACATGCAACACCATCCTGTTAGTGAGGGGAATTGAATAAAAGAAACATATGCATGTCAAACATGTAGGTGAGGTTTCAACATATCATGCAATAATGCTCAAACCCAAATCCTATGAACACAAGCTTTGGCACCACATTGGAATTTTTTAGCAATAATTTGTGCAAGTACTCTCTATTAACTTCAAATAATGGAAGTACATAAATTTAATGGTTGTTAGGCAGTGTTGAGAATTCATCGTTTTCTTTGTGTGTCTTTAATTCAGATTCAATGGAAAACTTTGTGTTATAGCACTTCTCTTCCTTGTGCAACACAAATAAATATATGTTTCAGAGCCACACTTCTTATGTAGCCAAACAAGGACATGTTAAATTAACACCGAAAATTACACACAAATAAATACATGGGTATAGCAGACACTAACTAGAACGTTTTCTCCATTTCTCACACCAAAGCTCGCATTACACGCAATGTTAGAGGATTACAAAAAAACATCCTTTGAACCATGTTCTGATCATTATTTCCATACGCCTTAAGCCCACTACATTTCTGGTGGTAGGCTTACGCAAATCCATAACACATGAGCAATGAAACTAGAGGTTCCATATATTTAGTGCCCACAGAATAGTAAGCCTTAAAAAACCACTTTCTGTAGCAACTCTGACTTGCTGGAAATACACCATGCTCGCGATATTAACCTATAATTCCAAAACCACAACACAAATTCATTAAAAATACCTAATTAACTATAATTGAGTCTCAATTGAAACCAAAACAACACGATTCCACCATAAATAAAATATTTTAAGAAACATTTAAATCGATTAAAGAAATCTCGATCCAAAACTCACAACAAAATTCAACTAGAAATTACACGTTGTCGAACCCATCAATGAAATTTATATGAACCACAAGCACAGAGTATAAGAATTTGAAATGAATTAAAGAGAGCAATGTGAAAAGAAAATACCCTTAACCTGTGATCCCCTCCAACAATTCTAATTCCGAGAATGTGTTCTTCCTCATTAACATTTACTTCTCCGACACTCCCATTTTAACCACTCCTTACAGTACACATCTGCTGACAAAGGGCTTGTACGTCTGAGGTTAATCAAATCTCCTCACTAAAGACCATACCTGAACCACAAAATTAAACCACGTGACTTCAAGAATTTCCATCAACCAATCACAACCTCCTAATCTTTTATTGATCAACAAAAATTAATTGAATCAACAAAATCATAGACCAATTTCTGATCGATCTCTGCGTGTACAGAAACCCTTGAAATATCCACTACATTTCTATAAAGCATCGACTACATAACCACCAAATATCCACAACAAAAACAAGTATCCTAGTCAAGTATATGATCACTCTACCAATCTGCATACCCCGTATACATATAAATTAAAAAATCATCAGGGTGCCAAAGCAAACATCAATAAATCATGTTTGATGCCTCACCAAAAATATAAATTACAAATTTATTTAATTTGCAAAATATGATCAAACATGTTCTTCATTAAAAATAAATTGGTGTAGTTAGCACAAGAGTATAACAGAGGCCTAAGTAGCCAACAAACCACGTTCACCTTATTGGGGCCATGAAAAAGTAATCAAAAAATGATATAAATGACTCAATACAAATGCGGCCTAGAATTGAGAACAAAACCAATATTCATGTCTCAAGCTTTAAATGATATAATGACTAACATAAATTGCTATTAGAGTCCATGGAAAAAGACTCGAGAACCAAAGATTCTTAGAGAATGTCCTCACAGCAAAGTTACTTGCGATTGCAAATTGCATTAAAACCTACACCAAAGTTACTAGTGATTGCAGATTGCATAGAAAACTTGAAAATATGAGACAACATAGATGAAAATATGACCCATGAGATCATTATTTGCAATTGCAGAGGCAGCCTACAATACGTCATAAACAAGATTTCTTGGAGAACGTCCTCACAACAAGTTGCTTAATAGAGCAGTTGGTCTTGTTTAAAAAAAAAAAAAAAACTTGCCCAATGGTATGATTACCTCAATGTGACTGTGGATCTTTTTCCTTTAATATGTCAAGGAAGAGCCCTTCTTTCACATAATTGGAAAAATATGGACTTTTACATAAATTACTGATAGAGGCAGCCCAAGAAACAAAGATCATATTTCTTTTAAAAGAAAAAATTGATATCATAAAGCATGTGAACTTAGCAAAAGTCCCCAGCTTTTATACCAATTAGTCTTTCACTCAAAGCAACCTACCTTTTTGCTTGTTGCTTAAAAACAATTGTCTGCAATTAGTAACATAATTTGAATTTAAAGCAACCCATTAATCAATTATACATATGTAATGACCCTAAAAATCTAACTCGTAACACGTGTCATTTCACGGTCGTATATGGATTGAAATCGACGCGAAATAGGGTCAAGTTAAGATTTAGACGCGGTGTACCTGTGTTTTGGAGTGCAATGGTGTTTTTGGCAAAAAAAAGGGGTATTTTTTGGTTTAATTCGGATATGAGGAGATAAGTATGAAAAAAAAAAAAAAAAAAAAGAGGGATCGGATAATAAGAGAGAGGAAAGAGGAAAGAGAGAAAAAAAATCGGTAAAGTGACGGAATACATCAAGGAACACGTAAAAAAAGGACGAAGATTTGTGAGACAAGTGGGTTAATGCAGACTCTAAGGGAGCAGAGTGTTGAGATGACTTGAGAGCTAACACTACAAGGAAAATGAAATTTAGAAACGGAATTAGCAACGGAAATAAGTTTCGTTGCTAAAAAAATTGGTTAGAGACGGAATTGAGACGGACTAATTCAGATACGGAATTGAGACGAATCAGGGACGAAAATAGAGACGGAAATAGAGACGGAATTAATTCCGTCTCTAAAAAATGGCGCCAACATTCCCACCAAAATTTTCATTTATTACAACCGTCCGTTACGTCTCGAGATTCGTGCGTGCTTCGATCTCAATGATTCAAAAATGGGGACCAAAATCTCTCTCCCTCACCGCTCTCTCTCTCTCTCTCAACGAAACCTCTCTCCCTCACCCTCACCGCTCTCTCACTCAACGAAACCTCTCTCCCTCACCGCTCTCTCTCACCGTCAACGCCGCTCCCTCTCACCGTCACCGCTCTCTCTCACCGTCACCGCTCTCTGCTCTCTCTTTCACAGTCACCGCTCTCTCTCTTTCTCACCGTCGCCGCTCTTTGCTCTCTCTCTCTCTCGCAGCGCTCTGCTCTCATTCTCTCACCCTCTCTCTCACCGCTCTCTGCTCTCTCTCTCACCGCTCTCTCACCGAAATCTCACCGCTCTCTCTAACCGAAATCTCTCTCCCAAACCCTAAATCTTTGCCGGACGAGGCCGTCGGGTCTGCCGGTGGTGGTGATGGTGATGGCGATGGCATTTTTTCAGGCCACATTGGACAAGTCGGTGGCCGTGGCGGTTGCTCCCCTTATGGAGGCCGCGGTGGTGGTGGTGGTGGTGATGGAGGTCGTGGTGGCGGTGGCGGTGGCGACAATTACCCATCTTATGGAGGCTGCGGTGGTGGTGATGGAGGTCGTGGTGGCGGCAATTACTCCTCTTATGGAGGCCGTGGTGGCCGCGACAATTACTCTTATGGAGGTCGTGGTGGTGGTGGCGGCCGCGGATACGGTGGAGATGGCGGCGGTTGTGGAAGAGGAAGAGGTGGATCGTGGCGATCCGACCTGCACCAAGCGAGTTTTTCTTCCGACGTTGAGAGGAAGCTAGAACAATTATCTCTCAAACCAGAGGAGCAGCTTATACGCTTCTCTTCTCGGCCTCCTCCCGGTATTATTGGCGAGAAGTTTCTGGTGAAGACGAATCATTTTCAAGTAGAGATTGATTCATCTCTCAAAGAGTTTTTTCACTATAACGTGAGTTGGTTGGTTCATTTTGTGAAATTTGGATTTTTTTTTCATACAAGTTTCTCACACTCATTGTGCATATTTAATTTCTCTTGATTAGGTTTCCATTACGCCTGAGGTTTTGTTTTCCAAAGATTACCGAGTGATCATGGACGAATTGCGCAATTTGTATTTAGAAACTGATATGAATGGGGAGCCATTAGCTTATGATGGTCGAAAAAGTCTCTATACACGCAATCGATTGCCGTTTGTTTGTAAGGAGTTTGGTTTCTCTGTGAGGAATAAGCAATATGTTGTTGCCATTAGTTTGGTTGCGGTTATCGAATTAGGAGACTATCGTTTGTTGTATGACGAGGACAAGTGGTGAGAGCATGGTGAAAGCTCCACCGATCACCAATTGAAGACACTCCGCGCTTCCATGCGAACTGAAGAATCGCATGTTTTACATTTAATGCAGCGAAGATGGTAAATCTAACATATATATGAACTTCGTTATCTATTACGGTGTTGCTACTACTTGCGTGTTGCGGTGGAGACTGAATTGTGGATGAACTTTGAATGTCGAGTGCTATTGTTGTGGTTGTTGGTTTGTATTATTTCAGACTGAGCTTCTTGATGTTAACAAACTATGTGGATTTCTCTAAATTGTTGTTTGGCTTGTTTGTGTGGAATTAATTGGTGATTATCATCCCTTACCTTCTATTTTTTTTTCTAAATGTCACTGTCTGATTGTGCTTTTGACACTGATTGTATAGTTAAAATGTCACTGTCTGATTGTGCTTTTGACACTGATTGTATGGTTAAATTTCCAAGTCCATTTAATTAATAAGCGTGCTATTAGCTTGATTGAAATGTGCTTAATATAGCATCCCACAAGCATACTTTGTGTTATATATTCTGCTTATTCAACTAATTATCAACATTTCCCTCTTTAAGCTCAAAAAAATTGCATAATAGTTTGATTCAAATGCCCCTGCCAAATCTACTTCAGAAATACAATATCATTTAGTCTTCATTTATATGGCGTATTTAGTCTTCATTTATATGGCTTACATCCTTAATAGAACCCATATTTTTGTAATTAGAGATGACACTCTTTTCTGATGGGGTAATTAATTGAAATGTTGGCTTGCAGAGTGCTCGTAGTGGCGGATTCATGCCGAAGCATCTCTGGTAAGATGGATGAGCCATCAATTGCCAAATGCAAGATTGGGGGAGGTTGAAGGTTCAACTCATGTGGGAGTCAAGTTGTTGGTTTCTTATCAAAAGGAAATAGTGGCAGATTCATCAGGGTATTCTCTATATGTTCTCTTGACTGAAGTAGTTGTCTGTTCATCCAATAGTAACTGATGTAGTTGTTCTTTGATGAATATTATATCATGAGTTGGTCAAGTAGTTGGGATTTGAACCTATGATATTAAGGCTTGCATGTTATGTGCTCTATTCAAACATATGTGATGTTACATAATTACATTGGAGTGCATTGGTGCATCTTATTTTCTTTCTAGATACTTCCTTTTGTTCTTGTATTCTATACTACCGTTGTGTTCTCAGTTTCCATCTTCCTAGCAAGAAAGTAAAAAAAAACTAAAACAACATACTGTTTGGTCATATATGCATGTTCATATTACATTATCTCATTTCTGCTCTATACTTTTTGTATTTATCTGCCCATATGATGTGTGAGATAAACTGAATAAATGGTTTTGAAAGCTAGCCAATTATTCTTTTTTCAGATATTATGTAGTTCTTACGTCTTTTTACATCAATGCAAACACGAATGAAAGCAGCAAAGAAGTTTTTAATAAGATTTTTTGTGCTTTTGACATTTTACATCAATTCATTACTTATTCAGTTTAAATAAAGTGTGATTCAAATTGATTGTCTTTCACATGTTTTGCAATTCAGGTTGATTTGGGTTGGATCAAATCATGAAATTATAGGAGCCACCATTTTGATTAGAATTCTAATAATTTGGCGGTAATGGTTATTCATCTGAAAGGAATATCCTGAACTGTTCTTTGATTATGATTGGCAACCTTTATTTTCTGATGGTATATTGTCTTTGCTAGTTTTGTTGATTTCCTTGCTTATGGATTTTTGACTTAACTTACCATTCGGGATTTTGAGCAGTATTCAACAATCCAAGGCAATAAAAAGAAGGGCAATCGGTATAGACTTATCTCGATCGCTTGATTAAGTTCTCTAAATTTCCATCATAAATTCATTATATGCAATATATCTAGTGGAACTTGCTTTGTTAATGTTATCTTACCATCTTTGCGGTACAAAATGGTTTACTACGCCATTATATTACAATAATGTCCCAATAGAGATTAGTAGGATTCTTATTTGAAACCGGAATTTGTGGAAAAATAGGTCACAGAGGAAGTAAGACTGATAGCTATCTCTATGCTCGACTAATTGGTTACATTCTTCAGTTTCGTTTTGTCTACTTACTACTGAATGTATAGTTTTGAAAATGCAGATTTTAAAGCATGAGTGGTCGGCAAGGTGGCAAAGTTTTGTTCCTGACTTGGTTTCAGCTGCAAAGACTAGTGAAACAATATGCGAAAATAGCATGGAAATATTGAAAGTAACTAGCATCTCTATTTCATTGAGCAGGTAGCCTTTTTATGGTTCAATTACAGGTAGCACTGATGCTGGTCCTATCTCAAGTTATTACGATTCATTTTCATTTTTTGTTTTTCTACAAGACCCCATCTTTCTAAATCCACAAATTTTCTTGCTGAATTGCAAATTTGTAGGCTTTCCGTTATAATCAGTGACTCGAAAGAAAAATAGTAGGAGAACGGTAGAAGATGTAATTGCCACATCCAAAAAAAAAAGAGGCGCAAGCACAAAGTTCAAAGGACTCAAAGCAAAGTTAAATCTCTTTAGCTTCTTGTTACTCTTATTTAGAAAGTGCATGCAACTACTGAAAAATTACTATTTTGCTTATATTGGTTTTAATTTATGCTTACATTTTTATTTGGTATTGCTAAAACGTGCTCCACTTAAAAATAAAAAGAAAAAAGAAAGTGGAAGAGGACTGACGAAGCCTTTGAGGACATGGGGGGGAACCATGCAAGCTCTAGAGGCTAAACAAGTAAATATATATAAATATATGAATTCTTATCTTTTTATATGAAATAATTCATGTATATTACCGGAGTTCCTTACTAAAAGTAGTTTATTTTTTTAGGTATATAGTGACAACATCTACAATATGAAATATACAATATTCGTGGCGTTTCGTACGTTTAGGCTTGGTTATCAAACACCATAAAGCACAGAGCAAGTAAGTTGGGTTTTAAATGATTAATTGATTTTTATTTTCTTTTTAGATTCTTTTTTATTTTATTTTTACTTTGTTCTTTGAATATTTAGTTACTTGAATGGTAGGTTTCAAATACCGAGAAGTACATATTAATGATGTGGTGAACTTATTTCCATCGTTAGTTTTAGAGGTGCATGACATTGCATTTTGATGAATATTCCAGTCTTGCTTGATTATTTGTTGGTTCTTACTATGATAGAGATTTATCTATAAATAAGGTGTGGATTACATATGTGATATTGTGCGCGTGTTTGTACAAATTTTGGTTGAATATGGAGATGAGGATGGAGAATTGTGAGTGACTGAAGTGTTTGGTATGAAATGGTTACGGAGATGATGGATTTGGATTTTCTTTTATT
The DNA here is from genome assembly GCA_039657365.1 of Stephania yunnanensis. Lineage (NCBI taxonomy): Eukaryota > Viridiplantae > Streptophyta > Magnoliopsida > Ranunculales > Menispermaceae > Stephania > Stephania yunnanensis. Next base: position 24,684,022 of record CM077580.1, read on the forward strand.
ATACTAAAAATTGCTTGAGCTCGTGAATATAAATATAGAAAAGCTATTACTTCTAAGACGATATACAATATAAATAGTTTGGTAATCAATTGTTGGCACTCCCCATCCTTTCCATGTAGGCTATCCAATACGATCTTGCTTCAAACTCCCTACAGAATCAACATGAAAGCAACCAAGTCATGAAATTGAGCATTGTCTTTGAACGATCTAAAGTTGTCTATACGATCTCTAGAAGTGGTTCCTCTTTTTTTTTCATTTGACTAAAAAATTGAACCAACTATATGGTTCAAAAGTTACATGACGTGGACTTAGTTTTTCCTTTTCGCAACAATGGTGTCAGAAAGGATTTTCTTAACTTTTTAACAAAAAAGGTTATAGAATGCTAATTCTGTTTAAATTTGTGTGAGTGAGAACAATCACTAGAGTTATTTGATTATCATTGGAAGAAAAAATATGCAGAATTGCATCCTCTCCATTAGCTTCTGAACTTTATTCGACGACTGACATAGCAAAATGGCATTTACTGTTCAAGAAATGTTGCCATGATTGTTAACAGTAGTTTCAACCATGGAAATTAAGCAACCAATTAATGCAGTGTTTTTGAATTTGCTTTCCTACTCTATTTCGCTTTATTTCTGTTTTTCTTTTTCATGTGCTTGTTGACAAAAAAAATAAAAAATTGGGGGCTTCTCTTAGAGAAAATAATGTACCGTGACTAATTACTTATTTGCACCCTATAAACTTTGCTTATTCCTTACAACTTTCCTTCCATTTTTTGTGGACAGCTGAATCCCTTATTGCTGATCAGAATCCGGACTATGTTTTCTTCTTCTAAAACAAAATATATATTTATTTTGATTATGGCAAATTGAACTATAAATACATATGGCATAAATATATATGGTTTTGATTTATTTAGCTTGTTATTGTTAATTTTTAATTTGTCATTAATATTCTGCTTATGTTTTGTTAGAGTTTCATTTGGTATTTATCTAGTGTTACTTCTATGTGAATGAGTTTCTCAAGTTTTGAGATGTTTAGCTGGTACGTAATTAATTTGTTATTGTTCATGAATCATGAATTCGAATTATAGAGAGGAGGGACTCGTGAATCTTATAGTACTTCTATGTGAATGAGTTTCTCAAGTTTTTCTATTCGTCTGGCTTTCATGTATCATTTTTTAATTTTCTTCCATTTTTACCTATCCACTAATTCCAAATTTTATAATTCTTGGATAGATCATTTATTTGAAGCACAATCTGTATTGAGTTCCTTCATTCTCCCATAATATTGTTTATATTCCTATTATTGTTTGTATAATTTAGTGATTTTTTTCTTTTTGATCTTTTTTCAGGTGTTTTGTACGAAGTCAAGTATTATTTGAAGCACAATCAACTCTATATTATCTCGGAACACTTCATTTTTTTCATTTAGAACAATTTTTGTTGTTACTTTTGTAGAAAGATACGATATAGAAATTTTTTAGATTGTTTTTGTTGTTTTGTGTACAGTACATTGAGAAAAGATAATGTTAAGGATATGTTAAGTTTATATAAATTGTGCATTATCAATATATTATTTAGCTATGATTTTTATTATATATTGGCAGGTTAAATGTGCTTGGATTGAGACCTATATGATCCGTTGCTAATCAGAGACTTTAAAAACTAAACAAAAATGAAAATTAAAGACGGAAATAGCAACGGAATCCAGAGATTCCGTTGCTATTTTCGTCTCTAATTTTTTAGGAATAGATACATGAATCAGAAACGGATCAAATTCGTCTCTGATCCGTCTCTGATTAGCAACGGATCAGAGACGGAAAGAATCAGAAACGAAATTTATTCCGTCTCTAATCAAAAATGGAATTAGAGATGGAATAAATTCCGTCTCTGATCAGAAACGGAATTTATTCCGTCTCTGATCCGTCTCTAAATCAGAAACGAAATCACATTTCCGTTTCTGATTGAATTAGCAACGACGATTTTAGAGACGGAATAAATTTCGTCTCTATTCCGTTGCTGATTTCGATTAGAGACGGAATTTATGCAAATCAGAGACGAAAATTTATGTTTCTGATTTGCTGTTTTTTTGTAAAGAATGATTACATCATGTACGGACTCCTTTAGCTTTGACGAAAGCTTTGGAGTAGTAGTGTTGGATCAGAAGCCCAAGTAACTCCACTTTAGTGACACTATGCATTTATAATCTCGGGGTTGGTGATGTCGACCACCACCTCTAGGGACTTATAAATGAATTAAGTGTTACGAGTTGAGGTAGAGTCCGCGAATCGTTCTAAAAGTTAGAGGCCACCTAATTATAAATCCTACGAGATTGTACATCTCTAGAATTCTCACATTCTAAAATTTGTTCAGATGCGTTAGTAAACGTACTGAAAGGAATTTTCGCGCAAGAAGTGCATGTTGTAAAAAAAAAAAAAAAAAAAAAAAACAACAAGTGCGTTTAAAGTTGCTAAGAAAAGAGTAACTCACTTGACAAATCATGATAGAAAAGGACAAACACTTTTTAATCGAATGAACGGGTTACTCGAGAGAGAACTTGAAGATAGATAGGGCTAGGTTTCTCCAAGATTTTGAAGGACACCTATCATGTTTCAACGCAATGATTTTTTTCGAGAATCTACTCTAGTGTTGTTATTGAACTTAAGTGTTATGGCATGTCTTAAGACTGATGATAGCTTAAGGGTTGACAACTGACAACTCTAAAGAAAGAATATTATGTTGTGGGGAAGTGAACTTAATGGAAATGTGTGAAGCATGATTTGCGAGATGCTTGGAGAGTAAGTGTGATTGGATTAAGAATGAAAAAATAAAGAAAAAAACTCAAAGAATTAAAATTGTTGTAAATATTATCTTACATGCTCATCGACTCACACGATGCCAGAGGCATAACTGATACGACGACGCTGACCGGGCCTATTACGTCATAAATGGCATGTCGGGTGAGATCGGTTCTATGATGGTGACCACAGCTCCAGGAACGTTGCAGGAGGCAATGAGAGGAGTTTGGTCGGTGAAACTTTTCTGAGAACGCGCACTAGTACAGTAGTCACAACTCCACCACCAGCACAACTAGATGTTAGACCAGGTGGTGATGGGAGGAGGAAGAGACTTAGATGGTAGAGGTCGAGGGATCGAGCTAAGGGTGTGAAGTCTGTTGCATCGCCACCTCCATCAGCGCGTATTGCGCCAATACCATCTGCTCTAGTATAAAGTTATATCAACACACCACAACTGTCGGCACCGTCAGGTTCTCAACGACAGCAGTATCAGAGGACTGAGGGCAGTGGCGGTGGTATGGATGGGAACGGAGTGTTCCATCTGGAGCGGGATCTCCGCGTACTTGTTAGGAGTGTGGAAAGTCAGGTCACTTCGTCAATACGTGTCTATGATTGGGCAGATGGCAGCCACGGCAAAGCCGAGAGCAGGTTCATGTTGTTGCCGAGCAGATTCGACTGCTACCCGTAACTTGACAGTTTTATTGCAGGTCGCTTAGTCGATTAGTTAGGTTTGAAATCTACTAAACTAGAGAGATTGACGAACAGTCCAAAAAACTGGTTCAAATTCTCACGGACATGCGGAGGATGTGTGTGTATGTTGGAGACGGTGGATCATGGAAATAATATTTTCCTTTGAGTTTCCCATATATGTTTCAAGGATGTTGCCCTGGTATATGATAGGGAGGATTTTTCCTCGAGTTTTTTTTTCATATATGTTTCGAGGATGTTGCCCTGGCATATAGTGGAGAGGAGAAGATAGATAGTGTAAGGTGTGTAAGGGCATTACACAGCCTGCAAGTCTCGGGAGGAGCCCAGCTCGTCGCGGAGGGGCCTAGCCCTACAGAGTAAGATGGGGGTATGGCCTTGGGCGGGTATGGCCCTGGGCGGGTATGGCCTTAGGCCTTCACAAAACACTATCTTCCTTTGTGAATTGCTTTAATTTCAAGGACAAAATTCTAATTAGTTAGGAAGACCTAAAAAACTAACTCATACCACGTGTCATTTTAGGGTCGTATGTGGGACCCGTTTGTCGTTATATGGATCAAAATCGACGCGAAATAGGGTCAAGTTAAGGTTGAGACATGATGTACTCGTGTTTTGGAGGGCAACGGTGTTTTTGGCAAAAAAAAAATGGAGTATTTTTTGGGGTTTAATTTGGATATGAGGAGATGAGTATGAAAAAAAGGAAAAGAAAAGAAAAAAATAAGGGATCGGATAATAAGAGAGAGGAAAGAGAAAGAAAAAAAAAGTGAGGAGAAAGAGAAAGAGAGATAGAGAGTCAGCGGAGAGGGAAGAGCCACCAAGAAGGAGAGGAAGAAGAGACGACGTCTACGGCGGGAGTGGACGAGTCCGGCAAGACGTAGCGGCTGTGGACCAGCCAGAAGCGTCGACAGACGTCGATGGTGTGAGCGGCTCCACCGAGGACGATCGGGCGTGGTTGACAATCAGCGCGGACGGCGGTTCGTGGGCGACGCGGAGGCGCGGACGGCGGCTCCAGCGAGACGGGAGTTCAGCCAGGCGAGATGTCGCAGCGGCAGTTGAGGCGAAGCCGCGGACGGCCGGTAGCAGCGGCTAGGCACGGTAGTGCATTGACAGCGGTGACGATGAATGGCTCCATTGGCGAAGGTTTGGAGGGGCTCTGGTACAGTGGCTCATACCAGCAGAGCGGCGCGCGGCTGCGACGGCGGACCAACACAACGCGAGTGAGCTCACCGGTGGCGGCGCGAATGGCTGGACGGCGGTGCAGCTCCAGCAGCGTCGCCGACGAGAAACGGTGACGCTGGCGAGGAGGAGCGGCAGCGGCTGCGCAACAGCAACAACAGATGGAGCAACGACGCGGTGGCGCATTGCCAAACCGATTGATCCCCGACGAATCACAACAACAGTGGACAACGAGGCATGACTTCGACGAAGCTCTTCTTCCCGATGGATTGCTCGCGAAGAAGATGAAAGGCGTAGGCCATGGTGAGGTCCTAAACCATATTTTGGTGTTGACATCAACTGATTTCGTGGTCTTTATTATGGAAATAGGGTCAAATTAAGGTTTAGACGCGGTGTATCCGTGTTTTGGAGTGCAATAGTTTTTTTGGCAAAAAAATGGGGTACTTTTCGGGGTTTAATTCTTATATGAGTAGATAAGTACGAAAAAAAAAGGAAAAAAGAGGGATCGGATAATAAGAGAGAGGAGAGGAGAAAGAGAGAAAAAAAGTGAGAAAGAGAGGAGAAAGAGAAAGAGAGACATCGGAGAGGGGAGAGCCACCAAAAAGGAGAGGAAGAAGAGATGACGTCGACGGCGGATGTGAACGAGTCCGACGAGACGTAGCGGCGGTGGACCGGCCAGAAGCGTCGATAGATGTCGACGGTACGAGCGGCTCCAGCGAGGACGATTGGGCGCGGTGGACCAGCAGCGTGGACGCCTGTTCGCTGGCGAAGCAGAGGCCGAGAACGGCGGCTCCAGGGAGACGGGCGTCCGGCCAGGCGAGGAGTCGCGGCGGCGATTGAGGCGAAGCCCCGGACGACTTGTAGCAACGACTAGGCGTGGTGGCGCGTTAACAGTGGCGACGGTGAGTGGCTCCACTGGCGAGGGTTTGGCAGGGCTCCGTACGGTGTCGCGTACCAACAGCGCGCACTGCTGCGACCCCAGACCAGACGACGCGAATAAGCTCACCAGTGGCGGCGCGGATGGTTGGACGGCGGTGCAACTCCAGCAGCGTCGTCGGCGAGAAGCGGTGACGCCGACCAGGAGGAGCGGCAGCAGCGACGCAGCAGCGAAAACGATGTGGGGAACGACGTGGAGCAACGACGTGGTGGCGCGTTGCCAGACCGATCGATCCCTGACGAGTCACAACAACAGTGGACAACGAGGCATGACTTCGACGAAGCTCTTCTTCCCGATGGATTGCTCGAGAAGAAGATGAGTGGCGTAGGCCATGGTGAGGTCCTAAACCATATTTTGGTGTTGACATCGACTGATTTCGTGGCCTTTATTATGGAACAAGTTAAGGTTTAGACGCGGTGTATCCGTGTTTTGGAGTGCAACGGTGTTTTTGGCAAAAACAAAATGGGGTACTTTTCGGGGTTTAATTCGGATATGAGGAGATAAGTATGCAAAAAACAAAAAAGAAAAAAAAGGATCGGATAATAAGAGAGAGGAAAGAGGAAAGAGAGAAAAAAAGTGAGAATGAGAGGAGAAAGAGAAAGAGAAAGAGAGACAGCAGAGAAGGGAGAGCCACCAAGAAGGAGAGGATGAAGAGACGACGTCCACAGCGGGTGTGGACGAGTCTGGCGAGATGTAGTGGCGGTGGACCAGCTAGAAGCGTCGACAGACGTCGACGGTGCGAGTGGCTCCAGCGAGGGCGATTGGGCGCGGTAGACCAGCAGCGTGGACGACGGTTCGCAGGCGATGCGGAGGTCGCGGACGGCGGCTCTAGCAAGACGGGAGTCCGGCCAGGCGAGCAGTCGCGGCGGCGGTTAAGGTGGAGCCCGGACGACCAGTAGCAGCGGCTAGGCGCGGTGGAGCGTTGACAGTGGCGACGGTAAGTGACTCCACTGGCGAGGGTTTGGCGGGGCGCCGGTACGGTGGTGCGTACCAACAACGCGGCCCGCGGCTGCGACGGCGGACCAGCGCGACGCGAATGAGCTCACCAGTGGCGGCGCGGATGGCTAAACGGTGGTGCAGCTCCAGCAGCATCGTCGGCCAGAAGCAGTGACGCTGGTGAGGAGGAGCGGCGCAGCAGCGACAACGGCGCGGGGAACGACATGGAGCAACAACGCGGTGGCGCGTTGCCAGACCGATCGATCCCCGACGAGACACAACAACAGTGGACAACGAGGCATGACTTCGATGAAGCTCTTTTTCCCGATGGATTGCTCGCGAAGAAGACGAGAGGCGTAGGCCATGGTGAGGTCTTAAACCATATTTTGGTGTTGACATCGACTAATTTCGTGGCCTTTTTATTGGAAATAGGTTCAAGTTAATGTTTAGACGCGGTGTATTCGTGTTTTGGAGTGCAATGGTGTTTTTGACAAAAAAAAATGTGGTACTTTTCGGGGTTTAATTCGGATATGAGGAGATAAGTATGAAAAAAAGGATCGGATAATAAAAGAGATGAGAGAGGAAAGAGAGAAAAAAAGTGAGAAATAGAGGAGAAAAGAAAGAGAAAGAGACAGCGGAGAGGGGAGAGCTACCAAGAAAGAGAGGAAGAGGAGATGACGTCGACGGCGGTCGTGGACAAGTCCGGCGAGACGTAGCGGCGGTGGACCAGCCAGAAGCATCGACAAACGTCGATAGTGCAAGCGGCTCCAGCGAGGACGATCGGGCGCGGTGGACCATCGGCGCGGACGTCAATTCGCGGGCGACGAGGAGGCCGCGGACGGCGGCTCCTGCGAGACAGGAGTCCGGCCACACGAGCAGTCGCGGCGGTGGTTGAGGAGAAGTCGTGGAAGGCTAGTAGCAGCGGCTAGGCGCGTTGACAGCGGCGACGGTGAGTGGCTCCATTGGCGAAGGTTTGGCGGGGCTCCGGTACGGCGACGCATACCAGCAGCGTGGCTCGCTGCTGCGACGGCGGATTAGCGCGGCGCGAATGAGCTCACCAATGGCGGCGCGAATGGCTTGACGATGGTGCGGCTCTAGCAGCGTCGCCGACGAGAAGCAATGACGCCGGCGAGGAGGAGCAGAGGCGGCAGCAGCGCGGGGAACGGCATGGAGCAACGGCGCGGTGGCGCGTTGCCAGACTGATCGATCCCCGATGAGACACAACAATAGTGGACAACAAGGCATGACTTCGACGAAGCTCTTCTTCGCGGTGGATTGCTCGCAAGAAGACGAGAGGTGTAGGCCTTAGTGAGGTCCTAAACCATATTTTTGTGTTGGCATCGAGTGATTTCGTGGCCTTTATTATGGAACTTTGCGGATTTAATCGCGTACATATTGATTCGAATGACTTAATTGGTATAAATGGACACTAGGGACTTATGAGGCTATAGTCGAGTGTCGAGTGCGCATATCGAGGTATGAGCGGGACATTTTGAGGATGATTTGGATTGCTCGCGGAGAAAGTAAGTAAACCAGCTTGGAAATTGTACAGTCATTTCATTTTACTTTATTGGATATTGTTGTTCATTGTTTTGGTAGCTATCTTTAAAATTGTTGTTGGTCGAGTGGTCCATTGGCAAGTGAGTCGTGGTTACTATTTATCTGTGATATGAGTTCTTATCTGAACGCCGTTGATATCTCCCAATTGAGTGTACGTTGTTGGCACTTATCCGAGTCTGTGGATATCTCATAATCGTAAGGGTTAGGGCTGATAGGCAGTGTCTCGTCCTGAACCCGAGTTTGTTGGGCTTTTGCCACGACTCAACGACATTTTTGTCGGGACTCCTTGTTGTTGTTGTTTTGTATTTCAGACCCTCACTTATCGATTGATTGTTTACAGTCTTTGATATTCATGGTTCCTTGTTCATTTCTTTCTATTGCATGAATTCGGCTGATGTAGTTGTTTTGAAATGTTGTATATATGTCATACTGGCGTTACTTACCTGGACTCGTCATTCTTTTGTTTGACTGAGTGCAGATCTGCGGTCCAGCAAGGGGAAGGCTCCATAGTTAGGTGATATATTTATGTAGGGTTCCCCAATTAGGTTGTCCAACTCTTTTACAATTATTGTTGAGTTGTTTAATGTATTAATTGCTTCCGCTAAATTGTAAAACTTGAAAAAAACACTAATAACTCAACTTAAGATTTTGAATTTACTTATAATGATGGATTGGAAGGCTGACTAGGTCTGCGTTGACCTTGCGAGACTGGATCGGGGGTTAACGTGGGCTTAGGCCGGGCGGAGCCCAATTTGTGAGAAATTGGGGCCATCACAACATAAATAAACGACAACGATAATTCTTAGATTACAATTCAAAAATGAACTTTAAGTCACTTTGTTTCATTAAATAAGCCATTCCACTTGAAACTTATATTTGCATTAGCATATGCCTATTCAACAAAGAGTAAAATGAAAAAAAACTTACTAGCAGTTAACACATAAAATAAGCTCCACATGTCCCGGCCCAAATAATTAACACGAGTTTAATTTGTTAATCATGACAAAATGACCCGTGACATAGGACCCGCAGCGAGATACGTGTCACTACCGAGGCACGGTGGCCGAGGTATATGTTATATTTGTTATGTTGTTTCCCTAGTGTATTGTACATGTGTAGACTACTAAGTCAAATCTATGGGTATGCCGATACCGAGACGAGCGGGGACGCGCCACATGTTGCGTCACGACATGGGCCCGAGGTAGCAACTCGTGGGGTAAGCGTAACTAGTTTAATTATATTGCATTAAAAATGATATATGTTAGCGGTTTCTATGTGGCCACATCTATTGATTTATTAAATGGGCTTAAGTTCACATCTACCTATTTATTAAATGGGCCTAAGTTAAAGAATAAAAATATATACACCACTAGATAGGCATGGAGATACACACACACTCATATTTAGGAAGAGTGTCACACATGTGAGTCACTTGAAAGTGACATAAGGGACAAGTGGTAGGAGAAGGACCAGACAATATGCCTCGAGATATGTGTATGGTTTGAGATGTGTGGCACACATTCAAGCCACCCCAAATTATATAAATATGGGTGAAAAAACCCTAAAGTCTAAACTTATCCCCTTTGTTTTCACTCAAAGTCGGTCGGTGGAAAAAAACACAAATAAGTAAAAGAAACCGCCAAGAGGAATAAAAAGAGAGAGAGAGAGAGAGAGAGTGCGTGTATGTGTGTGTGTGTGTGTGTGTGTGTGTGTGAGTGAGTGGGTGAGAGATAGATAGAGAGAGTGAGAGAGAGAGAGCGAGCGAGCTCGAAGAAGGCATTGTTGTTATTGTTGTTCTAGTTGGGGACTTCGGACGAACTGCAATGGAAGTTCGTCCCAAATCAAGGAAGGCGGGGGAGTAATCTCCCCTACATATCAAACCCCTGCGACGGCCCCAATTTTTCACAAATTAGGCCCCGCCCGGCCTAAGCCCACATGGACGCCCGAGTCCGTCTCGCAAGGTCAACGCGGACCTAGTTAGCTTTCCAATCCATCATTTTTCATAAATTCAACATTTTACAGTTGAGTTATTTATATTTTTTCGAGATTTACAATTTTAGCGGAAGCAATTACTACAAACAAAATAACTCAACCATAATTTCAAGGAGTTAGGCAACCTAATTGTGGAACCCAGTAAATATCATCAGATGAGAGTAATTATAAAATATAGAAACAATTCACCTAGCTATGAAGCTTTCTCTTCGCTACTCGTCCGAGGCGCTGCACTCAGTCAAACATAAGAATGACGAGCCCAGGTAAGTAAATCCAGTAGGACATATACACAACATTTCACAATATCCAAAACAACAGTTCACGATATCCAAAGCAGTCGAATTCATGCAAATATAACGAAAGGAATAAAGAACGCATGAATATAACATACCGTAAACAATCCATCGATGAGTGATGCCAAATAACAAGGAGTCCCGACCAAAAAGTCGTTGAGCCGTGGCAAAAGCCAGCAGACTCGGGTTTAGGGCGAGCCCCATGCCTCCCAACCCTAACCCCTGCCGACTATGAGATATCTACGGACACGGATAAGTGCCCCCAACGTACACTCAATTGGGAGATATCGACAGCGTCCGGATAAGAGCTCATATCGCAGATACATAGTAACCATGACTCGCTTGCCAATGGACCCCCTCAATCGACAAAAATTTAATGATAGCTATCATTTCAAGTAGTGAACAACAATAAAGCTATCACAACAATAAACAATAGTCAATGGAGAAACATGAAATATTGTATAAGTTCCTAATTGGTTTACTTACCTCGAGAAATCGCGAATCTCAAAATGTCTCGTTTGCGTCTCGATTTGCGCACCGACACCCGACTCCTAGTCCCTTCATCGCGTCGTCGCGATTTCGTCGAAATCGCGCAACCGACCGGTCGATAATGCGCCACCGCGCCGTTCACCGCGCCGCGCCTATCGCTACCGCATCTGCCGATGCTCGCCGTCGCGCGCCGTCGGCCGGCTCTCGCCGCGCGCGCTGCTTGCCGGCGTCACCAAGCCGTTGTCCTCCGTCGGCCTCGCCAAACCACTCCAAAGGTTCGTTCACCCACCTTCGCGCCGCCGCACGCCCACCATGGCCGCCGTCCGATTGTCGCCGAGCCACGCAGCCACCCTGGCCGGTCGCCGTCGTTCGCTGCTCCCGACCGCCGCTTGTGGCTGGCCCGCTACTCCTCGCCTCCACGCGTCGATCCGCTTCGAGGGTTTCCCCGCCGATCCCATGTCCGCGCAATCGCTCGGGAAGCTTTGTCGGCTGCCGCCGCCACCACCGCGCTCGCCGTCGTCCACCGGTCATCATTGCTGGCCGGTGCCGCCGCTGCTGTCTTGTCGACCGCCTCCGTGCCGCCTCCGGCTCTTCGATCTCTTCCTCTCCTCTTCCCTCTCTCTTTCTCCTCACCTCCCGATTCTTATCTTTTTTTTCTTTTTCTATTTATCCTTTCTTTATATATAAATATATATATATATATTATATATACATTTTCTTTTGATTTCAAATCAAAAGTGTCCTCGACATTCGTGCAACATGAATCTCAAGGCAAACTCGACAATTAAGCAGCGCGTATCTCGAGGCTCAACCCGCCTCGTTTTCAAACTCTCGATACTCGTGCTACACGCATCACGAGACGTATCCCTCGTTGGCACGCGACTCGAGGCGCGTCCCCATTCGTGTTTCGGCTCACCGAATTCCTCGCATAGTTAGCATTATCATCCCAAATTAGATTCGGATATACGTATTTCGACGAGAGATTCCCACATACGACCTTGACTTGACACGTGGCACAAGTCAAATTTTCGGGCCGTTACACTCTTCCCAACGAATTAGAATCTCATCCTCGAAATTGAAACAGATCTCATAGGACAATGGTGTTTTAATGAAAACCCAAGGCCATACCCGCCCAAGGCCATACTCGCCCAAGGTCATACTTGCCCAAGGCCATACTCGCCCAAGGCCATACTTGCCCAAGGCCATACCCTCATCTTACTCTGTAGGGCTAGGCTCCTCCGCGACAAGCTGGGCTCCTCCGTGACGAGCTGGGCTCCTCCGTGACCTCCAAGCAATGAACACACCATATGTCTCCTCCCATCAATATATGTCAGGGCAACATCCTCGCAGCATATATTGGAATACAAATGAATACAAATGAATAATTTAATTTCACGATCCACCGTCACTAACATACGTATATTCGTTGTATGCCCGCGATAATGTAAATCAGTATCACAGGTATAGCATGAATCTTTTCATGGCTCTGCTGTACTTGGCTGTCCACACGCCCATACATTGAAATCCCGATCCAAAGTAAGCATGTTGTCCCTGTCCTTGCCCCTGTGCATGAATAGACCTCTGTCTCCATCCCTGCACTTGACTGGAACTTTGACTGTCTCTGGCCACTGCCTCTGCCATCAACCCTTTGATGGTACTGATGCTGAGGATTTGACAGTGCTGGCTACTGTAGTGCACTAGCGTAACTCTACGCTGGACCATTTAACACTGGCGCCATATACGCCGCATATGGTGGAAACGCAATACGCGCTAAGGTTGATCTATCTGCCACGACCGTCTAACCCTCGTGTTCCTCCGATCATCTCCAGACCCTCGCACTGAATGTGACGATGTCGAGAATGCGACTGGTACTCTAACGCGTGTGCTCCCACGCTCTCACTCACCATAACACCGACTGCACCCAAGAGCGTCCACATCGATGCCACTGTAGTGCACGACTAGACATCGGCCTCGCCGAATAACGAAACTGATACGATGCTCGCCCTCATATGATCTGGTGTGGCCAAAACGTTATGAATCTTTGCTGCTCTGAGATTTGTACCACCGTGAAATTTTTTTCGGGTGATACCGCTAAAACTCGTGAAACTACCTCGCCTGAGTCGTCACTCTAATTCTCGTATCAGTAGGCGCGCTCAGCATCTCCTCATGTATGCACGAGTTCAACACGTTTATTCCAACGCGTTCACTTTTTGACTTTCAAAGTAAATGCGTTCTTGAGATTCGTGCAACTTGAATCTCGAGGCACCGCATCTATGTGTTACCAAAATTGTATCGAATCTCGCAATTTATTTATTTTTTTTACGTATTTCGAGACACCTCCCAAGTTTTGAACTACCCTGAGACTATAAATGTATAGTGTCACTAAAGTGGAGTTACTTGGGCTTCTAATCAAACAGTACTACTCCAAAGCTTTCGTCAAAGCTAAAGGAGTCCGTACATAATGTAATCGTTAGCTCTCAAGTCATCTCAACACTTTGCTCATTTAGAGTCTGCTCTTCGTTTCTTTGTTTTTAACTTTACATTCTCGAATGTTCCTTACATTCGAATGTTCCTTACATTCGAATGTTCCTTACTCGAATGTTCCTTACATTCGAATGGTCCATTCGTTTTATATTATCCAACAACATCCATTTTTTTTATCATCAATTCAACACCATTTAGAGATTCAAACTTCCATTTCAAGTCTCACTATCCGCGAAGCTGAATTAAATTTAAACAACTCCCGCATTTCCAAGGCACGAGTACTTATCCATGCAGCTCCACTATTCCCAAATACGCCACAATCACCAACATTGTCACATCCGATCCGTGCATGAAGGCAATGTCATACGGCCTCATATCAGATGGAAATATAACTCCTAAACATTTTCCTTCTTTAGGTTTGTACCTTCAATTTACTCCACCAAAACTCATGCTGATTATTATGGACCAAATTTAACATATAACCAAAGAATCCCACCAAAAATTCTGACTAGAAAAAATCATTTGGTCGCTCGTAATTGATCCCCAACTCGGCTCAAATGAAAACAATGACTATGGAACCAAATTTAAAGCGTCCCTACATTATGATACCAAATTTACACGAAATCCTCTAATCTTTACTACGGAATTGATTCCTGTATCAAATTTCAATTTCATTAATTATTTCGAGCGGATCCTCTAAAAATACGTGCATGGTGTTTTCCTCAAGAAGAAATCAAATGTGTCATCGAGATACGTGCAACACGAATCTCGAGGCACTCATTTGTCCACAATGTTGTAAACAACTGAAAAAAAAACTGTTGATTTACCACGAAATGAAATCAAGTATGCCAATGAAACATTGATCACTAACTGATTCCATTTAATTTCTATCCAATTAATCATTTCCATAGTCACGATTCCTCGAATCCATCCATCTATGGTCCACATATACGCCAAGGGTACTAGCCCACCTCGAAACGTATATGAGACAAAAAAAAACATTTTCTATTTGCCAACTCTCCTCACTTCCCAACGAAGACTCAAGTCAAGATCATAGAGTTCGACTCTAAGTTCAACCATTCCTAACTTCCGTTTGTTTTGTGTCTTAATTTCAAGAGTTGAGTTCCTTAAAACATCGGCTCTGATACCAACTGTGACGACCCCGATTTTTCACAAATTGGGCCCCGCCCAGCCTAAGCCCACGAGTCCGTCTCGCAAGGTCAACGCGGACCTAGTCAGCCTTCCAATCCATCATTTTTCATAAATTCAACATTTTATAGTTGAGTTATTTATATTTTTTGAGATTTACGATTTTAGCGGAAGCAATTACTACAAACAAAATAACGCAACCATAATTTCAAGGAGTTAGGCAACCTAATTGTGGAACCCAGTAAATATCATCAGATGAGAGTAATTATAAAATATACAAAAAAATTCACCTAGCTATGAAGTTTTCCCTTCGCTACTCGTCCGCGGCGCTGCACTCAGTCAAACATAAGAATGACGAGCTCAGGTAAGTAAATCCAGTATGACATATACACAACATTTCACAATATCCAAAACAACAGTTCACGATATCCAAAGCAATCGAATTCATGCAAATATAACGAAAGGAATAAAGAACGCATGAATATAACATACTGTAAACAATCCATCGATGAGTGATGCCAAATAACAAGGAGTCCCGACCAAAAAGTCGTTGAGTCGCGGCAAAAGCCAGCAGACTCGGGTTTAGGGCAAGCCCCATGCCTCCCAACCCTAACCCCTGCCGACTATGAGATATCTACGTACCCGGATAAGTGCCCCCAACGTACACTCAATTGGGAGATATCGACAGCGTCCGAATAAGAGCTCATATTGCAGATACATAGTAACCATGACTCGCTTGCCAATGGACCCCCTCGATCGACAACAATTTAAGGATAGCTATCATCACAAGCAGTGAACAACAATAAAGCTATCACAACAATAAACAATAGTCAATGGAGAAACATGAAATACTGTATAAGTTCATAACTGGTTTACTGACCTCGAGAAATCGCGAATCTCAAAATTTCTCGTTCGCGTCTCGATTTGCGCACCGACACCCGACTCCTAGTCCCTTCTTCGCGTCGTCGCGATTTCGTCTAAATCGCGCAACCGATCGGTCGATAAAGCGCCACCGCGCAATTCACCGCGTCACCGCCTCTACCGCGTCGCTGTCGATGCCTCGCCGGCGCCGCCGCTGCCGGCGTCACCAAGCCGCCGTCCTCCGCTGGCCTCGCCAAACCACTCCGGTGCTCCGTTCACCCACCTTCGCGCTGCCGCACAGCCACCATGGCCGCCGTCCGATCGTCGCCGAGCCACGCAGCCACCCTGGCCGGTCGCCGTCGTTCGCTGCTCCCGACCGCCGCTTGTGGCTGGCCCGCTACTCCTCGCCTCCACGCGTCGATCCGCCGCGAGGGTTTCCCCCGGCTGATCCCCTGTCCGCGCAGTTGTTGGGACGCCGCTGTCGGCGTCGCTGCAACCACCACGCGCTCGCCGTCGTTCGTCGGTCATCATTGTTGGCCGGTGCCGCTGCTGGTGCTATCGACCGCCTCCGTGCCGCCTCCGGCTCGTCGATCTCTTCCTCTCCTCTTCCCTCTCTCTTTCTCCTCACCTCCCGATTCTTATCTTCTTTTTGTTTCTTTTTCTATTTATCCTTTCTTTATATATATATATATATATATATATATATACATTTTCTTTTGATTTCAAATCAAGAGTGTCCTCGACATTCGCGCAACACGAATCTCAAGGCAAACTCGACAATCAAGCAGCGCGTATCTCGAGGCTCCAACCCGCCTCGTTTTCAAACTCTCGATACTCGCGCTACACGCATCATGAGGCGTATCCCTCATCGGCACGCGACTCGAGGCGCATCCCCATTCGTGTTTTGGCTCACCGAATTCCTCGCATAGTTAGCATTATCATCCCAACTTGGATTCGGATATACGTATTTCGACGAGTGGGTCCCACATACGACCTTGACTTGACATGTGGCACAAGTCAAGTTTTTGGGCCGTTACAGTCCAACCTGGGGTTGGGGATGGAAGCCCAACCCCAGCGGCGAAGAAAAAAACAGAGCAATTCGTGCTCTGCAGAGGAAGAAGAAGAAGGGTGAGTGAACCGGGCCGATTCGGCTCGGGTGAGCCGAACTCGGTTCAGACTGATTCAGACCCAAAGAAAAAAAAAGAAAACAGAATAGGAGAAGATGGGTTGGGTAAACTGGGTCGGTTCGAAACCAGTTCGGCCTGGTTCAACCCAAACCCATAAAAAAAGAAAAATGGAGGAAAATCGGAGGAAAATTGGGGAAAACTCCAGAAAAATTAGGAAATATTCCGAAAAATTAGATTGCGACAAAATAAATAGAAATTGATAAACGTATAAGAAAAATAAAATATTTGAAAATTTCAGACGAGACTTTTACAAGGGTTTTACCTCAAAAAATGTGAAATTGGCAAATTGGTCTCGATTTCGATTTCGACCAATTTCGAAATTTTAAATAATTAATATTGAACCTAAATTGGTAAATTGTCAAATGTTAGGACCGTAAAGGAGCTATTACGGGGTGTTGGGTGCATACATCGACGCGGCGAGAAGCCGGATAGCTTAGGAATTGTTGTGGACTGTAAGTAAACTGAGTGAAACATTTATTTACATTTCATTCCATTTATTTATTCATTCTCAGTTATTTGAACTGAATTTACCTTTGAAATCCATATGCTATGACTTGTTTATTTCACATTTTATGACGTTGCTCATAGCATACTCCGTTGCTTATATACTATCATTGATTCTAATTCATATACTTTGTCATGTTGATTGTTGTGTTTGGAAGTCAGTGATATAGCATGTTATTATATTAATTTGTTTATTTTGACTCTAATCCTTTGTGCATTAGTATGCAGTTATATCTTTTGGATTCTGTTACCAAGTCATTATTGAAAGTGAAAGTGGTTCTTGTGGTTAAGGTCATTTGATGATAGAAATTCAGCTTTCATACGAGGGTCATTAGACTTTTTAAGATGTTAGGGAATTTCTCCACTACCTTGCATGACACACGGGGTAACGTGCCTTGAACGGGGTAACCGGACCTCGGGGTTTGTTGGAGCAAGAATAACTTGGGTGAGCATGACGAGTTTTAAAACTCGGGTATTTTAGCAAGTACACATTCCGGTGATGACTAATTCACTTGGAATAGAAAAGACATAATCGTAAGTATGACCTTTTTAAATTATGATATAGAGCTCAATTTGTAATTAAATGATATAGAGCAGAGCTCAAATTGTAGTGGAAAGGCTGATGTGACGTGGCTCATGGCCAACCAACCCTAATCATTACTACTTAGCCTTGAGTCAGTTTCAAATTTGGTTAACGCAAGTATCTCTTTGCATGATGTTTCTTTGAGCATAGTTGCTAATTCATTTGATACTTGTTGCCTGTTTGGGAATGTGGATCAATGTCTCTCAGTATTACTTAAATAATTTCATGTACTCACCGTCTAGTTTATGACGGTGGATGCAGATCGGCCGAGTGGCAGACCAGGTAAATAGAAGATTGGTAACTACATCTGAGCCATTGAAGGACTGCTATGACATATTTTTGTACATTTTATATTCTTTGTATTACATTTTATAGGTATATGAAATTTTTACTTTTGGGTTGAGTGATAGGAACATCTTACCAAACACATTGTATATATCACCTGTCACGGCCCAAATCTCTAACCCCGTTTTAATTCTTTAATCAGGATCACCGACCCTTGACATGGGACCCACACAGTGATCGTGCACCGACCGAGGCACGTGAGCGATGTATATTGTATTTTTGTATTGATGTATGTCTAATGTTATGTATTATATAGACTTACTAAGTCAGTTTGTATAGTTGTAGGCGTCGAGACGAGAGCGGGGACACACCACGAGTAGCGTGCGAGCCGGGGAACCGGATAGTTAGCATTTTGGTAAATCTTATTGTGGCGGCTCTCGCTGCCCCGGGGTGACGTGTCTCCGTGTACTCCTTGCCAACTGGCCCAACTACACGTTGACGCCACCCGCCCGTCCTTTTCTTGTCTCGAATTTCGTATCCACGTGTGTGTACAGTGTATATATGAAATAAGCAGCGGAAGTTGTACGTAAAAGTAGAAAAATATATTAACCAATTTAAACAAAACCTACTGTGGAAAAACCCTGAAAAGTATTGTAGCTGTACAATATCAAATCACTCCCCAGTTCCCAAAAGAATCAAATAAGTCTTTAATCGCGGACAGTCAGATAAAGTCGTCCAAACCCTCCTTGCCCCTACTAGCAGGGTCTGCACTCGTCCATCACCAAAAGTAAAATGGAGAGTATAGTTAGTAAGATTCCAACAAAGTACACCGAGCATTTATAAGAGAATAAACATATACCAAGAATCATGTCAAGTAATCATGCGGAAACTAAACAGACAACTGTGCTAAGATCATCACATGAATAAATAACACGAGAGAAACAAACCGTGTACTCTTCCTGGTCACACTAAACTGTACGACAAACCCCCAGGATCCTTTCAGTGAGTGCCCCACTTCTTTCCACCTGGTACGGCCCAAGCCTACACCCAGCCCGCCCTCGAGCCCACAGAGTGCATACCTGGGGCGCACAGGATCCTTTTAGTTGAAACACCCACTTCCTTTCACCTGATTACCCGCGTACAGCCTAGTGTGCCACCAGTACAACAAGAATATCGAAAAGTCTCGTTCCCCAATCCAAATGCGTCACGAAAATCAATAACAAGGAACAGGGGGAATAGCATTCAACAATAATAAGGAATAGGCAAATAGAATCCAACAATCACGAATAGGATATCAATGATAGAAACATAAACCCTCAGCGACTTTTAGATGGAATCTTACGTACCTCAAAACGCACTCACTCGCGTCTCGATTTGCGTACCCAACACCCGACTCCTAAGTCCATGGTGTCCATTTAAACATTTGAGGGCTCATTTACTAAATCATTCACATCACACAAAATTTGGTGAAATAAATCTCACCTCCATCGCGTCGTCGCGATTTCGACGAAATCGCTCATCCGACCGGTCGACAACGCGCCACCGCGTCGTTCACCACTGCCGAGCCGACATCGCTGCCGCGCCGACGTCGTCGTCGTCACTACGCCGCTGCCGTAGTCACCGTCATGCCACCGCCATCCTCACCGGCGCCGCCCTCGCCGGCGCCGCAAGCTTCCCCACCGGCCGCCGCCGTTGGTGAGTTCCTCCGCGTTGAGTCGCGTCGCGTCGCGCGCTGGTTCGTCGCATCCGATCCAACCCGTTGTCGCGCCGGAGTCATCGCTGCCGCTCGCTCGCGCCATCGCGCGCCGTGCGGCGCTTCTGCTGCTGCTCGTCCGTTCGCACCTCCTTCCATCACGCTTGCTGAAGACTCGCTCTTTCTGCTGCTGGCTGCCGCTGCTCTCGCTCGCGCCGCTATTGCCGGAACTCCCTCGCTGCGGTCCGTCGCGCTCGCTGCCGCCATCGAGTCCGCCGCCGTCAGTGCCACGCGTAGCGTCGTCGAGGCCTCCGCTTCGCGCGCGAGCCGCCAACCGCGCCGATGTCGAGCCATTCCGCCGTTCTTCTTGCTGCGTTCCTCCAAGCTGTGACATCGCCGGCTCGTCGCCTACGAGCTCCTCGCCGGCCGGAGCTCCCTCTTTTTTCCTTCTCTCTTCTCTCTCACTCTCCTTCGATCTCTCTCTTTTACTTTTTCTTTCTTTTCTCTCTCCTCCTTTTGATCTTATCTTCTTTTCACTTTCTATATATTTCTTTTTTTTTCTTTTCATTTCAAATCAAAATTCCTCGAAAATCGAACAGCGCGCATCTCGAGGCACCAACCCGCCTCACTTTCAAAATTGCAACACTCGCGCCACTCGCATCACGTGGCGTATCCAATGTACACACGAAAACCACATAACGCGATTATCTCGGTCCCACATTAGCACGCGATTCGATGCGCGTCCATCATTCGTATTTCGGCTCACCGAATTCTCCGCGTATACGTTTTTTCAATAATTAGCACATCCACTTGAGATTCGGACATACGCATCCCGGCAACCGGGTCCCACATACGACCCTAAAATAACACATGGCACGAGTCAAATTTTCGGGCCGTTACAGTCTTCCCAACTAAAAGAAATTTCATCCCGAAATTTACCTATAACCCGAATTTCATACCAGAGAATAGCTGAGGGTAAAGTGTCCTTCTCGTCGACTCGAGCTCCCAAGTTAGTCCCTCCGTCCTATGATGCTGCTAACGAGCCAGGACCTTCGCGAGTTCCCTGTTCCGGAGAATCTGTACTCGACGGTCGACGATCTTTATCAATCTCTCATCATAGGTCACGTCAGGCCGTATCTCCACCTGTCACAACTTAAGCGTCGGTCTCGGCCCTGACCTAGCGAGTCTTAACATGAAAATGTGAAATGTCGGATGAACCCCAGCTGTACAATCAATAAAATCCCAAGGAACTCCTCCGAGCATTCAATAATAAATGGAATTCCATGACATCGCAAGCATAAATAACAATAAAGCTCAAATATGTGTGCCTGTTCTAGTTAGACTAAACCATACTTCGGGATTTCCTTCCAAGATCCCACTAGTGGGCGCACCCAACTAGCTATCACATGATCCCTCTCGGTGGCCGGCGTAGACCTACGATGCACCGACACATGTAGCAGTTCCCTCGGGTCGTTATCCACCGAGCACTCCTGATACACATGCTATGGTCTAGAATGCATAGACACACAACGGAAAATCCGGTGGGAGTAACGAACCAACCGTGCAAACAACGACAAGATAAGATACAGGAAAAATCACAAATAATAATGGAAAGGAATGAAAATACGAAAACAAAATAACTACTAAAGAGTTTTTTTTTTCCATTGGGTTTTACAAACTGTACTCAATCCGGTATAGCCCAATGTATCTCGATGCCATTTTCACCTTCATCGTAACTCAATCCTCGAGATACCTATCCGCGCATTTTTCTATCTTATGTAGCTCGCAGCTTCTGACGAGTTTGTCACAGTTTCCTGTGTGATCAATAACTATCTCAGGCCCTACTTGTGTACCAAACCGGTGTGCATCTTCCGGAATCTCGTCCCGTATCTCCCGATCCGCAGGTAACCACAATCTCCATGGGTATTTGAAAACCAATATGTGGTTTCTGCCCCATCAGTGCATTCCGGATTCTGTGACAGACCACTGACACGCTCATAGAGCCCATCAGCCCTCTAACACTCGGCAACCCGTTCAATCGATATGGTCGGTATCCTCAACTGCGACAAAATCTCGAACCACCGGAACGTCTTCAATCCGGCCCTCCATTTGAACCTCCGGCTCAACTATCGTTGTATCCGCCTCCATCCGCGCTGTAGCTAGTCGGCCTCTCGTGATGGGTAAGTCAGTTGTCGATCCAAATAATACGAACTCTGGTATGTCAGGACTATGAAACTCTATCATCTTGCCGTAACAATCTATCCGTGCATGATAGGAATATGAAACTCGATCCACCTCTATCCTTACGTCGCTAACGCATGCGCTATCTCTGACCTAGTTTGACCCTCGCCGTGGCGATGGTGGTGTCCAACAGTCAGCCCTCAAGTGTCCACTCTGCCCACACTGGTAGCACCTATGGCTCTCCAGTCTACCCGTCTGTCCGTCTCAAGATCTCGGACCCTGACCCCGGTCTACCTGACCCATGTCATGTCCCCCTTGATCTCGACCCTGACGGTACTCCTGGGGTTGTGCCCTCTGTCGATCCATTGGTGTTGAGGTGATAGTTTAAGCTGGTTGTGGCTCGGATCTGACTGCCCCGAAACTCGTTCCAACGACCCTTCTCTTGTCTATCAACTCTCCAATCTCTATCCTGATGATCCATCGGTCTCTTCTACCTCTGACTAGACTGAGAACTTTACCCTGACTGTACCTCCCTACCAGTCACACGTCGGCCAGCTCTCTGCAGTAAGTATGTCTCATGCGCCAAGGCCCTGTCAAAGATCTCCAGCAGTGTCGTGGCTCCAGTCGAGACAACTGCGGTCTACTCGTATAGTAACCGTAATACCTCGACCATCTATGTCTCCTGTGCCGCGAGTCTATCCTCCACACTCGTCGTAACCGAGACATCCCTAGCCGCATCACTAGTCTATCCAGTCTCCACTGGCGTACTAGACTGTCCGTCCATGACCCGCATCGAGAATGTGCTCCGGATCAGTCTCGAGGTAGTTCTACTCTACCCGCCTCACTTCACTTCCCAACTAAAGTTCTAAGGAACTCACTTCGGGTTTTCCACATCTAAGTTTGTTGTTTAAGTTTTATTGTTTGAGGACTTTCTATTTTATTCTCTGATACCATTTGTGGCGGCCCTCGCCGCCCCGGGGTGACGTGTCTCCGTGTACTCCTTGCCAACTGGCCCAACTACACGTTGACGCCACCTGCCCATCCTTTTCTTGTCTCGAATTTCGTATCCACGTGTGTGTACAGTGTATATATGAAATAAGCAGCGGAAGTTGTACGTAAAAGTAGAAAAATATATTAACCAATTTAAACAAAACCTACTGTGGAAAAACCCTGAAAAGTACTGTAGCTGTACAATATCAAATCACTCCCCAGTTCCCAAAAGAATCAAATAAGTCTTTAATCGCGGACAGTCAGATAAAGTCGTCCAAACCCTCCTTGCCCCTACTAGCAGGGTCTGCGCTCGTCCATCACCAAAAGTAAAATGGAGAGTACAGTTAGTAAGATTCCAACAAAGTACACCGAGCATTTATAAGAGAATAAACAGATACCAAGAATCATGTCAAGTAATCATGCGGAAACTAAACAGACAACTGTGCTAAGATCATCACATGAATAAATAACACGAGAGAAACAAACCGTGTACTCTTCCTGGTCACACTAAACTGTACGACAAACCCCCAGGATCCTTTCAGTGAGTGCCCCACTTCTTTCCACCTGGTACGGCCCAAGCCTACACCCAGCCCGCCCTCGAGCCCACTGAGTGTCTACTTGGGGCGCACAGGATCCCTTCAGTTGAAACACCCACTTCCTTTCACATGATTACCCGCGTACAGCCTAGTGTGCCACCAGTACAACAAGAATATCGAAAAGTCTCGTTCCCCAACCCAAATGCGTCACGAAAATCAATAACAAGGAACAGGGGGAATAGCATTCAACAATAACAAGGAATAGGCAAATAGAATCCAACAATCACGAATAGGATATCAATGATAGAAACATAAACCCTCAGCGACTTTTAGATGGAATCTTACGTACCTCAAAACGCACTCACTCGCGTCTCGATTTGCGCACCCAACACCCGACTCCTAAGTCCATGGTGTCCATTTAAACATTTGAGGGCTCATTTACTAAATCATTCACATCACACAAGATTTGGTGAAATAAATCTCACCTACATCGCGTCGTCATGATTTCGACGAAATTGCGCATCCGACCGGTCGACAACGCGCCACCGCGTCGTTCACCGCTGCCGAGCCGACGTCATTGCCGCGCTAACGTCGTCGTCGTCACTACGCCGCTGCCGTAGTCACCGTCGTGCCACCGCCACCCTCGCCGGCGCGCCCTCGTCGCGCGCCGCTCCGCCGCTTATCGCCGCCGCCGCCGCTGCCTCTGCCGCCGTTGGTGAGTTCCTCCGCGTTGAGTCGCGCGCGCGCGCGCCGGTTCGTCGCGCCGATCCGACACGCTGTCGCGTCGCGTCGGAGTCGTTGCTCGGCTCGCGCCTCGCGCGCGGTGAGCCGCCGGCGCTTCGTTGAGCACCGCGCGCGCTGCTCGTCCGTCCGCGCCCGCCGCGCCTCCCTCTTGCAGCACCCTCCTCCGCGCTGGCTGGCTGCGCCGTCGTGCTGCGCGCGCCGTTGTCGGCACTCCTCTCGGCCGTCCGCCGCCTCGCTGCCGCTTCGAGTCCGCCGTGCCGTCCAGCTGCCACGCGCAACGTCGTCCGCGGCCTCCGCGTCGCGCGCGAGCCGCCAACCGCGCCAATGTCGAGCCGGTCCGCCGTTCTTTGTTGCGGCGTTCCTCCGAGCCGCGACATCGCCGGCTCGTCGCCTGCGAGCTCCTCGCCGGCCGGAGCTTTTTTCCTTCTCTCTTCTCTCTCACTCTCCTTCGATCTCTCTCTCGCCATGTTTTTCTCTCTCTTTTACTTTTTCTTTCTTTTCTCTCTCCTCCTTTTGATCTTATCTTCTTTTCACTTTCTATATATTTCTTCTTCTTTTTTTCTTTTCATTTCAAATCAAAAGTCCTCGAAAACCGAACAACGCGCATCTCGAGGCACCAACCCGCCTCACTTTCAAAATTGCGCCACTCGCATCACGTGGCGTATCCAATGTATACACGAAAACCACATAACGCGACTATTTCGGTCCCACATTAGCACGCGATTCGATGCGCGACCATCATTCGTATTTCGGCTCACCGAATTCTCCGCGTATACGTTTTTTAATAATTAGCACATCCACTTGAGATTCGAACATACGCATCCCGGCAAGTGGGTCCCACATACGACCCTAAAATAACACGTGGCACGAGTCGAATTTTCGGGCCGTTACACTTATTTAATACTAATATGAAGTAAGGAATTACTTGTAAGCCTATGGTTGTGTTTGTTAATGTAAATAAAAGTAAAGGCCTATAGTTGAGTAAATAAATGAAAAGCATAAGATTGGTTTAGAGATACACATTGGCACATCTAGGAACTAGGTGAGTAATGAAATGGTGTTACTTAATGTTGACTTAGTGGTAGTTAGTGGGATATATGACAAAGGTGGACTATTAGATATTCCTAGGTATACATAAATACATGAAGATTAAGGGATAGGAAGGAACATCACCTTAATATATATTATTAGTGATCAAACAACATGCAAACCAAATCACTCATTCATTTTTGCTGAAGAAGAAGAAGGAATTGCTGGAAAGGAGTGAATCATCAAGGTGTTGAAGGAATCCATGAGAGTTGGTGAGAAATTCTCAAGCTATGGTGCTACATCAACTAGGTACACATCTTTTTAGTTGAAATTGGAACAAGTCCTGGTTTTAGGCTAATTTCAAATATTAGATGATTGAGTATTTACAATTAGTTTATATATTTGGATTATTCATTTCAAGCTGATAATCCAGGTATATTGAAGTTCTTAATTTGGTTTTGAAATCATAAAGATATGAAATTTTGAAGTTGCAACACCAAAACTAGAATTCTGCATATTGTATTAGGAATCAATCTGGGTAATTTGGTCATAATCTACCCATTTTAGATCCAAATTGATCCAAACCAGTGGCATTTGAAAGCTTATTTAAAGGCAAATAACTTTGCTTAACTGAAGGTATTTTGATTCAAATGTTTTTATGTCCAAACATGCTCTAAAAATAGGTGTTGGAATTAAAAAGGAAAGTTTTTAAACTAAATTTGTTAAGGGCATAACTCCCTAAATACTAATCAAAATGAGCTGATCTTTTAGTATGTAGTATTTTGAAATATTTGCTGCCCTGTGAGCAAAAATCAAATTTTTAAGAACTATAGACTGGGAGAAATAGATTTTCTAAATCCGCTAGTGGGATTAAATTCCAATTAGACCTATGTTTAGTAAAATCATGATATCTCTTTCATTTTAAAGATGAATTTTGCAAACTAAACCTTTCTGGAAAGCTAAGAGAGAGACCAACAATAATTGTACTAATGGATGGATTCGATATTTTGACAATTTCATGCCTAAAACTGTGTTAAGATGTAGGACCGAAATTGAAACTTAATTTAGTCTTTAGGGGCTGATTTAGGAAGATTGATTTAAAGTCTATTGAACCAATTTGAATACACAATAAACACCACTAAATTGAGTTTAAACCCACTATATTTGAACTAATGATATACCAAACTCAGGAACCTAGGAAAAGGGTACGGGAGAGCGAATACAAGATTTGGAGTATCGAGACGCCAGTAAAGCTAGGACTTTACTTTGTTGTTGTGAGTATACCCAATGACAACTTTACTTGACACTTCATTTCTATTAATTGTTGTCCTTGCATAGTCTTTTTGACTATTTTGCCTTCGTATTCTTATATCATGTGTTTTTTGTGTCTATGCTCACTTGATGAGTCTAGTTTGCATGATATCCATTCATTTGAATTGATTCATTGATTCTATCACATGCTATGTCTATTCTTGTTGTTTTAAATGTGAATTGAATGATAAATAGCATGCTTTTAGGCTAGTGAAAATCTTATAAATGTTAAAAATGACTTGTATTCCTTATTTGTTTAGGTGTGTAGATGTGCCTATGCCTTGACAATCCATACTTGGTATTTCTTGAAATTTAAAAAGTAGTTTTCGCATTTAGGTTTCGTACTCGATCGAGGTGTGCGCGACTCACGGGGTTAGAGTCCCTAGGGATGTCGGCACATGCTACCTGACACTGTATGACACTCAGGGTTAGAGTCCCTGAGGTGGTCTACACATCGGGGTTAGCGTCCCTAGTAACACTTGGGTTAGAGTCCCTTGTGCTATATGAATATTGAGTCGGAGTGACATGTTTCACTGCCGACCGGACCTAAATCACCACTACTTAGCCTAGTGTCAGTATCACTTGTTTAGCTCTGGTATTTACTCGCAAATGGTTTATTTTTCAGTTTTCCCATTTATATGCTCTTAAATACTATTTGAATATTTGGAAATGCGAATTAAACTTGTCATCGGGATTATTGTTTTATTCTTGTACTCATCGTCCTTTTTATGACGGTGGGTGCAGAGCCGTCTACCAACAGGCCGGGCAAGGAGAAGATCGGCGATTATCACTAAGCCCGCGGCGCGTCACTGCATCGATTGTAGGTCTTCTTTTGATATTTTGATTGTATATGTTATATATGTCTTTCAGATACTATTTGGGGTTGTATATTGGGTTGAGCGTTAGTCCGACTTGACTTATACTATTTTACTGTTTCACTTCATTTTGAGGACTTTATATATGTGATGTCATTTCCTAATTTTTCATACTTAGATTTTATAAATGGCTTCCGCATAAGTTACTAATTGCTTCCGCATAATCAATAAGACTTCCATTAAATAATTAATTTAATAAAAAGTTTTAATTAACTCTAAATTTTATAAACTGGTAGGAGTAGTGTATTACTTATCCTGAACACGAGAAAAGATGCGTTTAGGTTGTAAAGGCTGACTAATACGTAGTTGAGTCCTGCGTGGATAGGATTAGGGCTTAATTATGAGATTAGGCCGGGCGGTGCCCTAGATTAGGAGAGGGGTCGTCACATCACCAGTTTTGTTTATATTTGCATGTGGTCTCTATTTCCTGATTTTTCCACGATAGGTTAGGCCTTAGTATCTAATGTCCACCAGTAACGATATAAGACTTCCTCTGAATAATTTGTTAGATAGAAAATCTAAATTAACTCTGATTTATAGACAACCATAGGTTAGTCAGTAAAACTATCTAGTTAACTGTAGGTGGTATCATAATTGGTATGTGTTTAAATGTTTAAATAAGGCTGACTAGTTCCTTATTAGGTCATATAAGGGATATTATGGCTTAATTAAAGGATTAGGTTGGGCGGTGCCTTTATTTGGAGAAGGGGTCGTCACACCACAAGACAACAATAAACTGAAAAAGTGTAGAAAACAATTGAATTACCTCAATCACGATTCAATCTCTGTCCATTGTTGTTTTGACTTTCTACAATTGGTCATTCAGATCTATGAAGTCCTGAAACAAATGTGAATATTGCATAAAATAAGCTCAACAAAAGCACAAAAACTATCAAAATACATTATTCAATTTATCAGAGAAAGTGAGCGTGACAACAACCCATTTTTGTGTATTGCCTCCTTTCATAAAAAAAAGCTCGACCAAACAACAACCCATCAAAATAACACAAACCCTAATTTTGGTCAACTTACCTCACGCCTGAAGCATTCATCACCTCACCAGTGACGCATTTGTCGCTCTGCAAGCAGCTGCCGATGAGGTGATGGTAATGAAGATGGCGGTGGTCTGTGATGGTAGTAGTGGTGGTCCTTCATTGATTCAGCAATAATAACCAAGCAACAACGACAACCGAACAACAACGACTCTAATTCATTCTAAGTTGGTCTCCATAGGGAATCGAAGAGATTTCCACAACATTGAATGGCTGTAGAAGACGAAGAGTTTCATGAATGGAGATGGCACGAATAGGGAAAACAGAGGCGAACGTTAATAGCGAACCGAGTATTATTCCCCCCAATTTGTTCGGGGTGTCTCAATAATTTCATGAACTTTGGAGGATACGTATGAAAAAAAAAATCTTTAGTCTGGGCTCATGAGTCCAAATAGCACTACCCTATATATATATATATATATATATATAGGGTGCTTCTACCATTAGTATCAAAAAGATACCCATGGCATGTAGCCTTTGTATCATCTAATTCTTGTTATTTAATTATGCATGAGAATTGTCCAATACATTAAATGCAACATACATTTTTAAATTGTTGCCCTTTGAAAAATAAGTTGAGTAATGTCATGTGGCAATTGGTAATGATTAGGAACAATTACAATTAATGTAATTTCAAATTAATATTTATACCATGTACTACACCTTTATAATATATATAAACTAATTTTTTTGACAATATATCAACAATATTGACTTAGGTTGAAAATAGTACCAATATCAATAAACTTGTTTAAGTCAAAAATATAAACGTTTTTTATATAAAATTAATTATTTATATTATCAAAATATGTTAATACGTATGATACTTATTCATTTTATTAAAAATTTTAACAAAAAAGTATTTTTATTTTCTATTTTTAGATTATAAAATTATTAATTTTTAAAATCAATGTTTTAGCTATAGTCATGTATAATTTATTAAAATTAGAAAAATTCTTATTTATTTTGAAGCTACAATAATTAAAATAAGTACTAAATATAATACTAATAAGTCTTTTTTTTATAGAAAAATGATATATTTTGATTTTCTTTAAATCATTATATAACACTATTAATTATCATAAAATTATATCACCAATTAATTTACAATTTGAGATTTTTTATAAGTGTAGACTAAAATTGCCACAAATTCAAATTTGGTTTCGTTTTTTCTTTCTTTTTAAAAGACAATATAAAATACATCAATCGTAATTAATATTGAAGATTTGATAATCTAACATCACGTATATGAACTAGATTATTTTGAAGTAACAAATGTAATTATAAAAAATTGAAATTATAAATAATTTATGATGATAGCTATAACAACAATATATAACAAATATTTGATCGATTTTAATAAATAAGGCTCGACTACATGAATCTAATGATCAATTGAGTTCGATTTAATGTAGTATGTATCACACTTCGAATAACTTTCAAGTTCTTTAAATTTTATTTTTATAATTTGAAAACTTTAATGTGATTTAATTTAATTTGATAATTTAATTATTAACTTTTTAAAATTATTTTGTACTATCTATCAATTATTTTTTAATCATATAACTGCATTATGTATGATGTGAAAATTAATACACCAAAATAAAAAAAGAATAACAACTGAAATTATTTCTTTAATTTCCTCCGATATATTTAAAAAAAAAATTCTACTTGACATCTGGCTCTAATCACACCGAGTGATCCGCACTCGGATATTGTCGATACATGGTGGCCCTCTCAACTCAGTTTTTTCATTTATGAAAAAACTCAAACTCGGGAGGAAAATCAAATCACTTGTCATTCTAATTAATACTATACTTTACTAATGTATCTTTGTCTTTTATATGATTCATATAGAGTTTTAGAGTTTAAATTAATCGTTATGTAGTAGCATGTTAAAATTTAATTGTTTTCCAACTCAAAAGTTTTTTTATAATTTTAATTTGATACAAATAACTTATTTATCTATTTTACTTTTTGCATTGCAAATTTATGTTTAATTGTTTTTCTTTTGAGGATATGGATGGTTATTCAAATTATAAAATAATTAAGTGTAAATTATTTCTTCAAAAAAGAAACAAATTATAAATAGCAATGTTATAAGGAGTTGTACAAAAATTTATTTTTAAAATAAATTTTCTTATTGATATTGGGTAATGCACATTTGCTAGTAAATTCTTAGCTTGAAGGTTACAAATAAATTCTAAAAATGTCTTTAACTTCCAAAAATTTAAAAAGAAATAACATTTTTAAATTTTAGTTTTTTCATTAGTAAAAATAAATAGTAAATTGTCAAACTTGTGATTTTTTGATTGAAAATGCATTTAAATGTCATTAATTAAATGTGGATCATATTAATGTGCATTAATTAGTGTTTTACAATCGAGGGTCGATTCTGTCACTTTTTAGGCCTGGGGCGAACCGTAAAAATGGGGCCTTATATACACACACATATATCTTTTTCCCTCCTCTCTCGGACTTGGGACCGGCAATGAAAATGTAATATTTATCATCGGTGGAGTTAAAAAGAGGGTTAGTTACAAGGCAAAATTGGTTAAAATATCCTTAATCTTTCGTAACTTTTTATTTTATTTTTTGATCCTAATCTTTTTGAATTTGTTATTACATTCTAACTTTTTCTAGATTCTTTCTTTTATGTTTAGTAAGTTAACTTCAATTTCGATGTGGCGACACCTAAATAATTAATCTAAATAATAAAACAATTCAAAAAGTTAAGATTTAATACAAAAAGTTGTGAAAAGGTTAGATATACTTTAACTAATTTCACCTTGTAACTAAAAGAAAACATAAAATGACAAAAATCAACAAATAATAACATATAAATAAAATTGAGGCTAATAACGAAAATTAAAAAAAAAAACATGTACTAACAACAAAAAAAGTAATAACATCAACATAAAAATCAAACAAGTAAATTCAAGGTTAATTACTCTATTATTGTAAAATTGCTCTTCGTGCATTTTGTGAAGCAAAATTTTTTATAATCTCTTTATAATCAATATTCGATAATAAATCTTCCTCAATCGATATCAATGCTAAATTGCTAATCCATTCAATCTCTCTTGTTTTCTTTAATTTATCATGACCTGAAGGATATTTTCTAGGCTACATATTTGCTAATCCTACACAAACAATAAATAAAAAATTAAATAAAGTAAATCTCGAACCTAATTTTGAGAGTTGAGACTCCTTAGTCCTTAGTCAAAGTGAAATTTTGCAAGTTCGCAATTAGAATCTAAAATAGAAGAAAAAAATGTTGGGAAGAAGGTGTTCACTGTTGAGGAGAAAAAAAATGTTGGGAAGAAAGAAGGTATTGACTCTTAAGAGGAAAAAAGTGTTGGAAGGAGATGGTGTTAAGAAGAAAATGCAAGGATGTAGAGTGTTGAGAAAGAATGTTGGAGGAGATTGTGTTGACTCTTGAGAAGGAACGTTATTTTTTTAGTTGTCTTTTGATTTTCTCCTTTTTTTTATTATGTGAAAGTGATTGATGGGTGACACTTGTCCATTTAAGATTGGAAACTGGAAAGTCATCACCATATATGACACATACATAATAACTTTTTTTTTTTCACCATATATGACACTTGTCTTTTGATTTTCTCCTTTTTTCTTTCACCTGAAAAATTAAACAAAATTTGAAATTACAAAATAACCCCTAACTTTTTTAAGATTTGGGGACTTTTAATGTTTGGGGCCTGGGGCAGTGGCCCACCAGGCCCCATATCAAAACCAAGCATGTTACAACCAATCTGTTTTGAACCGAGCAAAGTGAGAGGAATCCCGAAATCGTGTTCTTCGTCCCTCGCCATGTGTTTCTCCTTCGTTCTTCTAGGTTTCGCATTTTGTAGGGTTCGTTGTGTGAGTCGATTTCGTCTCCAAATTAGGGTGGGGTGAAGATCGACGAATTAAGTTACATTTGGTAGAGTAGATGTAATGTGTGGTAGAGTAGATGTAATGTGTGTGTGGCGGTTTGTTAAAATGTAAAAAAATTGGGAAATCGTGGTTCTCGCCACACAGCGAGAGATCGTGTCAACCGTCTTTCGCTTGGCCGAGACATAAGCTAATATTTTTCGGAACTCGCGGTCTCGGCCACGTAGACCGGAAGAGTTAACCACGTATCGGTTGTCCACTTCCGAGAGGGTCTCCGTAGGCTCGGTCGTCATAGGACGAGAGTCAGGCGAATTGAAATGGTCAATTCATCTCGGTGGTGTTCAACCGAGACATTTAAATGGGACTCGGTTATACATGACCGATATATTGAAATACTTGTCGGTCATGGGTGACCGAAAATAATGGTTCGTTTCACGAACCTGCTTGACCGAGACATCAGAAATGGATGAATTTGAACATTACAGTTTCAAAAAAATCTCCGTAGTAGTCAAACTGACAATACAAGATTGAAAATCCAGCACGACAATTTGCACCGAACCTTAATTAATTATAAATCTCCGTAACATTCAAACTGACTATAAAAAGGGTCCATCCATAAGTAAACAACAATTAAAACACAACACAACATTTGCATATACATAGAACATTCGGACGAATTGGCAAAATTTCACGACAATTAGCCGTCTAGGTACAAGCTTACACCTACGGTGTATCTAAGTCTACAACAGGTATGGTGGCTTCATGATCAGCAGTTGCAATGGGCGCGATGTCTCGAAAAACGAATCCATCTCGCCAACCTTTGGCGTGATCCTCAACGTACCGATCCCACGATGGATATAAGGATGGGCGGTGCATTCACACGCAACTGCACCTGTCAAAGTGAACAGTAGAACATAGAAGATATTGTCACAAACCCGATTAAGGGGGAAACAAACCATTTCACAAAAAAGTCATAGAACTTACCCTAACTCAATGGATATTCCTTTCATTCGCCATTGCAATGATAAGTCTCTTGTGCAATGACGACGTTGGAGTACTACGTAGAGGTAGGAATGTGGGAGGCACTCCCATGCGAGAGGTTTACGAGAATGACATTGAATGCGGTGGATACCAACAATCCCATGTCCTGGAAGTGTCAACCATTCTTTGAAAGATGCCCCCTCTTGATTCTCCGGCAATGCACCGCATTCTTGATAGGCTCGAAACTCGAGCCAAGCACTTCCCGCCATAGGTATTCATACCCGATAATCTCATCGTACATCCGTCTACGCACAATCCTCCACCCGTCCACGTCCGCGAGTCCAAGCCCGAGGCTATACACCTATATCCACAGTTCCCATCGGAAACCACACCGATAATGGCATCAACATGTGGCAACCAATATGGTTCTAAGCAATGACTATAAGCCATGTTAGATCCACTTTGCGTGCGTCGACCGGCACGACGCATTTGTGGAACCTTGCATTTCTTCGCCTAGAAGCTTTTGTGGAGTGGGAGGACTCAAATCCGATTGGAGATTGGGGTGCCTCCCACACTTGGGGTGCCTCCGGTTGGAGACCCGGTGTCCTCACACCCGCATCCTCAACTTCCCGCTCGCACTCCACAAAATACGATGGTGGACTAATCTCCCCGAGCTGCTCACTTTCACTCCTCCCCCGCATCCTCAACTTCCTCCTCCCTCTTATCCAATCTTCCCGCGGTGTCGTGATTGTGCCTCCCACAAATCACCGTGACATACCATAAGGAGTCGGCATTCTCCTTGACGTTAATTTGGAAAGGGCATCCACATTTCTTCGTACTAGTGTGAGTCCTCGCCTTTTCATCATTCCTTGATTTCTTTAAAATTTTTGCCGCTTTCCCTTCCCAACTCTCTCGAGCCAGTCCCCTATATGTCCCGGCACTGTCACACGAGGCAATTTTCACCCTTCCCCTTCGCTTAACGCCCCGCATCCGAGCGCTTCGTTACTAACACAAACTTGTTCTCGCCACCAATCAGTTGAAGCCATGAAATTGCCGCTTCTCGAGAGGGGAATGGCTTAGAAGGTGTAAAAGTGTCCTTATAATCGGAAAATTACAAGATAACGGCATTACTCGCAATACAAACAAAGTGTAACATTATAATCAACCAAAATGTACAAGCACAATCACAAAAAAACCCAAAAAATCGGTTCTCGGTTGTACAAAGGTCTTTGAAACTTTCTTCATAGTCTCGTTTACGTGAGGACCGAGAGTTAGCGAACCCTCGGTCGTTCCGGCACCGTGACCAACCCTAAACATCTCGGTCATCCGAGGCGAGACGTAACCATACATCTCGGTCTGCGAGGCCGAAAGAATCGCGCACCCAGACAGATACTTCGGATAACCGCAAAAAACAAAAACATTTGCAACATTACCTCTAGGACGACCTCCTCTGGCACCGAAGCATTACGATCCTCCATTATACAGTGGAAACAACTTCGGATTTGAAGAAATTACCAAACCCTACGTTGACAAACAAATCATCATTTTCACCGTTATACGCAACTAAACAAGTTCACAAAAACCCGAAAATGGTTGTCAAACATTGTTACCTCATTGTCGGACGAGCAAGAATCGATCGCCTCTTCGCCAAACGCAATGTGGTCGTGGCTTTGTGGTTGAAGGTTCGGTGGGGTGCCCTAACTCCTTGTCGAAATGGTTTGTGGGGTTTGAACCATTATATATATACAGGGGCAAAATGGTCTTTTCCATTTTTTCTGGAATTTTTACAAATTAACTGGGTGCCCTCATTAAATGGTGGGGTGCCCTTAGCGGGCCTCCAACCAATCTCTCTCTGTTGATGTTAATCTAATGGTTGAGAATTGATATACATGGTAGAAGCACCTATATAAATATATATATATATATATATATATATATATATATATATATATGAGTGTTCAATCTAATGGTGATTGATGTAATGTATTTAATGCAAAACATATTAAATGCGCAATAAATATTAGATAATTGAGTTTCATATATACACTTTAAGATTATACGGAATTGATTGACATGTACATTCGTCATTTACAAAACCATATTATCGCCATCACTAACTCGTTGTGGGCATCATTTAAGTGGTTTGAGTGGCGGTGGGCATTGCATACGTTTTTAGTAATAGGCTGATTTGTTAATTGTGTTTTAATTAAGCTTAAAGAAACATGAAATTTTTGGATGCCTTCACATTACTTTGCAATAAAACCACTAGTGGAGTAGTGTTGATGAATGATGGGGTACATGTTGCAATATACATACTACACATGGGTTATAATGTGTCATTCCCAATAATTCTTAGAAAGTAATTTCCTTAAAAATTAGCAATACACTCGAAATCCCTTATGTTGATACTAACGTATTATATATTCATGATGATAAACAACATATAAAATAATTAATAAGTTGATTATCTTATGTAAAGTTATCTTGAAGGAAAATTACGTTTTAGTAACATTTCTTTATAAATAAGGATGTTTCTAATTCATCATTTATAGGTCGTACATCAGGGGCGAATCCAGGATTTTAAGTAGACCTGAGCTAGACTTATATACTAATATGTATTTTTTTTTGAAAAATATTTTTTTAAAAAAATACTTTTGTAACGTAGAAAAGTTGACACTCACTTAGTGACATCTCTTGAGTTTCTCCGACATGTGTGTCTGCACGCATCTTGATGCCTATTAGAGGGACGCCAACAAATACGTGACTTTTCTGAGTTGGTGTATATAGTAAGGTCTTTTTTTTGTTTAAATAAAGAATTTCGAAAATATATCGGCTAGTGTTAATTATATTTTTCTCTAAGAAGAAAGATGATATAGCTACCAACTACATTATAATATAAAGTTCATCTCGATTCCGATCAGGACGATGGAGGTGCAATTCAAATTCAATTACGTTGTTACACCAACTACTCCACCACCACCAAAATTAGCTCTTTTATTTTTACTTCAATGGGAATCAAATCACCACCTCCTGAAACATTGCCTTTAGGCAAATGATGTCTCTGCCAAAACTAGCTCATTTTAATTTTATTTTAATAACACCAGTTCAATGAAATAAACGTTTTTTATTGAATCAATAAAATAAACATTAAACTTTGCTAAACCTTTTTCTTGCTTTTTTTCTTGCTTTTTAGCAAGTGATGTTTCTCTCGAGATTTATTTATTTTTAATTTTTTGCTTAAGATTTGGGTGGAGTCGAACACTACGACTTTTAAAAAAAAAGGGCTATAGACCATGTATCTTGGAAAGATACATGTAGATCCGCCCCTGTCATACATGTCGATTAAAAAAAAACATATATTATGCTTGATTAATGATGCTATTATTAATGTTTAAATAAATAAAAATGATTAAGAAAAAAGAAATCAAGCCAATGCGGCTTGTTTTAAATTGCTTCCATATTATGATTAAATTTACTTATGTACCCATAATTTTCTTGATCTTATATAAATATATAAATCCTTTATCTACTTCAAACGCATGCAATGTCTTATATGAAAATATTTTACTTAATTTTTGGTATAATTTGCTTTAAGTTTGTTTTGGTAATTTCATCAAAAGATTAGATAAATAATTTTTATGAGTTAATTGTCACTAAATTAACCTAACTATATTATACAACACACATTACTAAAATATTATGATTGATCCAATGGTTTATAACAATTTAGTAGTGTATAATTAATGAACTGACATTTATTACACCTACGATAATTTCTTAAAAATGCATTTTTTTAATATTATTATGGTTATAATATGTAGTTTATATTGTAGAGTTGAGTTAATCACCAAAGTGATCTAACTTAACGATTTAAACAACATATTATATGAATTTCATATATTTTGTATTTTTCATTGATTTTATGATGATTATTAGAATTTGACTTAATTCAATGGTAAATTATTTTCTAATATGATTAATTAATAGATATTAGTTATGTTAATGATAATTAAGAACGATGAAGGATACCCAAAGGCACTTCATCTTCTTGATTTTTTAATTGATTATTAAAATATCATGGTTGGCTTAAAGGCGCACCATATTTTTAGTAATATATGAACTAATGTTTTATGATAATATAAATATAACGATTACTAAAATATTATGGTTGATTCAAAGGTGCACCGCATTTTAGTAATGTATGTAGATTTTATGATAAAATGGGATGGATACCTAAAGGTACCACGCATTTTTAATTTTTACTTATACAATAAAGTACATTGTTTTTTTACCCAAAAGAAAAACACAATATTATCAATCCTATGAATTAATCATATAAGCATACGTGGATAAATTTATACTCTATCTTTATCTGGTTAATATTATTATGAGATATGATTGAATTAATAGTGTCCTAGTCCATTTGCTAAACTCATTAAATGACATGATATTTGTGCTCAATACACAAAATTTGGTATATGCCTCAACATAATAATGTAGCTAGCTGAACGACGTAACTAAACAATTGATGAAAATGATTAAAGTTACATTAAGTAGTTATATATTGCCTAAATCATTGTGGATGGAGACCCTAAAGAATGTTGTCTTTTAATAAAAGGGTTTATAGAAAGTCAGTTCTTAAAACTTCTGTTGAGCTGTATGGACTAGAAGAAAACCTACCTTAAGATATCTACATATTTGGAGTTGTCCAACAAATTAAGACTACTTGTAATCCACAAGAAAGTACATTAGAATATCGAACGATCAATTACTATTTTATTGGCTACTTTATAAAATCTAAAGGCTATAGAATTTACTGTCCTAGCCATTTTATATAAAACATCAAAACTGAAAATGCTAGATTCATCAAGAATGACAAAATTTGTGGGAATGGCGTATCATATTACCTATAATTTTTACTGAAATAGTAATTGCTCCTAGTAGTAATTCTTATAAAGAAAATATCGAGATCACTACAATTAAATGCACCTGTAAATAATGATTATAGGGATGCATAACAAAAATCTCTAATAGTGAAGAGATATGCTATCAATTCTTGACGTTTTAAAGTATAATTATATGAATCTAATTAAGATGTAAGGACATATATATTAAGACTTAGTTTCTTATGATGAAGCAATCAAGGTGATGAATTTCTAAAATGGATTGATGTCATGAAAGATGAGTTAAAATCAATAGCTCAAAATAAAGTCTAAAATCTTGAATTGCATAAGAATTTTAAATTCAAAAATAAATTTTCAAGAATAATCGTGATTCTAAAGGCAATATCAAACGATATAAAGCTAGACTTGTAGCTAAAGATCTTACTCGGAAAGAAAGCATTGATCATACAGAGATATTCTCCGTTTATGTATCTAAGAAGAACACTTTCAAAATCATAATAATATTGGTAAGTTATTTGATTTAGAATTACGTCGAATTAATGTAAAGATTTATTTTTTGAGTAGGAGTTTAAACGAAGTCCATATGAATCAATCTAAGAAAATTTATAGTAGAAGAAATTGAACACCAAATCTGCAAATTAAGAAGTCAATATATAGATTAAAACAAGTTTCCCGTCAATGGTATATTAGGTTAATAATATCATAACATCCTTAAGAAAAGAGTTTTTAATCGATGCATATATCTGAAGGTCAGTGGTCTCTGTATACTCTATATATGAGATCAAAGAGTTTCTCTTTCAAAACTTTGAAATAAATAATATACCAGACCAAATTTTAGCTTTACCATTGGTGAGTTGGGATGTTACCAAAGTAACTCATGCATGGTCCATTAGTCAGTTGCAAAGAAAATATTACGTTATTTATAATGGGAAAAAGATTACATGCTCACTTATAGAAAGTATGATAACTTTAAAGATATTGGTTAGCCTCGGACATAGACTTTGTCGGTTGTCTTCATACTAAAAAGTCTACTTTTAGGCATGTTTGTCTTTGCACTAATGGAGAAATATCTTTAAGCGCTAAGCATACAATTATGACTACTACTACTTTGACAGTTGAGTTTGTAGTTTAAAGCTACAAATCAAGGATTATAGTTAAGGAACTTTATTTAAGGGCTTCGTACTATTAACTCAATTTTCAAGCCGTTAACGAAAAAGTTCAAAAGTAAAGAGTGTCAATAAAAACATATTAGCATAGATCTTATGGTCACAAATCCATTAATGAAAAGATTACACTAAAGACATTTAAAGAACATGTCAATATAACGAGCCTTGATTTTAAGTCTTAAATGACTTAATTTGGGATTTGATTATGCATAAGTTTTTATTTACTTTATGAGAACGATCTCATTTATTGTTCTAATTATACTAATGCGTGCATATGCACACTTATGTTAATGATAATGGTAAGTGAGTTTAGTCTTTGATACAAACATTATGTTTTATGAATCATTTAAAATGAATTAGTAATGCTCGTAGTACATGAAATGGAATACATTCTATTTTGATGTATAATCGCTATGACTCTCATTGCTAATTTATTTTTTAATAATTTAATAATACCAAACATATATGCGCACTGAAATATAGAAGTTATGTGATGTTTGGTTATGTGGGTCAAGTGAAAGAACCATTAAGCTATATGCATGTGACCCACATTATTGAAATATATGATACTATGAGACAAGTGGGAGAATGTAAAACCATAATGTGTCATAATCTTTTTAATTTATGTAATGAATACATTATGTAATATATGGACCTAGAGACTCTTGAAATATATGATACTATGAGACAATTTAAAGGATGCCAAAATTATGCAACATTGTTACATGTATACATCCATCGCTCATCTTTTCCTAAACGAAGACCATTATTTTCCAACAAGCTCGAGTATTTCACGATAGTTAGTCATATGCATCAACTTTATGACTTGGGATACAAACACCAAGATATTTATAGTTTTTTTCTTGTGCGAAAGATGGTATTTTTATTAACGACTAAATAGCGTGCCCATTACATCTCCCAACAATAAGGTGTTCATTGAAGGGGGAGGTTCATCATACAAAACAAAATGCAAGTCGATCTTATCAACCATGTTTGTTAGAAGATCAGCACAGTAGTTGCCTTCTCTTATGGCTTGTTCCTTCATGGTCTTAGGGTGGATTAACTCCACTAGACTGGTTAAGCTGGTGTTCGTTTGACGGATTAACTAGGCCATGGGATTAACTAATACTCAATAGAGGTGACTAAAGTAAACCACCAATTTTGGTGGGACTAAATAATCCCAATGCTTGACCATTGCAGAGTACCCAAATACCCCTCATCTCTACACACTCTTCTTCTCTCCCAAGATCACATTCCTCCTCACACTCTTCCATTCCATCTCCACCTCCCACCCAGATCTCAACACTTTAATGGCCTTCAAGTCCACCACTTCAGACCCCAACAACACCCTTTCCTCATGGACCCCCACGACCACCAACTCATGCTCATCCAATTGGTTTGGAGTGACCTGCATCAACAACCGCATCTCCCACATCGTCCTCGAGGGCCTCGACTTGCATGCCTTCCTCTCGCCCCCTCACTGCCCTCTCCACCCTCCGCGTCCTCAGCCTTAAACACAACCACCTCTCTGACACCTTACCCACCAACCTGAGTCTCTCCTCTCTCTCCTTTCTCTATATGTTTCTTATGTCTCTCCTCTCTCTATCCATCTGTTTCTTTTGTCTGTCTTTTGTCTCAATTGTTTCCTCCATGGTTCACCGATTCACACGATCTTGCCGACTCGTTGGTCAATCTAGCTAATCCATCATTAAACCCTCAATCTGATAGTTTTGGTCAAGGAAACTTATGGGTTTTGTTTTCCAATTGAAGATTAGAGATGTAGATATCAATGAAAAAATAAAATTAAAAAAGGAAAAAAAAAACTTCGGCCATGTTTCATTGTTGAGGCAATAAAGAAGATGGAAGGACTAGTTCATTGTTGTTCAGGCAATGATGAAGATGGATGGGCAAGTAAGTCATTTTACCAATATCTAAAACATGTTGCCCCAATATTAAGATGCCCAACCGAACAAGTGACTAACTTGGGACTAATCAATTAATCCAAGTCACAATCTTTGTATAAGTTAATCCCATGAACTTGGGATGGTTAGGTTTGTGAACCGAACAAGCCATTAGTGTATGTTGCAGACAAATTTTCCAATCATGATTCAATAAAATATTTGCAGTCTTTGATCAAAGTCGCCAAGGGGTGGGTGTCCTCAATGTTCTATTGAAGCAAAGTGATTGCTACCAATGAATCTGATTCCACGATGAGCCTGGATATATCCAACGCAATGGTCACCGTTAAACCCTCCTTGATGCCCCATAATTCAGCAACACAGTTAGAAGCGAAGCCAATAAATCCTGCGTACCCCATAAGCCATTGTCCATTACTGTCACGGAAAAGTCCCCCATAAGCTTCCCTCCCTGTATTTCCCTTCGAAATGTCATCCATATTCAATTTAGTTGTAATGATCATCAAATTTACACGTGCCACGTGTCACGCTTTAGGACCATTGACTGGACCGTTGTGATTTAACGTACTTGTCAAAGCCTCTGGAGTTGACATCGAGGTAAGTTTTATTTTTCTATGGTGTATGTGTTATTTATTTATACCCAAATGTGAATTACTAATGTCCAAGTGTACACTACAAGAAAAGAATTAAACAACAACAAACTAATCTGTTGCTGAATTGGTACGGATTTGTTGCTAAGCGACTCTGCAACAGATCAACAACAAATTAGAGGTGTTGCTAAACTCTTTGTTGCAGATTGAAGTTAGCAACAGATTTAGGTTATGTTGTTGTTCAATAATGATTTGTGATGAAATTTGTTCTTTGAACAAAGAAGTTAAAAAAATCTGTTGCAGATTGAAAAAAGAGGTTTTGTTGCAAATCTGTTGCAAATCGCAGAATGTACAAAGTCTATTTATTGATTTGCACAATCAAGACAAAGCGCCGACTTTTGCTCATCTGATGCTGATTTGGAATGGTAATTTTTTTAAAAATTACAGTTTATTGTATATAGTAAATGGAATTCCTGTAGCAGTAAAATCTTGAAAAAAATAATTTTCCTGTTGCAATTAAAACTAAAATTGAGAAATTGTTTGTAATCAAAACTTAACAAAAAATATCTACAAAATGTGGAGATTAACATTTCATAATTAACTAGTAGTATATAGTATACTACTAGATGAACATTATCCAACAAAATACAAAATACTACACAAATTAAGATGGCTACACAAATTAATTTATATATATATCTACAATGTAAATCCCACACTCTTACCCAATTGTGTCACCGATACAAGATAGACACCATACAATTTCTGGGGCTAGGAGTGCGTGTCTCATCCAAATCCTGAAAATGAAAAGGAATAACTTGAACAATATTGGAAATGCAATCAAAATATTGAAACC
Organism: Stephania yunnanensis; assembly: GCA_039657365.1. Classification (NCBI taxonomy): domain Eukaryota; kingdom Viridiplantae; phylum Streptophyta; class Magnoliopsida; order Ranunculales; family Menispermaceae; genus Stephania; species Stephania yunnanensis. The sequence continues at coordinate 24,726,678 of CM077580.1, forward strand.
CAAATGATAAAATCCTAAAATTAGGCCTTGCTCATCGACCTCATACATAAAAGATCGCACACAGTGACACACACAAAAATTTCCAACTCAAAAGGGAGTGAAAGAACTTCCATACATGACATTCCATGCATTTTTTCAATTTTTTCTCCTCTTGTACATTCATTCATATATATAAGAAGTTAAAAACATAAAAGAAGAAACTATGCAACCCACAAATGAACCATTCTAAAAACTCAAAATAGTAAAAAATGAAAAAATTCAATGACATGAGAACAAATCTAAGATAATTTAGCAAATCTGAAAATATGTAACTATTAATTGAAAAAAGTCAATGACATGAAAAAAATTCATATTCTGATAATACAAATCGAATTCATATTTTCTAATTCACCACTCTATTGCAATGGATATATACTCTGGAAAAAATTAATTAAGAGGACAACAATATATTATATATGGTTTCAATTTATGTTGTTCGTGTAGTGCTGCAAATATACTAGAATGAGATCATTATACCTTGCAAGACAAAGTTAATCTAATAAACATAAAAATAAGTATTTTTTTAGACCAAATTTCAACCATTCATTCAAAAATAATTGACTTCAATAATTTCATCCACAAACTAACATGCATTTAGACACCTAATGGTTATATATAAACATTCTACCTCCCATTAAAGCAAATGAGTATGAAGAAATTAGATCAATGTTTAAACATAGACAACAACAAGGACTCGATTCTAAATTAGTTGGGCTTGGGGACATGGATCAAGCTCTTTTATTGCGCTCAATCTAGTGCGATTGACGGTGTGCTTTCAAAATCATGTCCATAAGTTTTGAACTTCAATTAATTTCATAACAAAAATATTGAAACACAATTGAAAATAGCATCACATCCAAGTAAAGTGAAATTGACTACAGTGTTGTTTCAACCTAAATAATTGTCAAAGCTTAATAAAGGCCTCACATGTTAAAATGCAAAGTCTAAGAAATCATTAATATATTTCACATTAACTTTTACTAAGCTTACACGTACTCTTTTGATTAAGTTAAGAACATCATGTAATGAAAAAAATTCGATAAAAAGATGAAAAATTTGCCAATTTTTGCAATTACATTGAAGAGATAAATTAAGGTGATGATTTAAATAATAAGCTCAACCTACATAATTGCCCAAGTTATTTTCAAGCCTCACATGTGGGTAAGATATTTTGTGAATAAAATAAATGGCAGAAGGTTACATACCAAAGGAATCTCTAAAACTTGCAACCCAATTGGTGAGGTAAGTTTGTCTCCTTATGCAATACCCATATCAAACGTCACCGGTGCACATACCTACAAAATGAAGTAATCACATCGACTATACATCCATTCTCGATTAGTAGACATCTCGATCCTAAGTTTTTTCAACCGATAATTGGAAAAAATCTTATCAACTCTTAATAAAATTTAACATATATAAATCCTACAAATTAACAATATATTCATAAATTAATCCAAATTAATTTATATTCTATAAATTGGAGTATAAATAACCTTGAGATTTTTAATATAGGTACATACCTATAAATTTTATTCCTCGCCATCATGATTTGAGCTCTGTCAAGTGTATAGGTTTTTTGGTTTTTTGTTCCTAATTTTCCAAGGGATCCAGTTACTTTGGTTTTTTGTTCCTACTTGTTGGTAGTTGGGCTCCAAGTGGGGATCCAGTTACTTTTGTTTTACCCTTCATTTGTTGGTTTTCAGTTGTGCCATATTATACTTTTCTTGATTTCATGATTCCGTAATTTTTTTTTTACCAATTAATGATATATATATATATATACTTCTCACAATGACTAATTTGGAAGTAATGTACCATGTTTGATAAAGCAACATGAACCCTTTCTACTTTGATGTTTGCAGACGGTAGCTTCTTTTTCCACATGTTGCAATGGAATAAATTAAAAATGTCAATTATAAACTGAATAAGATTTTGTGATGGTTGGTAACAGTTGGTTTGATAAAGCACACTTGTAATGTTTGAAGAAGTAGAAGTAGCGAGAACATCAATGGTCCACTAAAATTTGTAGCATGTTTATTTGCCATGCATTATATAAAGAAATAAACAAGGACTGGTTAGAGCAATTGGCAAAGGCATTTGTTTAATCAACTTTGTTGGTTATGTGACTTGGGAAATCTTCTTTTGTGAATCTACACTCTTGTAAAATTAAGAGTAAGCCTAGGAGGACAACAAAAGATAGATAAATTGATTAGGGTATTTTGAACAAGACTGGAGTAATTGTAATAGGATTAGTATTATTATTATTGTATTGTATTGAACAAGTAGATTATTATTATTATTATTATTATTATTATTATTATTATTATTATTATTATTATTATTATTATTATTATTATTATTATTATTATTATTATTATTATTATTATTATTATTATTATTATTATTATTATTATTATTTTGAAGAATAGTAGATTAAGTTTTAAATGTTCTTATTATACATATAATGATTAAACAGTACATTAATTGTAATGGGATTAATATTATTATTTTTTCTTCGTTTTACAAATTAATATAATTATTCTTCAATTCAACAGATATAGACACTACATTGAGTTTCCAAATATAAATACGTATCAACTAAATGACAATCACAGTTAGTAAACATTATAACAATATATATAAGTTATAACTCAATAAGATCTCATTTTTAGTTGGACATGCATGCACGACCAAGCAATAATTTATACAATGTACAGATTTACGAATTTACTTTATTATTATTCAATGAACATACTATATATGAACTACAGTTTACAATAGTAAATGATGATTGTCATATTACAAATTCATGGTGACAATTTAAACTGCGTACCTACATGCAAGTTCCAATTCGTTGTACTTGTTGATCCGTTGTTGTATTGCAACAGATTGTTCAATTGTTCATTTGTTGTTGTTTAGCGACAAATTGTTCTGACGTTGATTTGTTGTTGTTTAGCAACAAAAATTGAGTTGTTGATTTGTTGTTGTTTAACAACATATGGTTGAGTTGTTGATTTGTTGTTGTTTAGCAACACAGTGTCGCGTTGTCGCTATTTTCAAATGCGTATAAGATCTTGATATGTAAAATGAAACCATAGATATCCAAATTTTGGTACGCATATGGAAACAAAAATCAACCAAAAGCTCAAAATAGATTTTTAAGAAAATGCAAATCGTAGATGATTCCCGAAACTCAATCAAGGGGGAGCCGAGGCCGACCAGCGACTGCGGAGGAGTCGGGCCAGCAAGCGGCATGCATGGTGGGTGGAGCGGCAAAACCAATGCGGGGGAAGATCGCGGAGGCGACAGACGGCAAGCGGCGGCGGGCATGAGTCCGAGCTCCGAAAGCTACGCTCGGTCCGACCGGCAATGGCGCTTGGGCCGGGCAGCGGCGACGCGTTTCCGAGTAGCTACCGCGCTTGTGCCGGGCAGCAGAGGCGCGACGTTCGAACAGCGGCGGCAAATGGGTCCGAGCGGCGGATCTAGAGAAGGGGAAGCGACGGCGGCGGATCTACGGACGGGGAAGCGGCGGCGACGGTGGTGGCGCGCCGCGCGGTCTAACAGGCAGCATCCGCGAGCGCTGCGATGGTATGGCGGCGGCTCACGGACTGACCGGCGACGGTGGTGGCCGCGATGACGACGACGATGATGGTGGCGGGAACCGAGCGGCGACGGTCCGACGGCGGCGATTTTCGCGTGGGGGAAAAAATGTGGCGAAATGATTTGCAGGGAGGAGGAGGAGGAGGAGAGCAAATGGTTTGTTAAAACCATTTAGAATTTAGTGACAAATCAGCGACAGACTAGTCTGTCGCCGATTTTTTGTTCTTGTTTTGCTGATTTTTTGTTGTTGTTTTGTTGATTTTTTGTTCAATTTTGTTCTTTGAGCAAAGACTACGCTGAATTAATATTTGTGACATTAGAGACAGATCGAGAAAGACTAGTCTCTGTCGATTAGCGATTGTTTGATTTGTCGTTGATCAGCGACAGATCATCAACAAACTATAAGTATATAATGCATTTGACTTGCATTATATTTCATCACTCCGACACGCCAAGATCTCTGCCGCCGCACCATCGTCAGCCAAAGAGCGCCGCCACTACCGTCGCCATCGTCACTACCACAACCGTCGCCGCTACATGTCCGTCATCCGCGACCGCGAGTTGCCGCCACCACCGTCGGCGCTCGGTCCATTGGGTGGGTTCATGCAGGGTCTATTTTTTAAATCCTTTTAATAAGGTAATCTTAGCTGTGAGACCTCGACAAAAAAAAAAAAAAAATTCAAGACAAACTTGGAGATTTGGTCAGGTTAATTAGATTCAGACAACTTCGACAAAAAAAAATTATTCAAGACAAACTTAATTAGAGGGAAATTAGCTTCATTTGAAAAATAATTGATTGGAGAAGAAACAATTATATATGCATATAATCCCTTGAAAATTCACGAATTAATCAAAATCATGATTTTTCAACTTTATTTTAGGGAAACACATTGTTTCCCGTTTTGCACATATTACTTTTCCTGGCTATATAAAATAAAATCTCGTTCATATCATAACTAAAACAAAAAAAAAAATCTTCGAGTGCTCTTGGAATATCTACAAACGAGCAATATGATCAAGTCAATATATCAATTGAAATTGAGAGATATCTTCAAATTAATTCAAACTATAGACTATATATAATTTTTTTTATGAGAATTGAAACTGATATACTAATTACCTCTAGCCGTAGCAACAATACTAATGATCATGAAGAGATTTAAAAAATATTTTGAATATTAATTTTTAAAATTCGAATGGAAACTGGACAATACTGTCATATATATTCAAATTGAAGTTCGAGCCGGATCTAAACAAGACCTTCTAAGCCTCATACCTAGCCCAGATTTCAAAAGATTTTACATTGAAAATATGTCGTTATACATTGTATAATTTATAAAAAAAAACAACAATAAAAATAATAAACTAGGTAGCACATATAGAAATGTACTATATGTGAGTTAATTATTTCTTGCGAGTTAATTATTTCTTGGTCACTTTATACAATATATATATATATATATATATATATATATATATATTATGCTTGTAAGCGTAAAAATAACTGAGACTTTCTTTAATGAATTTCTTAAACTTGTTGCTTTATTTTACCACCCCGCTGAGTGACAAGCTCGTTTTTTGTTCTCTCACATTTGCAAGTAAACAAGTCGGATAAAACAATGATTACATTCAGAGTACGTGCAAATTTTAAGGAAAAGATATTTTATTATGTTATGTCACAATTTTTTTAATTTTCACAATTTTTTTTGAAGTTGAAAAATCATGACAATATTTTAATTTGAGGAGGAGAGCCCCTGGTTTGTAAAAACCATTTAGGAATTAGTGACAGATCAGCAACAGACTAGTATGTTGCTGATCTGTTTGTTGCTAATTTGTCGATGATCAGCGATGACGTGTAATGGGAGTTTGTGAGTTCAGCGACAAATCAGCAACAGGAAGCGACAAATCAAAGACAGACATATGTCCGTCGCGATCAGAGTGATCGTCACAGATTTAGCTACGATCGCGACAAACTAGGTTTCGTAGGCGATCCGTCGCAGATCTATCACAAAATGGGCGAGAAATTAATGGCGGGAGAAATCAGCGACAGATCAGTGACAAAATACAATTTGTCACAATTTTTGTCACAAATCTGACACTGATTTGTTGCTTTTTGGTCAACCGAGTCAAAGGCTCAATCTGATGCAGAACTGTTGCGGATTTGTTGTTGTTTAGCAACATATTCAGTCTGTTGCAAATTTTTTATGCTATTCCAAATTTTTCTTGTAGTGGTATATTTATTTGTCATGCCAAATTTGCGAGTAAGATATACACGGGGCATTCGGTGAGTCGAGATATGAGCGGGGATGTACCTCGAGTAGCGTGTCGACGTGGGACCGAGGTGGCGACTTATGAGGTGATTGTAATTGGAACCAACTATAGTTGTGTATATGGCTTTAATGTGGTCATGTTGGTTATTCAATTAAGAAGCTTAAGTTAGTAAAATAAATCATTGACCACACGATGTGCATCGTGACACGTAACGTAATGACCTATCTAGAGACCGAGTAAGTCTATATTTGGAATCACTTAAGCATGACTTGTGGGACAAGTGTGTAAAGGTGGTCCACAAGTTAAGCCTTGAGATACGTAAATGCTAATTGATGAGTGGCTATTGTGTAACTATCTCTAATCATATATATATATATATATATATAATCAATTAGTCAACCAAACTTATCACTTAAGCTTTTGATCTCACGATTTGGAGAAGAAGAAAGGTTGTCGGAGTGCTCAAGAGGAGGGGTGACCCAAGAATTAAGAGAAGTTGAAGAAAATCAAGTTATCAAGCTAGGTAACTCCATTAACATAGCTTGGTCAATTCAATGAATTCATGTATTTGATGTTGTGGTTTATGTTAGAGACCTCTAATAATGTGTATGAGGGTCCCCGCGGCATCACCATGGCCTATGTGTGGAGGAAACTCAGAATTCGAAATGCAAAATTCTGGGTTCTGATGCTTATAGCACGCTAGGTGGGAAATCTAATGCGATAGATATTAGAGTTAGTGCGCTAATGTAAAAAATTAGCACACTAATATTGGTTAGCGCGCTAGATGTACAAGGCAGCGGGCTAATGTTGAAGTTAGCGTGCTAATTTCCCTGGCATCACATAAAGTTGAAATTTTCCAAAATCTTCAAAACATTATAATTCGGTCTAAAACATGTTATAGGTCCTTGCGAACCTAAGGGAAAGTCTCGGGAGTTTGGGTGATCGTTTTGGGGAGCGTGTTCGAGCCGCGAGGGTGGGATAACATGGGTCCAAAGTAAGTAAGTAAATCAGTTAAGGGAATGCATAGTAATTTATATTCCGTATTTATTGTCTTTATTTACAAATGCTTTTTCTTGGAATTCCATTCTTAGTGCCTATGGCCTAAGTGTGTCAGGAAGGTACTCCTGGGATTATAACTAATTAGGCAAACGTGAACACTACCTGCGAGGGTGCAGCTACCCAACCAAACATGTGTTTTCCCCGAGTATTGGATTGTTGTGGATGGTTGTAGATTGTTGTGGATTTAAGACCACTTAGTATGCATCTTTTGATTCATATGCACTCATTTTTCGTCGTGAACATCTGTCAGTTTATTTATCATGCACTTTTTATCTTTTATCTGTATTTTAATACCCGCATGATATTTAGACTGTTTTTAAATGATTCATGAATTACTGTTTATATCATTCTGGTTATTACTTTCTACTTTACTGTACTCACCGTCTAGTTTGTGATGGTGGATGCAGTTCGGACAGAGACGAGCAAGGGGAAAGGACTGGTGATTGGTGTCTTCCTTTGAGGACTTTTTGGAGTAGTTCTTTCCTTGCACGATAGTATGTTTTGCTATTTTTGTTGTAATTATTGTATATTATTATTTTTAACTACACTGGACGTATTGGGATCGAGTGATATAAGATATGCACGTTTATCCGTTGATTTCATGGTTCCACACCGTAGGTTGTTTCACCTTTATTTAAATCTAAGTTATTTAAACTTGTCTTAAGTTTAATTCCGCTGCAAAATATTCTGTAAAAGACATAACATACTAAATCAATGCTAAAATACAAAGTTAATGAGAAAGTAACTATTGGAGGCTGACTAAGCTTGCGTTGGCTTTGCGAGAAACAACTCGGGGGTTTACATGGATTTAGACTGAGCGGACCCAATTTTTATAGGAAACTGGGCCGTCACATTACTCCCATCCCTGTTTTGGCTTGGTCCAACCTACCCATCTCGTAGGTTTGGTGTGTGCCTCCCTCTTCCCTGGGAATGCAGCTTTAAGTGAGATTCGCAGCATTTGCCAGCTAAAGAATTTGTCCAATTCCGTAAGACGCCTCCCCTGGATAACATACTGGTTCCGAAAGGATCAAATGCACCAAATCATAGCCAAGAACTTTAAGTTCCAGTCATGAGAAATTGATCGACTGTTTTTGTGCACCGCCACTGAAACAAATGATCTGAGAAGAAGGTCTGCAGAAGGTTTGTACCCACGCATTTCGCGCACATTTCTCTAGAATCTGGGCAGTCCCAAAGGAGATGGATAATGTCATCATGCCCTTGCTTACATCTCTAACACGGTGCCAAGTCAGCTAGGCCTCGAATCCACCGAAGCTCTTGTGTAAGGAGACGATTCCTAAAGAGTAACCAGCGGAGAATTTGAATTTCTGGGGACATTGTAGGGACCAGATCCAAGCACATTCAACCGGTCAGCGATCATCTGCCATATGAAGGAGTCTATAGGCAAATTGAAAAGTAAATCCCCCAGATGTGGTCTCTGCCCAAAAAAGTGTCTTCATCAGTGCTCATAGAGAGAGGAATTGTCTGAATAGCTTCTATAATTGAGGCTGGAAGTGTCGTACTTCAGCGAGAGAGCTCCCAAGACCCATTCGAGATTATGTCACTCACTCGAAGATTGCGTCAGATGAATGAATGGTTAGGAACAAGTTGTTGAGTGTGGAATCTAGGCACCATAGGTCATTCCATAAATCAATTTTCATGCCATTTGCAACCCCCATTTGAGACCAAGCTTCGGGGCCCCAACCCGGATTCCTTTCCACACAACTGAATCAGATTGCTTGGGCCTCATAGTCAATAAGGACTGATGTTTCATGTATTTGGCTTACAGTGTCTCATCCAACTCACCAAATCCTTTTCAATACCCTCCAAGCAAGCTTCGCCAGTAACGCTTTATTTGCATCTTGCGTTTGCCTTACGCCTAAACCTCCTAATTTTTTACTAAGACAAACTTCTTCCCAGTTTACTGGATGGGTCTTGCGATGCTCGAAAGTCGACCATTAAATGAAGTCCCTTGTTATCTTATCCACCATATTTAGAAGGCTTCTCTTCCAGCCAGCAAGTCGAGCCTCCATCTTACATAACAGTGGGCGCGAGCTAAGCGGGAGTGAAATAGAGGAATACCAAGATATTTACCAAGATCACTGGAGAGTTGTATTTGTGCCAGTCCACTAACCTCCCTCGCCTTATTTCTTGGGTAGTTTAGGGAAACATATAGGCGAGATTTAGATAGGTTGATCTTCTACCCTGAGTCCTCACAGAAGCCATTAAGAAGATTGAAGATGAAACGAATCTGTTTCTTAGAGGCTTTTTTGCTTATAGAATCAGATCATTCTTAAAACAAATGCGAGAAATTGTCGAGACCCGTTTCTAGCTCGATTCATAACTCGCTAACCAACATGGTCACTGAATTACAGACCTATCTAGTGAGCCTTTTTCTAACACATCTCATTATCATTCATACATAATTGAAATTTAAATTAAATGATCATAATTGCAGCGGAATTTCATAAATTAGAACTTATTTCAATGTTACCACATTATACCACTACTAGAATAAATACTCATCTAGTTCAATTCATTCTAAATCCCAAACTCATGATAAATAATAATAATAAAAAACAAGTTTTGGTTCGATCTTGAACTATACCAATCAACAATCAGAGAAGTCATCTAGACAGCTGGAGCTACTCCTTTCCATTTATCGACTCTCGAAGAAGAACATGTGTGGTAAAATTGTTAGGTGAGCACAAAGGGGAACGGTGCTCAGTAACTTTAGGTTAAGTTACTGGCGTTATGAATATTCCGTATAATAGATGCAACAATAAATAAAATGCATGACTTGCAAATATTTAACATGACGAAGGGAATAAACCAGAAAACATATAAACAAAATAATATTCAATGCATCAAAATGTGCAAAGGCTAAACATGTATTAGCTACTGTGATAGACTCATCAATCACGCTGAAGTTCGTGAAGAGTGACCCTACTATGGCCATGCGGTATCAACACTCCATTCCCTTGCACTGTGAAAGATTTGTCTATCACCAAGTCCACAAGCTAGTCCAACTGGACTTAGCACCTACTACCAATATTTATTGAGAACATTGTAATTAATAAATATTTATTATGGGCAACTTGCCCTTTTCGTTATTCTTACTTGTACGGTCCAACAGTCCGTATGGTTGGGCCATTGGCCCAACCATTATAGTCACATGGGTCTGGCGTACCAGGCCCATATTGGACTGCCTTGTGCCAGTCCGTTTCGTGTGGAAGGGGGAACGCGCTGCACACACAACATTCCCCTCCTTTTTCATTTTTTTTTGTGCCGACTACGCACCTTTTCTCTTTTTGCTTGAGTGCATGACAAAACATTAAGTCTTCAAATGAAATCTTTTTTTGATTTGAAAAGAGATTCAAACAACATAAAAAACTTGTTTCTATGATTCGAATACGCATAGATCGCACACAATACTAGTGTTTCATTTAAATCTACACTTTGTTTTTGAAATGAACTTTATGGCATAGATAACCCAACATAAATCTCGATTAATCCGGAAATCAATTGATCTATTAATTTAAAACACCAAATAAGGTTTACCTAATGCCAGGAATTCTGATGGTCACCTCTTTCGTCCCTTTCTCGGCTTTGTGTTTCCACCCTTTCATGGTCACTTGTGTATTTGATTGCGTGCACTCTTTTTTTTCTCTTTTACTTTATTAGTGATGATATAGGTAGATCCTAAAATCATTCCTATTCTACAACAATCAAGGATTCTTCCTATTTTAAATCAATTAAAGATTTCTAATTATCTTTCTTTACTTATTCGTCGCATTAATAGGGTCAACTAGTAACTCTAGCCTTCGCTCTTTTTTTGACGTTTTCATTAAGTATGTATTATTTTGTGGTCCCACACTAGGGTTTACACACCACACACACAAATAGGGTAAATGTTACTAATTTAAAAATTAGAATCGTCACAGAGATCCTTTCCCCAACTCGCATTAGTTGGATCGGCTTCCAATGCCCCTCTGCTATTGCTTTCATGATCGTGTGAGATAGATGATCGATGCATAAAATAAACAAGTATGGTGACATCGGGTCTCCTTTTCGCATGACCTTCTTTGCTTAAAACTTCTCAGTCAGTACCCCAGTCTATAGAATTGAAAAGGAGGGCGATTTCACACATCACGAGATCATTTTTAATGAGTTTGAGAGGGAAGTTGAAGTATCTCAAGGTATCCTCAAGGAAATTCCATGATACTCTGTCATAGGCCTTCTCCAAATCCAGTTTAATAGTCATTAAGTCATCTTTCCCTTTCTTCCTCTTCATAGTGTGAAGTACTTCTTGTGCCAGTACCACACTATCAATAGTGTTTCTATCTGGAATAAAACTATGCTGGAAATCCCCAATGAGTTTAGCTAAGAGGGATCAGATTCTGTTCACGATCAACTTTGTGAGAACTTTGTACGCTACATTACAAAGACTAATAGGACGGAATTGGGATATAAGATAGGGACTATCCACTTTTGGTATAAGTACCAAGTGAGTTTCGTTTAAGCAGGAATCAAAGGATTGGGTTGCCCAAACATTACAAACGAACTCAAATAAAGTTGGACCCATAGTATCCCAACTTTTTTGGAAGAAACCCACTGGAAGTCTGTCAGGAACTGGAGCTTTGAATGGTTGCATAGAGAAAAGGGCGCACCAGACTTCATCCATGGTAACACCCTTGTCCAAATTAAATGAGTCCACCTCCGAGAGGCAAAACCCCAGTGGGGATCGTTGAATTTGGATAGGATTAAAAGGAGTTTCTGAATCTTAGAGCTTCTTGAAATACAGCCCTACATGTTCTCGGAGGACATTGTGATCAGTGCACCATATCCTATCAATTTGTATGGCACTAATATGATTTCGTAATCGTCTCTGAAGCGCATTTAAGTGGAAAGAATTTGTATTTCGGTCCCTCACTTCCAGCCAACTAACTCTCGACTTTTGCGCCCAAAAAAACTCTTATTATTTCAGCACTTGATCAAAATCTACTTTTTCAAGATTGCTTAGAAATCTGCTCATATCGTAGTATTTGGAGTTTTGAATTCCCTGCAAACGGGCCTTTATTAGTCGCTTCCGCCTAAAGATATCTTAAAAAAACATTTGAATTCTAAAACTTAGCTGTTGTCATGAAAGAGGATGTTGATTGATGAAGGTCTGTTGGATAGGGAATCCAACTGCTCTTGATGAAGTCCGCGAAGTCACCGTGATCAAACCATGCTGATAAAAGTCTAAAGGGCCGATCAAGCGTTGGATCAGGCGTTTTCCCTTATGTATCAAATAGTAAGGGGCAGTAGTCTGAATGGGTCTTCGGGAGGTACCTCAGTAGAGCTTTAGGGAAAAGATGCAGCCAGTCAGCCGAGCACATAGCACGGTCCAGTCGTTCCATAACGAGATATGAACTTTTCTTATTATTTGACCAAGTAAACTTTGGCCCAAAAAAACCCAAGTCTTGGAGAACTGAATCCTAGATCATTTGTGTGAAAGCAGAGCTTTTGCATATAGAAAAAGATCCCCCACTCTTTTCCCCTAGATTAGCAACATCATTAAAAACTCATATAATACACCAAGGGAGGGTTAGAGACTGCCCAAAGGCATATAGTACTTCCCACTGATTACGCCAATTCGCCCATTGGACACTAACATATATTGCGGAGAACCACCATCGTTGATTGGAAGGGGCCTAGATAAGAAGCGAAGCCATATAGCCATCTAGCCGAGATTGGATCACGTTGACATTGGCTTTATTCCAAAAAATCATTGTCTCATTACTGAGCCCAGTTGATAAGATGTCCATAAGGTCAAAGGAAGGATTCCTCGTAAACTAACAAATACTCGGTTGTGCGTAACGAGTTTCCAATAGACAGATTATGTCTGATTTCCATGTAAACAATAGGTCCACTAAATGGCATTTAGCTTAGGATTCACCGTACCCCTGCAGTTCCATGTCAGCGCTATTATTAGTAACTTAAAAGATATAGTAGAAGCCATACCCGAATTGAGAGATGCACTCTCAAGAACATTTTGTAACGTGTTGCTATTCAACACACGCATCCATAGCGGTGTTTTCCACCTCATTTATCTCATAAGATTTCATGTCCTCCAAGTCCTCTAGTCCTACAACATCTCTGTCTCTACTAGCCAAAAATAACTCTTCAAGGTCTGGAGGTTCAGCTTCCTCCGATATATGGTTGATCATATGAACACTCCTAATAAATGACCCTAGGTTAGGGGTTACGCCAAGGTGATTGATATTTCTTGAAAGGAATCGGAGTCCATGAGCTTCGATTTGTGGGTCTGGGCTTGAGCTTTAGGGAACTGGTTGAGAGAAATGGATTAAGTTAAGACATGATGCAACTCGCTTATTGTGTTGGAGCCTACGTCTTGCCTCCTTTACCTATCATGTTTAGGCTTAACTGGATGTTGTTTAGAAAATTCTTTGGCCGTCACATTTCTAGTTTTCTGTTGTAAGCCCTTATTATATGCAGGCCTCCATCAGACCTTGTCTTCTATGTTAGGCACGGTGAATGACTGAAAACACGTTTGGTCGGCTGAGTAGAACCATCAGTGTGAGCCCCTAGCCCTACCACTGTACGATCCTCTTGCAGAACCTGGAAGCGGTTTGTTATACCTCCATTGTCGAGCTCCTAGTGTCCCAAATTCACCGACGTTCGACGAGGCTATGGACGTCGTCGGCGCTGTGTGATCATCCAAGGCCCAAAAGATGGTGCCTCTTTCGACGGGAGAGAAGCATCAGATGAGGGTGGACGATGAAGATGAGACATGTCTTGAGCATGAACTTCCACAAGAGCGTCTTCTCCTTTCTCCATTGGAGACCGACCATCCTTCATTAGCTTGTCTAGGGTTTCATTGCTGCAATCAGTCTGTCTATGTCCGAACCTCCCACAACTAAAACACACCTTGTGCAACCCTTTATATACCACTGGAACCTTCATTTCTCGCACAAAAAAATTGGCACCGGAGGTTGAAGTAGGTCCACTTCTATAATGATATGAGCAAACTTCCCACAAGTTGCATGGGTAGTCTGAGAGTCCACTTTGATGAATTTACCCAATACATACCCTATTCTCTCCAGCATATTTTCATCATAGAACTCAAAGGGGAGTTTCAGAAGTCCAATCCACATCGCGATGGTTGATATTGTGATTTTACAAGGAATAAAATTGGGAGCCCATTGATGGACAGTGATGTAATGGTCCATTACCATCCAAGGACTTTTGTTAAGGCTCGGATGAAATCATCTTCATGCTCAAGCTTTGTAACATAGTGTTATTCTTTCAAGTCTTTGATGTCCATCTCCCCTAAGGGGCTCCAGAGAGCTCTTACTTTGACAGAGAGGCAATGGTAAGCCACCGTTCGCCCCAAAACCTTAAAGATGATGGACCGCCTCCGATGGGAGCGGATGAGTCACAATGTACGTTCGCTCTCGCAGATGCGATGATTTATGTGGTCATCCAATTCATCCAATTCGATTTCATCTTCCTCCACTGGTGTAGTGCTCATTTTGGAGTCACTTGACTGGTCAGAGGAGGGCCGAAGTGTGGCCTTATATGAGGCTCCCGACATCCCATCCTCGGTGATGGCAACGATAGAGGGATAATCTTCCCCAACCTTCTTATTCTTGGTGGATCGGTTCAGTAGATCCTCTTCTTAGGTGGAAAGTGTGTGTTCTCTCGCGCTCCTGCTCATGTCTCTTTAACAATTGATGATTTTATTATTAGTTGGGGAGATGCAAGATATTTGTAGTTGAACAACATGATTAAAGCCTATAGCCTAGTTCACATTCGGGAATCGGGATACACCAGAACAAGGTGACAATACTTAGAATAAGTTAAGTGACTATTTTTCCCTTATCGCCTAAAAAGATTGTCAATGTCATCTCGTACCGCACGACTAAGTGAGAGCTTCCAGAACCTAGAAACTTTAAATCGCATCACTCATAAGTAAGGCTTCGTTTAGTTCATTTTTGTTAACTTACAGTGTTAGTTAGGAGTTATCTCCTTGGAGTTAACTCATCATAGTTAATATTTTCATGTATAGTTCAACTTTAAACTTATAGAGAAGTTTCAAATTTTTAAATATGAATTGACATAAATAACCTTCAAACAAGAGAGAGATGTGTAATAAATAAATC
This sequence comes from Stephania yunnanensis, assembly GCA_039657365.1. Taxonomy (NCBI): domain Eukaryota; kingdom Viridiplantae; phylum Streptophyta; class Magnoliopsida; order Ranunculales; family Menispermaceae; genus Stephania; species Stephania yunnanensis. The sequence goes on from CM077580.1 coordinate 24,741,815, forward strand.
ATTAATGATGAGTAATTGTGTCTACAAATCTCGGGAGATAACTACTTAAGGGTGGTGGGGAAACTTCCAACAACTAAGGGTGTCAATTGGGAGATAATTTGTAGACAAGTTTGACAACTAAACAAGATTAGTTTCAATTTCGTGCAAGTTACCTTTAACCAAGTAAGGCGTAAATCTACAAAAACCACAGGGGCAATCCCGTACTTTTTCTCTACTCCAAACTCAACTTTCCGTGAGCCGCTCGCTCACGCACGCCTCAGAAGCACAGGACTCTCTCTCCATCTCCGAATCCAACACTCAGAACTCTCGTCGCTTCTCCAGTCGTCCGATCTTCCTAAAACCCTAATCATTATCAACAAGTAGAACAACGAAATCGACCTCGTTCGATCTTCGTCTTGATTTCGGTCTGAAATCAGAGACTTTCCGATCAGAATCTGTTGGATTCGATTGTTCGATTGATGCTTGTTCTGATCGAACATGCCTCCGAAGAGCAGCCAATCGAAAGTGGACTTAGCGAAGAAGCAGAAAGTCGTTGAAGACAAGACCTTCGGTCTGAAGAACAAGAACAAGAGCAAAAATGTGCAGAAGTACGTCCAGAATCTCCAACAATCCGTCCAGCCCAAGCTGGATCCCTCCAAAGTCGCCGCCAAGGTCGTTCACCCATCAAAACCTCGCCCTTTTTGTTCAATACAGTGCTCCTTTTTTTAATTATATATATATAGCTGAGGGTATCCGCGCCGCCGCCACCACTGCCGCTAACACTGGACTGATGGTGGATCGGATGAATACCTCCCTCGAGGTCAGGAGGGCGCCTATATCACTAACCCAATAACCCAATGGTCAAAGGAGAAACAGTGCAGTTGCAGCAAATCGAACCGATGTCCTCTGTCTTAATCAGAATACTTTCCATACGGTTTTAGTTAGTTGATTCTTGTTTGTTTGTGTTTCTTCAACAGAAGAAGAAAGAGGAGGAGAAGGCAAGAGATAAGGAACTGAATGATCTGTTCAAGATTGCTGTCAGTCAGCCCAAAGTCCCAGTCGGTATGTTTTTGGCATTTTCATTGGTTGTGGAATCTGGAGTGTAAAGAGATTGTGAGTGAATGTTTTGAATAGCGGTTTTATGAATGTTTGGAATCTGATAGTGATTTTTAGGGCAATGTCTGATGCATAGCGGTTTTATGAATGTTTTGAAGTGTGACGTCAGTATTGGGGTGGTTGGTGCTTAGGTGTTGATCCAAAATCGATATTGTGCGAGTTTTTTAAAGTGGGGCAATGTGCCAAGGGATTTAAGTGCAAGTTCTCGCACGATTTGAATGTGCAGAGGAAGGGCGAAAAAATTGATATTTACAGTGATAAGCGCGATGAAGGTGAGTTAAGTTTTGCGTAAATTTATTATGTCTCTAGGGTTATTGGCTATTGCAATTGTATATTTTGTTAAGTTGCTCATGGAGTCCATTTTTTGTTTGGTTAAGACACTATGGAGGAGTGGGATCAGGAGATGTTAGAGAAGGTTGTGGAGTCGAAGAAGACGGAGTATAACCAGAACAAACCAACTGAGATTGTATGTTGTCTTTGCTTACTTCTTAAAGCGTTCCAGGATTCCTCTTACTCTATAGCTCATAAATTTGTTCTTTTTTTAATATTTTGTAGGATTTCTTATTATTAATCCCAACAGTTTGATAGATTCTGACACAATTGATCTTGTAACAAACTGTCGATGCTGTGATTTTTATACTTTCTTTTGTTAAATGAAATTTGGTACAATCAACATCCAACATGAGAGGGTATCCAGTGAACTTTGATTAATGTATATCCTCCTTTTAAAATTTTGGCATAACATCTTAAATCTCTCATTACAGATCATTCATGGAAATTTGTATTGGACTTAGATGATACTGATAGTAGTTGTGACACGCGCACACATGCACCAAATTTGTGCAAGGGTGTGCTTCAATATGTTTTTGTGCACCTAATTTTACCAATTTCTGTCAGAAAAAACTTTTTTGGGAAATAATGTTATGTACTCTCAAGTTTCTTAGTTGCGTCTTTATATATGTTTTGGTAGGTTTGCAAATACTTCTTGGATGCAGTAGAGAAGAAGCAATATGGTTGGTTCTGGGCTTGTCCAAATGGGGGTAAAGATTGCCACTACAGACATGCTCTACCCCCAGGATATGTGTTGAAATCGCAAATGAAGGCTTTGTTAGATGAAGAAACAGAAAAGATAACCATTGAGGAAGAGATTGAAAATCAGGTAACGGCAATGCCCTGGCACACATGTATCCCTCGTTAAGGCTGTATTAGTTTTCGTTCTTTGCTTCTTTGGTGCTCTCTCAATTGGAGCTTGTTCCTATTCTTTGGTTTGTTTAACATTATCCTCTTTAAATAATATGAGCATTCACTTTGTCTGTAGCGTTCCAAAGTAGCAACTTCAACCCCGATGACTCCAGATTTATTTATGCAATGGAAAAAGAAAAAGACAGAAGAAAAGGAGGCTGGCCTTGCTGCACAGAGAGCAGAAAGGGCTAAGAATGACCGCATGAGGTTTTGTTTCTTTCATTTTTCATGTTGCTGATAATTCTTCTTTAGTTTGTATTTTGCTAATTTGATTTTGCATGTGACAGTGGCCGTGAGCTGTTTCTGTCAGATGCTAGTTTGTTTGTGGATGATGCTGAGGCTTATGAGAAATATCAAAGAGAAGAAGAACCTGATGTATCCCAAAAGGTATTCCTTCTTATTAGTTCATTTATTTTTACCTTTACACTCAAACCTGTAGTTTTTATGTGTATTTTAGAGTTTCTAGGTTGGCAGGCTTCATGGTTATTTTTAAAGCTTACCACTATGATTCAAGTATTAGATATTTAAATCGTGTGTTTTGGAAATGTTATGTTGTTCAGTTTCTGAACTATGTGAAATTGTGAATCCATTTTAATTTAACATACTTTACATGCGCGATTTATGAGAAATTCTTAAATAAATGGACGGAGTGACCTTCATTGCACTTATGTAAACTAACAATTCATGCATAAAAAATAGTACCAATTGTAAGTGTGCATCTTGAAGCAGTTTTTTCCTATAATATTTATTTTAAGTATTTCCCAGACAGTTAATACAATCTCCATGCACTTGTAAGGATACCACATTACGTGTCTATCTGTGGTTGCAAAACATTATCAAGTCATATCCTTTTCCATCCTTTAAGATCAAAGGTTGCTTTCTGCTTTCATCTTTATCTTTATATATATAGAAAATGGTTCTTAAGGGACTTTGGTATCTTATATTTTACTGAAGAACCTAAGAATTGAAGGATGTATGCCAATCAAAACTTCTGTTGTGAATCTTGTGATAGATACTTAGTTTCATTAAGTACTTTGCTATTGTTCGGATTGTTCAGCATCTAGTCTAATCCTAAAAGTGCCAATTCTTTGTCTATCTATTCTATATTGGAAATTCGATTTAGAACAAGTGAATTGTGCTTTGCTAGTTGCCTACTGGTTCTTTGTACATGAGCTCTTGTTCTGGTCCTTTTTGTTCCAATTTGCTGCATAGAGCTGTATTTTCTTCATTTTATGAGCAACATATTTTTAGAGAATACAAATGGCGTTTCTTATGAAAAAATAAAAAAGAATATGCGACCCTAATTAGATGCAATCTCTTTGAATGGAATATCAGTTGGCTATGCCATTTTCTTAAGTTGTTTGATAGTAAGGATTTCATTGGTGTTTGTTGCCAACAAACAATTCGAATTCGGAAACTAAGCAAAAAGGCAAGAAACGAAGCAGGCATTGGAAGGATTTCAAAGCAATGGATGAAGAAAAGAAAAATGAAGGCTAAAGCCTAAAACTATATCTTGAACTTAGTTAAATCCCTTTTTCTATCAATTAAGGGATAAAGTTGAAACTCTTAATTTGATGCATTACTTTTGAAATTTTTTATTGTGAGACGTTTGTCCCAGGGATTAAACCGATTCAGGTGATAGCTGTATCATGAATGCACCGTAACATATGAGGTGGAGTTGGCTGTGAAGTTATTTTTTCTTTTTCAGAAATTAATCCGTATGCTTTTATTTTCTTTTTCTTGTTTCTGGTATAGAAAAAATCTCTTAAGTGAATTTGTTAGTGATTACACCATTAAAAAGGCTTATAATTCTGTTATTGTTTTGTTCTGTGAGGAGACTGTATTTTTGAGTTACAGAAGTAGCTTTTCTCTAATGGCTTTGAAATTGTTGCAACTTCTATGAAGACCTCAGATTTGTCTTCCTTCCTACACTACACACCAGCTTGTACATAGGATTATGCTACCTTTTCCAGAGTAGGCACTGTTTTAAATTTTTAACACTTTTGAGCTTTATACGATTTCTGTATAATTTAATGAAGGATGAGCATATGATATTTTAACGGGAGATTTCGAATTTGATAGAAATGCGTAGCAACTCGTTTGGCTGCATTTGGTCCAAAATCTATAAACAGTTTTTTTTTAAAGCCCCTTCAAAGCTAGAAAAACAACGAACAAGTGTTCGATTGACAAAGATCTGTTTAATTACTAGCAAAGTGAAAAACTTAGCAATCTTCTTGTTGTTCTCGAAGTTACCCAAAGCTTTTGATTGAAATTTAGGAAAACAAGCTTCATTGTTTTGGGATTATAATGCAAATGCAGACTTAAGGATGCTCGAATCTTGAACTTGAAAAACATCACCACCAAAGAATAAAACATGGTGGAATGAAGACGTCCTCAAAGCAATTAAAAGTTAAAGAATTTAAAAACTAAATGAGAAATATATAGGGATACCTAAATGTTAGGCGATCTATATTTGATAAAACAGAGGTAAAAAATATCAAAAAGGGTAGTTAACAAAGCTGAATTGAACTATATGGAAGCTTCGCTTACAAATTTAAGTAATCAAGATGGAGAAAAATATAGCTAAAGGCTAGCCAAATTAAGAGATGAAAGAAACAAGTTCTAAATCATGCGAATGCATCAAGGATAAGGATAAAAATGTCTTAACCTAAGAAGATAGCATTAAGGAAAGATAAAGAAGCTATTATAATGATTTACTTAACAATAACCAAGTAAATATCATTGTGGACGAAACCCCACATCCACAAAGAAACTTAAATTACAGTGTTAGGATTCCCAAAGTTACAAGGGCCTTGAAAATGATTAATATGGGCAAGTATGTGAATTAGACAAAATCAAGTAGAAGTTTGAAAATGTTTAAAAGCAATTGGATTGTATTGGTTGATTGTATTTAAAAAAATTAAAACTAAAACACTAAAAAGATCCGATCATGGGCTCGGGGCCCGCCCAAGCCCATGAGCAAATGCCCAAGCTTTGCCAGCCCTTTTCAAGAAAATCCTGGTCGGGGCCCGACCCTAATATTATAAATAACTAAGGGTCTAAAATAAATAGTGATGTTGGTGGGATTTGATCCAATAAATAGTGATGTTGGTGGGATTTGATCCTAGGATCTAACATACATTTGTTTGTTCCTTTACCATTTGAGCTCAACCTCCTCCTTGCACAACAGAGGTATAAAAAATAAATATATATGAATACGAATGGTATTGTAAAAAGTAAATAAAATTCAATATTATGAAATGAATAAGTAAATAATTTTATTAATAAAAATATGTGGGTTTTTTGGGTTGGGCTTGGGTTTTAAATTAGTTACATTGGTCGGACTTGGGCCAATGTATAGGCCCGCATATAGGCGATGGGTTGTGCTTGCGCTATGGTTCTTAGGCTTGGGCTTGGTTGGGCCAAGCTCGACCCATGAACAGGTCTAATGACTATTTGTGAAGCACTTTTATGTTAATTTTCAAGAATATACAGGAGATATTCAAACTTGTGCAAACTATAGACATATTGAATTTATGAGTCATATACTATGGGAGAGGATAATGTGATAATAAGTTGAGAAATGAAGTTGTTGTATGATAAATCAGTTTAATTTCATGCTAGGGAGATCCGCAATTGAGATTGTTATCTTTATAACGAGATTAATGGAAAAATGATGAGAGAAAGAAGGACTCCATAAGCATGTAAATTTAGGAGCATATAATTCTTAAAGTTGTCATTTGGTTATGTTAGAAAGAAAAGGAAAAGATATTATTAAAGATATGTATGAAGGACCGATAACAAATATAAACAAATAGTATGAAGAATTTCGAAACCACATCTAGGATCTGTCTAAGTCCATAGCTCTTTGTTTGAATTAGGGATGAATAAACTATGAATATTCAAGGCGATAATATGGGTCGGCTGCATGGATCAAACTCTTTCATTGCGCTCGATTTAGTTCAATCGATGGTGTGCATTCCAAATCCTTTAAATCCCTCCTAATCTATGCGTCCCTAGTTAGCTTCGATCTACCCCCTGCATCGTCGACTTTTTTTTTAGTATACGAAACAAAAATATGTCGACCCCAGTTAATTTGGGACTGAGGCTATGTTGTCGTTGTTGTTGTTGATACGAAACAAAAATATGGTGATTTGGATATTAGAACTTTGAAGGAATATGTTAAGAGCCCAAAGGCTTTTAAGTTGAGTAGCCTAACATTGGATATGCACTATTAGTTCATGGACAGTAAATATAAAGATGGAGTAGTACAATTTGGAGTAGGAATTTCGTAGGTGGAGTATTTTTAAATATTTATGATCAATTATACAAAAGTATGAACATGATGAAAAATAACAATTCACAGCAAATGCAAGCTGGATCAATGAAGGAAGTGCAAAAGGTGCAATGTGACTGATGTATCCCCATTGAACTAGAAGAAAAATTTATTCCACAATTAGGATAGCTGTGTTTTATGGGTGTGAATGGTTGGCAGTGAAGAAGCAACACAGATGAAACGCGTGTAACAGAGGCCGCAGAGAGGAGGATGCTTAGGCGGATATGTTGTTAATTATATGGTAATATAAGAAATACAGATATTGAAAGTAAAGAAAGAATTGTGCTAATAGAGGAATAAGTAAGAGAAGGGGGTTCTATTATTTTGGGCATATCCAAAGACAACTTGAAAATATCCTTGTTAGAAAAGTGGACGCGCTAGAAATTGAAGGAATTTGTCGGTGTACCTATAAAGGTTGAACAAAAGGTTACCAAATGACACCAACTCCATTAAATTGAGGTAAATAGAAATGTTGGATCCATGTAGAGAGGAGGATGCTTAGGCGGATATGTTGTTAAATTATATGGTAATATAAGAAATACAGATATTGAAAGTAAAGAAAGAATCGTGCTAATAGAGGAATAAGTAAGAGAAGGGGGTTCTATTATTTTGGGCATATCCAAAGACAACTTGAAAATATCCTTGTTAGAAAAGTGGACGCGCTAGAAATTGAAGGAATTTGTTGGTGTACCTATAAAGGTTGAACAAAAGGTTACCAAATGACACCAACTCCATTAAATTGAGGTAAATAGAAATGTTGGATCCATGTGGCTGACTCCAATAATTTGGAAATTAAGAATGAAGCTTTCGTTGTATAAGATATAAATTTAAATAACTAGGCAAAACATATTTTTTGGTCCTTGAACTTTGTGACTTTTATGCTTTTAGTCCCTTAACTTTCTTTTTTGTACATTTGGTCCCTAAACTTTAGAGTTTTTAATGTTTTTGATCCTTGAACTTTAAATTTTTTATGTTTTTGGAGGAAATTAATTTTTTTTTTCGGTTTTTGTTGGTGTATGTGAGTCATTCGGCTTAGTAGTATAAACCACTTTACTCTTCTTGACTAGTCACATATTACTTTTATTACCCACATTGCCGGAATTTAACATTTTAAATGGTAGAATGACTAAATGTAGATCTTTGTGAAAGTACAATGATTAAATATGTAGTTGTAAAAGTTTAGGGACCAAAAGCATAAAAAACACAAAGTTCAGGGACCAAATGATTAGTTTTGTCAAATAACTACAATGTTATGTTTAACTAAGTTTTCATGGACAACTTTCTGTTGTTTTTTAATGATTACTTGCCATTGCTTAAATTGAATTGTTGGTGGATCTTCAGGCGCAGTGATGTCTCAAACACAAACCCCATCAAATTTTACTGGCCTTATTTAGCTTGCAGTTAATTCTCAAGGCATCTTCTATACAGTTGGATATTCCCATTTTATTAATAAAAATATGCTTTGATGGTGCAGGACAATAATGTTTCTGCTTCAGAGGCGCCCAGTACCTCAAGATCTGGGACTGCAGATGCTGAAGAAGAAATCCTTGATGAAGATGATGATGATGAACTGGATATGGATGAGTTAAATGAGCTCGAGGCCAGTCTATCACGAACTTCATTCCAGATCCATGAACCAGGTGCTGAAACGTCAACTTAAGTTTCTCACGTGATAGTTATGTATCAATGCCAGCAAATGACTTGCCACTAATGGCCTCACTGCACCAGTAGAGATGAAGTAGAATGACAATTGAGTCATTCATCTTCCTGCAAATGATCGTTTTGACGATACTGCCGAAGAGTTGGCAAGTTTTATTTATGTATCTGGAGAGTTGGGACTTTTTGGTTCTCAGGTGCGTATTTTTGATGTGTTATTGAACATGGACAATAAGTGGTTAAAAGCCATTTTGAGGTGTTAGGAATGGAAGTCTCTCTTCTTGTTTATGTGCATTTACAGATTCGGGAATGGATGGTCATCGATGGTTGCTCTTGAGATTTCAATCTGAATTTGAACCAATGGGATTTTCTTTCTTTTTCATCTCTATAGTTTATTATTATATTTTTTTTTTCCCTGTGAAAAGGTATATATTCTCGGTACTAACTTTGAGACCTTATGGAGACTGAGCAAACCAGAATTATGTAATGGAAAATGCTACAATGATACTGTAAAACTTTATGGGAAGGCATTTTAATTTTGGCTTTTTTTTTGTGGATAATCGTGGTTGTTGGAACTTTTCTTTTCAGCACATTCTTAGATTGGACTAATCTGATGAAAGCCATTTCTTTTATTTAAAGGATATGAACAAATATATTTTGAAGGAAAACAAGGAGACGTATTAAAGGCACTTCGGCTGTGTATAAAAGCAAACCAACAAATATATTTTAGTGAGAGGCATTTGAGTCGTCATTAAGGAGGGTTTTAAAAAATTAAATCATTGGGGTGCTTACGCACGGTTGGGGTGTTTTTAGCGTGATTCAAAACAAGTCTATCCAATGTTTGCTCTCCTGTTCCAATTCTTTCATTCGTCCCAACATGAATAAGCATCATCAACATTATGTGCAGTCGAGAATCAGCATAATTTTTCTTTCTTGCTCTTCTTAACACATTAAATTTAACATAAAAGCAAGGCTAGAGGTATAAGAAGAGAAATGAAATAAGAGATGGAAATTCAATCATGATTTTTACATGAAACTCTAATTAGACCATCATACTCGCAAATGGAATATTGTATACGAATGATCTAGTTGCTGAATTGTTAACACATCACGTCAATCTTCAAAGAGAGTCTTATAAAGGAAAAAACTTCAAAGAGAGGAAATTTCTGGTTTCTTATATTGAAGACTATTGTTCCAACTGTACAGAAAGTAATTCCGTTTCCACCCAAAAATTTGAAAGAGAAAACTTGCTATATTCCTCAACATATATTCCAATATGAGTATTGTAAAGGAGGCTAAAACCAACAAACACCCCTTATGCTATCACAAATTTGAAACCAACCACTCATCCAATCCATGAATGCTCACTTAAAAGAAGAAAATTAAGAAAAGAAGTTATAACTTGCCCCTCAAATCACTCTGCAAAAATACTAATTGTAGTCACGCTTCAGCGACACACTCTTCAAACCAAGACAAGAAACCTTGATTCAGCTCCAGTTTCAAGAAGATTCAGATCAAGATTCAAGAATATTCCACTCTATTCTGGGTTGAACTTGAGAGACTCCTCCCATATGATCAACTTTATGTCTTCCTCACTCAACGATGCGTGTTCGAAATCGAAGTTGAAGGGACATGGGCAAGTGGGCTCCTCATTGATCTCGTGGAGGCTTGATAAATATGGATGATTCAAGGCTTCATCGACTTCAAAGAATAACAAAAGAAAGGAAGCATTACATTAAACAGAAAATATGAATTTATAAACATATGGATACAAAAACAAAAAAGCGCCCCCAAGGGGTGTAGTGTAAGGGCAAAGAAATGAGCGCCATAATTCTGACTAAGGCAGAGGTAGCTATTATTTCTTTGGTTTCTCCCGGATTACAAGGTTCGGCGCCCGACTAACTAGCTCCTATTGGATTAGCTGGACAATGTAAAGTTTTCATAACCAGCTCTCGAAATGTACAAATTCGTTTTGACTACTTTTCACCTTCCTTGTTCTTTTGGGTACAGAATTCAGTTATCTTCTCAAGAAAAGAAACATGAAATTGACACCCCCTCCCTTTCCCTAAACATCTGAGACACATTAATGTATAGATCATACCTGTTATGCGGTTCGATGGATCAAACACTAGCATTCTCTCTGCAAGATCGAGGGCTGTACGTGACACATCAGGGAACATCTCAAAGAACGATTGTTTTGGAACCTCCGGTAGGTCCTTAACATATTTACGAGCATTCACACTCCTCAGAAAGGTAAGGTCTGAGTCAGTTGGAGACCCTAATACCTGTTGCAGAATAAAGAAACTCTCAGAACAAAAGTCTTGAAGATACCCGCACTCTTTGTGCCTAGATTTTTCCTATTCCATCAGCAAAGTATGGTTTTAGGCAGAAAATGATTTCCTAAACATTACAGCAACACATGATGGTGAATTGTCCGTCTCCTAGATCAAAGAAAATTTCAAAATCCTACCTTCATTTCTTACTTTGAGAAATGCAAGACAAACAGAAACCTTTAATAGTAACTGAAAAGAAACACAGAAGAGTCAAGATTGCATAACAAGTCTCCATGTCATTCTGATCATTAGGCATTTCCTTCTGAAGTTCAACCAATATAGAGATTGCCGCTTCTCAAATATTTGGTTTGGTGGAAGGATTCAGACAAAGATAAGACATACCTCGGTTATTAGTTTCAACTGTTGAACATAGTCTTTGCCAGGAAATAGTGGTTCTCTTTTGATCATCTCCATGAGAATGCAACCAACAGACCAAATATCTATGGCCGAAGTGTACTCAGAACAGTTAAGAAGCAACTCTGGGGCTCGATACCAGCGTGTCACTACATACTCTGTCATATAATCTGCTTCCATGGTAGTTCTTGCAAGCCCAAAGTCACAAATCTTCATGTCGCAGTTTGCATTGAGGAGTAAGTTGCTTGGCTTCAGATCGCGGTGCAAAACATTTGCAGAGTGTATGTATTTCAACCCTCGTAGTAATTGATACAGAAAGTACTGCCAAAAAAATAATAATATCGGTGCAACCACAAAACTCAATTACATCAAAAGGGGAAACAGATATTATTACAATGCCGTAGTCCAGAACAAATTGTGGAGGTCCATGCAAACATCTGTTTCGAACCTCTAAAGAACTTGAAAGAGAAACGTCTTATAGCTAGAAATCAATGTTTTCCAGTGCAGGTTAAGTCTAAAGCAAAGACTGATTCGAAACAAAATAACTGGAAAGCATCAGAGAAAAATGATAACAATGACATAATAATGAGGCAAGCAATAAACCTTGATTTCAATTTTTCGCAGGAGACTTATCGGAAACAAAAAGGAAGAAACTCATGAAAGCATCCACCAAATAACAGTACCACTATGATCAATATGCATTGTGAAAATATACCTATTAGTCAAATTAAACAAAACCCACATAGCTTCATTATCCAATTGATCAAGGTTTTTGATATCTTTGAAAACATCATCCCTTTGACTTGTAAACCTTCATACAGCATTTCAAAGACATTCAATCATGAAACTACTATCAAAGAATTTGAACAAAACACAACAATTATATATATATTTAGCAAAAAATAAAAAAAAATCTACTTTCCCTACAAGAAGAATAAATGAAAGCTGAGGATCTCATACCTGGCAGTGGTCATCAGTGAGTGCCTGGCTAGACCTTATCACTTGATGGAGATCAGTGTCCATCAACTCATACACAATGTAAACATCTTCACAATTCTCCCTCTCTGGAGGCTTTATTATGTCTCTAATCTTTATAACCTACAAACAATTTTTATTTTTATTTTCGAAAAACTGATCAACCAATCAAACCAAACCAAACCAAAGTTGAACTCCGAAAACCCCCAATAAACAACAAACCCAAAAAACCTCAAAACTCAACACACGTTGTCATGATCCATATGCAAAAGAAGCTTGATCTCGCGAAGGGTCCTCTTCGCATCAATCCTATTATCAAAAGCATTCCCAATTTTCTTAATAGCCACCTCTTCATTCGTCTCGGAATCAACAGCACAGCTAAGACAAACAACAAAACCCCTAATTAGGACTTAAGAAACATCAAATTCTACAGCAAAATCGAAGACCCATGCATAAAGGGAAATCGGCGTACCAGACAATGCCGTAGGCGCCGCGACCGACCGGTTGAATGGGCGGGACGTATTTGGAAGAAACCTCGAACAGATTGCCCAAAACGCTGTATTGGACGTAGTTGGCTTTGTGGGTGGGAAGGCCTTTCGCGACAACAGCCTTTGCTGTGTCCTCCATTTGAAGAATTCGTGAATTGGGTCTTTGAAATTCTTGGATTTTGGAACCCAGAAGAGGAATTTGAGATTGAATGAGTAGAGAAGAAGAAGAAGAAGAAGAAGAAGAAGATGAAGAAGAAGAGAGGGAATGAAATTCAAAAGCGATGGGCCTTCACAGACCCTCCTGCTCGGACTTTCGGTGCTTCAACTTTCTAGCTCTTTCAAAAACCAAAGCGCGCACTTCTATTTTTATTTACTCCCTCCGGTGATTTAAGGAACTAGTTCTAGCAACACTTCATTGTTCAAAATTATACGTCCGTTCTCGAAATTTAAGAATGTATTTATTGCATTTTTACTCGTTTTACCTTTATACAATTCAAAAATTTATGACATTTAATTCTTCAATTCATTTAATGTCAAATGACATATATGTAAATTACACTTGTAATTAAACTGTCTTAATTCTTGTGTCATTACCTTAAACGACTTATATAAATTACCGGATAAAGTATTTATTATTATTATTATTATTATTATTATTGAGGGAATGAAATTCAAAAGAAAATGAGTTCATGATTTAATTTAGTGTGAGATTATTTGTGTAAGGGTTTGGCTATGTGCATCCCACAAAAAATTAAGGGCAAGCCACATGATGAATGCACCTTATCGATTGATAAGGGTACCTCCAAAACAATCTTTTTTGTCCTAAAATGTCATTATTTTTACGAGGGTACCCCACAACTCTCAATTCAAAAATCATGAAGATTGACTCTTACGATGGTAGTGACCTTCAAAATGCAAGTTTGCATCGCCGATGATCGTCGGCGGTCGAAGGAGATCGTCTGAGATGAATGGTCGATTCTTATGGGGTGCACAAATGTGAGAGAGATAGAGGGACATGTGGGTGATTGTGGGAGTTGAGAGGAGTAAAAAATATCATTTCATTTGGGGGCAAATATGAAAAGGGATTGCAAAAATTCTTGTGGCTTGCCCTTAGTGTTTTCTGTGGTGCATATAGACGGACCCTTTATGTAATTTTGCCTAAAGACAATTTAGTTTTAAAATGTATTAAATTAAATGGGTGTTGATATAGAGTACAGGGGTGTTAATAGTCGCTACCTAGATTTAATTGATTGATTAATTAATTAATTAATTAATAATTAATAATTATAATTAGTTTATTTTTTATTTTTTATAGTTCTTTTTTAGGATATTTTGTGTTTTGCGCCTGACTAATTTCATATTTTAAATATTTTATCTTCATACGATTTGAAATCGAGACCTCTAGTTAAGGGGGGAGTGAAACCATGCATCCCATTAAAATCGTTTTAGTTAAAGTCTATACCAATTCCATTTACATATAGACTATGTTTGGTAATACTAGTTGATAATTTAACTGAAAGCTGCTAATCTAGCAGATAACTAATAAGCTCGTAGGTGATAGCTGAAAGTAGATAATCTAACTGAGCAATTAAATTGTTTGGAAAAAATAACTGATTGAGTAGATGATAATTGTTAAATAACATAAAAGGACTTATGATTTGTTAATTAATTTATTTTAAAATATACGTATATACTCATACAAGTAATATTATTTAATATTATATTACATGTATGAACATATTAATTAAAGAATTCTATTTGATCAATAATTAGTTTGTTTGAGTGGTAAATGACTCATGTTCCTTTAAGCAATTTCTTGAGTTTGAGTCTTGTGAATGGAGAAAACTAGATTGAGATGGTCACCCCACGAATAATGCCCAATAGTATTTTGACGTAGATTAGCCGATGTAGTTGGTGGTAGACACTAAGTGTGAAACTAAGAAAAAAATTTGATACATTAAAAAAAACTGAGATTGTTTATACAATTATATATATAAATATTAATAGAAATGTATGTATACCTTAAAAAAAAGTTAACACCAAATGGGCCCAAAATACAAAAGGGCCCAACTACACGTTAACACAACATGGATAAAAAATATGTTAACACAATAACAAAAATCGAAATTTACAATCAAGTCGGCAAATAAATAGGGGTAGAAATGGGGCAAAAAAATATAATCCAACGCTTTGAGCCCAAACGCTATCTACACTAGCCTTTTAAATTTTAGAGTTTTATCTAACTTATTTCCCAACCAAATACAATTTATTTATCAAAGTTGCTTATAATCTAGCTTTACAAGCTAGTTTGTTCTTACCAAACAAAGTCTATTTGATGCAAAATTAGGGCTCTGTTTGGCAACACTAGCTGATAATTTAGCTGATAGCTGATAATCTAACCGCCAGCTGAACAGTTAGTAGTTGATAGCTAAAAGCTGATAATCTAGCTGAGTAATTAAAATTGTTTATAAAAACTTGCTGGTTGAGTAGTTGATAAATATTAAATGACGTTAAAGGACATATTATATAATTCATTGCAGTAAAAAAATGTTATTATAAATTATTTAAATAAAATATGTATAAATATTTGTAATAAAATATTTACAATTATCTTTTTCGATGTAACAATTCTTTTTTATCTTATGAAAGAATGAATATAAAAATAAAAAATAGTAACCATAAAAAAGTACCATACATGTCCAATATATAAAAATCTAGGGTTTTCGTAATATTTTATTATTCCTGGGGCAAAAAAACTTCAAAGATTTCATAAAATCGAAACAAAAAACATGGGTTAATTGGGTATAAATTTGAGGGTAAAATGGTACGAAAATTTAACAATGGTGATTTAGAAACTAAACGCTTGCCCACCAAGAGTTTAAGCTTTTAAATGTTTAACTAGCTTATTTTCAAAATAATCTAGTTAACCAAACCCAGCTTATTGGTAAAAGTAGATTATAATCTATTAGTTAATAAGCTAGCTTGTGCGTGCCAAACATACTCTAGATGTGTTCATTCGATAGCTCGGGCCGAGCCTTGACAGGTTTTTTAAGTGCGGTTCTAAATGGGCTTGTATTTTTTTAATTGAATATATTTAATAAGTTTTATAAACTGGACAACACGAGAAAAGTGGGAAAAGTGGTTGGGACAACTACAAATTAGTAGAAGGTTAAGGCTTGAATCCCACAGACACACCTTATGTTAAAATTTTAGAGGAAATTAATATATAAAAAATGGCATTCCTTGACATAGGTTGAGCTTAACTTTAGTCATAAATCTAGCCCATTGAATGAGCGGACTTTGGTGGGCTTAACTTGCATTTGTAAGATCCAAGCCCTGCCAATATTGGCAGGTCTGGCCGGGGTTTATGAGAAATAACATCTGTATTTCTTTTTCAACTCCATTGACTTAGTTTAAATGATTAAGTTACATACCAAGAGATTCTAAATCCCATGGTAAAAAAAAAGACGAATATGATTTAGTTATTAATTATATTCGAGCCAAGCTTGGAATTGAAGATGGTCCAAACCTAACCCACATTTAAGCGGACTTAATAAGACTCGAGTTGGACTTTTCTTGCAAAGAGGATGCTTGAGCGCAGTTGTTTGTTCATGGGCCTAAACTGCCCTCGAGCCCATGAACACATCTAAACACCACCAAGTCGAGCCACGTCTGGCGAATAAAGCATCTTTTGACCCGTCTAACTTTTCGAAGGGGCATATTTACATCTTTTGGGGTGAGTGTTACAAATGTTAATCTGTTAGAACCAATTAGCTGATGTGTAAAAAATTCGATTGTTTTTGTTACGAAATTGATGGACACTTGTGCATATATATGATCACATTATTAAGCATGACTCTCACACTTCATATAACTTGTACTTATCTCCAATATACACCAACTCTTCCATGCTTTGTCAAATTACTTGTAATGTGTTGTATGACATGTGATGTATGTGTTACTTGTAAACATTGTCTAAGTACATTTATCATCATCATCAAAAGGCCTATATAAAGGGTGCCAATCTCATTGTAGAAATACACCAAGTTGAATGAAGAATTTCTCATTCCAACTCTCTCATTTCTTATCTTTTCTTTTGTAGTAGTATAAATTTTTAGTCTTATATTTTCCTTCTCTAATTTCTAGCAAGTCTCAACTTAATTTACAACACGTTATCAGCACGAAATTGTTCTACAAGAGATCTTGAAGATCAAGAAGCTTTTCAAGGAGACAAAGCTAAGAAAGTATAATTTTTGTTAATTTAAATAAGTTCAACTTATTTCCATGTTGTCACGGCTATTTTTTGTTACATGCGTTATTTGTTTATATTTACTTTATTCATACACTATGCTTTATATATAATGTCACCGATTGCGTAATTAGGTAGTTGCGTCTTATACGATCTTCTACATCATAAATCAAAGTCAATGTGTGACATCTATTTATTCTCTTACAACTATAAATGATTAGTTATTGTTCTATTCTTGATTTTATAATACATATAATGCTACAAGTTTGAGTTGATAGTGGGTAAGCCTTGTCCTCGGTAAAGTTGAACATTGAAAGGGAGACGGATTATCCCGTTCGAGGAGACATGATTATTAAGTAGACTTTGTCTCGCCACTCAACCTGGAGGCTGTCCCACTAACTCAACAAGTAGTATATTTTTTATATAACTAATCAAGGTGTGAATATACACATAATCGTATATTCTTTATTCTATGTAAAATGAGGAAAACTAATTACTTTATCTATATTTTTCAAAGTATTAGTCAATTATAGTTGAATTTGTTGCCTTACTATATTACTGATAAGAATAATTTATCATAGCAATTAGATGCTACAATTAATGAATAAAACATCTATGCATGCAAGGCTGTGTGTTAAGCACA
The DNA here is from genome assembly GCA_039657365.1 of Stephania yunnanensis. Classification (NCBI taxonomy): domain Eukaryota; kingdom Viridiplantae; phylum Streptophyta; class Magnoliopsida; order Ranunculales; family Menispermaceae; genus Stephania; species Stephania yunnanensis. The sequence goes on from CM077580.1 coordinate 24,759,186, forward strand.
ATTCATTCGCTAATTGCTCAATATAGATTTGAGAAGTGGACAATTCACTTTATGATATCCTTTCACCTTGGAGCCCTCTATATATAAATACCAAAAATGGCAATGCTCCAAAAAGCTTAAAATAAGCGGCTGGTCTCAAGCTACAAAATGTAATCAGTCAAATATTAATTATAATTTTGCAATTTTAATTACCTCTATGTTGAGGCTATGTGGAAATATCGAGTGCGAACGTCAAGCCGATAAATATTACTGCAACGAATATCGAGCGCGCACGTCAGACCAATAAATATTATGGATTGATTTCTTGATTTATGGTAGCTGAGTAAAATAAGATGTTATAAATATAATATCGCTCCCATCCAATTGGTTCAACTTCAAATAAAGAAGCGTATGTTGCATATGATGACCATGGTCACAATAACATGCAAATTTATGGACATGGAAATGGTGAAAAGATCAGGTAATGGTCGTATTGACAATTTCACTAAAAGTTGAAACAAAAGTGGCACACCACTAGAAAGGAAAATAATTATTGACAATGAGTGCTCATAATTGTGATATTTTTCGTCACATATGAAATACTATTTTGCCAAAATATTGTCATATATATATATATATATATATATATATATATATATATATATATATATATATATATATATATATATACCTGAATGTTTTTGTGACCTTTACCATGCCTTCAAAATCAAAGGCAAAATTATGAATTTTATCATTGAAAATGACTCGATAAAATTGACACATTAATATGTGTTCTACTCATGAGCCAAATATAGGCGATGAATTTATGTCATGTGTATTATGCTATATGCATGTACATTATAATATAAAAGAGAATATTTATCGAATTTGAACTTAGCGGTGGTTAATGTTTGGATAATATTTAGTACAATAATTATATTGTGTGCTTTGTTCAGAAGAAGTTTCTCAAAATAATAGGGAATTTCTCTATGATTTTATGAGTTAATATGAGAATAAAATTCTCGGCTTTAACTTCTGAAATATATAAGACACATTAAAACGAATGTCATCATAAATCAAATGATCTAATAACATTTATAATGTGGAATGATCTTTTTGATCGTTTAGAATAATCAGTAATGCAAAAATATTGTAAATTTGCATGGATATTTTTATGGATCCGCATTTTTTTATTAGCTGGTGATTATCTTAAGGCAAATCAATAAGAGACTTATATTGATTTAACTCTCCATTAATCATATTAAAAGATGCCTTGGGTCCTTAATATGAAATTTATCTGTAGCAAGTTTTGCTAATTGTCGCTTTGATTAAGCAATTTTTCCGACCAACTTTAGGGGGAGATATAAGCTGATTCAAAAGGAATGATGTGAAATTGCTTAAAACGCATCAAATTGCATCAAATTTGCTGTATGATCCATATATAAATTAATATGAACTTGAAGTTCAAATGATAGTTCAGTACAACAAGTTATGAATCAATTACTTGGTACAAGTACTATATATAAAATAGTGGCAAAATCATATGTTTCAGCATTAAAGGTTCATAAAGAAAATGATGTCCCTGTGTAACAAGTGTACAAGATGTCTCACCCATGTGAACATGAAGGGGATAATCAAAAAGAGTTATTGATTAGTTCATTGCACTATTTTTCCCTTAGTTAAAGTTTTATCTCACTGAGTTTTCCTTGCAAGGTTTTAATGAGGCAATCCTAACAATATTAAAACTTCATATTAAAATTGATTAGTATATTGCACTATTTTTCCTTAGGCTGTAGTTTTATCCCATTAAATTTTCCTAGCAAAGTTTTTAATGAGGCAATCATAACAATATTATACTCATCTAAAGATTTATGAGAACGACGTACTCTTTTTCTTTTACTAGATTTTTTTTTTCTGACAGTGTTTGTTCTTAGTAGAGGTTTTAACGAGGCATATATGTTCTCTCAAAATATATCAATTTGTTGCACTTTTTTTTCCCTTAGCTATGGTTTATCCCAATGAGTTTTCCTATCGATCAAGATTTTTAATGAAGCAAACAACAATATTATACTACAAAGCAAGATTGACAAGAATATTGTACTCTTTTTTCCTATACTAGATTTTTTTCCACAGGTTTTTTGTAGTAGAGGTTTTAACGAGACATATTATCTCAACAAAGTGTCATCCAATGGGGAGTGTTATGAAATTGATCGACACTTGTGCATATAGATGATCATATTGTTAAGCATGACTCTCACATTGAATTGTAACATCAAGCATGACTCTCACACTTTATGTAACTTTTACCCCTCTTCAACGTACACTAACTCTTTCATGCATTGTCAAATTACTTGTAATGTGTTGTATGTGTTACTTGTAAATATTGTCTAAGTACATTTATTATCATCACCAAAGGAATTATATAAAAGGTGCCAACTTCATTGTAGAAACACACCAAGTTGAATAAAGAATTTCTCATTCCTACTATTTCATTTCTTCTCATCTCCTTTGTAGTAATGGAAGTTTTTAGCCTTCTATTTTTTTCTCTAATTTCTGGGAAGTCTCAAACTTAGTTTACAACATTTTTTTTGGATTAGAGATTAAGTTTTTTCTTAACAATTTCAGGTATGAAATCCCCTGCTGTTGCTTGTGATTCACCATACACGTGACCTGTGTTTGCGACTAGAATTGTATCAACAACACAAAAAGATATGGATGTTTGAAAAATTAATCATGTTTGGCGGAATAAAAAGATATGGAAGATTAGAACATTTGGAGAATATTAAAAATTTTAAGGGAATTGAATATATTGATAATTTTGGAAATTTGGTGGGAAAAACGGGTTTGAAGAATTTAGAGGATTTTGAGAAGATGGAGGATTATTGTGATCCATATCGCAAAAATAAAACTGATGGCGACAAGTAGTAGTATGATAGAGAAAATTGAGAAGTTGAAGTATGTTGAGTGAGTTGCGTAAAGAATGTAAATATGAGTGTGTATTTATGTAAGTTTGAAACTATTTTTTTTTTGTTAAGAAAGTAAAAAAATTATAATGGTTTGAAAAAAATGGTAATAAAACCATCCCATCCCATCTAGGGTTGCAAGTAGGGTAGGGAATCCCCGTTCCCCGCCCCGATGTGGCAAGGAATCCCCGCTTTTTGCTCCTCGTGGGGAGGGGCAAGGTGGGGACGGTGATTGTTCTCGCCCCGCGGGGATTCCCCGCCCCGCATCCTTTGCACATAATTCTCCATTTTTTAATATTTTCACAAAAAAAATTATATAACTTTTTTACTTGAAACATATGTAATATATGGAATGAAACTCAAGTTCTCCAATAATAAAATTTATTTTTACTTTCAAATTAATTCCATAATATATATTATATCATAAAGATATATAAAATTATATTTGGAACATCATTGAAATATATTTTTCATACTAGATTTGGAAATCTTATATATTTAATTAAGTAAGATAACTTGTAACTTAATCAACAAAACAAATCAACATTAATCCTTCAATTTGAGAAAAATAGTTTCTTAAAAAAATTGAGAAAATAGTACTTAAGTGCTAAAATGACCAATGAATGAAGATCAAAATAGATATTTTTTACAAAATTGATGGGGTACCGTAGGGATTTCCCGCCCCGCGAGGATCTCTGCGGGGAGAGGCGTGGGGCGGCAAAATTCGCCTCGTGGGAAATTTGCGGGAATAAATCCCCGCATTGCAACCCGCGGGGACGGGGACGGTAATTACGATCTCCGCCTCGCCCTGCCTCACTTGCAACCCTAATCCCATCAATCTTAACAGTGACAAAAAAGGTAAAAAAATGTCATCTCATTTGGATGGTAGATTTGTATGGAAACATTTTATGCTAAAAAAGACAAAGAAATCACGAAATTGCATGATAGATAATCGAAAAACAACTAAAAACTGAAAAATAGAAAGTGACCATGTGGCGCGCCACGTGTTGCTCCATTAATTAGAGCAAACTTAATATAAACTTGACTCAATGATATTTCAAGTGGTGGACCACCTTCTTTATCAAAAAAAGAAGAAAATCAACATACTAAGGGATTAAAGTCTAACCAACCTTAAGTTGAAACCTACCTTCTAATGATCACTTTTGTTTTCTAATTAATTGAGCAATTGTGGCGCCCCAAATTTCAGGATGTTTTGCTACTCGCTACGTCGCATCTCACGTCATTAAGCCTTGCCACGTCATGGCCCACTTATCCTTGACGTTCCGCAACCTACCTGACTACTTACACTTTTCCATTTAATCCTAACTTAGCTAATTAATTTTTATATAATTCTTAATGATTTCATTAGCCCATTAATCAATTTATCAAGTTATAACGAAATTTTACAGCGAAAGTCTGAATTTAAGTTATACAGTATTCAACAATTGTAAGTAGCGAAAAACCTTACAAAAGATACCATGTACATATCAAAGCGAGTTAAGTATAACAAAAGTTCAATATACATATAATCAGTGTTCTATGGTCCCAAAACCTAACTAAAGTAAAATAAATACATACTAATATCACACACGAGCTGGCTCCACAATCTCAGAGGTAGTCGCCCAATACCTCATTGCCCTTGCTCGTCGAAGGATCTGCACTCAGTCACCTAACAAATACAGCGACGAGTCCAGTGAGTAAAATTGCAAGAGAAGTCTACACAATATTCATGAAATAAAATTGATAAACTACGAGACATGCGAATATAATACCTGGCAATAGTACGTCATATTCCCATAAATGTAAGCAACACACGACAAGCAAAAGTGGTAGCATGAAATAAATAAACATATACCAATTAAACCAGTTCTGAAATAAAACATTAATCAGTAAACATCCGTATAATCAAGAGAAAACCCTGGCCTACACCAACGAGTAATCGATAAATCGAATAGGAACCACATATATACTTACAGGCTTACAGTGGCTAAACCCCAACTTCAGTAAACGGCATGGCCCATTCCGATGCTGTTACACATCAAGACCACCCTAATCCCTCCCAACAGTCGTAGATATATTCTACTGCCATCGACACGAGCACTATCACAAGTAACATGTGCATGTGATTTAGCCACAACCAATATATACACACACCGAAATAGGAGTGAAAACTCATGTGTGCCCACCAACAGTCACACATGAAAAGCGAAGTCAATAAACCAAATCATGAATTCTGTGTGGCATTCCAATGGGTTTACACATCTCGACATGCGCTCCGACTCCCCAAGACACCCGAATCTGACCCGACAAGCTCCCTGATACTCGAGCTACGGTCCCCTAAGTCCTTGAATTCAGTTAAGTGTGTTTATTGTTTATTTAAATAGGATGAATATGTTTCAAATTGATCTTCCCAAATCAGCCCAAAAACTAACTTAACTCTCAATTTTAGTCTTATGTTACAACACATTTTTAGGCATGAAATGACCTAAATCTCGAAATCTTCCACTAATACAAAGATTTTCGGTCTCTATCTTAGATTTTTGAAAGGTTTAGTTTGAAAAATTCCAATTTAAAACAAAAGAGATATCATGATTCTACTAAACACAACTCTAATTAGAACCTAATCCGACAAGCAAACTTAGAAAATCTATTCCTCCCAATATATATTTCCAAAAAAGGTAATTTTTGGTCGTAAGGCAACAAACATATCCAAATACAACATACTAAAATATAAGCTCATTTGGATTAGTAGTTAGGGAGTTATGCCTTTAACAAATTTAGTTTCAAAACTTTTCTTCTGAATTCTAGTACCTATTTATAGAGCACTTTTGAAAATGAAAACAATTGAATTACAACATCTCCAGTTAAGTAAAGTTGTTACTCTTTGAGAATTTCAAATGCCACCAGTTTGGATCAATTTGGATCTAAAATGAGTAAGTTATGACCAAATTACATAGGCTAATTCCTAATATAACATGCATAATTCTAGTTTTGGTCTTGCAATTTCAAAAACTCATATCTTTATGATTTCAAATCCAAATTGAGAACTTCAATATAGCTTGATTATGACATTCAAATGATGACTCCAAATATATAAACCAATTGCAAATATTCAATCATCTACCCTATAGAATTAGCTGAAAATCAGAAATGACTTCAATCAGACATAAATAGATGTGTACCTAGTTGATGTACCACCTACCTTGAGAAACTCTCACCAATCTTCCATGGACTCCTTCTCTCCATCAACCTCTTTCTTCTCCATCAAGTTCTCTTGATTCATAAGTTGAAAATGAAAATGGTTTCCTTGCATGTGTTGATCTTATATATTAAGATAATATTGATTTCTAGCAATTGATCTCCATGTATTTATGTATCTCGAAACTCATCTAATGATCCACACCTTGACATGTATCCCACTAACTCCCAATCAAAGTAACACTAATTTGCTACTCACATGGTTCCTAGATGTGTCAACACGTATTTCTAGGACAATCTCATGGTTTCTATTTTAAATAACCAAACCAAAGGCATTGATTTATTTGATTCAATTACATTAGCTTAGACCCATTATAATATATATGGTTAGTGTTTTTATTCACCAAATTGACAAATTTTGTGATCCCACTAACCCTCGACTACTCGGCACTCGATGACCCGCGTCTCGGCATGCAATTCGAGGTATGCCATAGCCTATTGTTTTAATTGAAGTTTACTTGGCCTATGATTATATTACCCATTTTAATTGATTAACTAGTCATCCTGACATGGATTAGTCTAGTTTTCCAGTGAACTTGCAGTTCGCCTACTCACTACTTGCGTTGACACGCCTTTCGAGGCGAACACCCGTCACACAAACTCGCCCGATAACAACATACACACATGCGGTGCAATATAATAATACTAATTTTAAATACGACATATACACAACCACCATTCATAAATAACATATTTCCTCGATTCTCGTGCCAAGCCAACTGAATTGTCCATGTAATGCCCGAATTATGACCGTTAATCTAAAAAATTAACGGTAATCCTAATTTAATTAATTTGGCCATTACCACAACGTCAAAGCAAGAAAATAGGAGCTCTTGAATACAAATCTCGACTTAAAACGGGGTAACTAATTGCCCGATACTAATACATGAAACAAAATATCGAACACACTTTAACACTTTGTGTATTGAACTGACAACCTAAAGAATTGTAAAACTATAGTAATTGTTAAATAGTTCAATTAGGGCATTCTAATTGTCTATTAACTTTTTGAAATCAGCTAATTAGATTCTAATTAATAGATCGTGTAAGCTCGTCTAACAATGTAATAATTAAAGAGCACGACTAAAGGCATCCTAAAATGGTGGGGTGCCTCACGTAAAGCGTACGTAAATTGGAGTGCCTCATAAAAGATTGAGGTGCCTATAGTGCCACTCTAATTAAACAATTAATTTTTTTTACTTCAATAAGAATCGAACCCACACCCTTCCCAAACCTTTTCTTTTGGAAAGTGATCATTGTCCATCTCATGAGTAAGCACCCAATAAAAAGTGATGTAATAATATGCTATGTGTTAATACATGGCTAAAGAAAAAAACTAATATAAACTATGAATATTTTTTGGTAGGATAATATACATTATGACTAATAATGATTTCATATTGTGATTGTGTTTTTTAGGATATATATTGGCTTCTGGAAAAAAAGTAAAGGATATATTAATCCGCATGATAATCACAAATTGCTATAAACAATTTTGATATGCTAAAAAAAGAAACAAAAAAAAAAATTCACAAAAAAATGAAAAAATTAGCATATGTGCTCGAAAATAATGAAAACATAGGTGTATCAAATCGCAAAAAAATGGAGAGTTTAATTTCTCGAGAAAATGTGCGAGTTATTTTTTAAATAGACAACTTAATTGATTAAAAAAGCAATCCGAAATAGCCAAAAAATGTATAAAAATAACAACTATATTTGCCACGTGTCATTACAATAGAGCTTAAAATAATAGCAACTATGCCATGTGTCATTACCATAGAAATCATCATAGAAGATCTTCTTTTGTGTATATATATATATATATATAGATTAACTTAATATGGGTGCTGATATGGGTTGAGAGTAGCTAATATCATACCCTTAAAAAATTATATGAAGGCTTGTTTGATCGGGCTTGAGTTTTATATTTTGGAAATGGCCTATGTTTAGACTAATGTATAGGAAAGTACAAGATGTGGATTGGGCTTGTCTAAGGTTCTTAAGCCCAAGCCCGATTAGAGTGGTCGGAGCCCAACTATGAACATGTCTAGCTCTCTCACGCCTCTAAGACTCTATTTGATCGGACGGAAAAGGAAAATATTTCAAGGAAAATAATAAATTCCATGGGAAAATGACACTTGCATAGGTTCGATAGACAAGACTTTTTCACGGAATACATTCTTACAATTACTAATTTTTCGTATTAAGACTCATATATTTTCTCACATATTAAGGTGGACAAATTGAGTTTTCTATTAAAAAAACGTTAGTTCCCGACACATTAAGTTTATATTTTAAATATGAAAATTGATATATTTAATTTATATGGTAATTTTTTATATTTATTTTAAACCTCTTGTTGGTGAGTTTTGAGGGAAAAAACTCTTATATCTGCAATCAAACATACATACAAAAATTTTCTTTTGAATCTTTGCTACGAGATTTTTTTTTTAAGAAAATGTTCTTTTCCTATGAAATATTTTCTTTATAATCAAACAAAGCCTTATGTAAAAGATAAGAAAATTTTATGCGTAATTGTACTCGTGTTGAGAGAGAGAGAAGCCAAGAGGGGTTAATTTACATTGTGGTCAACTTTGGTAACTAGTTTATTTGATACAATTGGTGCAGATCAATCTTGAACCATCATTCATCTTTACAGTTTATAACATTTTGGTAACTAAACTTACATTTGTATAAATTGATTTACAAAAGTCACTCTTGGTCAAACTTTGCTAACTAGCTTTGTTTTTGGACAAATTTGCCCTTTCAATAAAAGAGGGAGGAGATAGAATTGGGTTGCGGCCTTAATAGAGAGGAGGCCACTGTAATTGGAGGGGCGAGACTATAGGGAAAAATTTAGTTTGGTGAAGTCAAGTGAGAATGTCACGAATTTTGTTAATTTTGTTTTGAAACCTGCTAATATAGCACACTATAGACGCGTACTTGATGGCGAACCTTCAATGCATGTCACGCGCACACATGTTGCAATAATCGAGGGACATACACATCTTTCGTGGGATTCTTTAGTGTGTTACATTAGAATTTTACTTTTGCTTTTGTTACAGTACAAAAAGAAGAATTATGAATAGGGGAGCACCTAAGAGAGTGTAGGACATACTATGATTTAGTTTTCCCTACTCATATTTTTAAGACTTATTCCATTGTATAATTTTCTTATATATGTACAACACACAAATTAAGACGGATTTTAAAACCTAGAAGCAGATTTAATTAAAAGTACTGACAACCCAAAATACGTAAACATATAAAACTCCAATCTAATGTGTATATATGCAAATTAACATTAGGAAATTAAGTTTAATAGTAAAAATACACTAAAGCATTTTTTGCATTTAATAGAGGTTTTAAAACTTCTATTAAATAGAATGTTTTAAATGTCATGTGAAAATGCGTTATGTTTTAATTTTTAATACATATATTACATAGAGATTTTTTAAAACTCATATCAATTAGGTGTTATTTAATAACACCCCCATTTAATATGAGTTTTAAAACCTCTATTAAATACCAAAAGTGTTCTAGTGATATGATAGGTGATGTCAATTGATTTTTTTTTTCAAAGATCATCTATTACATTTTTTAACTATATAATCTAAAGGAGCTCATTTTTTTTTTAATCTATAGGAGCTCATTCAATATTGGAAAATTCTAATATATAGTACTAAAAGTGTTGACTGTTGCACAAAAAAACCCAGCGCTTCTCAACATTTTCCTCAAGATCTAATGTGCTGGAGAGGCTACTGGGGAGGATGATCAGCTACCATCGTCACCGTTGTTTTGATCTTTCTCGCATGTTATTCCTGCAGCTTTCGAGGCCAATTTCTTGACAAACTTCCCACAATTTGCAAATATTTTGGCTTTGATTTGCCCTCGCCTGGGCGGAATCATGACTGTTGTTCTCGAACAATCAGCATGAGTTGCAGCATGATGCGCCTTTTTGCTTGCTTGATCAGACATGGTTGAGGTCAATGTAGTAGTTGAAACAAATAAGCATATGAGGCTTGGGCTCTATATACTAAGTGAAGTGCCACTAAGTCATATGGCTAGCCAAGTCACAGGCTTTCACACTGGCTGGCCCCTCAAAGATACAATAAAACAAAGATCAGGAAAAGAAAAAGAAAAAACATAGGAACATTATGGTGATAGATAAAAACAGTTTGTATAGTCTGTGTGACTGTGTCCTAAAAGAAATGCCAACACTAGGGTCCGCTATGACTTTTCCAAGTCTCCTAAAAAGTCATCATATTGTCTCTAACTATATACAAAGTGATTGGTGGAGTTGAGAGAAAAAAAAATTAAAGATATATATGGTCGGCCAAATCTGCTTGTTGTAGCTATATCGTACACATCTCCAGTCATGCCATGCACTTATTTGTTTATTGTACTTCCAGTGGACCCATGACCGACTGGCTTGACAAATTATTTAGCTCACTTTTAGATAGTGTCACTGACTTAATTACCTAATATCAAAGAGCAAGTCCACCATATATGTACTTCCTATAAAAAAAAAAAGTCCAAGTCCTATATATTGTGATTGAGAGTCAATGTTCATTTATGCAGAATTAAAAGACGGATGATCATAATTACTATTACTTAAGTCTAACAAAGACAAATTAGAAGTCCATAATGGGTTTCTCTTATATTGTTAGGGTCTATTATAGAACTAAGTGACATATATCGAGCGTATACAATAATTTTTTTTTTTATTATATTTTAAATATTTTGTAGTAGTGATAAGTGAGAATTGTCTCCACTGAAATTTTACAAATTCCATAAGAAAAGAAGTTTTAATTTTTTTTTTTTAAATTTTAAGTTAATAAAAATAAAATTTAAACTAATACTTTCTAAATATAAAATCAACTAATTAAGTAACTAAACTTCCTTAAATAACACAAAAGTCACTAAATTAAAATCAATTCAATTCAATAAAACTCAATAAAAAATAAACATCAAAATAATCCTCCTAAACAATGAAACTTCAATCCATTTTGCACTCTAAACATGTTACTCAAATCATATAGTCATGAATGTACTTTATAAAGTATCATAGATCATTAAACCTCAATCATAAGTAAGTAAATAGTCTTCAGCCATCATTTGTTCTTCTTATACTGGTGGAAAAATCACATTCTAATTCTCTTGAGCAAACCCCTTTATTTACACAAAGACATTAACTTCACGCAATAAAACCGTATTACACTCTATGAAAACTTCGAACTACTAAATCTAATATCTTCGGAAAGCCACTTCAACATTAGATGTTGATCTCAAATTCACCTAGAATATCTAAATGGTGTTTGCATTTCAAACAATCCTAGTTACTACTTCAATTAGATAATGAATCAAAACATCACATACATATTTACCACTATGCACATAATACTCAAATATATGATTGTAATCCGCAAATAACAATCTATAAAAATAACAAATCAAAGAATACAATTAGTTTAAAGCATTAAGTACACATTCATCTCATCATGACTACATTGCAAAACGGATCTAGTTCATCTTTGGAGTTTTGTTTAAATTAACAAACTACTCACTTATGATAACAAATAACACTATAACATTAGAATTAAAAGACATAATTAAAAATACCTTAATGTTAACTTGAATCTTCAATCTTCTCTAAAAGCAAGTAAAAACAATAAAGAATGACCTCCAAACTAAAGCAAAAGTGTAAAACTAACAAAAGGCTCTCAATTTCGTGTTCTAGGGTTTATATTTATAGTATATGATCACGTGTCATTCGTGCTAAATATAACCCATATTCGAGTTACCAATCCCACTTGGGTGTAATAGTGATAAATACAGGGTCAAATCCACATGACTTAGGTTTTACTTTGAGTTAACTAAAAAGAGAAATTCGGGGATTTTTCAAAAGATTTTAAGAAAACAATTAACTAAAACTGTTAGAAATCAAAGCTTGCAAAAGTAAATTCAATGAGAAAAAAATACCTATGTCTCAGTCCCACAAGTCCAAATCAAGATATAATAGCATGTCACGGTTTTCGATCTTTATCTAAAGATTATTAATTCAATTCCTCCTAGATTAGCTATAGAAAATCAACATCCGCCAAAAATCCCTAATTCCCCTAATCTCGATAGGTACGTAGGACGTCCGCTACTAACTACTTCCTTAGTCAACACATAACCTTAGACATCCACAAATAAAGTTTAATGTAATAACCGCATAAAAATCCATGGGAATACTAATCCTAAATAACCAGATCGCGTTCGCTTCCAGTTTAATCTAGATTTATTTGTTGCATACTTAATAACCAAAAGGTCTTGACGGTAAATGATTGAGTTATTGTCTCTTGTATCAGTCCAATCATATAATTACGGATAAGATTGTCCCGATTAACTATAGGTCTTCATCTAAAAGTATGCAATGATCATATACATACCCAAAGCTTGCACCATATTCATGAAAACAACAAAAAATAAAATAGAAGGGACTGAAATAACTTAAATTATAAATAAAGAATCTTATAAGTCATGCTATCAACCGGGATTCTAGCTTGCTTCGTCTCTGACCTAGGAAAAGAGTGCTTAGCCGGACATTGTCTTGATAAACACCATTTAATTATAAAGGAAAATCCTAGAAAGCAAGAAATAAGAGAGTGTTTAGTTGTCTCATTCAATCTCTCTTATTTACCACGCCTTAATGACTATTTATACTCCTAAAATTACTTTAATCACAATTAGAAACTTTAAATAACATTCCCAAATGAAACGAAACTCCAAGACTTTCTATTTTTCTATCTCAGAGCCGTCTGTAAGTGATCTATGCTGTGTGTGTAAATGTCACAGCGCTGCCACAATACTAGCTTTTCCTGTATTTTTTCTTTTAGTGGACTCAGTGCCGTCTGTGTATTTGCTCGGCGCTGTCTGTTTAAACATATAGCTTCGTGACTGCATCAACTCTACATGTACAACATCGACTTATCTCCACCTCATTCTTTGATCCCCACGCCTGTCCACGCCTTATATTCGTTTTTGACGACCAAAGATTTTCTCCATGGTGTCAACCTTACTTTTGTGCGTTTTCTTGATTTTTCATCATGAAATCATTCATTTGTCTCTTTTATAGCTTGTAAACTTGAAAACACATAAATATAATCAATTAGAGTTCATTCCAAGATATTTAGGTTAATTATAATATTAAACTAATCATATGTATAAGTTTAATTATCTATTTATCAAATACCACCAAACTTAGGACTTTGCATGCCTCGAGCAAAGAAATATAAGACATGCAACTAATGCGACTAGACTCCTAATATAGTTATGATCCTACTATTTAATCCTACACCCAATTCCAAACACATACATGGAGCTCCTTTGATTTAAATAGTCACCTAGTCAAAAGCTGCTCAAGAAATTTAAGAGTTATGATGCGTTGAGGACTGCTATCCAAACACAATTAAGATCACACTTTTAGGACTTAGATTAGGTCAAGACAAAGACTATCAACTACTCACAAGTTTTCTTGGCCTATACACTCATGCACACAAGTTTATGATCTCTGTAAGATAGCGCATCATCGCTTATGGGATACTATAGGCGAGAAATGCAACAACAATCTCCACTATTGTAGACTTAACACCATTGGGGATCAATAGGACTTTAAGTAAGCTGTAACATGGCTATGATGAAGTACCAAGGAGATGATATAAAAGTAATGCGAAGCACATGAAGACTAAAACCTAGATTGTCAAAATATTTTCAGAAAACATGAAAGTAGCTTATACTGCACTTAACTTCATTTTTCTTTTAATATGTGTAGTCCTCATCTTTTCTAACTACTCGACTCCTTGCTCTATTTCCCGTGGATACCATTTTAGGTAGGACACTCTAATCATGAGTTGGTTTTTTCATCATGATTATTCCCTTTATTTTGAGTATATAAACAATTCTTTTTTTTCTCTAATTCTTTTTTCTTTTCATGTATCTTTTTAAATATTTTAAGTCTAAGATTAGCTTCCAACTAGGTAAATGATAATATCAGGCTATGGCTATGAGTTTATCATTAGGTAAGAAAGAATTAAAGGTTGGGTTGGCTCAAAATGGGTTAACTAAAGAAATTACTTTAGGTAGGCTTAAGGCCAAAGGTTTTCATTCAAAAATGGCCCAAATCATTCCCCCAAAAGTGGTTTAGTCATAGGAATTCCGCTTCAAGTGGGTTACACCCTCATTCTAGCACCCTAGAAATGTGACTTTTTTCCACTTGTACAATTTGACCGTCTGCCCCCTTTAGTATCTAGCATAAGGCTTATCCCTTATTCTAAGTCCCTAATAGGAAATCATAAAAATGCGTGGTTACAGAACATAGTGAATGTTTCTCTTAATTCTCTCTAAGTTTCAAGTCAAAAAGGCAACCATAATTTATTCATCCACAACTAAAAGCATGAAGCAAAGTTTCAGGTGACTTTAAACGCTACATATGTGACATATGACACTATGTAAGGTGTAAATGCAAGAACAAACATAGATAGATACATGTCTAATAATAATAATAATAATAATAATAATAATAATAATAATAATAATAATAATAATAATAATAATAATAATAATAATAATAATAATAATAATAATAATAACAACAACAACAACAACAACAACAACAACAACAACAACAACAACAACAACAACAACAACAACAACAACAACAACAACAATAACAATAACAATAAATGCATGCATGAAAATGTATCATATCGTAATGAAATGGAAGATAGAAATATGACCAGAAAGGAAATAGAAATAGAAAGATAAGATGAATGAAAAGAATAACATCACAATTACCATCCTTCAACCGCATAATTCGAAAAAATTAACGATCATACCTGCGGTCTTTAGCAAAATGACCCATCTAACACAATCCATAATCCCTAAAGTACCCCTAAACTTATGATAAACCTTGTCCCCAAGGCTTAAAACAAGTCAAGTGGTTCACACATAAAAATAAACAAAAAGGTGAAAGAACATGATAGACATAGAACTAAGAAAATGATATGAGTTCATGCATAGAGGGACGACCCCAAATTTCAGTCCTACCCGCCACTTCGCATTCCACATCACCAAGCCTTGCCACGTCATGACCCTCTTATCCTTGACGTTCCGCGACCTACCTGGCTACTTAAACTTTTCCATTCAATCCTAACTTAGCTAATCAGTTTTCATATAATTATTAATAATTTCACTAGCCCGTTAATCAATTTATCAAGTTATAATGAAATTTTACAACAGAAGTCTTAATTTAAGTAAGTTATACAATATTCAACAATCTTAAGTAGTAAAAAACCTGGCAAAAAATACCATGTACATATCAAGGCGAGTTAAGTATAACAAAAGTTCCATATACATGTAATCGGTGTTCTATGGTCCCTAAAACCCAACAAAAATACAATAAATACATACTGATATTACACATGAGGTGGCTCCACAATCTCAGAGGTAGTCGCCCAGTATCTCCTTGCCCTTGCCCTTGCTCGTCGAAGGATCTGCACTCACTCACCCAACAAATACAGTGATGAGTTCAGTGAGTAAAACCACAAGAGAAGTCTACACAATATTCATGAAATAAAATTGATAAACTATAAGACATGTGAATATAACACCTAGCAACAGGACGTCATATTCTCATGAACGTAGGCAGTTCACGACAAGAAAAAGCAGTATCGTGAAATAAATAAACACTATATACCAATTAAACTAGTTCCAAAATAAATAATTAATCAATAAACATCTGTATAATCACGAGAAAACCCTGACCTATACCAGCCAGTAATCGATAAATCGAATAGGAACCACGTATATACTTACAAGCTTATAGTGGCTAAACCCAACTTCGGTAAACGACATGGTCCCTTCCCAATGCTGTTACACATCAAGACCACCCTAATCCATCCTGATAATCGTAGATATATTCTACTGCTATCGACATGAGCACTATCACAAGTAACCCGTGCATGCGATTTACCCACAACCAATATATACGCACACCGACATAGGAGTGAAAACCCCAAGTGTGCCCACCAGCAGTCACAAATGAAAAAAGAAATCGATAAACTAAATCATGAATTCTATGAGGCATTCCAATGGGTTTACGCACCTCAATCCACTCATCGACTTCCCCGGACTCCCGTATCCAACCCGACTAGCTCCCCGATATTCAAGCTATGGTCCCCTAAGTCCCTGAAGTTTAATCTTACATGTTTAGTATGTTTATAGGTGTTTGGGATATGTATTAAGTCAAAAATCCCTAATTAACCCTTGAATTCAGTTTTTTGTCTGTAGTTAGCTCGCTATAGGCTTGGTGTAGCGCCCTAGGTAACTGTTGTAGCGCGCTACTGTTCTTTAGGACGAAGAACAGTTGCAAAACCCATAACGATTAGTGTGCTAATCATTCTAGGTAGCGCACTTTGTGATCTATAGGACAAAATCCTCAAGTCAAGAATTCTGTATTTCCCCTCCAATTTGGCTACCTAAACTTGTTTATACCCTCTCCATACACTTTTAACTCCAAAATAGCAACTAAAATAACTCGAAACAACAATTTGATCACAATTGAACTATTAGATAGGTTAAATGATGTAGAAGATGTATTCGTAAACCTTGATCAACAACTAAACTTGTTTAGCTTTTGAATTGATCTCCAATGTCTTGAATTTCTAGTTTGAATCCAAAAATCTCCTTCTCTCCTTTCCAGCAAGTTCAGATATCAAAATGGGTTAATTTGCATGCTTTAAATAAACTCATCTTATATATCAATGCGAGATGTATTCGTAACCCTTGATCCTCATGCATTTATGTATCCCGAAGATTATCTAATGGCCCCACATTCAGCCACTATCCTCTCACTCCCACTAACTTAATCCATGTGACACCAAATTCCTGCTCTTATAGCTCCTAGATGTTCCCATGTGTATCTCTAAGTAAATCCTATGCTTTCCATTTAATTACTAAACTATAGGCCTGGTGATGGGGCATGTGCCCTAGGTCAATCCATTAACTGTCTTTATGAATACTTTTAGTTAATAAAATAGAGGATTTCATTTGCTGTTTATTATAATTAATTTGCATGTTTACATTATAATAAGATCCATGGGTATTTACATAAATATCCTAAATGTCCCTAGTCGATCATTATACTGGGAACTATAATGAATTAAGACTAGTGTGAGTCTTGATTGATGATCATATGATGATTATACGTATAGGGATATGAATCAAGATCACGAGTACTTGTTAGGGAACAAAGTACTGGACCGACCCGCTATGAGAACATCACATGGATTAAGTCATTGTCGTTTCTCATGATAGGTATATATTCCAGTCCTCTGACTTGAGATTACCAGAGACTTCAACATTAGGAACACAGTGATTTGACACAATCAAACGTTGTCTTTAACCGGACGATTATAAAGGTTGTGATTGGTTATTGTGTGAGCAATGTAATGAAGTTGTGTAATCAAGATAGAATTTGTCCCTCTCATATAAAGAGAGATATCCAGTGGATCCCTCGATGTGTTAGACTGTTAAAAGGCCTAGTTTAAGTGAATTGATATTGATCAATGTCACTTGGATATTTTCAGTCTACCTAGAGATCGAGACTAGTACGATTGAACATGTTGGATGACAATTCCATGCCTTATGTTTGATCAAAAGGATATCGTGTGACAAAATGATGTTATATACACTATTGATTAGGTTGTATCGATTTGATATTCGTACAACTTGGGTAGTCATAATGTCTTGCTAGAGACTGCTTATGACTTGTATACCAAAATGTGTTTTGGTACACTACCAACGTTGTATGAGCCTATTGGGTCGCACACTAAGAATGGTTTTGCGAGATTTTAAGATGATTCAGAAAAATGAATTTTATGTGATAAAATTCATGACAGAAACGTCCTTGTGGTGTATTACACTTATACTTCTTTAAGTAAGGGTATATGTGTAATTTACTTAACCGTCTATATACAAGGGTTGTATAAATAGACGCTTTAAGTTACAATACACACACGAAAGATAAAAAGGCCGAAACTCTATTTTCGTTTTAGAAACGACTTAGGATTTTTGGTATGCTCTGGATCGTTTTGGAGAGAAACAAAAAGATTTGGTATTCTCTCGAAGCTAGCACTTCGAATCTCGTCCGCCGTTTGTGTGTGGACTACTAGTAGATGGCGTTCGTCGTTCGCAGCGCCTTAGAGATCGATTAACCTTCAGAAAAGTACATTGCGACTGAGGTATGATTAAGTTTTCATGGTTTAAACGTTTTTAATGGAATTAGATTCGGATCCTGTCGGGGTTTTTGTCAAAATTGTTTTGTAATCTCCGCCGCGTATGAACCCCAAAACCCAACACTTGGTTTATTTAATTTGATCACACAACTTAGGCCCATTTTAATACATAAGGTTAGTGTTTTATGTTACCAAAATCAATCAACTTGTGGTCCCACTAACCTTCAGCTACCCAGTACCCCATGCCCCGCATCTCTTCACGTATTTTGAGGTACACCATAGCCTAGTGTTTTAACTTGAATTCACATGGCCTATGGTCACATTACCCACTTTAATCGATTTACTATTTATCTTGACATGCATTAGTCGAGTTTCCTAGCATACTCGTATTTCGCCTACCCGACACCCGTATTGACATGCCTTTCGAGGCGAACACCTGTCACACAAACTCGTCCGATAGCAACATACACACATGAGGTGCAATATAATAATAATAATAATAATAATAATAATAATAATAATAATAATAATAATAATAATAATAATAATAATAATAATAATAATAATAATAATAAAAATAACAATAATAATAATAATAATAATAATAATAATAATAATAATAATAATAATAATAATAATAATAATAATAATAATAATAATAATAATAATTTTTAAACACCACATATACACAACCACCACCTATAAATAACATATTTCCTCGGTTCTCATGTCCAAGTAAACCAATTGTGCACGTAACGCCTGAATTACGACTGTTAATCTTCGAGATTAACGCTAATCATAGTTTAATTAATTTGGGCCGTTACAACTCTTCCTAACTAAGAGAATCTCATCCTTGAAATTCGAATCTCGAGTAAACTTTGATGTAACTATCCTATCCTCATGTGACACACCTCACACCTAGATAGTCCCTCTCTACAGTCCCTTAAACACCTCCACTACTCCATCGCAAGGATCATAGCGTTACCCTGAGACATAGGCGCGTGTTGCCGAGGTGGTAAAAACCAATCACTTTATTCCCAACATCCCTGCAACCTATTCTCAGTTCGATTTTCGTGTTCAATTTTCCTTAACTCAGTTACCTAACACCGGTGACTGTAAACCTCCCTTATCATATATCCCAACATAATAGTACTAACCAGCCATTACATACCATGGCAATCCCATGCCATGCCATATCCTCCCTTACTCACCATGACAATCCCATGTCATGCGATGACTTACTCTTACTTACCATGACAATCCCATGCCATGCTACGACCTATCCTTACACACCATGACAATTCCATGCCATGCTATGACCTATGAAAATCACATGCCATAATACAATAATCTATCATGCATTATAATGATTAGAAATCTACAAACTCACTTACCCTGAACCCGTGGTTGGGACATCTCTTAGGCTGGCTCGGTCGCCACGTGCACTGGCTCTCGAGTCTACACTGGTGTCACTACTACTGGAGTCACTGATATCTTAGGACGATCCCTTTTGCTGTGCTCATCTTGCCTACACTGCCAACATGCAATCGAATAACCATATCCCGATCTCTGGCCTTGACTCTGTGATCTCCAGTCCCTGCCTTCCTGGTCCCGTACCTATTTTAGCGGCGACACTGGTAATGCGGGTACAACATAAGCTTTGGCTACCTGATCATCATACATACAATCTCGATCGTACTATCTATCATCTCCGTCATCATGATCTGTCTGTCTCTTTTGTCAAGTCTGTACCTCAGATCTAGTAATACGCCTAGCCTCTCTCTGCATCAAGAAGTCTCGTGTGCCAAAGCTCGATCAAATATTTCCCGCAAATTACAAGCTCCAGATGCCACTATTGCCTCAGCAGTCTTGTCATCAACCCCTCGTGTGAAATAATATATCTGTAGTCGCTCAGTCCAGGCCACATCCATAACGAACTGAAGTAAATACCGAAATTGCTCCGTATACCGTATCAACGTTCGACTACCAGAAACTCCTTCTTCAATCTCAACCTCACCTCCATAGGTATATACTGGTCGTAGAACAACTCTCAGAACTCAGCCCACATCGTTAGCTTTGGACGAGTATCCGTATACATAGTCACCAGACTGCTGCATGACCTCTTAAACATGCTCCAGAAAGATGTGCCTAAACGCTCTCGTAGTTCCTCATCAGCTTATGTAAACGCTGATGAGACACTATCCACTTCCCTACTGCCTTAGGGTCGTCGCCTCAGTAGAAAAAACCTGGCTGCAACTTCAAGAAATCCCTCAACATCTTCGCCTCTGAGGCAAAACAAATCCTAACATAGTAGCAGTCGTCTGCTTGGTAGTTGTGAGTGGAGGCAAAGGAGTCAGCGTCTCCAATAGAAAAATAACAGTTGTAGCTTTCTTTGCTCGTGTCTTCGTAGCTACCCAGTCTACTGGTGTCTAGGGAATAATCGGGGTGATTACTATCCTTGTACGTGCTATAACTACTCATGAGTCTCGGGGTGCTGCAACCACCATAGCAAGTGATGTTAGTGCAGAGGTCTGATCCCGTAACAATCGTAATACCTCGGCCATTTGAGTCTCCTGAGCCGACAGTCGATCCTCTACACTCTTCATAACAAGGAAATCCCTAACCGCATTGCTAGTTCGTTCAGTCTTACGAGGAATACCTGACTGTCCGTCCATGATCCGCATCGTGAAGCATGTTCTAGATCAACCTCGATATATATAGACATATATCTTATATATATTAAAATATAACATGTATATAAGCCTATCACTACCCATCTCAAGTTGGTTTCCCAACTGAGGTTCTAAGTCAGGATCATCGGGTTTCCACATCTAATATTTATTTGTTTTGGTTTTATTCTCTTTCCTTTAAACTACTCCCGAGGCTTCCTCGAAACCTCGCTTTGATACCAAACTGTGACGACCCCAGATTTTGGGCCTACACAACACGTTGCATCCTACGTCACCAAGCCTTGCCACGTCATGGCCAGCTTGTCATTGACGTTCCGCAACCTACCTGGCTACTTACACTTTTCCAATTTAATCGTGACTTAGCTAATTAATTTTCATATAATTATTAATGATTTCATTAGCCCGTTAATCAATTTATCAAGTTGTAATGACATTTTACAGAGAAAGTCTTAATTCAAGTAAGTTATACAATATTCAACAATCCTAAGTAGTGGAAAACTCGGCAAAAGATACCATGTATATATCAAGGCGAGTTAAGTATAACAAAATTTCCATATAAATGTAATCAGTGTTCTATGCTCCCAAATACCCAACAAAAGTACAATAAATACATACTGATATGACACACGAGTTGGCTCCACAATCTCATAAGTAGTCACCCAGTACCTCCTTGCCCTTGTTGTCGAAGGATTTGCACTCTGTCACCCAACAAATAAAGTGACGAGTCCAGTGAGAAAAATCATAAGAGAAGTCCACACAATATTCATGAAATAAAATTGATAAATTACGAGACATACAAATATAACACCTGTCAACAGTACGTCATATTCCCATGAATGTAAGCAGCGCACGACAAGAAAAGGTAATAACATGAAATAAATAAACAACATATACCAATTAAATCAGTTTCGAAATAAAACATTAATCAGTAAACATCCGTATAATCACGAGAAAACCCAAACCTACACTAGCCAGTAATCAATAAATCGAATAGGAACCACGTATATACTTAAAGGCTTATAGTGGATAAACCCCAACTTTAGTAAATGGCATGGTCCCTTCCCGACGCTGTTACACATCAGGACCACCCTAATCCCTCCTGACAGTCGTAGATATATTCTACTGCCATCGACATGAGCACTATCACAAGTAACCCATGCATGCGATTTAGCCACACCAATATATACAAACACCGAAATAGGAGTGAAAACCACATATGTGCCCACCAGCAATCACACATGAAAAATGAAATCAATAAACCAAATCATGAATTCTGTGAGGCATTCTAATGGATTTACACACCTTAATCCATGCTCCGACTTCCTTGGACTCCCGTATCCGACCCGACTAGCTCCCCGATACCCGAGCTACGGTCCCCTAAGTCCCTAAAGTTTAATTTTACATGTTTAGTATGTTTATAGGTGTTTGAGATATGTATTAATTCAAAAATCCCATGTCAGCCCTTGAATTCAGTTTTTTTGTCTATTGTTAGCGCGCTATGTAATGGTAGCGCGTTAGGTAATTGATGTAGTGCGCTACTGTTCTTCAGGATGAAGAATAGTTGGAAACCAAAATGATTAGTGCGCTAACTGGTCCAAGTAGCGCGCTATGTGGTCTTTGGGACAAAACTCTCAAGTCAAGAATTCTATATTTCCCCTCCAATTCGGCTGCCTAAACTTGTTTATACCCTCTCCATACACTTTTAACTCCAAAACATCAACTAAAACAACTCAGAACAACAATTTGATCATAATTGAACTAAATTTGGTTCATTAGATATGGTAGATCATGTAGAAGATACCTAGGTTTTAGCTTTTGAATTGATCTCCAATGTCTTGAACTTCTAGTTTGAATCCAACAATCTCCTTTTCTCCTCTCCAGCAAGTTCAGATATCAAAATGAGTTAATTTGCATGCTTTAGATCAACTCATCTTATATATCAATGTGAGATGTATTCCTAACCCTTGATCCTCATGCATTTACATATCCCAATGATTATCTAATGGCCCACCCTCAGCCACTAATCCTACTCACTCCCACTAACTCAATCCATGTGACACCAAATTGCTACTCTCATAGGTCATAAATGTGCCTATGTGTATCTCTAAGTAAATCCTATGCTTTCTATTTAATTAATAAACTATAAGCCTTGATTTATTTAATTTGATCAAACTAACTTAGGCCCATTTTAATACATATGGTTAGTGTTTTGTGTAACCAAAATTAACCAACTTTTGGTCTCACTAACCTTTGGCTACCTGGTACCCAGTGCCCCGCATCTCGACATGCATTTCGAGGCGCACCATAGCCTAGTGTCTTAATTTGAATATGGTCACATTACCCACCTTAATTGATTTACTATTCATTTTGACATGGATTAGTTGAGTCTCCTAGCATACCCATATTTTGCCTACCCGACACCGGTATTGACACACTTTTCGAGCCAAACACCCGTCACACAAACCTGCCCGATAGTAACATACACATATGCAACACAATATAATAATAATGATTTTTAAACACCACATATACACAACCACCATCCATAAATAACATATTTTCTCGGTTCTCATGCCCGAGTCAATTGAGTTGTCTACGTAACATCCAAATTGCGACCGTTAACGTTAATAATAGTTTAATTAATTTGGGATGTTACACATAGTAATAAGAGTACTGAAACAAAGAAACAAAACTAGATAAACCAAAATTTGGGCTGCCTCCTGATAGCTCTTTTGTTTACAGTCTTTGTCTTGACTTTGTCCGAGTCTATTAATCAATATAAATTTGGGCCGTTACACATTATGACTCGGGAATTTTTCATAGAAGATCTTCAACATGTGGCCATTCACTTTAAAAACATTACTCATCTCCAAACTCTGAATCTCTACCGCACCATAATCATACACTGCAATCACCACATATAGTCTTATCCACATTGATCTTAGCTTACCTGCAAAAATCTTAAGTCGAGATTGAAATAAAAACACTTTTTGACCAATACGAAAGGACTTCCTGGAAAGATTTCGATCACATAACAATTTGATTTTTTCCTTGTAGATTCATGCATTTTCATATGCTTCATTCCTGATTTCCTCAAATTCTTAGATAGTAAGCTTTCTTTATTTTCCTACTTCATCGAGCTTCATATTAAGCCGTTTCACAACCCAATAGGATTTACGCTCGAGCTTGATTAGCAGGTGACTAGGGTGACATTCCAATCGGCATTTTAAATGCCGTTTGATAAGTCTAAATTGAATCATCATGACGTGTGCTCCTATCTTCTCGAGTGGGATTCACTATCTTTTCCAAGATAGATTTGGTCTCTCTATTATAGACCTTTGCCTGGCCACTTGTTTGGAGATGACACGCCGTAAATGTTCTATGTGTGACACTTTACTTCCTCAGAAGATTTTCAACCATACGATTGCATAAGTGATTGCCTCTATCACTATTAGGGCATGTGGGGTACCAAATATCGTAAAAATCTTTGATCTGACGAATTCACATACCAATTTAGAGTCGTTAGTGCGGGTAGCTTTAACTTCTACCTATTTAGACACATAATCAACTATCAAAAGTATGTAAACATTACCAAATAACACAGGAAATGGTCCCATGAAATCAATACCCCATAAATCAAACATCTCACATATGTGAATCAGGGTGAGTGGCATTCGGTCTTAATGACCAAAGTTACTAGTTTTTTGACAGTTAGGACAAGTCTTGGTGAACATGTATGAATAATGAAAAATAGTGGGTCAGTAAAACTCACTCTCAAGAACTTTCCTAGCTATCCTACATGGGTCGAAGTGGCCAATTTTGACAACCCTAATTCCTATAACCAAGGCTGCCCGGTCTAAACCATCGCCAAACCCCTCGAGATAACCCAACGAGTTGGGCGATAATCTAGTAAGTTTTAACTTGCAGAAATACTACAAGACATTCTACAAATTGACTATTAAGACATAAATAATGCGGAATGAAAGTCTTCTAAGTCTATTAGGTGTGGAAATAAAGTAGAAAGTCTTACAAAAGTTTAACAACTAACCTATGGGTTTCACAAAGTCTACCTATAGTAAAATCCCCTATTTATTACATAATGTCTTAAAATCAATAAAAATATAAATAAGAAACATTGCAAACAAGAAAAGAGCATCTACGCTATGAACTAGCATGAACAAGTTTATTCATCAATTCCTACTATCATTCTAGGCATGTAAGGATAACATAAAAAAACATACTATATAATGTAAGACATAATGAAACAAAGCCTGAACAAGATATTAAAAAAGATAACTATGACAACATGAATGACATAGAGACAACAAAGTGGAAACCAATACAAGTATGTAATGTGACAACCAACTAGCTTCAACGGTGTCATAAATGACCCGGGTTCAATAGATTAGTGTCTAAACAACCAACTTGCTTCAATAGTACTAATAGGGCCCAACCTGAATAGATTAGTGTTTAAGCATAGCGGAGGGAGATGACTGGTGGCCGCCAGCTCTCTAGTTCGAGATACCATTACAATTTTTCATACCAAGCACATTAGTTCCATAGGCATTCATAAATAGAGAGCTTAAAGGACATGATGAAATGGAAAGACACTATATATTCAACTTGACCCCAATGAGATATCAACCATTCACTATCATGAATTCTAGCATAACTAATAGCATTTCATGATTGGAGATAAAACAAATCCCCACTTACCTCGAAGCACTGCTATCCTATCCAATCATATTTAGGAAGGTCCTATGCGAATCTCCTTGTGCCTACATTAATATAGGTTCATGTTTGTGTTATAAGTATGTTTGTTTGAGGTAAGTTTACTCAAATTTGTATTAATATCTTGAAAAAGATGTAAAAGCCTTTTCGAATAAATGTCACGCCTTCACCGCGATGACAAAGATTTTTAGGGTTACTATTACCCTGACCCTTGTGGTGGCATTATATCTCAATTATAACGTGGTTAGTTCTTAAAACAACGAGTAAAACTTAATTTTGGAAAATAGACTAGCGTCGTCCCAACGCCATCGGTTTACCTACAGGGCACCGGATGATATCAATATGTTTCGAATTGACAAACCAAAATTATAATCCAATGATTTGCCTACACCATACGTTGTACATCATGGCACTGAGAGATCGCTGGGCTCATATCATCGCTCCCTAGTTTGTGATGTGGCCAGTGCTGTACCGCCTGTATGCAAGGTGCTTGCGTGACGTTGGGATCGAACTTAGAATTTGATATGTAAAATCCGAAAGCCGAATTCTCCAACAACGTACGTGACCCCTAAGGGTCCATACTTGATCAAAATAACAGTAAAACACATGTTTTAAAACCATAAAACACTTCCATTAATCACATTCAAGATCCAAATCTAATCAACCATTAAATCAATGAAGATGGGGCAGAGATGAATCGAGTCAAACTCTAAATTCTATGATTCATCTCTTACTCAAAACTCAAAACAACCGTATGAATCAAAAGAGTGGATTAATAGAGAAGAAGGGGAGTGATTTACCTAATCTTGGTGACAACTTGATCGATTTTCCTCTACTCCACCAATTCCACTAAGAAAGGTCTCATAGGTTCTATCCTCAATTCCTGTACATAGCATTTTCAAACCAAATGTGGCTTTAAGCCCTAATTTAGTTTAAATACTTAGTTAACACAATTAGGGTTATGTTGACTAATCACAACCTTACATCTCATCTTTATGAACTTAAATTCTAGGAAGATCCTAAAGTCCTTATTTAATCCATTCATTCTTTTGTTTTACAAAAACGATCTCATATATACTTATAATCTTTGCCATTATGCTTTATTTAAATCATCTAACAAGTCATTTAAGTTTGTTCTCCTTCACTTATGCTAAGTTTAATACCTAAGTCAAATAGTATTATATAATACACATATTAATCACTCCATTACTTAAATATCATGCATATTTACTAAAATAACCTCAACGTCGGGATAATTTACCAAAATAGACTTTAGGGGCATTACACCACCGCAGGTGTAAGTGTGGTTAAACGCTAAAATGGAGTGACCTTCAGTTTGAGAAACATAATGCTTGATAACCTGGTCGGAAATTTTTTTTCATAAGTATGGGTCATCCCATTCATAAGCATCGCTTCTAATTTTGTTCTTTTGGGCTTTAGAAAGGTGAGGGGAAAGTTCACCAAAAGTGATGTAGTTCACCAAATCTGGGTACCAAGTGATCTCTAAACCGCAAGTATAACGGTTCATTTTTAGTAATAATGTGATAAAAAAATATTGATTACGTATATCGTCCTCTGGGAAAGGTTTGTCTGGACACGATTCACTTAGTTAAGTTCACTCTATTGTTAAGAAGATCTCTTTTTAATTGATTTTTAAGTAAACTACTCTATTCTATAAAATAATGTAAACTAACTTGCACTCTTATATTGAGAAGAATCTTAGTTCACAACTTCACAAGGTAACGAATTACTATGCTTTCATATCTCATTTCCTTCATCTTTATTATGTGTGTGCAATGCTTAATTAGAATAGTCAGATCTCATTCATATTCACTTCAACTCACTGTCACGGTGGGAAATATCTTAATGTGCAAACTAGAACTCCACCTATTGGTGTGAATAACGTAAGTCTCACATAGCATCAAGTTCTAAATCTTTAGACTCATAACCACTTAACTTTATATTTATCAATGTTATATATTTTATAGTTTTATTGTTCATATCTGACTTAAAAGCTCCAATGGCTATGATAACTCCTAAAACCTCTAACCAACAAACATATGATCAAGATGTTCATATCATAATGTATAAAATGAATAGAGATTCTAACCATTGCACTTCTTAACATTATAATACATTCATACTTCTTTTAGCGTAACATTCATACCATAAAACCTATTGATCCTTGAGATAAATAAACTAGTCACTAATTATTGAAATCAACACACAAATCATGATATTTATTACAATCATACATTAAATCAAAATAATTCAATTTAATCAAATAACAATACCGAATAACCACAAGTGGATTCTTTGATGTCTTCTCCTTCAATACTAAAAAACAACCTAATTTATTATAAACTATTGCAATGTATGCTAATTGGTGATATTGGTTGAGTTTACCACGTTTTAATACCTATTTATACTCTTTAAGACTCATAAGAATACAATTAGAAACCTTAATTAACGATTCCAAAAAAAACTAGAACTCCAAAACTTGCTATTTTTATTTCCTGATGCTGTCTTTAAGTGATCCATGCATTTGTGTAAAGCCACGGCTTTGCAACGGCTTCAACCTTTTTGTGTTAATTTTCTCCTCTCAATAAGCTTGACGTTCTATGTGTAATGTCTAAGCACTGTGTATGTAACCCTAAAATGTTGCCACTGCATCAACTCTCATACACCTCTTCTCTTATCTTCAAGCCATTTCCACGCTTTGCCTACACCTCGTGCTCTCTTCCCATGGTGTCAATGGTCCATGCGAAGACGTCAAATGTACTTTTGTGCTTTTTCTCATTTCATCATAAAATCACTCATTTGTCTCTTTTATACCTTGTAAGCCTGAAAATATATAAATGCCATCAATTAAAGCTCATTTTGATATATTAGTCCTATCTACTAAATTAAACCTATATATAAGTCTAACCAAACACTTATCCCGGGGGAAGATCGTCCATAATAGTATAGATGTACTCATCAGGGAAGTCATCCTTAAGAGGGGTAGGACATTCACCATTGTCAATCTTGCTGAGATGGTCTACAAATAGATTCTCTACACCATTTTGTCTTTAATTGTGATGCCAAACTCATGTAGTAGGAGTATCCATCTAATGAGCCTAAATTTAGCATCCTTTT
This sequence comes from Stephania yunnanensis, assembly GCA_039657365.1. NCBI lineage: Eukaryota > Viridiplantae > Streptophyta > Magnoliopsida > Ranunculales > Menispermaceae > Stephania > Stephania yunnanensis. The sequence continues at coordinate 24,788,223 of CM077580.1, forward strand.
TACTCACGAGGTATTTCAAGGCTGCGTGATCAGAGTAGATAATCACCTTGGTTCTCAAAAGATAATGCCAAAACATCTCAAATGGGAATATAATGGGTAAGAGCTCCTTTGATGGCCCGATTCCCCAAATCGAGTATCGCCTAGCCTAATCCTGTCATTAAGCCATAACCCATGCCACGTAGGACTTACAATGTATTACTCAACCTTTTCGCCTCATTTACTCATGATTAACCTAGTTACTATTCATTTAGATTTAATTATGATTTATAAGAAGTTATAAACATTATCTTAATTATCAGCGGAAGGCTTAATAAAATTCGCGGAAACATTAATAAAACACCTACTATGGAAATCAGTTAAACAGATGATCATATAATACCATCCAAAAGTAATACATGAAATGGTAGGGAAGTCTAATCTCTCAACCCCATATACAACCCAAAGTCATACAAAAGCTATAAGTATACAAAATAATCACCTACAAAAGTAGAAAGAACTATTCATTGACAGCTTTGCTACTCAAATTATTCGCACCCACTGTCATAAAAAAGGACGGTGAGTATAATAATGTAGAAAGTAACTCTAGGAGACATTTATCCACATTTCTAAATATACAAAATGCATATGAAAGTATAACAATAGCAAAGAAAGCTAATACAAGAATCATGCTATAAGATACTTCACTTAAACAAAATGAAACCGACACTCGGCTAAGTGGTAATGATCTAGGGTCGGTCGACTGGGAGTCCTATCGCCAATGCTTTTTTCCACTATATAAGGATGGAGCTAATCTCTACATCTCTGTAAAGGTCTGAGCTGAGCTTTACGCCTTTATAAGCTTTCACAAGTGTTAGTCACCTGTGATATATGTGCTTGCCTACAACCCATGGGCCCCATACCCCGTGTGCTGAGCGAGATAGTGGAGAGATCCTGAACACCCTGGAAGTCTAGTGATCCTCATGTACCGCAACATCTCTATCATATCATAGTCCTAGATACAAGAACTTCCTTCATATTTCAAAAATGTTATGGTTTTGAAATCCAACAATATGATTGCATATCTAATGCACAAAGGAAATGGAATATATAATACTGTAAATCACTACCTAATAGCATGTTATTTTATTTGACTAAATGTCTCAACAATCAAGAATGACATAGCACGTGATATAGAGTCAATGAATGAATTAACCAACAACCAATGCCATGATAGCAAACTCACGGAATGAAATGAATCAACAAAGTCATGGCATATGGAGTACAAAAGGCAAATCAACCCAAATGACTAGAAATAAATAATAAAAAAAATGAAACGTAAATAAATATCTCGATCAGTTTACTTACAATCAACGCAAACATCTTAGCTATTCCAGCCTCCGGACACCTCAAAACTCGTATCCGAACCCCCGAGACTCTTCTATAGGTTCTTGATATCTTTTAACATGTTTTTGAGTGTGTATAGATCTTTAGTTAGGGTATTGAAATTGTTTGTAGTGTTTGAGTTTAAGTTAAGAATTTCAGATTTTGGGCTGTCAAAGCACTTAGCGTGTTGGGTAGCTTACCAAGCGCACTAATAATCTCGTTAGTACACTATTAAGTCTCTCTAGCATGCTATACTTAATTAGCGTGCTATCTGATCACATCTAGCATGCTATGTGTAGGAAAACCCAGAATTCTGCATTTAGAATTCTAAGTTCTCTTCTCACATAGGCCACTCCAACACTTTGTGATCTCTTTACAATACCTCCAAAAACCTAAGACACCATCAATAACATAATAACAACCATATTTAATTTATATCATGAATTCATCAATTTAATCTAAGTTGCTTGTGTAAGTAAATTACCTAATAGATGCACCACACTTAGCTTGTTCAACACATCAAAATCTCTAAATCTTCCTAACAAGTCTTGCTAATCATCTTCTCCTTCTCTATCAAGTTTTCCTTTTTCCTAAGTTATGCAAATGAAATGGCTTGGTTGCATATGTTGATCAATTCAATCTTAGGGTGCGTTTGATAGCAAAGAAAATGAAAAAAATCATAGAAATTTGTCTACTTTTTTGTGTAACCGTTTTTTCCATTGTTTGATAGCTTTGTAAGTGCACTGAGAAAAAAACCACATTCCCCTATTTTCCTCATTTATTTTCTCAACTTTTAGCGTGGAAAATTGAAAATCTCTCCATCTCTCTCACGAACTGATCATTTCTTCCACCCAAACAAACTTGGCCTCTGCTACTCTTTCGCTGATATATACTTTTTCTTTCTCTCTTCGTCTCCGGCTTCGTCACTAACATCATCGTCGAGTCGCCTGACATCGACGATGATTTAGATGCGCATACAGATTGAACTATAAAAGAAAATTCTTTCTCGTGCAATCAAACAACTATGAGAAATTTTTCTTTATAAAATTCTCTCAAGAAGATTTGCTAAAAAAAAGTTTTTTCTCATTCAAGAATTTTTTTGCTATCAAACACACCCTTATATATGAATATAAGATTTATTATTAACCATTGATCTTAATGCACATACGTATCTCAAGACTAATCTAATGGCATACACCTTGACATATTTCCCACTAACTCTTCACTAATTTCATATAGCTAACACTAATTTGAAATTCAATTGGTTTCTAGATGTGTCAAGATGTATCTCGAGGAACATTAATGGCTATTGTTTTAAATTACTAACTTAAGTACATTTAATATATAATCAACTATAGCAACATTACTTCAACTATATAAGCTACACTAAGCTTAAAATGAACTTACCACATCATTATCTACCCCAGTCCCATGTCGGCATACATCTTGAGGTGTGTCCCCACTCACGTCTCAACATTTATATATCAGTAGGAGTGACTTAGTAGTCTACACATCTACATTACACTAGGCATCCATCACTCAAAAATACTATACTACTTAGTCCTCACATTAAGTGTTCGGACTGTGTACCTACTATCGGCCACGTCTTGGGTCAGTAACCCTAATTAAGGACTAATTTACTCATAGTAAATTCTGGGCCATTACAGCTCCTTCTCAGTAGTTGTGTAGTCCATCTAAGCACCATCTAGAGTGCGAGAAACATAGAAAATCACATGTAAAACTCTATCTACTCTCTGTCATAAGGCTGCACCCACTGCAAGATTGCTAGCACGACAGATAATTTCAAATGTAAACTCCTAATTTGGGTCTTGGATAACAGGTGTGCTAGTAAGTGAGTCTTTAAGTGCATCGAATGCACTCTTATATGCCTTCTAAAACTCAAAAGGAACATCTTTTTGGAGTAGATGGCATAGGGGTTATGCAATCTTCGAAAAGTATTAGATGAGACAATGATAAAAATCAGTGTGTCCAAGGAAAGATCTAATATCCAACACATTCGTAGGGTAGGTTAGTTTCTTGATATCATAAATTTTAGCTTGATCTACCTGTACACACCCGGCTAAGACAATGTGTCCCAAAATAAGAATTTGGTCCACCATAAAATGACATTTTTGTTGTTTAGAACCAAGTTCTTCTCGATACACCTACTGAGCACCTTAGTCAAATTCATGAGATAATTATCAAATGAATCACTGTAAATAGTAAAGTCATCCATGAAGTCTTCTATGAAATGCTCAACGAAATCTAAAAATGCACTCACCATGCACCTTTGAAAGGTGGTAGGTGTGTTGCTAAACCTAAAGGGCATGCACAGATAGGCAAAAGTATCAAACAGACAAGTAAAGGTCATCTTTTCCTAATATTCTGGTGCTACCAGTATCCATTGAAAACTGGAGTAAGCGTCAAGACAATAGTAATGAGATTGATCGGCTAGTCTCTATACTATTTGAGAAATAAATGGAAGAGGGAAGTGGTCGTTTCTAGTGGAAGCATTTAGCTTTCTGTATTCAATGCATACCCGCCATCCATTTTGAATACGGTTTGGAACTAACTCACTATGCGAGTTAGTGATTATTGTGACTCTCATTTTCTTAGGAACCACTTTGGACATGACTTACCCATTTACTATAAGAGATTGGGTAAATCATGCCAACATCAAGGAGCTTTAATATCTCATTTTTTATGACATCCATCATCGACGGATTGAGCCTCCTTTAAGCTTCCCTTATAGGTTTTGACCATTCTTCCATATGTATATGATGCATGCAAGTGGAAGGGCTCAAACATTTGATATCCATTATGTCGTACCAATAGCCTATTTAAACTCCCAGAGTACTCGTAGGAGTCTCTCTTCTTCCATTATGTGAGTTTAGTTGAGATGATCACTGGGAATGTGCCATTATCACCTAAAAAATAAATACTTTAAGTGCTCAGGTAGTGGCATTGGCCTGTTGATTGTCCTTAAAGAGAGTAGGACATTCATTAGTTGCATGATTTGTGGCTATATAAAAGCCACAAGCCTAGACTTGCACTTTACCAGAGGTGAGGTGATGCTCCATCATAGAGGTTAGTTGGTCAAATTTTTGGTTAGTAGAATTCAAAACTATACATACAGTGAGACTTTAGTATGTAGTATCATCAAGATCTCCATAAAGGCGTGACTGTTGTTCGATGTCCAAGTATAATTGCCTCATCTTAGTTGGTGTCTTATCTAAAATGTGACCTTTATACGCGTTATCAATCATGCATATCTCTATGTGTGTCACACCAACATAGAAGAAACATATTATGGCCTTCTCAGTCTAGCCATGGTGTGGGTAACTAGCAATCAATCGCTTTTACCGATCCCAACATGCGCCAAATGATTTGCCCGATTTCATTTTGATGCTACATATGTCCTTGATGAGCTGAGCAACTTTATCCTTAGGAAAATACTCTTTTAAAAACTCATTTGTCATCTCATTTTAGGAGTTAATGCAACCAAGCAAAAGATGGAAAAGTCATTCCTTGGACTTGTCTTTAAGACAAAATGAAAAAGACCTAAGCTTAACCATATCCTCATCCGCTATAAATGGTTTCATGTACTTGCAGTTAGTTTGAAACTCATTCAAAAAGTAACTGGATCTTCATTCTTACTACCACGAAAGGAAGGAGATGAATAAACCTTGACCTCAACTCAAAACCTTCGGTTTTATTTGGATAATTAACGCAAAGGGCTGCTGTGCCAAAAAAAGCTTGAAGGTCTTGATTAGCATGCCCTATAGTGACTTGGTGATTTTCAGTTTGCGTCATGTCTAGAGGATTTTGGCCTTGTTGTTGCCTAAGCTGTGTTGCATTTTGGGGTTCATACGCAGCGAAAAATTCAAAACAATTTTGAAAACCCCAACAGGATCAAAACTTAGTTTCGTTAAACTAGATTTACAAAAGTAAAACCATGCCTTAATCCATGTTTTCCTTATCTTATGGTTTGATCTCTAAGATGTTCAAGCGCTCGTCCTCTATCGAAAATCCATATATGAATGGTGACCATAATTTGGAGTGCTCCCCTGAGGAGAGATAAAAAACGTTTTTCTTTCTCTCCCAAAATCCAGAGAACTTGGAAATAGCAAAAACTAAAAATCATGTTTCGTTTTAGGGTTTCAACCTCTATTTATATGTGTAGATAAGCCCTCATTTAAAATCCTATTCATAATACAACTATTGTATTTAGGCAGTTTAAGTAATTACATATGCACCCCTATTAATAAGTTATTAAATAACAAATTGTAAAGGTTTTTATGTCATGAGTTTTATCATATAAGATTCATGACTCTGGACCAATTGAAATTGCGCAAAGCCATTCTTTGCGTGTGACCCAATATGTGGTGACCCTGCTACCTCGGTGTGATGTGTCTTCGCATACTCCTTGCCAGCTGGCGCAACTACACTTGTTCGGCAACTGCCTGTCCTTTTCATGTCTCATAAATCGTGTCCACATGTTTATTATCCGATAAATTATTAAATTATCCTCATATTCTTTATCCATGCTTTGTGGGAATCTAACTGTTTCAACAGTTACTGAGCTGACAATTTATTGAGATCCTAACCATGCTAGTGAGTTGTATTTTACAAATTAACATATTTAACAAAATTCTTAATTAATACCATTTAAACAAGGTGATTTAGTATGATAAACATTGTTCAAAGGAAAACCCTACTGTGGAAAACCCTAGAAAATACTCTGTATATAAGCGACAATACCTCAAACAGGGTATATATACATGTACGGTGTCGTCTCAAGTCTCTCAATACCTAAAATATGCAAAATATCAAAAATAAACACGTACAAATAGGTCCTCGACAACGTGCAATTAGATGTAGTCGCCTAGGATCCCCTTGCCCCTACTGGTACTAGGATCTGCACTCAATCATCACAAAAAGACGGATGGCGAGTACAGTAAGTAAAATCTCAAGCAACTCCTCTGAGTATTCATATAATAAAGTAATGGAAATACAAGGAATGCTGTCAAGTAAACATGCGGAATATAAAATACATAATTGTAAATGGCTCATCTCGAGAGAACAAACAAGCTAACAAATGTGTGTGCTTACTCCAGATGGACTAGACTGTACTTCGAAGCACCAAGTTCCCACCAGTAGTCGCGTCCAACTGGCCCGAAACTTGGTCCCTCGAGGCGCCGGCCAAATCCACTGAGTCATCAACATGTGCACCAAGGGCAAGCTCAAGTCGCCATCCACTGAGGGCCGGGTCACACGTGCTACAATTCAATGCATCATGAACACATTACCAGGAAATTCGGGGGAGTAACCTCAACCCACGTCCAAGTATCCAAAAAGAATAATGAACAAAAAGGAATGAAATAAATGAAATGTAAAGCAAAATAAGTACTCAGAGTCTTTCAGTTGGGTTTTACAAACCTCACATAGCTCTTCGACCTCCCAGGAGTCCCATACCTAACCCGACAAGCTCTTCGACATCGAGCCTTGGTCCACTAAATCCCTGAAGTCTATTTTTACAAGTTTAGATTGTTTACAAAGTTTTAGATATGCATTAACTGGAAATCCCAAAAATAGCCCTTTATAATCCATATTCATGTATCATTAGTGCGCTAATATGGTCTACCTAGCGCGCTGATTGAGTTAACGCGCTAGATTGAGTTAGCACGCTAAGGAGTGTAGCTAGCACCCTAGATGGAATTAGTGTACTAGGGAATTTAACTAGTGTGCTACTATTCTTCATTTCAAAGAATAGTTGCACACCCAGGACGACTAGCACGCTAATCGTTCCAATTAGCGCGCTAATTGCCTTATGGGACAAAATTCACGATTTGAGAATTCTGTCCTAGCCCTCTCAATTAGCTACTCTAACTTGTTTTACACCCTCTCCTAATCCAAATAACTTCAATATATCAATTAGAATACTCCAGATCATTCAATTAACCCAATTTCCTCCAAATTCATGCATACACCACATTTTCCAATTCATCAAAATCATCAAATCTAGTCAAACCAGTGAACAAATTCTTTATAAATATGGTCTAAAAACATATAATTCATCAATTTACGCCTAAAATCCAGAGATCTAATAATCAATTCTCAAGATTCACTAAACATGTAAAAAATTGGTTTATTGGAGAGTGGAGAAGATGAGTAAGATGATTACCTTGGTTTGTTCTACAGATTTGACCTCTAAGCGATGAATCTTCAGCTCCAAATTCTCTTTCTCTATACTGGATTTCGCAGTTTGCATGAATTGTGTGAGTGTTTTGATCAACTCTCCACTCTATTTATATATTTGTTGGAATCAATTGTATGAATGTACCCCGAGGCTTATATTGTGGTTCACAAGCATGGTGTCCTACACCTCCTGATGACTTCAATAGCCCACTCACCTCCTAGTACTAACCATAATGATGATCTAGATGTCCATCTCAAGGTCATTTTTATTTCATGCCAAACTATAGGCTTCATTTATTCAATTAATCCCACATTATCCTTAGCCTACTCCGGCCATATGGTTAGCATTTTATTTATCAAATTTAACCAACTCATGGTCATATTAACCTTCGGCTACCCGTAGCCGGTGCCCCGCATCTCGACACGCATTTGGAGGTGCGCCATAGCCTATTGTTGGAATTTAAATTTTGGCTAGCCTATGATTACATTACCCATTTTTAATTTGATTCCATAAACATTTTTTGTGAATTTATCGAGTTTTTCTAGTGTACTCGTACTAAGCCTCTCGATACACGCGTTAACATGCATTTCGAGGTAGCTACCCCGTCACATAACCTCGCACGTTCTCGTTATTCAACATGCACACATGCAATGTATTTATCAAATAACTTAATGAATTGCATCGCAAATAAACCATCCAACACAATTTAACTAGTGTACCTAGGTCAACGTGTGTCCTAGCCTACCCGCAGAGTCCATGTGGATCTGAGCTGGCGTCCATGTCTGCAATTACGATATAAATAATGACGTTAATAAAACGGGCCATTACACAATAAGTTCAAGTGACGTTGGCAGTGAACCAAAGCCATTTTGATACATAATTCGTAAGCAGTCTCTAGCAAGACATAACAACTGCCAACTTGCATGAATATCAAAATCGACACAGTCTAATGAATAACATATATTATATCCTTTTGTAATGCAATATCGTTTGATTAAACATAAGGCATGGAAAGTAAGCCTTAATGTTCAATCGTACTAGTTTCGATCTTTAGGTAAACTGAAAATATCTAAGTGAAATTGATCATATCAATTCACATGAACTTGGTGTTGTGGCATGTGCCTTAGGTCAATTTACAAACATTTTTTATCTTATAATTTTAGTTAATAAAATTAAGGTTTTCATTTAATGTTTTATTATAAGTAATTGCATTTACCTTATAATAAGATCTATGGGTATTTGTTGAAATATCCTAAATGTCTCTAGTCAATCATTAGATTGGGAACTATAATGAATTAAGACTAGTGTGAATCATGATTGATGGCCATGTGATGATCATGTGTTTAGGGATATGAACTGAGATCATGAGTACTTGTTAGAGAACAAGGTACTGGACTGACCTGCTATGAGAACAACATATAGATTACATTATATGTGTTACTCATGATAAGTATTTCATTTAGTCATTTGACTTGAGATTACTATAGACTTTAATATTAGGAGCATGGTAATTTGACACAATCAAACGTTGTCTTTAACTAGACAATTATAAAGATTGTGATTGGTTACCATGTGAATAATATGTGAAGGTGTGTAATTAAGATATAATTTGTCACTCTCGTATAGTGAGAGATATTAGTGGATCCCTCGATATGATAAGCTGATAATGACCAAGTCCATGCAAATTGATATGATCAATGTCACTTGGATGTTTTTAGTTTACCTAAAGACCGAGACTAGTACAATTGAACATTAAGGGTGACTTTCCATGCTTTATATTTAGTCAAAGGATATCACACGACAAAAGGATATGATATATATTATTCATTAGATTGTATCAATTTTGATGTTCATGCTATTTGGGTAGCCATAATGCCTTGCTAGAGACTGCTTATGACTTGCGTACCAAAATAGTTTTGGTTCATTGCCAATGTCGCATGAACCTATTGGGTCGCACAAAAAGAATGACTTTATGCAATTTGAATTGGTCCAGAGTAATGAATCTTATATGATAAAATTCATGATATAAAAGCCCTTACAATTTATTATATGATAACTTGTTAATAGGGGCATATGTGTAATTTGCTTAAATTACCTAAATACAATAGTTGTATTACGAATAAGATTTTAAGTGAGGGCTTATCTACACATATAAACAAAGGGTGAAACCATAAAATGAAATAAGATTTTCTTTTTCACAAATTTCAAGTTCTTTGGATTTTGGGAGAGAAAGAAAAATGTTTTCAATCTCTCTTGGGGCTAGCACTTCAAATTGTAGTCATAATTCTGTGTGGATTTTCGATAGAGGACGCGCGCTTGAACGTCTTGGAGATCGAACAATCATAGAATAAAAACTCCGATTTAGGTATGGTTTACTTTTTAGATCTATTTTAATGGAACCTATTTTTGATCTTGTTGGGGTTTTTCAAAAACCGTTTTCAATTTTGCACTACGTATGAACCCCAAAAACCCAACACTTGGCCATTATCGGTCTATCATATCGAGGGATCCACTTATATATCTCTCTATACGAGGATGACAAATTCTATTTTGATTGCACACTTTCACATATTATTCACATCTTAACCAATCAAGATTTTTATAATCATTCGGTTAAAGATAACGTTTGATCGTGTCAAACTACCATGCTCATAATATTGAAGTCTATAGTAATCTCAAGTTGAAGGACTAAATGATATACCTATTATGAATAACACCTATGACTTAATCCATGTGGTGTTCTCATAGCGGGTCGGTCTAGTATCTAATTCTTTAAGAAGTACTCACGTTCTCGATTCGTATCCCTATACCCATGATCATCACATGACCATCAATCAAGATTCACATTAGTCTTAATTCATTATAGTTCACAGTATAACGACAGACTAGGGACATATATGATATTTCGACAAATACCATGAATCTTACTATAATGTAAACATGCAATCACTTATAATAAAACATCAAATGAAAAACTCAATTTTATTAACTAAAATCACAAGGTAAAAAATGTTTGTAGATTGACGTAAGGCATATGCCCCAACAAGGTAGGCCTCTCTATTTGACGTTTAAAATATTCTTTCGGGTTCAGGATTGAAAGGTAATAATGAACTAGTGAATTTTGATCGATTGAGTCTCAGAAGCATAAGATTAAAGAAAAAGAAAAAGAAAGAAACCAAACTCAAAATAAAGGAGAAAGTCCATGGCAACTACGCTAAAATTTGATCACGTGTTATTCGTGCCAAATATAACCCGTATTCAAGTTACCAATCCACTTGGGTGTCGTGGTGGTAAATATAGTTCGAATCCATAGGACTTAGGTTTTACTCTGAGTTAACTAAAAAGGGAATTCGAGGGTTTTTTCAAAAGATTTTGAGAAAATAATTAGTTAGAACTACTAGAAACGAAAGCTTGCAAAAGTAAATCCATGAGAGAAAATACCTAGGTATACGGTCTCGTAAGTTCTAATCAAGATAAAATAGCATGTCATGGTCTTCGATCTTTCCTTAAATATTATTAATTCAATTCCTCTTGCATTAGCTATAGGAAATCGAAATCTTCCAGAAACTCCTAATTCCCCTAATCTCGATAACTAGGACGTTTACCAATAACTACTTCCCTAGTCATCACATAACCCTGAACATCCGCAAATAAAATTTAACATAATAACCAAATAAAAATCTTTGGGAATACTAGTCCTAAATAATTGGATTGCGTCCACTTCCAGCTTAACTTAAATTTATTTGTTGCACACTCAACGACTGAAAGTTTTTGACGACAAATGGTTGTGTGATTGTCACTTTTATCAATCCATTCGTACAATTACAGATATGATTGTCCCAATTAACTATATGACTTCTCCTAAAAGCGTGCAATGGCCATATACATACCTTAAGCTTGCACCATAATCAAAAAAATGAGAACAAACAAAATAGAAGGAACTGAAATAACATAAATTATAAATAAAAAAACTCACAATTCATGCCATTAACCAAGATTCTGGCTCGCTTTGCCTCCGATCTAGGAAAAGAGTGCTAAGTCGAACATTGTCTTAATAAACACCATTGAATTATAAATAAAAGAACTAGAAAGTAAGAAAGAAGAAAAAGTTTGGTTGTCTTATTCAATTCACCCTGTTTACCACGTCCTAATGATTATTTATAATCTTAAAATTACTTTAATTTCCGACTCGTGTCGTTCGTGCCAAATATAACCCGTAAAAGAGTTACCAACCATAAGAGTGTAGTAGTGGTAAATACGGGGTCGATCCCACAGAGACGTGAATTTACTCCAAGTTAACTAAATATGGGGGTTTTCAAGAAAATCAATAAAACAATTAATTAAACAAGCAATAATAAAAAGTTCACAAAAATTAATATCAAGAATGAAAAGTTCACCCAAATCTCCAGTTCCACAAATCAGAATCAAGATTCAATAGCATTCAATAGTCCTCAATCTTTCCCTAAAAGTTATTAATTTAAATTCTCCTAGATTAGCTATAGAAAATCGACATCCGCCAGAAATTCCTAGTTCCCATAATCTCGATAGCCAGGACGTCCGCCACTAACTACTTCCCTAATTAATGTATAACCCTAGACATCCGCCAATCAGGTTTAACACTCTAACCGCGGTAATATGGATCTGTGGGAACACTAATCCTAAATAATCGGATCGCAACCGCTCCCGATTTAACCTAGATTCAATTGTTGCACATTCAAACACCGAAAGGGTTTTACGGCAAACGGGTGAATGTTTGTTACTTTTTTTTGGTCTAAAAGCACAATTACACGGATACTAATATTCCAAATAACATTAGATTGTCCACCTAAAAGCATGCATTGGCCACATACATACCATAGATCTAAATCATAATCATTAAATCAACAAAAATTAAATAGGAGAAATTAAATTAATTAAATAATAAAATAAAAAGATCTCACAAAGAATGCCATGAATCCATGATTCCAACTTGCTTCCCCTTCGACTTAGGCGAGAAAAAGAAATTAGCCGGACATTATCTTCAAAAATCACTACTAAAAATTAATCGATCTCTAAAAAAAATACTAATTAATTTTTTTCTTGCAATAATACTTACGTTAAAACTATATATAACTACCCCAAATTGTACTTGGATACTGATTTTAAGGTTTTGGAGGTGACTCGTGCGTCGAGGAGCATCGTAGGGAACTCCACGTGTAAATACGTGATTAGCCGCAAATCTGGGTCCGCTCCACGTGTCGACTTCTGATAGGTCCACGTCTACCACCGCCTCTGACTTGTAGCCGCCACGTTCGCGCGCTCTGTTGCATCTTGCTGACTTGGCGCCACGTGTCACATCCTGATTGGCTGGACCACGTCAAAGCGCCTCGCTGGACCAATGGATGAACGCCACGTGGCATCCACGTGGCTCGGATAATCGCGCAGAATCGAAGGAAATTTTGGGAGTCTGTGCTGCCGCACATCTCGAGGCAGATCGACGGCTACCGAAGCGTGATGAATGGCTTGCGGTGCTGACGCGGCATACGTGCTGACGCGGCGTACGCTGATTGGCCGGAACGTTTCGTTGGCTATTCGACACATCCGACATCCGATTTCTGCAAATAAATACTCCATTTCAAGTATTTTTCTGCCACGAAGTCAACCGCGCACTCCATTTCACCTAAAAATAAACAAAAAATATAATTAATTATTTATTTTAAATACTTTAAATAATAAAATAGACTAAAATATACTAATAAATATATACAAATACCGACTTATCAATTTCAATTAGAAATCCTAAATAATAATCCTAAAAAAAATAGAACTCTAAAACTTTCTATTTTTCTGTCTCGACCCCGTCTATAAGAGATCCACGCTAAGTGCGTAAATGTCACAGCACCACCATAGTGCCAACTTTTTCTAAGTTTTTCGCCTTTGAGTGGACTCGGCGCCGCCAGTGTATTTTCTCGATGTCGTCTATGTAAACCCATGGCTCCGCGACTGTGTCAACTCTACATGCACAACGTTGACTTGTCTGCACCTCGTTCTTTGGTCTCTACACTTTGTCCACGCCTTATTTTCATTTTCTACATCATCAAAAGCCTTCTCTATTGTGTCAACCTTGCCTTTGTGTTTTTTCTTAGCTTTTCATAATAAAATCACTCTTATGTCTCTTTTATAGCTTGTAAACTTGAAAACACATAAATATCATTAATTAGAGCTCATTCCGAGATATTTAGGACAATTATACTACTAACGTAATCATATATATAAGTTTAATTAACTACTTATCAGTATATTAGGTAATATATATCCTAAACTGACTTAAAATCCTTGTTGTAATCCAAAATCCACAAATTCGTAGCCAACAATTCTTGTGTAAGTGGAATCCTTGGAAAATCCATAAAACTGAGCTCTCTAGTGTTTCTTGTGTCCACCAATTTAGGCAGCGATTCTGAGTGTAAAAGAATCGCTGAAAATCACTAGTACAAAAATTCAATTTTTCTTCTTGATGCGTCAGTGATTCTTCATACAATTCTTTCTCTTGGTTAATTCCTTCATTTTCTCTCCTTTTTCATTAATTTCTTCATATTCTCCATTTATAACCTAAAATAACAAAAACAAGAGAAAATCCCATGCAATATAGTAAAATCATCATAAAATGTACTATAAAACATGTCTAATTATTGACTCGTCACTAATAGCTTATTTAACCTCTCAAAATTTTAAAAAAATATTGACAATATTTATCACATTAATAATATTAATAATATTAATAATATTAACAATATTGACAACTTTATACCATCACCTTTGTTATTGGTAGAATTATATTATGCATGAGTGGCGACATTAAATTGCGAGAACACCAACCAAATATCTTTATTTGTGTTTGCTAAAAACAAAATAAAATAGTCAATTGTTCAATTGCATAATCAAATATGTTGTTTTTATTAATCGTAAAAAAGTAGTGCCACCACTACAATCCTCAATATACATTTTTAATTTTTTTTCTAAATCCATCCTCAATACAACTTCAATTGTCAGCCATCATTACTTGGATGTTTTTGAGGTTACCAAATGTCAACTTTTAGTTTCTCTCTCCTCGATATAGATATTTCACCCATAGCCTCTTCTTTTATCCATGTCTATCTATCCCAGATAGAGCTCTTACCACCATGCAACCGACTATTACCTTTGGATACACATGACCCCATCTTTCTTGCTTCTCTGTTTACTGCGTTCAACGAGAGAGATGATAAACAATGCTTCATTTAAAAAAGGCACCCACTACTTAAAGGGTACATAAGTCTTTTTCCACCACTTTGAGGTTATTTTTCTTTATGGGAGAATGTTGGGCTATTTTTCATTATTAACATTGTTTGTCAAATTTCCCTAATTTAATAGTGGAGTGATATCACTGTAGTACTCTTGGAACAAAAAGCGGAAGATGCATTTATTGTAATGAAATGAGAGTTGGCTTGTCAGTTGTTGCACTTTGTTGATATTCATAAATAGGGGCAAATAGGCAAAACATGTCTAGAAAAGTGAGGACGATTTGTAATTCTTGACAAGATAACATATCTTATATTTGTGGTTAGAAAGATCATCAAAACTTATATTCTTTTCTTTTTTATTGATTTACTTATATCCAAAGCATATATGGTGAGATGAATGAGATATCACTTGCCAAAAGGCAAGGTCAAGGGATGTCATGGGCTCGACTCTTGTTGGAGTTAATAAAAAATCGATTTACTATATTACACTAGATTTTACAGTTTTCAATTCTTTCCTTAACAATTGAGAAAGTGAATAGAATGGAGAAGATCGAGACATGAGAGAAGAAATTGGAGAGAAATGTGTATAAATTGATCATATATAATTATCCTACTTAATAATTATATTTGTTTACTAAAAACGCACCCATGGTTTTTTTGGAAGTAAAATAGAAATTTTGTTAATCTTCAATGGCTCGATACATGACCAGATATATAATTAATTGGCATAATAAAGTACACTGACTCGCTAACACATTGTATTTTTAGTCATTCAAAGCATACAAAAGAAAAAGACACTACACACGATGTTGTTCAGAAGTGAGCTTAGTATCTACTTTATCATTTTCAACCATATCTATTGAAGGTTGAGAAACATAGTTATCAGCTGGGTTGTAAGTCCAAGTTAGAAATTGCAACTGTAGAGATAGGTTGTTGATGCTCCTTCTCGAATCCTGTAAGCGACTCTCATGTCATCTATCAGACATAAAATGGTAGCATTGTAGAGTCCTCTCGTTTGTTGCTATCATTTCGTCATTTCGACAGATCATCATTTGGCTATACATTAATGAAGAAAATATAGTTCAAAAAAATCCTCTTCTACGAGGCTGTGATGAAGATGGGGTTGAACTTATAAGAATATTCAGTATGTTTACTTCAACTATTAAATTTGCCGCTCTATGTATGTATTCACTTGTCTTCCTTCTATATTTAGTGGTGCTTCGCTTCCTTGCTTCCCTCATATTTATTGCATTGAACGCTTCCCTTTCATCCCCTGAGTCATTGTATCCTACCACCTTATTCATTCGTTGCACTCCCATATCATTTATGGTTATATCGGGCAATACATTAAATTTGGTGTTGAAACGCACCCCAACTTTCCTACACAACTTAGTGATCAATATTGGGAATGGTAATCCTTCATTCTTCGTAGTTTGCATGACAAACTTCATAGAATCATGCATAATTTTACCAACATCGATATAATCTTTTTCATCACTATTTGGTACTATTTAAATAAATGCATGAGTCTATTATATAACTCCAACTCTTCTTAATCTTCATAAAATTGGCGGTTTCAATAATTTTCAGGTAGCATTCGCTATCAAGTGCAAATCCTCTCCCCGAAGGTATCTCTAACGCATCTTGGATTATTCAGAATGGGTAGGATTCTTTATTTTCATACTTGACATTTGGGTAATCTTTCTCTGTTCTATTTCTATTTTATGGAAGAACGAAAAACCTGTTCAACCTCACTCGTGAAATATCAATTCTCTTCCCCTTTAACGACCATTTTGTCCCATTCCCTACTAACGTGTCCATTAGCATAAAATTGTCATATAATTTCTGAACATCCCTTTCTTCTGTTCCCGTATAATTTCGCAGTTGTCGATCCCATCCCGTATCTTTGATGATGCTTACGATTCTATCCTCATACTTGCTTACATTTTGAATGTTGAACCCTCTCTTAGGAATGATGAATCTCTTTTTATCACTGTAATACCTTATTTGAGCTCTAGGTCTCACAAATAAAAAGGGTCATAAGGTACTAAGTGACTGGGGTTCGGGTTCCCAAAATATTCTTCCTCATCATACAATAATGGAGATTGTTCTCTAAGTTTAGCCCTTCTAGGTATTGGTTCTCTAATGCTAATCCCAGTAGGTATTATATTCTTTAGATGGCCAGCATACTTCTGCTTTTGTTTGTGTTGCACTACGTCTTTCCCTTTTTCATGTTTACTACCTCTACCACTTTCTCTACCTCATCCCGCCTTGCGATAGTTCAATTAAGATGAAATAGGTAAAATGAAATTCTATCATTGAAATCCCATAATAACAAGGTAAGGAAAATAATTTATGTAAGATTTTTAGTGTAAATTTCGAAAGAGTTAAAAATGACTCTTATAAAATATTTGTATCGACATATACCTTTTATATGTATGTATTTATTAGTAAAACTCATAAAAACCCCCAAACTCATTTGAAAACCCATATTCGAATCGAAAGTGTGCATAAAAACCATTTCCAAGAAATAATTTGTGATAAAACCCTAAAGGTATATAAATATGAAAATTTATCAAAAATCGGTTTTTGTTCAAGGTATTGAAATAAAAAGGGATATAGGGTATTGTTTCATTAACTTCTTGAGAGTGAATCTCTCAAGTTAGATGCTTTTCTAGCTTCTTAGATATCCTCTACAAGCTTCAATTTCTATCAAACACTCTCCTAGCCTTAAGTGTGGTGTATGAACTAGGGTTTGAAATATATAGGGTTGAAGTGCTCTTAAACAAGGTAGGATGCACTTAGGAGACTTTAATTAAAGCTTTGAATGGTTGAATCTAGGCAAAAATTAATACATCAAATGAATGGGTGCAAGGGCTTTAGTTGTGAAAGTGTTGGCGATTTGGGATTTTGTTTTTAAAAACATGAATTTCTGCACTATGATTTGGAGTTTAAGTGAAATCGCCGACAAACTGCTAGTGAAATCGGTGAAAATAAGTCTCAGTGATTCAGTAATTAGTTTAGCGAATCATAGTATAAAACCAAAATTGCTAAGCCAATTTTTCATATAAAAACCTGCAAATTGTTGGCTATTTACCCAACAATTTCTAGTGTTAAATTGGTATCACTGGGAAATCGTTGAGTAAATTATGTTGTCTTTCTGATATTTTTTGTTATTGATTAATTATCACACATATAAGTCATAATTAGGGTAGAACGATCTGTATTCAATAAGAGGTATTGTAATAACAATATTTGGACTTTTAATTAAAGGATAATAAACTAAATAAATGTTATATTACTTAAAATAGTTAAAAACAAATTAAATTCAAGTGAAAGATAAATATACCAACTATCCTAATTCTAGGAAATGGAAAGACTTGGGCTGGATTAACCCCCTTTACATGAAATTATTTTAGAATAGTAATCCTAAAATACTCCCATTATAAGAGTCAAAATTTGAGAGAATAGAAAAACAACTAACTAATCTTACTACTAAAGTTGAAAATAAAGATAGATTATGAGCTACTTCCCATATAGCACTGTTGTTTATAGTCATTAGTTCGACTTAATAGATAAAATAACTCGTCTTTCAATTTGAGCTAGTCAAACTGACCATCAACAGGTTGTTCATTAGTCTTGATAACTTCGTCTTCCTTATCATTCTGAGCATCTGCATAACGTTCTTCATTGTATTCATCACGATAGGATGTCTTGCCTTCATAGCCATCGTCATAATCATCGTCATTGATGTAGTCGTCCATTTTGTAATCATCCTAAAGATAAATACACTCATTTCTCATCCTAATTGTAACTATACATTGTTCGCCACTGAGAATAGCTCTAGTTATTTTGAGAAAAGTCCGTCACATCAATATTACATCATTTTTCTCAATCTACGGTATTATTAGGAAATTGGTAAAATACTTGAATCATCCAATTTGCATGAGCACATTCATCGACATTCCTAGTGAAAAGATATTTTTACCATTTGCTTTGTTGACAACCAAGGGTGGTATAAAATCAATATTCAACCTAAATTTTCTTTTTCATTATTCTGGTAAGATGTTCATCTCAGCCCTTGTGTCAAGTAAAACATTAGGGAAACTGACGTCATTGATCATCAAATGGAAGTAGAGTTTCCTTAGATAATCTTCAAAAATCTCAATCACGTGTCCTAAGTCTTGAAGCTTTAGCTTCTCATCAGTGAGTTTTTCTTTCACCGATTGCTTTCCTTTTTGTTGGTGCACTTTAGGTTGTTGCTTTTTTGACTTATTCTTTTTCTTATTGCGAGGCCTCTTATACTTCCATAATGTAATGGTTTCATTCGCTTGGATGCAGACACTAGACTCTTTTTCGTCACTTTGAGCACTTTGTTAGCCAGTCTCAAGGTTGATGATTTCCATATCTTGTTCAACAAAATTTTCATAAAAAAGTTTTAACGTATGACAATTTAATTTAAATATTTGTCTTATTTCTAAAATTTCTATTTCTACTGTACCATAAGGTAGTAAATTGAGAATCGGATAAGATATTGTCTATCTCAAACAAAGTTTACCAGGATATAATTTAAGCCTTGAAAAAAAATAATAGAACTTTATCTCCTACTTGAAAGTTCTTAAGAATTAAGTTCTTATCATGAAATGCTTTAAATTTATATTTATAAGTTGATGCATTTTCATATGCGTTATTCCTGATTTCTTCTAGTTCTTGAAGACTCAACTCACGTTGGCTACCTACTTCTTTATAATTCATGTTGCATGTTTTTATTGCCCAATAGCTTTATGTTCTAGTTCGACTGGTAAATGACATGCTTTTCCAAATACTAACCTATAAGGTGTCATGCCTATGGGTGTCTTGAATGCTGTTCTATATGCCCATAATGCATTGTCTAGTCTAAAACTCCAATCCTACATGTTGGTCTAACTATTTTTTCTAATATTAACTTAATTTCTCTATTCGACGTTTCGGCTTGTCCACTAGTTTGTGGGTGATATGCAATATATGTTTTGTGTGATGTTGTACTTAGCAAGTAGATTAGCAACTAATCGTTTATGAAAATGTGAATATCTATCACTTATAAATGCTCTAGGTGTTACAAAAACTGTAAAGATTTTTGATATAAGGAAATCAATTACTATTTTTGAATAATTATTTCTTGTAGCTTTTGCTTATACCCATTTAGACATATAATTAACACCAAGTAAGATATAAACATAACCATTTGAGGGTGAAAAAGGTCCCATGAAATCTATGCTTTAACATCAAACACTTCATAAAGTAGGATTAAGGTTAGAGGCATTTGATTTCTGCACCCTAAGTTTCTAGTTTGTTGACAATTTGGACAAGATTTTATATAAAGAAAACAATTGTGAAATAAAATGGGCCAAAAGAACTCGGAATCCAAAATTTTACGAGCAGTTCTACATGGACCGAAATGACCTCCACATGCATAAGTATGACAATGAGCTATAAGTGATTATACTTCTGAATGTGGTATGCATTTCCTAATTATTTGGTCGGTGCAAAACTTCCATAAGTAGGTTTCATCTCATGAATATTGTTTAGAATCCTTTTTAATCTTATTATTTCGATTTCTCGAAGTAAGGCGATAACCTATTGGTGGTAAGATAATTAACTATATCGACATACTAAAGGTCGTCAGTATGCATGTTATATAAGTATTCATCTGGAAATTCATCCTTTAATGGTATAGGTGGTTTTCCATTCTCTAACCTACTTCTGTAGTATGCTACTAGATTTTTGGCTCATTTCTTATCTTTTATAGTAAGGTCAAATTCTTATATGAGTAATATCCATCTTATTAGTTTAGGTCTTGCATATTTTTTGTCATTAAATATCGCAAAGCTGCATGGTCTAAATAAATTATTAGTTTTATTCCTAATAGAGATGGTCTAAATTTTTTTAACCGCTAATAGTTCTTTTTCAGTAGTGGTTTGGGCTATATCTAATGTCCTGGAGGCATAGTATATAACATGAGATTCTTTCCCTACTTTCTGACCTAAAACAACTCCAACTGCATAGTTACTTGCATCACACATAATCTCGAAGTGTAATGGTCAATCTGGTGATTTAATCACAGGTGTAGTTGTTAAAGAATCTTTTTGTTTATCAAATTCTATCTTGCACTCATTAGTAAATTCAAAAGGAACATTTTTTTGTAAAAGTTTATATAATGGTCGTGTGATTTTTGAGAAATCTTTTACAAATCTTCAATAGAATCCTGCATGTCCAAGAAATGAACGTATCTTCTTACTGTGGTGGGGTAAGGTAATGTTTTAATTACTTAAATTTTTGTAGGGTCTACCTCTATTCCTTTATGTGACACTGTATGTCCTAATATTAATCTTTGGTCTACCATGAAATGATATTTTTTATAGTTTAGTACTAAATTCTTTTCTACGCATCTTTCAAGTACTTTAGTTAAATTAACTAAGCATTCATCAAAAGAATTATCGTAATCTATGAAATCATCCATAATAACTTCAATGAAACTTTCCACAAAATCAGAGAAAATAGTAACCGTACATCTTTGAAACATTGTAAGTGCATTACATAAACAAAAAGGCTTACGTCTATAGGCAAACGTACTAAAGGGACAAGTAAAAGTATTTTTGTCCTAATTTTCTATGGTTATAGGTATTTGGTGAAATCCCAAATAACCATCTAGGCAACAACAATGAGTTTTTCCAGTTAGTTTTCCTAACATCTGACTATAAACGAGAGTGGGTAGTGGTATTATCTGGTTGAGGCATTTAGCTTTCTATAATCTATACAGTTGTATGGCTTGACCAGCTTCTTCTAAATTTTTGACTAAAGATCTACTATAAAAAATATTTAGGAGGCAACTTCTTTTGGATTAATACTGATATGTGTTCTCTTAGACTCACTTTTCATTAGCCTTAATCTTATTAGTGCATAAATCTTTTGTAAATATTTGGTACTTAGATACATTTTGAATGACTTCAAATATAGGTATATTAACTACTACTTTCTTTAATGTATCATATATTTATTTTTCTTCCTCCAGTTTCTTAGCGTTTTTGTTATCTTCCAAATGATAAAGGAATGGTGGTTCCATATTGATTGGTCTATCTTCATTAGATATATTACCTTTTTCATTGGGAGTTTTGTTACTTGTTACGTCAATATCATTTTCTAATTCCGCTTCTATTTCTTTTCTAGGAACTAATAGGTTTGGCAATTTTGGTTCATCCATCCGGTTACCACTTCTTAATGTTATAGTTGGTATTTTTTCATATATAGTAGGATAAGTCCGAGATAGTAATTTCCCTAAATTTACAAATTCACTTATCTATGTTGCCATTTGACTCAATCGGTTCCTAACTTCAGTCATATCATTTTCTAATTTTTGAATTATTTCATATTGTTGTCTTTCAGAGTTTTTGACGTTTGGTACATTTGATACCCCTGATTGTTAATATTATTACCTACATTTGATTTTCGGTAATTTGCATAGCTATTAAAATTGTAATTAGGATCAACAAACCTATCATATTGGTTCATTATAGCATTAGCTTTTTCTATTTTGGCTTGTTATTTCAACGGATATTCATCATTAGAATGGTTTAATTTATTACAAGATTTTACTATGTTTAATCTATCTTTTAGTAATAATTCAACCATGGCTTTTAGCTCGTCTATTCTATCGTACGACTTTTTATATGTCCTATTCATATCACTTAGATTATCTTTGGATGGTTCACTCTTCTCACCATATTGCTTTGATTGCTTAGTCATTGTATTTATTGCTTCTCTTATTAAAGTTGTTGTTTTATCAAGTAAATACCCTCCATACATACTATCCAAGAATCTTTGTTCTAAGTGATTTAATCCTTCATAAAAATATTGAATTAGAGTTTTGTCTATAAATCCATGCATTGGACATAGTGAGATCAATCTATTATACCTATCCTAAAATTTATCAAAAGTTTCTCCAATTTGCATCCTAGCATTACTTATTTTTTGTCTATATAAACTAATTTCTCTTACTGGGACATATTAATAAAAAAAAAACTTGTAGCATCTCTGACCAATTGGTTATGAAATTTTGAGGAAGATAAAATATCTAATCTAAAGCTTGGCCTTTTAGTGTAGAAGGAAAAGCTTTTAATTTAACATAATCTATTTCTATATCCTTAGGTTTCAATGTGCTTTCTTTGTGTGCAAACTCCCTAATAAACGTTTGTGCATCTTCATTATTCACCATAGAAACACGGTAAAGAATTTATGAATCTGAACTTCAATTCGAATTCCAGGAATTCCGTTGTAAAAGTTATGCAAATAGGTTCATAAGCTATGAAATTCCTATCAGATTACCTAAAACTCAGTTCTTCCTCGCCTTCAGTCATATTATATGGCATTCAACAACATGGTTTCCAAGAGGTTATTTCAAAAATCGCTGACAATGACGCCAAAAACTGACATGTGTCGAGCGTGCACAATAATTTATCGTATTTTACTATTAACTTGTATTAGTGGTAAAATGGAATATCGTCTCCAAAGGAATTTTTCAAATCTCTTATGAATTTAGTCTATCCTAAAGGTTTATCAGATTTAACTTGTTTTAATTTAATTACTTTAATTAAACAGGAAAGTAAACACTAAACAATATGCAAATTAAACTAAACAATTAATTAAAATAACTAAACTCTAAACAGCTTAAACTAAATAAACTAACTTAATATACTCAAACTAATAAATAAATAATTGATAAATCAACTTAAATAAAATATCTAACAATCATTTAAACAAACCCCCACTAAACATCAAAATATACTCGTATTGTTTTGAAACAACAGAACATAACATTACTTTATAATATAGCTATAATTATTTTATATGGAATCTCAGAATCATTAAATCCTAATTCATAATAGGTTAATAGCCTTTCGCCAGCCACTGATTTTCCTAAATTTAATGAAAATGCCATATTCTTTTCATTGTAAGCCTACCCATTGGATTAAATGCAACATCTAGAAATATGATAGCATTAATTTCAATGAAAACCCTAATCTAAGCTAATATTTCGGAAGCCACATGATAAAAAACATAGAACATAATTACCTAAAACCTCCATTCAAGAAATGCCCTATAGATTAATACTAGTTACTACTTCTATAATTGTTGTCAATTACTATAGACATATAATTTAATACTCTATATTAAGGAACATATTAGCCACTATGCACTCAACAAAAAGAATTATTAGTTGTAATACACAAAAATAACTTGTTTATCAGTGATTGATGTTTATGAACTGATCTAAAACATTAAGTACGTGATTCCATAATTATAACTACATAACATCCAAAGTATATTACATGCTTAGGGTTTGTTTATATTAATACATTATTCACACATGCTGGAATTAAACAATACTAATATGTAATTAAAAGTCATAGTTAAATAAATAAATACCTTTAAATCAATGTTCCAATGTTGCTTCACATAAAGAACCCTAATAAAAGTGGAAAGAAAAAGTAAAAAAAATATTTAAAGAGTATTTGGAAAGAGTTATTTCATAGCTCTCTGGTCCAATATATAGTTCCCTAAGAATACATCTCCTAGATAAATACAAATTCATTTTAATCTAAAAAAATGGTCACCGACCTCACCAAATTGTCAGTGATTCTTCAAATATATACAAATTACTTAGCAAATCACTGAGTTTAGCTCTTAGTGTTCCACCGATTAAGCTGGTGATTTATAGTTAATTCTCCAATTCACTGTGAATTCGCTGGCCTTCTTCTGCTGCTGATTTATATGGCGATTCCTAGTGTTATTTCAAATCACTGGCTATTCAGTGGTGTAGTTTCTAGTCGACTGTTTTGCTTTCTTTCTCTTTTCTTCTGTTACTTCATTTTCTTATTTAAAAACCTGAAATCACAAAAATAGGAGAATATTTAGTGTAATATCATCATTTATATAAAAAATCAACGTAAATTACAACAAGAGTTGTAATTTATCTAAAACTCAAATAAGAATTAAAGTCATATTATAATTCCAATTAGAGTCCTATTCAAAATATGATTTACTAAGAGGCAGTTTCTAGTCACACTAGAAATGTAGGAAAATTTTGAATCCTAGTAAAACTAGGACACTTAATGAGAATCTTTAAAATGAATTTTATCCAATAAAATTCATCAACCTAGATAATATTAAATCGCACAAATCCATTCTTGGTGTTCGACCTAATAGGTTCATATAACGTTAGCAGTGAACCAAAACCGTTTTCAACACATAAATCATAAGTGGTCTTCACCAAGACATTATGACTACCCAAGTTGCACGAAGATCGATAAATTGATACAACCTAATAGACAATGTATATCATATTCCTTTGTCATGTGATATCTTTTGATTGAACATAAGACATAGAATGTCGCACTTATAGTTTAATCTACTAGTCTTGATCTTCGAGTAGACTGAAATCGTCAAGTGACATCAATCCAATCAATTCACTAGACATAGTCATTTAGCAGTCTAACATATCAAGGGGCCCAATAGATATCGCTCTCTAAAATAGAGGGACAAATTCCATCTTAATCACACAACGTCTACCTTTTAGTTGGGCAATGAACAATCACAACCTTTATAATCATCAGGTTAACGATGAAGTTAATTTTGTCAAATTTTTATGATCCTAATGTCAGAGTCTCTGGTGATCCCAAGTCAAATGACTAAATGATATAACTATCATGGGAAGCACTTATGACATTGACCATGTAACATTCTCATAGTGGGTCAGTTCATCATCTATTTACAACAGATACCTATGATCTTGATCCGTATCCGTATACGCATAATTATCACATGACTATCAATTAAGACTCATACTAGTCTTAATTTATCATGTTTTCCACAATAATAACTGACTAGGGACGTTTATAATAATACAATAATCATTCATGGATACTATTGTAAAAAGGAACATGCATATACTTATAATAGTTAAACAACATTTACGGAATTGGCCTATGGCACATACCCCCAACGTAGTGGCCAATATGTTTCTTAGTATATGGTATCTAAATCTATGTCTACGATTATTGACAATAATTATAGAAGTAGTAACTAGGATTAATCTATAAGGCAAATATTACTAGAATGGATGTTCTAGGTGATTGTGTTCTAAGTTATTTAATGACTAGCATAATTCTAGTTTTTATTTATTTTGGATTAGGTATGACTTTTTTTGAGTGTTAACGTTTTCGTAATTTCTAGTTTATTGTGCTTCATCTAATAAGTAGAGTTGCAAGGGTAAAGATATTGCTTATTTCCACTGAACATAGGAAAGCCCATAGTTCACTGAAGGCTATCAACCTATTATGATTATAGTTTAATGATTTATGTTCATTATACAAATATAATGATTTGATTATTACTACACAATAATGAAAATGTCCAGATATGACGGTTTACATAACATTGTCTAAGAATTATTGTTTAGATATTTAATTTATATTGATTTCTCGATTGTTTGTTTGAATTGCATTAAATTAGTTTATTGAATTTAAATTGCTTATAATTTAATTATTTTAATTAATTAGTTGTTTCATTTTTAGACTGATAGCGCTTGATTCCCATTTTAATTAGATTAGTTAAATTAAAGAAAATTAAATATAATAAAACTTTAGGGCAGCCTTAGTTCAGAAAAGATTTGTAAAACCCCTATGGAAACAATATCCTATTTACTATTACTAAAAATAATAGGAAAATATGGAAAACTATTATGCACGCTCGACATTTATTAATTTTTGGAGCCGTTGCTGCGGATTTTTAAAATAATCTCTTGGAAACCTTATTGTTGATTGTGATATATATGGTTGAGGACGAGGAAGAACTAAATTTCAGGCACTCTGATAGAAATGTCAAGGCTTATTAACCTATTTGCATAAGTTTTACAATAGAATTCATGGAATTTGAATTGAAGTTCAGATTCCTAAATTCTTTACCGTGTTTATAAGGTGAAGATAATGAAGATGGTCAAAAGTTTATCAGGGAGTTTGCACAGAAGTAAGCACGTCAAACTTAAGGATATAGAAATATATATTATGTTAAATTAAAAGCTTTTCCTTTTGCATTAATAGGCCAAACTTTAGATTGGTTATTTTACCTCCCTCAGAATCCCATAACCAATTGGTCAGAGATGCTACAAGTCTTTCTTGATCCGTAAGTCCCAACAAGAAAAATTAGTTTATATAGACAAAAAATAAGTAATGCTAGGATGGATATTGGAGAAACTTTTGATAAATTTTGGGATATGTATCGAAGATTGATTTTATTATGTCCAATGGATGGATTTACGAAAAAAACTTTAATGTAATATTTTAATGAAGAATCAAATCACTTAGAACAAAGATTGTTAAACAAAACATGTGGAGGGGTCTTTGTTTGACATAACACCAACTTTAGCAAATAAAGCTATAAATAAAATAGCTGAACAATCCAAGCAATATAATGAGAAGAGGGAATTAATAAAGGAAAATCTAAGTGAAATAAATAGAAGAACATAAGACATCAACAATAAAATAGATGAGCTAAAAGCCATGATTGAGTTATTATTAAAGTATCGATCAAGCAAGGTAAAACCTTGTGTTTTCTGTAATGAATTAAGTCATTCTAATGATGAATGCCATTTGAGACAACAAACCTAAATAGAAGAAGCTAATGCTATAATAAATCAATATGATAGATTTTTTGATCCCACTTATAACTTTAATAGTTACGCAAATTACTCATAGCCAAATGTATGTAATTGGTGTGTGTGCCACAAGTATAACAACTCGCTTGTAGTAATAGTACAATCAACTTACGTTAATTACATATATCGTTCTCAGGGAAAGACTTTTGCAATAGTTGTATATTACCTACTTAACTTGAATTATTTCTTAGGGATCATTTTTAATTGATTTTATATCTAAACTAAACTATTCTAACAAATTACTTCAAACTTTAGTTGAACTCGTATATTAAGGATATCTTAGTTCATAACTTCACCAAGGTAATTTAATACTATGCTTTATGTTCATGTGTATATCTCAATATGTTTTGTGCAATGCCAAATTAGAATAGAAAAACTTCTGTGAGATTCACTTCAACCCATTGTCGTGATAAAGAAAATTCTAATCTATAAACTAGAACTCCACCTGTCAGTGTGAATAACATAAGCTCCACATTGCTTTAAGTCTTAAATCATTGGATTCATAACCAACTAAGTTTACTTTTTGCGCTTCCCTAATCAATAACTATCTCTTGATGTTATGTGTTTTATGATTGTACAATTTATATCCAGATTAAAAGCTTCAATGACCATGATAACTTCTAAAGCCTAAGTTCATTAAACATGTAATCAAGATGTCTAAAGCATTACGCTTAGAATCAATACAAATTCTAACCAATGCATTTTTTATTATCACTTTTTATTCATATTCAAAGCATGGCGTTCTTACCATATGATCCATTGATCTCTAAGATAAATAGACTACTCCCACTTCATTGAAACACACACATCACAACTCAATATAGATATCATTGCAAAATAGAGATGAATATAAATATTACCTTGAATTAATCAACGAAACAAAACATTGATTGCAAATGTGGAGTATTCAATGTTTCTCCAACAAAAACTACTTAATACTCAAATTCAATGCTAAATTACTCTAATGGAGGCTAATCTCCTTCTACGTGGTTTGCCCTTCCCTGTTTACCATGCCCTAATACCTATTTATACTCCTTAATAACTATTAAGAACCCTAAATTACAATTTAACTCGAATTTAAGCTTCACTTTCTAATTTCTGCTTGGTTGGCATTGTCACTAATGCCCACGACGCCATGCATGATAAGCCATGACACCGCCAGTGCACCACAACTTCATTGTATGTTTTTGAGCTCCCAGAGCCTCGGCGTTGTCCCCTATGTGTCCTGACGCTGTTCCTTGTGAGCCATGACACTGCTAATGCGTCAAACCTCCAGAGTTGATTTTCTTCATTTTTTCTTCTCTCACACACCGTGGCTTTCATCCCGATGCCGTGCCTTGTCTTCTTCCTATAGCGTGAATACACGCTCCCACGGTGCTAACTCTGGTTTTGTGGGTTTTTGCTCCGTTTTTTCTTAGTTTTTGATGATTTCTTTCAATATACATTAATTCATTGAAAATAAAATAATACTATGAATTAGCATTCATTTTAGGATATATATACTAAATATACTACTAAATAAACCTTTTACATATGTATAAATAATCACTTATCAAATACCCCTAAACTTAAGGTTTTACACATCTTGAGCAAATATGTATTCTATTAAGTCTCATAGTACTAATTTTCATTCGATTCACATTTTTCATGGAGTATCCTTTAATCTACTAAGTTTCAAGTTAACAATCCACTCTAGAGTTCTTCTGTGCAAAAACTTATATTTTTAGGACATGTAGCTTTAATAGCTTGTATAACTTCACTTTCAAAACACTAAAGTAAATCTCAACTAAAAATGATCACTACTTACAAGTTTATTTCGTTTCAACACTCAAATTGAAAGTATACAATCTCATGATTTCTCATCACGCTTAGGAATTCATAAATAAGCATAGATCGAACTCATCTTTAGTAGACTTTAGCACTTCAAAATTCTATAGCATTTTTACATAGTTGGAATGGAAACTTAACTTATCTAGCTACTCGCACTCGAGCTAAATCTTTTATTTGAAGCGTTTTAGTTTACTTCCTCCTTCTTTTCTCTATTTTCTTTCACATTTCTTTTCTCCTTCATGTCATTTTTTATTTAACAGCTACTGCTCTTTTTCCTATAAACTTATTCTTCCTTACTTTTTCAAACCATTAAGTTCTCTACCCCATTTCCTATAAAACTTGTGGTATTATCTAATTTTTTTCTCTTTATTTCTAAGACTCTTGTTAGCAATTGTCACTTTCACTAAACCAAATAAGTTAACTCCCACTTCTAATTTATAATGCCTATTTCTTCCCCTCTTTGCATTATGTTTTTCTTTGCTTTGTATTTTCAAGTAAGATTCCCACTTATTTAGAATCATTAGAGACCTAACTTTTTTCAAAAAAAGTATTCTAATTTCTTAATTTGTTTCAAGTTCAAGGTTTTTTCTTACTATAGGTTTCTAATCATGAAATCACATTGTTGTTTGCTACATTTCTTTGTTTCTTCTTCAAAAATTCAAAATATTCTCTTGAGTTTCATAGCAACAAGATACTTGTAATCTACTCATCCACAATTAAAGACATGTACATGCAAATGTACTCCTTATTCATTACATATTACTATATATAACCCAATATTTATTACTTAAACATTCATATAGTAAATAAATGAAAAATTTATACACTACTATTCTTTCCTTCTTAACTTTTTTAAATTAAAACTTAAACGATCATACCTGCAGAGTTTATCCTTATATCTTAACCTATCTTATCACTTCCTATAGTGTGGTGTAGTGTCGATGCCCCAAAACTTAAATCGAACCTTATCCTCTAGGTTTAAAAGTAAACCTGAAAAATGAAGACACCAAAACATAAAAACATATTTAATAACATAACTTACAATAAACTAAACTAAACTAAACATTAAAATTAAAATAACTAAATGGTTAACAAAATATACCAAATATTAAAAAAATTAAATGGTATCAAAATTACTCTTAACTCTTTAGGCCTTAAGGAATCCTAGAACATTAACTTTAGGACTGCATGTCATCATCATCATCTGCATCATCAGCTCCAGCCTATTATAGTGTCAATGGACTCTCCACCGCCTTGCTCTGCACCAAATCCGTATTGAACACATATGCTGGTGCTGCTGGAAAGTTGAATGACCTATCAGTAGGTCTCAACAGTCCGCTCCTCTCATATTTAGCAATGGCTCTGTGATGATCAACAAACAACATTAAGTTTCGCTGCCCGTTTTGTCTGTACTACTCTCCTCTCCAAATCCTACTTATATCTCAGCATGGCTACCTGGTATTGCACCCTATCCTCTAGGTACTGTTTCCTCATCTCTACTATCTACAACCTTTGTTGTCATGGAATCAAATCCTCAGGTGGTGGTGTAAGTGCCTGTGGTGGAGGAGGTGGAGGAAAAACTTCAAAATCATCCAAGTCTTGCTCTCCAATATTTGGGTCTACAAGATCGTAGCCTTCAACAAAACCTTGCTACTGCTGCTCCTCCTCTATTTCATTCTCCTCATCTTCTAGCTTTTAAGCTAGTTCTATTTCTGCTTCTTGATCTTGTTGCCTCTTTGCTAACACTCTGACCTCAAGTCTAGCTCATTCGGCCCCCTCTCTTTCTCTCCTCCTCAAAGTCTTGGTAACCAGGTGGCGATTTCAATGCGAGCATGAAAGCTTTATCCATAGTTGGTTGGGCATCTATATTAAATTCTTCATCGTCTCTCATTCTCACTCTAGCATTTAAGCACATCTGAGTAATCAAAATAGGGAATAACGATTTGTTATCCCTTTCTGACATGATAGACTCCCTCAGACTGGTGTGTATGATCTTCCCAATGTTGATTTCCTCAAACTTTGTAATCTCGTAAAGAAAATCTACTTTCAGCTTGTTGATCTAACTGTAAACGTTTCCAATGATCACCTTCTTAATGTGCTTTGGTACATTTTCGACACCTATTACTCATTCTTGTTGTCCTAGGACAACTAATGCATATTCTATGGCTCTAAATGGATATAGGTTATAGGGCTTCTCATATAATCTACCTAGGAAAGTCGATGCGAATCCATACCAAATTAAGTGCTCCGACCTATATAAAGTGTTTATCTCACGTCTATTGAAGGGAACTAAAACCCCTCTCACCTTTATTGGCTCATCCTTAGCCGTGAACTTTGCATTAACATTAAACTAAAAAATAATCGCACTCACTCTTTTAATTTCATTCCTCCTATAGTCTTGAGTAAGATGCTCCCAATTTTGACGTCTAATGAAGTTATTCACTCTTTTGTCATATTTGGTCTACAAATTAATTTCTCTTACATAAATGAACTTCTACATAAAGTTTTCTCAAATCGTTCTTTAGCCTTTTTACAAATAAGATATTTGGATTTAAAAGGTTTAGGCTCTTCATCGTTAGGACTCCCAGAGGTAGATGCCTCAAAGTCATGTGCTCTCGTTTGACTAATTTCTTTCCTTTTTTCTTGCCATTTCCTTCAAATTTCAAGCAAATAACAAAATGCAACACAATTCGATCTTTAACTCACCTACAAAATCAAAATTCATATAACATGGATCATGCATTCGCCAAATAATCTCAAAGATGCCAACTAAGTCTTCATATGTAATATTAATGATCATATTCATACAATCTTGTAAACTACAACCTCAAATCTAAAATATCATACAGTGTCATCAAAATTTTCAATAATTCAATGCATTACTAGATGAAATTGTAAATGTACCTCAATGTCGAATTAATTTCCTGTGTAGATCACTCCTCCAAGTCTTTTCCAATCTAAGCCCTCTAACTTTTCTCACCAACTAGAATCCTAGCTCTCCTTGAAATCAATTTCCAAAAATCTAAGCCCTAACTCTTCCACTTGTGCAAATCCATGATGTGTTTGCATCTTCATTCTAAATCACTAAGAAATCACTAATCTCACTTGAAAATGATCAAACTTTGACTCTAAAGGGATGTATGCGAGGTGGTTGGGGTGGGGTTTTAGTGCAAGTATGGAGAATGGTGTGAAAAATGGGTTTAAAACCCGTGTTTTGACCTTGCCTTCATTCCCTATAGGCATGACGCTATGACATTGCCTCCACTGCATCATTGACGTTGTGGGGTTTTTTCTCTCATTTCTTACTTGCTGCCACCATTGCACCGTCACTAACACCCATAACACTATGTACTCGCGGTGTCGGGCTGTTTGCCAACATCTTCGCATATGATTTTTCACTAATTCTCCTCTGATGCTCCTCTGACTTTTGGTATAACTCATTCAAGGTTTCATAACCACATAAAATCCATGAAAATAAAAAAATTAATAAATACCACCTTTCATTTGCCTATGCACTTACCTTCACTGCTTTAACTCCTTCGCACCTTTTTCACTTTTTTAAATAAATTTGTGAGACATTTCTATTCCGATGAATCATCACCCAATGACTTGTCTTTCCCACGCATTCGATTCAAATCTCAAAATTTAGAACTAAAACTCGTTACTTGTAATTCTTAAACTAAATAGCTAACTGCTAATTAAAATTTAAAAACTTAAAATTTAAAACCCATGGGTTGCCTCCCAGGAGCGCTTAATTTAACGTCATTAACCTGACACCTTTTCGCACATTTAGTTTGAGTCTAAATCGAGAAGCTCCATTTGCAAATTGGAGACTATGATGTCATTCTTGTTTAGATGTACTTCTTCATCATTGACAAAGACAACCTTCTCAGCATTATTGCCCTCGTTGATACGCAGAGTGATCTTCCTTTCTCTCATATCCAAACTTGTTTTAGCTATGTTCAAGAATGGTCGCCCAAGTATCATAGATATATCATTGTCCATCTTGTGGTTCATGACCTCGAAATCCACGATAAATGAGAATCTACCTACTTTAACGTGCACATTCAATGATTTTCCTATAGTAGGTTTCAAGTTACCATTTGCTACTTGCAAACTCATCGTATCCGGATAATTTATCTTCAAGTCCGCATGAATCAAGTCCATTAGTGGCATAATATTGACAGAGGCTCTTATATCACATAAGACATTTTGAAATCGGTGCCCATTAATGTTTATCAGTATGCTTATCTCTTCAAGATCTTTCCTTTTGATAGGTTGAAGTCACGAGATGAACTTGAGCTTGGGTTCCGATTTCTTTGAAACCAAATTGATGTCATTACCTTGTGGGTCCTTCATCTTTTTTCATCGGCATTCTGTTATTTTTTCCCTTCTTTTTCTTCAAGGCATTGATTCTTTGTTACTTGAAACCATCAAGATCATCATATCTAACCTCCGTATTGTGCTCATAATTCTCTTCATGCTTGTACATTACTTGTTCTTGTCTTGGCTCCTTTATTGCAATAGTACTCATTATACGAATGACACTTATGTTCTCCTTGGGATTGGTGATGGTGTTGCTAGGAATCTGTCATTTTTTCCTTAAGTTTAAGGCTACGGTAAATTGACCAATTTGCCTATCTAGATTCTTGATGCATTGTGATTGCTTATTATCCCTCCTTTTTCATGGCTTATCTTATTCTTTCAAACTCTTTCTTGTGCTTCTCATGGCGCTCCCTATCTCTCACTTCCATGGCTTGCGAATATTTCTCAATTGACTTTAGTGAAGTTATCTCTTTGCTCAGCCTCAACTTCCCTTGTTGGACTTGTTGTTTGATGTCTTTAGGTAAGTTTAGTGGATTATCAAGAACTATACAAGGAAATTTTGGGTTGTTGTTACCGTATCTTTGATAAAGTTATTGGGGAGCCACCCTTACGGCCTGAAGTTGTTCTCGTAGACTTGGTTGTTAATGAAATTGATATCTTCATGTTCCATTTCCTGCTTTATATCTTGATGACTGACCACCATGCCTTGGTGATTCATGGGTTGTTGTGCTACTTATGGACTTTGGTGTTGCCTCTGAAGTTTTGCCATCTGAATGCTCAAATTTGATAGTTGTGCCATAATTGCTGCTTGTGAGTCAATCTCATAGACACATGCTGATTTCCTAACTATGGAATGATTACTGGCGGTAGAATTTTGAGACATAAGATCAAAGAGATCGAAAGCTCCATCCATCCTTGGTAAGTAGAGAGTCACCTGATGCAACATCTACTATCGTTCTTGTACTGTGGTTTATCCCATAGAAGAAAATCTTGAGTTGTACCCATTTCACGTATCTGTGTCTCGGATATTTCCTCAAAATCTTTTTGAATCTGACCCAAGCCTCGCCAAAAGAATAGGCCTCTTCTTGCTTGAACTAATTAGTTTCGAGTTTTCTTTCACTGACCTTCATTGGGGAAAATGACTTGTCAAGAAATCGTTTATTGATTTTTGCCCTGTGTTCAACCCTTTGAATCATGATTTGGTTTTTCCACCTAGTGAGAATGGGAAAAGTCGCATCTTGACCACCTTTTTTATAACTTTGGCGATGTGCACAGCGTTGCACTTCTCTAAGAAATTCTCAACATGTGCAACTAAATCTTCATTAGACAGCCCGTTGAACTGTATTTTTTGCACCATGTTGATTAGAGATGGTCTCAGCTCAAACTTGGTGGTGTTGATTGGAAGCCTTATCACTCCGTTGTATGTATCCTGAACTTCTGGTTTGAAGTAGTCACGAAGGCATCTCTATCTCTGCACTCTCTCGTACACTACCAGATCACCACGAGTTGGTTATTCTTGGGACCCTCTTGTTTTTTTCTAGCTTGAAATTTA
The DNA here is from genome assembly GCA_039657365.1 of Stephania yunnanensis. Taxonomy (NCBI): domain Eukaryota; kingdom Viridiplantae; phylum Streptophyta; class Magnoliopsida; order Ranunculales; family Menispermaceae; genus Stephania; species Stephania yunnanensis. Next base: position 24,823,499 of record CM077580.1, read on the forward strand.
CCCATCATGACTCCTTTTTACTTTCCTTTGGTTGTTCTCTCAATCTCCATATCGTAAGACACTAGATCCTTTTTGCCTTTGCTACGCATGCACTAAGTATCCTTGAAAAGAAAACAAAAAAATCAAGCGCAGAAAGTCAAACTGAAACTTAAGCCTATATATATTTTGTTTGTTTTTATGAACTGAAAGTTAAAGTACTAAAAATAAAACGTAGCAACTTTCCAAACTAACAAAGTAATTATAATGGCTACCTATCCCTTGCAACCGTACCAAAAACTTGGTGTGCATGCAACAAGTATAACAACTCACTTGTAGTAATAGTGCAATCAACTTACGTTGATAACGGATATCATCCCCAGGGAACGATTTTTGCACTAGTTGTATATTAGCTATTTAACTTGAATTATCACTAAGGGACTCTCTTTTCATTGATTTTATACCTAAATTAAACTATTTTAACAAATCACCTTAAACTTAAAAACTTAAGTTGATTTTGTATATTAAAGATATCTTAGTTCACAACTTCACCTAGATAATTTAATACTATGCTTTGTATTCATGTTTACATCTCAATATGTATGCAATGCCTAGTTAGAATAGACAGACTTCCTTCATCCACTTTAACCTATTGTTGTGATGGAGAAGACTCTAATATGCAAACTAGAACTCCACCTATCGGTGTGAATAATGTAAGATCCACATTGCTTTAAGTCTCAAATCATTAGATTCATAACCAGCTAAGTTTATTATCTGCGCTTCCCTAATCAATAACTATTTCTTGATTTTGTGTATCGTATAGTTATACATTTCATATCTAGATGACAAGCTTCAATGACCATGATAACTTCTAAAGACTAAGTTCATTAAACACGTGATCAAGATGTCTAAAGCATTACGCTCAAAATCAATACAAAATCTAACCAATTGTTTTTATTATCACTTTTTATTCCTATTTCAAAGCATAACATTCATACCATAATATCCATTGATTCTTTAGATGAATAGACTACTCACACATCATTGAAACACACATATCACAAATCGGTATGAAAATTATTGTAAATTAGAGATGAATATAAATATTTCCTTGAATTAATGAACAAAACCAAATACTAATTGCAACGTGAAGTCTTTAATGTTTCTCTAACAAAAACTCTTTAATACTCAAACTCAATGCTAAATTACTCTAATAAAGGCTAATTTCCTTCAATGTGATTTGCACTCCCATGTTTACCATGTCCTAATACCAATTTATACTCTATAACTATTAGAAACCCTAAATTACAATTTAACTCGAATTTAAGCGTCACTTTCTAATCTCTGCGTGGTTGGCGGTGCCATTAATGCCCAACAACACCGTGCATTATAAGCCACGGTGCCATTTCTGCATCACAACTTCATTTTATGTTTTTGAGCTCCTGGAGCCTTGGTGCCATCCCCTATGTGTCATGGTGCAGTCCTTTGGGAGCCACTGTGCTGGACCTCTCGAGTATTCCTTTCTTCTTCTCTCCCATTCCATGCCTTTTATCCCCATGCCGTGCCTTGTCTTCCTACAACGTCAATATATGCTCCCACGGTGCGAACTCTGATTTTGTAGGTCTTTGCTCGATTTCGTCTCGTTTTTCCTTCATTTCTTCCGATACACCTTAATTCCCTAAAAATGCAATAATACCATGAATTAGCACTCATTTGAGGATGTTGATACTAAATGTACTAAATTAACCACATATATTCGTTTAAATAATCACTTATCAATAATCATATTAACAATCTGGGTTATCAAATGTATAAAACATCGAATAATTTAGAAAAAAATATCAAATAATTCAAATATTACGAATTGACAAAATTGAGTTGGAAAACCAATTGAGTCAGATGGCAACACAAATGAGTGAATTTGTAAATCAAGGAGAATTACCATCTCAACCTTATCTTACTTGATACGAAAAAGCACCAGCCATAACATTAAAAAATTGTAAGCAGATGGATGAACCTAAAATGCCAGACCAATTTGCTTCTAGAAAAGAAATTGAAGTAGAATTAGAGAAAGAATTTAAAGTGACAAGTAATAGGATTCCCAAAGAAAATGGTGATGAGCCTGATAAAGATATACCAATTAATATAAAATCACTATTCCCTTATCATTTGGAAGATAATAGAAATGCTAAAAATTTGCAGGAAAAAAAACAAATTTGTGATACGTAAAAGAAAGTAGTAGTTAATATACTTCTATTTGACGTCATTTGAAATGCACCTAAGTATCATTAATTTATATAAGAATTATGCACTAATAAGATTAAGGCTAATGAAAAGGTAATTCTAGGAGAATACGTATCAGCACTAATTCAAAAGAAATTACCTCCTAAAAGTCCTAACCCTGGAATGTTTTTCAGTCCATATACGATTGAAAATATAGGGATTTCTTAAGCATTGTGTGATATGTGAGCCTCCATAAATGTTATGCCTTTATCTATGTTTAAGAAAATCCCTATATTTTAAACCAATATAGTTATTAGAAGATGTACTGGTCAGGGTTGATGATTTAGTCTTCCTAATAGATTTCTATGTTTTATATATGAAAGAAGATAATTATTCTAATAAAACTTCTCTAATTTTAGGAAAACCATTTTAGAAATCAGTAAAAGCAAAGATTGATGTTTCAAATGGAAGATCAACAATGGAAGTAGATGACGATACAATGAAATTTAATATATATGACATAATGAGATATCCAAGGGATGTCTCTTATGCACAGTAGATATGATGACCCATTAATAGACAAATCTTTTATAAAAGATAAAACAGATAAATTGGAATTGGTAATAGAAGATTAAGAAGAAGACGATAGAGACGAGGAAACAAAAGAGATAATAAGTACTTTGAAATCATATAATGTTCCGCCAGAACTTACTGATTACTTAAATTTATCTCTTTTACCTTCTATAGTCAAAGCCCAAAATTAGATCTAAAAACATTTTCAAATAATTTGAAATATATTTATCTAGGGGACTATAATAATTTTCCAGTGATAATTTCTAATACATTGACAAGTTTAGAAGAAAATAGATTAATAAATGTACTTGAAATAATTTAAAGAAGCAATATGATGGACTATAACAGATATTAAAGGAATAAGTCCAGCTACATGTATGCATAAGATAAATTTAGAAACTGACATAAAAGCTTATAGATAAGCTCAACATAGATTAAACCCGCCCATGATGGATGTAGTAAAAGCTAAAGTATTAAAATTATTAGATACAAGAATGATAATTTCAACAGCTGATAGTAACTGGGTAAGCCCACTCGATAGAGTTCCTAAAAAGACAGGAATTATAGTAATAACAAATGAACATGGAAAGTTAGTACCAACTAGAATCCAAAACAGTTGGAAGGTATTATAGATTATAGAAAGTTGAATGCCTCAACTAGTAAGGACCATTATCCACTCCCGTTTTATATATTAGATGTTAGAAATATTAGCTAGAAAACCCATTACTACTTTCTAGATGGTTATTCCAGATTTCATCAAATACCTGTAACCCCAGAAGATCAGGAAAAACAACTTTTACTTGCGCCCTTGGGTACATTTGATTATAGACGTATGCCTTTTAGTTTATGTAATGCACCTGCAACTTTTCAAAGGTATATGGTTAGTATTTTCTCTGATTATGTTGAAAATCTGGTTGAAATCATAATGGATAATTTAACTGTTTATGATATTTCTTCGATGAATGTTTAGTTAATTCAACGAAAGTGCTTAAGAGATGCATAAAAAAGAATTTAGTATTAAATTATGAAAAATGCCACATAATGGTAGATCAAGGACTTATATTAGGAAATATAGTGTCACATAAAGGAATATAAGTAGATCCAGCTAAAATTCAAGTAATCAAAATGTTACCTTATTCTTCTACAGTGAGAGAAATACGTTCATTTCTTGGCCATGCAGGATTTTATAGAAGATTTGTGAAAAACTTTTCTAAAATAATAAAACCTTTCGACAATTCAATAATTAGATATATTTTATAGAGTAATTTAGGTTGATTATATATATGATGATATTACACTAGGTATTATATTATTTTTGTGATTTCATGTTTTAAATAGAAAAATAAATAAATGGAAGAAAAGAAAAAGAAAAGCAAAACAATCAACTAGAAAAGAAGTTCAATGATTAACCTGCGATTTGGAATAACACTAGAAATCGCCACCTAAATAATCAGCAGGAAAAAGCCAGCGAATCCACATTGAGTTAGAGAATGAACTAGAAATTGCCAATTCAATCGGTGGAGCACCGAGAGCTAAACTCAGTGATTTACTCAGCGATATATGTATGACATAGGAATTGATGACAAATCTCTTAGGTAGGTTATGGTTTTTTTAGTTCAATATGTAGAATTTGCGTTTATCTAGGATATGTATACGAAGGGAGACTACAAAAAAGCTAGAGAGCTTCGAAATAATTCTTATTTTTCTCTCCATTATTTTCTATTGCTTTTTTCTAAAACCTATTCCATATTTAAGTTGATGTTTGAAGATACATCGGAGCTTTGATTTATATTAAGGTATTAATTTATTCATTATGTCTTTTAAACATATATATATATATATATATACATTGTTTATTTATAGTATGAGTAAGTAGTCTATCAATCTAAACAAACCCTAGACATTTATATGCTTTGGATTGCTATATAGTTATGATTAAGGAATCATGTACTTAATGTAATAGATCTAATCATGCACCACAATCAAAATTTTAATAAGTTATTTTTGCTTATTACAACTAAAGAAAATTAGTATTGCATGCATAGTTGCAAATGTTTTATGTAGTATTTTGATTTTGATTCTATGTCTATAGTTACTAACAACAATTATAGAAGTAGTAACTAGTGTGGCGACCCCAGCTGCCCTGGGGTGATGTGTCTCCGTGTACTCATTGCTGACTGGCCTAACTACATGTGTTCGACACCCGCGCATCCTCTTTATGTCTCGTAACTCATGTCCACTAATGTAATATTAGATAAACTAGTAAATCATCCTTATATTCTTTGTCCCATACCAACTGTGGCTATCTAACTATTTCAATTGTTACCTAGTTGACAATTTTTTGAGATCCTAAACATACTAATGGGTTGTATTTTATGGTTAACCTATTCATCGGAAGTCTTACTTATTACCATTTAAACAATATAATTTAGCATGATAAACATTGTTCAAAGGCAAAACCTACTGTGGAAAACCCTGGAAAGTATTCTGTATATAAGCGACATCACCACAACAGGTATATATACATGTATTGTGTTATATCAAGTCTCCCAATACCCAAAATATAAAAATATAAAAAATAAACACGTACAAGTATGTCCTCAATAGTAGGCAGTCAGATGTAGTCGCATAGGATCCCCTAACCCCTACTGGCACTAGGATCTGCACTCAATCATCACAAAAAAGACAGATGATGAGTACAGTAAATAAAATCCCGAGGAACTCTGAGCATGCATATAATAAAATAAAGGAAATACAAGGAATACTGTCAAGTAAACATGCGGAATGTAAAATAGGCAACTGTAAATGGCTCATCGCATGAATAAAAAACAAACAAGTTAACAAATGTATGTGCTCGCTTTAATGGGACTAGACTGTGCTTCGGGTCACCAAGTTCCCACCAGCTGTTGCATCCAACTGGCCCAACATTTGGTCCCTCGCAACGTTGGCCAAATTCGCTGAGTCACCGACACGTGTACCAAGGCAAGCCCAGATTGCCATTCACTGATGGTCGGGTCACATGTGCTACTGTCCGGTGCCTCATGAACACATAACAAGGAAATCCGGTGGAGTAACCTCAACCCACATCCAAATATCCAAACAAAAAGATGAACAACAAGGACTAATAGAAACAACATGTAAACATAATAAATACCCAGGGTTTTTCAGATGGGTTTTACAAACCTCACACCGCTCTCCAACCTCCCCAGACCTCTGTACGTGACCCGTCAAGCTCCCCGACATTGAGCTTCGGTCCACTAAGTCCATGGAGTCTATTTTTTACCAGTTTAGTTTGTTTACAAAAGTGTAGATATGTATTAGGTGGAAAATCTCTAAAATAGTCCTAAATTCCCATTTTCATCTGTCATTAGCATGCTAATTTGTCTACTTAGCACACTAATTTTGAGTTAGCACGCTAAATGGGTGTACCTAGCGAGCTAGAAATTTTTATTAGCACGCTATTTTCTTTGTTGCAAGGAACAACGGCATACTCAAAACAGTTAGCGAGCTAATAGTTCCTATTAGTGCGCTAATTGCCTTCTAAGACAAACTTCTAAATTCGAGAATTCTATCATAGCCCTCTCAATTAGCTATTCTAACTAGTCTATTACCCTATCTTCATCAAAATGACTTTAATATATCAATTAGAACACTCCAGATCATTCAATTAACCCAAATTCTTCAAATTCATGCATTCACCATAACCCCATTAACGATCAAATTCATTAAAACTAACTAAACCAGCGATAAATTCTCCCTATATTATCTAATGACTCGAAATGCATCACATTTACCTCGCAAACTAGAGGCTAAACCATCAACTCGAATTTTGCTAAACACACCAGAAAATGGGTTCATTTGCAAGCTTAGAAGGTGGAGAAGATGTTTACCTAGATTAGATCACTTAGTTTGGACTCTATAATGTTGAATTCCAGCTCCAAATCCTCTCTTCTTCCTCTAAATTTTCTAGTTTGCCTGAGAGATTGGTGAGTGTCGTAATCAAACACTTCACTAACTTAGTTTACATTTATGTTGGGTTGGAATCCAGTGTGTGTACGTATCTCGAAGCATATCTTGTGGTTCATAAGTATGTTGTCCTATACCTTATGGTGACTCCAATAGCACACTCAACATCTAGTAACACTTACAATGCTAATCTAGATGTCCATTTCATGGTCTCTTTTATTTAAAGTAAACTATAGGCTTCCATTTATTTATTTGTATCACATTACATTAAGCCTTATCCAACCATATGGCTAGTACTTTATTTAGCAAATTTAAACCAACTCATGGTCGCACTAACCGTCAGCTACCTGTAGCCGGTGCCTCGCGTCTCGACACACATTTCGAGGTGTGCCATAACTTATTGTTCAAGTTTATTTAATTAGCCTATGGTTACATTAATTATACCAATTTGATAACTTATGGTTACATTAATCATGTTAATATGATAGCCTAGACATTTTTATGTAAGTTTATCGAGCTTTCTCTAGTGTACTCGTATCTAGCCTCTCGATACCCGCGTTAGCACATACTTCGAGGCAGCTACCCGTCACACAACCTCGCACGCTGTCGTGATTCAACATACACACATGTGATGTATTTAACCAATAATTGAATAACATGCACCACAATTAAGCCATCCAACAAACAATTAAACCAGTGTACCTAAGTCGACGTGCATCCTAACCCATCCGCGGTGTCCACGTGGATCTGAGCTGGCATCCATGTCTACAATTTCAAGATAATTAACGACATTATTAAAATGGGCCATTACAACTAGGATTAATCTATAGAGCTTTTTCTGAGTGGATGTTCTAGGTGATTATGTTCTAAGTTATTTATTATGTGGCTTCAGTTAATATTGGCTTAGATTAGGCATGATCTTCAATGAGTGTAATGCTATCGTATTTCTCCGATATTGCGTTTTATCCAATGGGTAGATTCACAATGACAAAAATGTTGCATTTACATTGAATTTTGGAAAATCGCTGGCTGGCTAAAGGCTATTAGCCGAATATGAATAAAGATTTAATTAGTCCAGAATTCTATGTGTTATGATTATAACTATAGAGTGAAGTGATGTTATGTTCTAGCGGTTGAAAGCAATCGAAATATATTACATTGTTTAGTGAGGGTTTGTTTAAATGTTTGTTTAATATATTTGAATTATATTAAATTCGAGTATTGTTTAATTTTGTTCGATTTGAATTGTTTAGATTAAGTTAGTTAGTTTGATTAATTAAGTTAGTATTTATATTTTAATTCTTGTTCAATTAGATTAACTAAATTAATAAAACTAAGGAAAAAATACTTTCCTTTGAGATTTAAAAAATCAATGTGGAGACGACATCCCATTTATCACTACTACAAGTTAATAATAAAATATAGGAAACTATCGTGCACGCTTGACACGTATTAGTTTTTGACACTGTTGCCGAAGACTTTTAAATAATTTCCAAGGATTTTAGATGTTGTTTGGTCTACACACTTAGTCGTGTTAATTCATCAGGATCTTTACATCAGTTCGATTCTGAAATAGATAGAACTTTTAATCGGAGTTTAGGAAAATAACAACTTAGGCAAAATTTAACTAATAGGATGAAAGAAAACAATAATGATATTAATAACAATTTCATTAACATTAATAATGATAACAGAGTTATTAATAATAACGATAATAATAGAGAACTCAGTTTTAGACAAGCAAATTAAAACGTTACAACATATGAGCCTATGTGCATATTCTTGAATTTGAAATTAGATTTAGATTTATTAGTGCCTTATTTAAATCTTATGGTAAAAAATAAAGATGCAGAAAAACTCATAAGGAAGTATCAACATTAAGCTAATGGGATGAAATATAAAGAAAGTACTTTAGAACAAGTCAATCTTAAGTCTTTCCCTTTTGCATTGAAAGATCAAACACAAGATTTGTTGTTCTATCATATAATTCGATAACTACATGGACTCAAATTTTAGAAGCTTTCCTAGATGAATATATGCATGCTAGAAAAATTAGTTCCTATTGAAAGAAAAATCACAGTTGAAAAGGTGAAAGATTATGAAAACTTTAATGAATTTTAGGATAGATTCCAAAGGTTAATTTCTTCTTGTACACAAAATGGATATACTCAAAGAGCTTTACTAGAATATTTTTATGAATGACTGAATTATTTTGAATAAAGATTATTAGATACAGTATGTGGTGGATCTTTATTTGAGACACAACCTTCTTTAGCGAAAGAAGCAATTAATAAAATTGCAAAACAATCCAAGCAATAAGGTGAAAAGGCTGAATCCACAAGAATGAAACTCTATGAAGTAGATAATAAGAGAAATAATGCATCTGATGATAAAATTGATGAATTATCTAAGATGGTTAAGCTATTAATTAATGATAGATCTAATCAAGTTAACGCTTGTCGATTCCAAAATGAGGTTACACATCCTACAGATGTATGTCCTACTCTACATGAAGAAAATACTGAAGAGGTTAATGCTATGATGAATCAATATTTTGGTCCCCTAAAGAATCAATATAATTATAATACTGATTATCCTAGAAGACTGAGTCCAAGTCTTAGTTACGGTCATCAAAATCAAAATGATAACACTTACAGATTAAGAGCTCATATACAATCTGTATCTAATTAGCAGCCTCAACAAAATGCTCAACCTATGAATCCAAATTTAGAGCAAATCCTACACAACTTTATGAGTAAAAAGTCATCAAAACTTTACAAAGATTTCTCAAAATCAGATTAAAATTGATCCTGCTATTAATGAAATGAGAAATCAGCTAAGTCGAATGAATTTACAAATAAATAAATTAAATACTCAATAAAGTAGTCAAGCTAAAGCACCTACTTAAATCAATGTTGCTCCTACTAATCAAGGACAAATTAATGCTATATTAAGTGATAAGAAGGACACAACTATAACTGGGAGGACATTTAAATAGAGTAATAAAAAAATTTTCATAAGACTATTGAAAAAGAAGAAGAAGAAATGATGGCTAATATTATTCCTATTAGAGAGAGGATACCTGAACAATTGAAATATACATATTTTCTTAGAAGGCTATACCCATGTATTTAGCCAGAGTTAAAGCATATAATTTTTTTACAAAAATCTGAATTAATTGATAAGGACACAAATGATAGATTTCTTATAATTTGAATGAAGATATGTGTTCATATTCTACTATTCCACAATAATTAGCTGATGTTGGGAATGAAGAAAACAATGAAGACATTCTTGAATCATTTAGAAAAATAGAAATCAATAAACCATTGATGAAATTTTCTAATTATGATGAAGTTTTGGAAGAATTCTCTGAATCAAAGGATAAACTTTGAAAAGAATCTAAAGAAAACTTAGGACAAAAAGTATCTGCTTTAATTAAAAAGAAAATAACTGAGAAATATTCTGACCCAGGAATGTTTGGAACTCATATCGTAATATGGACTTCTTTAATAAATCTTGCTATGTGTGATCTTGGAGTATCAATAAACGTTAAATCACTTAAACTATACGAGTCATTAAGTAGATTCATAGACCAATACGCCTATTAATCTTACCTTAGCAGACAACACCATTATTAAACCCCATGATTTTAGAAGATGCCTTAGTTAAAGTAAATGACATATTATTTCCCAGTGACTTCTATGTCATGGAAATAGGAGACTCAATATCATCTAAGTCTCCACTTATACTTTTAGGAAAATTATTCCTTTAAACAGCTAAAACAAAGTTAGACATCTTTGAAAGAATAATTTCTATGGGATTCGACAATAAAGTTGTTACTTTCCATTTCAATGATGAAGATATTTATGGAAATCCTGATGAATTTGATAATGAACTAACTAATGATAATGATTCCTTAGAATTAAAATTATCATGAAGTTGAAGTATATGTTGTTAATGTAGTAACAATGGAAGATGAAAATGTTATGACCAATAATTTGCAAGTTGAAGATACTTCAAATTAATAGACAATAACCCGAGAATGGAGGGTTAAACAAGCGAACAATGTTAAAACAATAACATGGAGGAATTTAAGTCTACGAAGAATTAGAAGAAGAAAAAGAAGAATAAAAAGAAGATTCTAACAATCGTTAATCTCGATGATCCAGGATATATATATATATATATATATATATACATACATAAACATAAAGGTCAAACGAGCTTCATAATTTAAAGATTTTCATGATACGGGTTCTAGAGAAAATTACGTGTTAATTCATTTTTTTTCTTCATACTCAACAGGAATTGGATGTACTTGCTTCAGAAAAAGTTACTCTATCAAATGGTTATTCAGTAAAACCAATAGATGTGGTTACTAATGTACCAATTCAAATTGACAAATACATTATTCCCACCGGCTTTTCGCTTACGCCTCATTTCATTAATGAAGATCCTCCATTAATCTTAGGACGACTCTTCTTAGCCACTTCGCAAGTTGTTATGGATACTCTAAATAAGACAATCACTTTTTGAGTTCATGACCGAGAAATCACTTTCTGGAATGGCATAAGAGTGAAAAATCCCGCACTTAAGTTCATAGAACTAGTTTAAAACTATGTTGTTCAGTCGAGCCAACGACAGTAAACAAAGGCGCTTTATGGGAGGCAGCCCATACTCTATCTTAATTTTTATTTTTAGTACTAGGATTAGTTAGTTGTTTATATTCTGTTATCTTTTGACTCTTATAATGAGGATATTTCAAGAACTTAATTTTGAAATAGTTTCATATAAGGGGTTAATCGAGCCAATTTTTTTTTCGTATTGTATTAATTTATGAATTAATTTTATGTTAATTAGCTATTTATGGTAATGAAATATATTATTTAATACATATAATAGTTAAATTAGGAAAATTTTTATAATTCTACTTTTTATGATATATGTGGTAATTAAATGGGAAAGTTAATTTAATTGAAAAAAACATCCAAATTAGGCTGACGATTTCTCAGCGAATCCAATTTGTACTAGAAATCGTTGTGAACATCAATAAGTGGGTGCATAATTTTCAATGTAATCTTTAATTCGACAATTTCTCACCGATTTAACATTATAACCAAAAATCATTGAACAAATAGTTGAGCCACTGAAGCTCATTTTTCAGTGATTTCAGCAGCGATTCCTCAGCGAATCCACTTAAAACCTGATTCACTTAGAACAAATTTAAGTTTTTTAAAATAAAAAACCTCAAATCGCCACATTTAAACCCTTCACACTCATAAACCATTGTGAATTCTCAATCAAGAGACTAATTTTTAACTAGATTCAACTTTCCAAAGCTTAATTTTAGTGTATTTAAGTAATTCCTTCCTCAATCCTCACATATTCATCCCTTAAATTTAGTGAGTCTTGAGAGTGTAGAGCCACCTAGAGATTGAGCCAGGGAGTTTTGATTGGAGCTTGGAGGAGTGTCATAGAGAAGAGTTTTGAGTTCCATACTTGAATGAATGATTTCAAGAAGGTAATCAACGAAAACCTAATCTATTATGATTGAAGCTTTGATTTTCATTAATTTTGGATTGATTATTAGGTTATGAGCTCGATTTCAAGATTTTTACTCTAAAATAGTTTCGATATCGAATGATTTCTATTATAATACTAGCATAGGAGTTATGTGATGATTTGTTCATTACTATTGAATTTTTGAACACCGTTTTATTTATGGTGAGTGGATCAAATTTTTACGCAAGCCAATTGAGATCAAGTTTTAAACGAGTTTAAGGGTTTTTGTGAATATTTATCAATTGATTTGAATTACATATAAAGTTAGTTGTTTCCCAATGATATTTTATCAATAACTTTCATGTAAATTTCAAACTCTTAATTTATAAATGAATTTTTCGATGAGTTTTTTCTTCTTGATAAATAATTTGAATTTTATCAAACGTTTTTCTGATAAATTTGGTTTTAAGTGGTTTTATGGTTCATTCTTTTACTTATACTATTCCAAATGGATGAAGGTGGAAAGGGTAGAGGTTTAAGGGAGGAGAAAAGGAAGGGAAAGTTAGTAGAGAAGCCAAAAACTAAATAATTTTTTTTTCAAATCAAGCCCACATCAATATATTTCACCACACCTATGACTAGACCATAAAGAGAACCTATTCCACCTTATTCATTTGGTTTCAATGCCGAGGATGATTATGTGGAAGAGAGGACATAATGTAAGTTGATCAATAGATACTGACGAGGGAGAAAAACTACGAACTAGGGAAATAGAGTTTTTTCAATGAGAAGGCCTATGAAAAATTTAGGAATGATATAATTAAGGATAGGAAGCCGATTTTGGAAATGGAATTTAATGTGAAGAACGAATTGAGGTATAATCTTCAGATCCTAGATATGTTTGAGGCCTGGAACTGGTGATTATTGACTAAGGACTACAACTGGCTAGACCTAGAGGATGTTACTAGTGAACATGGTTATGATGCCCTGGTAAAAGAGTTTACACCAACGCACATGGAAGTGAGAGAAAGATCGGGTCCCAAGTTTAAGGGAGGACTTGAATTATTCTGTTGCAAGAATATACCAATAATTCGGATTACCGAATTTCCATACAAAATAAAACCACAGTACCATAAACCCGAATATGACATTAAACACCTTTGCCCTTTCGAGAGGTGAGGTTTAGAGGAAATCCATGGAGATGGATTTATTATTGATATAGAGTGGTACCCCAAACACATTACCTCCAAATCTTTTAGGAAGAACGATGGACTTCCTTTCCCTTTGATGATTACAACCTTTTGTAAGGAGGACCAAGCGAACGTGGCAGGGCTTGCCATGGATGTTTTACTAAAGAAGACCATCACTAATGAGGTTATAGAGAGATATGGATGAGTAAATGGTTATGAAGACACAACGGATGAGAAAGAAATGGTTGATATAACTAAAAGAGATACTAAGAAGAGAATGAAAATTAAAGTTGGCACGAGGCAGATTTTGAAGGAGATATCGGAAGCTAGAAATGATCCGAATCTGAAACAACCTGCTAAGGATTACGATGGCATATATATGGAAGAGTTGGAGTTGGTTTTCATGGGTGCAATTTTGCACAATTATATGACCACTATCTGAAATCAAGAATTGGTGTTTGAAAACAGAAAGCCTTAGCAATAAGCATCCACATAATGGAACATATGATGTCTAGGAGAAACAGACGTCGAGGAAGACCAGAGGTCCTTGTACCTTCTACATAAATAAGATTACCACTTAGCAGTTATCTTGATGTTCAGACATTGCTAGGTCAAGAATACCACATCTAAGACCCCACTATGAGTTACTAGTCCCAGAAGATTGATCCAATAGAGGATGATGATGATGATGCGACTTCCAAACGGTGACATTGATATCTTTATTCTATTTATTTTCTAGCAATGTGATGAAGTTGTGTAATCGAGATAGAATTTGTCCCTCTCATATAAAGAGAGATATCTAGTGGATCCCTCGATGTGTTAGACTGTTAAAAGGCCTAGTCTAAGTGAATTGATATTGATCAATGTCACTTGGATGTTTTCAGTCTACCTAGAGATCGAGACTAGTACGATTGAACATGTTGGATGACAATTCCATGCCTTATGTTTGATCAAAAGGATATCGTGCGACAAAAGGATGTTATATACATTATTAATTAGGTTGTATCGATTTGATATTCGTACAACTTGGGTAGTCATAATGTCTTGCTGGAGGCCGCTTATGACGTGTATACCAAAATGTGTTTTGGTACACTGCCAACGTTGTATGAGCCTATTGGGTCGCACACTAAGAATGGTTTTGCGAGATTTTAAGATGGTTCAGAAAAATGAATTTTATATGATAAAATTCATGACGGAAACGTCCTTGTGGTGTATTACACTTATACTTCTTTAAGTAGGGGTATATGTGTAATTTAGTTAACCGTCTATATACAAAGGTTGTATAAATAGACGCTTTAAGTTAGAATACAAAGAAAAAAGATCAAAAAGCCGAAACTCTATTTTCGTTTTAGAAACGACTTAGGGTTTTTGGTATGCTCTGGATCGTTTTGGAGAGAAACAAAAAGATTTGGTATTCTCTCGAAGCTAGCACTTCGAATCTCGACCGCCGTTCGTGTGTGGACTACTAGTAGAGGGCGTTCGTCGTTGGCAGCGCCTTAGAGATCGATCAACCTTCAAAAAGGTATATTGCGACTAAGGTATGATTAATTTTTTCATGGTTTAAACGTTTTTAATGGAATTAGATTCGGATCCTGTTGGGGTTTTTGTCAAAATTGTTTTGTAATCTCCGCTGCGTACGAACCCCTAAACCCAACAATGTTATACCTAGGGTTGATGACGCTTTGATTTGAGCCTCAACTCTCCTTAATCTTCCTAAAATGTTTAACTAAAACCCTCCTCAATTCCTATAATTTCTTCTTCTATAACTTCCTTAGCTTTCAAGTTATGGAAATGAAATGAATTGCATGGGTTGATCTATCCAATCTTATGTATAAATATAAGGTTAATTAATAATCATTGATCTTTATGTATACACGTATATCGAGACTAATCTAATGGCCTATATTTTTACATAATTCCTCTAACTCTTTTCTAATTCTACCTAACTAACTTCAATCTATACTCTATTGGTTTATTGATGTGTCCTTACGTATCGCGAAAAACATCCTATGGCTATTGTTTTATCTTGCTAACTTAGGTTACATTTAATATAAAATCAACTATAGCCACATTAATTCTACTATTTAAGCTACACTAAGCTTAAATCAACTTACCACATCACTCTCTACCCTGGTTCAATGTCGTCCCACATCGGGATGTGCTTTCCCACTTATGTTTCGACACCTCTACATAAGTAGGAGTGACTTAGTAGTCTACACATATACAATAAGCTAGGCATACACCATAAAAATCTAATATATACCTCGACCATATCGTCCAGTCAGTGCATGTATCATAGTGCGAGTCCCACATTACGGGTCGGTATTCCTGATTACGGATAATAAACGAGATAAGAAATTTAGGTCGTGAGAAATCTTCCCAACTAATGAAAATTTCACCCTCGAAACTAAAATCTAGGTTAAGATTAATACCTGACTCGGAGAGCCACGAAAACCTGTCCACGAATAGTCTTCCCACTCCCAAGTGAGTTCCATTTCGTCATGGAACTGTCATTTGACGAGAACCTTTGGGACAAACTTGTTCCTCTACAGCTGTACCATCTAATCCTGGATCTAAATAGGTTGCTCCTTATAAGTAATATCATCACTCAAGTATATCCGACTCAAATCCATAGTCGGTCCAGCACCTGCACTCAACCCGGCTAATCGAAGCATCGAAATACGAAGGACTGGATGAATCCCTGCATCTATAGAGGCCACTCAAGCTCATACGCGACTTTACCCTAAATCTCTGAAGACCTTTCTGAGGGGAAACCTTTAAAAAGATATAGGCTCTCTTGGTGTACGTGAGATCACTGTGATACTTAGCTGCATACTTCTTTTGCCTCTCATGTGCATCCTTGAGTCTCTAACAGATCTGTTTAACCTTCTCCATGTGGTAAATAACAATGTCAGGACCCACAATCTCTCAGTCCTCTAACTCAACTTAACACAACGACGAACGACACTGGCTGCCATACAAAGCCTTAAAAGGCATCATTTCAATTTTGGCCTGTTAATTGTTGTTGTAAGCAAACTCACATAATGGCAGGTAATCCTCTCATGATTAACCAAACTTCAAAATATAAACCCATAACATATCCTCGAGGACTTGAATCAATCTCTTAGTCTGTTCATCAGTACAAGGATGAAAAGTCGTGCTGAAATGTAGGCGCGTACCATACTGCTCCTATATACCTTGCCATATTTTAGGACTATACATAACATCTTTGTCAGACATTATAGTCAATGGTACTCCGTGCAGCCTGATAATCTCTCTTTCGAACAATATACTCAGCTGATCAAATGTATAATACTCGACTACTGGTAGGAAATGAGCAGACTTTATTAGTTTATTAACGATCACCTAGATAAAATCAAGTCTTTCGGCGGTCTTCGGCAATCACCTCACAAAATCAATAAAGATGTCTTCCCACTTCCAACGTGGGATGGGAAGAAGCTGTAGCAACCTTCTAGTTTTGTGATGCTCAGCTTGCACCTGATGATAGTGAACCCATACCTAAGAGGGGTGAATTAGGTGTATCGAAAAGTTATCACCTTTTTAAAACAATTCAATAATAAAGATGTTATATGCTCACTTAAATGCAAGTATGAATGCAATGCAAGATGAAAGGGATATAAGAGATGGAAAGAAACACACAATTTATAGTAGTTTCACCTAATGATCTACATCCACTACCGAACCTCCCTAGTTTGGATTCTCAAACCCTAACTTATATTGCCAATAAGTATTACAACCTAAGCTTATAAGCCTAGAATGCCTAATCACAAATTAGGACTTCCACCTAGCCGCAACTAGGGCTCAACTAGGTCTTCCCTTCGACTTAGATCCCACTAAATCTTACAATTAGCCATTTACAAAGAACAAGTGAAAATAATCAAATTCACTTTACAAAGTAAAGCAACACAAAATTCAAATACAAGAAGCCTACGAGAGCCTAACCACTCTAATGCATGCAAGTGTAACAAATGAGAAATGCAAGTATATCACTGATTTTGTGCAAATCTCAAATATGAAACCGTTTCAAATGAACCAATTATAACAAATCCAGTTCCAAATCCAAAGAATAAGAAGTTTGATAAAAATCAAGTTTAAGTGCAAACTCTTGTCCGAACCAGTCCTAGGGTTTAGTAAATCAAGTTTAAGTGTAAAATCCAAGACAAATGTGTTCAAGAACACAACAAATGATTTCCACAAGTCAAGCACACAAAATATAAAATTTAAGCACAAGAAAAGCTAGGAAATTGGACTTTCTTATAACTCCGAGAGAGTGATTTGAAAATCAGTTCTAGAGTGGATGTTGTAAGCTTTAGAACGCCTCAATAACGCTGGTTTCAAGAGTGATTTTGTTGCCTCAAAAGATTACAAGTGATAACACACAAAAATCTAAGCTTCTTCTTTGTAAACAATGAACACAATAGGGTTTTCTTACTTGACAAGACAATAGAATGTTCTAGGTGGTTTGAGAATATTTTACATTGCTTTATAATAGTTTTTGACCGTTCTAAAGATCTAAGGGCTCATATTTGATCATCCATTCAAATTAAAGTGTGATTTTCAACTTTATAAAAAAGTTGTCAGAAAGGCATGTAGTGTGCTGAAATTGGGACCTAGCGTGCTAATCTTCTAAGCTAGAGCACTAATGTTCAACATTAGCCCGCTAAATCCGTAATTAGCATGCTAACATTACTATTAACGCGCTAATTGTCAGGGGCCCTAAAATAAATATTTTTCGCCCAAGAGTTAGCAACTCCTTATCGCATCCGAGACCCTACCAAACCTCTTGTAACATGTTATACATGCTTGTTAAGGGTCATAGAACCTAATTAGGTGGTCTGGATGTTTTCATAAATCACGAAAATGGAAAACCTTAGTGTCATGACTTACATAAAGGCTTTTCTACAAATATACAGTTTTTCTTTTCAAAAACCT
Source organism: Stephania yunnanensis (assembly GCA_039657365.1). Lineage (NCBI taxonomy): Eukaryota > Viridiplantae > Streptophyta > Magnoliopsida > Ranunculales > Menispermaceae > Stephania > Stephania yunnanensis. Next base: position 24,841,885 of record CM077580.1, read on the forward strand.
TCCGAAACAAGTTTTTCATTTCCGAAAACTTCCACAATGATTTTTAATATACAATGTGAATATAAAAACATGGTTTCACATAGTTTGAACATATAAAATCGATTCAATTGGTTAGTTTCATTTGAAACCCCAAGTGATCACTTGAAATTTGAAAAGCGATTATAAAAACATGATATGCGTAAACTAATGCATTAGGCTTGCGTAAATGAACTTGTATACCTTACATCAATGTTACAACATGTAATACGATCTTTTGTTTTCGTTTCTTCGTATGTATCGAATCTTGAACTTGTATGGCTTGTGTTGGGTTTTGGGGTTTATATGAAGCGGAGATTACAAAATAATTTTGACAAAAACCCCAACAGGATCGGAATCTAATTCCATTAAAACGTTTAGACCAAGAAAACTTAATCATACCTCGATCGCAAAATACCTTTATGAAGGTTGATCGATCTCTAAGGTGCTGCCAACGACGAACGCCCTCTACCAGCAGTCCACATACGAACGACGACCGAGACTCGAAGTGCTAGCTTCAAGAGAATACCAAACCTTTTTGTTTCTCTCCAAAACGATCCGGAGCGTACCAGAAAACCCTAAGTCGTTTCTAAAACGAAAATAGAGTTTCGGCCCTTAATCTTTCGTCCTTGTGTTCTAACTTAAAACGTCTATTTATACAACCCTTGTACATAAACGGTTAAGTAAATTACACATATACCCCTGATTAAAGAAGTATAAGTGTAATATACCGCAAGGACGTTTCAGTCATGAATTTTGTCATATAAAATTCATTTTTCTAAACCATCTTAAAATCGCGCAAAACCAATCTTAGTGTACGACCCAATAGGCTCATACATCATTGGTAGCGAACCAAAACACATCTTGGTATACAAGTCATAAGCGTCCTCTAGTAAGACATTATGACTACCCAAGTCGTATGGATATCAAATCGATACAACCTAATCAATAGTGTATATAACATCCTTTAGTCACACGATCTCCTTTTGATCAAACATAAGGCATGGAATTGTCATCCAACATGTTCAATCGTTCTAGTCTCGATCTCTAGGTAGACTGAAAACATCAAAGTGACATTGATCAATATCAATTCACATAGACTAGGCCTTTTAACAGTCTAACACATCGAGGGATCCACTAGATATCTCTCTTTATATGAGAGGGACAAATTCTATCTCGATTACATAACTTCATCACATTGCTCACACAGTAACCAATCACAACCTTTATAATTGTCCGGTTAAAGACAACGTTTGATAGTATCAAATCACTATGTTCCTGATGTTGAAGTCTCTGGTAATCTCAAGTCAGAGGACTGAAAAATATACCTATTATGAGAAACAACTATGACCTAATCCATGTGATGTTCTCATAGCGGGTCGGTCCAGTACTTTATTCCCTAACAAGTACTCGTGATCTTGATTCATATCCCTATACGTATAATCATCATATGATCATCAATCAAGACTCACACTAGTCTTAATTCATTATAGTTCCCAGTATAATGATCGACTAGAGACATTTAGGATATTTCTGTAAATACCCATAGATCTTATTATAATGTAAACATGCAAATTAATTATAATAAACGGCAAATGAAATCCTCCATTTTATTAACTAAAAGTATTCATAAAGACAGTTAATGGATTGACCTAGGGCACATGCCCCAACAGCTTGAACACTTGAGATGTGATATTCTACAAACTTTGACTAACTGAAACACACTTGATAAATTTTTACTATACTTTAATTTTGTTTGATTCCATCAAAATCCTAGTGAAGTAAAAGTGACTAACCACTTGAGTCCAATAATCTCCCCGTTTTTTATGATAACAAATAATGTGAACTTGACAATCAATAATAGAATTCACGTGTATTCATATCTATAGTGCATTCTCAAACAATCTCAAGTTCAATGCATACATTTATCCCCCTTTTGATAACATTAAAAAGTGAGGCCAAGCTCTACCTCACAACAAGAATAACTAAAATATGCCAAGAATATAACAACATAGTGGGTGGAAGACTAACATAGATGAGCCTAGTGCTCCCCCTAACTTGACAAAGAAAGTAATGTAATTTACCTAAGGATCGTGGGAGAGTCGTTGGAGAGGATGAAGACTCCAAGAGGAGAGGAGTGGTGTGTGAAAAATAAGAATTTAGGGTAAAAAATAGTTATATACTGGTCCTGACCGAATGACATTAGTATGCTAATGATGCGGATAAGTGATTTGGGCCGTGAACGATTAGCACATTAGGTCCTTGAATTAGCGTGCTAATCGAAGACAATTAGTATGCTAATTAGCGTACCTAGCGCACTAATTGCTCTTTGGAATTTGAAATTAAATTTTTTTGATAGGCAACTTCGATTCACCTCATACTTCATGAACACTTCACTAACAAGATATAAAAAGGATTGGAACAACTAAAATATATGTAGAAGGTCCGATTCATGAAACATGCCTAATTCACGTCAAATCTTAGAAAATTAGTCTCTAGGCAATAGCTTGGTGAAGATATCAGCTAGTGGTCCTCCGTGGGCACGTGGATTAGTCTAACATCGCCCTTTTAGACGTGATTGCGAATGAAATGGTGCCTAATCTCAATGTGCTTGGTGCGGGAGCGTAACACTAGGTTTTTCGATATGTTGATTGCACTTGTGTTATCACAATAAATCTTAGCATAACTAACTTGGATTTGGTAATCCTCAAGTTGATGTTTCCTGTACAAGACTTGAGCACGACAACTTCCAGCAGTCACATACTCAGCTTCGGTCGTTGACAAAGCAACAAAATTTTGCTTTTTCCTAGCAAATAATAAAACTCGAAAGTGCTTTTCCTATCCATTAGACTCCCCACATAGTCAGAATCAACAAAGCTTCAGAGTTTGAAACTCTTGGCTTTGTTGAACCACAATCCCAAATCTTGTGTTCAATTAAGATAATGAAATACACGCTTGACACATTTTAAGTAAGATTCCTTAGGTTCGAATTGGAATCTAGCACATAAATACACACTAAACATAATATTGGGTCTACTAGCGATCAAGTATAGGAAACTACCAATCATGCCATGGTAAAGTTCATGATTTATTGATTTTCCTAGTTGGTCTTTGTCCATTTTGACGGTGGAACTACTAGAAGTGTCACATGCTGTCAAATTTTCAAATTCGAGTTTCTTTAGCATGTCCCTCACATACTTCGTTTGGTTTATGAAAATGCCATGTTTGGATTGCTTAATTTGCAAGCCTGGGAAGTATGTTAGTTCACCCATCATGCTCATTTCAAATTCATTAGTAATCTATGATGAGAATTCATCATATAACCGTGTATTGGATGATGCAAAGATAATATCATCAACGTAAATTTGAACAAGTAGCATGTCACGCTTTTTAATCAAAATGAACAAAATAGGATCTAGCGTTCCTTTCTTGAACCCTTTGTCAAGTAGAAATGCAATAAGTCGGTCATACAAAGCTCTAGGAGCTTGTCTTAATTCATACAAGGCCATTTGAAGACGATAGACATAACTTAAAAGATCATGGTCTTCAAACTCCGATAGTTGTTCTACATATACCTCTTCGCTAATGAAGTCATTTAAAAATGCACTTTTAACGTCTATTTGGTATAGTAGAAACCCATTGTAGTAAGCATAAGCAAGCGACATCGAAATTGCTTCTTGTCTTGCTACTGGTGCAAAGGCTTCCTATGGTCAATTCCTTCCTCTTGATTATAGCCTTGTGCAACCAACCTAGCCTTATTCCTTACAATCTCACCCTTTCATTCTTTTTGTTTCTAAAAACCTATTTGGTGCCTATGATAGTATGGTCTTTAGGTCTAGGTACTAGTGTTCATACCTTGTTCCTAACAAAATCACCTAGTTCCTCTTGCATAGCCGTGATCTAAAACTCATCACATAAGGCATCATTTATCTTGGTGGGGTCGATTTGTGATATAAAAGCTATGTGTCCATCATCTTGGTGCAATGATGTCCTAGTGGTTATTTTTTTGTTTGGATCACCTATAATTTGTTGGGAGGGATGAACTATAAAAAGTCTCAAGTTCTTAGGCGCACTAGGTTTAGGTCCCACTTTCACCTCAACCTCATAACTATTGGATGTTTGGCCTAGGGTGATATCATCATCATCATCAATTCTCAATTTTTCCAAAGTATGCATCATTTTCACCTTGGGATCTATTTCATCAAATTTGACATAAATAGACTCCTCTATGGTTTTGGTTGATCTACTGAGCCCCGTATATATTTTGTTATTCATGGAGTAGCCTAGAAAAGTGCACACATTTAAGTTTGGGTAAGATTTGTCCAAATAATCCTTATCATTTAGAACATAGCAAATGCAACCTAACACCTTGAAGCTACTTAAGTTGGACTTTCGGCCTTTCCATAGTTCATAAAGAGCCTTTTTCACTTGCTTTCAGACATTTACCCTATTAAGAACATAGCACGCCGTGTTAATGGCTTCGGCGTAAAAGTGCTTAGTTATGTTGTACTCATTTAGTAAGGTCTTACACATCTCTTGGAGGGGCCTATTCTTTCTTTCTACAACTCCGTTTTGTTGTGGTGTCCTAGGAGAAGATAGTTGGTGTGTACATCCTTGTTTAGCACAAAAACCCTCTAAGTTCCTATTGACAAACTTACCACTCCGATCACTCCTAATGATGGTAATTTTATACCCCTTCTCATTCTCAACCAAAGCACAAAATTTCACAAACACATTAATCATTTCATGCTTATGAGCTAAAAAATAAACCCATGTATACCTAGTAAAATCATCAACAATGACAAAGCAATATGATTTATGCCCTAGACTTTGTTTTTGGGTGGGTCTGAAAAATTTATATGGATAAGTTCCAATGCTCTAGTCACATCACTTGTTACTTTCGTCTTAAATGACGATTTCACTTGCTTACCAAGGATACAAGCTTTACATTCCTTGTCTTTCATATAAGTGCATTTAGGTAGACCTTTGACAAGGACAATTTGGGCAAATTTTCCATGCTAGAATGTCCTAGTTTATGGTGCCACAACCATGTATCACATTCACTTTGAGCACTCAAACATGAAACATTTTGCATATGCATTTCATCAAAGTTAATGACATAAACATTCTTATCTCTATATGCAACAAATATAGTTTCATGCTTCTCATTCCTAACAATGCATTTTGATGATTCAAACATGACATGAATCTGTTGTCACACAATTGACTAATGCTAAACAAGTTATGTTTCAAACCGTTAACAAGATAAACATTAGAAATTGAAAGCAATCTATTTTCTTCAAATCTTAGTACTCCCACTCAATGCTCCCAATCTAGCTCGGTCCTTTAGCTCAAATTAAAGGACCATTAGCTCTCTACACAAGGCATAAAAAATGTACTCTCCATGGTTTTGCGCCGATTGGATAGCATACTTCTTGGCATCCCATTCCTTAGGGAAGCCTCTAAGGAATTTGTACACCAAAATATTTTGATCATAGTTGTTTCCAAGATTCTTGATCTCATTCAAGAGCTTAGTGAACCAAGTGATAGCGGTGGCTATGTCTTCATCGGAGCCAACTCATAAAGTTTGATAGTGCTACTCAAAGATTTTAAACTTTCTCTTCTTCATTTGAAATGTACCTTCATCCCCAAGCTTCTCCCATACTTCCTTGGCTGTATGATAAGAACTAACTCAATTGAATTCATTCTAACTTAACATGAAAAACAAACGATTCATGGCTTGATCATTTGAGAGCTCAATCTTGGTTTCTTCGGCAGTGTATTCTCTCAGGGGCTTGTCTGGTGGATTGTACTCATTCTAAATTGAGTCCCACAAAAGCCTACTTTACGCCCTAATGTAGAACCTCATCCTTACTTTTCAATGAACATAGTTGGTTCCATCAAAATACGGAGGCCTACTCGAGGAGTTTCCTTCCCTAAGGTGAGTTGAATCTAAAGTTTGCATCCTTGCATAAAAACACTCAAAGATACGTTAGTAACACTTTGAGTAATAACCTTCTTTGATACCAATTGAAACCACACCCAAATGGGGTGAATTGGGTGTATTGAAAAGTTATCACCTTTTTAAAATAATTCAACAATAAAGATGTTATATGCTCACTCAAATGCAAGTATGAATGCAACGCAAGATGAAAGGGATAGAAGAGATGGAAAGAGACACACGATTTATAGTGGTTCGATCCAATGATCTATATCCACTACCTAACCTCCCTGGTTTGGATTTTCAAACCCCTACTCATAGTGCCAATAAGTGTTAAAATCTAAGCTTATAAGCCTAGAATGCCTAATCACAAATTAGGACTTCTACCTAGCTGCAATTAGGGTTCATGCCTAGCCTCAACTAGGTCTTCCTTTTGACTTAGATCCCACTAAATCTTACAATTAGCCACTTACAAAGAATAGATGAAAATAATCAAATTCACTTTACAAAGTAAAGCGACACCAAATTCAAATACAAGCAAGCCTCCTAAAGCCTAACCACTTTCATGCATGCAAGTATGAGAACAAATAAGAAATAAAAGTATATAACCGATTTCGTGCAAATCTCAAACATGAAACCATTTCAAACGAACCGATTAAAACAAATCTGGTTTAAAATCCAAAGAACAAAAAGTTTGATAAAAATCAAGTTTAAGTGCAAAATTTTGTCCAAACCAGTCCTAGGGTTTAATAAATCAAGTTTAAGTGTAAAACGCAAGACAAATGTGTTCAAGAACACAACAAATGATTTCCATAATTCAAACACACAGAAAAATATGAAATTTAAGTACAAGAAAAGTTAGGAAATCGGACTTTCTTATAACGTCGAGAGAGTGATTTGAAAATCTGTTATAGAGTGGATGTTGTAAGCTTTAAAACGCATCAATAACGTTGGTCTCAAGAGTTATTTAGTTGCCTCAAAAGACTACAAGTGATAGCACACAAAAATCCAAGCTTCTTCTTTGTAAACAATGAGCACAATAAGATTTTCTTGCTTGATAAGACAATAAAATGTTCAAGGTGGTTTGAGAATATTCTACATTACTTTTGAAGAGCTTTTGACCATTCTAGAGATCCAAGGGCTCGGATTTGATCATCTATTCAAATTAAAGTGTGATTTTCAGCTTTATAAAAAAATTGTCAAAAATGCAATTAGCGTGCTAATATTGGGACCTAGCGCGCTAATCCTCTAAGCTAGCATGCTAATTCCGAAAATTAACGCGCTAACTCTGCAATTAGCGCGCTAACTCTGCAATTAGCATGCTAATATCACTATTAGCGAGCTAACAGTTAGGGGCCTCAAAATAAATATTTTTGGCCCTAGAGTTAGCAACCCTTTATCGCATCCGAGACACTACCAAAATTCTTATAACATGTTATACATGTTTGTTAGGGGTCATAGAACTTGTTTAGGTGGTCTGGATGTTTTCACGAATCCCAGAAATGGAAAATCGCGATTTCATGACTTACATAGGGGCTTTCTACAAATACACCGTTTCTCTTTTAAAAACCCTTTCAAAACATGTTTTTCATTTCTTATAACTTCCACAATTGTCTTTAATGTACGATATGAATATAAAAACATGGTTTCACATAGTTTGAACTTATAAGACCGATTCAAGTGGTGAGTTTCATTTAAGACTTTAAATGATCACTTGAAATTTGAAAAACATGATATGCGTAAACTAATGCATTAGGCTTGCGTAAATGAACCTTTGTACCTTACATCAATGTAACAACATGTAATAATATATTTCATCATCGTTTCCTCGTATGGATCGAATATTGAAATTGTATGGCTTGAACACTTGAGATGTGATATTCTATAAATTTTGACTAACTGAAACACACTTGATAAACTTGTTAGTATACTTTCATTTTGCTTCTTTCCATCAAAACCCTAAGTGGAGTAAAAGTGACTAACCACTTAGTCTAACAGATAGATCCTATAATTCCTAATGAACTCAAACATATCTGACTTCATCCCAGACCACCAAAAATGTCTCCTCATGTCCTGGTAGATCTTGGTCCTACCTAGATGAAAAATGGATTGGGAACGGTGTGAATCCTAAAGAACCTCATCTCTATGGTCTTGCACTTCAGGTATCCATAATCCGCCCCTGTATCTCAAACATGAATATGAAGTCTCAACCCTGTCTGTGCACTCTTTACTTTATGCTAACTCACTGTATCTCAAAATAATCTGTCAGTCCTCTGACCTTCTAATATTCTCTGTGTAGATACAGTTTGTAATCATATCTGAGCTTAAATCATCTTCTGAGTATTGGTAAGAACCTCTACCTAACTTACTATCACCGTTACCTCGAGTAAACCATACTCGAGCGTCGTATGACATTTGATTACCTTGACATCACTAGTTGGTCTCCTATTCGGTGCATGAGCAACTATGTTGCCTTTTCTTGGATGTTATTCCAGAGAAAAGTTGTAGCCCTTCAGAAACTCCAACTATTTGCACTATCTATCCTCCTTTCTGCCCAACCTATATGTTTTATGAAAGAGGGCCTAATCATACATCTTAAGAGATCTGGCTTTGGTGCTCACAATTGATCGTGCAATATCCAGTCTTAACTTATCGTCGAAGTAGAAAACATCATCAACATGACTTTAACCAAATTCTTGACAAACTGTCTGACGTAGCCATATTTGTCTTTGTAGCTTATCACTATCTCTCCCTTAGGCTATATCAGTGCCATGAAATTCTTTTTCATTCTCTTCATCATAGAAGCTAGAAGTTTTTGCTTAAAAAACCTTTTCTTGAAATCATCCCATATGGTAAAACGCATCTATTCACCACTGTAATCCTCTACCAGACATCTGCATCCTTCTTTAGGGTGTAGTAAAAGAGAATGGGCTGTAGTCTGTCTTTCATGCCCAACAATAGATGTAACTTCTCCTATGAGAGAATCTGCCACTTGATCTTCTCATAGTCTTGTTCTTCGGTAAAGAAAACTAGCCTAAGCTCGATGAACTCCTTCACCAACTTGGTGTCCCTCGATAGTCCTGTAGTCTTAGAAGACGTAGGTGCAGGAGTAGGAATGTCCAAAGCTATAATTGTCTCATGTACAATCACTATCTGGTAGACATGGTGTTGTGGGGTCGCTGGCTGTGGCATTAGTGGTATGGATGCTCGAGGCCCTGGAGTAGTAGTGCCGAGTGCAGTCTCAGTCCCAGCGATCTGAGGTGTTACCGTAGTAATAGTATGGGTAGCAGGGAGGGCCGGTGTGATAGACGCCATATGCTCCCTCATGAAGGTGATGAAGTCAGTTAACTACTGCTCTGAGTCGCTACATGGCTAGACAACCTTTGATTATCGTCCGCTGAGGTAGTAGGAGGCTAATGACCATTGATGTCTCTACCATCGATGTCTCTTGGTAGATAACAAATGTGAATCAACTACTAAGTGGCGTAACTAATATTTATGTACATATAAAATTTAAAATTTAAATAAAATATCCCCAACTCACTCTACCTCACTTCCCAACTAATAGTTTCTAGGCAAGGATCATCTGGTTTTCACCTCTAAGATTTGCGTTTTATTCAAGTTTGTGCCTTATTGAGAACATTGGCTCTGATACTAACTGTGCGAACCATTCCCTAATCTAGGGCACCGCCTAACCTAATCCCGTAATTAAGCCTAGATCTGAGCCACATATGACTTAACTATGTATTAGTTAGCCTTTTTATCCTAATCTCCTCGATATATGCATTCAGGATAAGTAATACAAAAGTCAACATATTACTAGATCTCAACATAATTAACAACTTTTTAAGAGTTATAAAGTCTAGAAAAAGTCTTAGCAAATCATGCAAAAGCAATATATTAAATCATAAGTATGGAAACCAGGAAACAACGTTCACATGTATACATATAATAAAGTAGCGAACACAAACGGTGTGATGATCATCATAAGTCTGGGAACTAAACACTAGATCAAATATACGACCCCAAAATATATCAAAAGATGTAACTGTATAATACACAAAATATCAAAACCTACAAAATGTCGATGCAGAAGTATACCGCTGGCTCAGAGGTAGTTGTCGATCTTCTCTTTGTTCGGCCTGCTTGTCGACGGCTTTATCCACCACTTAAAAAAACGGTGAGAACAAAAAGTAACAGTCATCCCTGTTGATATATTCATTTATATTTCCAGAAGACTAAATGGTATTGAAAATCTTAAGTTCAATAAAGAAAAACGCTCCTTTTGAATTTAACAATGATTGCAAGATACCATTTAATAAAATAAAAGATTCTTTAACAACCACATATGTGATTAAATCACCATATTGGTCGTTACCTTTTGAAATAATGTGTGATACAAGTAACTATACCGTTGGAACTTTTTTATGTCAAAAAGTAGGAAAATATTCTCCTATTATATATTATGCTTATAGGACACTAGATCTAGCCCAACAAACTATAACACTACTAAAATAGAACTTATAGCAGTAGTGTTTGCCTTATAAGAACTTAGACTTTATTTATTAGGAACAAAAGTGATAGTTTATTCATATCATGCAATATTGCGATACTTAATGGCAAGATACGACTCTAAACCAAGAGTAATAAGATAGATATTACTTCTATAAGAATTCAACCTTACTATAAAAGATAATAAAAGAGCCAAAAATCTAGCATCAAATCATTTAAGTAGGTTAGAAAATGGAGATCCACCTATACCATTAAGGGAAGAATCTTAGGATGAGCATTTGTATAGTATAAAGACTTATGGCTCATGGTATGCTGATAGAGTTAATTATCTTACTACCAATAGGTAATCACCTAATTTAGCAAAAGCTCAAAATAATATAATTAAAAAATATTCGGAACATTATTTATGGGATAATCCCTATTTATTGAAATTTTATACTGACTAAATAATTAAGAGATGTATACCATAGTCAGAAGTACAATCAATCATATTTCATTCCCATGATTATGCTTATGGATGGCATTTTGGTCAACATAGAATTTCTCATAAAATTTTAGATTCCGAATTCTTTTTGCCCACTCTATTTCATGATTGTTTTCTTTATACGAAATCTTTTCCAAATTGCTAACGAATCGAAGACTTAGGACATAGAAATCAAATGCCTATACTTCCTATTCTTTTTTTTTGTGAAGTCCTTGATGTATGGGATATAGATCTCATGAGACCTTTTCTACCATCGAATGGTTATGTTCATATTTTACTTGTTGTAGATTACGTGTCTAAGTGGGTAGAAGCAAACGCTATTAAAGCTAATGATTCGAAAATAGTGGTTACTTTCCTTAGATCAAAGATTTTTAAAGTTTTTGGAACACCTATATCTATTATTAATGATAGAGGTTCACGTTTTTTTAATTGATTAGTTGCTAATCTTCTTGCTAAGTATAATAACACGTATAGGAAATCTACTACATATCACCCACAAACTAGTGGAGAAGCAAAACCCCAAATAGAGAAATTAAGTCAATATTGGAAAAAAATAGTTTATCCAACCCGTAAGGGTTGGAGTCTTAGATTAGAAGATGCATTATGGGCATATAGAACAACATTTAAGATGCCTATATGTATGAAACCTTATAGGTTAACATTTGGAAAAGCATATCATTTACTAGTAGAACTAGAACATAAAGCCTATTATGTAATAAAAGCATGTAACATGAGTTATAATGAAGTAGGAAACCAACGTTAGTTGAGTCTTCAAGAACTAGAAGAACTTTAGAATGACGCATATGAAAATGCATCAATTTATAAAGATAAAACCAAAGCATTTCATGATAAGAAATTAATTCCTAAAAGTTTTCGATTTGGAGATAAAGTTATAATATTTTGTTTATGACTTAACTATTACCTGGAAAGCTCCGTTCAAGATGGATTAGACTTTTCATGGTTATGTATTTATTGCCTTATGGCATAGTTGAAATAGAAAGCTTCGAAATAAGAAAAATATTTAAAATAAATGGTTACAGGTTAAAACCTTATTATAAAAATTTTGCTGAACAGGATATGGAGATCATCAATATCATGCTTGAGAAACAAAGTCCAAAACGTAATGAAAAGAAGTTTAATGTTTACATCAACGCGAGTGAAACTATTAAGGATGAAACAACTAAACTTTGAATGTATGCAAAGCCGCACAAGAAGAAGAAGAAGAAATCAAAGAAGCAACGACTTAAAAAGCCACAACCTAAAGTGAAACAGCTAGCAGAGAAGCTATTGTTGGATAAGAATTTACCAATGAGACTAAAGCTTCAAGATCTAGGACATTTGATTAAAATTTTTGAAGATGATCGAGGGAAACTCTTCCTCGACGTATTGATCAATGAAATAAGTTTTCCTGGAGTTCTACTTGACGCTAGAGTTGATATGAATATCTTACTAGAGCAACTATTCAAAAAGGCCACATTGAAGATGGAATTTATACAACTTTTGTCTATCAATAAACTTAATGGTGATAAGATCTTTCTATTAGGAATGTCGATGAATGTGCTAGTGCAAGTGGGATGGTATAAGTATCTCACCAACCTCTTGGTAGTACCAAAGATTGATAAGGATGACGTGATATTGATGGGATGAATTTTTCTCAAGAAGGCTGGAGTTGTTATCATTGCTGTTTTATGTATAGTTATGCCTAAGATGATAAATAATTATATGTGCTTTTAGGATGGTAACCAGATGTACGATTTGGTCAAAGGCAACAATTTTGACGATGGCTATGAAGAGGAGAATTATTATCATGATGATTACCCTGAAGAGGACAACTACTAAGAGTTTAGCGGACTTATCGAAATATGTTATACGGATGTTGAGAATGATAAAAAAAAGATGAAGATGTCAAGAATGATGAAGAATTGGTTGATGGTCGGTTTTACTTGCTCAAACTGAATGACGAGTGTTTTTATATGTCTGGTCGAGCCAATGACTATAAACAAAAGCACTCTATGAGAGGCAGCTTATACTCTATCTTTTAGTTTTAATACTAGGATTAGTTAGTTATTTTTATTTTTTTTAAATCTTGACTCTTGTAATAGGGATATTTTAAGAATTTAATTTTGGAATAATTTCATATAAGGGGTTGATCGAGGCAATATCTTTCTGTATTATATTGGCTTTATGCATTAGTTTTACGTTGGTTGGTTATTTATATTAATGAAATCATTATTTAGTATAAATCATAGTCAAGTTTCGATAATTTTGAATATTTCTACCTTTTTCTTGGACATATATGTTAAATATATAAGAAAATCAATTAAATTTGAAAAATAGTAAAAATAGACTAGCGATTTTCCGTCAATTCTAATTTGTTTTGGAATTCGCTGCAAAAATTGATCTTAGTTTGCATAATTTTTAGTGTAATTTTAAGTCAGTGATTTGTCAGTAATTTACACTTATAACTAAGACTCAATGAACTAGTTGGTAAGCCATTGAGGCTCATTTTCCGCGATTTAGGCACCGACTTCCTAGCAAATCCATTTAAGCCTCGATTCGTTGAGAACAAATACACATTTTGCAAAACAGAACCCCAAATCATTAAACCATAAATTCTTTTACACCTAAAACCCTTATACCCATTCGATTGTTAATCAATTTTTGTCTAGATTCAACCTTTCAAAGCTTGAATTATTGCTTCTTAAAATTTATCACACCTTTTTAGGAGCAATTCAACCTTAAAAATTATGAAATCAATTTCGTACAACCAAGTTAGGGCATAGGTGGGTGTTTTTTGAATTGAACCTTGGAGAGAGAGTCTAAGGAGCTAATAGAGCATATTACTTAGGGGATTGACTCTCAAGAAGGAAATAATTCGATACTTCGGCGTAATTTTTTGATTTCGATGTTTTGAAAAAATTGATTTTTGATGATACTTTGTTGAATGCGGTTGATTTTATTGCAATCTTTTTTAAAAAATGGGTATTGATACAAATTTTCAATGTGGATATGGGTTTTCAAATGAATTTAAGGGTTTTTATTAATTTCTCTAATATATACATAATTATGATAGCAATACGTCGATACAATTATTTTATATGTGTTATTTTCAAGTTTTTCGAGATTTATTGATAAAACCTTTTCACAAAATTATTTTCCATACCTTGATAGCATGCAATTTTCAAATACAAGATTTTAGTATGCCTATTTCATCATAGTTGATCATTTCTATGGTGGGAGGAGGTAGAGGACATAGTAGGAGTAGTAAACAAGATAAAGGGAAGGGGTAGTGCAAGAAAACCCAAGTAAGAGTTTGCAGACCATCTAATGAATATTATACCTACCGGGGTGAGTATTAGAGAACCAAAACCCAAGAGGGCTGAGCTTAGAGATCAATCTCTGCTGTCATCTAATGAGGAAGAATATTTAAAGAATCTAGACCCTAGTCATTTATTGCATTATGACCTTTCGTTGTTTGTGAGACTATAGCTAAGAGGATTTACTATAGTGATAAGAAGAGGGTAATGATTCCCGAGAGGGGATCATTATTCAAAATGTGAGCAAGTAGGAAGATAAGATTGTGAGCATCATCAGAGGTTGAGGATGAGAACACCTTCTGAGAGACTATGAGGGTAAAGGAGAAAAGGGTGTTCAAAACGTTTGCGACAATGTTGTGCGAATGGGCATGTTAGTAATGAATGGGATAAAATAGTGGTGCAAGGGAAGAAAATTGATATTTCACCTAAGAATTTAATATAATTTTTCATCTACCACAAAACAAATAGATGACAGAGGAGGATTACTTGAATGTCACTTATGTCAATAAGGAATCCTATCATTATGATATGATAAAATGCATTGGAGGTACTTCTGGAAAAAAGATTTGCGCTCGATAGTAAAGGACACCCAAAGTTCATTACAACCACTAATTTTAGAAAAATTACAAAGAGTTGGAATTTTATTATAGGTGCATGCTTTTATCCAACCATGCAAGACTTTGAAGTGAAGAACCCTAGAGTTGCTTTAATTTACCACATAGTAATGAAGAATGGTTATATCAATGTTGGGAAGACTATACACAATTCTATGAAGTTTGCAATGAAGATTTTGAAGAATGAAGGACTAATATTCCCAATTTTGATCATTCAATTGTGTAGGTAAACATAGGTGGATTTCGATAAGAAGTTTGATGTATAGCCCGAGAAGACAATAAATGATATTGGAGTACGAAGAATGAAGAAAGTGATAGGATAGAATGATTTGAAAGAAGAAAGATAATCATTTTATGCGATAAATACAAGAGAAGCAAGAAGGCAAGGTAGTAAGGAAAATAGAAGGAAGACAAAAGAAGATGCACGAAAATCGGTAAGATTAAAATATGGCAAGTATTGATATGAGTTCGACACCAACTTCATCACAGCCTAGGATGAGACGATTTCTTCGAACCATATTTTCTTTACTTATGTGTAGCCAAATGAAAATTTTTTAAAACAAAGAAATGATAGCAGTGAACGAGAGGACTTTACAATATTATCATTTTATGTCTGAGAGAAGGCATGACATTGTTTGCAAGATTCGAGGAGAAGTGTCGACATTCCATCTTTGCGGTTGCAATTTCCAACAGGGAGTTACAACCCAGCTGATAGATATGTTTCACAACTTTCTACATGAATTGATGAAGATAAAAATAAATTTACTTCTAGACATCGCCCTGTGTAGTTTATTTTATGTATCAAATGAATGAATGAATGATTAATTGTATTACTCTAGCTTTAGTTTTTGCTTTTGAATGAAATATGTTCCCTTTGCATTCCATTCATTTGAAGTATATAAAATTACATATTTATCTATTTCATTACATTTTTATTGCATATATCAATTTGTTTATGCTTCACGAGGTATATTTGTTTTGTGAAAACCTAACATAATTTTTCAACCTTGAGCACAAGGTTCAGAATGAGTTTGGGGATATTTTTGGTGAAGCATAACAAGCATAACAAAGAAAGCCAGGAAATGAAAGAAAAGTAGAAGATAAGTTCAAGAATTGATCCTAATTTCCCAAAACTTCTTTCATATTCTAGTAAGTATGAACTTCATTTTACTTTATTTTTAGTTATGAATATAATATAATGAAATGAATATATAATAGATTTTTGAATGGTAGTGATATTTTTATTACCCAAGTGAATGATATGATAGATGGAATCAAATTTTTATACCCTTTTGACTAAGTTTCCTAGATGATGTATGCACTGGCTATGTTTAGAGGGATGGATTGCCTTGGGTTAGTCATGGGAATGGGTTGAAGATTGAAACAATAGTGCAAGATGAACAAGACATATTTTTAAGAATCTTGTGATATAAAGGCTATTGATTAAGTATAATTATAATATATATAGAAAGTTATTATTCCACTATTGAAAGAAGAAGTGTGTTAGAAACCAATGAATTTTATAAGTTAGAAAAAATACTTTCTTTGACTTAAGTGGTAGTGAGAAGTGCTAACAAGAGTTAAAAATATATATAGAGTCCTATAGATTCTATAGGAAATGGAGCAGGGAATTTGTAATGGAAAAATATGATACTGTCCATAGGAAATGGAGCAGGAACTCAAAAGTCAAATGAAAATAAATAAATAAATAAAATAATAAAGAAAAAATAATTAGGATGTAGTAAAAAAAGTGAGATGAAAAAGTGAACGTTTTTGAACTCTAAAAAAAAAAAAATTTTTGCTAGACTGCTTAAAGTTAGGGTTAAATGAAATATTTCTTAATCTAACATGTTTTAAACAATATATTCATTGATATCTTGGCGAAATTTCTATTGATTTTGATTGTGGTACTAAAGTATTTTCTAAAATTAAGATTAATATAGGGTTTTTGTGTTTTGAGATTCTATACTAGTCATCGTAAGCTTGATGCTTGTCAATGGAGATTAAGAAAACCAATATTGAGTAATAGCCTTGGTATTGATTGAAATTTAAGTTCTAAGGGGCATTGTATTGGTTGGTTGAGTTATAATTAAGGGACGATTCATTTTTCTGTAAAATCATTCTATTCTATCATAACTTCAATTTACTTGATGGTAATACGTTTCTATTTGAAGATCACTTCTATTTGAAAACTTCTATTATTTAAAGTTAAGATGAATTATATTAAATCAGTATATAAAGGATAAAAAGAGAATATCATTGAGAGTATTTATTTGCTCGGGATAGTAAAGTGCTAAGTTTGGGGGTATTTGACAAGTCAATAATTAGACATGTTTTATAGTGTAATTTATGTTGATTTTAGATATAAATGATGATATTACACTGGTATTCTCTTGTTTTTGCAATTTCAGGATTTAATTAATAAAAATGAATAAATGGAATAAAAGAGGAAGAAAAGTCAAAACAACCAACTAGAGAAAAGGTCCATCGACTCATCAGCGATAAGAGATGCAGAGAAAAGCCAATGATTTGCCAATGTATTAAGATTTACAAAGGAATCACTGGATCTATTGGTGGAGCATAAAGACATATTTCTAGTGATTTTTTCAGCGAATTATGAACAACATAGGATTCGTTGACAAATTGTTGAGGTTGGAAATGATTTTTTTTTTGGATTACTACGAGGAATTTGAGTTTATCTATGATTTGTACAGTGAGAGAAACTATAAATAAGACTCAAGGGCTTCGAAATTAAGAGCCCTTTTATCAACGATTATTGTTTTAAAGTTTTTTCAATTTGGTTTTAGTTTAGTTCATTGTTCGTTACTTTTGGAGACTCTTTGAAGATTTTAGACTTATTTAATATAGTTATTTTACATTAATGTATGGTTGTAAACCATTGATTAATTTAGTTATAATGTAGAATTTATGTGTTTAATGCTGTAAACCAATTGCATATGCCAATCATGATTTTAATAAGTTATTTTTTAGTATTGTAATTAATGATTCTTTGTATTGAGTGTCTATTGGCCAATATATTTTTTAGTATAGGGTATCTAAGTCTTTGTCTATTATTATTGAGAATAATTATAGAAGTAGTAACTAGGATTAATTTATAGGGCAAGAATTACCCGAGTGGATGTTCTAGGTGATTATGTTCTCAGTTATTTAATGACTAGCATGGTGACGACCACTTCTCAAATTAGGGCACCGTTCAGTCTAACCCCATCATTAAGTCACTAACCTCCACCACGTAGGAATTAACAACTTGTTACTTAACATTTCTAATATACTTTCCACAATAGCTACTTTTCTAATAAACCTTACACAATTCTTAAACTTAATAGTATTTCAGAGTAAATTAAAACTTCACACAATTTAAAGATTAGATAGCGGAAGTCTTGAAAAATTAGCGGAAGCCATCCATATAAAACCCTAGTATATGGAAAACCAAGTAACAAAGATCACATGCATATATATATATATATATATATATATATATATATATATATAACAAACGACGATAACTATATATCAACACGTGTCCGGTTGGGTAACTATATCACAAACCGGAGTGTATAAACCTAAAAGTGTATAAACATACGTAAAAGTGACACGACAAAATCATAAAAACCAACAAAATTAGACATAGGAGCACTACATTGGCTCAAAGGTAGTCATCGTTCTTCTCCTTGCCTGGTCTGCTACTCGATGGATCTGCACCCACCGTCATAAAAAGGACGGTGAGGACAAGAAAGTAGAAAGTAACACTTATAGACATTTGTTCACATTTTCAAATATACAAAAAAATATCTGAAAGCATAACAATATCAACTACGCTGAAAAGAAATCATGCTATAAGATACTCGAGTTAAGTAATATGAAACTGGCACTCGGCTAAGTAGTAATGATAAAGGGTCAGTCAGCCTGAGTTACATCACATCAACCTTATTCCACTATTAAGGGCGTAAACAATATCATGAATGCCTTCACATCCTTATAAATGCCCATCTCATATATAGTATTCACAAGTGCCCCCACGATGTATACTAATCAACAACCCCGGGTCCCATACCCAGTGTGTTGCTTAACTTAGTGGCGAGATCCCAATAACCCCGAAAGTCCAGTGACCCTGTATGATGCGCACATCTCTATCATATTGTGGTCCTAAATAAGAAATACTTTCATAACCCAAGAAATGGCATGGTTTAGGAATCCAATAAATGTAATTGCATATCTAATGCATAAAGGAAAATAAATTACAATACCATCACACACCTACCTAATAGCATGCTATTTCATTTGACTAGATATCCCAACAATCCGTAATGACATAGCACATGATTTAGAGTAAATGAAACCATTTAATCGAAAACCATTGCCATGATAGCAAACTCATAAAATGAGAAGAAACAACAAGTCATGGCTTGTAGAATACAAAGGACAAGTCAGTCCAAATAATTTAAAATGGATAGCAAAACATGAATGAAATATAAATAAATATCTCAATCAGTTTACTTACAATCCATGCAAATTTTCTAGCTAATCCGTCCTCCCGACACCTCGAAATGCGTACCCGAACCCTCGAGACTCTTCATTAGGCTCCTGGTATCATTTCATACGTTTTAGAGTATGTTTAGGCCTTAAATTGGGATATTGGATTGGTTTAATGCGTTTAATTTGAACTTAGTAAATTGCAGATTATGTTCTTCCAGAGCTCCTAGTGCGTTGGGTGGAATATCTAGGGCACTAGTGACCTCATTAGCACTTTAGTCAATTTTATTAGCGTGCTACACACAAGGAGCACACTAGCTAGTACATCTAGCACGCTATGTGCAGGAAAACGCAGAATCTACACTTTGAATTTTAAGTTTGCACCACACATAGTCAACTCCTTTAACCTACCAAAGACCCCAAGACACTTATTATAAACATAATAACCGCCATATATCAATTATTTTCTAAACTCATCAAATTAAGCTTAGTTACTACAAACAACAACAACAACATAACCTCAGTTCCAACTTAATTAGGGTCGACTACATGGATCAAACTTTTTCATTATGCGCGATTAAGTGCAATTGATGGTGAGCATTCCAGACTATTCAAATCCTTCCTAATTAATGTGTTTCTTGTTAATTTCGGTCTACCCCTACCTCATCGAGTTTCTACAATTTCTATTGAATCAAGTTTTCTAGTAGGGGCATTTGTAGACCGTTTTTGTAGGTGACCAAACCACAACAACCCCCTTCTCTAATCTTTGTATCAATTAGTTCTAATTAAACTAAGTTACTAGTGTAAGTAAAATTACCTAATTGATGAACACCGCCTCCAAAACACTAACTCTACTTCAACTCCCTTACCGATTTCTTAATCTTCTTCTCTAACTTTGTTTCTCCAGCACTTTACTTCTTCTCTAAGTTTTAGAAATGAGAATGAAATGGTTTGCATTAGTTGATCTATTTAATATTATATATGTAGATAAGATTGATTAATAGCTATTGATTTTTATGTACACAGGTGTCTTGAGACTAATCTAATGGCCTACATTTTGACACAATTTCATTAACTCTCCATTATTTCCATCTAATTTACACCAAATAGAAACTCAATTGGTTTATTGATGTGTCAGCACGTATCTCAAGAATTATCAATGACTAATGTTTTAACTTGCTAACTTAGGTTACATTTAATATAAAATCAACTATAGCCACATTAATACTACTATTTAAGCTCCAATAACCTTAACTTAACTTACTACATCACTCTTTACCTTGGTCTCACGTTAATATGTATCTCAAGGTGTATCCCCACTTATGTCTCGACACCTAAACACAAGTAAGAGTGACTTAATAGCCTACACATATATAATACACTAGGCATACGTCACAATAAATCTAACATATACCTCGGTAACCTCGCCTTGATCTGTGCACGTATCTCGATGTAGGTCTCACGTCACGGGTCAAAGATCCCGATTAAGGAAATTAAACTAGAATTAAAAATTTGGATCGTGACAAACATAATTCTGGTTTTTATTTAATTTGGATTACGTATGCATTTATTGAGTGTTAATGCTATCTTAATTTCTAGTTTATTGCATTTTATCCCATAAGTAAAGTTATAAGGGTAAGGATGTGGCTTATTTCCATTGAATATATGAATGTCGATAGTTTGATAAAGGCTATCAACCTATTGTGATTATAGTTTAATGATTTAGTATTATTATATAAATATAATGATTTGATTATGACTATGCTTTAATGAAAATGTCCAAATATGATGGGTTACATATCATTGTATAAGATGTATTGTATATATATTTAATTTATATTGATTTCTTGATTGTTTGTTTGAATTAAATTAGATTAGTTTATTGAGTTTAAATTGCTTATAGTTTAATTATTTTAATTAATTGATTGTTTCGTTTTTAGATTGATAGTGTTTAATTCCCATTTTAATTAGATTAGTTAAATTAAAGTAAATTAAATTCAATAAAACTTTAGTGTAGCCTTAGTTCTGAAGAGATTTGCAAAATCCATGTGGAGAAAATATCTCATTTACCATTACTACTACAAATAATAAGAAAATATGAGAAACTATTATGCACACTCGATATGTGTCATTAATTTGTTGAAGAAACAAGCCACCATAAAAAAACCCTAGCTAGGTTAGCATTCATTCCTCTTGTTCATGATTCAAATCTATGTGAATTGGGGCTTTTATTTAAAACAAGGTTCCAGAGTGTTTGAATCTTTTACTTATTTTCAACTAGCTCTAATAAACACAAACTTTTCAATAGATGGTTAGCTTTTAAAAAGGGTTTCAAAATTTTACATTCAATTGTGAGTTTTTGATTTCATGCATGTTAAATCATTTGGTATATTGGTGTTAATAATAGAATTACGATGAATGGAAAGTCTTTAATGTTTCTAAATTGGTTATAACCCTATTGAGGGAATTTTGGGTAATTGGGACAGCTTTAGTAAAATGAATATATCTCCCTATTTTTTATTCCATTTTGACACTCTGCATACCGTTGGCTTAAAGATAGAACACTTAAGGTCATTGTATTACAAAAATCAAGTCATTCTCTTTGTCAGCTAAAATTCGGTGTTTGTCCATAGTGACAACCTTTTTGAATGTGCTGGGGATGATTTTAGTTTTCGGGCCTTCCACTTATTGGATTTATCTATATCTTTCCAGATCAAGGTTTCCACATGTCATTTTATTGCCCATCAACTTTCACGTTATTCCAAGTTATCTAGCATGGCTTCCTAAACACGTATTGATTTCAAAATCATTTGATTTTCAAACAAGTCCAAATAGATTATTTTTTGTAAAATGATTTCTAAGCCACCAAATTATTTCTCAAATGAGTTTTATCATTGTTCCATGATTAATAACTCTGAGATTGACACTTAGGTTCTTTTGGGATCAGTTCTAGGCATGTCTGAGCCATTAGAGTCATTTTTGTAGAATAAAATTTGTAAAAGTTGATATAAGTTCAATAAAAGGCTGAATTAGTATAAATAATGTAAAATGACTTAAATGGGCTCTAACACACTTAAAAAATCCAAATGAATACTAGGGACATAGTATACTAGCTTGGGTGTCAGAAACTAGTTTGAGGAATATGTTCGAGCCTCGAGAGCTAGGTTTGCATCGATGCGAGGTAAGTAAAGTAACACGATCATTAATAGTAGTCCATTTATCATTTGATTTCTATTTCTCATTGAATATGTGCTTGATTTAATTGCCTTCCTTCGAGCCTATTAATATTGTCAGTGATTAAAGTCTAGGTTGTCGGGTTGCGTAGTGTTTCACTATAACGTTACGTTGTTATTGGAAGTGGCCTAATGCCCACAATTTGACTCTCAAGCTATTCTTGGAAGTGGCCTTAGATCGACAGTTTGAGAATTATTATCAAATCATCCTTAGAAGCGGCCTTGGACCATGGTTTAAGACTAGAAAGATTTACTTTAAGCTATTTTTAGAAGAGGCCGTAAGCCCTAGGTTTGAAGAGCGTTGAGACCACTTAGTTGTCTATCCTATGCATTTTTATTGTCTATTTATTTAGTCTATGTATCATAGAGTTATTGATTTCGTATGTATTTCATTATCCACATGATTTATGGACTATTCATTATTGATATCTGAAGCACTATTAAGACTCCTCTATATCTATTCACTTGAATTGTCTCCGTTTTGGTGACAATCGCAGGTCCCTCTAATTGCAAAGGTAAAGATCTAGTTATCGGTGGCTTCCTTTGAGCTTCCCTAAGAGCTAACTTTCTTCTTATTACTACGTAGGTTTCTTTTTGATATCTTGATGATACATGTATATAATTTGCCCACACTCTTTGGTCACCTTATATATGCATGAGATCATATTACACTAGGTTTCAACACCATAGGTTGTCTCGACTATATTTATTTGAATTATTTATATTGCTTAAGTTTAGTTCCGTTGCTTAAGTTTTAAAACTTGCAATACCCGATAACTTACTTTTAAAACACCGAATTAATAATAATAATAATGAAAGTGGAGGCTAACTAGGCTTGTGTGGGCTTTGTAAGGGCTAACTTAGGGGGTCCACATGGGTTTAGGCTGGGCGGGCCCTGTTTGTGGGGGTTGGAGCTGTCATAGCCTAGAAAGACTCACATCTCCACAAAATTTCACAATATAATATCATAATTAATTAAATGATCGAATTTGCACCAAGTTTATAAGTTCTCGCCTTAGAGCTAAAAATTGTTTCTAAATTCTGTCGAACTGTCTCATAAACGGTATCAAAACATCTTGAACCATTTTTTATTTTTTTTCCATATTTTTACGTTCTACTCTCATCCTTGGGAATCATAAAACATAATAATTAAAAAAATGTACGATAAAAAAATAAGTCAAAGAAAATCATCGGCGAGTTTATATGCTTTTTGCACGTACACCTGACTTCATAAAAAACAACTCAACGATGTCAGGCAATTAAATGTCTACATTAACTTGTACTCTTGCAAATATTAGTCTGATACATTGATATATAATTGCATTTCCAAATAAATCAACTATATATATTTTTATAATCCGTTTGTTTATTTTCTAAGTCCATTATGAGCAGGCCTTCCTACGATGAACCTAAAAAATTAATTAGAATTCAATGATTGTTCCCTAAAAAATTGGGGTGCCTTAGGTCTCCCTTGTTCACGTCCCACTGGTTAGGATGCCTAGTTTCACGTCCCACCTGTGGACCAAATGACTAACAAGCCATTGTCCAATATGACATGAATGCATGACCAATCAACATTCAAAATGCAATGTAGACTAAAATTACAAATAAAAGCACCAAGATAAATCATTGAATAGAAAAAGTCACTATATGGTTTAGTTACAACTAACCAACTTTAAGCTAACTTTTCAAGGTTCCCAAAATTTTTGATTGCCTTGAAAGTGGCTGCAATGGCTTCACTACGCACCCAATTATTGTAAGAGTTAAGCTTTAAGTGAAACTGAATTATGAAACCCCATAAAAATTGCGGCCGAAATACACTCGATAATTATTCCAAAAGTAGTTATTTATAACAACTTCAACTACCTCTCAAGTAGCTAAGTTGTGCTAACTTTTTAACCTTAAAAATATCAAGATTTGTAACATTGAGTGAAAAGGAAGCTGCAGATTTCACTTTATAATCTCATTTTATTATTTTGAACTAAAAAAGCTTTTCCAAATCACTATTTTTGCAATTAAATCCTCAAAACTCGAAACCAAATATCAGTAAACTACTCCATACAAATTTAAAATATTTCCACAGATTTGGGAGTCACTTTCAATCAAAACCAATAATTAATTCATCTAAAATTCCAATATAAATCATTTTCAACTATAAGACATCTTCAAAAAAGTTCTTAACTGAATTGTATTAACTCGATTCACTGAAACACTAACCCATGATTGTGGGACTTATCCTAATTTAATGTAAATCAACCCAATACATAAATTTACAACAATTTATAGTATTTCTCATTTAAACCATAAGAGAAATTGAAAAATTGCAAGAATTAAAATTGAATTGAGGGAAATGTTAAGAATTAGAAACTCACCAAATTTTGAGTCGAATCCTTCATTTCTACTTTGAGAACTTTGCTTGAACTGATCACCTTACAATGCTCTATTGTTTTGTAGAGAGGAACCATATGAAAATCGAACATAGGGAGATCGCGGAGTGAAATAATGGTTTAAGAGGGTTTGAAGAACTAAACTTTTGACAAAACAGTCCAACTTTATAAAACATCGATAACGCTAATTTTCATCACATCAAACCCTACAAATCTTAACTTTGTCCATGACATACCAAACTCTTACGATCTAGTTCTTTTGCCATACTTAACTAAACTTGCACAGATTTGGACCCATTCTCAACTTTGATCACTACAAACATACATGCAAATCGAGTTAAGGTTTCACACCAACTTCTTTTCAATTTACATCACCACCAATCTCGACTTGAACATTAACCAAGAGAAACGCTTCACATAATACTTAAAACTTGATTTATAAAGCAATACAATATAATACACATAGTAGGAATTCATCAATGAAAAATAACATTGTCCTTATGATTCTTTCTTTTGAAATCCGAGTCCGAATTCACAACATATGTTGTTATTAGGACTCAATAATCTCGTAATTAGATCCTAATAGAAGTTGATTGAAGTCAAAGGTTTCGCAATTATGGATTTGATTATTCTCTTAAAATCTATGATGTACTTGGACTAAATATCAATTTAAGATATAACATTTATTATATATTCCACAAGAATGAAATATTGATTCTCTTTATGGAAATGCTAGACCTTCGCAACCGAAACTATTATGATAATTAAGAAAAATGAAACTTGTGAATAAGACTTTTAAATTAATTAGATTAATTTTAATTAATATTTTGTAAGCGAAAGGTTATACTTTTTTTTACTTATGTGGGAGTCGAACTCACGACCTCCCTAATTTAGCCTTTTCACAATTAGAAGTGATGCCTCTACCATCTCATTAGAGATGCGTTGACGGGAAAGGTTATGCATTTGTAATTCTTTCACCTAATAAATTGAGTTGTGAAATTTAGGTTTTTTTAATTAATGTGAGGGTATTTGGA
The DNA here is from genome assembly GCA_039657365.1 of Stephania yunnanensis. Taxonomy (NCBI): domain Eukaryota; kingdom Viridiplantae; phylum Streptophyta; class Magnoliopsida; order Ranunculales; family Menispermaceae; genus Stephania; species Stephania yunnanensis. Next base: position 24,867,916 of record CM077580.1, read on the forward strand.
GCCCTGCCTCGAATAATCTTCGACTCGAAGAGGGAAGGACCATAAGGCTGGAAACCTTTGGCCAGGAGTTTAAAGTTTTTATTTACCCAAGGCTCGTAACTTAAGACCTCTTGATAAGGGAGGAGGGACTTGTCTCATTCCACCACAACCCTTTTGGTTGAAATTTAGTTTTTTTTTAACTACAAAATTCATAGTATTTTTGTTACAAACAAAATTTAGATTTTCAAGTTCACAAAAATATATGGTTGATGAATTAATTACAAGTATAAAAATGGTACCATCGTCTCAATATTTGAGATTTTATAACTTTATGTTTATGTTTATAAATATTGTGTTATAAATAGGGTGTGACTTTTAGTCCCCTTTTACCCAATATCAACCCCACATTAAATTAATAGTATAAGTAACCCCCCGGTGTGACTTTTAGCCCCTTTTACCCAATATCAGCCCCACATTAAATTAATAGTATAATAAACCCCTAATAAATTTAAAAATATACTAATTGCACCTTAAAACTATTAGTAAACTTCCTAATATGTTCTTAAGTTAAGCTCTCACAAATCCTAATTTGCCCATTACTAAATGCTCCCCTCATGCTCGATCGTATGTTGACAAAAAAACTTGGTCATTACAATTGGTGCTTGAACATGCTTTGTAACGGACTGAATCACTAATAGTGGATTTGTCCTTAATTGAGGGTTATCGACCTGTGACAGGTCTGACACCAGTCACATAGTTTGACACTCGATATAGAGGCCGAGTCGTATTTTATTTTCGAGTGATTGATACCTAGTGTAATATATGTGTGTACATTATAGCAGAAACTCATTTAGTTCTATTACTTTGATAATTCGATGAGAGAGATAGGCGACAAGTAGCAAGTGGATTCATGCCTCGAGATGCATGCATGCACGAGACCTGAGTAGTAAATGATGTGGCAAGTAACTAAGTATGTTTTAAATATATCAAAAATATTTGTTCTTAGGTTACTCAATCTACTTAGGCAATTGATTTATTTAAGTAAGCCTAATTAAATAAGCCTAAGTCCAAATGTGTTTTGCTAGAGAGAGAGAGAGAGAGAGAGAGAGAGAGAGAGAGAGAGAGAGAGAGAGTTAGTAAGAAATTATGGGGTAAATAAGGGCCTTTGATGCACTTCTAGCTTGACATAATGAAACAAGATGTGTAGTTATGTTTTGAACAGGGCATGTAGTATAAATATCAACCATTAGTTATTTTCATGAACATGCACTAAATGAAAATTAGAGGTTGAGCATGTTGGAAATTTGTAAAACTTGGAGCATTTGAAGCCAATTTCATTACCTATGAGAAATCCCAAGTTTAAGAAATCAATCAAGAACCCTTGATGAGTTCTTATGTGATGCCCCTAAATTCTATTCCTGTAAATTGTCTCGGCATCGAGGTTATTTTAGAAAACATACATGAAATTTGTGAATTGGAGGGATAACATATGTGCATTATATAATACTAGCTGACTTAGGTGTGAAACTTAGCCTAAGTGAAGGAGAAAAAACTTAAATGACTTGCTAGATGATTTAAATAAAGCATAATGACAAAGATTGTAAATATACATGAGGGTACTTTTGTAAAACAAAAGGAAGGATGGATCTAAGTTGGACTTTAGGATCATCCTAGAATTTAAGTCCATTAGGATGGGATGTAGGGTTGTGATTGGTCAACATAACTTTAATTATTTTAACTATGTATTTAAACCAAATTAGTGCTTAAAGCCACTTTTGGTTTGAAAACACTACGTAGATGAATTGAGGAGATATCCCTAGGAGACCTTTCTGGGTGAATTTGACGGAGGAGAGGGAACTCAATCAAGTTCTCATCAAGGTTAAGTAAATCGCTCCCCTTTTTCTCCATTAATCCATTCTTTTGATTCATATAGTTGTTTCGAGTTTTTGGTAGTGGATGGATCTTGGTATTTAGAGTTTGATTTGATTCATCTCTGCCTCGTGTTTGCTGATTTTATATTGATTTAGGAATTCAAATCATGTACCTATGTTTTGATTTAAAAGAGTATACAAATCCATTATTTAAAGTTTGATCAGATTTGGATCTTGAATGTGATAGATGGAAGTGTTTGGTGGTTTCAAACGAAGTGTTAATGATTGTTTTGATCAGCCCTTTGGAGTCTGTGTGCGTCATTAGGAAAACTGGAGTTCGGATTCGGATATGAAAATCATGAATTCATTCCCACCACCGCGCTAACGCCTTGCCTACAATTGTATGATGCTGGCCATGACACTGCTTGGGGGATTATTGAAGTCGACCAAACGATTTCCATGTGCCGTGTTGTGTAATGTACAACGTTGAAAAATCGATGGCGTTAAATTATGGTTTTTGATTCGAGGTTAGTGATTTCAAGAGGTTAATATGAGTTTGAGTAAACTTACCTCAAACAAACATATTTATAACACGAACGCGAACTATACCAACGTAGACACGAGGAGAGCTTGGATAGGAACTTCTTAGCTATGATTAAATAGGATAGTAGCGCTTCGAGGTAACAAAAGTTTGTTTTATCTTCGGTGATGGCATGCTACTAGTTATGTTACAATAAATGATAGTGAATGGTTGATATCTTATTAGAATCAAGTTGAATAGTTGATATCCTATTGGAGTCAAGTTAAATATATCTTCTCTTTCCGTTTCATCTTGTCCTTTAAACTCTTTAATTATGATTGCACGTGGAACTGATATGCCTGGATTCTATAAATCGAAGTGGTATCTCGGACTGGAGAGTTGGTGGCCACCGGTCATCTCCCTTCACTATGCTTGAACACCAATCTATTGAGGCAGGGTCCTATTAGATATTGTTGGAGCTAGTTGATTATTTAGACATCAATATATTGAAACCAGGTCATTTATGACATCGTTGAAGCCATTTGGTTGTCACATCACAAACTTTGTATTTGTTTTCCACTTCATTGACTCTATGACATTCATATTATCGTTGTTATTTTATTGACTATCTCGTCTAGGTTTTGTTTCATTATGTCTTGCACTATATAGTATGCTTACTTATATTATCCTTCCATGCCCGCAATGATAGTAGGAATAGATGAATAACCTTGTTCATGCTAGTAAATACGCATTAGTTGTTACTTGGATGATTGAGGGTAAAATAGGCTTCTACTTTACTAATATGTTGAGGTCGGGTATTATTTTTCTCCAAGTACCTCAACTTCTGCTTTGGATAAAGTTAAAAGCGAAGTCATATCATAGAAGCTCTTTTCTTATTTGCAACGTTTTTTCTATTTATATTTTTATTGATTTTAAGACATTATGAATTAAACAGGGGATTTTACCATGAGTAGACATTGTGAAACCCATAGGTTAGTTGTTGAACTTTTTTAAGACTTTCGACTTTTTTATGCACTATTTATAGAATGTCTTGTAGTATTTCCGTAGGTTAAGGCTTGCTCGATCACCGACTCATTGGGTTATCTCGAAAGGTTCGACGGTGGTTTAGGCCGGGCGACCCTGGATATAGGAATTAGAGTCATCACATCTTATATATATTTTGATTTAAATTTAGGTGGAATTAAGTTCTTTAATCATGATGCTTTGATGTAAAACCAAATTTTACATTATTTCACACAATCTAGGATCAAGATGGATCATCTAATTGGGTCCCCAAACTCTATTTTTAAGTTTTGAAATTTTAGAGCAAAATGGAGTGTCATAGTGTTCTAATTTTTGCCAAACTTCGATTAGAAGATGAGTTTGCTTTTTTAAAATCTAGTTTTATATTTGGAGTCCTTGTGAAAAACCACTTTATCTACTATAAAGAATTTTGGAACTTGGCTTAGTTCTTAATGGAAACGCAAATTTTTTAGTTCAATACATGTTTAATCTTTATTTATAATGTAAATTATTGTTAAAATATATATTCTCTGATGTTTTGAGGTGTTTGTACCCTATCTTGGGAGTTTTAGATGATGACGTAAGTAGGATTTAAGGTCAAAAACATCAAATTATGGCTCATTAGTGCACTAATGAGACTCTAGGTAGAACAATTTGACTAGTCTTAGTAAAACGATCATATCTCCCTCATTTTAACTCCGTTTTTGAAGTTACACGTATTTCCAAAAAACTAAGAGAGAGAGGAACAACTTAAAACTTATAGTTTTTAGAAATTTAGCCATCTTGTTTGTCAAAAATAGTCTGAAAAAAGGGGCTTATTCATATAAAAGTTTTTGTGTAAGTGTTTTGGGTTGTTTTGGTTTCGATTGATGTTAACCCTTAGTCAAAGATTAAAACACACGTAATACGACTTAAATTAACATGAGGAATAAAGGAGATAGGTGTTGGGTGTTGGATAAGTGATTTTAGGCATCAGGGAGCGCATGTTTTTGTGCGTTAATCAGGTAAGTAAACCTATAGGGCAAATATTCACGTTCTTTCATTATATTTAGTTTGATTATAGTTGCTTGTACTATTTACTCCTTTTAAGTTCTCTAGTACCACGAATTATAATGTTCTACTTGTTGGTTATCTTCGTGATTCATGGTATGCTCCATTTGTGAAATGTGATCATTCTTTGCTTTACATTTGAAACTCTATATCCAAGCCATGGTTAGGATGATTTATGTCTATTGATTTGTATATCATTGATGGACCAAAATAGCATAGTATTATCTTTTCTGTTATTGTTGGTCTTGCTTATAATTCAAGTTTTAATAAATGCCAATGTTGATAATTCTTTATCTTATTCAAATGAAACACGTTATGAATGTGACCATTATTCTTAATTGAATGTAAATGTATGATGTTGTGATCCGAGAGGGATGAGGCCTCGGTGGAGTGGCTCAACTGGGCACATTCCACGGAATGTCTAGGGTCAGGTTCTTAGTCTAACCAAGAAGTCAGGTTGGGTTTCAAGAATGTATCAAGGATACCTTTTCAGACTTGGGCTCGCATAAGGCTGGGAATCCTCATGAATATATTGGAGGATCACCCTATGACTATGAGGTTGGGTTCCTTTAGATGGTTTGAAGACCTTCTACACGTGAGTAGTTGATTATCTTCCAGTGGGCCGAAAGGCGTCCCGAGTTAATTAATTCTAACGCATCCCAAACATGTCTGAGCTTAGTATTTTTTTTATCACACCTTTAGTCTTTATTTCTTGCGCTCACTGATTTACTAGTTTATCTTGGTAACTTCTTGTATGCATTTTCCATTTGACATGCTCTTAGTTACCTGTCTTTCGATACTCGAATTATTGATAAGTGGCCTCAACATTTAGTCACTGCAACTGTCATCTATGGTGATAATTACAAATATGTCTAGTAGTCAGGCAAGGAGAAGATCGTAGAGTACCTCTGAGCATGCAATGAGCCGATTTTGCAATATTTTTTGTAGGTTACATATGTTGTATTTGTTGGGAAATGTGCCCTTGGTCAATATACAAATGTTGTTTATCTTAATTTTAGTTAATAAAATAGAGATTTTCATTTGTTGTTTTATTATAAGTGATTTCTAGTTTACCTTATAATAAGATCCATGCGTATTTGTTAAAATATCCTAAATGTCTTAGTCGGTCATTATACTGGGAATTATAATCAATTAAGACTAGTGTGAATCTTGATTAATGGTCATGTGATGATCATGCGTATAGGGATGTGAATCAAGATCATGAGTACTTATTAGCGAACAAGGTATTAGACAGACCCGCTATGGGAACACTACATAGATTAAGTCATAGGTGTTACTCGTGATAAGTATATCATTTAGTCCTTCAACTTGAGATTACCGCAGACTTCAATATTAGGAGCATGGTAATTTGATACAATCAAACGTTGTCTTTAACTGTATGATTATAAAGATTATGATTGGTTACTATGTGAATAATATGTAAAGGAGTGTAATCAATGTAGAATTTGTCACTCTTGTATAGAGAGAGATATCAGTGGATTCCTTAATATGATAGAATGATAATAGCCAAGTCCATGTGAATTGATATGATTAATGTCACTTAGATATTTTCAGTTAACCTAAAGATTGAGACTAGTATGATTGAATATTAAGGGCGACTTTCCATGAATTATGGTTAATTAAAGGATATCAACACATATAAATAGAGGTTGAAACCCTAAAACGAAATAAGATTCTCATTTTTGCAAATTTTGAGTTATCTAAATTTTAGGAGAGAAAGAAAAACGTTTACTATCTCTTTTTGGACTAGCACTCCAAATTGTAGTCACCGTTCATGTGTGGATTTATGATAGAATACACTCGCATAAACATCTTGGAGATCGAACAATTAGAGAAAGAAATCACAGATTAAGGTATGGTTTACTTTTGTAAATCTAGTTGAATGAAACTTATTTACTATCCTGTTTGGGTTTTAAAAAAAAATTGTTTTGAGTTTTTCACTGTGTATGAACCTCATAGTCCATCGGTATTTACTTATTTACATCTTTTGTATACTTTTGAGGATAATGTGATGGGTTGAGAGACTTATTTTTGCGACATAATGCATGTATGCACTTTATATTTGCCATGATACAAATGTGATATATTTCCATGTTTCCACCCATAAGTGTTTTATATTTGCTTCCGCATTTAAACTAAGACTTCAGCTAATTATTAAATTGTTAAGAGTTTTAGTTAACTATGACATTCACAAATAACGAGACATACAAAATATTTATCCTAACACGAGTAAAGAGATGAAATATGACAAAAGGCTAACTAATACGTTATTAAGTCTTATGTGGCGTGATTAGGGCTTAGTGATGGGATTAGGCCGGGTGGTGAATTGTTTTGAGGTTTGGAGCCGTTACAAGCTTTAGGTTTTCAATTCCACCCTCCGCAAACACATGCACATATGACTCTTCTTCTCAACTTCTCTCCCTCTTGACGATGACTTCATACATACACATATACTCTCATAAGATTTATCCCAATTTGGTTTCCTTAACAGCTCAACTCAATTTTCCCATAATGGAGCAAAATTAGGTTATCTCTATTACTGGTCTTGCGCACACTACTATCTCATTATCTATGGGCCACTTCCATACATGCTCATTTTATAGGGTACTGTCATAAATGACAGCAACATATTTTATGGGTAACTGCCCTGTATAATAGCAGGATATATTCTATAATGCTACTATATATTGCAACATTGTGGCCATTATTTTTTATGGTAATGGCCTAAAAAGTAGGTCGCTGACATAGGTGGCAGTGGCACCACTTTTAATTGCTGCCCTATAAGACAATAACACATCACCATGACGAAAAATACTCAATTTCTTGAGTGAAAAATACCAAAAAAAAGTCTAAGCTTACCTCGTTCTCCATATGCATTTCAATATTGTTTTTCGATCTTTGAATGTCCAAATCTTACAAAAACATATACCCTAAGCATTCAAAAGTATGTGTAAATCAAATTGTTACCAAATGCAATAATGAAATTGGGTTCAACAATGTATATTGAATTAAAGACTTGCCACATTTTGCAATTAGAATCCTAATATTATAGGTGGTGAGTTGTTAGTGGAAGGAGAAAGAAATGTGGAAGGGGTGTAGAAAGTAAATAATAGAAGAGAAGATATGGGATGGGTATAGAGAGTGGACAATAGAAGAAGAGTTTAGTTTAGGGTGGGGTGTAGATGTGAGTTGGAGAATAATATGAGAAGGGGTGTAGACAATAAAATAAGGGCTTATATGTAATTTTAAATTGGAGTATTTTAGTCCAAAAAATTAGAGCATAGCTATATGCATCCCACCATTTTATAAAGACGCCTAAATTTTGAGTTCGCCCTAAATTTAAATTTCAATTTATGAGGGCACAAAAAATTAGTGAAATTCGAGAATTTCATAAACTTGATTAGGATATTAATTAAGTATTTTTTGAGTTTTAATTAGAAATTGGATATCCGAGGTGGGACCCACGTGTTACGGATTAGAGATCATGAGATAAATATTATTTGTTTGTTGCGTCTTAGTGAACTTATTATATTATATTCGACGCGAAATAGGGTTAAGTTGAAGTTAAGACACGGTGTCCATTTGTACCAGAGCACGTTTGGAATTTCTCCAATTTTTTATGAAATTAGGGCATTTTTCGAGGTTTAACTTAGGGATAAATCTAAGATAAACATGCAAAATAAAAGAAAAATGCAAATTGACCAAAAATGTATTGAGATTTGGAAAGAGCGGATAAATTCTGAAAGGCAAAAAGGTCAATTTCCATCCAAAACCCATTTAACAAATGGGAATCGAAATGGGTTTCATTAAAACCCTCTCCACATTCGTTTAACTTCATCTCCTTAAACATAAAACACATTTTTTATTGTCTCTCTATCATAAGAAAAACACACTATCTCTCATACCTCACATTCTTACCTATTTCTTCCTCACTGGGATCTCCCTTTTCTTTGTCATTTCCAAATAACAACAAATTATATAACAACGTGGATCCCTCATTTCTTGTTCAAAGCTCATAACAAACGAGCCCATTAATAGTTCTATGAGTTTAATGCATTCTACTACGGAGTTGGCATTACCGGCTTTAGATGCCTGCAATACGTCTAGTCTAAAATGGAGCACCTCACACTCTTACGATCGAAAAATGAGCAACTCTATCCGGATGCCACGTATGCATGATGCGAAATGTAATGCAGACTAAACACAAATGCGAGTACAAAGATAAATTCCATAAATAGTAAAGACCACTGTAGAGTTTAATTACAATCCAACCAACTTGAAATCTATAACAAAGCCTCACTCGTGCATTCCCTGACTTCCACGTACTTCCATGTCTTATTAAATCACAAATTTCACATTTTTATAGTTACAACTCCATTTTAACACTTGAAGATCTTTTTCAAGTTACAACGGGATTTCAAAGCACTCTAAACTCCAACAACTTTATATTAAGTCACAAAACTTAGTTCATGTCTCCAACTTTAGCCATAAACTACTCAATTGTCTTCAAAAACAATTTACAAATCTACTAAACATCTTAAATTGGGATTTTAACTCAATTAGTAATTTCAATCTTGCCTATTCCAACTTTCAATTTTAGAACTTCTACAAATCCTAATTTAGTCATTTTATCAACTTTTAGAGTTTTTTCCTTCGTCAAAACACCTAAATATTGCATTGGAATGTTTATATGAGCCTCTCATTCATATTGAGAGCAAAAACTACCTCGAAATAAGCTTTCAACACTTAGTCAAATTATAGGTAGTGTAGATTTTTCAATAGCAAGACCTTATGGTCAACGTTAAATTTTGACATCAAGTCAATGCATTTAACTACTCGCAACTGTCAAAATTATTCACAATTTTGACAGCGGCTTGCAAGCTACCTTTTTACTATTTTTTTCAGTGCTAAAACAAGTGATTCTAAGTTTATACCTTTTCAATATGTAAAATATGATAGACAAATGTTAAAATAAGCTTAAACCCATGTAATGTGGATAACGTTTGATACCTTAACTTATCGACACAACTTGCTTGCTTGCAATCATTTTTTATACTTAGCCGAATCTTGGGACTTTTGAGAAGTTCAAAACTAAAGTTGTTACCTCTATTTGTGCCTTCATAGGAAAACCCAAAACCGAAATATTGAGGTAAAAATAGGATATATTAACTTCAAAACCCTCGATTTTCATATCAAAATATTGTTAGGGCATGTGCCCTAAGTCAATCTACAAACATGGTTTATCTTATAATTTTAGTTAATAAAATAAAAGTTTTATTTGTTATTTTACTATAAGTGATTGCATGTTTACCTTATAGTAAGATACATGGGTATTTGATGAAACATCATAAATGTCCCTAGTCGGTCATTATACTAGGAACTATAATGAATTAAGACTAGTGTGAATCTTGATTGATGATCATGTAATGAACATGCGTATAAGGATACGAATTAAGATTATGAGTAATTATTATGGAATGAGATACTGGACCGGCCCGCTATGAGAACACCACATGAATTAAGTCATAGGTGTTACTCATGATAGGTATATCATTTAGTCATTAGACTTGAGATTACCATAGACTTCAATATTATGAGCATGATAATTTGACACAATTAAATGTTGCCTTTAACTGGACGATTATAAAGATTGTGATTGGTTATCGTGTGAATAATATGTGAAGGTGTGTAATCAAGATAAAATTTGTCACTTTCGTATAGAGAGGGGTATCAGTGGACCCCTCGATAAGATAGACTGATAATGACTAAGTCCATGTGAATTGATACGATCAATGTCACTTGGATGTTTCTCAGTTTACCTAAAGATCGAGACTAGTACGATTGAACCTTATGGGTGACTTTCCATGTGTTATGTTTAATCAAAGGATATCGCACGACAAAAGGATATGACATACATTATTAATTAGGTTGTATCGATGTTGATATTCATGATACTTGGGTAATGATAATGCATTACTAGAGACCGCTTATAACTTGTATACTAAAATGGTTTTTGGTTTACTGCCAACATCGCATGAACATATTAGGTGGCACACAAAGAATAGCTTTGCATAATTTCAATTGGTCCAGAGTAATTAATCTTATATGATAAAATTCATGACATCAAATCCTTTATGATTTGTTATATGATAACTTATTAATATGGGTATATGTAATTTGCTTAAACTATGTAAATACAATAGTTGTATTACGAAAAAGATTTTAAGTGATGGCTTATCTACACATATAAATAAATGGTGGATCCCTAAAAACGAAAGAAGATTTTGTTTTAATAATTATCAAGTTCTCTGGATTTAGGGAGAGAAAAAAATTATTTTCAATCTCTTTTGGAGCTAGCATTCCAAATTGTGGTCACCGTTCGTGTGTAGATTTTAGATAGAGGACGCGCACTTGAACGTCTTGAAAATCGAACAATCAAAAGGAAATCGCGGAACTTATTTTTCGATCTTGTTGGGGTTTTTCAAAATTTGTTTTGAATTTTCTACTGCGTATGAACCCTAAAAACCCAACAAATACTAAGAAATGAAAAAATTAACCATACTCGACTTTTCCTATTTCAATATAGTTGAAAAACTGATTTTCATTGATTTTGTTCATTAAAACTTATATCGATAGATCGTAAACTGGTCTTAACTAAATCTAAACTAGTTAGAGACCATTTATACTAATCAAACACATAAAATTAATCCAAAACCTTTTGATTCTAGCCCTTAATCCAAACACTGCAAAATTCTCAATTCGTGGGCTATTTTTTCTAAAAATTATCAAATCCAATTAAACCGATTCTAAAACTACCCAAATTGACTTAAAACAATAGAACACAATGAAACCTATTAAATCCAATCGATTCCATTGATTTTCATGAAGTTTTCATTGAAGTTCATGGTGTAACAACTACCTCAACAACACACCAACTATTCTTCCTCTTTTCCTCTTTCTTCCCTTCTAAAATATAAATTTGTTGTTGAAATGATAGAGAAATGCGAGATCCTAGTAAGGAAGAAAAAGGTAAGAATGTGAGGTACAGGAGATAGTGTGTTTTTCTTGTAAGAGAGAGATAATAGAGAAGATGTTTGTTGAAAGAGATGAAGACAAACGAACGTGGGGAGGGTTTTAATGAAACCCATTTCGATTCCCATTTTGTTAAAGGGCTTTGGATGGAAATCGACATTTTTGCCCTTAAAAATTTATCCACTCCTTCACAATCTCAATGCTCTTTTTAGTCAATTTGCATTTTCTTTTAATTTTTATGTCTATCTTAAATTTATCCTCAAATTAAACGCCAAGAAATGCCCGATTTCATCAAAGATTGGAAAAATTCCCAACGCGCTCTGGTACAAGTAGATACCACTTCTCAACTTCAACTTAACCCTATTTCACATCGAATATAATATAATAAGTCCACTAGGTACATAACAAATAAAAATAATATATAACTTATGATCTTTAATCCGTAACACGTGAGTCCCACATCGAATATCCAATTTCGAATTAAATTTTGAAAAATACTTAATTAGTCTCATAATCAAGTTTATAAAATTCTAAGATTTCACAGTTCTTCCCAACCAATTAAAAACTTCATCCTCGAAATTTAAATTTACAGGTTTCTGAACCTAAAGATATATGAAAATATGATAATTTATATGCAACTCTTTTAATCCAAACCCGTAAAGTCGTTTCCAAGGTGAAACCATTAAATGGACCCAATCACCTTCGTTGTATATAACAACTTGGTGGTAGAGATCATAAACATTTCAAATTTTCATTTACAAATTCTTGGTTTAATAAAAGTTATAACTTATCTGCCAACCTAGCAATTTGTGAATCTTTGACAAGTTAAATAATCAACTTTTTACAATATCCGACAAACCTTGTTGTACTTAATATTTTACGTATTAAATCCTATTCAAGAATCAATTCATAGCAAGATCTAGCCTATCTTGCCTTTTATAAAACAATTCTCATTCTTATCAAAATACTATTCGACAAACTGTTGATAGTTTTTTCCTTAGCCACCAAACTCTGGTACATCTTTTAAGTTTATTTTTTCTTCGTTAATCGTCTTTTTTATTTGAATTGTTAGTCGATCAGTTCTAAGACTATTATCAATCTAAAACTTCATATTGATACAAATAATATTTAAGCACAACATTATATACTAAGTAGAGTTGCATGTATACATAATCCATCACCATTTCAACGTTCCTCAACAGAAACATGGAATTACATAACGCACATGACTATAGATCTCATAATGCATCTCTCATCCCATGACAAGAGATATCGAATTTCAATCTGATTAAAAATAGAAGCCTGACACCTCGTGCAACTTCACTTATTCTCTAAATGTCTGCTCATAATATTATTTAAGTCGTGGACTAGAAAATAATTACCAATTTCAACTAGTCATCTAATTCACTTAACTTTTCCTTTGAGTGGTTAAAACATTAAGCACTTTTCTAATTTCGTCAATTCATTTTCTATCCATGAACTCATAATAAACCTGATTACATTCACTTAACTATAAATCTTTTTCAAATTATCTTCTTCATTATTCCGGGTTTTCACATTTATCTAGTTTTTGAGACTTTATATCATCTCACATTTCAATCACTTATTATTCATCAGACTTCTTTCGTTACTTGAATAGAGACATTTATCTTTTACTTGAGTAGATATAAGCATTTTAGCACAGATGTCGACAATATTTCACGAGTGTGCTCTCATAGTATAACTTTTAACTTATATCTCATACAATTTATGAATTACTCAATACATGCTTTTGGCTCTACTAAATTTTATAATTCCGACTTTTCTCAAATTATAAGAGATTATTCAATTCTTCAAGCATGTTAGGCCAGATATACAGTATTCTATTCAATATTTCCAAGCAAAGATATTAATACTAACTAATTGAGCTATAAGTTGTGTGTTTCTTTTCATTTCGCTTATATCTTCTCCGTCATTCATGTATTTTACACCATCTTCAATTTAAAACAATCGGTGCTTCAAATTTCACCACTAACTAGTCACATGATGAAGCACAACATTTAAAACAATATACAATGCATTCATCGATAATAGTGACATATCACTTTGGTTCAACATTTTCAACTTTTGTAATTTGATTCCTTGTAAGGTCATTGTGAAGATATATTAAATTCCATCAAACTTATAAGTTGATATCCTAAGTCTTATCGAGACTCGTTCACCTGAAACTTCTACTATGAAGCATATGTCAGAGTTTATTGACCATTTATATGCCTATCGACTCTAACGAAACTTCATAGACTTTTTATTCCAACTGTCACCAATTCATTCAGTTATTCAAAGACTAGTGTCATGATTCATTAATCTTCTATGATGTAAATGAACTGTGATTATCGTATGGAGTTACTTAGACTTTTGGTCATGCATAACTACTCTAGTGCCTTACTTTGACTAAAGGAGTCCGTTCATGTCACTTCCAACAGTCACGAGTCTTCTCAGCATCTCCTTTTTTATACACAGAGTCTATTTCGTTCAGTTTTTGTCAATCTTAGCTATTCTCACATTGATCTCATTTTTTGTTACTTTATAAATTTACCATAATTTTTGCTTAACACCTAGGCCACTTACGACTCCTTAGTCTTGACTTAAAAAGGAAATTTATATCTTTTCTCTTTTCAAAAACTTGGCTAGGGATAATATGACTTCTTATGATCATTTAATCAATTGAAGTATTCCTTGACTAACATTTATTCGAAATAGAGAAATTTTGCGACTTAAACCGTTTATTATTGCATTAGTTGTTTACATTAGTCTCATACTTCCAAACTTTATTTCTAAAAAAGAATTTCAGTCAGAAAACTATGTAAGATATCGAAGCATCTTACTATTCATCAATTACATTTTTTGATGATTTTACTTGTTTGTTATTATTCAATTGAAGAGATAGGTGAAATAGAATTTCTAATACTTGATTAACTTAACGACCAATCAAGATTTTAAAGGATATTGTTTCAATCACTTAAATCATAGTAATGGTAATTTTTACGATATAAGAGTTCAAACCAACTTCCTATAAGTATAGTTTTGTGATACTCAATCAGTATGTCTGTGTCTTTATTTTTTTAAGTCATAGTGATAAACATCAAGATTTCTTATTTGATTAGAAATGACTATTGGATACATTTAATTTCAAAACAGAACTACTTGTGTTTTATTTAATAGCCTATATTTGTTTCGTAACAACACCTAATTCAATGTTAACAAAGATCATTCCTAACTCATGTATTTCCATTTATTTTATCAGTATTTTATTCGATTCATAGAACCACTATACTCAATGTCACTTATGGATAAGTAACTTAAGCAATAAACAATCAAAGACATTCAATACTTCTTTTTAGAAGTCATTTGATTGTTTTAAATCTTGGTTCCATTCCTAAATTCATTTTTTTTTGTTTTGGAAAGGAGACAATACTTTGGTTGAAACTATTTTACTTCATAGAAACCGACTTAGACAACTTAATTGATTCAATCAAAATCTCATTATGACTTTCCTATCAAAACTCAGTTTGTCTAATTAAATTCCATTTTCGAGAACTCATGCCTCCTTTTTCTTCTCATTGAGACTACTTCGGAAGCGATTCTCAATTGATTATGAATTCAACCAGTACTTTGTATAATAAGTTTTCCCAAGTTATTAATTTAACTGGTACTAACCTTATTTTAAAACTTAAGCAATTGCATATCTTGTGCTTTCCAAAAGTCTCAATTTAATTTTACGCTTTTTGAATGATTCTTAATTATTTGAGACTTATTTTAAGTCTTTTCTGACATTTTCTTGAGCGTTTCGCAAATGTAATAGTTCAACACTTTCAATTTCAAATGATTCCATTTTCAGTACAAATGTTCTTGAATCATTCAACATCTTGCTCAACCAATTACCTATTGGTTTTATAACTGAATATTTCCTTTAGTTATATTTAAATCAAACTATTTACAATGCCTTTGTGAATTTAGATTTCACAAGTCTATTTCACCTCCATTTATGCTTAGTTTTATTTCACAAGTCTATTCTCTTTTTAATTGTCTGTTTCAAATCTCACCCGTCATATCTCCCGAACATACAATGAGAATAAACTTCTTATCGTATATGTAGCGATAATACATATTATATAATAGACATATTACAATAATAAAATATCCCCAACTTATAGTCACTTCCCAACTAATCGCGCTTAATCACTCTTTGGTTCCTAACCAAAGTTTTCCTTTATTGATCCAAACCTAGACTCTAATACAATGTTTGTCAGGGCCCGTCTCACTACGCCCCGACTTATCCCTTATCACCCTAACTAGGCACTTAATCCATTCAGTTAACTTTAACCTTAAAATAATTTTAATCCTTAATAATGTTCCAAACTAAATTTATATCCTCAATGAAACTTAATCCATAACTTTTTTAAGTGGAGCAGATTAGAAAATTATAGGGATTGTTCTCCGTATTTCCTAAAAGTTTTGGCTGTACCTCCTCCAAAAGTAGTTTGCCGAAAAATCACCTAATACATAGCAGAATTGGGAGAAGACTAAAAAGACTCACAACTCCTCGCAGTTCATAATATATATCAAATTTAAATTTCTAAACTATTTTAAAGTTTTTGATACATTAGTTACAACTTTACAATTCCAAATTAACCAGTAACTCGATCATAAACCTATTAACTTACTTTTAAACCAATCTAGGAGACTCTCATAACTTATGTGAGAGTGTTTCATGTCCTACACTCACTCTGGAACTCAAAACAATAATATATATGACATAATTACAATGAGGATTAAACTTTAAAACATGAAAACATTCACCAAGGCTCTTCGAGTCTTAATTGTTCTTTCCTACTTTCAAAGAGAACGTGACATCATCAAAAATAACTTGAAGATGTCAGGTAAATAAACCCTACAATGGTCTTTACTATTTCTGAAATTTATCTTTGTACTTGCATTTGTGTTTCATCTGCATTACATTTCGCATCATTCTTGGTTGTGCATACATATCATCTAGATAAAGTTGCCCCTGCTTCGATCGTAAGAGTATGAGGTGCTCTACTTCATACTAGACGTACTGCAGGCGCCTAAGGCGGGTAATGTCGACTTCGGGGTAGTATGCATTGAACTCCCTAGTATTTTTTAGGTTCATCGTGAGTGGACCCACTTTTTATGAGCTTAGAACATGAAATGAGGGATCCACGTTGTTATATAATTTTTTTGTTATTTGAAAATGCAATTTCATGTCTTCATGTATTCGGACTAACATTTGCAGGAGTACAAAGCAATGTAGGAGTTTCTTATATCTTCGAGTTGTTTTTTATGATATCAAGTTCTTTTTGAAGGCAAGAAAGAAGAAATAAGACTGGAAGAGCCTTGGTGAATGTTTTCATATTTTAAAGTTTAATTCTCATTGTAATTATGCTATATATATTATTGTTTTTTGGTTTCAGGGTGAGTGTAGGAAATGAAATACTCTCGAATAGGTTATGAAAGTCTCCTAAATTGATTTTAAAGTAAGTTGAGAGGCTTATGATCGAGTTATTGATTAATTTGGAATTGTAAAACTGTAACTAATGTATCAGAGACTCTAAGATAGTTTAGAAATTTAAGTTCGATATATATTGTGAACTGCGGGGAGTCGTGAATTCTTTTTAGGCATCTCCCCATTTTGTTGTCTATTAAGTGATTTTTTGGCATGCCATTTTTGGAGGAGGTGCTGCCGAAATTTAAAGAAATCACGATGAACAATTCCTATGATTTCCTAATTTGCTCCACTCAAACAAATCATGAATTGACTTTCGTTAAGGACATAAATTTAGTTTGGATAATTATTAAGGATTGAAATAAATGTTATTTTGAGGTTAAAGCTGATTGAATGGATTAAGTGCCTAATTAGGGTGATTACCGATTAGGGATAAGTCGGGGCTTAGTGAGGTGGGCCCTGGCACATTTTTACCAAATACCCCTTCATCCAAATCGAAGCACCCAACTCCAAAATCTTAGTCAATACATCCATTTTAATTTCGGCGACATGTGGCCGAGACTTATCTTTTGGGTTCGGTGTTGTCCAACCGAACCTCTTTCGCGGAATTTGGTTGACAACTACTGACCTAAACATTCGATGGGTTCCGACTGACACTCCAATTAAAGGTTCGGTAGGCTTTCACTGACTTTCCAACTACAGGTTCGGTAGGTTTTGACCGACTTTCCAACTAGAGGTTCAGTGGGCTTTGACCGACTCTCCAACTACAAATTTCGATATGCGAGGCGGATGATGCCCTACAAATCACAAGAAGAGAGTGTGTGGAAGGATGATAGTGGCATATAGTCGGGCTAAAAAATTATTAAGATAAAATAAGGGGGGCTAATATAAGGTAGGTGGCCAATAGTTATACCCTAAATACATAGGTTAATTAAACCAGATTAATTACAGAGTGAATATGTGAATTAAATTATACAATTCGCAATCCAACATGTTTATTTTAGATTGCAATGTTTGGAGTCCAATAATTGGACGAAACAAAACTGAATCCACAAATTAACAAATTTCTCTCAACACTGCATTGTTTGTCAACTCATATATGAACGGGAGGGAATGTTTACTGGTAATTGAAGTTGATTAGAGACACAATAATTATATGTAGTGATACCTTTCTGAATTTGAACATGACCAACGCACTATATGTTAATTTATCCAAACTGTCTATCTTTTGGACAATAATTACATGTAGAGATACCTTTCTGAATTTGAACATGACCAACGCACTATATGTTAATTTATCCAAACTGTCTATCTTTTGGGCACTTACAGACACACATACATTGCCCGATGTCGGATCTTATATAGTGTCAAATCCTGAATGAAGAAGACATGAACATGAACTGTCCGTGCTACGTATTTAGCACTTTGAGGGCATTATCCATACATCCATCCCATTTCACAAAAGCTGCAGTCATGCAGATGTGTAAAGCCCCAAACATAAATAATTGCCTCTTCTACTACATTAATGGTACAATTATGTCTTTTTATTATTCTATATATATGAACAAACTCTCTCATTTAAAGAAACAAAATAAAGGTGCAAAAAGATCAACCATTGTGAACCTGTGCCCACGTGGTACTTTTTTTTTAAAGAAAAATAAAAATCTCATTAATCATAAATGGCTCGATACAATGAAAAAGTTTGATCAATGTAGTCGACCCCAATTAATTTAGGACTGAGACTATGTTGTTGTTGTTGTTGTTGTTGTTGTTGTTGTTGTTGTTGTTGTCGTTGTCGTTGTTGTATTAATGGCTCAATAAAAGAACGGACAAAACCAATTGTCCTAATAACACTACAAAAATGGAGCGTATTACCAATCAAAATCAGAATACGTCTCTAAGTTGAAACGAATTACCAATTACAGAATGAGACGAGACTTGGTCAACATTTGACTAATCAGTCTCTAATCAATCTCTGATTAGGGATGAAATTGCAATAGAATTTCAGAGACAGGACAATAATTTCGTGCACTTTGGAATGTCGGTATGGAATGTCAGTTGTAGAATATTTAGCAATGAATTAGCAAGGGAGAGTAATGTTCTATATCTAGCCACGTCTCCCGCCTCTATGGTTGCCCACCGTCATTAGCAGACCTACATGTTATTTGCCCTGGTCCATAGCCTCTATATAGACATACTTTGGCCACCAAAATAAAAAGATTTTCTAAGCTTAGCCCAGCCCATTAAGAGAATTTTCACACCTAGCCCACCCCAATCACCAAAAAAAAAAGTCAACAAAGAAAGAGGAAAAATAATTAAATTTTATTTTGAAATTATATGAAAAAAAGGAAGAGCAAAAAAAAAAAAAAGTTTAGTAAAATTTGGTAGTGTTTCCATATTGATCTAATGTTATTTTTTTATTTCTTTTTTACAATTAATTCTTTAACTATAATTTTTTTCCTGGTTCTTAACTAGAGACTTATTCTTTACAATCTTCAATTAAAGCACAAGAGATTATATTATGGGTTTCGTATAAGTGCATTTTTTTCTTATCCTTGTGAATATTGTTCTAATTAGTCTACTTTTGTCATCACTAATCGTTTTTAAGGTTTTTTTTTTTAAATGAAAATGGATGTGTTTCATCCATATAGTTGACCTTGACTAATTTGAGGATAAGGCTTATTATTGTTAATGTCGTTAGTATTAAAGAATTGAAATAAGAATAAGATACGTTAGTTTTGATGTTGGTTTAGTTGGTACAATAAAGAGATATATCGTTTGAATTACACTTCGATCATGAACAATTACAGTCGAGTCGAAAGATTGTGTTACGACAAAGTCTTTTATGTGTACAATTGAAAAAAATAGCTAATTTAGATATTATCACCATATATCACTATGTAATTTACAAAAATCTGACTTGCTATATTTTTTAACACAAGTACTCAAGTCATTAGTAAATTTATATTGTAAAACATTGGCCTTTTTTTTACCGTTAACCAGTACAAAGATAATTAACACTGGCTACATTGTTTAAAAAAAAAGAAAGCTTGACAATGTAGGTAGCTACATTGTGACGCTTATTTTCTTTCAAGGAAAAGATAATGGGGCTTGCTAATTAAACACACTACGCACACCAATTTTGACATGCACATCGGTCGAAGTTATTATTGCTTTGCGCACACCAAAGTTATAATTTTAAGACAAAACTGACATTCACACATACATTAGCAAACCCAAAAATACACACACACGCACATTAGTTGCAAACCTAAATATACACACACACAATTTTATCAAACAAAACCTAACCAAATGACATCCCAACAAACCAAACGAAATCCCTACAAATAATCGAAGTTACCAAAAATCTAAACCTCTCAATTCGTGCATTTTTCAGCCCATCGGTCGATCGATTGATTGAGCGTTGCATCGCCACGACCGCCATTGCAAGTTTCTTGTTTGTTTGTGTTGGTGTTGAGAGATCGATTGATCTTTGATTGAGTGAGATAGGTTTTGGATTGGCATATCTATTTTAGCAACTTATTAATGTCGGTTTGACGTGTTGTTTTCTTATATGTGTGAAATCTTATTTTTTTTAGTTTGATTGTTCATTGTAATGTGGTCTTAGTACATGGTTGATGTTTATGGTCATCACCATGTTCAGTCATAAAGAGAAGAACACGATGAAGATGTTCGGTTTGTTCACTCGAACATGATCATTATGTTTGGCCTTTTCACCTGAACATGTTTGTTATGTTCAACCATTTAAGGTCGAACATGATTGATATGTTCAGCTTCTTTGATCAAACATAATCGATATGTTCGGTATTTGGGCTGCACATGATCAATATGTTCGGCCACTGTGCTTGAAAATGATTGATATGTTCGCCCTTCATGCCTTTATGATGATGGATGCCTACTTTTGTGCTTCTTTTACATTAAATTTACTTTTACTCCCATAACAAGCACATAAGAGATTCAATTGGTGTTAAATATTTTCCATGGTCATTGTTTAGGAGATATTTAGAGAATTGTTAAGTCGTTATCAATTTCTAGTGTTGTTGATGGGAGCTTCTATCAATTTTTGTAATTTGCAAAGCATGTGAAGAAGTTTCAATCCTAGCAAAAAATAAACTAGCTCGACTCGAACTTGAGTTTTATTTTGAGAATGGAAATATTAATGTTGGGAATTGAGCTACATATCTTTTAGGTAAAGTTGATTTTTTTTTTACTATCTTTTTGTTGATGTAGGTTTTCCATTTAAACTAGTAATGACATCTAAAAGGTTAAAGATGTTGACTGAAGATCGAGCCAAGACACAATCATTTATAACTTGTCCAACTGCGTCCTTTAGGGCCAGGATGGGGGCCAATAGGAAAAAAATCTTTCGGACATAACAAAGACATCACTTTATGATGATTATGCCCAAACAAGCGAGGGAGGAGAGGATCGAGTGGAATATGTAGATGGAAGGGAAGAACAAGAGATATACTCCAATCAAGTAGAAGGCTAAATTAGTCAAGTTGAAGATGATCTAAATAAACCATTTCCTAGTGGACCCTCAGATCGTACAATGCTTTTAAGTTTTAAGCACCATGTTGCTTACGCAATTTGGAAGGGCGAGGTAAGCGCTTTGATAATTATTTAATTACTCGTGTACTACTTGATTAAAACTTTTTTGATAAAACTTTCTCATTCTTTTCTTGTAGCTTCGAGGTTCATTGAAGTGTATTATCCATTAGAGGAGGTTATGATTTTAGGATTTGAATTGTAATCCAAATGTAGCTGAGTTTCATAACATCATGCAGAGGTCGGGTTGCTACCCTTGATGTCATGTTCCTACGACTTTGCCGATTATTCGTTGATTTCAACGTTCACTGAGAGGTGGTAACCTGAGACCAATACATTCCACTTTCCATTTGGTGAGATGAACATTACTCTCGATGACATCAAGATACTCCTACAGATCTCGATGGATGGCAAGGCAGTGTTGGTGGATCCGAAGGGGTTTATTGAACTAGTTCAATTACTCCAAAAAGCTCTTGGTGTCACAGAGGCCGAAACAACCAAAGGACTATCTTTAGTTAGAGAAAACGTGGTTAGATCGAGTTGGTTGCGATAGAGATTTGGTACCGCAAAAGGCACTTCTTCATATCCTGCAACGATTCAGACGGTGAGGGCGTACATTCTTTACCTTCTTGGGAGAACCTTATTTACTAATAAGTCAAACGATCGAGTAAGTGTTGCTCTTCTTCATTTACTCATGGACATCAATTAAGTTTCTTACTAGCTCACTTGTATAGTTAGCTTGGTCTTGCTTCTCGAGCCTCAATTGATCAAATAGCAGGATATACAAATATTTCTTGAGGTATGATTTGTTGTCATAATTTTAAGTCTTTTTATAAGTAATTGGGATAATGCTAATTTTTTTCTTTTTTTGTTATGCTTGAAGGGATGGATATATGATCACTTTCCATTCAAGAAATAATACAAGAATGCGGAGTATACGCGAACTGAACCTAGGGCTAACAGATGGAAGCCAAAGTATGAGAAAAACCTGAAAGATGACAAAATCATGGATTATAGGACAACTTTGGATGCACTAATACCTAAAGAGGTTAGTATACATTTTATTATAATATAATTGGTTATTATTTCTCTTGGTGTAATAGTAATTAATTTATCTACAGGTACTGTAGGACCCTTACGACCAAGTGTGTGACTATGGAGAACCCATGCGCGAGTTGGCATTTTACATCGAGTTGCTCTGTTACCAGAATGTTGTAGAGCCATACCACCCACATCGAATACTAAGACAATTAGGTTAAGTTCCGAAGTACCATTGAAGGCTAAAAGGGTATCTGGATCTAGCTATATCGTGAGGCACCATTTCATTTAGTATTTGGTGTAAGATTGGGCAAATCATTTTCGGTCCCTTGCAAACTGTGGGCAAAGGGTTTGGCTCCCTTACGATGCAATTTCGCAGTACCTAGCTTGGTTCCAAATAGTCTCACATCCAGTTTTAATTAATCCAGAATCTGGTTGTGGCGATATTTGTTAGCCAATTCTTGACGACCACTCAAACGTGCAATTTTCTACCTTTTTATTTAGTTATTCTCAATTTTTTTAAATATTTACACTTACAATCTATAGTAGAGGGCTGGGTCATCAATCGAACATGGCGCGAAGCATTTGGGGCGGAGTACAATTTTTCACCTTTTTGTTTATTGTTTAAGAAGCATAAAGATTATACTTCTACTCTAGCAAGAACGGACTAATAGGGTCAGCTACCTAGCCAACCCAACATCAGGTTAGAGCACCAACTCTTCGTCTTCATCTAATAAGGCATTAGACATGGTTTCTAAGCCTTTTAGCATCAATCCTTGATCGAAGTGAAGGAAGAAAGCCAAAAGCTCTAGTCGCATATGTTTTCTCGCATTTAACATGTTTGTAGTGCAGATAACTCAGAATGCGTTGACAATTGGTAAAAAGTGCTTGGAGAAGCTGAATGAAATTATGACTAAGCCGGGTTTATTAAGATGTGTCCAACAAATGTCATATACTTTCTGGACTCAACATTAGTCGAAATAAGGCATCAAGCAGTGGACAACGATCAGTCGCGCATGAAGAATGTTCATTAGATGTCGCGTGTGGACAAGGTTCATCAAATGTCGCAAGTGGCCATGGTTTGTAAAAGGAGTCGAGAAAATTAGACCTTTATAGCACCATTTATTTTTTCATTTGCATTTCGAATTTTTTTTTACTATAACTTTTTGCACTTTCTTGAACTAAGATCAACTTGATATATATGTAGATGAAGGGTTTGATGGATTTGCTAACAACTTTGCTTTCTTGTTGAATCTTCTAATACCCTTTTGTTCACTTTGTGTGTTAACTAACATCTTTTAGATTTAATATCTTGTCATTTATGATTCATCTCTTGTGCCATCTTAGGATCAGTGAGTTTTCCTCATAATCTACTAATATAATGGTGACCTACAGTGATACCTTATCTTAGTAATTTTGATTATTTATTGTTGATGCTGCAGTGTTGTTTTATTCATGTTCAATGTAGATCAATTGACCAAAATTTGGTGAAAGTCCTTTTTTGAGCTGCAAAAAAAGTCTCCTCATTTGGGAGGAATTCAAGTTTCGCGGATGGAGAGACTCATGGGGGTTCATGCGTTGGTAAAATCAGTTAGGTGTAGGCTCTGTAGAAGACTGGCTTAGAGGGTGAGCAAACCATGTTCAATCTCATCCTCATGTAGCCTAGTTGAACAATTGTCTTTATTGTGAAATTTAAGCACTGCCAAGATCTCATGAGGCTTCGAATGTCCTTTTGACATCATATTCTTGAATTCAATTTGATCCACTTGTAGCCTGTCTACATTTGAATGACCTTCCATTTATTTTGCGACGTCATGATTATGTGTGCCATATGAAATGGTAAAGATCCACTCAACATCTTTGGGATTTTTTTCAATTAATAGAAACGGGCATTCACATTTCTTTGTGCTTGTATGTGATCTATCCTTCCTTTTCTTGTCATCTATTCCATTTTGCACCAGTGACGCATATACCTCGACAACCTGTTCTTTTTGGAGCTTAGATCCCCTGTACTTTCCAAATATCTCACATGCAAGAAAAACCCTTCCCCGACGCCCATTACCACCTTTATTAAAATGCTTAATAACAAAAACAAATCCATTTTCCTTTCCAACATTTTGAGCCCGATGTACTAGCTCATCCCTCGTCTTGAATGGATCTTCGTGAGTGAACATGCCACTATAGTCTACTCTAATAAGAATGAATGCTTTTGTACCCTGAAAAGAAACAACATGAATTTGTTCCATAAAATCTCAATTGATCTATTACTATTCGGTGGAGCTGGCTGCACTTAACCATGAACTGAAAATAATCCTCTTGTTCGGTTTGAGTGGCCGAACATAATTCATATGTTCGGTTTGGGTGATTGAACATGTTGGGCATACAAACAATTATCATAATCGTGTTCAGACACTATTATCGAACATCTAGCTGATGTTTGGGTATGGACATCTAACATAGGCCTCATGTTTGAGACTGTTGAACCGAATATATTACTCTTACTCTTGCTCGGTGACACGTGACTGAACACGACTCCAAAATTTAAGTATGCAGAGTACGATTTATAAAGTTTTTTTACTTTAAGACTTACATCGTTTGATCGACATCCGCTTCTAACACTCGATTCTGACTCCATGTAACATAAAAAACATGAATTTCAAGATACCAAACAAAATATTCAAGAGATAATTAGTGAATCCAAATCAAGATGGTTATGATGTACACCATTAAAAAATAATAATCAAAACAACGACTAACATACCGTGAATGAAATGTACTTATCTTTTTGCTAAAAACTTTGTCTTTGATGTTATAAAACTTTAGTGTTTGATGAAGATAAAGTATTTTATTGAAGATGGTGTGTATTATTGAAAGTGGTGTTCATGTGTATTAGTAGTAATTGTGTGTGTGTGTGAAAATAGGGGTACTTAAACATTTTACACAAAGTCAACAAAATCTAAATGTGCATGTCAAAATTAGTGTGCGTAAGGGCATTAATGGCCCGTTCGCTTCAAATATTAGCGAAACCTAAGACCATGAGATTAGTTTGTAATGGGACTAACACATGGGTTTATGTATTAATACCTTTTATAGGACTTATTCGGTTGGGAGGTTTGAGCTTGAGAATAAATGTGGTTCTAATATGTACATTTACTAAAGTACCCCTCTATTTATCTTACAACTCCAATAAAATTATCAAAGTTGATTTCGGTCTTCATCATTTCCGCTATTCGGCCGAGTCCGCGATCTCGTAATTTCCATTCCCGCATTTTTGTCATTGTCCTCGGTCTTCATTCCCACATCTTCATCCTCGTCATCGTCGGTCGAGTCTGCATCTTCATCATCGTCCTCGATCGTCGTCATCGTCTTCGCTCCGTGGCCGAGTCCACATCTTCGTCATCGTCCTCGGTCTTCATCGCAATCTTCATTCGATGGGAATTCGATTGAGCTGGAGAGAAGAGTGTGTAAAGATGAGGAGTAATTTTGTAATCTGTAATAGTCAAGCATTGAGACTAGTTAGTCCCACCAAAATTGGTGGTTTACCTTAGTCACCTCTACTGAGTATTAGTTAATCCCGTGACCTAGTTAATTCGCGAAGCGAACACCGACTTAACGAATCTAGTGGAATTAATCCACTCTAAGATCATGAAGCGAATAAGCCAGGTGTGCCTTTAGCAAGCTTCAAGAAAATTTTGTCGGATGTCTTTCTAAGAGACAAAAAGATAATCAACATTAATTAATATATATAGACCAATTATACTTAATGTTTTCAAATAAAAAATGATACATGTTAGCTAATCTCACCCTAGGGGAAATGGGTCTACCCCCTGCCCACTGCCTTTGCCGGCGCAAATGGCCTCTAGCCCTGTCCCTCATTTCTCTCTCTTTCTTGATTTTTTTCCAAAAGTACAACATATTTTACTTTTTTTCCCAAAATGAGGGCCCGTTTTTTTTCTCAATCTAGGCAATAACGCCTAATGAGAAGGCGCTATCACCATGTGTACATTCTTGTGATGACGTGGACACGTGGATAGCGCCTTTTGAAAAGGCGCTATCCACGTGGCCTGCCCACGTCATCGCACGCGGGACGTCGCACGTGCCACGTGGCTGAAACACTCCAATAGCGCCTTCGGAGAAGGCGCTATTGGTGTCCACGTGGACATGCCCATTCTGGCCAGTCCACGTGGACAGGTTTGGGAGGTGGGGGATGGGCTGATAGCGCCTTTTGAGAAGGCGCTATCAGCGCATCCCCATCATCTTCTTCCCGGAACCGACGCAGAGAATATTCTCTGCGTCGGTTTCGGTAGGGATGCTGGGGTAGGGGCGGTAGGGATCACGGGATAGTAATCCCGTGACCAAGGAGGTTGGTGTATATAAGGAGGGGTGGGGGAGGAGTTCGGTGGAGAGAGAGCGAGACGCGGGAACACGGGCTGCGGGGAGCAAGCGGCACCGAGACGCGGCACACACGGCGCGGGGAGGTAGCGGCGGCGGAGGAAGGAGGACGAGCAGGTGAGCGAGGGAGGAGAGCGGACTTGTGGGCGAGGGAGCGCGGAGCGAAGCGAGGAGGTCCGCGGCGGGGAGCACGGTGGAGTGACGGTGATCAAGGAGGAGCGGAGAGAGCGAGCAGGAGGTCCGAGGCGTTATTGTGGCGGGGAGCGCGGAGAAGCGGCGGGGGCACGACGTCTCGGCGGAGGAGAAGGAGGAGGTCCGGTGGTTAGTTTTGTTAGTTTGTTTAGTTATTTAAGTTAGGTTAGTGTAGTTAGTTTGTTTAGTTTATTAAGATTGTTAAGTTTGTTGAGGTTCGTTTCTTGATTAATTGTTTTTAGCTTAGTTTGTTTAGTTAGTTATGTTTGTTTAATTTAGTTACTCTGTTTAAGTTACATAGGTATGTCTAAGTTAGTTTAGTTACTTTGTTTATGTTAGTTTAGTTAGTTTAAGTTTATGTATTAGTTTGGTTAGTTTAGTTTAGGTAGTCGAGGTATTTAGATTTAGTTAGGTAAGTTAGTTTAGTTAATGTAGTTTGTTCGGTTAGTTAGTGTTTTTAAGTTAGTTTAATTAGTTTGTTTAAGTTAGTTTAAGTTTATGTATTAGTTTGATTAGCCTAGTTTAGGTAGTTGAGGTATTTACTTAATGTAGTTTGTTTAGTTATATGCGCACGTTTCAAGATATGTTGTAGAGAGTAGCCTAGTTTGGGTAGCCTAGTTTGGGTAGCCTAGTTTAGACTTTGAATTCGTTGCGATCAACTAAACTTTCATGAACACATCTATAATTTTTTTGGTTTTTTTTTTTTGGATATGTTTACGTTTTATTAGGTTATTTTAGGTTGCGTTTGGTTCTCATAGTTTGGTCAATTTAATTTAGATTAGGTTACGTTAGTTAATTAACTTACTTGAGGTTAGTTTTCATTTATTATTTGGGTACATGTTTACTTATAGTCGATTTATTATACTCATTTTCTTTTTCTAACCTTCTTTTTAGTTGTACTGCAATGGATCCAGGACCTTCAGATGCATCACTATTGCAACTCCAATCTACACACAGATCAACGCGAACCTGGAGGGGCGAGGTAATATGTTTTTTTCTCAATACGTCAAATTTAATTACATCAATAATGTATCAAAAACATACGTTAATACATTTTCAATGACAAGGTGTACGAAATAATGCGCGTACGTCGAAGACGTGGGGTCGTTGATCAAACGATGCAGTATCATTCTAGGATGATCCCATATCTTCGTTCCAGTGGGTTCTATGGGATATCCCGAGTAGCATTTTTCAGCCTTGATTGGGCTTTGATTACTGCGTTTGTAGAGAGATGGCCCCCTGAGACGCATACATTTCACATGCATTGTGGGGAGTGCACAATTACACTCTAAGATGTGCAGGTGCAGCTTGGATTACCTATTGAAGGTATGCCTGTGACGGGAACAAGAAGATGAAGAAGACGATCAGGGCGAACCAAACATAGAGGCGAGAAGAAGACGAACACGACCAGAAACCGTGCGGGAACGCACCAGACGTCCTCGTCCACCACGTCCATCTACTCAGACAGAGATTGCTGCAGAGAGTAGCAGGCAATCTCCTCCAGCACGTTCATCTCGTTCGAGAGTGAGTAGAACAGACAATGTTGGCGAGAGTAGTCATTCTTCTCATGGGTACATTCCTGCATCTTCCACACCCTTACCAGAACCTCAAATGTTTGTACCCAGGCCGCCGAGCGTGAATCTTCCTCCTTACCATTTTGATCCTTACGCACCTGGGCCTTCGTCTTCATATGTGGACCATGGAATGCCTCATCATCAAACGTATCCATCACTGCCTCCATACATGCCTAGTCTATATACTCCGACTCCATATAATTACAAAATGGCGTGTAGTGGAGACCCTTCATTCATGAACTTGTTGACCATGCCGCAGCCGCATGTTCCATTCCCCCAACCCCATGCAGGAAGCCAGTATTTCGGGATGGTTCCACCTCCTATTTTTGGTAGCATCAGGAGCAGAGGTGAGTCGAGTTAAGAACCAGAGGAAACGCATCAATCTACTCGATGTGATTCATCGCAAGACCAGCAACCTCAGCAACATCAACGGAACCGCCAAAATAGACCTGCATGATGAGTTTACTTGATGTCATGGTGATTTGTAAACAACTTATATTTTGGGTTCACGTAGTACGTGTATTCAACCTTCTCATTGAATAAACTTATTCCTCATGTTTTCCATATTATAATAATGTCGTATATGTGATTACTCTTCAATAGTTAGTTTAGTTTGTTAAGTTAGTTTAGGTTATATGTTTAATTTAACTTAAGTGGTTAGCTTAGTTAGTTAGGTGTCGGTGGTTAGATTATATTAGTTTAGTTTGGTTAGGTTAATTAGCTTAGTTATAGTTTTGTTAGGTGTTGAGGTTATGTTTGTTTAGTGTAGTTGAGTTAGGGTATGTTCCTTAGTGTAGTTTAGTTAATTTAGTTTACGTACTTTGGTTAGGTTAGGTTAGTCGAGTTTAGTTCACAAGTAACTCTCGAGCTACTTGGATGTTTGTTTAGTTTTGTTTGGTGGTTAACGTGGATCGTTTTTGGTTGTTTGTTTATTTAGTTAAGTTAGTTATTTTACTTTACTTAGTTTGTATTGTTTAGGTGGTTAGGTTAGTTAGGTTAGTTAAGGTTACTTAGGTTAGTTAATGTTAGTTAGTTTAGTTCGTTAGTTAGTTTAGTTTGGTTATGTTAGTTAGTTAGTTAGTTTAGTTGAATTTAGTTAGTTACTTAGTTTAGTTTGGTTTGGTTAGGTTAGTTTAGTTTGGTTAAGGTTAGTTAGTTAGTTAGTTTAGTTTGGTTTGGTTAGGTTACGTTAGTTTAGGTTTGTTAGTTTAGTTTAGTTTAGTTTGTTAGTTAGTTCGTAAGTTAGTTTGTTAGTTGAGTTACTTAAGGTTAGTTAGTTTAGTTTGTTAGTTAGTTCGGTTTGGTTAGGTTAGTTCGGGTTAGTTAGTTTAGTTTGGTTAAGGTTATTTAGTTAGTTAGTTTAGTTTATTTTGGTTAGTTAGTTAGTTAGTTAGTTAGTTAGTTAGTTAAGTTAAGTTAGTTAGTTGGTTAGGTAGTTAGTTTAGTCAAGGTTACTTACTTTTTAGTTTAGTTTGGTTTGGTTAGGTTAGTTAAGGTTATTTTAGTTTAGTTCTTTAGTTAGTTAGTTTCAACCCTAGTTAGTTGGTTAGTTAGTTAGTTAGTTTAGTTTGGTTAGGTTAGTTAAGGTTAGTTAGTTTAGTTTAGTTTGGTTAGTTAAGGTTAGTTAAGGTTAGTTACTTTAGTTTAGTTTGGTTATGTTAGTTAAGGTTATTTAGTTTACTTTACTTTGGTTGCTTAGTTAGTTAGTTAGTTAGTTAGTTAGTTAGTTTATTTAGTTTAGTTGGTTAGGTTAGTTAATGTTAGTTAGTTTAGAAAAGAGAGTTGAAGGTTGAAACCAAAGTATATATATTCAAAATTGTTTTTTTTTATACAAATATAAACTCCTCATATGCATATTCAAATTTGGTTGTAACTGTCGAGATCGCTCGACGACGACGACGGACGCGGCCAGCGGCGAGGGACGGAGCGGCCGAGAACCACGTGGTCCAGCAGCTTGCGGTTACGGCCAGCGGCAGAAAAGGACAGATCGGCGAGTCCGGTTGGAGACGTGGCGGTGATAGACAGATCGACGAGTTGCGTTTGTGAGGCTGGCGCTGACGTGGCGATTACGTGGCATGGGTTCGTACAGATAGCGCCTTTTCAAAAGGCGCTATCTGTACATGTGGCCTCCATGTCAGCTTCATGTCAGCGCCACCTCAAAAACGCAAATTTGGCTTAGTAACGCCTTTTGAGAAGGCGTTATTGAATAAGGTGCGATGGCGCTAGCGTGGCGGTGAGGTGGCGGGCACATGTACTGATAGCGCCTTTTCAAAAGGCGCTATCTGTACAAAACCATGCCACATGGACGCCACGTCAGCGCAAAGCAAAAAACTTCCCACTCAATAACGCCTTTTGAGAAGGCGTTATTGCCTACTTCCGTGATAAAAAAAAAACCTCCCTATTTTGGGAATAAAATTGTAAACTAACCCTAGTGTTGGAAAAAACCCCTCTTTCTTGGTCGTGTTTCTGTCCCAGTTGTCATCTCTCTCGGCTGTCCCTCTGAGCGTTTGGCTGCCGTCCACTAAGCGTTGGAGCATCGCTAGAGCACCACCATCCTCTCACTTCTCTCGCTTTACAGTTCGGTAACTTTTTAAATTTTTTTTATTTGTTGTGGGTAGTAGTGATTATTGTTGAATGTATTAATTGATTTGTTGTTTATTAACTTGTCGATTTATTGTAAAACATATGGATCCTTCAGAAAAATAGCCGCTTCGTTTTTTTCTCTAGAGCCCTAAAATTATTCTTCTTTATTCACTTTTGTGATTTGTGTTCTTGAACCATTCGAATGGTGGTAGTTCCAATCAAATTTTTTTTGCATTTTGTTCATACAATAACCAATAGATGTAATTAAATTTGTAGATATTGGTCTATCTTTATCGCAGTACATATTCATCCGCGGTGTTGCGTAGATTTGTGTAGCGTTGGATTGATCTCGGCTTTAGTTTTATTTTATAGTTAGTTTTTTTCCATAGTCGATGTCTTTGATTTGTTTTCCACTTGTTGGGAAGTTTTAGGTTTTCTTCTTCTTATTGGGAAGTTTTGTTATTCTTTTTGTAGTTCTAATAATTTTGTATATTGTCATGAGTTTCAACGTTGTAGATAGCACTCTCTGATAATCAAATTGTTTCAATTTCACATTTACAGCCAAATTAATGACAGTTTGTTTGAACAAATAGGATTAACGAATCAATCTAATTGATTCTATGCCTGGTTCTGTATTGAGTCGTGAATGATTAATGAAATTTCTCTTCAAAAAAAGAAACTTGTTGATTTGTTATAGATTTGTTGAATATGGATTTTATTGTTTTTTACTATTTTGTTACTGTTTATTTAAACTATTTTTTTCTTTTTGAAATATGTAATTAAGTATTTACTGTTTTTTATAAATGAACTTTATTTTGGTGTAAGTTGTTAATTTTACTGTTTTTTTTACTGTTTTTGTACTTTTCTTTTCTTTTTTTGCTGTATTTTTTAAGTAATTTTTTTTTCACTTTTTACTATTGTTTTTACTGTTTTTTAGATAAATCTGTTTTCTTTTTATTTATCTTTTTTTTTTAAATATGTTTCATTCCATTTCATTTAATTGTAGTTTAGTGCAATATCCAAGGCGTCTAACATTTTGGGGGCCCAGAGGGACATGAGAAATGAAGCCTTTTTACATTCTTGTTTACTATAAAAAGTGTTATTTTTTTTTAAGAAATAGTCGTATCGATTTCATTGAGCTCACTACGTAGAATTACAATGATGAAAACATTACATAGGAGCTACGCGAAGGTGTTATTGAAAGTATAAAAGTAGAAGATTTATTAAATTATTTTTTTGTCTTTAAGTAAGTGTCGACATCGAGATATTTGAACGAATTAGGGAAAAATTTTAGGGTAATTTATAAAGAAAATGTGTAAAGAATATTTGATCGTGGTAAATTAAATAAGAATTATCGTTGTGGTAGAAATATCATTTTTAAATACTTAAGTCTCGTCATGAAGTACAATAAT
The DNA here is from genome assembly GCA_039657365.1 of Stephania yunnanensis. Taxonomy (NCBI): domain Eukaryota; kingdom Viridiplantae; phylum Streptophyta; class Magnoliopsida; order Ranunculales; family Menispermaceae; genus Stephania; species Stephania yunnanensis. The sequence continues at coordinate 24,900,678 of CM077580.1, forward strand.
AAAATAAAGATTTGCGAAATAAGAGTCGTTTATGTACTTACCTATGTTTACGTTTTCGAGCACACATTGTGTGTGTTGTATAACAGACTTGTTTGGTAAGCTAAATCTGTGATTAATGATTATTTAAGCTGTTGTATAAATACGTAAGCTGTATTTATTTTTTCAGTTAATGAGAAACTTTGTTTAGGAAAGCATCAATAGATGTTGCCATTTTGTTAGAGTGTTTAAAATGTTTTTCTCATTATTTGAAAAAAAAAAGGTTTTTCTCATTCAAGTGAGGTTCGTTAAGCTAAAGAGTTTATTTGTGTGACAAAAAAGTTATGAAGCTGCCTTTTTCAAGTTGGGGGTTTGCTTATGAAAAAAAAAAAAAAAAAGATTAACGATTCGTATAAATGATGTTGCAGTAACCAAAAGGATAGTGTACGATTTGAAACGTATATTAAATACATTGAAACAACCCTTCGTTAATCAAGAAAAAGAATTTAAATGCACTAAATTGTTATTTTGATCAAATACAAACTATAAATAAATTCAATAAATGGGGGAATGAATATATTCCTTGAAATAATCAATAACACATAAATAAATACCTTAAAATAGAAAAAATAGAAAATTATGTTGGTGAAAGAAGAATGCATGTCAACTTTCTCTTAGCTCCAACTTATATATAGATATATATATTTGACTTAGTCAAATTATTTTTCATATACTGACGCTGTTATTAAATTTATATAATTTTATAAATTGCACATTTTCTTTTTATATAAAGAGTTTTTCTTTTGAAAAAGGGACATTTTTTTTAATAAATTAAAATATAAAAAGTATTATATGTATTTAAAGATATGATCAATATTGATAATAGAAAAAAGTTATTTTAAATCCCATGTTAATGGCTCAATGTATCTTATAATGGACGATGAGTTAAATCCAACATAAATCCAAGTTTTCGTTGTGGACCCATTTTAGTTCTATTGGGATGTGGTATAAGAACATACACTGCACAACTAAAAATTCTCAAGTGTGAAATGTTTGGTTGTTAACCTAAAATAAGTTGCATAAGGGAATGTTTATGGTATGCAGTAGGCTTATAACGAATGATAGATGTTGCATGAAGGACTGCATGTCCTCAAACTGAAGTTGATAACTTAGTTCTCATGATTAAAGGTCTGGCAATTAATCGGATGTGTTTGATCAGAGATTATGCCAAACCATTCTAGGTATGCACGTGTGGAACAAAATGTTCAATGGTAATTCCTATAGACATGCGATAATTTTTAAATGCTTGAGATTGAAATTCTCTGGCATTATCAAGACGGATGGTCTTGATTGAGTTGTCAGGAAATTGTGCTCCTAACTTAATGATTTGTGCTAAAAGTCTAGTAAATCCAACATTGCGAGTCGAAAGTAAACAAACATGTGACCACCTAGTTGATGCATCTATCAAAACCATAAAATATATAAATGGTCCACAGTGAGGATGAATTAGTCCACATATGTCTCCCTGAATGCGTTCTAAGAAAACTGGGGATTCCACATCAATTTTACTTGGGGATGGTTTAACTATCAATTTACCTTGAGAACAACTAGCACAATTATAATCACCAGCTGAAAATATTTTGTGACTCCTTAAAGGATGTCCATGCAAATTATTAATTATTCTTCGCATCATTGATGATCCTGGATGACCAAGCCGGTCATGCCATAAAATGAATGTTTTTGGATCATTAATTTTCTTATTTAAGACGAAATTCGTTTCGACATGCCTTATATGAATAAAATATAATCCAGAAGATAAAGCTGAGAATTTTTCTAACACTTCTTTTTTCCCATTTGAAACCAATATGACATAGAGAAATTCTCTATTATTTTCGTTAATGGTTTCAATGTGATATCCATTGTTTCGAATATCTTTAAAGCTGAGTAAATTTCTTCTGGATTTTTCTGAGTATAAGGCATTGTCAACATGAATTGTTGTTCCCCCAGACAACATAATATTTGCTTTTCCAGAGCCAGTAATCAAATTGGAGATGCCATATATTGTTTGAACATTAGCCTCAGCTAAGTTCAAATTGGAGAAATATTCACTGTTTTTAAGGATTGTGTGTGTTGTAGCACAATCAACAAGACATATATCGCTCTTATTTGATTCATGATTTGAACTCATGATTTGTTGATCCATCTGGACAAATAATATTTGGTGAATTAGAAAAGAGTCATATACCATAATACATAAGCAATAAATTCATCGCCTATATTTAGCTCGTGATTTGAACACATCTCAATGTCTCTGTTTTATCGAGCCATTTTAATTTTACCTTTGATTTTGTAGGCATAGTAAGGTCATAAAAATATTCGGGTATATATGACAATCTTTTGGCAAAATATCCTTTCATATGTGACGAAAAATATCACAATGATGAACGCTCATTGTCAATAATTATTTACCCTTTCTAGTGGCGCATCACTTTTATTCCCACTTTTAGTGAAATTGTCAATACGACCTTTACCATATCTTTTCATCTTTTCCACGTCCATAAATTTGTTATTTTGATCATGATCATAATATGCAACATATGCTTTTTAATTTGAAGCTGAACCAATTGGACGGGAGCGATATTATATTTCATCTCATTATTTTACTTAGCTACTATGAGACAAGAAATCAATCCTTAATAGTTATTGGATTGATGTGCGCATTCGATATTTGTTGCAGCAATAAATCGAGGCATGTCACGTGACCCTTTTATTGTTTCATCGGTCATATTTCCGCAAAGCCTCAACATAGAGGTAATTAAAATTGCAGAATTATAATTAATATTTGATTGATTAAATTTTGTAGCATGAGACTTAGCCGCTCATTTTGAGCTTTTGGAGCATTACCCTTTTGGTATGTATATACATAACTACATAAGGTGAAAAGATATATAAAGTGAAATATTCACTTTTCAAATCTCTAAAGAGAAATTGACGAATAATTATGTATAACACACGGTTTTGCATAGATGCTTTATTCACAAATTGTAGTATCTAATTGTTATGACAATAAATTCTTGTCAATAATATAATAAAGCAACAATTCCAACTATGGTTGATTAATATTTCGAAAGTAAATGTAATATAAAATAATTTTATCTTTTATGTAAAAAGCATAACATATGATTAAATATATGTTCATAACTTGATTCATTAATAAACAAAATATACTATTCGTATGAGTTGGTGGGACAACCTCCAGGTTGGGTGGTGAGACAAAGTCTACTTAATATCATGCCTCATCGAACGTGATAACCCGTCTCCCTTTCAATGTTTAGCTTTACCGGGGACAAGGCTTACCTAGTATCATCTTAAACTTATAGCATTATTTGTATTATAAAATTAAGAATAGAACAATAACTAGTTGTTTGTAGTTTTAAAAGAAAAAACTATATGTCACACATTGACTTTTGATTTCTGATATAGAAGATCGTACGAGACGCAACTACAGAGCATACTTTCGCTATCGGTGACGTTATAATGCATAGTATATATATAAGTGATGCATGTAATAAAATGAAGAAACCATGATAATATAGAAATAAATCGAACTTATTTAAATAACAAAAGTTATACCTTCCTAGCTTTATCTCCTTAACAAGCCTTCTTGAACTTCAAGATCTTCTTAATGCTAGAGCAAGCTCGTGCTGATAACGTGTTGTAAATTGAATTGGAACTTGCTAAGAACTAGAGAAGGAAAATAGAAGACTAAGAACTTCTACTACTACAAACTACTACTACAAAAGAGAAGATAAGAAATAAGATAGTTGGAATGAAAAATTTTCATTCAACTTTGTGTGGTCTTACAATGAGGTTAGCACCTTTTATATAGGCCATTTGGTATGATGACAAATGTGGGACAATTAACATATAAACCTCATGTAATGCAACACTTTACAAGTAATCAATGTGGGACAATTAACACATACACCCTATGTCATACAACACATTACAAGTAATTTGACAATACATAGAATAGTTGATGTATATTAGAAATGAAAATATAAGTTACACGACTACATAATATGTTGGTGTGCATGCATAGTCATTCACACCTCACAACACTCGTAACTTTGTCCAATCGCACACTGAAATCTGAAGACTTTATTTATTATTTATTGTTGCACACAATATTAAACAATTTGAAAGGAAACAAAGCGTCGCTGAGGCCAACTTGGATTTGATTATTTGAAATTCCGTACCAAAAGACCAAAAGCAGTTTTGGCGGTGATGAGCGGGACCTTAGACCTTATCCCATATGTACGTAAACACAAGTCGGTTTGAGCATTAAGGCGTAGTGAAATTAAATTGAGTCAACTGATCAAATCAATTGCATCCACAACTAACTTAACTTTTTAAGGATTACCCTTTTGATTTGATTAGAGGTGGGCATCGATTTTTGAAAAATCGCCCAAATCGCATAGTTTGATATGATTTTTAAAACTCGCATAGAATCGCGATTTGATCGCGGTTTTCAATTTGAAAAATCGCGGTTTCATCAAATCGAGGGTATTTTAGTAAATAACCACCAAAAACCTTAAAAGGCTAAAACATAACAAAAAAAAATCCTCTCATTCACTCCCGTCACCTCTCTCCTCTCACTCCCGTCTCCTCTCTCCTCTCACTCCCGCCGGCACCTCTCTCCTCTCACTCCCGCCGTCACCTCTCTCCTCTCACTCCCGTCTCCTATCTCCTCTCATTCCCGTCGGCTCCTATCTCCTCTCACCGTCGTCTCCTCTTTCCTCTCACTCGCCGGCTCCTCTTTCCTCTCACTCCCGCCGTCACCTCTCTCCTCTCACTCCCGTCTCCTATCTCCTCTCATTCCCGTCGGCTCCTATCTCCTCTCACCGTCGTCTCCTCTTTCCTCTCACTCTCGCCGGCTCCTCTTTCCTCTCACTTCCGCCGTCTCCTCTCTCCTCTCTCCTCTCGAGCACTCTCACCGCCGTCGGCTCGTCGCGGAGTGCCCGTCTCACTGCCGCCGCACCGCCGCCCTTCATCCTCCTCACTCCCCGTAGACCCAACCACAAAACCAAACCGGCCAAACCGCGGAAATCGTTCACCACCAAACCGCGGTTTACCCACCCCTACTTTTGATATATGAACCACCAATTTACCTTTTAAGCGTCCAATAAAAAAGAAAAAACTGAACTTATTAATTTGAATCAATTATAGTTAAGAAGCACGGATTAATTAATTAATTAATTAGTACGTAACTAATGAGTTGATTGTAACCCAAAAAAGAAAACTAATAAATTGATTTTAGGCTGGTTTTGTGTTTCTGTGCGTGATAGCAATCATAGCAGTATTTGTGGTGTTGTAGCTGAAGTCATGCCTTTCCTCAGCTGTACACGTCATGCAATACGTCACATGTTGCTTGTGCTTTCCAATTGAAAGATCATCTTCCTATACTTCAGATTAGCTTATGTTAATTGATACGTGACTAGTCTCTAGTGATAGTGTTATAGAATTAAATCAACATCTCACGGCACCGAAAATGAATTAAAGTGCCCCAATTGAATTGGCGCAATAGTAAGGTCTCGTTTGATTTGTTTTTGCTATCTTATAGTGTGTGCCGAATTAACTCCAAGGAATTAACTCACAAGAAAGATCATATTTTCACGTATGGTTCAACTTTAAATTTGAGAATAAGTTGCAAATTTTTAAATAATAAAAGCTATAAATTGACATAAATACCCTTCAAACAAGAGAAAAATGTGAGTAATAAAAAGTAATTAATTATGGATAATTGGGTTCACAAACTCTTGGAAGATAACTTCATTTAAGCAAATGGGGGAGATATATTAAACCCTTGGGTGTGAACTGAGAAATAACTTGGAGGGAAGTTATGCAACTAAACAAGATTAGCTTCAACTCCCCTCCAAGTTATCTCTCCCAAGCTAACTCCACCCCTAGCAAAACAAAGCCTAAAATTAATAAGATATGCTTAATGATTAATAAGTCATTAGATAATTCATGTCATCCAACTTTAAATATGTTGACTTCACTTGGCTAGATCATGGGGTCGGAGCACTCAATCACTGCAAGAAAAAACGAATTCAACAACAGGCAACTCTGTTGCTAAATTTGTACGATTTTGTCGCTAATGGGTTTTTTTGCAACAGATGTGCAACAAAAAGTGTTTGTCACTACTTTCTTTATCGATGACGAAAACCAGCGAAAGATTAGTTTGTATATTGCTGAACATCGACAAAATTGCAACAAACATCTGTCATTTACTAGAATTCAGTCAGAGCATACGATTTTGTTGCAATTTTGTCGTACAGACACAAACATCGGTCTGTCACTAGCTGGAATCCAGTCAGCACAAACCTATTTATTGCAATTCTGTCGCTGATTGGAATAAATAATTTATAATTTATTTTTATAATAGTAAAAAGTAAAAACAAACAACATCCCGCAGTAAAATTTGCAAAATAGTAATAGCAGATACAAATGTTTTGTTTTTTAAAATCTTTTTATATAATGTCTAATTTTTACATAAATAAAATAGTAAATCTTTGTAGCCACTACCTAATAAAATGTGTACAAAACAATGATATTATTACATTTCATGATTACTACTACAAAATAGGCCACTAAAAAATAAAGTCTCCTATGATATATAATATGCATTATCTCACAAAACTCTGTTAGCATTCCTTTACTGATACATATATAGCCACTAGACAAAATCTTTTGGTAGCAGAGTGTGTATCCCATCCAAGTCCTCAAAATTACAATGAAATTCAATATTATTCAAAAAATCGACAATCAACCAATATAACTCAACATAAACAACATCACCACCAATTTGGTCCAATTGAAGACTATGAATGATATTGCTATTCTCTACTGATTTAGTTCCTTCTTATACACATGATGACCACAACCAATTTTGGTCAAATTGAAGACTATGAAGGACTTGAATTATATACCATATATAGGTTTAATATTTATTATGTATTAAGGAGACTTAACTTATTTCTATTATGTTAAAAACTAGGACTTTAATTATATATCACCTATAAGTTTGGAGTGCCCATTATAGCTCGAAAGAATAAAAAACAAAATTGAAAGCTCAAGAGAGTGAGAGATGTGAGACTAACCCATTATGAAAAAAACTGTACATATGGTAAACTTCCAAGCGAAGCAATGGACACATAAATGCAAATCCCTCCAAGCCTTTCAACCCACTATTAAAAAGAGATCCAAATACACCAAACGTAAACAATTAAACTAAACAACATGCTAAGTAGTCTAAAACCTCTTTGTTTCACGTATGAATTCCCAGATTTCACAAACCCCAACAGGAGAAAATCTAAGATATAAAAAAATCAAATCAATTGGAACATTAAAAATCTCAAAAACAAACAAGAGAAAAACCTGAACATACTATATTCGAGTCCTAGAAGTGATCATCTCTCACTAGAACAATTTGAGCTTTTAATAGCACTTAATAGATAGAGGTTTTAATTAACCCCCATGAATTAGACAATTTAAGCTTTTAATAACATTTAATAGCACTTAATAGATAGAGGTTTTAATTAACCCCTATGAATTAAACAATTAGACTTTTAATAGCACTAATTCATAGAGGTTTAGAAAACCTCTATGGAAACTCTAGCCCAAGAACGAAATGCCTTCAACACTCTCACTCACTCGTCTCGCTGTCTCGCTCGCCCGACTCACTCTCTGCGCACTCGCCTCGCTGTCTCGCTCTGGTCTCGCTCGCTCGCCTCGCTCGTCTGTCTCGCTCGCGCACTCGCCTCGCTCGTCTCGCTCGCTCGCTCGCAGGGACGATCGATCTCAAGACCAGTTGTCCAATCTGCAAGGTTAGTCTCGATCGATCTCAAACCCTAACGATTCGATTTGATGAAGTTGTGAATATTTGGTTCTGTTGTTTAATTTTGATCATCTAGCGATTTGATCTCATTTGTGTTGATTAGGTTAATTTGAGATTGTTTCTATGGTTCTATGGTAAATGGTTACTAATTTACAGTCTATCTAAGTCTCTATATTGATTAGGTTAACTGAATTTTGTTTTTAATGGTTTTGTGACTTGAATTAGCGATGAATGTAGTTGATTTCATAGGTTCTATGTTGAATTGGCTTTGGTGATTGATTTGCTCTAGATCGAACGTCCAAGCAAATTTTTTGCTCTATAGATTGAAATGTGATTGATTATTGAACTACAATGATAGGTGCCTACAACTAATTGATTATTGAATTTGAATATTTCTGTTGGAATAGATTTGCATATTTTAATAAGATTATATCCAGCGGCATAGAGACCTTAATTTGGAGCAAGAGTTTTCCTTGAAACACATGATGTGTAATTATTTGGTGTTGTTATGAGTAATAAGTATTCAGATGGTTTTGTATATTCCAGTGACAATGGTCTTTTGTTATGTTTGTATGTTAATGAGACCTCTTTTTCTTTTCTTTTTTTTGAAGCCAATGAGACCTCTTTTTCTTTTCTTTTTTTTGAAGCCAATGAGACCTCTTTAACTAGTATTTGAATGTGCAACTTAGACAATATGCAGATAATACGTGGAAGGGAAGATGTCTTTATAAAGACCTACTGGTATGGATTTTTTAAGTTGCTAAAAAAGTATGAAAGATTGGATGGAGATAAAAATCAAACAAGCAAATTGTTGGCTGTAAAAAAGGTAATTTTTGGTTCTTGTGCAGGAGCGTACCTGTCAAGCATCAACTAGAATTGTATGTTCTGAAGTTACCTTTCTCTTAATATTGCGGGAAATATGATGGAAGTTCTTATCGATGCATCTTGTATAATAGGATGGCGAGAGGAAGCGATCTCGAGAAGACCTATGCCGGTCTTGCGAGAAGACTATGGATTATCTTCTTCTTCTCGCTCGATCAACCTTATGACGATAGTTTCCTGGGCATGTACAACTTTTTGTGGGATAGGATGCGTGTGATACGGATGGACTCGAGGATGCAAGCACATCTTTAATCACGATCTTTGTTACTATGCTCAAGCAAATGGTCCAGTCCTTATCCTTTGTTTTAGGTTCCAATCACCTGCATATTTTCCTTTCTTGTTAAATATTCTATGCAAATGTTGTTTATTATTGAGTTTATAGATGATAAGGATGAGCTTAGATTGCTTACTTCCTATCCTTCCAATAAGATCTTCTTTTAAAACTCAAAATGTTCTTTATTAATGGGATGTCTGTAACAGTTTGTTCTAAAGTACTTTTGCTTAATTAGTAAGTGGGATGACTTTACAATGTCAAGAATCATATCTTTTTTTTATTGGATCTAGGTTTTTAGGATTCAATTGAACAAGGGCTTGATTTCTAGATGCATTTTTTTGAACATACACATTGAATGACTGTATAGATGTTTCATCCAGTCATCGAAGTTAAGAAATTATTTATATGGTGAATAGGGTGTACTATTGGATGATATTTTTTCTTGCTATGATTTATGTTGTTTGTTTCATTTCCCACCCAGTAACTTTGCAATTAGATAGGTCATTGATTCTAATTGATTGTATTGATTACCTTGTTCTAGATAAGACTCCATGTTATAGCCATGCACGAACTATGTGAATATAAAAAGGGGGAGGGCTTCTCTTAGGGATTTGATGCTCATCTCAACATCGAGCAGATGAATAAGACTTCAGTTGAATTATTCGAAATTTATGACGACCACAAGAAAAATGGAATCAGTGTGTTTTTCGAGAAAGAGATTCGAGGATATTATGCGCTTCTAAAGCTAGACAAGCATCCTGGTTACAAAGTTAGTCGTCTTTCATGGACTTACTATTGTAGACAACTTTCATGTTGAGACTTTTTTGTTGATGTAATGCGTTTCTCCTGCCTAGGTTGAGCCAGCAGAGCTCTCTCTTGATTTTTCAAAAATGACTCCAAAAACTAGACAAACCCCTGAAATTCTTTTTGCTCGTGATGTAGCGAGGTATTATTGATTGTTCGATGGTACCTTTTTTTTGTTCGTGAAGTTTTGACGTATTATGATTAATGAAAGCTATTCTCCCCTGTAGAGCTTGCAGAACAGACAACTTTATTGCCTTCTTTCGGCTAGCAAAGAAGGCTACCTACCTTCAAGCTTGCTTGATGGACGCCCATTTTGCTAAGGTACTGATGATTTGCTAATATTTATTCTAAGATTTATGGTTGAATTCAATTTGAACCTGCACCTGTGGGTAGTTTGTTAGTTAAATGACTTGTGTGCTGAATCGTTGGAGCCTACAAAAAACCTTAATCTCTCTTGATCTCATTGGATTATTTTAGTTTCGTATAGTAGCAAATTTGTCGTGGAACCATTTTTCATACTTCATAACCTATAATACCTATTCACAGTGACTTGCTTATGCTGTCGTATTTTTTTTACTAGTATGTTTGCAATATTCACGAAGTAATAAAATTCAATAGTTTGACAAACAAACAAACAAGAAAATCAACAAGAAAACGAGAAATTAAGTGATTTATTTTCTACCTTCTCTGAATCTCTGCACCAAGTCTGCCAATTGTTGGCACTCTACAAAGCATGTAACTGTGGTTAATGTATTTAATCAACCAGTTTTTAGGTATGTTAATCAAATGGAACTTGATTGTGCTCTGTATTTATGGATCAGTTACGAACCCAAGCGTTTGCCTCTCTACATGGTGGTCTGTAGTTTAACCAAGGAATCCCTATTTCTCATGTTACAAAATGGATTGCAATGGAGGTAATATTTATCTTCTTTGTGCAGGTTACTTAATTCATGAATTTTGGTTATGGTCTTACACATTTTTCCTCAACTATGGATTATTTATAAAATCAGGAAGAAGGCATTGAAAGCCTTTTAGAATATCATGGTTTCCTGATAAAGGATTTTGAAGAGCCTTATATGGTGAAGGAAGGTCCATTTCTAAACATCGACAAAGATTACCCGATGAAGTGCTCCAAGCTTGTGCACCTAAAGAAGTCAAAAAGGATAATTGAAGATGTTTTGCACTGTGATAAGTTGGTACAGCCAGTTGCTCAGGAAAAACAAGATTTGTTTGCCAAGATAGAAAAACACATGCCTGACCTCTTACCTGTTGTTAACGAAAAAAAAAAATAGTTCATGCTGATGAAGAAATGATTGATAATGAAACTTGTGATTGATTTATTCAATTTAGTCAATCTATATTCATCTTATTCCCTTTATGCAGGTGTTTACACAGTGAACATAGATGCGAGATCAATGAGAAAGTCTCAGGATCAGGAAGTGTAGATGCCAACACCCTGATAAAGAAGCTTGTGAAATCAGGTAAACATGTAGAGCTTTGGTCTCAAAAGTCCAATCAAAATTAGAAACAACCTCTGCTTCACTGATGAACAAAGAAAAGTGTTCTTACTAAGCTATATATGTATATACAAACACATCTAACTATCTCTGTTTGTTATGTATTTATATATGTATATACAAACACATCTCTTTCTGTCTTTTTAGAGATTCTCTCTTTCTCTACAAATGTGGGTAGTGTTCTTTTCCTTCTAAAAAATTTTGGGTTTTTATTTTTCTAACATGTTTCTTGTTTGCTTTTTTTGTTTCTTCTTCTTCTTTACTTTTGTTTTTTGGGGATCTTCTACAGAGTTGTGTTCTCAAAGTGAACATACATTGTGATGGGTGTAAGCAGGATGTCAAGAAACTACTGCAGAGAATTGAAGGTACCCTCTTATGCTCTTCTTCCCAACTTCTTATTTTTGGTTTTCTGTTCAAAACTTTTTTGTGGTCATTTGGACTTTGTTGTTTGCAATCAAATTGTATTTACTAGTTTGAGACTTGTTACAAATTTGGAGGGTTACTGATTCTAGCTGTTATGTGATGTTTGGAAATTTCGGAAGGCTTTTCAGTGTCTAGGCTTTTTCAGCTAGACTAGTGGAAATTTTTCAGTGATTTACACTTGGTACTGTGAGAGCCTATTTGGAATCTATCTTGAAAAAAAATAATAATAGATGTTTTTTTCTTAGTACTATTGGTTTCTTTCAATTATTGTTGCTTATACAAAGCTTGTGATTGATTTATTCAATTTAGTCAATCTATATTCCCGTTATTCCCTTTATGTAAGTGTTTACACAGTGAACATATATGCAGATCAGCAGAAAGTCTCAGTATCAGGAAGTGAAGATGCCAACACCCTGATAAAGAAGCTTGTGAAATCAGGTAAACATGCAGAACTTTGGTCTCAAAAGTTTAATTTTCTTTAAAATGTGTAAATGACTTCTCGGTGAATGTTTTACTTCCTTCAGGGATTATGACCGGCAAGCTTCTGAAACATATATCCCCATAAATATCTAGTTCACTTCTAACTTGTAGGAAAGCACTTTACGATCAAGAATGAATTTTTTTTAAGTTATTCGAGTTTGGGCTGAGTGTTATCCTTTTATTTTCCTTATAGTCTTTCTTACCATTCTAGTTCTGCAAATGTACAATTTTTTTTGCTAATACAAAAACCTTTTTTATAAAAAGAATTAGAAAGAGTAATGCTTTCAGCCTTAACACATACATCTGTCTGATCATATAGTTTCAGATGATGCAAGTTTGAAATTGAAAAAAAATATAATATCTGATAACATGAAGGTGAAGCATCATATAAAATTTAATTATCTCGTCATTGCTATTTTTGCTTTTTCTAAATGCACCTTGAAATTTTTTTTGATGATTTACATTGAGCCTATAGCTTAAGAATATAATATCTTTTTTCTGTATGTTTTATGGAAATGGTTGTCTTGTTTGGTGTTCATGATTGAACTTGATTTCTGCAGCAATGGGATCTTTAACTGTAAGGTTATAGTTGCTTCTTACGAGGAACAGCTGTTTAATGACTTTGTGAAGATTGTTATCTCATTCGATTGGATTGCGCGATGCGTCGTGACATAATTCTTGGAATTGCTAGAGGAGTTTTATATCTTCATCAAGACTCCAGATTAAAAATTGTTCATAGAGACCTTAAAGCAAGTAATGTTCTGCTAGACACGGAGGTGAATCTAAAGATTTCTAATTTTTGAATGGTAAGAATATTTGTTCAAACTTTACATTATTGATTGAATGGAATAATAATATTGCGAGTGGAAAGTAAATTTGTTATATTTTCAATTGAAAATGGAAATGGAAATTAATTCTGGGCATTTTCAGCTTTTTTTTTTTTTTTAAAATTACATTTGATAGGGGTTTGAAACCCTTACGTAATCCTTTGACGATAATATAGAGGTTTCAAACCCCTATGAAATCACTACAGTTGATAGGGGTTTGAAACCTCTATGTAAGCCTTTGAAGATATTATAGAGGTTTCAAACCCCTATGAAATAACTAAGATTCGATAGAGGTTTCAAACCCCTATGTAAGCTTTGAAGATATGATAACATTTTTCATAGAGGTCAAAAACCTCTATGAAAAGTAGAATTTGTTCTTGTGTCTGTTACACAATTGATGTTCCTATTAGTAGTATCAACCCAAGAAACTTGATTCCAACTCCGATCCCTTCATACACATGAAAAGTTATGTACCTGCACAAACTTAATTATCTAACTTTGTAAACCATCTCTTTCTCTATTTTTATTTTAAGTTTACAAAACTGTCTTTGTACATTCATTAATTAACCACCAATATATTAAAAAAAAAAGAAATATGAAAACAAAAACTTCAATTTGTGCATGATCTTTGCATATAAAGATAGAATCCAAGCAATATAAATAAAGATTCGATTTTCCTATGCACTTTGAAGAGTTAGATCCAAAGTAATATGTAAGGTTAAATCAAAGTTTTATCTACCTCCATATAGACTGTTATTTTAAATAACTAAAACCAAGTGACTATGCAAAAATAAAAATTACCCTCATGGTCTTGTTGAACTTCGAGTTTCCTTTGAGCCCTCTTGATAAAGAGTTTGTAACCTCATCACTTCATTATAGAGCTGCACCGAACCAGTCCATTTGAAACTGAGTTTTGCCTTATAGTTTTCCTCTTCTATTTACATTGAGTCATAAGTTCCTTGTTTACCTAAACAATAGGACAATAAACAAAGGAATTATAGAATTGTCAACTTAAGGGAACCAAATTCAAACAATCCTAATATATTTGACAAGAGATATAATAAATAAGCTAACTCAAATCAAAAGTAAAGGCACATGCACCGAGTAGTCAAACATCACTACAAAAAAATGGCTATTTAGAAATGGAATTAGCAACGGAATTGAGTTCTGTTGCTAAAAAAAATGGTTTGAGATGGAATTGAGACGGGCTAATTCAGGACGAAATAGAGAGAGATCAGAGACGGAAATAGAGACGAAAATAGAGACGGAATTAAATTCTGTCTCAAAAAATGGCACAAACTTTCCCACCAAAACTTTAATTTTTTACAACCGTCTGTTACATCTCGAGATTCGTGCGTGTTTCGATCTCGACGATTCAAAAATGGGGACCAACCACACCTAAGTCCGGAATCTCTCTCTATATCTCTCTCAACTCTCTTTCTCTCTTAACGCTCTCTGCCTTCTCTCTCTAACCAGTCTCTGCTTTCAGCGTCACCGTTCCCTGTGCCCGATCACCGCTCTCTCCGCTCACCGCTCTCTCCGCTCGCCGCTCACCGCTCATCGATCTCTGCTCCCTCTCCGCTATCTCTCTGATCCCTGCTCTTTGCTCTCTCTCCGCTCACCGACTAATCCACCGCTCTCTACCCTCTGCTCGATGTGTTGCTCACCGCTCCCATCACCGCCCTCTGCTCTCTCGCGTGCATAGGCCGATCTCTGTTCGTTCTCTCTCACTCTCAACTCTCTCACCGCTCGCCGAAGCTTCCCAGTTCTCCCTCTGCAGAGGCCCGAAAACTGCATGGACATCAACGAGATTCAACTTCTGATGCGATTCAAGAAGGGAGGCGCCAAGATCATTGAAAGGTAGCTCTTGAACCACGACAGTCTCGTGCGCGCTATCAACCAAGTCGATGTCGTTATTTCTGCTTTATCTTCGTCGGATACAAGCGCAACCGCCACCCAATTACGGCACAAGATTGTTGATGCCATCGAAGAAGCTAGAAATGTCAAGGTAAAAATCGTAAGATTGACACCCAATCATGTCGAATTGGGTGCATTTAAGCTAAATCATAGCTTAATTAATTTGACGTTGCTACATAACCTAGCTAAAGGGGGATTATTTTGGGGACAAGTCGCCTTGACTTTCTTTTCTGCATCTGCTGGTTGATCAGTTTTCATGTCGACATCAGATGAATAATCTAAAACATGTGCTTAATGCTTAATCTAAATCAACTAAATTTAAGATGATCATACAGTGTAAGAAAATTAGCTGTAATGATACTAACATGAAACTATAAGGCTATAAGCTTATAATTTATTTTGAATAATTAGTAAAGCAACATCGTTTAATAGCTATATTTTACTTTCCAATTTGTCTTTTGCTTCTTGGAATAATATCCTAGGATTGTGTTTGAAATGTAGAAAACATTTTAGTTTTTTATCCAACTCGTTTTTCTTTATGTTTGATGTTTTGTTTACTGCATCCCTTGTCATCTCTACAGCTTCTCCATTGGTGATGTTGATTTAACTTTCAATCGAGGGATAAAGAAATGAAATTCAACTTGGAAAAGGAAAGAACAACATGAATTCTCAAGCGGTGGAATGATATATGGTTTATTGGAAAACTTGTAACTGCCTCCTTCCTTAATACTCATTAACTTTTTGATGTTTTTCCAAATGTGCAAATGTTAAATTAATTGTTGTTTTCTTCATGTTCAGTGTGTGATGAGAAGTTTTTCTCTGAATTAACAAAAGAAGCATCCGAAATTTCTGGGTGTTTCGCCACTAGAGTTAGACGCCTCCTCCATCTTCACATATCCACTAGAAATGATCAGCCACTCAGGATACATCAGGTCCAAATGTTGGTTGAATATGCCACAATGAATGCTAATGCAATGAGAAAAATTCTCAACAATTATGACAAAGTGAGTGCAGAAGAAGTTCTATCTACTTGCTAGTTCCATATTTTAACTAATTTTGCATTCTTTTTACTAATTTAACATTTCTGGCAGGTGCACAGCTCTATCAATGGAAGAAAATTTTATTCGAGGATACAAGGTGATCATATGGAACACCTGCAGTCACCCTGGCTAATGGAGCGTTCTACATAAATTTCAATGGCTCCAATGAGGGGGAGCCCAATCACTATTCTGATCAGTTCTCTTGTGATTTCAGTTCTAATCAGGCCACATTGAGATTTTACGTATCGATTCTGTCAAACTTGATTATAGTTTGACATGTCCTATTTGTTTGGTAAATTTTGGGGTTGCACAAGTTTTGTTTTGTTCATTAGGAAACATGCAGGCGCATCTTATATATAAGCTCTGATGTTTGCTTACTTCTCCATGATTATACTGCAGGAAACCGTCTTTAATGCATATGCTTTGGGTTGTGGCCATCTCTTTTGCACATTGTGCATTTGCTATGCTGCATCTGTGACGACATTTGAAGGCCTCAAGGCAGCACCGACAGTATCAAAATGTCATGTTTGTAGAGAGGTAACTGAGGTAATTTTGGCATGATATTGATAATCTATGCTGACATATAGGCCTTTCTTTTGTATTTTAAACTTAAAACTTGTTGAAGGTGCTCGAGATAATTCGACCAGGAAAAAAAATAGTTTATGTCTCAGGAAAATGCATAGATGAATTTAGAAGCAATTTCTGGGACGAATATCTCTTACTCCACTAACATCTGCCTTGTGACCACATGGTCAACTCTTTACATAAAAAGAGTCCTTAAGTTAAAGTACTGGGGGTGTGGCCACATGCTTTTGAAATACCTTTCTGTTAAGGAAACTATTGTAGTTACAATAGTTACTATAGTTTCCTTAACACTTTCATTTGATATTGATGACATCTTGTGATTATTGAGTAGGGTTAAGTGTAAGAAATGAAAATAACTACAATTCCCATGTGAAGCCATTTGGAACTTTTTTTTTATGAATAAAAGTTGGTTTATTGAGATGCTTCCCAAACCTACATAAAGTTCATCAACTTGCATGTATGTGACATGGGAGATGATGACATGTTTGTTGGATCATAAACTTGATCCATTATAGGAGCTCAAACCCAAATCAAATCAAATTGGAGTCCAAGTCCATCAAGGTCCAAATCTAGAAACTTCTAGGGTGTATGAGAAGGAAGGAGAAGGTTGTAGAAGAATGGAATTTTGTAGAAGAATGGAAGGTTGTAGAAGAATGAGGTGTAGAGAAGGTTGTAGAAGAATGGAAGGTTGTAGAATGGAAGGTTGTAGAAGAAATGGGGTAGTATAAATACCCCTCCCCATTTTAGTTTAGATACAAGAAAAATTAAGAGTTCTAAGTGAGTAAAGAAGCAAACTCTAATAAGAGTGAGTTGTAGTATCTTGTTTTTTTTTTTTTTTTTTTTTTTTTTTTTTTTTGAGTAAGTGTGCTCTTGTAATATTTGTTTGAGTTTGTGAATAAAAGTTGTTTTGTGTGAGTGTTTCATTTCCAACAATGTTCAGCTCTGATCTTAGTGATGACCAACTTTGTATGAGACTTGGGCATATGTCAAATATACCTTGCCAAGTAATTTGACTTCTTGTGGTATCTCGTTTGAAGTGAAAATGTCTAATAGCCATACGGCTCGCACATTCTGATTCACAATAAAAGCAAAGTGTGATTGTTGTCTTCCTTGTAGTTAAACCCATTTTAGTCATGGTCCAAAGCCAGAGGAGATGTTTGCACGGTTAATGATTAAGATAGGATATGCCTTAACCTTGAACCCTAACAAAGAAGCGTTTTCAGTTATACTTTGTAGTTTATTTTATTGCTTTCTAAATTTTTGCATCTTGTCTTTTCATTTGTGCAGTACATCTCTCTTCTATTCATTGGAGTGCTGATTGTGATATCTGTTCGTGGCTTCTTAACAAATCTTACGAAGGTACTCTCGTTTCTTCCATGCGATTTCTCCTGGTTTAATTGAGTTATTTAACTAGAACAACAACGCCATGATTTGTGAAGCATATCCCTGCAATATTAAGTATTTATAATGTTTTGAATTATAATCCATTTTGTTATCCACTTTGGTAGACCAAATAGACTGGGCAATGTATCTATTTGAAATCGAGCTTGACTGGAAATGGAAGAGGCAATCTTTTTTCATATATTACTTCATTGAACAACCTATGTAGTCAATGTAGCATCCTTTCTTCTGTATTATTGATGCATTTGGGAATGAACCTTTGTTCTTTCTGCTTTAAATTTGTCAGATTTGTTCATGTATGATGTCAATTACGTTTTATATGCTTCTTTAGTTTTAGTTATTTTCTTTTTTGGTAGACCCCAAAACCATTAGGAAAGAACTACGTTTTATATGAGTCTTTGGATTTAATTTTATTTTATTTTTAGTTTACCCCATGTAGCTGGAAGAAAGGCTATTATGAGGATGATTATGCTCCTTCAGTTTTTTTCGCCTTCCTATTTTCCATAAAATTGATTTTTATCTACTGTATGTTGTTTAAAAAAGTGTGAAAGGTACATGACACTCTCTTACATTTGATTAAATGGTTTTCGAGTTCTTTGAATTGATTGGTTTCGAGAGATGCATGCATTCATGCTTAGAGTACTTAGAGGCTGTCCCTTGGGTTGGAGATGAGGAGGAAGAGAAAGTGTCATGTACCAATTTTATGTTCAGTAGGGAAGGATGTGATGACAATCTTATTTGGCATTACGAAAAAATAAGAATTCTTTTAGTCAAGTCTGCCTATAGACTTGCTGCCTCGCTAGATAAGAGGGGTTTCCAAGGAAAGCCCTTATAAGGGGACTCAAGCTTAAATGCCAATCCCTCTAGACCTAGAAATCTTTGTGGAAATTTAATGCCCCTTGTAAGCTTAAGTTTTTTATTTGGAGATGTATGCAGGATGCACTTCCCTGCAAAAAAAACTTTTTAGAGATTGATTAAATGGTTTTCAGGTTGATTGACTAAATGGTTTTCATGTTGCTGAATAGATTGGTTTACATTTGAGATATTAAGATATTCAGAATATATTGATTAAATGGTTTTCAGGTTGATTGATTAAATGGTTTTCATGTTGCTGAATACTACATAAATCAGAGAAGGAACAGAGACGGAACGCATTAATTCCGTCTCTGATCCGTTGCTAATCAGAGACGGAACAAAGATGAAATTAATGCATTTCGTCTCTGATCCGTCTCTGATTAGCAAAGGATCAAAGACGGAATGCATTAATTCCGTCTCTATTCCGTCTCTGATTAGCAACGGATCAGAGATGGAATGCAATTACAATTGTACCATTTAGAAGAATTTTCATTTCTGTTCCGTCTCTGTTCCGTTTCTAAATTTCATCTCTAATCCGTCTCTAATCAGAAACGAAAACACATTTTCGTTGCTGATTGAATCAACGACGACGATTTTAGAGACGGAATAAATTCCGTCTCTATTCCGTTGCAGAATTGAATTAGAGACGAAATTTATGCAAATCAGAGACGAAAATTTCGTTTCTGATCTGCTATTTTTTTGTAGTGCATCTATGAATTTGGCACTCTAAATAGTCTATTCAAATTAGACTAAACACGAGGAGGGAAATTATAAACTTCACTAAATTAAGCGTATATTTGAAAAGATTGTACGCATCAAGATAATCAAGGAGAAGTGTAAGAAATTCATTAGCAATTCATTTGATAATATTTCCAAACACAAACCCTAATATAATAAATGACATCCAAAAATGGAAATCATTTTCAAAGAATAAGAATGATCATTGACAAAGAAGAACAATAAAATTTTTTATTAGATCTCAAAAATATAAAATTGGAATAAAGTTAAAGCAACAAGGGGCATATAATCGTGATAATGTGATTAATTATCAAAGAAGCTTTATATATACTAACTGGGTGATGTCTCTCTTCAATCAAATCAATAGCAAAATTAACAATGATAAAGAAACCCAAATCAGTCCAAAAGGCCATTTTACATTAGATCAACTAATTTTGTTATGGTTGTTTAAGCTATTTGACATGCCTAGATAGTAAATTTCACTTCCATAGTTCAACATTAGGTTGATCATCAAGTGAACAAGTGTTAGACACAATCCAAAAAAAAAAAAACTTATTCACCGTACATCATCAAAGCTGCAACCTTTTCACTATCACAACAAAAGTAAACCTAATTCCCACGTCAAAGGCGTAATCTTTCAACTGTTTAAAGAAACAGCTATATACAAAAAAAGAAAAATAAATATCAAAAATAAAAAAAATTCCAGACAACCAAAGACCAACATCCAACAATTAAACACAATATTTTTTTCAGAAATAAATTACCACCCAGTGGCAGTGGCACGGTAGTGGCATAGTAGCAGCATCGGCACGGTGGCGGCGTTGATGCGGCGGCTGCCGTGGCGGTAGTGGCGTGGTGGCGTTAGCGGTAGTGGTGGTTGGGAATCGTTAAAAAATAGCATAAAATAAAAAATACACAAAATCTTACTACAAGAAAATAAAAAATCCAAGAAATCAGAAAATTGTTACCCAGAGGCCTCGGCCCCCATCGGATAATGAAAAGATCGACAATGAGGCGAACGCAGGCGGAGGCAACATCGAAAGCAGTGAAGACGATGTGGCGGGCGGTTCAGGCACAAAGGAAGGTGGATAGGGAGTAGAAGAGAGGGAGGCGACAGACTGGAGGGAAGCTGTGAACTGGAGGGAGGCCTTAGAGACGGAGACCGCGGACTTGAGTGAGTTGGTGTCAGAGAGGAGAGAGCGAAGGTCATCAACGGCAAAGATGAGTCTTCGGTGAGGAAGGCTTATTTGCGCATATACCCCAGTGTAATCTATAAATATTATTTATCTTATAATTTTAATAAATAAAATAAAGATTTTCATTTGATGTTTCATTATATATGATTGCATGTTCATCTTATAGTAAGATTCATAGGTATTTGATGAGATATCTTAAATGTCCATATTCGATCATAGAACTATAATGAATTAAGACTAGTGTGAACCTCGATTGATGGTCATGTAATGATCATGTATATAGGGATATGAATCAAAATCATGAGTATTTGTTAAAGAACAAAGTATGTGATCGACTTGCTATGAGAACACTACATGGATTAAGTCATCGGTGTTACTCATGATATGTATCTCATTTAGTCATTCAACTTGAGATTACCATAAACTTCAATATTGGGAGCATGATAATTTGACACAATCAAACATTTTCTTTAACCGGACAATCAAAATAATTGTGATTGGTAACCATGTAAATATTATGTAAAGATGTGTAATCAATATAGAATTTATCACTCTCGTATAGAGAAAGATATCTGTGGATCCCTCGATATGATAGATTGATAATGATCAAGTCCATGTAAATTGATATGATAAATGTCACTGGGATGTTTTTAGTTTACCTAAAGATCGAGACTAGTACGATTGAACATTAAAGGTGACTTTCCATGCGTTATGTTTAGTCAAATGATATCGCACGACAAAAGAATATGATATATGTTATTCATTAGGTTATATCAATTTTGATATTCATGCTACTTGGGTAATCATAATGCCTTGCTAGAGATCGCTTATGACTTATGTACCAAAATGGTTTTGGTTCATTGCCGACGTCCCATGAACCTATTGGGTTGCACACAAAAAATAACTTTGCGCAATTTCAATTAGTCCGGAGTAATGAATTTTATCATATAAAATTCATGATATAAAAGCCTTTAGGATTTGTTATATGACAACTTATTAATATGAGCGTATGTGTATTTTGCTTAAACTACCTAAATACAATAGTTGTATTACAAATAGTAATTTAAGTAAGGGCTTATCTACTCAAATAAATAAAGAGTGAAACTCTAAAATAGTTTAAGATTTTCATTTTTTGTAAATCTCGAGTTCTCTAAATTTTGGAAGAGAAAGAAAAACGTTATCAATCTCTCTTGGGGCTAGCACTCCAAATTGTAAGTCATCATTCGTGTATCGATTTTCGATAAAGGACGCGCGCTTGAATGTCTTGGAGATCGAAAAATCACAGAAGAAAATCATGTATTAAGGTATAGTTTACTTTTTAGATCTAGTTTAATGAAACCTATTTTCGATCCTGTTGGGGTTTTTTCTAAAATTATTTTGAAATTTTTGCTCGTATGAACCCTAAAAACCCAACAAAGTGACAGGGCAGAGGAAGATGGTGGAAATGGTGGAGATGGTGGCGAGGGTTGGGCAAATGAGTGATGGAGCATAGGGTGATGGTGGAGAGGTCTGCTTGTGGCTAGGGTTGGAAAAACATAAAATCGAATAGGAAAAATAAGATTTGTTTGCTTTTTTTTGTTACATTTTTTTTTCAATTAAGATGATCTACTGTACTTCCCATATAATGCATGATTGATCGACACGTGGATTTATGGATATCTCGAGTTTAGTTGCTAATCTATCGTTGAAATTAGCAATAGATTAGCTACAATGGGCAAAATCAGCAACATATATGTGACTATTATATGCATGTAGCTAAAAGTTTGGTACATATATGTCGTTAATTTGTTTTTGTGATCAAACTTGTTATATGTAGTTGATTTATTGTTGTATATCAACAAATTTAAGTCTGTAGCTATATTTTGTTGCTATTTCATCATTTTCTTGTAGTGAATCAGTTTTCATTGGAATAATCGACCAACAAAATTTTTGACACTAACTATTTTTAAAAAAGTACAGTAAAATCTCGTTTGACATGAATGTTACGAAAATAAATTTTGACTAGATGTTAAAAAGTTTGAGTTGAGTTGTTAAACTGATGACAACGCTTAAAAAAATGGTAATAAGCTTCATCAATAAAAAAAAACTTATAATAGCTTCTCAAACATCATTTCATTGCTCAAAACCTAAGAACATTTAGAAAAAAATAGAGAGAAGGACAAACCAAACTCATTTTAAGTAAGGTATGGTTTTCGATTTCAGCCTATTAACTGATTTTCAAGCTAGTATATAAGTTGTGAAATATATAAAACTTCATTGTGAGTTAAGTTTATACAAACCCAAATTGAGCTTAGTAGAAAACATTAACTAATTTTAATTAAAGATATGTGTATATGAATGTTTAATTTGAAAAAGAAAAAAATGCATATTACTACTAGTTTCACTATAGCTAAGAGCAACTTAAATTAATTCCACCACCCCTTTATTACTTTTTTGACACTTTTTGTAACAGCCCAAAATATTGATAGTGGATTTGGTCTGTAATTAACTGGCCTGTGATGTGGCCGAGAGCGAGTACACGATCCCAACACTCAGCTCGAAGACTGAGTAATATATTATTTTCGGTATGATGGATGCTTAGTGCATGATATGTGTGTAGACTTATTAAGTCACTTCTACTTGTATATATACGTCGAGATGTGAGCGGGAACACACCTCGTGGTGCATGCCGATATGAGATTGGCGTAGAAATTGATATGGTAAGTCCTGAATTAGTTAAGTGTGATTAAAAATAAATAATTTAATGTGCATATAGTTTAAATTATACAAATGTGACTTAAGTTAGAAAAATAAAACAAGGAGCATTGATGGGCCTCGGGATGCGTGTTGGCACTATCACTAGGTAACTTAAGTTTTGATGTGTGTTAGCTTGATTGAATTAGTGGATTGTAGGACCATGCTAGAGGCCATTAGATTTTTCTAGAGATTGTAACGGCCTAAATTTAATTCACCGTTATAAATAACGTGGTTTCAGATGTGGCTGACAGCTCAGAGGCTCGTGGGACCCGCACCAAGGCTTGTGCGCGTTTGAAGTTAGATAAATAGTTAATTTTGTGTACTGAATTATGTAATTTGTGATGTTATATCTAAATAGAGTAAATGACATCCTAATATGTGTGGTTCTATTACATTTGACGTGCGAGACCGTGTGTTAAGTAATTGCCTATATATGCGTGTCGACGCATGTATCGAGTAGTTTAATCGACTTAACACTAGGCCGGAGGAAATAAAACACACATAAATGAATAAAATGAGTTAAATAATAATATGGAATATATATTTGGTGGTTAGGGACAAGGTAGTACGTGTATGTTGCGGTTCGGGAAGCGAAACCTGGCTTCGAAACACCCGAAACACCACTTTTTGGGTTAAATACAAGGGTGAGTGTGCCATCAGTGTCACAATTGGAATCATTAGAGCTTGGAAGTGGAGCAAATGAGGAGCTCTTGACTTCTTTGAGATGCACATGTGAGAGGAGATGTCATTTGACTATAAAAGTCAAATTTGACCCTCATTTTCCTCCACCTTTTCTCTCTCTTATCCACCCATCCGAAAATTGAGACAAGGAAACAAAGGTTTGAGTGATCAAACTTGGTGAATCAAGGAGATTGGAGGGGTGAAAACATCAAAAGCAACGTGAGAATCACATACACCTCAACTTTCTCTATCTTTTGATAACCCACTTGATATATGTCAATGTAGCTTATACAATTTGTATTACTTGTATTCTTATGTGACTCAAGATTTGGTGTAACTTGTACACATTGTATTGCTTGTAATCTTTGTTCAAAGTACATGAGTTAGTTATGATCAAGCGTGTATAAAGGGTTCCTTCTTTTGTAAAGAATACATCAATGTTAGGATGAAAGTCTCTATATTTCTCAACTCCATCTAGTTCTTTTCTTTTTTTCTTATATGAAAAATAAGGCATACGCCCAATACAAGGTAGCAAAAACAAGACAAGCTTGTTACATTAAGCATAATCTTGGTCCGGTGACCCCTCTATTGTCATCATTAATAAGCTTCCCGATAGGTATTGGTGGACAATCCAAAACAACAAGCCCTTGCGCAAGGTCTCTAGCATATGAGGCTAAACCATCGGCACATATGTTCCCCTTTTTGTACATAAGGGAGAATATAAGAGTCCATTCTCTGAGGATCAATGTATGGATATTCTGGAGTAGTCAGGAATGAGAACTAGTGCTTATCTTCCTCCCTTTGATCATGTCCAATACAAATTTGCTGTCGATTTCCATTTATATCCTTATAAAGCCCATCTTACAGCACAGCTATAGGCTTTAATAGATCCCCCAAAGTTGTGCCAATACTATGGAACCAAGCTTGATATTGTGGCAGAAGCCCTTTAACCATTCCCCTTGGTCATTCTTGATGAGGCCCCCTGCCAACGCCCAACTCGTATATGCCGAGATTCGTATTGAGCTGGACATGTCCCAATGGTGGGGGACTCTACCCTTTCAATCTCTCCTCTCTTTATGGTTTGATTCTATTGATTGTCCTGAGGCTGCTTGGAACAACGAGGTTTGTTGGTTTACTGAGAGGTGGTGGTTGGGATCTTCCTTAAAGTCCTCATCAAAGAGTGTTTTGTTCCTCTTTTGTCAAAGCCACCAGCAAGTGACGCCAAAATGGAGATCCCAAGGAATATCGTTCTCCCTGGCCTTTCTATTGTCAAGATTATGTTCCACCCATTCACCTAAGTCTGCTGAGAAGAAGGATGGTGGCCCTTAGTGCCCTTAGAGGAGTTTGTGCCAAATATGCTTGGCTACAATATAGTCCCGGAGAATATGAATCGTCATCTCACTTTCTTCCTTACAAAATAGCATGTGTCCTTTTTGGTGATGTGGCATTTGAGTTTCTCCTTATTGGTAAGGAGTCTGTCGTGCCCTACTAGCCATAGAAAGAATTTTATTCGTTCCAAGCCTTGCTAATTCCAAGTCTTGCGCCAGATCCCACTATCTTTATCGACCCCTTGTTATTATATTGCTTTGTATGCTGAGGCGACAGTGAATTTACCTAATCCCGCTATCTCTATCGGTGAGTAGTTCCATACCAGCTGGTCAAGTCCCTCCGATGGATTTGGAGGAAGATTCGCAACTATCTTGATTAATATGTCATTTAGACTTAAATGCTCAAATCTACTCTAGCTCTAGCTCCATCCTCGTTCGCATAATTCGCGACCTTTATATGGTGGAGGTGGTGCGGAATGGAGGTTGTGGTGCAGACCAAGAGGGGTCCCTATCCTGTGAGCCAATATTCCTCCTAAAATATAGCCCTGTTCCCATCTCCCAAGAGCCATGAACATCCCTTTCTTTTGTCCTCATAGGCTTTACCGACTCTTTTCCATATATTGCACTTTCCTGGTGCCTTCGGTGGAAGGCCAAGCTGTGTGGGGGTCTTGTACTTTCCTTTTAAGATTTTATTCCATAGTCCCTAAGGTGTCGACAGAAAGCCCCACGCTAGCTTCATCAAAACACCCCGTTCACACTACTCACCTTCCTAACTCCTAGTCCCCCTCTTGGTTTTGGTAGTCAGACAGTCTTCTAGTTGATTAGGTAAATGCACATTTTATTTTCTGTGCTCCTTATATGAAGTTCTTGCGGATGCTCTCTAGCTCTGATGTGGTGGAGGCGAAGAGCCAGGACGACTGCATTATGTGATTTAGGATAGCGCAGAGGATTGATTTGGAGATGGTCGACCTTCCTGCCACTAAGAATCTTGAGTGTTTGATACATCCTGCTCTTTCTCGGCTTTTGTCCACCAAGTAAGTAAAAGTGTCCTTGGAGGCCCTCTTGTGGATGATGGGGACTCTTAAGTATGTTTCTAAGTCAGCCATGGTTTTGAACCCAAATTCCGATGCAATGCTATGTGCCTCCGAGGCTTGAGTGTTCTTCGAAAAGAAAGTCTTTATCTTTTCTTTGTTGGTTTTGTACATCGAAGCTTCGCAGAACCTGGTCGGTATGATGGAAATGGTTTGGACCTGACTTGTTGTTTTTGCAAATAGTAACAAGTCATCAACAAAAAATAGATACGATACCTTGGATATGTTTCTTGCTGCCAAGAGAGGACACCAACTGCCTTCGCTAACTACATCTAATATCATGTGACCTACTCGCTCCATACATAGTACAAAGATAAAATGGGAGAGTGGACACCCTTGAAGAATGCCCCTTGATGGAAGAAATTACTTTGACGGTTCTCCGTTTCATAGAATCCTCATTGACGATGACGTTATGCAATTCATAATCGCCTTGCAGAAGTAATTGGGGAGGCTAGTGAGAGCTAAGGTATCAGCAATGAAGCCCTAATTAAGTCTTTCATATGCTTTCTCAAGGTCCACCTTTTTCGACATCCAGTCGATTTTTCCCTTATTCCTCCTCATTGAGTAGACAACTTCCTGCGCCACGATTATGTTATCCCCAATGTTTATGTTCTTGATAAAGCGCACTTGTTCCTGGGAGGTTAGGCGCCCCACAGCTGGTTTGAGTCGATTTGTAATAATTTTCGTTATGATCTAATACCACACATTACATAGGTTAATTAATCTAAATTAGGTGATTCTCTCTGGGTGATTCCACTTGGGGATGATAACTAAGGCAGTAGAATTGGTGTCCCTTGATAGCAACCCTGTTAGGAAGAAATCTACCACCGTACAACAAACTGCTACTTTAACTTTAGCCTATTGAGACTGGTAGAAATAAGCATTAGACCCATCCAACCCTAGAGCTTTAAGTGGGTTCATGTTGAAGACTACTTCCCTTATCTCCTCTTCCGATATCTTCGAGGCCATACTATGGTGGAAGGATGCTGGATAGCTTGGGAACGAGGTCACGATACTAATGCTATGCCTTCTTGTTCTATGGTCTTCTTTATAAAGCTCCCTGAAGAAATGAACTGCATATCCCTTAGTGTGTTCTAGTCCATACACCAATCCTCCTCAACTCTAAGCATGGCTATCTCCATTTTCTTTTTCCTGGACTTGACCTTATTATGGAAGAATTTTGTGTTACGATCCCCTAAGTTAGTGAAGTGTGCTAATGCTTTCTGCTTCCACGGAGTTTCCTCTTGTAGTGGGATCGTTTCCAACTCCAACTTAAGGTCCGCGTCAAGCTTCCGAAAGTTCGGTGTTGTATAGGTTTCCATTGCTCTCTGGATCCCCCCAATTGTGCCAAAATCATTCATTTTCTAGCAAATATGTTACCGAAGGTATCTTTATTCTAGTTAGTTGCCTTCTTTGTGAACTACTTGAGTCTTGCCTTAAGTTCCAAGCTATTATCCTATTTCTCGTTCATGAACGGCTCCCAGTTCTCATGTATTAGCCATGGTGCTAAGAAGCAGAAGGGTTTGTTGATGGGGGTGGGAATAGGTTGTTGAAGTCTTAATGATGTATAGCCTATGGTTAGAGCCTAACTTTGCTAGATGAAAAATCTTTGTTTTAGGGAGGCTTTCGATCCATGCTGCATTGCCAACTGCCCTGTCAATTCTTTCCAGTAAGAGACCTCTACTCCATGTAAATCTCGATCCAAGAAATCCAAAGTCTGTTATCTCACTGACCTAAACCTAGCCTCTGAATTTGGCATATGGGTTTGTTCCTCTTGGGGCCCCACCTTGTTTCTCCCCCTAGCTGAGGTAGGCATCAAAGTCTCCAATGGCCAGCAGGGCGCACCTTGAGGTATTTTGATGCTAGCTAGCAATATGGTTCCACAACTTTTGTTTGGTTCTAGGGTTGGGGCTGTCATATACTCCAGTGAAAAATGTGGGTAGACTCACGTAACGTTTGATCTCCATATGGATGAATTGTTGTTAGTTGAGGAGGATTTGTACTTCAATGTTGTTGTTCCAGCGTGCCCATATCCCTCGAAAGAACCCTTTCGCCTCAATTTTGTAGGACCTTTCGAACCCCAATCTCGTGATGATTCGGTTCGCCTTCTTGCCACTCGTACGCGGCTCAAACATAATGACCAATTTCGGTTTGTACTAGGTGATGAAGCATATCATAATGCGTATGAATCCTTTGCTGCACGCACCTTGACAATTCCAAATAAAAATAGGATTATCCATAGTCAAAAAAGTAAAAAGAGTGTACCCTTCGCAAGTTAAGCCGTGACATTCGTCGGGTTCTCCTCTCCCTGACAATCTTCGCTTTCTGTGTGAACCTCCATATCAGAGGCGTTTTAAAAGACGTTAGGGTCCACAATCTTTGTGTCCTCCTGCATCGCACTAGGTTCCTTCCCTAAGCTTCCAAGATAAATTTTGCGGGCCGTAAGCTTCATGTTTAGTTTACTTCTAAGGTTGACTGCTCCTTTTTTCTCAAGAGCCTTTCCTTAATTCTCTATTCCGGTTAGGATGGAGTCTAGTTCAGGTGGTGTTACAGTGGTAGGTGAGGGGTGGCACTAGGCTTTTGATGGAGGGAAGGAAAATCCTCACTGTCGTGTTTTTAGATGGGTGTCCTGAGATATTTGTTGAAGGTGGACCATTGTTTGTTGGTTACTAACTATTGGGGGAGGGGGGCTTGATTTCGTGCCATGTGTGAGGTTAATGGAGATGGTGTTTTGTGGATTAGTTGTTTGGGGGGTACAAGCTTGACCAGATTGTTCTAAGACATTTTAGTTTGGATCTTTAGCCATGTTAGCTGAGGCCTTCGAGTTGGCTTATTGGGTGTGCTTTGGTTTATCAGTTTTGGTGACACGCTTCTTTTATTTTCCCTGGTGTTTCGTGTCCCAATCAAGGTCTTTTATGTGTGGTTGGTTAAATTTGGTGGTTGGCTGGCTTGGGGAGCTGGGGCCTTGTTTGGGGCTCTTTGCTAGCATAGGTGTATAATTGATGGGCTAGTGGATTTTACCTTTTTTTCCCCAGGATTGCTCACGTAATGTCTTGTCACTCAGATTCGATAAGACACCGAACTTGAACTTCATGTTGCCTCTATTCCAATCATTGAAGTCTCTTCGCCCAGCTTTACCCCCTTCATCGATTGTTTCTTCTTCCATTTTCTAGTGGCAATCATTCATGGCTTAAAACTAGGGTTGTGATCTTGTTCATTATGGGTTGGCCCTTCCTGGTCTGCCGAAAGAGACAGTGACAGATCTTGGCCTCGTGGTTCTTGCCTCGGCTGCTTTGGCAGTTGGGGTTCATCTTTGTAATTAGGGCATTGTTGTTTTAGGTGACCATAATGCCCACAGCCAAGGCAGACAGTTTGCGGTGTCCTCATAGACTACCTTCGGGATCTTCCCTCCTAGCCAAAACATGGAGGTTAGGGGTTCGAATAGATCAATCTCCACCGCAATCCTAGCGAACCGACCCCTTTGGACCTTTACCATTTTGTAGTCTACCTTTCGCAATGTGCCCACTGCCTCCGCTATTTCCCTGATGATGCTCTTATTGTAGTATCTTATCTGGAGTCCTGAAAAACGGACCCATGCAATGATTTTTTTAGTGTGCTCTCCATCGGTGTTTAAGGAAGGTCCCTAAGATTGGATGGTAAGATAGATGCCGGTGATTACCCATGGTCCTCCTACCAGGGCATTTAGGTAGTCATACTAGTGGCTGAACTTGACTAAGAAATACCTATTTTCAAGGTTTAACATCCTCATGGGGCCTCTAGGGTTCCATAGGGTCATGACCCTGGATTTCATTGTATGGTAGCTGATTATTTTCCTTTAGAGTCTGATGACCATGGAGTTGGTTAATGACTCATCCATTTGTTTGCATGCTCGTTCGGAAAAATCAAGAGATTTGAGGCCTACCCAGACACCTATCTTCATGTCATTGTTTTCAATGGAGAAGTCACTCCATTCCTTATTCGCATTTTTGTCCCAACCATCTTTTATCACAGTGTCCTTGAAAGATGGCGGAGGGAGGGGCTAGTTGGTGGCGCGAGATGGTGACTCTGGTTCCTTGTTCCTAACCTTTTTCGTCACCCGATCCTCATCCTCCGGTATTGGGGGTGGAGGGTTCTTCAAGATTTGGTCAGCCGAGCGCTCCATGACAACAATTCTTTTAGTTCTCTTCTCTCTTGCTTCCTCTTCTCTACTTGTTCTTGTAGTCTTTAGTCTATGCTTCTCATATTTTAGTTCTACAAGTTCTAGTTGGCTTACAACTTAAAAAAAAAAAAAATTGTTGTCTTACAACTTAGTTTACAACAAAAACACATATATTATTTGCAAGATGTACTCTCACAATATTTTTCTAACGCCAATTATAATAATTTTTTATACATTAATTATAAACTAAGTATATTTTTTTGTCAAACCAAGTATATTTAATTATACATATTCAACTTTTATTTATATTATATTGTTAAGTAATATAATCATACAAGTCTTGAATTAATTAATTATCAACGTAAATCATTATTTTTGACATGTGCAAATCACCATATATCCATAATCAAGGTTCAAATAATATAATTAATACTACTCTTCCTTTTCCTCGTGATCATCCAACTTCCAACTTCCATCATTCCGTTGCACCATGCCCTTATTTTTCTCAATCCACCAGTACTTGGGGATAAGATACTCATTCTTCAAACCATCCACTTGCTTGTTCACTAGAGAAATATCACGTTTAACTTCCAACTTAAACTCTCCATCCCCATGTGTTCCTGCCACTCCATGAAGGTAGGCCTCCAAGATGTGCCAAGTACCAATATTTCCTGGCGGCTTCAAGAATGGTGATTTAGTTGTGTCGATCCGTAGTTCCTGCCCCACGTCCAAGTAGCCTATCGATGGATAGTTTGGAACAACGTCGAGGGCGTTGGTCACTCGTAGAACTCGAAGGTCATTCATGCTGGCAAGAGCCTGGGCAAAGGTGAAGTCGCCGACTTTCGGACTAGCAAAGGCAAATAAGATCACCGGACAGGCACCATTTGCTTTATATGATGGCTTGTTAAAGCCATTGGCTACTATATCTGCTGCGTTTAAGGTCGCCATGGACGCTGCTAAACTGTGGCCAGTTATTGTTATGCTCATCTCTTCATTTTTGTACTGTTCCACTAGCCGTCTCACCTCTTTGGTCAACTGTAATAAATTGAAACATTAATCAAAAGAATATATTAATGATATTCATTAGCTAAAAAAAGAACATTAATCATATTACATATATACATACATACTCATGATTTTGTATAAAAAGTTGATGTAAACTATTAATTTGTAAGGATCACGAAAAATATCATAATTTGAAATAAAATATGAATTGCCAAACACAATGGTTAATTTCAATACATTCATCAATGCAAACAAATATTATGTTAAACGTAAAAAAATGAAAAAGGAAATATTCATGAAGACAAAATAAAACCACCAACCAAGCAGCCGCATTTGACAAGTTATTGATATTGTATAAAAAAGGAAAAAATAAATCTAACATGTTGATACATCATGATATAGGTCTTTATTATACAACGTGATTCAGTTATATATGCAACATATCAGCTCCCATGATCTATGCAACTATGCATGCATGTGTAAATTGATTATTATATACAAGAAGATGATAGTTTCCATAAAAAAAAAGATGTATAATAAATATGTAGTCTTCCAAAAACCATAAATCTAAAATCATGTATATACATTTTTTCTCTTCTCAGAAAACTATATACATTTCAAAATATACATTACCGCACGAATCTTAATCAAAATGTTTCTCACATTAAATAATGGTGTACAACATAAATTAAGACACCTTAGCCATGAGCAACCTGATTTATATATTCCTAGCCAAAAAAAAAAAATCACCTGATCTCTGACACTGATAGTGTTGTAAGGCGACCTAGGATCATCAGAGGTGTACATAGAGTACCACCCTTGGTGCACCATCACAATACGACTAGGAAATATCTCTTTAGCTGAAACCATCAAGGCAGAAAAATCCATTCCAAGCTCTGCACCGACCCCCTCCATGCCACCACCACATCCCTCCTCCCCAACAATTTCTTCCCCTCATCGGTCGCGACCGCCACAAACCCAATCCAGTTCGACTCAGAAGACCACGCCTCCCTCGACAAGGACTTCAGCAAGAACGCACCCGGCACTGGAATGGACGATGTCGCGTACAAGAACTCGGTCACTTGGTACTTGCAGTAAGGACTTGCCAACTCTAGCCCTACTTTGCTGAAGAAGTCTTGCTTCCCGTAACGGCTACTCCCAGCGTACTTTGAGGACTTCTCCATGTTGAATGCATCGTATGTCGATTGAGCTAGGTCGCCGTAGAGGAGAAGATTTTGCCGGAGGTCGATGTCGAGGGGGTGGCCGCTGAGGATTTTCCATCTTTCAGCTATGGCTTCCATTGGTGGTAGGATTAATTAATAAAGCAGTGGAAAAAGAACTATATATACAATACAGTTTATATATAAATTAAGACAGTATATATTGTTCAATGTTTATGAGAGCCTTGACAAAACTATGCGTGTTTCTAGCTGCAGTGATTGGCCTGGTAATAATTTATATCTTGAAAGCATCATTCTCTACAAACTTTAAAATTTTGGTTAATCAAAAAAAAAACTTCTAAAGTCATGGTTCCTACATGTATTATTGATCATGTTTTAAATAAGTCAAGCGGCAGACCTGGAACCAGAAATATGCATCCTTTGTACGTTTTAGATGATTAACGTACCAGACTCTTGAGGAATAAGATCATAGATTCGTAACAGGCTAGCAATATTTCTAGTCAAGAGTTCTTAAAGTTTCTCATTGGTAGAACTCGAAAACGGAACTCTAGTTTAAGTGGAGCTAGAAACGCCTGCCAGATGGGACTCCTGAGTCCTGATTACCTCAAAAGCATACTTGCACGTTAAATGTGATCGATTCAAGTTAGGGTTGCAAGCACAGTGGAGAATCCCCGCCAGGGATGGTAATTCTCCACAATGGAGAAGGAGATGAGGAATTTAAATGTGGATGGAGGTGAGAATGGGGATAAAATTTCATAACCACGCAAGTATCGGTACCAGGATGGGAAAAAAATATATTCACAGGGATCCCGCGGGGACTCTCCATTGGTAATCTTTGTGGGCATCCCTATAAGGATCTCCGTGGGGGATTACCATGAGGATCTCCGTGGATATCCCTTTGGTATCCCCACGGAGATCCCCGTTCATATCAAATACACACACACACACATATATGTATATATTGTATATATCAATTTTATATAATATTACATGACTTTCAACCAAAACACTAGTGATAAACAAACTCTAATGTGATTTGTAATTTTAACTTGTTTGATTAATTTTATGTTTTTGTTTTAAATTGTTTGAAACTATATTTATATATTATACTTTCACTACAAAAAAACAGCAGATCAGAAACGGAAATTTTCGTCTCTGATTTGCATAAATTCCATCTCTAATTGAGATCTGCAACGGAACAGTCTCTAAAATCGTCGACGCTGATTCAATCAGAAACGGAAATGTGATTCCGTTTCTGATTTAGAGACGGATTAGAGACGGAATAAATTTCGTTTCTGATTAGAGACGTATTAGAGATGGAAATTAGAAACGGAACAGAGACGGAACATAAATGGAAATTTTTCAAAATGGTACATTTGTAATTGCATTCCGTCTCTGATTCCGTTGCTAATCAGAAACGGATCAGAGACGGAATTCATTATTTCCGTCTCTCGATCCGTTTCTGATTAGCAACGAAATCAAAGACGGAATTTTTCCATTCCGTCTCTGATCCGTTGCTGTTTCATGCATATATTCCTCGAAAATTAGAGACGGAATAGCAACGGAATCTCTGAATTCCGTTGCTAATCCGTCTCTAATTTTTTTTTGTTTAGTTTTCAAACATAAACTCAATCCAATTGGTTCTCCAACCTATAACTTGAAAATACAACCATAGGACCTACTCCATCGCCTGCACCCCCTCCAACAACTCCTTGGGGTGCTAACATCCCCCAAAAAAGCAAAATTTGACATTCATACATCGACAATATATATCAACAAATATTCAAATGAGAGAAAAAAATGTAAAATTCAAAATTTGTAAAAAACTTTATATATCCACGAAAAATTGTCTAGTATAACAAATGCTCCAAATTTCTAAGTATTCACAAAAACCACCAATCCTATTGTTCAACAACCACAAAAAAAAACTTACAATCCTCTAAATATGCACAAAAAGAATTATCAATCTAAATGTCATGTAAACAACTATAAAAGTTACATGATATGCTTTAAATTCCTCATCTCTCACTTGGAAACCAGATTATGGCAGGTATTGTCACAGGGATATGGGCAATCAATGGCACTAACTCCCACTCGATTGAAGAACCAGTCACCTACTGATAGGGCCACGCTCTGCAAATATTGCAAAATAGATCAAACTCATGATAAAAAAATACGAAACTGCAAAAAAACTATCTCCATTTACAGTGCAAAAGAAAACAGTATATTTTACTATAATTTCTTACGGTACATGGCTACTTGTGTGTCCAACTAACACAATTTATTAGAAGGGGGAATCTGAGAACCTACCTAACTACATGAACAAAAAGCTTTGCTAAAGCACAATTACGACGGTACATGGCTACTTGTGTTGCATACTTGCATCCTTCACATGGACAAACAACAAATGGCTCACTAGACAGATATCGTCATGATATATTGAACTAATACAAGCTAAAACATCATAAATAAACATTTTAGCCTTATATGAGAGCATACAGCTTCGCTTCCATTCTTCCACCCCATGTTTCCATTCGCAGACAATGACTGATGATTTCACTATTTTTTTAATTTGTTAGAAATAATTTCTGAGTCAAAATTATAAGCTGTAGCCAGCAGTGTGGAGCGATAGATTAACTATCCTTTGTTTTTGTTTAAGTGAATTTTGTGATTTTTTAGCATGCTTAGATTGGGGAGGTTTCACTCCCATTGACGCAAAGCAAATAGAGCGGCTGTTTTACTTCTTGCTATTTTCAAGTGATGTATCAAAAAATTATTTGTTTCTTCTCCTAGAAATCATGAAAGACAATTTGAGATGAAATATGAATGAAGACCATAGAGATAGCTAAAATCCACACCGTCTACTCTAAGAAAATTAATAATGAAGCAAAAAAACTGTAACAATACAAACGGTGCACTCACAGTTCCTTCAAGCATTTTCAACAGTGCCTGCTGAACACCCTCTCCAGATACATCTCTACTAATGTTTAAGCTCTCTGCCTGCACAAACAATTGATGATATATAAGGTTTTTATCATGAAGAGTCTGAAAATAGTACATGAATCAAGTATAGGACCTTCTTTGTTATCTTATCAACTTCATCAATGTAGACAATGCCTTCTTTGAGCGACTTGCACATTGAACTCAGCAACCTAAATGCCAACATAAAGGAGGAAACAAGACAAATGAGAAAATTGTACGTGCTAAATGAAAAAGGCAAAGGCTTTGTTCGGTTTGGTCGGTTTGGTTTCGCGGTTTTCAACTTTTCATGCACTAGATTTTCGAAAAAAAAAAAAAAAAAAAAAAAAAAAAAAAAAAAAAATACAAAAAAAAACAAAGCAAGCAAAAAAAAAAAGCAAGCATTAAAAAAACAACAAGCAAAAAAAAAAAAAACACAAAGAAAAACAAAGAACCAAAAAAAAAAACAAAGCAAGCCTACATATTGTTCACAACTAACACTTGAAAAAACAGCAAGCACAAAAATAAACAGCAAGCCAGTGGCACTATGGCAGACTCTAAACAAACCTCTTCATATTTGAAAGGAAACTAATACTCAAACAATATGCAAACAAGTAAATCCCGTAACAGCAACCTAAGGAAACCTTTCACAACAAAGAAAAAACAAACCAGATGAACCGAAAATACATTACATACAAAGCCTCTCAATCGATATGAAGAGGCAATTTCAACCATGCCAGGGACAAATCCAAGAGTTTCTTTTAAGAACTCTTTCACAATTCCCTTAAACCCAGGTCCTACAATGATGTCCTCGGCGTCTCCAAGTTGCAAAGTGATGATGCCGCGAAGGGTCCAGGCTACTAGGCAAATGTAGTAGAACCAAATCCACCATCCAGGGATACTCTATCGGTGATTACATAGGAAATTAATTGAAGCATTAGTGTCATGAAGAGATGTTTAGTTAAATGGTTAATTTAGACACTTTGTTTGGAGAAAAAAAACACTCACCGGTTTTGGAACGAGAAACCCTGACAATAGATTCCATATCGAGTAGAATGCCGAAGAAACGACGGCAGTAAGGTGCGTGTTTGGCGTCAAGGCAACCGCCATCATACCGTAAAATGTGAAGTAGGTGAAAGTGAGGAACATGAAAAGAACGTAGAGGAGAAACTTTCCTGCAGAGGAAACTCGTCTTAGTTCATTGAATTACTCGTAACAAGGAAATCACATGATACAGAACACACCCTATTCTTTGTTATTGTCAAAGAAGATGCCTATGCACATTCATGTCTTTAAATAAACGGAGAAACAAGCGACATACTAAATTGATCACGAACAAGAGAGCGAATGTTCAAGGCGATTTTATTTCAAACGAAACGCTAGTTCGTCCAATTTAGTTAATTTAGTAAGAATATAACAAAAGCGCGGTGCAAGTAAAAACTTCTATGTGCAGGAAAAAAGAAGCCGTTATGTCATTTCTACAAAACAGAAAGAAAAATTTTCAGTCAATAAAGACACGCAAAAAACTAAAAAAATACTTGCTTCCTAAAGGAGTTTAAAATGCAGTGAAATCCAATGAATACAAGTAAAATACATCTAAGAAAATCGGAAATTCATGAGAGTGGGAAATTAATTCGATCGAAAATACAAAACGATAACTTCTGTCATTGCACATTTATTTAAGTCTTATTACCTATTTTCCTCACAATCAAATATATAGGTTAAAGGGGAAAAAAAGACAATAGCATCAATTGAAATATCAAATTTTAGGAAATGAAAACATTACCAATTGTTCTTTCGAAGTTGATCATAAAGAATGTGATCACGCCGTACAATATTGACTGTAGTCCAATGTACGGAATCTCTATAAGACCCTATTAAAGAAAGCTAGTTAAGTTCTAATCAACTGTGAAGAATTTGGAAGTAGTTATTCCAGTTCAAAGAAACCAAAGATTTCGTGAGTAGTATTTATTACTGAGCCGCTGCATAAGAAAAGGAAGCGTACATCCCAATCGCTTTCTCTCGTAGTAAACGGTCCTCTCAATAGAAACAACCTATTTTGCTGAAGAAGAATTACTTACACCAAGAAACAAGCAAGCAGCGTAAAGAGAACCCATGACCATCATCGGGTCTATTACGGTATCCCCGAGAAAATAAGGATTTTTTTTCGCTTTACAGCCACAAAGCAAGATTTTCAAGTGAAATGAGACGGTTACTATCAAAGAAAGTTACCTTTTTGAACCAATATTCCAAAATACTGTGCCAATTATCACTGCGCTCATTGTAGTGAAGAACAATCTCACAGAATTATATGGAGGGCTTCTCCAAGTATACAAGATGTTGCTTCCATAAGCATAGTTTAAATTGAGTTAAACGATCTTGTGAATACGTGGAGAGCGAACTTCAAAGGCAAAGTGAATCAAGTAGGTGGCATACTCAATGCTCAATCCGAGCTTCTACATCTCGTTAGCAAATATTTGATTGTATTAATTTATACCGTGACGATAACACACTCACATACATAAAAAAGAGAATATGCTATAGATGTTACCCGAAAGTGATCGAGTTTTTGTAAATATTAGCAAAGTCTTCACCAATCCTCTGCTCAAGGTGGCGATCGATCTCAAGCATCCAAGTAGCAGGATTGTAGGCATCAGGAATAGGTGGTATTCCATCAATTTTCTGCATCAGAATAAGCAGAGATATATTGATAAAGAATAAGCGATTTAGCCATCATAAGACTGTACCGCTTATATAGAATAATTGATCATGATTACGTAGGTACTCTTAAA
Source organism: Stephania yunnanensis (assembly GCA_039657365.1). Lineage (NCBI taxonomy): Eukaryota > Viridiplantae > Streptophyta > Magnoliopsida > Ranunculales > Menispermaceae > Stephania > Stephania yunnanensis. The sequence continues at coordinate 24,939,424 of CM077580.1, forward strand.
CCCAGATTAATACAAAGTACCGAGCTATTTGTTTCAATTCTTAGATAGAATAATTGATCATGAACATACAATTTACGAACTATATGCCTAATAATAAAAAATGTAAAGGTATCACAACGTAGAAGCCCTCGAAAGGTATGGTTAAATGGCGAAGATGAGCAGTAAAACTCTAACTAAGGCAAAGGTTGTGATTTCAACTCTTGGTAGCTACATTATATCCTTTGGTTTCAATACAATACATATACACATTCAAGTGATCAATCCCCACAAAATATTCTAAAATCCAAAACAGAGAAACAACAGATGTTAATGGGCAGTGCTAATCTGAATACCAACTTGTGGAGGAAAACAAACTAATAAAGCAAAAAAGATAACCAAAATAATTCAAAAAGGGGTGTGAGAAGCTCAAAAGGTCATACAAGATTCATGAGAGAGTAAGCATCGTTGCCACCTAAATGTAACACTACAAGAAAAATGAAATTTAGAAATGGAATTAGCAACGGAAATAAGTTCCGTTTCTAAAAAAATTAGTTAGAGACGGAATTGAGACGGACTAATTCAGAGACGGAATTGAGACGAATCAGAGACGGAAATGGAGACGGAATTAATTCCGTCTCTAAAAAATGGCTCCGACATTCCCACCAAAATTTTCATTTATTACAACCGTCCGTTACGTCTCGAGATTCGTGCGTGTTTCGATCTCGATAATTCAAAAATGGGGACCAAAACTCTCTCTCCCTAAAATCTCTCTCCCTCACTCTCTCTCTCTCTCTCTCAACGAAACCTCTCTCCCTCACCGCTCTCTCTCACCGTCACCGCCGCTCTCTCTCACCGTCACCGCCTTTTCCTCTCTCTCTCACCGTCACCGCTTTCGCTCTCTCTTTCACCGTCACCGCTCTCTCTCTCTCACCGTCGCCGCTCTCTGCTCTCTCTCTCTCTCACCGTCGCGCTCTCTCTCTCTCTCTCTCTCTCGACTCTCTGCTCTCATTCTCTCACCTCTCTCTCACCGCTCTGCTAGGATTTTGTTGCTATAAAATGTGGTGCTAACTAGCAAACCCTAGTGCCACAAGTCTTCTTCTCTTCTCTCGCTTCGCTAGGGTTTTGTTGTGGCGATTTGCGAGAGGAATCTCCTTCTCTGTGACGGACGAGGTGAGATTCTATCTTCTCTTCTCCTTTCGAGCATGGATTCAATTCGTTTGTGATGATGTTCTTTGCTTTTCGATGTTGAGCATCGTGGTTGATCTTGTTCTGGATTTTAGATTTGAATCGTTTGTGGCTTCAAAGTCAGTGATTATCATGTTGTGTTGACTGATTATTGTTTTGTGTAGATCTGGATCTGCTTAGTGTTTTTTTGTTGTTCATAGATCTGGTTCTACATTTAGCTTTGATTCTTGGAAGGTTGAAGGAAAGCCTTTTATGTATTATTTCCTTGTACATCCGTTTTTGTTGATTCTTAGACTCTCATTTAATTGTTTTAATTCATGGATATCAGATTCATGCATCGCGTGTCGTGACTGATTGTTATGTATTCATGTATTGATTCACTGTTGTGTGTTGTCTTACGCCGTCTCACTGAACAAAGATGCAAAATTATTTTAATAAATGATTTGTTTGCGTGACTTGTAAGTATAAGTTGCGAGACTTGATTTGTGATTTTTCTGCTATTGGACTATTGATGCACCGTTTATTTCTTCGCGGCTGAAGATGTGCATATTACTCTCTTATACATGTATATTTTAATTATATAGCAACATCATATATAAATATGGTGGACTTGGTTTAGTAATTGTTGTTTGAACTAGGCATCTTTATCTGTATTTCGATTGTAATCTTGCCATCATTGTCACTACAAAAAAACAGCAAATCAGAAACGGAATTAGAAACGGAAATAAGTTCCGTTTCTAAATCAGAAACGAAATTAGAAACGGAATAAGTTTCGTTTCTAAATTTAACAGTTAGCGACGGAATTGACACAGAAAAATTCAGAGACGGATTTGAGACGGATCGAGACGGAATTAGAGACGGAATTAGAGACGGAATTAAATTCGTCTCGAAATTGGCGCCACCATTCCCGCCAAATTCTTCATTTCTTATGACCGTTCATCATTCCTCGAGATTTGTATTTTCTTGGATCATGGCACCCTCTCCTCTTTCCCGCACCCCACCCCCCCTTCCCAACAAAACAACAGAAATCCCTAAATCATTCTCACGAAAAAACCCCAAAAACCTAAATCTGTCTCTCCGTCTCGTCCAAATTCATTCGATCGTCTCGTCCCCAAACGTCCATCCCGTTCGATCGTCTCGTCTCTCCGTCTGGTCGTGCTAGCTGGTCTCTCTGCTGTCTCTGGTCTGTCCGTCTCATCGCGGTGGTCTCCGTTTCTCCGTCTCGTCGTGCTACCTGGTCTCTCTGCTGTCTTTGGTCTCGCCGTCTCTCTGGTCTCTCCGTCTTTGTCGCGCCGGTCTCCGTCATCGCCGATATCTCTCGCTCTCTCTGGTCTTTGATTCCGGTTAGCAAGGCATTTGTAGTTTTGGAGTCTTACTACATTCTGATATAATCTATTTGTTTTTTATTGTTCTTTATAATGCAGGCAACACTCATGATCAAGAGCTCTTCAGCTTTCATAGAGATCATTCACCTTGTGACGGTTTTGAGGAAAATCGAATCTGCTACAATGTTTTCGCTCAACTTTTGCGTCTGTCAGGTTGGCATTCTAGTCCCCTTGTTTATCTAATTTAAAAAATTTATGGAAAACCAAGGGTAACATGAGAATTATTTAAGTTTCCACTATGGTTCATTTGATAGTTCGATCTTCTAGTAAAGATCGGAGTTGAAGGCAAGAAGCTTTTTTATCTTGAAAGATTTTCCAATTTAAATTAAGCATGCAGACTTCATAAATTTCCATCTATCAATAAATATTTGGGGTGTCCGGTGTTCCTACGTACCTTATCTGCAGCATCCAGGAATATTAAAGTCGTAATACTTGTTAGCATTGCAAATATTATGCTCATGAATGAAATATGTTATAGATTTTCACTTGAACTGAAGCTATATCTGCTAGGCAAGGCAGTCATATATATGCCTTGATGTTCAAACATAGGAAATGAACATAATGTGGCTGACCATTGTGTATACTAGGTTTTCTTAGCGGCTCAGCTATACTAGTCTAATAAATGGATTTAAAAAAAAATTATTTTCTTGAAAGGTCTTAGCTATTATGGTCATGGAATCCTTTTTATTTTTGTAAATTCGTCTTGGCAATTGGCCGTGTTATAGTACTACCTTATTGTTTATGAAGCTGTGAAGGAACAAACTCTTGATCGGTGACATATTTAAAGAGTTCAGTTCTTTTAATTGTTATTACTTTATGAGGTTTTATTTTAACTGTTCTTGAGTGATTTGATTTGTTACGTGGTTGATTGTGCAGTGAATGAGTGCACATCGTTCTGATTCTTTTTGATTTTTGATCTTGAATCTCCGTCTCTTTTTGCTCTCGCTCTCGGTCGCTCTGTGCTTACCGCTCCGCTCTCCGCTCGTCAAGGTAACACAAAAAAAAAAAATTTTAACACCCGAATTCTCTTCACATTGTATCTGCTCACATTTTCCCCGGATTGGCTTTCATGTGCATTAGTTAGTGTTCTTCACTTGATCTATTAAGTTAATGTTGTGTCTTTTGTTTGGTTTAGAAGTTTTTGTTCGCTCTTCTCTTACATGCATAGTTTTTGTGGTTATGCTTGTTCTATTTTTAGGTTTATTAATATGTACTATTTCATTTCAACCTTTTAATTGAGCAATTCAAGATTTATATTGATTCCGTATTTCGTTGTTATTCCATGTTTATTTTATCGGTAAAGCATGTCATCCGTATTTGGTTGTTATTCCATGTTTATTTTATCGGTAAAGCATGTCATGATCAACATTATAATACATTAGAATCATGTACTGAGGTAATTACTTTGTCGTTTGATGTTATAGTTGTTAGTAATTTCATATTCATGCACTTGCTATGGATGATTGATTAGTTAGGTGTTGTTGGTTACGATTGAATAGTACCTATAATTACTTAATTTCTACTACTAGTTAGGATTAGAAACACTAGGATTACTCTTTTAGTTAATGTTGCTATTTCACATTACATTTCTAGAGAATGGAATAAACCTATAACCTTAAGGAGGTATGAGTGAACAAGTAGTAGACGCGTTGATACTAAGTGGTATTTGTATGCCTCTTATATCGATATAGGTTAGGCGCACGGCCTCAACTTCGATTCCCCACACAACTAAATGTCGGGCTACTGGTGGTCTCTTTTTGCAATCCTAAGGCATGTGGGACGAGTAAGACAAAGTGTTTGGATACCACAGTTACTAAAAAAAGTTCTTTGAGAGAAAATGCTTAGTGTCAAATAAATGACCAAAATCATTTATGGCAAGCATAATATCATCAACATATAATATCAAAAATATGAACTTACTCCCACTAACATTAAGATATATACATTGATCAATGATGTTTTCCTTAAAAACAAAACATGTTATTGTATCATTAAACTTAAGATACCATTTGTCGAGAAGTTTGCTTAAGTCCATATATTGATTTCTTAAGTTTACATACAATATGTTCAAGTACCAACAATCTTAAATTCTTCAAAGCAAACCGATGTAAACTTCTTCATCGAAACTCTCATTTAGGAAATTTGTCTTTACATCAATTTGGTACAACTCTAAGTCAATATGAGCTACTAATGCCATAATTATTCGAAAAAGTATTTCTTAGAAACTGGAGATAAAGTTTCTGTATAATCAATACCATATTTTTGAGTAAAATATTTGGCTATAAGTCTAGCTTTATATCTCTCAATATTACCACTAGAGTCACGTTTATTCCGCGATTCAACGAGATCCGTAACTTCATTTTGAGCCATCGAGTTCAACCCATCTTTCATAGCATCGATCCATTTGTCAGAATCAACGTGATTTAGGATTTTTTAGTAAGATATTGGATCATTAGTAATTATTATATCATAATCATTTTCTTGCATATATACCTCAAAATCATTTAGAATAGCTGATTTTTTCGATCTTTCACACCTTCTTAATGCTATTTCTTTTAGTTTGCCTACAACTGTCTTATTGGTGTGAATTATATCAGAGGAATTGCCATTGTTCTTATAAGTAATGGGCATAAGGATGTGATCCCTTACTTCTCAAATATTTACATTTTATGGCGTAATACACTCATTGACTTCACCATTCTCAATAAAATCTGTATTTCTAGTTTCTACAATTTTTGTACTATGATTAGGACGATAGATTCTATAGCCTTTGGATTTTGTAAGGTAACCAATAAAGAACTCGTTGATCGTTCAAAAACCCAATTTACTTTATTGTGGATTATACATTCTAGCCTCTACTGGACATCCCCAAACATGAAGATGTCTTAAGTTAGGTTTCCTACGAGTCCATAACTCAAATGGAGTTTTAGGACTGACTTACTAGGAACCCTATTCAATAAGTATGCAGTAATTTTTAAGGCTTCCATCCATAATGACTTGGGTAATGTAGAATTACTTACATACTCATAACCATTTCCATCGAGTACAATTACGCTATTCATCTACACGATTTTGTTGAGGAATTCCTAGCATTATGTATTGAGTTCAAATACCATGCTTTTTTAAGAGTTTAGCAATCGGTTTAGGACATTGTCGTAAACCATCATATATTTCATAATACTCACCACCTCTATTATATCTTACAATTTTCACTTGTCTAATTACCTTTCAACCTAGTGATGTATACTTAAAAGCATTTACCGTTTGAGATTTTTCATGCAATAAGTAGACATACCCATAACGTGAAAAATCATCGACAAAGGTGATAAAATACTTATCACCAGTAAATGATGGAATATCAAAAGGTCCATAAACATTCGTGTAAATAATTTGAAAGAGCTCATTACTTCGCGTAGCACCTTTTTTAAAATGTTTAGTTTGTTTTTCCTTAATACAATCTAAACACACATTGAGATCAGTTAAGTCTAAATGCGGAAGTATGTCATCCTTTAACAATCTCTCTACTTTTTGTATGCCCTCCTTCTCTGATGTTTTATTCGTGAATATTGTTAGGTATCATGGTCGGGCGTGGGCATAGGGGATGTCGAGGTTTGCCATTAGGAGGCCATCGTCCAGGCGGCATAGGTGCGGCACCGACATCTGGCGGCGACATACCAACTGGCCTCGTGGTCAGGCCACACGAGGGGTCCATAGAGGTCGTGGCGGTCGAGGTCGTGGTTCGATACCTGCATTATCGATTCCGACTTCTCGGTCTCTCGAGCACGATACAGCCGCAACGTCACCTTCCCCTTCCATACCGTCGGGGTCGTCTATACCATCATCGTCGTCATCAAGGACTATGCCTAATATACACATCCCCGCACCTTCTCCGACATCAATGACTCCTTTACCCACGAGGCCTGCACCCCCAGCCACAGCATCACCGACAGCATCCCGACAAGAAGACGTAAGAGCAGGATTGGAGGTGACAGGCCCTCCGCGGCCACCTCAGAGGACAGGGATGGAGCCCCCTTACGTGCAGGGGATCCCTATCACGCCGATTGCCAATGATACGTAAGTTTGTGTTTGACTTTTATATGTCATTTTCAATATGGATGTCAAATATTGAAGAAGTAGTTAAGGTGATATGCATGTTCATGACACACAGGGAGTTGTATCCTTCGCATTTTTGTGCACAGAGGATGACAAAAGTTTTCAAACGATGGATGATTCCTGAAGGGTATTGTTGGAAGTCGGTACCGCCTCATCATAAAGACCAATACTGGCGCCAATGGAAGGTAAATAGCAATACCATATGCCTTATGATTTATACTATTTTCTCAATGCGAGGTAACAATAGCAATCGCCAATTTGTAGGTATTTTTTAGATGGGATGATGCGATTCCGAGGATCTCGTGCGAGCGGCGTACGAAGCTTGCGAGCACAAGGTACACCGCGTTGATGCACAAGTTGAAGAAGAATCGTGTGCCGGTTTATGTTACGAGATGAGGCATGGAGGAGATACTTGCGAGATCGGGAGAGCGAGGACTTCCGAGGCTAGGTCTAGGCAAGCGACGGAGAATAGGAACACCGAGGTCGAAGGCCCCGGACCGGACCTCGAAGCACGGTGGTGGGTCCGTGTCTTTTGTGACTACCCAAGAAAGATTGGTAAGTTTTTTGTAACATCTAGGATATTTTGTACATTTATACACTTGTTCACTATGCTTGGTCCTGCACGCAGGCTGATTCATCCGAGACGCCACCGACTGTGAATGACTTGTATTTGCATCTCCACACCGTTAATCACGACAGGATGACATTCATCGATACTAGATCAGAGCGGTTCTATGTAAGTATAGAAATGATATGTAAAATATTATTAAATATACTTTACCCCATATCATGTATTTTGTTTGTTGTGCATATATGCAGGATAGGCTCCAGAGAAGACGTCAGGAGCTGACCCAGGCTACACCGGACCAATCGGTGGATGATGAGGCGGTGTACCTCAATGTGGCGGGTGAGTCTTCCAAAGGACGTGTCTACGGACTCGGGTCCGTAGGGAGAAAGAAGAGGAGATACGGAGCTCCTGGTGCTAGCACGTCGGAGACGCGGATGTGGTGCCGCGGCGAGTTCAATGTCATTGCGGAGCAACTACGAAAGGTCATGGAGTTCATGCATCAGCATCTTGGGATGAACATGGACGAAATAGGCCTAGCTCAGCAACAACCACCACCACCGCCACCACCACCGCCACCTCATGACCAGCAACAGCCGCCGCAAATAGATCCGGTCGATCCACCCCAACAAGGGGACAATGTTGGGCGTGAGACGTAAGCGTGGCTCTTGAGAGGTGAGCAGGTTGGTGATACATAGGTACTTCACTTGTTGTTTGTGTAAATTCTTAGATTAAACGTTTTATAGTGTAGACAACTTTATAAATTCTTCTAATTACTTTATGATTCACACTTCTTTTTGTGCATTTTTAGGTCGATGTTCCATATTTTTTCGTGGATTTTAATATTTTTCCCTTTTGCTCCCCCAAATTTTTTTTTGTTTGTAAGTAAAATATATTATAAGTACCGAATGTTTGCATAATTAATCCATGGGAGAAGATAACATGCTGGCTGTTGTGTGCAAATCTTATGCCGTTGCAGGTTCTCTCGAGCGCTATGATGAAGAAAGTGGTAGAATCGACAGGGAGCGACATCTTCATGCAATAGCAAATGAATTTGGGAAGTCGATAAAGGCTCGTTTTTCGTTCATCTGTGTTGAGCACATGTAGGCTCTTCTTCTTCTATTATGGCATGTCCCTAGAAGAAGAATAGCCTACATGTTCTCTACACAGATGACCGGAAAACGACCCTTTATCGATTTCCCAAATTCATTTGCTATGGCATGAAGATGTTGCTCCCTCGTCGATTCTACCACTTTCTTCATCATAGCACTCGAGAGAACTCCGCAACGCATAAGATTTGCACACAACAACCAAAGATGTTTTCTTCTCCCATGGATTAATTTTCGCAAACAATCGGTACTTATAGTATATTTTACTTAAACTTAGGTTAAAAAATTTATTTTGGGGAGGATAATGTATTAAAATAAAATCCATGATAACTTATGCATGAACTCGGGCGTCCAAGGCAACTAAGATATACAGAGGATAAATGGACAATGAATGTACCTGCGGTGGATGGTGGTTTGTTGAAGCCTGATGTAGTGGAGGGTACTGATGATGAAGTTCCTTATTTCATTTTTTGCAGTTTTCGGATAGGCGGGTTTTACTTTTTCCTATCGTTCTCGAGGGTTTGGGTTCATTTTTTTTGACGATGAGCATGTTGTAGACGATTTGTTTCATTTGCATGTTAAACTCATTCTTTTTTTGGTGGTGGTGATTTTGGTCCTTATAGGACTCCAGGTCTCGGAGGTAGGCTTGGTGGGTACGGAGGGTATAGTGGAGGCAGTGAGCTTGGTGGGGGTAATGGAGGCTTTGGCGGTAAAGTGGCTTAGGTGCTTATCGAGGTGAATCTTCTCTTGGCTATTCTATTTTAGCGACTGAATCACTTGCTTTCCCTATTTTTTCGTGTAGACTTTTTAAGTTACTTGATTTACATATTGCTGGTGGTTTAGTTTGTTATAGACATATTAGTTTATTATAGTCAGATACCGTAGATGATTTGAGGGAAAAGATGGCAGATATAGATAATCATGTGGGTGAAGAGACTGGAGCAAAAGAAGGTGATGATTGATGGCACTGATTGTTCTCTTTATCTAATCAATACATGGTTTCTTAGAGTTCCAAGTGCATTACATAGAGAAGGCAGTGTCTTTTCATGGTCAAACCTCCAGAAGATAAGTTTAAACTAGTTGCATTATTTGAAAAAATTTGATGGTATACGATTAGTCCTAAGATAGCTTGGATGCATTGAGTAGAAAAAGATTTTGAAGGATTTTGAAAGAACACTATCATGCACAATGAATCAAGCTATTTCGTTGTTGTCGAGTTTGATCCATGCAGCCAACCCAACTTTGATGTTGTAATTATGCTAATTTGCCGTGTCAAATTAGCTAAATTGTATATCCCTCGAGTATGTCTCTACTTTTCCAACTTGAGAAGCTTTTATATAAGTAAAACTAATAAGAAAGGGTTTCTTGAATAGACTATAAATGACCTAACATGTTAAAAGGTGTCAATAGATTCACTACTGACTAGGTGTGAACATTATTAAATAGAAGATTGCTCTTATGTCTTGGTTCTTTACTCCTCTTATCATGTACATATCTATATTTTCTTCCCCGCCCCTTTTTCCTCTCTCGGGGAGTTGCAAGGGATTTGCATTTATCCAGGTATGCTACTCTCCGAGCAAGCAAGGAAGGTCCTTGCCGATTTGAAGGATGGAGCAGAGGTTATACGTAAAATATACCTCGATGTGTTATCTTTTCAAGATATGCCATATTGAAATGTTTCTCGTGCTCGTATGGTGCTACTACCTTAATAATCTTTATGTTTCGTTGTGGTTCGTGTAAAGGGAAAACGTGTTGGTATATCCCTCGATCAGAAACCGATACTCTATACATGGGCAACATTTGCAAGACATGGACAAGAGAGCAAGTAAACAACCAAACATGTTTTCGGTTTCGATTTAATTTCCCTACATGGGCTTTTAAGTAGGACAAAAGGTTACATTCAGTGTTCATATTGTTTCCTATGTTGTTTGCAGCAATGCACCTATCACTTGATTGTCTTCACTGAGCCGATACTATTTTGTTTTTAGCTTTCCTGGTTATAAGGTACTTGAGAGATTGAAGAACCTTGGGGTTGAACAGATTGAGGAGATTTATTTACCTGAGGAAATCAGCACCCATTCCGATGCAATGTCTGCATTTCAGCGGCTTCAAAAACCAGATGCTCTTTTTGGCCGTGATAGGAGTGCGCAAGTTGCATTTTCCCAGTCGATTCATCCTAGTGGAGCAGCGGTGTTTAGAGGTTTGTAGTTGTAAGAGTTACTCCTCTATTTTGGTTTTGTCCATTCTTGCATTAGAATTTTTCATTGGTCGATGTGTAGATTTTTTAGGCCTATGACATCCGGAGATTCTTGCTCTTTGGTGAAATTGCATTCTTAGCTAGATTTATGTTTGATCAAGCTTTGAATATCTTGTTAAATTAGAGCATCGGTGTGACCTTCAATATGTGTGTCTAGTATTCCATGCAGTTGTGGTTGCTACACTTGCTGAAATCACTTAAAGATCAGTTAAAAGGCACTTCAAAGAAACATAATTCAGAAGAAGGCACCTCGAGCAAGAGAATCAGGACTTGCTGAAATCACTTAAAGAATTCCAGGAATCTCAGATCCAGGAATTCTTATCTGCTTCTTCACTGAAAAAGCTGCGTAACAAGCTCCGAAGTCTGGAGCAAAAACACAAAGAATGTTCTGCAAATCTGAGAGCTCGAGAAGTTGAATGGGATTTGCAAATGGAAGAACTTACCGGAGACTTGAACCAGTGCAGATTAGAGCTTAATTACAAAGACCAGCAAATAGAAAAACTGCAGATGGAATTGGAAGGTTACCGTTCTACAATTATGCAGTTAAACCTTGAGAATGAAGAAGTGTCTACAATGCTTCTGATGATTTGGATAGAGCAAACACAGACTTACCTGAGAAAACCCTTGAAGTAGAAGAAATTGAATTGGGATTTCTTTGAACGTCTTAAGTCTTGTCTTGATGAAAACCGAGAAGATGCGAGAGAAATGGAGATGTCCCTTCTCTCTCAAGTCTAGGTGAGCAAAATCTCAAGAAGGAAATGGAAGGCCTTCTTCACATTGTAGAAGAGAAAGATAAAATAGCCGATGATCTCAAGCAACAGAGATAGTTGTTTTGGATGAGGAACTCATGAGGACATGTAAACCGAAAGTTCTGTTCGAGCTAGGAAGGAGTTGGCAAGTAAATTTGAGGAAGAAAACAAGAACTTGCTGCAAACGATGGAAGGGAAAGGGAAGAGGATAGACCATCTTTTGCAAGAGAATGATTTGTTGGAGGAAGAATTTCTGACGAGGGAGGTAGAATCATTAATTTTGATGCAAATTGTCGCAGAGAAGAACTTTGATCACGAAAAGGTGAGACTTCTTCAAGCTATGGAGGAGAAGAGTTGTACCATAGAAGACTTCAAGCTGAAGCATGCATCTCTGGAGCAATGTATCGCAAGCACAGCCAAGCTATCTGTATCGGCACTTGATGAAAAACATGTTGGGTTCCTGCGTGTGGTCTTGTAATCTGGTTGTTTCATTCGCATGTTAAACTGAGTAGACGAGTTCAAGAACTTCTTCTCCAAGCACGGGAAAGTGAGCTTGGCGGGGGTTAAGGTAACCTTAAGGCGGCAGTGGCTTAGGTGCTTATCGAGGTGAATCTTCTCTTGGCTATTCTATTTTAGCGACTGAATCACTTCCTTTCAATAGTTTGTCGTGTAGACTTTTTAAGTTACTTGATTTAGATATTCTTTGGTGGGTTAGTTTGTTCTAGACATATTAGTTTATTATAGTTAGAACATGTGAAGGATTTGGATATAATTAGCTTATTGGATTTTGCTTTCATATCGTAGGTAATGCGATTCGTTTTGAATCTATTCTGTGCAAAACCAGTGATTGAGGTGAGGAATCTATCCATCATCCATTAGATTTTGTTTAGTCTCTTCATGTAGTACAAGAGCAAAAGAAGTACTCACAATCTGTTGGTTGCTTTTTTCAACTTTTGTTTGAATTTTGATCAAATTGGTTTCTCTAAGTTGGGAGTACAACTGATGTATATTTTTCATTTAGCTTCCATGGCAGAATCTGTGAGCTTTCATTCAATCATCTAATGGAAGCCCAATTCCTAGATGATTTAGATACTGAATTTATGAATTTGGGCCTCATATTCAATCATAGTGAATGCCTTATCTATTTATCATGTGTATTGGGATTTGCAACTAGAATGCCAGTTGAACATTAAATTTTGTTTTAACATTTACCTATTTCCATGGCAGGTGTTTATTCCACAGCTTACATAGCATCTTTAATAACCATCCTCACAGGTATAGCTGATTTTGAGTTCTAGGAAACATTGTCATCTTCCTTGTTTTGTATAGAACTGAGGTGAAGGTTTCTTAATTATCTTCAACTGGTCTTTCATTTTTTGATGCAAGAGCTAAGTGAGGCATTGATGTGAAGCCCTGATGAAAACGGAGATTTTGTTAAGCTTGAGGTGCGTAGCTTATATTTATCGTAATGTGCCCCATGAGATGGTTTTTTTTTTCCCATTTTGTCTGAATCTTTTCATTCCAAAAACACTCTTATGCTTATTGTGTTTATTTCAATTTGCATTTTTAGTCAAGTCTATCTTTGAAGGGAAAGAATGCTGCAATGGTGCTATGTTGGCTTCTTGGAAATGGTTGTCTTTTTGCATGGAACGGTATGCTAACATCTCAAGATTATTACGTCACGTTATTCCCGGTATGTTCTTACTACTTTTTTTCATTCTCGTTTATAAGATAAATAGCAATATTCTCACATGATTTAACAAAAATGGAGGGGCTAATAACACTAGCATTAACCACAAGACCGATAGAAGTGCCAATATGTTAATTCTCTAGGTAGAACCATGATATCCAAAATCAAGTGTCGTTACACAATAGGAGGTCATTGTTATTAGCTCCTTTATGTATGGAAGCTTTTTATAAATGCAAAATTATATGTTTCCAAATTATATGTTTCCAAATGGATTGGGACAAGTAGATTGTTTTTAAGTTATAGATCTATATGGTTGATTTGGAAAGAGATGAATAACATGGTATTTGAACACAAAAAGGAGAGAGATTTGCTCATTGTGGAAATGGTCTATGTTCGAGGACTGTATGAGTTAACCATTGCTTGTTCTATTCACACTACGTTTTAAATTCTTAGCATTCTTGCACTTCACCATTACTTATCATATGCATGTTGACTTCCAAGCCTTTCAAAGCTTGATAAATAATCCAACTCAACTTACATGATAGGTCCATCTTATAGAAACATTGTTCGCCATCTCCTATGCGTAGGAAAATAGCAACATTGACACCAAACTTCAGTCCACTGCATTTGCTTGATGTTCATGTTTTTTTTTTAAGCATTCTTATTCAACATTGTATGGTTTTTCTCGTTTCTTCTTCGCTTTTCTTGAATCCCACTGGTTTTTTTTTTTTGAGTAGGAACACATGGCCTGGTCACCTTTGGAGCACACAACAGTTTTAGATGGGGTGAGAGGATGAGTTCTACAATCATACTTACATGATAGGTTTGTGCCATCCTTTTAGTTTTTCCCTTTTACCATTCTTGCACTTCACCATTACTTATCATATGCATGTTGAAATGCAAGCCTTTCAAAGCTTGATAAATAATCCAACTCAACTTACATGATAGGTGCATCTTATAGATACATTGTTCGCCATCTCCTATGCGTAGGAAAATAGCAACATTGACCCCCAAACTCACAACAACAACAAAACTTCAATCCTTGACCGCATTTGCTTGATGTTCATGTATTTTTTGGAAGCTTTCTTATTCCTCATTGTATGGTTTATTTCTTTTCTTCACTGCATTTCTTGAATGTCAGCTGGAATTTTTTTTTTTTAAGTAGGAACACATGGCTGGTTTGTTTTGGAGCACATAGCATTTTTAGATGGGATGAAATTTGAGTTCAGGATCAAATTTGATGCATGTGAATGTTGCACCGATGGAAGTTTGTCTTGAACTTTAGTTTTTTCCTTTTAGCATTCTTGCACTTCACCATTATCCTCTTTCATGTTCCTTATTACCTCTAGTACTCCTCTCTACCTACATATGTGCATAATTGACAAAAGACCAAAGCAAACTCAATCGTAAAGAAATTATAAATTAGGTTCGGAGCCGACTTGTTATGTATGATTATTAGTAATTTCTATGTTTCTTCAAATCCACCATTTTTCTCATTCGCTTCCAATGTACATCCTTAGTTCAATAATCTCTCATTTGCCTACTTTTTCAGTGCATACTCACTGGTTGTTGCCCTCAGATGGAGATTCAGAAATGCTTCAAAGCTGCGTTTTAGTTATTAGATGAAGTCTTTTTTGTGTATACTTCCAAATTTTGGACCTTTTGTGAGTGTTCTTTTTTTTTTTGCTTGTTCAATGATAGGATTGGTGGTTTTTGTGTATACTTCCAAATTTTGGAGCTTTTGTAATACATGACAATTTTCCGTGGATATATAAATTTTTTGGCTAATTTTGAGTTTCACATTTTTTCTTTCTCTTTTGAATTTTTGTTGATATATATTGTCGATGTATGGATGCGCAATTTGGCTTCTTTGTGGGATGTTAGCACCCCCAAGGAGTTGTTGGAGGGGGTGCAGGCGATGGAGTATGTCATATCGGGTTGTATTTTGATTTTTTAGGTTGGAGAATCAATTGGATTATGTATCTGTGCCATATTTAAACAAAACAGAAAATTAGAGACGGATTAGCAACGGAATTCAAATTTTCCGTTGCTATTCCGTCTCTAATTTTCCAGAAATATTTCTATCAATCACAAACGGATCAGAGACGGAATTAGAAATGGAATAATCCGTCTCTGATTCCGTTTCTAATTAGAGACGGAATCAGAGACGGACTATTCGCATTCCGTCTCTGATTCCGTTGCTGATTAGAAACGAAATCAGAGACGGAATTCATAAATTTATTAATTCCGTCTCTGATTCCGTTGCTAATCAGCAACGGAATCAGAGACGGAATGCAATTACAAATGTACCATTTCGAAATAAATTCCATTTCGTTCGTCTCTCGTTCGTTTCTAATTTCCGTCTCTAAATCCGTCTCTAATCGAAACGGATATTTTCCGTCTCTATTCCGTCTCTAATCGAAACGAAATCCGTTTTCCGTTTCGATCGTATCACGACGACGTTTTGAGAGACGAACGCGTTCGCCTCTCGTTCGTTTCGATTCCAATCGAGACGGATTTTCGCAAATCGAAATGGAAAATTTCATTTCGATTTGTTTTTTTTTGTAGTGTGTGAATCAGGAGTTAGATTTGAATCTTACTTTTATGAAGTTATTTTTCAATGTCGAAAAATGCCTGTTTGCAACTTTTCTTTAACTCTTTCTAGTAACATAAGGTGATTTTAGCTGGAAAGGTTCCCTAAGACTAAGAGAAGGTGGATTTCTTTGTAAAAAAATGTGAACAGTACTTCAAATGTGCAAATTTGGTTTACTCTATTTTCTTCTTCATTTTTCTTTGCTTAAGTAATGTAAGTTGTTTTGTTTGTGCTTTTTTCAGTTTGTGTGGAGGTCTGGTAATTCAGTGAAGTTCGGAGACGAGTGAAATATAGAAGCCAGAAATTCTAACTTTTTGTCTGCCATTTTCTATTTTTATCTAATATTATTTTGCTATTAATCCTATTTTCCTACAAAATATCATCTCAGCTTCAACTTGAGCGCAATCATGCTAATTTATAGTTTCAATATATTCGTTTCCCATACCATAATGTCTTTCATATATTGGTTCAATATTTTAGCGTTTAATTTTTTGGAGAGCTGCTAGAAATTATAGATATCTTGACTCGTTTCAAGCACTGTATGAAGTAATAGTTGTATGTTGCTTACCATTGGTCTTCCTCTACAGGCCAACAGCTTTGGATTACTCAATGGATTGATCAAGGGCTTTAAAGGGGTGAAAAGTGCCAGAATTCTTGGTAAGATAGAACCATCAAACAATCTGGCCCATCTACTTGACCAATTCTAGAGGTTTGTATCAGAGGTGATCTTTGTGCTCCACCATTTGCTACAAAAGAGGCAGGTTAAAATTTGATTACATTATGGAAAACCTTTTATCTTGTGTTGATGATTAAAAGTAATGGTTGTACCTACGGGGATTTTATCAAATATGAGGTGAGTTTATGTTTATATTTTTTTTCCATCTTAACAAAATTATCTCGAGTCACTGGAAGGTAAATCTCTATTAGAAGAGCTTCAGTACTAGATCACAACTGTCGAGAACTATCTTTTCCTAATTAACAACCTATTTAGATATGGTAGTTAGGAAAGTTCCGTATGTACCATCACACCTAAAAGCTTTGAATATTCTAGGGCTACTATTAATGGATTGATTTGCTCACATGCACATTGAAAAAATTTCATTGTGATTGATTGTGAGTGCGTACCATGGGAGCAACTACGAACCATCATATGCATAGCTATAGCTTGGTTCAAATGTCACTGTCTGATTGTGCTTTTGGACGTGCCATGTTTTGACGTGATTCATTCACAAATTTTGATGCTCATTAAGGGATCCGTGTGTAACTGCGTATCATAGATGATTATTAACTTGATTACTATTGCTTCTGAAAATGAAATCATGTCTCTTACTGATGTTTTAGAGTTTTAGGGTGCATGACAAATTCACTGTCACAGAATATTTTTCCAGTTTGTGTAATTAATTATTTTCTCTGCATGGGAGATGATTCATGAATAAGTTGGTTGCAGAATTTTGG
Organism: Stephania yunnanensis; assembly: GCA_039657365.1. NCBI lineage: Eukaryota > Viridiplantae > Streptophyta > Magnoliopsida > Ranunculales > Menispermaceae > Stephania > Stephania yunnanensis. The sequence goes on from CM077580.1 coordinate 24,956,504, forward strand.
TTTAAACATGTTTCTTTATGTTATGATGTATTGGCATTAAGTGTTATCTGCTCACTCTATTTGACATCTTGAGTAAAAATTAAAGTATCTTACTTCTCTACATATTATTTAGGTTTCTGGGTCCGAAATTTCTGAACTGCAATGCCATTAAGTCTGGCCTCCATTTTTGTTTTGCATGTTTTTTGTTACTTCCTGGCTTGCGGTTGATTAAAAATTTCAAATTTTGCAGATAGTAGTAGAGTATACAGATTGAGGAATTGTACTTCCACAAGGCCCCCAACAAAGAGGAATTGCACCACGAGACATGTCGCAAGGTATACATTTAGTATTAGTATGAATGCTGAAGAAGTACTTTGAAAGTGTCTGGTGCACCTTTGAATCTAGGAAAATCACATTGCAGTTTGATATGAATGTCCTTGATTGCTAGAGGTTAAGTTACTTCTAATTTGAAGTACCTGAATCATATAATTTCCTGTTTTATTTCTTCTCTTATTATATGTTGCCATTTACTAGTAAACCAGCTTCATTTTATATGTCGATTCGTTTTTTTATTCATTTTGTCAAAAAAAAAGTGAGAAAATAATTTGATGCCTTAGTTGTTTTAGCTATTGTCAGTAAGGTTAAATTCATTTGCATTTAACAATCTACCCTATATTTTGTTTGTGCTACTGTTTTGGTGCTATTAAGCTTGGTTTTTATTTCAAATATTCAATTCCTTTATTTATTTCATGGTGTTCATGGTAAAGTAACGTCATATACATGTATGTATGTATGTACGATGAAGTTAAGAAACATTGCACCTACCACCATCTCGGATGATAATATGACGTTAAATTTTCTGAATATGATCGTGCAGGTCATAATTTGCAGTTCGCCTGTAATCTTTTCTTTGACACTGATTGTATGGTTAAATTTCCAAGTCCATTTAATTAATACGCGTGCTATTTGCTTGATTGAAATGTGCTTAATATAGCATCCCACAAGCATACTCTGTGTTATCTATTCTGCTTATTCAACTAATTATCAACATTTCCCTCTTTAAGCTCAAAAAAACTGCATAATAGTGGCAGATTCATCACGATATTCTCTATATGTTCTCTTGACTGAAGTAGTTGTCTGTTCATCCAATAGTAACTGCTGTAGTTGTTCTTTGATGAATATTATATCATGAGTTGGTCAAGTAGTTGGGATTTGAACCTATGATATTAAGGCTTGCATGTTATTTGCTATATTCAAACATATGTGATGTTACATAATTACATTGGAGTGCATTGGTGCATCTTATTTTCTTTCTGGATACTTCCTTTTGTTCTTGTATTCTATACTAATGTTGTGTTCTCAGTTTCCATCTTCCTAGCAAGAAAGTAAAAAAAACTAAAACAACAAACTGTTTGACTGCCTTTTTAAACGCGAGTGAACAACTTAGGAGAAGTTGCATAGTTGAGTGTTTCTTATAATATTTACTTCCTTTTATTCTCAGTTTCCATCTTCCATCTTCCTTTTGTTCTTGTATTCTATACTAATGTTGTGGTCAAAAATGTTCTAGTGTTTCTTATAATATTTACTTCCTTCTTTCTTTCTTTTGGCCTAGGTACTATTGATATCTAGTTTTGGTTTTCTCTGTTGCTGCCAATGGTGGTCATATATGCATGTTCATATTACATTATCTCATTTCTGCTCTATCCTTTTTGTATTTATCTGCCCATATGATGTATGAGATAAACTGAATAAATGGTTTTGAAAGCTAGCCAATTATTCTTTTTTCTGATATTCTGTAGTTCTTACGTCTTTTTACATCAATGCAAACACGAATGAAAGCAGCAAAGAAGTTTTTTTTTAAGGTTTTTTTAGCTATTTGACATTTTACATCAATTCATTACTTATTCGGTTTAAATAAAATGTGATTCAGATTGATTGTCTTTCACATGTTTTGCAATTCAGGTTGATTTGGGTTGGATCAAATCATGAAATTATAGGAGCCACCATTTTGATTAGAATTCTAATAATTTGGCGGTAATAGTTATTCATCTGAACGGAATATCCTGAACTGTTCTTTGATTATGATTGACAACCTTTATTTTCTGATGGTATATTGTCTTTGCTAGTTTTGTTGATTTCCTTGCTTATGGGTTTTTGACTTAACTTACCATTCGGGATTTTGAACAGTATTCAACAATCCAAGGCAATAAAGAAAGGCAATCAGGTGTAGACTTATCTGACTGCTTGATTAAGTTCTCTAAATTTCCATCATAAATTCATTATATGCAATATATCTAGTGGAACTTGCTTTGTTAATGTTATCTTACCATCTTTGCGGTACAAAATGGTTTACTACGCCATTATATTACAATAATGTCCCAATAGAGATTAGTAGGATTCTTATTTGAAACTGGAATTTGTGGAAAAATAGGTCATAGAGGAAGTAAGACTGATAGCTATCTCTATGCTCGACTAATTGGTTACATTCTTCAGTTTCATTTTGTCTACTTACTACTGAATGTATAATTTTGAAAATGCAGATTTTAAAGCATGAGTGGTCGGGAAGGTGGCAAAGCTTTGTTCCTGACTTGGTTTCAGCTGCAAAGACTAGTGAAACAATATGCGAAAATTTCATTTAGAACAATTTTTCCTTTTACTTTTGTAGAAAGATACGATATAGAAACTTTTTAGATTGTTTTTTTTGTTTCGTGTATAAGTACATTGAGAAAAGATAATTTTATGGATATGTTAAGTTTATATAAAAGCGTGCAATATCAATATATTATTTAGCTATGATTTGTATTATATATTGGCGGAGTTAAATGTGCTTGGATTGAGACCTATATATATATATATATATATATATATATATATATATATATATATATAAGACTTTAAAAACTAAACAAAAATGAAAATTAGAGACGGAAATAGCAACGGAATCTCTGGATTCCGTTGCTATTTCCGTCTCTAATTTTTAAGGAATAGATACATGAATCAGAAACGGATCAAATTCCGTCTCTGATCCGTCTCTGATTAGCAACGGATCAGAGATGGAAATAATCAGAAACGGAATTTATTCCGTCTCTAATCAGAAACGGAATTAGAGACGAAATTTATTCCGTCTCTGATCCGTCTCTAAATCGGAAACGGAATCGCATTTCCGTTTCTGATTGAATTAGCAACGACGTTTTTAGAGACGGAATTGATTCCGTCTCTGTTCCGTTTCTGACTGCAATTAGAGACGGAATTTATGCAAATCAGAGACGGAAATTTTCGTTTCTGATTTGCCGTTTTTTTGTAGTGTAAAAAAGAAGCAAACTCTTACCAATGAGAGAACGAAAAGCCGTGACCGAGCAAGAGACGGAGAGACCAGAGAGAGAGAGTTGAGAGCCGATGACGGAGACCAGCGCGACGAGACGGAGAGACTAGAGAGACGGCAAGACCAGAGAGACCAGCGCGACGAGACGGAGAGACGAGAGTTGAGAGCCGATGACGGAGACCAGCGCGACGAGACGGAGAGACCAGAGAGACCAGAAAGACCAGCGCGACGAGACGGAGAGACGTCAGTTGAGAGTAGAGACCGAGACCGATTTGGGGATTTTGGATGAGATGATCGAACGAGATTTAGGGATTTTTTGGGAGGGGATTTTGGACGAAACGATCGGATTTGGGGTTTTTTTTTTGGTTGGGAGGGGGGGGGTGATCCAAGCATACACAAATCTCGAGATTTGATGAACGGTCATAAGAAACGAAATTTTTGGTGGGAATGTTGGCGCCATTTTTTTGAGACGGAATTTAATTCCGTCTCTATTTCTGTCTCTTATTCCGTCTTTGATTCGTCTCAATTCCGTCTCTAAATTAGTTCGTCTCAATTCAGTCTCTAACTTATTTTTTTAGCAACAGAACTTAATTCCGTTGCTAATTCCGTTTCTAAATTTCATTTTCCTTGTAGTGTTTATTTAGTTGAATTTTTCAACAATGGTGATCATATGTATATTTGTACCTACTTTTTATAAATCTTTTTGAAAAAATTGGAAAAAACATATTTCCCCACGGTGATTCTTCGTGAAATCTCAGCAAGAATCCCCGCGGGGATCTTCAATAGGGAATGAAATGGGGAAATTAAGATTTTTCCTCATGGGGATTCTCCATCCCCGCGGGGATTAGGCGGGGATGGGTATGGGGATGAAAGTTCATCCCCGCGCGGAGATGTGTATATGGGGATGGGGGGGATAAATTCTTAAGCAGGGATGTCGACGGAGATGGGGTCCCCATCACCTACCATCTCTATTTGCATCCCTAATTCAAGCTACATATGACAGCGAACACCTACCTTTTATGTATCTTCATGGAGAAAATCTTTTCTTAAATTGTATTATTTATTTTACTACAAATAATTAAAAATAATATGAAATTCTACAAACCAAGTGGGTGACTTAATATATAATTTGGTATGTGATGTTGTTGTAAAAGAGTGGATGCTAGGTTTGATAGTCTTATAGGAGGCAAGAAGAGTTGGTTAATTTCTTATTATAAAAAAATAACGAAGTTTATTATTATTATTATTATTGGTTTTTTTTTTCTTGAGGATTCATTCGATGACCACATAGAGGTGGGAGCATGCTTTTCATTGTGCTACAAGCATGGTAGGCAATTAGACATCATCAATAAAATGAAATGTCCCCTTTGATTGAATATTTAAGTTAGTTCTTTGTTTTAATTTGTGTTTCTTTTCTGGCGTTCTGTGAACATGCACCAGTTAATTAATTAGTTTGATAGATAAAGTAATATTTTATATATTTGAAACCAAGTATATATAGTTTGTTACTTTTTTTTTTTTGCAAAATTATATAGTTCGTTACTTATAAAATGAAAACCAAGTAGTTTGGACTACTTGTGAGAGAGTCCCTAGCTATATATATATATATAATTCTACAATAGAGCTTAAATATATACTCATGTCATGGAACCATTCGAAATGTGTTGTGCATTATTTTATACATTTATAACGTATTGATTAATGTGTTGAATTAAGATTCAATGGTTGTAAATAGTGTACGATATAAGTATATATTTGATTCTCATGACAGTAATACCCTATATATAACCTAAATAATGGAAAATATTTTGTAATTTAGAAAAAGACATGTAAGACGTACGGTGCGTACTTGTTGTCGATCTCCCTTGATTTTCATATAGATGTATGTTGGCCCACATCATGATGTGTATCGAGTGGACACCATCAAGTGTGTGTTTCTTTGTGTCTTTTGTGGGTGACATTAGGAGGGTCCAGAAATGGCCAGCCATAGACTTGTTTGGTTCCTTGCTGCAACAAACTTCTAACAACAAAGCCCATATAAATTTGAGATATACACGATACAAAATCACGTTATTGTTGTTATTAGTTGTGACCTAACTGAAAGGCTTGTCCACATAGAATGTATGAATTTAAAGCCTGCAAAGCAGGGAAATCAAAATATATATCGTCAAGTACCACTAATATGAATCAGTATAATTAACTATTGTTTTTCCAACAAACGTATAATTAATAATTTCTCCATTAACCAATTTACCGTCGCCGATTTTCAATATTATATAGCTTATTGATTAAAAGGGCATAAAATAGTCATACATTACCTCCGGGAAAGTGAATAACATAGCAATGGAATATGGGTGGGAAAATGTTAACCAATTAGAAACGGATTACCAACGGATTAACAACGGAATTTAGCAACGAGAATAAATTTCGTCGATAAAAACTTTCGGAAAATTTCCCGCCTAAATTTCCTTCCTAATCCATTGCAATTTAGCATTTGCAACATATTAGCAATGAATTCTAAATTACCAATGGATTGGCAATGAAATTTGCTAATCCATTGCTAATCTGTGGCAAAACCATTGCAAAATATAATTTGCAACGGATTACCGGCGGATTAGTAACGGCTAAATTAGATCAGTAGGTATTCCATTGCTAAATTGGTAAGGGAGATAAAAAACACACACTCACACACTCTCGTTGGTGCCGTCTTCCTCTCCATCATCGCCATCCTCGTCCTCAGCCCGTTCCCTGTCGGCACCGTCAAAGTCATCGCATTCCTCTCCACCATCGCCGGCCTCGTCCTCAGTTCACTCCTCATCGGCGCCGTCAAAGTCATCACCTTCCTCTCCACCATTGTCGCACTTCCTCGCACGTGTGCATTCTCCATTCCCGTCTCTGTTTTGGCCTCCATTGAAGATTTCGATGCGAGAACCCTCGTTGGTGAGTGTGATCTCTGTAATGTAGCCACCACCGCTGCCGCTTCCATCCACCATCATCTCCAAGAGCGCTGCTGCTGCTGCTCTGACTCCACCACGATTTGTGTTGAAAGGTTTTGTTGGTGGCGGTGGTGCGAGGTGGGAGGCGGTTTGTCAAATCCCTATTTTCTCATTCAATTTCTCAAGCCGAGTAAGAACCGACGCCCAAATTGATCACAATTGGTGCAATCTTTGTTTAGGGCACTCTTATTTTGATGAATTTAAGCTACCCAGATCTGCCCTTTTTGGTTTTTAGCTTTTATTTGGTGGACCAACCCTATGTGTGTTGATTTTCTTGATTGAGCAATTGTGGTGTTTATGATCTTTGATTGGACTCTAAAATGTGGTGACTTGGTGAATTTGATTGAGTTGAATTACCCATTTGGTGGGTTTTGACTGATATTTTTTGAATTATTTCAATTGTGTGCTAGTTTGTGTGATTTAGGTTTAGTTAGTTGAGCATCTTAACATTGTAATATTTTTTTTTGTTAGAAATGTTAGTAGTTTGATGACAAGCTTATCTGTGATTGTGGAACTTAAAGGTTGCTTTTGGTTATGTTGTTGTTATGTAGATGAGAAGTGGCCAATGTTTTGCTACATGGATTTGAAAGTGTGACTAGGAGTAAATATCTTTCTTTTGGTTGTTCCAATTGGGTGCTTATGTGACCCTTACAAGTTACAATACTTTTGGCCACGTAATGTAATGTTCATTCAATCTTTATAGTTCATATATTTTTCCATGTTCTCCAATATTCTATTTTATGTGTGAATTTTATTTTGTCACATCGTAAATTTCATTAAATTAAGCGGAGTAGAAGAATTTGATTCATCTAGTTAACCTTAACTAACTCGGGATCAAGGCTTTGGTGGTGTTATTTTCCTCATAAGAGATTAAGGTTGTTTTTTTGTTCATGTAATTTACTTTGAGGCACTTATTGCTTTGAACAAAAGTACATAGCATTGAACTTTGCCACCAAGCAACATGAGTTGAGTTGTGTTGGTGATAAATGATTTTAAGATTAGGTCGCAACTTTCCCCTTACCTACTAGGGAAAATGTGATAATATTGACTAGTTCAAAAAACACAATGTTAGTAGGACAGGTTCGTGTAGTGTACGACTTGATGTCAGTGGCATGCAACATTTTCTATAAACAATGTAGGCATGTTATATACAAAGTAAAGTAGTTTGTCAAAATCCTTTGTAAAAAACATATTACTATGTTACTGCTACCCAAATTTTCACCAACAACTAAAACAATAGCGTACAAAGTTAAGAAGGTAAATCCTTTGTTTAGTTAAACCTCACAACAGTGAGATAATTAACCAAAACAAAGACCACTAGAGTATTACGATATGTGCCTTCCCCAATCAGGTGAAAAATGGCATTCCCATAGGAAATCAATATAATTCTAGGTAATGTACTTATCAAGAGAATTAATCCATGAAAGTTAAAACTTCAAACTATCCATGTTTTATTCCTAAAGACTTGAAAATTGAGACTTTAGTAGCCAAATAGCGGCACTCGTGAAGGAGAAAAGTTCCTATTAGCTACGTTCATTATTTTGAAAAAAACTAATGATTTTTCAATGAGAAAAGAATCGTGGCACAAAGATGATGGTGTTAAGAAAGCAATTATCAATTCCCAAACACCAATACATCTTCTACTGTCATCAGATTATTATGATCCAAATTTCGCATCTTTTCAATCCAAATTTTGCATCTTTTCAATCTCAATCAATACGCTAACAAGATATTTTCTGAATGTTATGGTTCCATCCACATTAGCTATCATAAGTCCACGAATTCCTTATTTAATAAGTTACGGACAAAGATGTTGAGATAATTGAGAGTAGTTTTTTATTTGGCATAGAAAAAACTTTTATTGAGTTTTAGACTAAATTTCTAATTCGAATAAAGAGCTCTATCATAGTAACATTGATATGCACTGTATTTTCAACATATCTTTCTTTCTTTTAGTATGATATTGTACGTATCTCAGCCCTCACCAACTTCTGAATGCATTTTTTTTAATTGTCGAAGTCTTAGATGTTAATCTCTTTGACAATGCATAATTCAGTATGACTCAACTTTGTTCTTATTAATGTCGTTCGTTGCAATCTTCTAATCTATCCCTATATTTCATGATTGGTTTTACTGTCAAATTTACAAAATTGGTTTTATGCCAAGTTCATGTATTTTGAAGGTTAAATCCATAAACCTTAAATCTTGTACAAACCTTTGGATTTTAATAATTTGAGGTTTGGTTAGCTTATGTTTTCAACTTTTGAATTTGTTTTGCAATGAGAACTTTTGTTTTTGGAACTTTTGGATTTTTATTGATTCAATGAATTCTCTACTGTCATTTCTTTCTTTATGACCATCAAAAGTCTAAATGTGCACTAAGTACTACCACTTCTACTATAATTTCGTAATATAATATAATAATTAAAAATCATAATTTACTATGTTTTGTTTCTAACTCGTGGAACTTTGTGATGTGAAACGCCTATGTGCATATATCAATTGTCATAATTTTTACAGCTTGTTTGCAATGATTAAATAGATAGAAATATGTTATTTATATTTTAACTTGAGGTGCAGTAGAACTGTGACCGGGGAATAAATTCTTGTATGTTTACTTGTGGTTCCCTTTTACGAGTAAGTAGTTCATCGAGATGGAACTTTTAAATGCTGAAATATGAAAATATTTTATTGTGGAAACTCTTAGAATTGTAATTTTACCTTATTGTTTGTTGGTTTGATTTGTGAATTGCATATTAGTGCACGTTTGTTTTTATATTTTTTTGCCTCTATTTTTTCTCTAAAGTTAATGACTTTCTATATATACTTCCTTGCTATTCTTTTTTTTTTTATATCTACTCTTTACTATTTCTTTCTTTATTTTCATTAAATTCTTTGAAATTAACCTCTCGTCTTGTATTGTGTTCTTTTCTTCGTTACTTATAAATGTCTTCTAAAAAAAATTGACAACATGTTATTTTTGTTTCCTAATAACTTAGTATTTGAAATAGAACACAAAGGAAAGTTTATGAAACTTAAAATCTTTTCATTTTTTTTAAATTTAATGAACTTATAAAAATTGATTTACATATAACTTAGTTTATAGTTTAAGAAGTTAAAATACTTTAGACAGTTCAAGGAAGTTTAGAGATGTTTCATCTAAAGTTGCTAACCATATACAAGCTTGCACCACTATCTTACAATCATCCGTATAATTCTTTTTTCATTTGCATTTTTCTAGGGTTTGTATTCATCTGATTTTTAAACTTGGTTTTGCTATTTTCTATGTAGTGAAGGTGATCATCCCGACTATTTGAAATCGTTCATAATTAGGAGTGCCCTATTCAACATCTTAGTTGGACTTAAAACTTGCTCCTTCTCTCCCAAATTCCCTATAGTAGGGAAAATTTAGGTAAGTTTTGTAATTGTTCAATGCATTCATTTCGATTAGAAATTGTGATTTCAATCATTTTATAAATTTCTTGAAATGTTAATATATTGGGTTTAGCCTTTCAATTCATGTTTACATGATATTGTGAAATGTCGGGGAGGTGTGAGACCTTTTAAGCATTCTCCCGCTGTTGTTTATTAGGTTCTGAATTTTTTTGGTAGTCTATGTTATAGGGGACACTTTGCCAAAATTTTTGTAGAATATGCAAAACTAGTGGTATGACATTATTGGGACAAAGAAGAAGTTGAACAAGAACATAAATGAGATTAGAAGGTTTTATAGGTACCACTACAAAAAAATAGTAAATTAGAAATGGAATTAGCAACGAAATAAGTGTCCATTGCTAATTAGCAATGGAATAGCAAAGAAATATGGGAGGGAAATGTTTTACCAATTAGAAACGAATTACCAACGGATTAGCAACGAAATTTAGCAACGGAATTAAATTCCGTTGGTAACAAAATCTGGGAAAATGTCCCGCCTAAAATTTCCTTGCTAATTCGTTGCAATTAAGTGTTGCAACGAATTCTAAATTACCAACGGATTAGCAACGGAATTGGTTGAATCCATTGGTAATCCATTGCAAACTATCATTTGCAACGGATTACCAACGGATAAGCAACGGAATTCCTAAACCTTTAGGCTTATATAGGGGCAAATTAGCTTGCATTACAAACTTAGTGCTCTTAATGGAGGCAATTGCGATCGATTTAGTGAACTTAATGGGGGCAAGTTAGCTTGCATTACAAACTTTTAGGCTTATATAAAGGATTCCCAAACTCTCTTACTATGCTTTGGTCTACAGTTTTATATTATTTTGATTGGGTACTTCCCAACATTAATTGAAATGATTCCTTGTTAAATGAGGAAAGATGGTCATAGTTTAGTGAACATTAAATAGGATGGTTAATTAGTAACCAGACCTTTTAAATCACAAAGATTATGACTGTTTAGTTTATTTCAACTAGGGATTACTTTAATACTACTAGTTAGTGTTTCAATTGGATTGAAGTGAGTGTCAACTTAATTGGATTAATAACATAGAATCTTAACGAGATGTATACATAAATTTAATTAATTGGGCTATATACGTGTTCCTATCGAAAAACTTAGTTGGGCTATGTGGTTATTAGTTCTTATTTTTTTGTCTTCACTAATATTACTATGGTGTTCATGTTTCCTAACAAGTATGATATAATCAATAAAAGTCCGAATTAATTGAGTTATCGTAAGGATTAATGTTTAGCTATATATTTATTTTATTATTGCAATTAGAATTTAGTTCCTACAAATTTAGTGTCACTCCTAAGTCAATTGGTTGCACCATTTTTTATTTGTGGTTTCTCGTATAATTATAATGTGCACTCCTAAGTTTTTTAATTCATGTTTCCATGATATTGTGAAATGTTGGGGAGATGTGAGACCTTTAGTTTTTTAAATCATACAAACCAATTCTATTGCCAATACTTAAACCAAACTTGCACCAATTTGGACTTAATCTTAATCTTCACCACAACCAACACGTTACTCGAGGCAAAGTCTTGTATTAACATTATTCTCATTTCTTATTTCCACTGATCCCGACTTGCAAGTAAATCGAGGCAAACCTTCACACAATACTTAACACTTATTTACTAGTTTTTGAGCAACTAATAATTTTATTTTCACTCGTGCCCTTTAGACACACACTTAAAACCTTGATTATGACAAATTAATGATACACTTCAACACACCCCGACTTTGTGACAAAATACCATATAATACAAACACTAGGCATTCATCGACGAAAAAATAACATTTTGCCTTATGATCTCCGATTCATAATGTGTGGGTCCCACCTTGGATACCTAAATTCCAATTAAAATCTAAAATTACTTAATTAGTTGGGTAATCGAGTTTATGAAATTCTCGAATTTCACATATGTAATGTTTTTCAAGAATATTATCAAAGAAGTTTGAATGTTAATAATGTTGACGCTCTTATTGGTTTACTTACCTAAACTACGTGAACATACCGGCCTACGTGGCTCCCGCACAACTTCAAACTAATCTCCGACACTCGACACAAGTCTAATAGCTACCTGGTAACAATTTTAAGTAGTTTATGCCTGTTAGAGGTTATTTCTATTGCATAGCTGACATAATATTGTTTTTACCACACTTATGATCACAACCCCTTATGGGCACTGTCAACCCTTATGGGGACATACATCCCTTGTGTGTATTGGCATCCCATGTGAGCACATACATCTTCTATGGGCACATACGACTCTCGTAGGCACTATTGGGTTTTTGTGGTTTGAAACACAACGAAAATTTTAAATTTTTATTTCAAAACCCCAATAAGATCAAATCTAAATTCCATTTAAGTGATTAAAATAAGTAAATTGTACCTCAATCGCTAATTTGCTTCTTCATGTCGATTAATGTTTATGACGCTACCAGAGATGAACGTCCTCTATCAAAAATCTACACGCGAACGTTACCCGAGAATCTGAGAGCTAGCCTGAAAGAGAATAAGAAAAACATTTTATGTTCTCCCTACAAACTCTAGAACGGCTAAGAAATCTAACTCATCTTCTAAAAAAGAAAATTAGATTCTAACCCTAATTTCTCCAATAATATGAACTTGCTTAACACACCTATTTATACAACTTTAATATAAAGCCAAGTAAATGAATTACCAATATAACCATACTTAAAGTTTTATTAATATGATGCATCTTAAGGATTTGTGTGTTATGAATTTTATCATATAAAATTCATTGTTCCAAGTTATGTAAAATTTCGCAAAATCATTCTTTATGTCTGACTTAATAGGTTCATGCAACATATGCAGTGAACCAAAACTATTTTGGTACATGAGTCTTAAGCAGTCTCTAATAAAACATTATGACTACTTAAGTTACATGAATATGAAAATCGATACAGCCTAATCAGTAGTGTATGTCATATTTTTTTGTCTTATGATATCCTTTGATTAAACGAAAGGCACGAAAAATCCACCTTTAATATTCAATCGCACTAGTCTCGATCTCTAGGGAGACTAAAAACATATAAGTGATATTGACCATATAAATTTACTTTGACTTGACCATTTTTAGTCTAGCATATCGAGAGATCCACTGATATCTCTCTCTAAATGAAAGAAACAAATTATATCTTGATTATACACCTTCACGCATTATTTACATAGTAACCAATCACAACCTTTATAATCATTCAGTTAAAGACAATATTCGATTGTGTCCAATCACTATGATCCTAATGTCGAAGTCTCTGGTAATCCCAAGTCAGATGACTAAATAATATACCTATCATGAGTAACACTTATGACTTAATCCTTGTGGTGTTCTCATAGCAGGTCGGTCTAGTATGTTGTCCCCTAACAGGTACTCATAATCTTTATTCGTACCTTTATACGCATGATCATCACATAACCATCAATCAAGACTCCCACTAGTCTTAATTTATTGTTTCCAGTATAATGATAGATTATGACATTTATAATGTGTCAGTAAACATCTATGGATCTTATTATAATGTAAACATGTAAGCCAATTTTAACAATGAACATTAAATGAAATCCTCTATTTTATTAACTAAATAGTAATAGAAATAACGTTCATAAGATTGACCTAGGGCATATGCCCTAACATGCACACACGTCCCTTGTGGGCATATATGTCCTCTTGGGGCACATACATCCCCTATGGACAAACATTCCTTATGGGCGCATATGTCCCTTGTAAGCACATATGTCCCTCGTAGCCACATAAGTCCTCTATGGCCACATACACTTTTTATTATCTTCTCCAACAACTCTACATGAAAGTAAATGACAAAAAATTCATCACCAAATTTCTGCCCAAATCAAGAAACTCTTCATTATAGGTTGATTTAACCTCAATAGCTCCTAATTAACCCAAACTAGGAATTAACAATGTTTTAAACCTCAATTTATGTTACATGCATTCATAACATGGAACATAAAAAATCATGAATGCTAGAAACCTCAACAAAACCATACAGTTTCTCCATAGTTGAAAACTCCTTGAAAGGAAACAAATTGAGCTTAGAAATCTCAGTACACGTTGTACAAAAAAAACCCTATTTCACTTATGTTGACAATGAGAAAACTTGAAAGAATTAGAGGGCTTACTTAGGGCTTCAATCCTTGTCTGGATTCCTCAGATTTCTTAGTTTGAACTTTTGTTCCTAATCGGATTTTATCAAACTTTCAGCAAGAACCTTTTTTCTCTCTCTCTCTCTCTCTCTTCTTCTTCTTCTTCTTCTAAGTCGTAGAGAACATGAAGTTTATATACATAAGAGTTTAAATCATAGTCCTTTGATCTTGTTCATATCACACATATTGTTAGATCTCAAAGCTAATCTAGGACCCTTATTAATAGAGACATGCATGCAATGGATGTCTACTAACTTATTCAATGATCTCATGAATTTTGGATCTCTTAGCACATCCAAGGCTAGAGCAACCTCCTTGTTCACCAAGATTTATTCTTATAACTTACCTAAATTTAGTTAGTCCAATTCAAGATTTTTTTGTTCATGATGTAACTTTGGGAAATAAATAAACTTAGGCTTATTAATGCAACTTATGCTAAATAAACCAACTTGGGTCACTTATATTTTATTCTAATCTTTTGAATACATATAAATACAATGACTTATTTTAGTTCAATATAAATTTGTTTTTTTACACAACTTAGGTGTATCGTTTAGTTAAAATGGCGTATAAGTCATAAACTAACCCAAGTCTTGATCTACCCCATCATTCACATGCACGCATATCGAAGTCACTTTTTTGCTCGTAAAGTCCACAATCAAACCTACATTAATTGTGCACATTACATAATTAGGTAGATATAATGCACATCATCAAACATAAGCAAAGTAATTTAATTATTACCTAAATGTCAAACCCCAAGTAATTTAATTATTACCTAACTAATTAGAATCCCGTCCTTCAAGTTGAATTAATCTAGACAAAACCACATACTGGAATCAAAATAGGAATGGGAAACACCCGCACATATATGAATCTCGCTCCCATGTTAGCTCCTTATCCCCATGGTGCTGCCACTTGACGAGGACCAATGGAATGTCCTTATTCCCAAGGCTATGTTCTTTTTGGTCCCTTACCCTCCTAGGTAATGTCTTTTATTAGGTCAATCTGACTCAAATTGGACTTCATTTTATCTCTTTATTTTGACTTATCCAATCTTAATATGGATTTGTGAAGCACAAAGTGGGCTCTATACAACTGTATAGGTAAGTAAATCTGATAGGCAACTTTTCTGACCCTTTCACCTACTCTGAATAGATTAATAAACCTCGACATGAGCTCTCATTTGATTCTAAATCATTTATAACCCTTTAGTGGCAAAATTTTAAGATATCGTATTTTCCCACTCATACTCTAATCCGTGTCGGTGTTGATCCATGTTTTTCCTTCCTGCATGTTTCAACAATCTTAAAATGCAGGCAAGCCTACCTAATTTCTCCTTGTGTTTCCTTGGGCATCTTGAGGCTCTACTTTAACTCAACATTTTGGTATCGTCCAATATCATAGGAAATCCAAGTCTAATCTTCACTACTAGGCTTTAATAGTATATTACAAATCTTATATGGGTAAATCTTGTAGTAAACACCTCGTACAACAATGAAAGTCCTTTCCACGGACCACTGAATTACAAAACAATATCCTGGGCATATCCATAAAAAGTTTTCCTGGGCATATCCATCTACTATTGTATCCAAATCTATAACATTGTATTGAATTGAGAAGTAGGTAAGTGCTATAGCTTATAGAGATATCAAACTTTCGTGGCGATTTATCGTCCATCGCGATCAGTCATCATACCTGATGGCACTTCTCGTGTCCTACGAGCTCAAGGCTAAAGTCCATGCCCAACTAACCTGCCGAGTTCAAGATCGTAATAGAAATATAAATAAAGCATTTCCTTATAGTTTTGGTCCCCTATAACTCTTTTATTATCCAAACTCCTTTGCTATTAAGGCAAGCACGACCAAACCATTATAATTTTGCTCCAGGTCCTTAACATTTAACTTAGTATGTAGGTGAGTTATATATATATATATATATATATATATCCCTAAACATGTTAAAAAATGTTCGTATTCATCTAGGACACCAACACCAACTTTTCTAGTCATGTTTCCACTAAATCATGTCTGATTTCATATTTTTATCAAGCTCCAATATTCCTATAGCATTCCATTACATGCATCATCCTCTAAAGAGATTGTAGTTTATCACAAAATCTAGTCATAGTTTAGATATTCCTTAAATTTTTATGGTATGAACCCATAGTCGACTCAGTGGGCCACTATCACTAGTATCTGTTGCTGACTTCCACTTTCACATCGAATAGAGAGAAAGTATGCTCTCATCCAGGCATATGTGTAAGCAGTGGAGATATTTGACAAGTTAACGATGATGACCATCATGAGCCCAATATGCCCATGTATTTCATGATAATCCACAAAAATGTCTAATTTTTCCCGTTGTTATGCGTGTTCAAAATAAGTTGTACATTTTTATATCAAAATCTACCTTGCTTGTCTTATATTCAACCATCCTAAGAGTCATGCCTTTCTAGATACCCTTATTTGCAAACCAGATGCATATTTCCTATCCTTACCAAGATGCCTAGTAAGTCCTCACTACAAAATCCACCCCATTAGTTCCAAGTTTAACTCTAGAAGTCTTTTCTTTTAGACCACCTGAGCTAAACTTCACCATCTATCCTGAATGTGCAACTATAGTCCTCAATCTTGATTATCTCCAACCTTTGAGCTAGTTTTTGCACTAAGTTTTCTTCTTGTAGCCATCCTTCTATCTCATTGGATGTAACAACATCCAACTTCTTTTTTTGAGTTGGTTTAATGGATCGTGCACAAATGCTTTAAGTTTCCTACTGAGTTAGTCAACAACCATGTATTCACAAGACCTAGAGGTTATGTCCCGTTGTTGTGGCGAGCTTAAACTAATTGTCTGACACTCTGATAATCACTAGTCCTCCCTAGACACTTTTCGTATTTTTTTGCTCGACCAATACCTCCTAAATACTAATACATGAACTTACACACTATAAACTTAATGTTAATCATGTAGCTTTTAGATTTCTCCTTATCTCCTCTAGACAATGTCTTAAAATCGTTCGCAAGTCTAAAATGGGTCATATTTCCCATAGTGCAAAATTTGTCGCGAATGAGTCACTAACAAATTTATAAGTGCCTCAAGACATCTCATATGGCATCTTCTATCATTATTAGGGTGATACCCGACCCGAAATCTTAATTAAGCTCTGGTACACCAACTAGACTTTAATAGAGAAAACAACCTCTCCATCGATCCCTAATAAACTCAAATTTTATATCACTATCGAAATATAAATGAAAGTATACGTTGCTGAAAATTAAAAACGTTTTCGATAATAAAAATGATATACGTAAATCCAGAGTTTGTAGAAAAGAAAACATGATTACAAAACCTTCTAATCCTATTATATTACAATAATGTAATTCAAACAGTATGTATATATACAAGGAATGCTCATTACATCACAAAGAAGATAATAAAACTCTTAGGCCTTCTCTTTCCATTTCGTTGAAGTGCTAACTTGCAAACCTAGGGTTTTAAGGGGTGTGAGCAATCCGACTTGCTTAGCAAGTGATACTCAAAACATAGTAATCATCAACTAATATCAATGAACCAATGAATAGCAATATGAATCCAAAATGTATCTATTCAGGAATTGAAATGTATATAAACAATAAATAATTGAATACACATCAAATAGGTAATATGCAATCGTAATCATGATTTGTAATTTGAATTTCATTACAATGTCGTACTCCCACGTCACTCAAGAATACAACCACAAAATCCACAAGCTGGCCAACATGAGATTCAATTGGTTTATTCAAGCTTGACTAAGCTACCAACTCTAACTAGATAATGGCGACTAAATTAAAACTCCGACTAACTGAGGACAGAAAGGGCGGGTTCCATTGCTAGGCTAACCTTTTCAGTCCTTAGTTCTAGTCCGCCTTAGCAACCATTTCAATGAATTCCCGCATTTAAAATAGTCAAATCACTGTACGTTGTCCCATTCCTAATCCATAATGCTATATGAACTAAATATACTAAATCACAAAGCATAACTAATAAGAATACGAGTCCTACTTGCCTTTATCAAATTTATCTAAGTCTTGTTCAAAATTAACTAAGTTTTGGGGCAGTTGAACCCTTCCCAGTGTTGGAGAACCTATCAAAAATCATTTGAGGTAAATATATGTCTAATATTCCAAGTTTAAAACCCTTAAACCAGTCCCTAAACCCTTAGAAATCAATTTGAAAAACTCAGCATTATTTCTATTTTGTAAAGTGGGAGCGCGCTCTCTGCTTTGGTAGGGTGCACTCCACCATCTAGGTTCATAAATATTTACGAAAGGAGCGTGCTCCACCATCAAACGTCTCATCATAGAATAAGGCATCAACCCCTATTTGATCACTAATTCACCACAAACACTTCCACACCTCCCCGCAACATCAAGGAGGTCCTTTAATAAGGTATTACACATGTTCTAGTCACTACTAATATAATTAAAGCAATTTTTATAGAAAATTCAACTAAAACTTCAAAACCAAAAGTAAAGAACTTGATAAAACACTTATTAATACCCAAATCGACTATTGTAATGACTTAATCTAGTTGTGGTGATCACTTCTTTTCTTCTTGATCACACTTAACTACAAATTAAACCCCTACCTAATTCTCTCGTTTGATTGAATGAAACAATAAATGAGTTTGAGTTGGACTTGATTTATACATATGGATTTTCCTTGTGATACACATTGCACGATCTCGAGGTTGATCTAGTGGAGATTATTTTAAAATGGACTAGTCCTAAAGTGACACATTTTTTGACTCATCCTCCACTTATGCTCAACTCGAGGCGATCCAATGATCCACATTAATTAAATCAAACTATAGGTTTATTTATATATATTTATCTATTAATTATACATATATATATATATCCTTTTGTATTTTAAAGTGAATAAATTCACCACCTAACGAGTACTCTCGAGCATGCACATTCATTCCATGTCCCTTTATCGCACTCGGTGTACTAACATTTTATTAATTATTAATTTATATATATCGCTTATAATGTATTTAATTATTATCACACCATTCAAAGACAATACATTCACTACATCGTACACACACTAATCGAGGTACGATAATCTTAATCCAAGAGCTTAACTTTGGTTAATTAGAATTTGGGTTAATGCTAATCACCTACTTAATGTAATGGGTTGTTACATCTTATCCCTTAAGGCTAGTTCGAGGTCATGTTTGACCTTAAATTTACTTGCAAACTCTATCTCAGCTAACATTCTTGATTCATTCGTCAGTTCAAGAGAGGAGGCGGTAGGCCTCTCACTGACCCCCCAAATTAGGAACAATTGAGACACTCTAGTGGAGTTACTCGGGCTGTTATTCCAGCATGACAACTAGAGTGCTCTCATTAGTGTTAAAGGAGTATGTCCTCATTTTCCCTACAATCTCCTAGTCATCTCGACATTCTTTGCTTCCATAGTGTCCACTGAAATTCCAATTGTCTCGTACACGTTATTCATCACCATTCTATCATCCTTACGTGTTCATCTCTACTCTCTTTCATTCATGAATACAAATGATTTTCTTTTTAAGAGCACAAGGTCTTACCACTTTCTTAGAAATCTTAATTCCTTAATTAAGGTTGTTTCGTGTTGTTTCCGTGCCCTCAAGATATTCCCTCGAGTATTTCTTACTCTGGTATTAGTATTTTCACAACTCTTCTTCTAGTTCATGACTTGATGGTTTATAGGGTTTTAATCCCCTCGAACCATAACATTAAAGTTATTCCTATCATTACTCATCGATATTCTTTGAGAAGAGGGAACTTTTGATTTGTACAATTAGTTTCAGATGCTACTTCCTCTTCTTCCATATGTTTCTCCATTTCTTTATAGCATAAATGATTACTACTTACCACTGGAGTTTACATGATAGTAATCTCTTTTGTGCTATATGAAAACACATTAATAGCTCATATTTTCAAGTCAAACTCATCTTTAGTCTCACTGGTGCCCAATTAACTCCATGCCATAATGATAAATAATTTGACTAGGTTTCCCGATTAATTTTTGAATCAATAACACATTCCTTGCAAGTAATTGTTCCAAATAAAACCTTCACAACTTGTCAAGGAAGAATTCTTATTCAAGGGGTTCCTTAGGTCTAGTTTCTCATGATTCCCACCTCATTGGGTCCTTTAGAGTCCTCGAAGGTCCATATCCAGTATTACTGAACATCTTGGGGTCTGAAAAACTTCCTTGCTTCTTCTTATTCTCCAAAATAGCATAGCCAACTACGGTTAGCTGTAGCTTGTAACACCAAAATTTAAGAACTCTATGTTTCTAAAGTCACCGCTATTCCTATGTCACTCTTTTAGTTCCTTTGTTAGGTTACACTCACGAATGTCGACTGTTGTACTACACATCCTATACAAGTTAAACAAATCTAAGGTCAACCCTAACTTTACATTTTACATTCTCAAAAATAGTTCAGTGAAGTAGAACTATTAACATATTCATCAACATATGCATGATAAAACATCATACATCTTAGCCTTAATGAGGCCTCTAGGTGTGTAAGTCTTTAGATATATCCATGCATTGCCTCATTCTCTACTTTAAACTATCCTCCTATAATTGATATAGGCACACATCTAGGATAAGGCATTATTGAGTCTATAATGTTTGGGACAATGAAAGGATAATAGTGGGAGATCTTGAGCTAATGCGCGTTACGTATCCATAATACGGCAACACTAGATTTCATGAACTCCACGCTATGCTAATCTTCACTTTCAGTTTGATTCGCATAACGATTTGGACTTTGAGAGAATCGATTTTATTATGTTCTAGCCCATTCAGTGGTATCACTTCGTGGAATTCCAATCCCGAATTAATGATTAACTTTAATATTCTACTCTTATTAGATTTCTCCCAAAATCGGATAACCCATAGTCTATTCTCTATCTGGCAACTCATTGTGTTATGCACAATCTTCACAAGTGACATAGGCCTAAGAAGCAAGAAGCGCATATGTCTAACGATACCATATAATGCATATAAAACATAATATCGTTAAACTTATTCAGTTTTGCCAAATTTTATTGACTTCCCAACTGATACTTTAAGTCAAGTTGATAGGTTTCCCACTCTAAGTTCAATTGTGTCTTAACTCTACATTTCTGTTTTAGTAGAGTTATGAGTTATTAAGTGTTAAGGTATAAAATTATGTGCTGATAGCGACTATGACAGCCCGCCTTGTACTAGACCCAAGTAGACTTTCGGTCAACCCCTGCTGAGTTAACACATGCCTAGTTAGCCTCTTATTCAAGTTATTTATTATTTTAATGGCTTATTTAATTCCATTACATAGTCTCAATATTAATAATAATCAGCAAAAGCAACATAAAAAATGATACAAGCAATAATATTAATAAATAGAAATTGGGACAACCTATATGTAGAAATCCTACAACTAGTGTAATCCAATGCTTATAATTGGTGATAGAAAGTACAACACGCATTAACATATAAATACAATGACTTAGGTTACTTCAATTTAGATTTTTCTCATTACACAACTTAGGTGTATCATTTGATTAAATGGAGTGTAAGTTGTAAACTAACCCCAAATCTCGACCTAGTTCATCATCCTCATGCACGCAACTTGAAGTCATTCTCTCGCTCATAAAGTCCACGATCGAACCTACATTAAATGTGCATGCTACATAATTATGTGGATATAATAAATGGCATCAACACAAGTTAAATAACTCAATTATTACCTCGGTGTCAATCCACAAGATCAGACTAAAATTGCCGCAGAGGACTGATCGTCAAATCACGGTCTTACAAGGCATATGACTAGGGTTAGATTATTCGAGTCGTTATATAAAATACCATTGACTACTCCCTTAAAGATTAAATTCTAGCAAGAGCAATTCTAGGATTTGTTTTTTTGAGACTTTGTTGTTTTATATGTTATGCATGAAATGAGATGTAAGGTCTTTATATAATCATTTAGCTAAAATCTTAGCCATTCATCTTATGGTACCACACTCATATAGATGTCTATAAAGGGCTATTAATCATACCATCACACTCCACTAACTCTATCATATCAACATACAAATCATACTTGATCTCATGGATATTCTTTATGTGCGCATCTCAAGCCACACCACAAGGTTCATTTTAAAATACATTGTAACATTGGCTTCATTTGATTTAATTCCACACCATAGGCTAAGTAAATTAAGAATTTGGTCTTAAAAATGTATTACAACTTATTTGTAATTTCACTCTCACTACTTGGGCCCCTTACTCGCATGCATCTCGAAGTGTTTCTCTGCTCGCGTCTCGATGTCTAAAATGAGTAGAAAAATTGATTTAGTAATCAACACAAACACACACTCACACATACACACTAGGAAATCATCAAACAAATATAAAATATACCTTGGCCACGTGCCAAGGTTAGACTGTGCATCCGTCGATGAGTCCCACATCACGACCCGATGATCTCAAGTAGGGATAAAAACAGGGTTAAAGATTAGGGTTGTTACAATAATTTAATTAAATATAATTGAATTATCTCCAGAGTGGTTTTTCAAAGGTCTTAGTTTTCACTAGACTTATTTAGTCTAAAAAGTACTAGTCGAGAGATATCTATTGGACCTGGAGTCTGAGACATAGGTAAGGAGAATAAACTTTAATAAATTATAATTTGTAAGTGAATGACTTAGTAAGAACTCAAAGTTTATTGGGATAAAGTTAAGTGAAGATTCATCTAAATTGAATGACTTGGCAAGAACTCAAAGTTAACTGTATTATATTACAAGATTAATAGGTAGATGAATACTTGGATATTAGGGATTCTTCTTAATTGCAAAACTTCATTAGAAGTGAAGATTCACATGAAAAACTCGAGTTGATTGATTATGGAAAATTCGTTCTATTAGTTAACTCTAGATCATCTTGTTAGGGCATGTGCCCTAAGTAGATCTACAAACATTGTTTACCTTATAATTTTAGCTAATAAAATAAAGGTTTTCGTTTGCCATTTTATTATAAGTGATTGCACGTTTATCTTATAGTAAGATCCATAGGTATTTTTTAAAATATCATAAATGGTCGATCATTAAACTGGGAGCTATAATGAATTAAGACTAGTGTGAATCTTGATTGGTGGTCATGTAATGATAATGTATAGGGATACGAATCGAGATCATGAGTACTTGTTAGAGAACAAGATACTGGATCGACTCGCTATGAGAACACCACATGAATTAAGTCATAGGTGTTGCTTATGATAGGTATATAATTTAGTCATTCGACTTGAGATTACCATAGAATTCAATATTAGGAGCATGAAAATTTGACACAATCAAATGTTATATTTAATCGAAACATTATAAATATTATGATTGGTTACCACGTAAATAATATGTGAAGGTATGCAATCGAGATAGAATTTGTCCCTCTCGTATAGAGAGAGATGTCAGGATCCCTCGATATGTTTGACTATTAAATGGCCAAGTCCAGTTGAATGGATATGATTAATATCATTTGGATATTTTCAGTCTACCTAAAGATTGAGACTAGTACAATTCAACATTAAGTGTGACTTTCCATGCCTTATGTTTAATTGAAGGATATCACATGACAAAAGGATATGATATATGTTATTCATTTGGTTGTATCGATTTTGATATTCATGCTACTTGCATAGTCATAATGCCTTGCTAGAGACTGCTAATGACTTGTGTATCAAAATGATTTTGGTTCACTACCAATGTCGCATGAACCTATTGGGTCGCATGCAAAGAATGGATTTGTACAATTTCAATTGGTCTAGAGTAATGAATTTTATACGATAAAATTTATGACATAAAAGCTCTTAAGATTTTTTTATATGATAACTTATTAATAAGGGCATTTGTGTAATTTGCTTAAATTGCCTAAATACAATTGTGGCATTATGAATAGGCTTTTAATTGAGCTTTTGTTTACATAAATTAAGGTTGAAACAGTAAAAAAAAATTAGATTTTAGTTTTTACTATTTTTGAGTTCTCTAGATTTATGGAGAGAAAGGAAAAACATTTTGAATCTCTGTTAGAGCTAGCACTTCTAATTGTGGTCACCATTTATGTGTAGATTTTTGATAGAGGACGTGCGCTTGAATGTCTTGGAGATTGAAAAATCAGAGAAGGAAATCACAGATGCAGGTATGGTTTACTTTTGTAGATCTTTTTGGGGTTTTTCAAAATTAATTTTAAATTTTTTGCTACACATGAACCTTATAACCTAACAGTGGTATCAAAACCTTAGGCTCGATTCTATTAAATGTTTGCATGTTTTCTCTGATGTATATATGATATATATGTGAAAACATGATCTTGCTTAATGTATATGTGATGTACATATAGGTTCTGTGATAATTGTTATCAAGAATTGATTTTAAAGCATATTGTTAATTCTTGTATTTGATACATACGCATGATTTGATTCAACGATATAATTCATGTTTAGAATATTTTGATTAATATATGTTTTTAATATTGAACAATGCGAATTTTGTATGTTCGTAGTAGAAGTCATGTTTAGGTTAACGTGATTTGGTGTTGAATATATATTCCATTTTTGTTCCATAATTATGTAAGTCTCCATGATAGAAATCATGATTAGGTTAATATAATTAATTTAATATGATTCTAGTGTTGAATACATGATTAATATTTCATTTCTTGATTCAATTGCTTGTTTTGTTTGAATAAGAATAGAAATTGGTTTTGATAATACATCTCATTTGTGGTTATCTATTAGTATATTCCTATTAGATAAGAAATAAACTTGTAATCGGATAAGAATTACAAATCATGTAAGATAAATGGAATGTATAACTAATTCGTATTGGAGAAGGATTTAAAATATCTTAAATTCGAATTAGATTAGGATAAGATATTAAGCTCGAGGTGGGTCCAGATAATTAAAAATATTTTAATATGTGAAGGTGTGTAATTAAGATATAATTTATCACTCTCATATAGAGAGAGATATCAGTGGATCCCTCAATATTATTGAATGATAATGGCCAAGTCCATGTGAATTGATATGATCAATGTCACTTGGGTTTTTTAATTTACCAAAAAATCGAGACTAGTACGATTGAATATTAAGGGTGAATTTTCATGCTTTACGTTTAGTCAAATGATATCACACGACAAAAGGATATGATATATGTTATTCATTAGTTTGTATCGATTTTGATATTTATGCTAATTGGGTATTCATAATGCATTTCTAGAGACCGTTTATGACTTGCACCAAAATGGTTTTAGTTCACTGCCAACGTCGCATGAACTTATTGGGTCACAAACAAAGAATGACTTTGTGCAATTTTAATAGGCCCAGAGTAATGAATTTTATATAACGAAATTTATGACATAAAAGCCCTTATGTTTTATTGTTTGATAATTTATTAATAGGGGCGTATGTGTAATTTGCTTAAATTGCCTAAGTATAATAGTTGTATTATGAATAGGAGTTTAAGTGAGGGCGTATCCACACATAAATAAAGGGTAAAACCCTAAAAATAAATTAATTCTCATTCTTTGCTATTTTCAAGTTCTCTAGATTTTGGGGGAGAAAGAAAAAGGTTTTCTATTTTTATTGGGGCTGACATTCCAAATTGCGGTTACCGTTTTGTGTATAGATTTCTTATAGAGGACGAACACTTGAATGTTTTAAAAATCGAACGATTAGAGTAGAAAATCACAGAATATGGTATAATTTACTTTTGTAGATATAGTTTAATGCAACTTATTTTCGATTCTATTGGGGTTTTTCAAAATTTATTTTGAATTTTTCACCGCGTATGAACCCAAAAAATCCAACAGATTATGGATATCTAATGAGTTTAGCTAAGTCATAGCGTAAGCACATTGGTATACAAGTTGTAATTGATTCATTGACTAACTCAGCATTTTCTTGTCAGTGTCAAGGTTTTATCTAAATATTTGGAAATGGCTTGATAAGGTGGAAAGGTTAGTCGTGAATGAATTATGCTATGTTTCCACAGTAACCCTGAATTACCTTAATTATTCATTATTTAATTAATAAGAGATTTTTTGAGCTTATGTCTTAGAAATATTTGATAGGTAAAAGAAAACATGTTCCTCTTTGTGAGTTCTTTGATATAAAAGTAATTTGGTGAATCACTAATAGGCCTTGATCAAAGCTGTGTACGCTCAATTTTATCATATGTTGAAATATTGGGCAAAGATTAAAGATACAGTTTTTATAGGAAAAAAGTTTGTCAAACACTATACATGGATTGTTTTATAGATGATGTAATATATAATTACAATTCAATTTATATAGAAACCATAACTAGAAAAGCACCATAGGTTGGAATATTCAAATGATGAGTATAGTTTTTTAAAGATATCATCTATGAAGGGCTATACAGTTTAAAATTATGGAATAAGCTAATTTTAAGATTTATTAAATTATTAAAAGTTATGGAAAGGGTGGATTCTATAGTTTACAGGTGAAAGTTCCTCTTAAGCTATTCAGAGTATATAATTCTTCCATTTGTCTATGTTTCGTAAAACAAAGATATAATTCATTTTAAGAATTGATTGAAATGAATTAATCTTTAGGAAGGCTTATCTCACGATGAGCAAACGATTCAGATACTTGATCGTAAGATGTAGAAACTAAGAATCAAAAAATTCCATTGACTAAAGTGAAATGGTAATTTCACAAGAACAAAGAACTAACCAGGAAGTGGAATCCTATGACAGGCCCAACTACCTTATGTGAAAGAGTAGTTTCCTTTCGCTACGAGATTGCAGGTAACTTTGCATTTCCTTTAATTTTACGAACAAAACTTCTTAAATTGGAAAAATTGCAATGACCTATTATTACCTTTAGTAGGTGATTAGCATTGATCTGGATCCTAATTAACCTGAGTCAAGCTCATGGTTAAACTTAGCTTATCTCGGTTAGAGTGTGGGTGTGTTGACGTAAATGTATTATGTTCGTTTGGTGTGGAAAATAATAATGAAACAATAGAAAGTTAATGTAAGTAACATAAAGCCTATTGTGGGAAAATGAGTAAATTAATAAAAATTGTTGGTGCGACTAATAACACGTGGGGGTCGCGGCTGACTCGTGTGAGACATGAAAGTAGTGTGCATGCCTGAGTGTGCTTGTCGGCATGCATGGTGAATTTATATGCATAAAATCATATTGGCAAATATATTTATATATTCATATATAACAAAACTTATAAGTTTGATCAAATTAATATGAACTATTGGATGATCCTCGAGATCCATACATGTTTAAGTTGGTGTCAAGGTTTGTATCGCCTATGACATATGTCACTTTAAAATCATTTCCTTTAAATCACCCTCGAGATTCATGTGATACTAGTATCGACAAAAGCCTATATATATAAGGCAAATACATTCATTACTGTTTCATCTAATTTAGATCGAGAGGAAGAAGAAATTGATTAGGAAAAAACTTGAAATGGTTAATAGATTTTGGAGTGATTGGAGGAGAAGAAAGCATGTAATAGGAGACTTAATTTAGGGGAATTACGACTACTTGGTGAGTTTTTTCATCATCTTCTTCATTTTTTCAATTAGTATTCATGGAATTTTCTTATGGATGTTGGAATAAGGACTACGGGAATCGATGTAAGACCTCATTTCAGACCCTCCCTAAAGTTGTGGTAACATGTGTCAAGCGTTTATAATAAGTTTCCCTGTATGACGACTTAATTATAGTAATAATGTGATCAACTAAGGTTGATTACAGATATCATCCTCTGGAAAAAACGTTTATATGGACATTGTTCACTTAATTAAGTTCAATCCATTGCTAAGAAAATTCTTTTTAATTGGTTTTTAACCAAACTATTTTATTCTAACGAAACAATGTAAATACTTGTACTTTTATATTAAGATGATCTTAGATCACAACTTCACCTAGGTTATGAAATAGTGTGCTTTCAACTCACTTCTTTCATCTTCATTATGTGTGTGTAATGCTCAATTAGAATTGACAGATTTCCTTCAAATCCACTTCAGTCCACTGTCGTGATGGAATGGGTTGTAATGTGCAAACTAGAACTCAATCTCTTCGTAGGAATGACGTAAGTTCCACATTGCTTTAAGTTCTAAATTTGTAGATTCGTAACAACTTCAGTTTACTATATGTGCCTCTTTAATCAACAACTATCTATTGATGTTATATATTTTATGGTTATATCATTCATATTCGGTTAAAAAGCTCCAATGACCATGATAACTCCTAAGACATCTAATCGACAAACACGTGATCAAGATGTTTGTAACGTTACATCTAGAATTAATACAAATTCTAACCATTGCACTTTTTAAATTTATAATCCACTCATAACTACTTTAGCATATCATTCATACCATATGATATATTGATCCCTAAGATTAATGAACTACTAACACATCATTGAAATAAACATACACATCATGGTATTCATTACAATAAAAGATTAAATAACTTCAACTAAATCAAGAAAATAATACCGAATAACCACACGTGGAGTCTTCAATATCTTCTTCTCCAAAACTCTTCTTAATACTCAATGACAAAGTAAAACTATAGTGAACTATGTTAATTGGTTACTTTTTATGATAATTGTTAAATTAGTGAGTTTACCACATTCTAATACTTATTCCATAAGACACATTAGAATACAATTAGAGATACTTATAGACAATTTCAACGAACTATAACTCTGAAATTTGTATTTTCTAGTCTCTACGCTGTCCATAAGTGATCTGGCGTTGTTTTTGTATAGTTATGGTAATGCCACAGGTTCAAACTCTTCGCGTTTATTTTCCTCACTCATTATGTTTGACGCTTTGAACAGTCCACCCCGGTGCCGTCCTATGTACCCACGGTGCCACCACTGCACTGATGTTGTTGCATTTTTTCCTTCTTTTATTCATTCTCTATATCTTGCCCACTTTGTGTACACTCTTCCCATGACATCAAGCCTACTAGCCACAATGTCAAACATTGTTTTGTGCATTTTATCCTTCATCCCGAAATCACTCCATTATCTCCTTTATACTTTGTATACCTAAAAACAAATAAATATCGTCTATTAGAGCTTATTCTTGGATATTTACACCGAATATACTACTAAACCAGTCCTACCTTTAAGTCTAAATAATCACTTATCAAATACCCCCAAACTCAGGATTTTGTACATCCCGAGGAAAAGTGTATTTTACTAAGTATTCTTACTTT
Source organism: Stephania yunnanensis (assembly GCA_039657365.1). Classification (NCBI taxonomy): domain Eukaryota; kingdom Viridiplantae; phylum Streptophyta; class Magnoliopsida; order Ranunculales; family Menispermaceae; genus Stephania; species Stephania yunnanensis. The sequence goes on from CM077580.1 coordinate 24,985,739, forward strand.
TCCTACTTAAGTCCATATTCATTTTACATCGTTCATGGAGTATCTCTTAATTCAAATAAGTTCGAGTTAATAATCCAATCAAGATTTTTCTTTGCAAAAACTTGTAATTTTAAAAACATGAAGCTTTAACAACACATATAATTCACTTAAGAAACTTAAAAGTAGTTCACAACCAATACCATCACTACTCACAAAGTTTACTTTACCTCGACACTTAAGCAGCAAGCTCAAGAATTCACAAAAAAACATAAATCATAGTAGTTTTGTAGACTTTAGCACTTCAAGTGTCCATAAGACTTATTATAGTTAAAAAAAAAACTTAACTCTACTAAGCTACTTGTACTCAAACTAAATCTTTTATTTGAAGAGTTTCAATCTAACTTCTACCTTCTTTTCAATATTTTTATATCTTTTTTTTCTTATTTTTCTTTCTCCTCATATATTCTAGTTGCACAGTTCGTGCTCTTTTTCTTATAGATTTCGTTTTTTCTCTTTTTTTCTAGGCATCAAGTTCTATGCTCCTTTTCCTATAAAACTTATGGGACTATCTATAAATATTTTTTTAAAAAAACTCTTGTTAGCACTTCTCACTTTCACTTTATTAAGCAATTTTAACTCTATCTTTCTCATTAAAATGGTGCCTATTTTCTCCCCTCTTAGTACTAACTCTTTATTTGCTTTACACTCAAGTAAGATTCATACTTATTATAGAATTCCTTAAAGATCTAACTTTTTCCTCAAAAAAGTATTCTAGCATTCTTCTTGCTTTTGTTTTAAGTTCATGGACTTCCCTAACTCTAACTTATACCATTCTTCATCCATCCGCCTATCCCATATCTAGCTACGTCACTCTAATGATCTACAAATAACATAAAATTTTGTTGTCCATTTAGTTAGTCTTGCTCATATCTCATCAAGGCTTTACGATATTGAGCCCTATGATCACTGTATTGTCTCCTCATCTCAGCAATCCACAACCTTTGCTACCGTAGATTCAAGTCCTCAGGTGGTGGTAGTGGTGCTTATGGTAGTGGAGGAGGAGAACAAACCTCAGGACCATTTGAGTCCAGCTCTCCTATCAGTGGGTCTACAAACTTGTAGCCCTCAGTAAATCCTTGCTAGTGATTTTCCTCCTCTTCAGATCCTTTTTTTGGCCACTTTTGGCCTAACTTCGTTGCTATTGCTCCTGTTGTTGCTTGATCCTTTTGTTCTTTGGCTAACAACTCGACCTCAAGTGTGTTCCTCTCGCCTCTCTCTCTCTATCATCCTCATAATATTAATAACTAGTCGGTGATTCCAAGGTTAGCATAAACTCCTTGTCTATTGTTGTTTGGGCCTCAATATCGAGTTCTTCATTCTGAGTCAATTACACTCCGACCTTCAATTACATATGGGCTATTAGATTGGGAACAACAATTTGTTGTCTCTCTCAAACATAATAGACTTCTTCAAGTTATTGTAGATGATCTCCCCCACATTGATCCTCTTGTTCTTAATAATCTCATACAAACAAGCCGCCTTGGGCTTGTTGATCACGCCCTACTGAGTGGTCAGGTACAATAAAGCAACTTGAAAGTGTTGCCACATTCTAAAATATTTCCTCACATTTCCTTTCTTAATATGGTTCAACATATTCTCAGATCTCATTACCCATCCTTGTTGTCCTCGGACAACCAATGCCCTATCAATAACTCTAAAAGGGTATAGGTTAAAGGGTCTTTCATACAAATCATCCAGAAAGGTTTGTGACTGTCAAACCATGCACAAGTGCTCTAACCCATAAATGCCATTTATGTATCACTCATAAACAAAGACCATTGCTCTTCTCACCTTCATTATTTCACCTTTCTTAGTAAACTTCACATTGGCATAAAATTCATAAACAATTTCACTCACTCCTTTAACCTTGTTCTCTATATAGTCTTGAGCGAATTGCAACCAACCTTGTTACCTACTGAAATTGTTTACTCTCTTGTCAAACTTAGCCGATAGGTTTATACCTCTTTTACAAATGAAATTTCTATTTTCAATTGCCTCGTATCTTTCCTTGGCATCTCTACTAATATATTACGTAGACTTAAAAGTTCTTTATTCATCTTCATTTAGATCTCGTAAGGATGATGCCTCATAATCATTTTCTCTAACTTCACTACTTTGACTCGCTTGCCTCCTTGTTCTTGGCATTTTCTCAATCACCTAAAATCACAAGTTTTATTCACAAGGGTCATTCACATGCCCAAAAATGCAAAAGAAATAGACTAATTTACCATAAGCCACATTGATGCTCTAGATCCACACAACTTAAAATTCCTATCCAACAACCTCCTTTCCACAATTCATGCAATGTCATGAAGAATTTCCAAATATGTTAAAGCATAACTAATGAAATTGTAAATTTACTTCAATGTCAAACTACTTTCTAGTGTAGATTGCTTCTTCAAGACTCAATCAATCCAGGCCCTCTCACTTTGCTCACAAACTAAAATCTAGTGCTCACTTGAATCTTTTTTCTAAATAAATGTCCTAGCTCTCATCCTTGTGTAAATCCATAATGCATTCTCTTTTTTTACTCTTGATCACTAGGAACACTATTTTCTTTCTTAAAATTACTCAATTTTAGGTTCTTAAGGGGTATATGTTTGGTTTGTGGTCTATGAAATTGGTTTCAAATGTGAAAAATATGGGTTGAAAGGAGTTTCCTATCTTGACATCGGCGCCATCCTTTATAGGGAACATCACCGCCACGACGTGGAGACTTCTTTGAGCATTTTTTGCACAGTTTAGTGCCATTTTGACGCTGTCCCTATGCACTCACGACGTCGTGTGTACACACACAAGGTCAACCAATCTGTCTCCATAATTTTCCAAATTTTTCATTAACTCCCTAACGACGCTCTCTCGGCTCAATGTATTACCACACAAGGCGTCGTGATAGCATGAAATACCCTGCTTATTTAAAAACTCCATAAAACTGATTTGTGATTTGTCTTTATATCTGACCTTTACCACTTTAATACATTTTCTCTTTTATGTTTTTTACTGAGTTAGTTGATACTTTTCCATTATGATGAAATGTCACCCATCATATTGTCTTTGCAGTACAATTAGCATAAAGCTTTCAAAAGTTAAAAAATTACTAAGACATTTGGTTTTTTCTATCTAAACCAAATAAGCAGCTAACTAACTTAAATCCAAAAACTAAAATTGAAAACCCCTATGATGCATCCAAGTAGTGCTTCGTTTAACGCCATTAGCTCAATACCTTTTCGCTCGTTTAGTCCGAGTCTAAATTGAGATACTCAATTTGTAGGTCGGACATAATGACATCTCTCCTATTCGAATGTATTTCTTGCCCTTCAACAAAGACAATATTCTCGGCATCATCATCCTCCTTGATACTCATTGTGATCATTTTCTTCCTCATTTGGAAGACCGAATTAGTATTGTTCAAGAATGGGCACCCAAGTATCATAGGTACATCATCATCAATATCATGATCCATAATCTCAAAATTTGTGATAAATGTCAATCTACGAACTTTCACATGCACATTCAAGAGTATCCCTATTGTTGGTACACAGTTACCATCAACTACTTACAACTCTATTGTATCGGGATAATTAATCTTTAAATCAGCTTGTAACATGTCCTTTACGGGCATTACATGGGCTGAGGCTCCTGTGTCACACAAGATGTTTCTAGATCGGTGACTATCAATGCTTAATGGTATGCATATATCTCTAGGATCTCTCCTCTTGATTGGTTGAAGTCTCGGTGTGAACTTGAATTTTGGTTCCGGATTTATTGGAACAAACTTGATACTATATTCTTTCGGTGCTTCTTCAAAAGTTCCTTCATCTTGTTGCTGAGCTCTCCATTGTTTCTTCCTTTTTTGTTATACTTCAAGGCATTGATCATTTTTTACTTGAATCATTCGAGTTCATCTTGCCCCACTTTCATTCCATTCTCATGCATCATTTCATGCTTTCTCCTAGCCAAACTATTGACTCTTTATGGCTTGTACTTTACTTGCTCTTGCATTGGCTCATTCGTTCCCTTAGTGCTCATTATGTAAATAGCACTAACATTTTCCTTCGGATTTATGATAATGTTACTCAAAAATTGCCCTTCCTTTCTTGAATTAAAAGCAATGGCCAGCTGACCGATATGTCTGTCCATGTTCTTGATGGATTGTGATCTCTCATAATCCATTCTCTTCATATCTTATTTCACATTTTCCATCTCTTTCTCATGCTTCTCATGTCTTTCCCTATTGTTCATGTCGATGGCATGCAATAATTTCTCAATTGACTTCAATGAAGTCATTTTTTCATGTTGCGGGCTTCCCTTATTGGTCTTATAAATTAAAGCCTTGAGGTAACTTCAATGCATTATTAGGATTTCCATATGAGAAGTTCAAGTTGTTGTATCCTTGATAAAACCCTTTAAGGAGCCATTCCTCTTGGTCTAAAGTTGTTTCCATATCTCTAGTGTTCATGAAGTTGATTTTCTCCAGCTCCATTCCTTGCTGCATGTCCATTGGATTAACCAAGATAGCTTGGTGATTAATGGGCTATTATATAACTTGCACTTGTGGACTTTGTTGTCCCATTTGAATCTTTGCAATTTGACTGCTCAAGTTAGATAGTTGTACTATAATCGCAGCTTGTGAATCAATCTCATATACGCCTGCTAGCTTTCTTACTGTGGAATTAGTACCGGCTGTAGAGTTCTGAGACATGAAATCTAGAAGAATTAGTGTTCCATCCTCATCCTTGTTTAGTGGAGAAACATCTGATGTGCCATCCACTAATGTTCTGGTGTTGTGATTCATTCCATAGTTGAGAATTTGTAGTTGTGCCCATTTCACATATCCATGTCTTGAACATCTCCTTAACATTTTCTTTAATATTTTCCCAGCCTCACCTAGAGAATCATTATCCTCGTGCTTGAATTGATTGATTTCCAATTTCTTTACGCTGACTTTCACTAGGGGAAGAATTTGTCTATAAATCTTTTATTGATTTTCTCCTATGAAGTCATTCTCCATGTGTTTAGTCCTTGTAACTAGGATTTGGCTTCTTCACCTAATGAAAATGGGGAGAGTCTCATCCTGATCACCTCATTTGCAACTCCAATAATGTGCACAATGCTGCATTTCTCCAAGAAATTCTTTACATGTTCAACTAGATCTTTATTCATTAACCTGTTGAATAGGCTATTCTGCACCATGTTGATAAGAGACAGTCTCAATTCGAACTCGGTAGTACTATCTGGAAGCCTCATCACTCAATTGTAAGTCTCTTGAACTTTTGCTTGAAGTAGTCACCAAGTCATCACGGTCTTTATACTCTATCTTGTATTACCATATCACCTTCAGGTTGGTAATTCCCTCGGCGCTGTTGTTGGTTTCGCACTTCATCCTCCGCCATCTTGATTCCTTTCTTTTTCTTTCCCTTGTTGGGTCAATCAATCTCAGGATCGTAAGGCACTAAGTCCTTATCTCCATTACTACGCACGCACTAATTCTTCTTGAAGAGAAAACATTAAAAATTAAGTGCAGATTGTTAAACATGAAACTCAAACCCTTTTTTACTTGAAAATTAATTACTTAAAATAAAGCTTAACAATTTTGTAAATTAACTAAAGTGGCGACCTATCCCCGATAACGACGCTAAAAACTTGATTGTAGCTACAAGTATGACGGCTTGATTGTAGTAATAATGTGATCAACTGATGTTGATTACGGATATCGTCCTCGGGGAAAGGTTCATATAGAAACTATTCGCTTAGTTAAGTTAACACTCTATATCAAAGAAAATCCATTTTTAATTGGTTTTTAACAAAACTATTATATTTTAACAAAACAATGTAAATACTTGTACTTTGGTATTAAGATCATAGTTCAAGACGTTACCTAGGTATTGAAATACTCTATTTTTCAACTCCCTTCCTTTATCTTCATTATGTGTGTGCAATGCTTGATTAGAATCGACAAATTTCCATCAAATCCACATCAACCCACTGTCGTGACGAAAAAATTCTAATGTGCTAGAGCTCCACATATCAGTGTGAATAATGTAAGCTTCACATTGCTTTAAGTTCTAAATCTTTAAATTCATAACCACTTAAGTTTACTATCCGTGCCTCCCTAATCAATAACTATCTATCGATGTTATATATTTTAAGGTTGTATCGTCCATATCTGGCTTAAAAGCACCAATGACCATGGCAACTCCTAAAACCTCTAATCAACAAACATGTGATCAAGATGTTCATAGCATTACGTCTAGAATCAATACAAATTCTAAGCATTACACGTTTTAACTTTATATTCAACTCATAACTACTTTAGCATAGAATTTATACCATGGGAGCTATTGTTCCCTAAGATTAATGAACTACTAAAACATCTTTGAAATAGATATACACATCATGGTATTCATTGCAATCGAAAATTGAATTAAATAACTTCAATTAAATTAATAGAATAATACTAAATAACCACACGTAAAGTCTTCAATGTCTTCTTCTTTAAAACTCTTCTTAATGCTCAAGAACAAAGTAAAACTGTACCAAACAATGTTAATTGCTTGCTCTTAATGATAATTAGTAAATTGGTGAGTTTTCCACTTTCTAATAATTAATTATACCTCTAAGAATCTTTAGAATACAATTAGAAAACTTAATAGACAATTACGAATTAGAACTCTAAACATTCTATTTTCTACGTCTCGGCACGGTCTATAAGTGATTTGGTGCTATCTTTGTATGGTCATGGCACCGCCATAGTTTTGGCCTCTTTGTGTGCATTTTCCTCACTTAGTATGCTCGACACCTTGAACAGTCCACCTAGGTGCCATCCCTACGTACCCACGGCGCCACCACATCACCGACGCTGCTGCACGTTTTTCTTCTTTTATTCACTCTTCATGCATTGCCCACGTTGTGTACACTCTTCCCATGGTGTCAATACTACTAGCCACGACATTAAACATTGTTATGTGCATTTTATCCTCGTTCCATCCCAAAATCACTCGTTTGTCTCCTTTATACCTTGTATACCTGAAAACACATAACAACCTTCAATTAGAGCTAATTTTGGGATATTTACACCAAAAATACTATTAAACTAGTCTTATATATAGGTATAAATAATCACTTATCATAGTAATAAGTGAGATCATCTTCATTGAGATTTAGCAAATTTCTTTGGGAAAATAAAAGGTTATCTAAGGGTTGGATTATTTTTCTTTAATTTAATTAAAACATGAATTAAAAATTACTTAATCAGACTATATTAATTGAAATAATTAAGTTAACTTGACTAACTTAACTCACTTAAATCAAATTCTCTAAAACTAAATACAAATCAAATTAAATCAAATCAATATGAAATAAACATCTGAATAAATATCCAGAACAATAAAAGATTAATCCATTTTATGTCCAGACATATTACTTAAATTATAGTCATAATCATACTTTTATTATATTATAATATATTCTGATATCATTAAACTTAAATAATTAGATAGCCTTTACCAAGCCAGTAGTTTTGCTTATATTAATAGAAAAGTCACATCCTAATTTTATTAATTTAGTCTTTTAAAAGCTGAAAGAAATTAAGTAGAGAATAAAACAACATTAAGTTCCATGAAAAATTCAAACTACTAAGCATAATACCTTTGGAAAGCTAATTTAATATTAAATTTAGATCTCAATTCACCTAGGACATCTAATTGCAATATACATGTTAAACAATTCTAGTCACTATTATAAATTAGATATTGAATCTAAATATAACAATACATAATCTAGATTATGCACGCAATACAAAGCTTTATGATTGTAATTCACAAATAACAACCTATTAAATCATTAAGTTAAAGAATACAATTAAGTTTAAAACGTTGATAACAAATCAATCTTCATTGTGACTACATTACAAAAAGGATTAAGTTCATGTTTGGACCTTATTTAGATTACTAAGTTACTAACTCATGTTCATGATAAACATCACAATAATGCAAATAAAAGGCATTAATTAATACCTCTTATTGAATACTTTGAGTCTTCAAATCGTCTCTAAAAGCAATGAAAAATAAAACTAATCTATGACTTAAAATATTAAATATAAAAATAATAAATATGGCTCCAAGAGGAATGAAAGATGATCTAGGATACTCATAGGCACTTAATTTCGAAGCGTAATGTTCATACATATATATAGTATTCTAGGTAGTATATATATCAAATTAAAATAAAGTTCCTTGATTTGTTCCAAACAAAAAATCGAAACCGACCCCATCAAATCTCCACCGAATCCTCTATTAAACCTAATTCACTGGGAAAATCAGTGGAGTTTTTTCTGTCCTTCACCGATTTAACCAGCGATTCCTCTATAAAAGTTGATTCACCGCTGATTCTTTAACAGTGATTCCTACTTCATTCTTGATTCACTTTTAATTCATTTTGCACTTTCTCCAAATGACTTTATTCTTTATTTTCTTCCTTTTTTCTTTCATTTCTTCACATAAGCTAAATTTAACCTAAAATCACAAAAACAAGAGAAAACCCAGAGTAATGTAGCCTTTTACATTTAAAATCACTCTAAAATAAACTATAAAACACTTTCTAATTATTGATTTATCATGGGGGAGGTTTTGGATGAATTGGTGGTCGAATTGGGGTGGATGCCCTATTCTTATTTTCACTCGGTCAATGGTGGAGCACATTGCCAGTTGCAGTGAAGCGCGTTCCTATTAGATGATGATGAACTTAGAAAGTAGAGCGCGCTCCCTCCCTATATTAGAGTAAAAATGTTGAAAAAGAAATTCATCATAACTTTCTATAAGAGTTTAGGGACCAATTTATAAGGTTCTAAATCTCGTGTATTGGACATAAATTGATAATGATTTGTTTGTTTACATTCTTGATTGACACAAAAAGGTTTGAGGTATTATGAGGGTCAGTTAGGTGGGGATAAAGTTAGGAAACTCAACATAGGTAAGCGGGACTCGTTTATTTTATTAATTGTGCAAATTGTATTAATATATTTAGGCCTTGTTTGGTATAAGGTGGAGATATCTCTAAGGAGATAACTCACAGAGAGTTAGGAACTAACCTTATTTGATTGCCCAACTTGCCTACAAGTTATCTCCTAACTTACACCCTAGGGTGAGAGATACTTCCCCATCACTCCTCTAGGGAGTCATTTCCCTTTAGTTGTGGACATAATTACCCCTCATTAATGACCTTTTTATTACTCATCTCTCGCTTGTTTGAAGGCTATTTATGTCAATTAATATTTTTATTGTTTAAAAATTTGAAACTTCTCTACAAGTTTAAAGTTGAACCAAAAATGAAAATATTAACTCCAAGGAGATAACTCCGAACTAACACTGTAAGTTAACAAAAACAAACCAAATGAGGCTTTAGTTCACGTAGTATATGGACTAGTTTTTGGGGGCACTGCACAATGACTTGATGTTTTATGAAAATGTTTAGAAGTATACTAGACTATATTAATCTAGACTAGGGAAAACGGTAAGAGTAGCTCCCTTCGACCTTAATGATGAGGACTTACCTCGATCGCTCACTATCCATTTATGGCCTGTTTGGTTCGTGGGATTAGCCCGGATTAGCTACACTGGACTAGTTAATCCGCAGTTTGGTTGGAGGATTAACTAGGCCAGCGGATTAGTTAAGAGGCATGGGAGTGGATTAAACAATACCACCATTTTTTGTGGGATTAACTAATCCATTGTAAGTGAAAGAAGAGATTACCACTTTACCCCTCACATTAACACACCACCAAATCACAATTCCCTGATCTCTTCGCTCTTCATCTTCTTCCTTGCCCCTACCTCGCCTCCCTTCATTTTGTTTTTCTTCTACCTAACGCTCACCTCCTTCTTTTCTCTGTTTTCTCTTATCCTTCCTCCTCTCGCCATTAATGGCGCGGCAGCAGCTCTGCTGCTATTTTTTTTAAAACTGTTTGATTGTTGTTCGTGTTGTTAATCAACTCTCCCTCTCTTTTATTTTCGATTTCACAATCCCCTTAAATACAAAATCAAATTGAAATTCGATGCTCACCTTTGATCGATGTACCCCTAACAGTCTCGGTTTTGCTCTTTTTCGTTCTCCAGTCCAAACGAGCGAGAGAGACAAGAGACCACATACACGAGAGAGATATGATTGAGAGAGATGAGAGTGTGAGACAATCGGGAGAGAGACAAGCAGCGGTCTTCATTGGAGGAGATGAGAAATGTGTGAAATGGGGGAATTTTTGGTATTACGCCAATCTAAGGGTATTTTGGTAAATGTACATGTACAACCTCATTTAATCCCAACCTTAATACTCCCAACCAAACAAGATACACAAATGGGACTAAACTATCTAAACCCATGTGTTAGTCCCATCACTAATTAACCCCATGTGTTAGGATTCACTAAAATGTGAACCAAACAGGCCATTAGAGTATGGAATGTTACCACGGTATTGTACACATAGTGAAGCTACACAAAGGATTGTTATGAAGGTTGCCCAAGTGTTAGACTTGTGTGGAAGATAGTGGCAGACTCTGATTAATCTTTTTTACTTCTAAAATAAAGTTTATAAGTAGTAGTACAAGTGCGATATACCTAATGAATTACATCGACTTATATATTGTTTATATTATTTTCGATGCATTGTTTAGCTATCAAATTGGAATCATGTTGTTATTTATTCATCATTGGCTATTAGTAAGCAATTACTCAATTTATGAGTATCAGTTACTGAGCAAGTTGGAGGGTTTATTCCCTAATTAACATTTCAGGTTTAAAGAAAAATGCTTCGACAAAGGATAAAGAGAAGAACTAGGAGTATTGATCTTCTCTTTTATGTAATGATATTCTTTTCCGTCAATATAAATTGTATTGAATTACTATTTGTAAATAAGTAGAGTTGGTTATATTTTAATATCGATAGGATTTCCGATTTTGTATATCTTTTGGAGTTATGGAAAAAGTTCAATTTGTCAGGCAGTTTGATTAGTTTTTTTATTTTCGAGATAAACAAGTTATGTTTGTCAGGTATTAAAAAGAGAGACTATGGCTTTTGTTAAGTTTGGCTAGTGTACTTGGTCTTAATTAGGGTTTCAGGTAGGGTATCGCCTTAATTGGGTTGGGGGATGCTATAGTTAGGCACTATTGGGCTTGAGATATAGGTTAAGGGAAAGCAACAAAACAAAAGTTGCCTTAGAGGCACGCGCCTATATCGCGGTACAAAACCACATCCCTTAAAATGGGTACAAAAGTAGTTGGTTTGTCCAAGAAACCTTTGGGTAGTTCAAGAATTGGTGGAAGGGATACTCATTGTGTGAGGCGTATACAACAAGGCGATTTCATATTTGTTGTCAACTATTAAGGCTTTGTACTGCAGACCGGATCTAGTCTCTTAAGGTATTAGACGATACCGAGAGGATGAGTTTGGTAAGGTCTCGAGATTCACGAGGTTACTCAACAAGATGTTAGGTAGGTTCACCATCGTTTTCATACTATTCACTACAAAAAACAGCAGATCAGAAACGAAAATCTTCGTTGCTAATTAGCATAAATTTTGTCTCTAATTCAATTCTGCAACGGAACAAAGACGGAATCTATTCCGTCTCTAAAATTGTCATCGCTAATTTAGTCAGCAACGGAAATGTGTTTCCGTTGCTGATTAGAGACGGATTAGAGACGGAATTTAGAAATGGAACAGAGACGGAACATAAATGGACATTCTTCCAAAGTGAATTGTTTTGCTTGCATTCCGTTGCTAATCCGTTGCAAATTAGGGATGAATTAGCAATGGAATTTACGTATTTCGTTGCTAATCTGTTGCAAATTAGAGATGGATTAGCAACGAAACTTATAAATTTTGTTGCTAATCCGTTGCAAATTAGAGACGGATTAGCAACGGACTTTACGAATTCCGTTGCTAATCCATTGCAAATTAGATACGGATTAGCAACAAAACTTATAAATTTCGTTGCTGATCCGTTGCAAATTAGAGACGGATTAGCAACATAATTCATAAATTTCATTGCTAATCAGTCTCTATTCTGTTTTTAAACTCTGTTTACCCGATTTTTTCATTCTATTTCTTCACAAATTAGAGACGGATTAATTCCGTTGCTAATCTATCTCTATTCCGTTTCTATGCCGATTTTTTTTTAAATATTCACAAGAATCAAATTAGTTCTCTGAAACTTCTAAAATTGAAAATAACAACAGGATCTGCTCCATCCCCTGCACCCCCTCCAACAACTCCTTGGGGGTGCTAACATCCCCAAAAAAATAAAATTTCACATACATACACAAATCAACAATATATATCAACAACAAAGATTCAAATGAGAAAAAACACACAATTCGATATTAAAAAAGATTTATATATTCACGAAACGTAGTCAAGTATAATAAATGTCTAAGATACATAAGTATCCACAAAAAACTACAATTTTCATTGTTCTACAACAACCATAAAAATACCTAAGTATCATAAAATTGCCCATCCCTCGTTGTGCTAGCACCTGGGATGTGCTAGCATAAGGATCTACGTATCTTCTCTTCTTTCTCCCTAACAACCTGATACTGTAGACACGTCCTTTGGGACACTCACCCGCCACATTGTAGTACTCCGCCTCATCATACACCGGCTGGTTCGGTGTAGTCTGGGTCAGCTCCTGACGTCTCCTTTGGAGCTTAGCCTGCATGGATCAACAATAATGGTGACAATATAATAGTAGCATTAAATTTGTTTTCTTAAGTAGGGGTACCTTAAGCTTTACTGCTCATTTTCGTGATTTCGATAACTCTACTTTTGATATACATCTTCTTGCATAGAAAGATCAAAGGTATAAGTAATTACTTACAAAAAAAGTCATAAATGCACAAGGAAAAAGAAATAAAGATTTAAGGAATGCCCGCGCGACCCTTAGAGAGGCATTGCAGTACAAACAGTCCAAAATAATTAAGTTACTAGATAGCAACTCGAGTGGTTGTTGACATGTGAAGCTTACAAATGATCAATGGCATAACTCAGTTAAACAATTCCATTCTAGTTTTCTACCATAGGCAACCCTTGGCCAAAGCCTAATGTACACGGCCACCTAAACAACAAAATACGGGTATTTAACTAGTTATGAAACATCAAATTGAATCATACTAAAACATAACCAATAGATAAGACAACCAACATAATCGAGAGACATTGGATAATAGATAAAACACTCCAACTCATTAAGAAAGGGCAAGTACAAAGGTTGGCTCCTTAAATCATTCCTATCGAAGACTTCATGTTTTAGAATTTACAAACAAGCATCACACCATAAACATATTGACATATGTGTGTACATTCATCAATAAATATAGTTACACAAATCATAGTATGTTATTTAGAAAGAAATTCAATATCTCATAGATCAACGACAATAAAGGAATTCAATCATAGAACGAAGTCATGACAGAGAATGCTATGCGACAATTTTTTACACGATTATTTTAGCCAAAGAAATCATAGATAGTAATACCCAATGCATGACATTACCAATATAAGATCGGTAGTAAAACAATCCAAATGATCTAATGTCAACTCAGAAATGGAAATGATATAAAGAGAATTGCCTCAAAGGGTTTAGTTACCTTAAATACACGCAATTCGTAGCCTATACCGGCTTTCGGCCACTCCAAACTCGCGTTCCACACCTTGTAAGTCCTCTTCAAGCTCTAATAGTGTCCTAACAAATTTAATTTTAACTTTTTTTTAGGTTGGTCAAGTGGTTTTCAATACTAAATCTTTGCTTTAAAACTCATGATTTTCAAACCAAAGCCTAAAAATATTTCCTTCAGCAAGTTGTTGACTTTCTCCTCAAATCTCTTTTTTGTTGAATTTACAAAGTGATGTGTGAGTGAGTACAAACATGAGCGGTTGTCTCTGTAGGCTAATTGAACCTTAATTTATAGAAAATGACAACGAGGCCTTATAGTGTACTTGAGATTTTGATGAACTTAAACATGTTATCCTCCTATATTTCAAGATATAAGTGTATTTAGAATTCTTAAGGGATCTAATTACAAAAACTTATGCAAGTGTTTGCTTAAAATGAACCAATCTTCATATAAAATAATTATACATTTAAAACCATTTTCGTATAGTTTTGCCTCTCTTAATGGGGATGATCAATCATATAACATTCTAAAAATGCTCCTCCACTTAACCAACCCAATTTTCCCAATTTTAACTATGGTCAATATCATCTCTTAGAATTCCATCCTAACAAGTTAACAAGTCAAATATTTCACTTTCAACCATTTCTTGGCTATCAATCTTCACTATCCACCAGTGACTACTTACACTTATATTTTTTTATTATTAGTAACTTATAAAAGAGAGATCAATTGTATGTACATAGAGCTTGAAGAAAACTAGAGAGTAACGGGCAATACGAGATACCTCTTCTGCAAGTGTCAACATTTTCTCACGATCTCCAGGGCCATAACCCAATGAGCCTAAAGCCAGCATTCCTGGAGCAAAACATGCTAATTCATCCATCTGCAATTTTGATGAGGAAATACTTAGAGAACAAATAATTAATTAATTACAAAAGTAAAGGACCTTGAACTATGTTATGAGCTTAACAGATACAGGAAATACCTTATCAAATAAACAGTCCTCATTTTTCTCACAGATGTAAGTGAAAGAGGATAGTGTTGATTTTCGAATTAAGCTTACAAGACCTTTCATTGATGTCTCCCACATTTCTCTGATAAGATATTGTCATAGCGAATTGAAAGAGTACATTAGCTAAAATTCAAGCAAGCAAAACTGGTAGAATCCTTGAATTGGGCAAGAAAACTGCTTGACTGATTTAACAGGCATTATAGTAAATTGCAAGAACAAAAAAAATAAAAATAAAAAAATTAAATGGTACTTCACTTCAGGAAATTAAGAAAGGAAACTAAATAAATGTAAGGGAAAAAACTTGACGAAAATAATTTTATTAGTTCCATCAAAATTATCATGCGAAAAAAGGATAGAAAAATCTCTTTCTCCAAAATTAAATGATTCTCCATAATCAATCATCAAATTTAAACACTAATAATCAACCCCAAAAAAATAAAAATCATATTTCACAAACAACCCGAATTCACAGCAATCAACAGCAAACAACTGGAAATCACAACAATTCCGTCCCTAAAATCACAATGAAACCATAAAACCCTCAACACCCTAAGCCTAACTCTATTCAAATCCAACGCCATCTCTATCCTTCCTTCTTCAAATCCAATGCCTCATCTGTTATTCCATCTTCAAAGTCGAAGGCTTTGGGTGCGGCGAGGGCAGACGACGAGGGCTTCGGAGATGGCGAGGTACAGCGGCGACGACATAGGCTGCGGTGACGGCTTAGGGTGCGGCGAACAGCAGCAACGGCTTAGGGCTTCGGAGGCTCCAATCTTCGGCAGACGACGACGGCAGACACGACGGCCTCATCACAGCCTCAATCGCAGCGACGACAGAGATTTAGGGTTTGGGAGAGAGATTTTAGGGAGAGAGAGTTGACGGTGAGTGAGATCCAGCGAGAGAGAGCGGAGAGCGGTGAGAGAGAGCAGAGAGCAGAGAGCGGTGACTGTGAGTGAGAAAGAACAGAGAGCGGTGACGGTGATTGAGAGAGAGAGAGCAAAGAGCGGTGAGAGAGAGAGAGAGAGAGGGGTGAGAGAGAGAAAGAGTTAGTTGTGAGAATCGGTAGAGAGAGAGAGAGTTCTATTGTGGTCGGTCCCCCTTTTTGGGGCGTCTAGATCGAAGCACGCACGAATCTCGAGACGTAATGGACGGTTGTAAAAAATTTAAGTTTTGGTGGGAATGTTGGCGCCATTTTTTTGAGACATAATTTAATTTCGTCTCAATTTCGTCTCTATTTTCGTCTCTGACCTCTCTCTATTTCGTCTCTGAATTATTCCGTCTCAATCTCGTCTCAAACCATTTTTTCTTAGCAACGAAACTAAATTCCGTTGCTAATTTCGTTTCTAAATATCCATTTTTTTGTAGTGTATTGGAACAAGCAGGAAAGAACATGCAAAATTGCATCAAGGGCTACGATTTTTTGTAGAAATAGTTGTGTGGATAAATTTCACCTCTTAGAGCCAAGTTGTTTAAGTTTTATGGAAAACTTGCAAGCGATGCTTAATTGATTGTTTGAGTCAGAGCAGGGATGTCTTGGATGCATGGAAGTGTTAAGCATCCTTATCGGGCCAGACAAAATCCTTAAATTTAAATTTTGGTACGAAATCTCCTTTAGTAAGGAAGAGTTGGGATGGCCTAAATTAATTAAACTGGATTAAGTTATAAATATCGAGACTAGCGATTCGTAATTCAGATTTAATGTGTTCAACTCAGTTTAGCTCGAATGTGAGACCCAAGGCTTAAAATGTTATTTATGTTTGATGCTTGGTTACTTGCGGGGTTTTATATTAATTATTAAAATACATCGCATGTGTGTTAATTTCACATTTCTTGATAGTTAGTATGATAGGGATATCACCTTGGGATGCATGTCAAAGCAGGGTATCGGGTAGGGTGGTATTGGGTACACTAGGAAACTTAGTTAATCTCATAATAACAAAAATATAAATACTAAGCTATAATCTGATAAATTACTTCAGGGTCAATCAAGTCTAAAGTATGCCTATGATATATAAAGCTAGATAAATTAATTTATAATAAATGGGCTTAAGTATTAAATATGACTAGCCTAAAGTTTAATTTAACTAAGCTATGGTCTTGATGGAGAGAATAAAGGCCACTAGATCTTTTAGAGATCGAAGGAAAACAAATTGAGTGTTTGAAATCACCACTAGAAATATATAAAAATCAACCTAAGTTTTTGCTCTCATGCCAGAAAACGAAAACCCGAAGAGAGTCTTAAAGAAAATGGTGGAGAAGGGTCGATTTCTTTTGGTTAAGATTTGCAGGAGTTTGAAGGAGATCAACTAAAGAAATCAAGCAAACTCAAGATAGGTAATGGTTTCCCCATTTCAATTCAAGCTAAACTCTTGAGATATGGTTGTATGCGTACCCAACATTGTGATTTTGGTCAAAAATGAGAATGCTTTCTGAAATTAATTCCTTGTACTCATTCACATCTAAAACCAAATATTTCAGCTATGGTTTTACTTGAAATTCAAGTTTCAAAACTGATTTTATAGAAATATTGTATTCTTGAGGTTTTTGAAACAATGTATGTTAA
Organism: Stephania yunnanensis; assembly: GCA_039657365.1. Classification (NCBI taxonomy): domain Eukaryota; kingdom Viridiplantae; phylum Streptophyta; class Magnoliopsida; order Ranunculales; family Menispermaceae; genus Stephania; species Stephania yunnanensis. Next base: position 25,003,015 of record CM077580.1, read on the forward strand.
TCTATACAATTTCATGTAAAACTTCTAAATGCATGATGTCTCTACTGTCTTTTGGTTTTTTGATTACCTTGTAGGAACGGAATGGGGTCGATGGCATTGAAGATGGCCATGGGGGCAAAAAATCTGAATTTTAGAAAAGCAAATTATAGGTTTCGACACCGTTAGCGCGCTCATTAGCGTGCTAATGATTTCGGGTAGAAATTCTAGTTAGGTGGCGCTGTTAGAGCACAAATGAGCACTGTTAGCATGCTAACTAGGCACCAAGGTTTGATAAAAAATAATTTTTAACAATGTAAATAGCAAAAACTCACTTTTAATACACTGATTTTTCTTTTTAGGATTTTTTGTACTATTTTGAAGGAATTAAACCAAGAAACTAAGAATTTGACCATTCTTGGGGATTATGGACTGTTTTAGGTTTATTCACTCTAAATGGAATAAATTAACAGAAAAACCACTCAAATTGACTTGTATAGGACACTATGGACTAAGGAGTACATAATCGGGGTTCAATATCACTTACGAGGCGTGTGAGGACTGGTTGTGACATTTTTTTACGTGCTATCAGGTAAGTAAACCCACGAGAACATTTTACTGAATTCATGTTTATTTAATTTAAATTCATTTTCGGTAATCTCAGTTTACGATGTTATTTGCCCATATTCATGTCAGTATTGGTTAGTTTGACAACTTGACACTTGCTCGTGTGCGACCCACACTTCGTAGTTTGCAACCCCTAGTTCTTTGACATGGTTGCACGTGTTGGTGGTCGTGGGGAATAACGCAATCATTGGGAGGACATTAAGATGATGGACTAGGGTGGGCACACACTGGTGGGATATTAGTAATCATAGTTGGTTTATGGATCGTTAGTAGTTTTTAATACACACTTAGTTTTATTTAAGCCTAGCAGGTGTAGGGTGGTGAGTTAATGTAGATGTGTGTTTATGTGATCTCGGTAATAAAGGTTGGTGTGAAATCTTGTTTTATTTTCCTGTACTTTGCTTATCACTATCGAATTGTCTTATTATCATTTTTCGGCTTCGATTTATTATTTCATTTAAACTTCATCATATGTAGACATAATTTTACCTGTTTATCAGATTTCTTGAATACTGTATAGATTCCTCTTGGATTTACTTACTGGAACTTGTCTAACTGGTGCAAGTTACATATCTTGTTTACAAGTCTATGGCAAGGGAATATTCAATGTCTTCCTCTGAGCTTTGGTAGCCGCTCTGCATACTCATAGGTATGTTGTACATATATCGTATTCATTTATTGAGTTTAGGGAATTATAGGACACTAATACATGTATATCTACATTTTAATGATATTTTGTCACCTTTGTACATGCATGGTATCGATATACTGCGTTTCAACCATGTAGGTTATATTATTTTAATGAAAAACCTGTGCAATTTACTTTCATTATTGCTTAAAAGTCTTCCGCTGCATTTATTCAACTGAAAATGAATAATAAGTTGTGTAAACACTAGAACATTTTTTGCCTTTAATAGAGGTTTTAAAACCCTTATTAAATAGAGTGTTATTAAATGTCATGTGAAAATGTGTTATGTTTTAATTTTTAATACATGTATTACATAGAGGTTTTTTAAAACTCCTATCAATTAGGTGTTATTTAATAACACCCCCCTTTAATAGGGGTTTAAAAACCTCTATTAAATACCAAATTTGTTCTAGTGAAACTACATAACTTAGTTATTTTTTTTTTGTAAAGGCATCCAAACTCTTGAAAATGACTAAGTAGCTCAGAAATTGAAAGGAATAGAGGTTAGGTCGCGGTCTGTCATCGATAAGCATGTAGTTACGTGATGGGCTTAAAGATGTGTCAGGCAACATGGCAGTGCCAGATTTGCCTCAGAATTTGGGACCGTTACAGATACCACAAGTATGGGAATATTTAGGTCTTGTTTGTTTATTAGCCAAATTGGCCTGAAATTTAGCCTACCTATCATAATATTATCAATACCTAGCCAGTTTCTTAATTTGATTTATATTTTATTTGTTCCTATTGTTAAATACATATATCCAAAAGACTTTTATATCCTTTAACTATTCGAACGGCTATACTTAAACTTAATGTGTTAAATGTATAAAAAGAAAGAGTATAAAAGAACTCAAAGAAAATGAGAAAAGAAAAACTAAGAGATTATACACTTTAAAAACAAATGAAGGAAAATAAATTTATACTGTGTACACAATTTAGTCATGAATATAGAGTCTTGCCTAAAACGATATCCGAGTTAATGCAAAATCTCTACTAAAAACATAGAAGGGAGTCGTGTGGTTGAATAAAAGGTGAGAAAACACTATTAAAAGTGTAATATATTTGGTGTTGAAATCCTCGCTTTAAGAGTTATCTGTTCTCTATTCTTTGTTTGAATGAACAAGTCTAAGAAGGTTTAAGCTATGGTTTATATCAATATGTTGAATTCTTGTTATATCTTTTCTTTAGAACCTAATCCTCTCTGGTTATAACCTCTCAAGGAAAGTCTTATTAATTTTGGTTGTAGTTATGATTTTGATAGTGGGTATTGATTTAGTGATTCTTGCATATGGGATTCTACACTGCAAAAACTTGATCTAATTTATAAGACATGGTAAGCTTAAAGCTTGTATGTGAAGATTGAGAAAACCTATTTAATTAACTACCCTTGATATTGATTGGACTTTAAGTTTTGAGGTATATTACACAACGACAGTTGAGTCATTACTAAGGGTTGTTTTTTAATTTCTCCTAAGTCTACCTAAGTTTTTATTTACATGTGGGTAATTTGATTCTATTTGATAATCACATTTGTTTAAGTTAAGTTATTCAGAAATCTTAATAAGATGATAGGAGAATGTAATGTGGCATATTCCTTTGCTTGGGATAGCAAAGTGTTGCATTTGGAGGTATTTGACAAGTCAATAATTAGATTATATTTTATATTATAATTTAAGGTTATTTTGAATATAAAAGACTATATTACACTGGGTTCTTTTTCTCTTTTTCTTATGTGATTTTAGGTAAAAAAAAATGAAGAAATGAAGAAATACAGGAAAATGGAGATATAAACAAAAAAAATTTGTTCAACACTGTAAAGCACTAGCGATTTGCCAGCGATGTTAATAATGAGATTAGAATATGTATACGAGTCGTGTGAATCTACCATTGATAAAGAACAAGGTACTTGGGATAATTAATATAGCTTGCTTGTAATAAAAGTATATTGAAACTATTAAGATCCATGACTAGACTATGACTATGTTAATGTTATCTTTGGTTTGGATACAATTTGGTTTAGGTTCCACTATCTTCACTTATATTTTGCTTAGATTTGTTTAGATATGATTAATTTGAATTGATAATTAAGTTATTTAATTGATTTAGTTTAATTTAGAATTTAGTTTAATTTAGTTTGGTTAATTGATTTTGTTTTAATTATACTTAGAATTCATTACTTAGTAGTTAATTAATGATTGACAAAAACCTCATAAAATATCTTAAGAAGCTTACAAAATCCTTACGGAGACGATTCATTTACGACTACTGCAAATCTATGAGTATGATAAATTTTGGGTAACTTATTGTACACGCTCGAAACGTGTCAAGTGCCTACTGCTTCATGACGATGACGCAAGTGTATGAGACAAATAAGGTAGTAAAGTGAAGCAATTGATGAGTTGGAGAGCACATCCTACTAATACGACGCAGATTAAACTATAGAGGTGGTGGAAGTTTCCGCACCATGGTTGGAAGAGAACATAAATGTGCAACCTAATGAAGGTAATGAGCCATTTCCTGAGGGCGTTACTGACGTGTCCAGGTTGTAAAGTTATAACACCATGTAGCTATTGTTTTATGAGGCAAACCAAAAGTGATTTTTATTATTTATTGTATTTTAATTATTATTTTTTTGACAATACAAATATTAATCAATTATTGTTTTTCCTACAACTTAATTTTATCAGAGTTCCATTAGTACCATAATAGGATTAATAAAAACGAATTGGCTTACTGTATTGATAATTTTTTCATGCACGATACTTAAATTGATAGAAGATGTTTTCATCAATTGTATCACTTATTCTATAGTCCTATGTTTCTCTTTTTCAAGTGATTCAAGCGGTCGTTATAAATTGCATTAGACTGATTATTCAAGAAGTTTTTATAATTTACTTCAAATAGTTTGCCTTCTGTAATCACAAGGGTTCTAACATCATTTGCAGGATAAACCATAGACAATAAGACTCTTTTGACAAATAAGAAAAAAATGAAAAAAGACTGGAGTGTTGTTCTTAAACTTCTAAGTTACATACACGTATTAAAGTAGATACTTAGTGAATTCAAAACAATAGTTATATTGCCTTTGTTAGTATCCAAACTTCAACTACTATCAGCCCTATTCATTCTGAGTTATCTGTTTACACATATACAAAAAAAATCACTATATATAATTTAAAAAATCCTTACAAAATATTATATGAACAATTTGAATGTTTTTCACTTTTTACACTAGCAATGTGCTCGACAACTCCATTGACGTCTCGTCATACTACTTTGTACGTGTTATAAATTGTGTATGAAGAAATCCATCCTTTGGCTCGTAAGATTCAACATGTTCTCCATTGCAAAGTAATTGGGGGAATGAGAATTTCCTCGTGGTTCTTTTTGCAAACACTAGAACATTTTTTACTTTTTATAGAAATTTTAAAACCCCTATTAAATAGTGTTATTAAATGTCATGTGAAAATGTGTTATGTTTTAAGTTTTAATACATGTATTACATAGAGGTTTTTTAAAACTCTTATCAATTATGCGTTATTTAATAACACCCCTCTTTAATAGGGGTTTAATAACCTCTATTAAATACCGAAATTGTTCTAGTAAAACAACCTACGACAAACAAATTAAATATGGTGAATTATTATACTATATGTAACAAAATCTTTAATATTAAAGTGCAAAATAAGCTTTTTACCTTAACAAAAAGTCTCTCGACAAGCACAACACTATCTTTTTTTTTTTTGAAATGAGAGCGTTGGTGTTTCTTTGTGCATTGGTAGGAAAATCATACACATCTTCTCACATAGTAATGCTTGCACAACATTATATGCGTTAGCAACTAAAAAATACATGTCAGGAACTGTCATCTAATAGAAAGTGTTAGCTGGCGACTCATAGAAATCTAGTGTTAGTGTTATATCACTGAACCTTTTCTTTTATACGTCAAGAGCTTGATACAAGCTTTCTCTTTTCTTGAGCTCTTCAATCTTTCCAACAACTTTCTCCCATGTCCAAACTATGAGAAACGACTCGGTACCCTTAATTATCATCTGGTATGACATAAACGAAGCTATCAAATTGTTTATGCCACCTTTAGGCAAATAAGTCATAAAACAATCAGTTGATGCATCCTCTACACACGACATAAACGAGGTAGCTTCCCCATATTATTGCAACCTTCTTTGGCCTATTCTTTGGATTCGAATGTCATGAAGTTGACTCATTAGGGTCAACCATTCATATGAAATAAGAAGGATCCCAAGTGTTTGATGAATCAATATTGTTAGCTCTTTTATATGTACCTCCTTGTGGTTCGCCCCTAGTGCTTGCTTTAATGGAACCACGATCTTAAGTATACTTTGTAATATCTTTGCTCACTAGAACAATTTAGGCTTGATAGAGGTTTTTGAGTAACCCCTATGTATTAGATGATTAAGGTTTCTATAACACTTAATTGATAGAGGTTTTAATTAACCCCTATGAATTAGACAAGTAGACTTTTAATAGCACTAATTCATAGAGGTTTAGAAAACCTCTATGGAAAGTCTGACCCAAGAACAAAATTCCCTCAACACTCTCACTCACTCGTCTCGCTGTCTCGCTCGCCCGACTCACTCTCTGCGCACTCGCTCGCTCGTCTCGCTCTGGTCCGCTCGCTCGCCTCGCTCGCGTGCTCGCCAAGCTCGTCTCGCTCTCTCGCCTTCGCGCACTCGCCTCGCTCGCTCGCCTCGCTCGCAGGGACGATCGATCTCAAGACCAGTTGTTCAATCTACAAGGTTAGTCTCGATCGATCTCAAAACCCTAACTGATTTACAGTCTCGCTGTGTTGATTAGGTTAGCTGAGATTGTTTCTATGGCTCTATGGTTCTGTGTTGAATTGGTTGTGGTAAATGGTTACTGATTTACAGTCTCTCTAAGTCTCTATATTGAATTGAATTGATGAGCGCGATTGAGGCACACTGATGTCCTTGTTCTGGATTGTACTCGGCCAACCCGGTGGACTCGAAGAAATGGTATTTAGCATCGAAAATCTGTTTGTTTTCGTTTGTATTGGTGAATGTTCGATCGGTTTTGCGCTGAAACATAGTATATTGTGATGTAGTTGTTGTTGTAGTCCTTGCCGAAGAAGATGTGCTGCGAATCTCGTTTGTTTCTTCTAATCATGGTTCTTGGTAGACTCGATTTGCGTTTGATTTGTTTGGTGCTGATTAGTGGTTAACAGTTAAAGTTATTAGGTTATTGTTTCTGCCAAAAGGTTGTTCTTTTTTATCTGCGAAAGTCGTGATCTCGAATCTTCTGTTTTGTTCATGTTTTTTTGGTAGAATTAGTGTATGTTTGATCCATTAGATGCTGAAAGATATCAGTTTTTCAACAGTTTGTAACTTGATATAGTTGGCGACAATGCACCGTTGCCTGCGATTCAAGTCTTGCTCTATAATCTAATCACTTGAAATCTTTGCATCGAATTGCAAATATGTGATATGCGTTGTGCGTTACGTTTTGGTATGTGCGTTACGTTTTGGTATAATTGATGGAATGATTGTTCGATCAAGATGCTTGTACATAGCGATACTCTTGATGTTTCCTTGTTGCCTGCAGTGCTCTCAATAGAACTCCAATAATGTCATCCATAAAGAGAGAGAAACGTTCAAATTCACATTCAATAAGTTTTTCCTTTCTTTTGAACCCCTCTACAATCTGTGATAAGCTTACAGAGATATCATAACGATCAGCTCCATTTGCCTCACCATTACCAAGTTCGCCATTAGTGAAATTGTCAATGTGTGATGAATAAACCTTCTCTGCGTAGTTATCCTTCTGAAATCCAGCATACAACGTTTTAATCAGATGAAAAACTTAACAGATTATTCATTTTGCAAAACCCAAAATCATAAATAAAAATAAAGAATGGTTGAATGTTAAATTTCAAAGCTCAATAAGAAATAACGCCTAAAGTCCTCAAAAAATTAAAAAAAAAAAAAAAAAAAAAAAGAAGAAAGTTGCCATAGCCTGATGAAACAAATCCACAAGAAATCAATATACTAACTTAAACACATTTTTTGCATTCAACAGGAGAAAAGACGATTGAAGTCCAGACTAAAAAGTGAGAAGCTAGATCAATATAAGGTAACTCCTAGACATGAGATGGTAGTTAAATTATAAGAAACAAATTAAGCCACTCAAAATTACTAGAATCAAGTAACCAGAAAGATATAGGATCCCATACAAGGAAGAAATAGGGAATGGATAACTGAATATTCAGCAAAAGATAACCAGGTTGGAATAGAGTGGTACGGGAAATCAAGATTACAAGAACATCAACCAAGTTGACATTTTATACAAGACATCAATAGTGCAGCAAGTTATTTTTTCTTCCACAATTCGGACTTAATTAGAGCTCTTTCGAACTTTTACCTTCAAGCAATTAATAAAGAGAAAAGCTTCTGGAAAGAGTGATAATTGCATTATAAGCTAAATTAACTGAGGTTTGGCCAAAAAAGGCTCAGTACCATGGCATACAAAAATCTTTGGACTGTCATAAAATAAATAACAGTTTCACGAAAAAATTGAACAAGAAAAGAAGAAAAGAAAGCAAAGATTGCTAAAAGAAAAAGGAAATGCAGAAGAAAAATTCCCCAACATTTTACTTTTAAGCAATCAACTACGAGCTCTTCCTTTCTTTTTCACTAAACAATCCAAACGCTAAAAAAGGAATAATAGAACATATGCAAGACTTACCTCCATGCGAGCACGAACTTGCAACTGTTCTAAACCTGCTTTAGCAGGATCTTTTTTTTTAAAGGTTACAGTTTGCAATTTTACTTTGACAACATTTACCATGATTGATACTTTATAGTTGTTTCTTCCAATGATGCCACTCAAATCTGTACAAGTATTTTTAATTGTTCAGTACCTCTGCCATGTTAACTGAAAAATTGAGAATTGTTGGTAATGCTTAGGTTTCCGCATTGATGTTCATGCGTTGAAACCGGACTTCAATTGAGAGAAGGTCAATCCCAACTCTGCAAATCAAAGGCTACAATAAGAATTGCTTCAACTATCAAAGCAATTGTGGATGAGAGAATTGGCAATGGTGAAGTTTCAAACATGCAGGGTGACTTTCTACAGATACTTATCTCTGCTAACACATTGTCTGACAATGAAAAACTGAGTTTTGTTGATTGGTTTCGTGAAATGTGTAGCTATCAATTTGTTGTTTTGTTGATTGGTTGTAGAACACTGCGGATTTTTTAATGGAATATTAATATTGTGAATGGAATGTAGATTTGTATATTTTCAATTGAAAATGGAAATGGAAATTAATTCTGGGCATTTTCAGCTATTTTTTTTTTAAATTACATTTGATAGGGGTTTGAAACCCCTATGTAAGCCTTTGACGATAATATAGAGGTTTCAAACCCCTATGAAATCACTACAATTGATAGGGGTTTGAAACCCCTATGTAAGCCTTTGAAGATATTATAAAGGTTTAAAACCCCTATGAAATAGCCAAGATTTGATAGAGGTTTGAAACCCCTATGAAATAGTCAAGATTTGATAGATGTTTGAAACCCTTATGTAAGCTTGGAAGATAAGATAACACCTTAAAAGATAACACTTTTCATAGAGGTCAAAAATCTCTATGAAAAGTCTTTCATAGAGGTTCAAAACTTCTATGAAAAGTAAAATTTGTTATAGTGGCTTTTGTAGTCTCATCGTCACATTTAGCATATTTTTCAAGAACTCTCCTAAGTGCGTCATATATGTTGATGTCATTTTGTCGCTTACATTTTTCGAGTTTCAAACTTAACTTTCCATTTTAGGTGAACTTCACTAATAGGAATATGCAACTTAGCTAGGTCATACTTAGCAGTCTCGTAGGCGCATAGGAGCCTGTGTATTCAGGGCAATAGACATCCACATCGATTCTTATTTAACCCAATTCCTTTTGCACGATCTAATTCATCGTATATCTTACCCTACGCATATTTAGAAACAAATTCAAGTAACTGAGAGAAAATTGGAATGTAGTGCTTATGTGCCACGTGGATCAAACTTTGTTCAAATGATTTTTTTATTATTTTGTTGTGATCTCCTTCTAACATCGAATGAATTGGAGTCTAGACCATGACAAAGTTACCTTAAGATGACTTTAAGTGGTCTTTTAACTTTGCATGTGAACTCTCAGTCTTGCTAGATATGATACAACCAAAATGAATGATATTATTGGTCCATGTGGCAATGAATTGATGTGCGTAATCTTTGTACCAAGTTTTCCTTAAATATGACATCACTATGACGACAAGTCTATATTATAACTCCAATGCTGTTACCACTTTCTTGTACTTGGCTTCTAGTGTCATGGACACTATCGACATCCATCTTCCATAAAATACATCGAAGTTATTTTTCTTTAAAAACATGTCTTATGTTAGCCATAATATTCTTTTTAAAATGCCAAATGCATACGAAGTTTGCATCATCTGGAAGTTTAACCTTAAAAGCATCCATTAGTACTTTATGCATATCTATCGTAATGACATTTGGTAGAGCTAGTCTTACTATTGATGCGCTGTCGAACGTACTAATAATAATCTTAAATGTCTATGGGTTTGCAGTAGTGATAAGCGTGGTCGAATTCATAGAGACTGGGATAACTTTAAGTCTATAAAAAGGTTCTAAAACCAAACTAATATAAAATGATAACTAATTAACAACTATAAATAAATACGAGAGCATCTGAACAGAAAATACTTTGCAAACTAATAATTTAATGAGAATTCTAGATCTACGAGACACAAATCGATGTAAGTATAGATTTAATCATCGATTTAAAGTATGATTTTCACCAAATCTTATAAGTAAGTTATTACTAACCTATTGCATGTCACCTTGTTCTCCTTATGTCAATGGAAAGAATATGTGACAACCATTTACTAACTAGGTTGTAATCCCAAGTGTTCCACTGATTCAACAACCCATCAACATTAAGTTTTGTGAGTAATAATATCCTATGCAATAGCTAAAGTACCTCAATACTTGAACTATAGACACCTAAGACTTCTAGAAAGCAAAAATTCATGATCCTAGTTAGTACCACAACAATCTCCCTCGTGGTTAGGCAGTAAGATTACTAGAAATGATCACTAACCCGAATCGATATGCATATTGTAGAGTTATGTAATGTATAGGAACTTTAATGTATTGTATCATATGCTGGTGTATACTGTATCATATATGCTGGTGTATATTGTATCATAGGTACATGTTAGTTTAGATAAGTTGGTTATGACAAGGGTGTGTAATGTACACCTTCTTTGTATGTATATAAGTCATGTACTCTGTATTTTGATGTATAATGAATAACTGATTGAATATGGTTCATGTTTCTTCTTCGTTTGATTCACTGAACTGTTACATGGATGATCAACTGATCATCTGATCTTTGATCTACCGATTTGGTGTGTAAATTGTACATGGTATCAAAGCAGGTTTTTCATTGTTCTTGATCTGTGTTGAGTTTGATTACTTGAGTGTTTGATCATGGCATCCAGTCATGGTTCTTCGAGTTCTTCGATTCGAAATGTAGTAGGAAGAGCTCCTAATGCTGGCGATCTTGGTGTAGAGAGTCCTTATTTTCTTCAAGGATCTGATCATCCTGGTATGGTACTTGTTTCTAATACTCTCACTGGTTCGAATTATCTTTCTTGGAGTAGAGCTATGTTGATTGCTTTAGGTGCGAAAACAAAGATTGGTTTCATTGATGGAAGATGTATGAAGCCAGATTCAACTGATTCCAATTTGGATCGGTGGATCAAAGTGGATTATATGGTAACTTCTTGGATCTTGAATTATATTTCAAAAGATATTGTTGAGGCATTTCTTTATACAACTTCATCTTTTGATCTATGGAATGAGTTGAAAGAAAGGTTTGGAGAATGTAATGGACCTCTCTTGTATCAACTAAAACGATATATTTTTTCTATAAGTCAAGGAGATCTCTCCGTTTCACAGTATTACACAAAGCTTAAGAAGTCGTGGGATGAACTGAGTTGTTTGGTTCCTTTACCTGCTTGTGAGTGTGGAGCTTCAAAGAACAATGGTCATTTGCATTACGGATTCTAATGATAGATTGATGCAGTTTTTGATGGGATTAGGTGATATGTATGATCATATTCGTAATCAAATCTTGGTGATGGATCCCTTACCAAATATAAACAAAGCTTATTCTATGATTCTTAGAGTTGAAAAGCAAAAGGAGGTTCGTGTTAGTTATTCACCTGTAATGGATACAACCATGATGATGAGAACTAACAAGATGAATTCAGGCCCATCTGGTTCAACTAGTGGTCCTAGATTTACTGGTAAAGGAAATCACAAGAAATTTGTTAATAAAGATGAACTATTCAGTGATCATTGTAAAACAAAGAGGCACACAAAAGAGACTTGTTTCAAGCTTCATGGAATTCCAAATTAGTATAAAAAAGAGCTTGACAAGAAGCAGATGAATAATAGTTCAAAATCTTTTGTGAATCTGATGGAATCACCTCTGGATATACAAGATGCAGGAACTTTTCAGTTTGAAGACTTTCAAACTAATATTGCAAAGAATGATACAACAAGGCATTGAGAACTTCATGAAAGGAAAAACTCTTTCGACTGAAGGTGTTTCTGCTCATGTAAATTCAGTTGTTTCTGATTTTACAGGTAGTTCACACAAAAAGCTTTCTAGCTTACCTTTTTCATTTAGTTCAGATGCTTGGATTGTGGACGGTGGAGCAACAAATCATATGTGTATTAACTATGATTTGCTTGCTAACATCATCTGTTTTGGCTAAACTGTTATGGTTTGTTTGCCTGATGGACATACTAAAGAAGTTAATTACCTAGGAGATGTGCAACTGAGTTCAGACATAGTTCTATCTTCCTGCTTACATATAAACTCATTCAAGTATAATCTTTTGTCAGTTAGCAAGCTACTTTCCTCTACTAAACTGACAGTTGAGTTTTATCCATCATTTTGTGCTATACAGAACATTGAGCATTCTCAAGTTCTAGCTGTGGGAAGGATGATTGGAGGTCTCTACATACTGGATTCTAGTTCTTTTAATAAAGATGTCATTGATTCTTTTATGTCTCATACAAAATTATCATTAGCTTGCTGTAATAATGCTACTGATAATTTTTCTTGGCATTGTCGTTTGGGGCACCCTTCTGTTAATGTAACAAAAGAGCTTGATTTGTTACTTAATAGTTCTTCAAATAGAGGACACAATGTACCTTGTGATGTTTGTCAAATGTCCAAACAATGCAGAATGGTTTTTCCATTGAGTTCTATACAAACATCTTGTCCTTTTCAATTGTTACATATGGATGTTTGGGGACCATATAAGCAATCTTCTCTTCAAGGAGCTCATTTTTCCCTGACAATTGTGGATGATTATAGTCGATTTACATGGATATTTTTGATGAAATATAAGTCCTTGACTGGCACTCTAATCAAGCAGTTTCTAGCTTTTGTTCACAATCATTTCAAAGCCTCTGTTCAAACCATTAGGACTGATAATGGTACTGAATTTTGTAATAAAGATTGTCAAGCTTTGTTCTCTGGTTTGGGGATCATACATCAGAGATCAACACCTTATACTCCTCAGCAAAATGGTGTGGTTGAAAGAAAGCATCGCCATTTGTTACAAGTTACAAGAGCTCTCATTTTTCAATCTGGTTTGTCCACAAAGTTTTGGGGTGATGTAGTTCTTACTGCTACTTATCTCATTAATCGACTGCCTTCTCAGTTGCTGCAATGGAAATCTCCTTACCATCTCTTATTTGGAAGGTTACCGAATTATCTCTCCTTAAAGACATTTGGATGTTTATGCTTTGCTACTAATGTTTCACCAAGTAAAACCAAGTTAGATACACGAGCAATTAAATGTATCTTTCTTGGTTATTCTCTTGGACAAAAAGCTTACAGCTTATACAATATGGCAACACATACCTGTTTTGTTTCAAGGGATGTGATTCTCTTTGAAAATCAGTTTCCATTTCATAGTGTTACTTCAAGTTCAGAGTGTCCATTACCTATTCCTTGTAATGACTCATCTGATTCCTTGAGAGATGTTCCTGCTACTACTGTTGTACCTTATTCAAGTAATGTACCTACTTCTGCTGCTATGCCTCATTTTAGGGAGTTCCCTGTTGAAGTTTTACATCCTCATGAAGCACCTTCTGATGTTCATGTGCTTGTCTCCTCTATGCCTGTTGATGATACATTAGTGCCTCCTACCGATGTTGTCCTGCCTCCTACTGCAGTTGGTCCTCGCAAGAGTCATCGTGCTGTTCACAAGCCTCTTTGGATGAATGATTTTGTTTTACATCTGCTTTCACTCCTGCAGAGTCTACTCTTTCTGCTGGTACCCCTCCTACATTTCCTTTTGTTCACTCTTCTCACATTACTTCTGATTACAAGAGTTTTTTGGCTGCTGTTTCAAGCATTAAGGAGCCTACTTGTTATGCTCAAGCTCAACATGATCCTGTTTGGATCGAAGCAATGAATAAGGAGTTACAAGCTTTGGAGGAAAATGGTACTTGGAGTCTCACTGATCTACCACCTGATAAAAAGGCCATTGGTTCTAAGTGGGTTTACAAGGTTAAACTTAATCCTGATGGATCATTGGATAGATGTAAAGCTAGGTTGGTTGCAAAGGGTTTTCATCAAATTGAAGGTGTTGATTACACTGATTCTTTTTCTCCTGTTGCCAAAAATGTCACAGTTAGGATTGTTTTATCCTTGGCAGCTGCTCGAGATTGGCCTTTATATCAATTGGATGTTAATAATACCTTCTTACATGGTTCTCTTGATGAAGATGTTTATATGAAACCTCCTGATGGTTACAATTTGGCTTCTCCTACTCAAGTTTGCAAACTTCAGCGATCCTTATATGGTTTGAAGCAAGCCTTAAGACAATGGAACCATGAGTTTACTTCTAAACTTCAACTTTTTGGTTTCATTCAATCTGTCCATGATCATTGTTTGTTTACTTACAACATTGATGGCCAGTTTTTGGTATTATTAGTATATGTTGATGATGTTCTTGTTACTGGTACATCTCTTGAGTTGATTAAAAATGTCAAGGACTTCCTGCACAACTTGTTCACCATTAAAGATCTTGGCCAAGCACGCTATTTTTTGGGCTTAGAGTTGGTTTGATCTTCATCAGGACTCTATGTTCATCAACGCAAATATGTTCTTGATTTACTTACTGATGCTGGTCTTACCATGGCTAAACCAACAGCTAATCCTCTTCCTCGTGACTGTAAATTTGATGATGTTGATTCACCTTTGTTACTTGAAGCTGATCAGTATAGGAGACTAATTGGTCATCTTCTTTACTTGGGTTTCACTCGTCCTGACATTACTTATGCCACACAGCAGTTGAGTCAGTTTGTTCAAGCTCCTACTGAACAACATTGGTCTGGTGCTCTTCATGTTTTGAGGTATCTTAAGGGTACTCCTTCTCAGGGTTTGTTTTTCCCTGTTCAGTTGGATATTCCAATTGTTGCCTACTGTGATTCTGATTAGGCTGCTTGTCCTCTTTCACGAAAATCTCTTACTGGTTATTGTGTATTCATGGGCTCCTCTTTAATCTCATGGAAAACTAAGAAACAAGCTACTGTTTCTAAATCCTCTACTGAGGCTGAGTATAGGAGTATGTCTTCCACAGTTTGTGAATTGTTATGGATTTCTTATATCCTTAAGGACTTAAGTATTCATACTCCTCTTCCTATACCTCTTTGGTGTGATAATCAAGCTGCCATACACCTTTCTGCCAATCCTGTATTCCATGAACGTACCAAGCATTTAGAGATTGATTGTCATCTGGTTCGACATCAGTTTAAGTGTGGTTTTGTTCTTCCACAATATGTTCCTACTAGATTACAGTTAGCTGATTTGTTTACCAAGTCTTTACCAGCTCCTTTATTCTCTGATTTATTGTCCAAGATGGGTCTATTTGACTGGCATAAACTTCCATCTTGAGGGGGGGGATGTAGAGTTATGTAATGTATAGGAACTGTAATGTATTGTATCATATGCTGGTGTATATTGTATCATATATGCTGGTGTATATTGTATCATAGGTACATGTTAGTTTAGATAAGTTGGTTATGACAAGGGTGTGTAATGTACACCTTCTTTGTATGTATATAAGTCATGTACTCTGTATTTTGATGTATAATGAATAACTGATTGAATATGGTTCATGTTTCTTCTTCGTTTGATTCACCGAACTGTTGCATTAATGATCAACTGATCTTCTGATCTTTGATCTACTGATTTGGTGTGTAAATTGTACACATATGCATTTACACAATATAAAAGCAAAAACCTAGACTCTAATGCAAGGGAATGTTCTCATAAAACAATGCAATTGAAATTACAAGATAACTGAAAAACATAAAAATCAAAATAGGAATCTCATAGAAAAGTACTTACAATAATATCCTCGATCTAGACTAGAGCTTAGCCAATAATGGCCATTGAAATCACAATTAAAAAACACTAAAGAAAACTAGAAAGAAAGGAGGGAGAGAAGAAGAACAAACATTCTCTAGAGATAGAGAATGAGAATCTTTTAGAAGAAAAGAGAAGCCGAGAGGTTCAATTTATAGGAGTGAGAGGAAATAATGTGGAGATTGGGGCTTCATATATCCTCATGATGCCATTTTCCTTAGAAGATCCATGCATAAATTCATGCCAATCTTTAAGAATATCTTTACATCTTCTCTTATCTTCATGAATATATGATTGACCATATTTTCACCATGACATCATCATCCAAAATCTTCCAAAATTGCGAATCTGCAAACTTCAATCTTGAATTCGTGCTACGCCGCATGTTCAACAAGTGAATATATTGGGAATCTCTAAGGTGAGGCGTTGCGATGCTATGTTTTCCATCTCTCAGGTCCAGATCTGTTTCACCAGTGTCCAACATTGTATCTACAAGTCCAAGGCGCTAGAAATTGTTGGCCTTTTCCTCAATGTTTTGGCCTAATTTTCACTCTATGATGCTAATGCATTTCCAAACACATAAGTAATAGTCCCAATTTACATACTACAATAGATTTGAAGTATAAGTAAGTGCGGGGTTGATCCCACATGGATTGAGATTGTTTATCTTAGATTTGTGAAATAAAGGGTTATAGAAATAAGAACTCATTCAAATCGAAAACTAATGTGACTAAAACAAAACACGATTACTTAAAATTGATGTCAATAAACTAAAAACTCTAGATCAAGGTATGAAAAGACGTTCATAAAGACTGGATTCGTTCATTGCTTTCAAGGGATCGTTCGATAAAGATTCTTTTATGTGGATATAGCGGTTGAACCATGCACCTGTCACATCATTTTTCTCATGTTAATGACGGGAACGTGTGACTCAACCATATACTAAGTAGATTGTGAAACCCAAAGTGCTTCGCATATGTCTACAACTTAGCTCCATTAAGATTTGTGAGACCGCCTACCCTAAGTGCTGGCGTGCGTGGCTACGAAACTCATATTTCAAAAACACCTAAGACTTAAAGAAAGCAAATGACCCATGATCCTAGACACCACTAGTGTGATCTCCCTCACCATATAGTAAGATCACCGACAATGGCTTTTACCTAGACTATATTGCACGTGCACTTACATTGCGGTAAAAGAAAAACATTAAGACTCTAAATACTTGCATAGAATCTTATATACTCAGTGCAATCAAATTTACAAAAATCATAATTAAACGATTAAGACATTAAACATGAAACATCATGAATCCTTAATCTCATGACTCAAGCCACCTTGATCTAGATAGTAAAGATCTAACCACTAATGAACATAGATTCAACAACGATTCTTTAATGGGTAATAGAAAATAATGATTAATTAATCTACTATAATAAAAACTTACAAGTAAAGGAAAGCAAATATGGTTCTTGATCCTCCATTACAAGTGATCTGGAAGAATAATGAGTTCTCCAATTCAAAAGCGTGATTAGAGCTCCCTAGCTTGTTTTCCTTTCTTATTTATACTAAAAATTAGATGGAGACAAATCTTATTCTAAATTTGTCAGACCCCTCATCATTAGAGCATTTGATCGACTTAGATTATACAAATCATTTGATAATCTAGTCAGTATCTATAATATTATATTAATTGATGCCAATTCTTTAAAATCCTTGAGAGACATATTAATCATTTGTTATCAATTCAAAGTCTTAGTTATCTTAATATTCTTAGTCAAAATAAAATTTTGACAGCATTTCCTTTATAATCTTAACTGCAAAAATAAAAAAACCTAATTAACAGCATTGGAAGAAGGTCTATAAAGACTCACATCTCCATAACAAATTCACAATATAATATCAAAATAAATCAAAATATCAAACTTGCATCAAGTCCACCAGTTTTCGCCTTAAAACTCATTTACATCATGTCAACTACATAATCCATATTGATAGTGTTGAACTTCAAACAATATTTAATCGTCAAGAACCACCATGCCAATAATATCATGATATACTTTGATCATAATGCCATTACCACAATTATATGACTTATCACTCATACCCATAACCAAGAAAACATATTCTTATGTAAAATAATTCATTTCAAAAAATAGAAATTTAAATGACATTTCAATACCTTTATGAGCTCCTCTTATCCTTTCATGAACATCAGAACCTGAAATTGCCAACTGAAGTTACAGTGATTCTAGATAAGTTTGAACATGTGATTATAGCCTTCCTGTAATGCATCACTAAGGTTTGATCAATACTCGAGTTAAATGAAAACAATACTAGAAGTAACTTCTAATGCATTATATGAGGATAATTTTCAAGCCATGTTAACTCACCCCACAGGAGTTATTTTGATTTTTAACAACTCCTTCGGGATCCCACAAGAAACATACTTTCCAAAAAGCCAACTATCGGAGTCTTAAGACTCAGATGCTTGACCTACATTGCCCTTAATGTATCGAGTGCATGATAAACAAACATGATGCAAAAACAAGGAGTTAATTGTATTATAATACGATAAATAATGATAGAATGATCACTATAGGATTTCCTTACAACCAACCAACTTCGAGTTAAATACTCAAAGTTTTGGGGGTGTCGGATCACCTTCAAATTGGCTTTAATAGCTTCCCTCCATACCCAATTGTATTAAAGGTCAAGATTCAAGTGAAACCAAATAAGAAAACCCCACCAAAACTACTGCCAAAGTATGCTCGATAACTATTTTAATAAATAATTATTTATAAATGCTTCAACTAGCTTTAAACTAGCTAACTTGAAGTACCTTTTTAACCTGAAAACCACAATATTTTTCATGTAGCTAAAAAAGAACTTCTAAAGCTCACTTCATCCTTTTTATAGACTCCGAGAACACTCAATTCAGATCACAAATGAAGAAGTTATGAATTCCCTAATATGGCGCGTTGATTAGGTGAACTTCATTTATTTTGAACTAGCGAAACCTCTCCAAATCAATGTCTTCGCAATTAAATCCTCGAAATTCGATACCAAACACTTAAAAACCACACCAAACTGAATTCGAAATATTCCCGCAACCCATGGAATCAATTTGGACAAAAACTAAAAATCCGATTAGCCCAGAATCTCGATGTAAATCAATTTTAACAAAAAAAACATCTTCGAAATAGTTATGAACTCCACAACATCAATTCAATTAATCAAAACCCTAGCATGCGTTGGTAGAATTTATCCTAAATTGTTGCAAATCAATCCAATATACTAATTCATAACAATCACAACCAATTTCTATCAAGCCCTATGAAAGAAATTGAGAAATCAAAAAAGTTCAAAGTGAATTGAAGAAAATGTCCTGAATTGAGAATTTACCAAATTGCGGGTCAAATACCTCATTTATACCATAGAAACTTGGCTTGAACTGAGCATCTCGCGATGCCCTACAGTTTTGCAAAAAGAATCTGCATGCAATTCAAATATATATATATATATATCACAAAGCAAAATGTTTGAGGACAGGTTCAGAAACATAAGAAACTTTACGTTTGAACGTTTCATTGTTAAGTTTTTTTTTCTTATTTATATATAAACCCTTATTAATTCTCAAAAACCCTAATTTTGACTATTTTGACTTCCAGTGCTTATTTTGGACCCATTTTTTTAGCTAAATCGAGTCAATCTCTCGATAAAATAGTCCAAGTTCGTAAAACATCCATAACACAGGTTTTGATCACACCAAAATCCTAAAAATCAAAACTTTATCCATGACACACCAAACTCTTATGGACTGATTTTCTTGTCATACTTAACTAAACATGCACCAATTTTTATCCAATCTCAACCTCGACGATAGCCAATCAATACGAAACTAGAGAAAAGATATTGCACTAACTTCATTCTCATTTTACACTGCCACCGATCCCCACTTGCATGTAAACTGAGGGAAAATCCCCACGTGATACTTTACACTTGATTTACTAGTTTTGAGCAACTAATTATCTATTTTCACTCGTGCCCTTCAGACACGTACTTTCAACCCCGATTATGACAAATTTAGGACACACCTCAATTCACTCTGACGTCGCGACGAAATACCATATAATACACACACTATGCATTCAATAACGAAAATTAACATTAACATAGCGATTTCTTTTTTCACCAACCCAACTCCTAATCCATACTATGTTTCATGATTGTGGTGACCTTGCACCCTAAGGATGCTAGGGTGGTGCGTTATGGGTCCCACAGCCTTGCCATAACTGACCCGTTGGGTCTCGTGCCCCGCTGATTACTGTTGCAATGCTAACATTCTCGATTTTAGTATTGACTTGTTTTATCTCGTTATGAAGTTAACTGAACATTCCAGTTCAAGTATTACTTTAGTCAATTTAATAGGAGTTTTAGAGGTCTTACGAGTAATTAATAATAAATTTATTGGAAGTTTGTAAAAATATAAAGGATTGTAATTATCAGTATTTTAATATTCATAATACAGACCTAAAGTGGAAAACCCAAAAAGCAAAGTACTATATAAATCAAGCGACAAAATAAATAGGCTAAAAGAATATATATATATATATATATTTATATATACGTGTATAAAAGTCTCTCAAATCCCTATATCCAGTAAAAACAAAAAATGGACAAAATAAACACCTGCGAGTAACTCCTGAATAGAATCCGTTCATAGATAGCACCTACCTAAGATCCATTTGCCTTTCATCGTTGAAGGATTTGCAACTCGCAACTTGATAAGTCAATTACTAGACATATTTTATAGTACATTTTAGGATGATTTTATATGTAAAAGACTACGTTACATGAGGTTTTTTCTTATTTTTGATATTTCAGGTGAGAACTAAAATATATGGAGATATAGAGTAAAAAAAGAAAAATATGAAGGATTTGAGCAAGTTGGAAGAGTATGCAAAGAATCATCAATAATTTGAGGAAGAATTAGAATTTATGGCCAGTGATTCCTGCGAATTCTGCCTTTGTACTAAGAATCACCATTCAGATCGATGGAACACTAAGATTTTTCCCAAGGATTCTCCTAATGATTCCACTTAAAACCCGAATTACTAAGTAATTGATGTTGGACTCAGTGGTTAGTCACTTTTACTTCACCCGGGATTTTGATGGAAACAAACAAAGTGAAAGTATACTAATAAGTTTATCAAGTGTGTTTCAATTAGTCAACGTTCGTAGAACATCACATCTTAAGTGTTCAAGCCATACAATTTCAAGATTCGGTCCACACAAGGAAACGAAGACGAAAGATCACATTACATGTTGTAACATTGATGTAAGGTATACAGGTTCATTTACGCAAGCCTAATGCATTAGTTCATGTATATCATGTTTTTCAAATCGCTTTTTAAATCTCGAGTGATCATTTGGAGTTTTAAATGAAACTCACCACTTGAATCGGTCTTATAAGCTCAAACTATGCGAAACTATATTTTTATATTAACATCGCACTTTAAAAACCATTGTGGAAGTTTTTGGAAATGAAAAACTTGTTTCGAAAGGTTTTTGAAAAGAAAAATTTTGTATTTGCAGAAAAGCCCCTATGTAAGTCATGAATTCAGGATTTTTCATTTTCGGGATTTGTGAAAACATCCGGACCACCAAATAGGTTTTATGATCCTTAACAAACATGTATAACATGTTATAAGAGGTTTGGTATGCGATAAAGAGTCATTAACTCTAGGGCCAAAAATATTTATTTTGAGGCCCCTGACAGTTAGCGCGCTAATTTTGAACATTAGCGCGCTAACTTAGAGGATTAGCGCTAGGTCCTAATATTAGCGCGCTAACTGCCTTTCTGACAACTTTTTTATAAAGCTGAAAATCACCCTTTAATTTGAATAGATGATCAAATATGAGCCCTTGAATCTCTAGAACAGTCAAGAATTATTAAAAAGGATTGTAGAACATTCTCAAACCACCAAGAACATTACATTGTCTTGACAAGCAAGAAAACCAAAGGTGCTCATAGTTTTCAAAGAAAAAGCTTGGATTTTTGTGTGCTATGACTTGTAATCTTTCTAGGCAACTGAATCACTCTCAAAACTAGAGTTATTGAGGCGTTCTAAAACTTACAACATCCACTCCAGAACTGATTTTCAAATCACTCTCTCGAGGTTATAAGAAAGTTAAATTTCCTAGCTTTTTCTTGGTCTTAAATTTCATGTTTTTTGTGTGCTTGACTTGTGAAAATCATTGGTTGTGTTATTGAACACATTTGTCTTGGGTTTTACTTTTTAAATTGATTTACTAAACCCTAGGACTGGTTTGGACAAGAGTTTGAACTTAAACTTGAATTTTATCAAAAAATTTGTTCTTTGGATTTGAGACCATATTCATTTTAAATTTATTTGTCTGAAACAGTTTCATATTTGAGATTTGTCCAAAATCAATGATATACTTGCATTTCTCATTTGTTCTTATACTTGCATGCATAAGAGTGGTTAGGCTCTAGTAGGCTCGCTTGTATTTGAATTTGGTGTCATCTTACTATGTAAAGTGAATGTGATTATTTTCATCTATTCTTTATAAGTGGCTGATTGTAAGACTTAGTGGGATCTAAGTCGAAGGGAAGACCTAGTTGAGGCTAGGCATAAACCCTAGTTAGGCTAGGTGGGAAGTCCTAATTGGTGATTAGGCATTCTAGACTTATATGCTTAGGTTGTAACACTTATTGAAAATATAAGTGGGGGTTTGAAAATCCTAACCGGGGAGGTTAGGTAATGGATGTAGATCATTGGATCGAACCACTATAAATCGCGTGTCTCTTTCCATCTCTTCTATCTCCTTCTTCTTTCATTTCATTCATACTTGCGCTTGAGTGAGCATATAGCATCATTATTGTTAAATTATTTTAAAAAGGCAAAAACTTCTCGATGCACCCAATTCACCCCCTCTTGGGTGTGGTTTCAATTGGTATCAGAGCGGGTTATTACTTAAAGTGTTACTAATGTATCTTTGAGTGTTTTTGTGCAAGGATGCAAACTTTAGATCCGACTTGTCTTAGGGAAGGCAACTCCTCGAGTAGGCCTCCATATTTTGATGGAACCAACTATGCTCATTGGAAAGTAAGGATGAAGTTCTACATTAGGGCGCAAAGTAGACTTTTGTAGGACTCAATTAAGAATGCGTACACTCCATTGGACAAACTCCACCTATGTTGTACACTATGTGCGCTACATAGCCGGTCCCAAGTCCGGATAAAGGAGGAGGACTCTGACGCCCATACCGAAAAATGGGTAAGGGAGTTCCCAAACTCACTTTTCATACCCGAAAAGTGAGGGAGGGAGGCCCCAAGCTCATTTTCCATTCTTGGGAAATGGGGGAGGGTTGCGATAGGTTGACAGCCAGCGTAAAACATTTGTCACTTTTCATGAAATAAATCAAGCATATATAAACGTTAGGGTGTTCCCACCTAGCGACGCGCTGCATCGGAGCCCGGGTGTAGTGAGAAATGTGCAAGGGTGTGTTTCACATCGCCGCCTGGGTGTGAAAAAAAATGAGCAAGGGTTCCTACACATAGGACGTGTGTGGGTAAAGAAGCTAGTCCCTTCACATCGTCGCCAGGATGTGAAGAAAAATGAGCAAGGGTCCCACACAAAGGACGGGTGTGGGTAAAGAAGCTAGATCAAATAAAAAACGAAAACAAAAATGAAAACAAAAACAAAAATCATAGATACGAACACTAGATCTTTTAGACAAAATAGAAATAGAAAAGAAAAACAAATACAAAGGGAGAAAAATTCGTTTAGGAACATGGAACATAGGAACACTTACGGGAAGTCAATAGAACTAGTAGATACCATGATTAGAAGGAGAGTCAATATTGTTTGCCTCCAAGAGACAAAATGGGTAGGAGAAAAGAGTAGAGAAATAGGAAGCACAGGGTTTAAATTGTGGTACACTGACATAGATAGAAAATGCAATGGAGTAGGAATTGTGGTGGATAATGATTATAAGGATAAGGTCGTAGAGGTTATAAGAATGGGGGATAGATTGATTCTAGTTAAATTGATTATTGGAGACGAAAAAATTAACATACTTAGCGCATATGCACCACAAGTAGGATTAAGTGAGAGCATCAAACGCAAGTTTTGGGATGATATGGATGGATTTATGTAGAGTATACCATTAGATGAAAATGTTTTTATTGGAGGAGATTTAAATGGGCATGTCGGGGTAAGTAACGATGGGTTTGAGAGAGTTCATGGAGGTTTTGGTTACGGTAATAAAAATGAAGAAGGAGAATCAATTTTAGAATTTGCTTCAGCGTATGATCTTGTCTTAGCAAATACTAGTTTTAGGAAGAGGGAGTCGCATATAATTACTTTTAGTAGTGGTCATAACAAGACTCAAATAGATTTTCTTTTAACAAGAAAAACAGATAGAAAACTATGTAGAGCGCAAAGTAATACCTGGTGAAGCACTTACTACCCAACATAAGTTAGTAGTACTTGATATTAAGCTAACACAACGGAATAATATGAATAAAAGAGTTAGCGACCCTTGAATAAAGTGGTGGAACCTAAAACATATTAAACAAGTAGAGTTTAGTGAAAAACTACTAAAGGAAAATGTTTGGAATCTTGACTTAGATGCTAATACAATGTGGCTAGAAATGAGTAGTTGCATAAGGAGGGTGGAATCAAATATATTAGGTATATCTAAGGGCTTGGGACCTCCAAAGAAGGAAACATGGTGGTGGAACGAGGATGTCCAACGAACAATTAAGACTAAAAGAGAGATGTATAGGAAAGTACCTAAGTGTCAAGATGAAGATGCGTACAATCAATATAGAGAAGGTAGAAAACAAGCTAAAAAAGTAGTTAGTCAAGCTAAAACAAATTTCATGGAAGATCTATATACAAGGTTAGGTAATAGAGACGACGAAATATATATATATATATATAGGCTAGCCAAATTAAGAGATAAAAAGAAACAAGACCTAAGTCATGTTAGATGTATTAAGGATGAAAATCAAAATGTTTTAACGCGCGAGGACGATATTAAGGAGAGATGGAGAAGTTACTTCGATAGTTTATTTAATGCTGGCCAAGTCGATACTATAATAGATGAAAACCCACACCAAGAAAGAAATGTAAACTATACATGCAATATTAGAATTGTAGAAGTTAAAGAGGCATTGAAAAGAATGAAAATAGGAAAGCATGTGGCCCCAGATGAAATACCCATAGAGGTTTGGAATGCTTAGGAGAAATCGGATTGACTTGGTTAACAAAACTTTTCAATAAAATTTTAAAATCAAAACGGATGCCAATGGATTGGAGAAGAAGCATGCTTGTGCCAATCTTCAAAAATAAAGGAGATATTAAAAGTTGCTCAAACTACCGGGGAATTAAACTTATGAGTCACACTTTGAAACTGTGGGAGAGGATAATTGACAATAGGCTAAGGAGAGAAACAACAATATCAGAGAACCAATTTGGTTTCATGCTTGGGAGGTCAACTATGGAGGCGATTTTCCTTGTAAGACGATTGTTAGAAAAATATAGAGAAAAGAAAAAAGATCTTCAAATGGTATTCGTAGATTTAGAAAAAACATATGATAGGGTCCCTAGAGATGTTCTTTCGTGGGTTCTAGAAAGAAAAGGAGTGCATGCTAGATACATAGACACTATTAAGGATATGTATGATGGAGTAGTAACGAGTATAAAGACATTTGGAGGAGCTACAAAAGAATTTCCCATTACGATAGGACTACATCAAGGATCGACTTTAAGTCCAAATCTATTTACTTTAGTTATGGATGAACTAACTAGACATATTCAAGAGGATATACCATGGTGTATGCTATTTGCAGATGATATTGTCTTAGTGGATGAAACTAAAGATGGAGTGAATAGGAAATTAGAACTCTAGAGGAATACATTAGAATCTAAAGGCTTTAAGTTGAGTAGGACGAAAACTGAATACATGCACTCTGAGTTTGGAAACACTAGACATCGAGATGACGAAGTGGTAAAATTAGGGGAAGTAGAAGTTCCTAAAGTAAACCACTTTAGATACCTAGGATCAATCATACAAAATGATGGTAACATTGAAAATGATGTCACACGTAGAATTCAAGCTGGATGGAAGAAATGGCGGAGTGCAACAGGGGTGATTTTTGATCGACATGTTCCTACTAAGTTAAAAGGAAAATTTTATAGGACCGCAATTAGGCCAGCTATGCTCTATGGAAGCGAATGTTGGGCGGTAAAGCAACAACAATTACATAAAGTGAACGTAGCAGAAATGAGGATGCTTAGGTGGATGTGTGGTAAAACTCGGTAAAGATAGAATAAGAAATATAGAAATTCAAAGACAAGTAGGAGTAGCACCAATTGATACAAAGATTAGGGAAGGGCAGTTGCGATGGTTTGATCACCTGCAAAGACGGCCTACAAATGCCCCAACTAGGACTCAATAGAAACTGTAGAAATTCGACGAGGTAGGGGTAGACCAAAGTTAACATGGGATGCATTAATTAAAAGGGATTTGAATGGTTTGCAAAGCTCACCATCATTTGCACTTAATCGAGCACAATGGAAAAGTTTGACCCATGTAGCCGACCCCAGTTAATTTGGGACTGAGGCTATGTTGTTGTTGTTTTTGACACTCCATTGGACAATCCCTTGATAGAATACACAGCCGAGGAGACCAAAATCGAGCTCTCAAATGATCAAGCCATGAATCATTTGTTTTGCGCTCTAAGTGAGAACAAATTCAACCGAGTTAGTGCTTGTTAAACGGCTAAGAAAATGTGGGAAACGCTTGAGGTGCACTATGAAGGAACACTTCAAGTTAAAAAGACAAAATTGAGAATTCTTGAGGAGCACTATGAGACTTTCCGAGTCAACTTCGATGAAGACATAGCCACTGCCATCACTCAGTTCACTAAGCTCTTGAATGAGATCAAGAATCTTAGAAAGAACTATGATCAAGATACTTCGCTGTACATGTTCCTTAAAGGCTTGCCTAAGGAATGGGATGCCAAGAAGTATGTTATCCAATCCGTGCAAGACTTTGGAGAGTACATTTTTGTTGCCTTGTGTGGAGAGCTAACGATCCATGAATTTTTACTAAAGGACCGAGCTAGATTGGAAGCATTCAGTGGGGTACTAAAAGTTCAAGAAAAGAGATTGCTTTGAAGGCAAATAGCCTACCAGCTCCATTGATTGAGATCATTGAAGATGAGAAATCTAGTAATGACGATGATCTTGATAAGGAAGTAGCCATGCTTCCAGGAAAGCTCAACAAGGCTACGTACAAGCGAGACAAGTACAAGAAGAAGTACAAGAGTGGAAGCAAGGGAGGAAAGTTAAGTGAGACCATATTCTTTGAGTGTGGCAAATCGGGCCACATCAAGGCGGAATGCAAGTCCAAGAAGGAGTTGGACAAGAAGCAAGGCAAGAAAAACTTTAAGGCGATATGGGATGATTCATCTTCATCAAGTTCCGAATCCGAATAGGAAAATGAGAAAGCGATACTTTGTCTCGTAGCACAAAGTTAGGTAAACTCTAATGATTTCAATTTTGATGATGTTGATGATTTGGATGATGTTCCTAATATTGAAGAGCTTAGGAAAGAGTTGGAAAAAGAGGTCAACAAGACCAAACAACTCAAAAAGAGCTTGACCATAGAAATGAGTGAGATTGAGTCACAAAATGAAACCATTAATAATCTCCAAAGCGACTTGAATGAAGTCCTAAAGGAGAGAGATGCTTTTATCTAGGAAGTAGAGGACTTGACTAGAACGGTGCACAAGTTCACCAATGGTAGAGAGATGTTTGGCATGATATTGAGAGCACAACGACGTGCATGCAACAAGAGAGGTATAGGCTATGGAGCAAGCTTATTGAGTTACAAGAAATTGCTAGATGTTGCGCGTAGATGCTCAAAACGCAATATGTCTCATGCGGTTGGGAAATGTGCCTTACAAAAGGCCAAAATGGGTAGACTAGCATGGGTAGTTAATAATGTTTATGATACTAACTTTCTCGGACTCAAAGGTGTTTGGGTACCAAAATCTAGTGTTTTTTCCATTAAGTAGGATGCGAGGAAGAGCACCTCATGGTACTTGGATAGCGGGTGCTCAAGACACATGACCGGATATGCACATCAATTCATTGAATTAAATCGGCATGATGGTAGAAATGTCACATTTGGGGACAACAACAAAGGAAAGGTTATAGGCCTTGGAACCATTGGTAACGATTTACTTTCCATTTCTAATGTTTATTTTGTTGATGGTTCGAAACATAACTTGCTTAGCATTAGTCAATTGTGTGAAAAAAAGATTTCATGTCATGTTTGAATCATCAAAATGCATCGTTAGGAATGAGAAGTATGAAACTCTATTTGTTGCATATAGAGATAAGAATATTTATGCCATTAATTTTGACGAGATGCATATCCAAAATATGTCATGTTTGAGTGCTCAAAGTGAATGTGATGCATGGTTGTGGCATCGTAGACTAGGACATTCTAGCATGGAAAACTTGTCCAAATTGACCAAGCATGATCTTGTTAAGGGTCTACCTAAATGCACTTATACGAAAGACAAGGAATATGAACCTTGTATCCTTGGTAAGCAAGTAAAATCGTCATTTAAGACGAAAGTAACAAGTGACGTGAGTAGAGCATTAGAACTTATCTATATGGATTTGTTCGAACGTACCCAAACACAAAGTCTAGGGGGTAAATCATATTGCTTTGTAATTGTTGATGATTTTACTAGGCATACATGGGTTTATTTTCTAGCTCATAAGCATGAAGTGTTTGATGTGTTTGTGAGATTTTGTGCTTTGGTTGAGAATGAGAAGGGGTATAAAATCAACATCATTTGGAGTGATCGGGGTGGTGAGTTTGTCAACAGGAATTTAGAGGAGTTTTGTGCTAAACAAAGATACACACACCAACTATCTTCTCCTAGGACACCACAACAAAATGGAGTTGTAGAAAGAAAGAATAGGACCCTCCAAGAGATGTGTAGGACCATGCTAAATAAGTACAACATAACTAAGCACTTTTGGGTCGAAGCCATAAACACGACATGCTATGTTCTCAATAGGGTAAATGTTCGAAAGCAAGTGAAAAAGAATCCTTATGAACTATGAAAAGGCCAAAAGCCCAACATAAGTTACTTCAAGGTGTTCGGTTGCACTTGCTATGTTCTAAATGATAAGGATCATTTAGACAAATTTGACCTAAAGTCAAATATGTGCACTTTTCTAGGCTACTTCATGCATAGCAAATCATATAGAGTGTTTAATAGATCAACCAAAACCATAGAGGAGTCTATTAATGTCAAATTTGATGAAGTAGTTCCCAAAGTGAAAATGATGCATACCTTGGAAAAACTGAGGATTGATGATGATGTCACCTGAGGCCAAACATCTAATAGTCAAGAAGTTGAGGTGAGAGTGAAACCTGAACCTAGTGCACCTAAGAACTCAAGACTTCTTATAGGCCATCCCTCCAAACAAATTATAAGTAATCCAAACAAAGCGATAACCACTAGGTCATCATTGCACCGAGATGAGGGACACATAACTTTTATATCACAAACTGAGCCCACCAAGATAGATGATGCCTTAGGTGATGAGTTTTGGATCATGGCTATGCAAGAGGAACTAGGCCATTTTGTTAGGAATAAGGTATGAACGCTGGTACCTAAACCTAAAGACGATACTATCATAGGCACCAAATGGTTCTTTAGAAACAAAAAGATTGAGAAGGGTGAAATTGTAAGGAACAAGGCTAGGTTGGTTACGCAAGTCTATAATCAAGAGGAAGTAATGGACTATGAGGATGCGTTTGCACCGGTAGAAAAACTAGAAGCAATTTGGATGTTGCTTGCTTATGCTTGCTACAATGGGTTTCTACTATACCAAATTGACGTTAAAAGTGCATTCTTAAATGGCTTCATCATTGAAGAGGTATATGTAGAAAAACCACCGAGTTTTGAAGATCATGATCATCCAAGTTATGTCCATCGTCTTCAAAAGGCCTTGTATGGATTGGGACAAGCTCCTCGAGCTTGGTATGATCGACTTAATGCATTTCTTCTTGACAAAGGGTTCAATAAAGGAACATTAGATCCTACTTTGTTCATTTTGATTAAAAACGCGGCATGCTACTTGTTCAAATTTATGTTGATGATATTATTTTTGGGTCATCTAATATATGCCTATGTGATGAGTTCTCATCATTGATGACCAATGAATGTGAAATGAGCATGATGGGTGAACTAACATACTTCCTAAGCTTGCAAATTAAGCAATCCAAACATGGCCTTTTCATAAACCAAATGAAGTACAAGAGGGACATGCTAAAGAAATTAAAATTTGAAAAATTGAAAGCATGTGACACTCCTAGTAGCTCCACCGTCAAAATGGACAAATACCAACTAGGAAAATCCATAGGTCCCAAACTTTATAGTGGTATGATTGGTAGTTTCTTTTACTGACCGCTAGTAGGTCTGATATTATGTTTAGTGTGTTTATGTACTAGATTTCATTCCGAACCTAAGGAATCTCACTTGAAATGTGTCAAGCGTATATTTCGTTATCTTAGTGGGACACAAGATTTGGGATTGTGGTTCAACAAAGCCAAGAGTTTTGAACTTCCGAAGCTTTGTTGATTCCGATTATGTGGGGAGTCTAGTGGATAGGAAAAGTACTTTCGGGTTTTGTCATTTGCTAGGAAATTCACTTATATCATGGTTTAGCAAAAAGCAAAATTTCGTTGCTTTGTCTACGGCCGAAGCCGAGTATGTGGCTGGCGGAAGTTGTTGTGCTCAAGTTTTGTACATGAAACAACAACTCGAGGACTACCAAATCCAAGTTGGTTGTGCTGAAATTTATTGTGATGACACAAGTGCAATCAACATATCGAAAAATCCGGTGTTACATTCCCGCACTAAGCACATTGAGATTAGGCACTATTTCCTTCGCGATCACGTTTAAAAGGGCGATGTTAAACTAATCCACGTGCCCATGGAGGACCAACTAGCTGATTTCTTCACCAAGCCATTACCTAGAGACCGATTTTCTAAGATTTAATGTGAATTAGGCATGTTTCGGGAATCAGACCTTCTACGCATGTTTTAGTTGTTCCAATCATTTTTATATGTTGTTATTGAAGCGTCCATGAAGTATGAGGTGAATCGGAGTCATCCGCCGAAAACTCAAAAAATTTAATTTCCAGATTCCAGAGAGCAATTAGCGCCCTAGGTATGAAAATTAGTGTGCTAATTGTCTCTGATAAGCGCGCTAATTCTAGGACATAGCGCGCTAATCGTCCTTGGCCCAGATCACTTATCGCCATCATTAGCGCGCTAATTCTGTCATTAGTGCGCTATTGTCGTTCGACCATGACTAATATATCACTATTTTTTGACACTAACTTATTCTTTTCACACACCTTTCCTCTCCTCTTGGGCCTTCATCCTCTCCAATGATTCTCTCACAATTCGTAGGTAAATTCCATTACTTTCCTTGTTAGTTTGGGTGTTTCCTTTTACTTCCTAGCCCTAGGTTTGCACAACCATTGTTGTCTCCATTATTGAGTTTGTACACATGTCGACCCGTCGAGCCGTTGCCCGTCTCGCTGTCCGTACCGCCCGTGCATTGTTTTATATTCACACTGCCCATACCGCCCGTGTGTCGTCCTCCCGTCATCCCCCCACCCATCGTGTTGTCGAGTCTTCATTGTCGAGTAGCGAGTCTGAGTCTACCCACACCGCCTCCCAATCGTCATCCAGTCGTGAGTCTAGGTCTTCTAGTCATCGTAGCGACACCTCAACCACCGTCCCAGCCAATGCCCCTAAAAAAAAGGGTCGGTCTAAGTCCCAACACGAGTCAAAGTCCATTTTGGCATCGGTCAACCCACGACTTATGAATGCCAAAATCCTTAAGACCGCCGTTGTTGATTTTGTGTTCTTCGATAAGGCCCATATCCCAATACAAGAGGTCCTATCCAAATCGGGGTGGGCTACTTTTTGTCAGTATAAGGATGACTATAATCCTTTGTTAGTTCAAGTCTTTTATCCCAATCTCGCAATGGTGAATAACTTCATCATTTAGTCATTTGTCGTGATTCGTCCATCGAGATTACATCAGAGAGCCTCGCTCAACGGTTTGACCTTCCTCTGCTTCTTCCCACCACTACCGTTGGATGTAAGTTCCTTAGTTGGCCATTTAATTGGCTTGAGGTGTTGAACCATTTCGCACGGTTTGACAAGGAACGCACCGTGTATCCATCTGGAGTCACTAACACTGACTTCAAGCTTGAGCCACACCTACTTCACAAAGTTTTGCACAAGGTTATTCTTCCCCGTGGCAGTAGTAAGAACTACGTCACTTTGCTTTACATGTTTGTCCCGGGCACCTACTCCGTGAGATCCCTCTTAGTTTGCCTCACCTGTTTGCCTCACCTTATCATCAGCTATATGACTAGCACGTGTAGCTCCAATTGACATCTCCCGTACGCCCACATCATCACTTCTTATCTAGAGTCAGCCCAGGTGGATATTAGTTTAGGAGGATGTTGAGTCGTTAATTATGTAATATTATATATAGGTTATTTATATATTTTTATTGTCAAGTCTCCAAAATACTAGCCTAATTGCGTTTATTTATTATTTTCAGGGTTATTGGAGTGCATGGTCGAATCCGGGGCGAAAAACTGTGCAAAATCGAGTATTCATATACCTGGATCCATTTTACACCAAAAATCACGCTAGCACACATCACGATGCGAATTTGGTGGGGCGCACACCCGAGGCACAAGAGTGACGATGTGGCGGGCAGCTAGACATACATGTGTCCATTAGTGCTCGCATGATTCAAGGACATAAGTTAGGAAACATCTATTGTCTTGGTTTTAATAGGAAATATATTACATATAGATACATATATAAATATAGAAAATATAAAATATAGAAAGATGGCAGAGAGGTATTGATGGGGATGGAGGGACAGACAAGCAAGTAAAGAAAGAACAGAGAAATAGAAAGTGGACATTTGCACATGGGATGAGGGAGGAAAATAGCAACTATGCATGGACGTTTGGAATAAAGCAAAGATCGACTTCTACATAAAGGGGACCTCTCGGCATCTCCTACTCTTCTTCGAGCCGAGCTCTTGCTCCTGAACTCTTATTTTTTCTTATTTTTTGTGTTTTTTAACTATGCGAGGCTAAATCTCCTAACCTAGGCAAGACTGCGAGGGAGGTTCGACTGTACGTCCACTCTCTGCCCATGACACCATTGACATGGCCACTCTAAAGGCCATGAAGTGCCAATATATCCATTACGAGCGGATATAGATTCAAGATGAGGATATCCCAGATGGTCAGCACTATGAGGGATATGACTCCCCACTTCCCACCGATCCTCCAGTTGCTTCTGATTAGAGAGACTACCTGGACTACAACTTTATGTTCCCTCATGGTGATGATGGTGATGATGAGGTTCACCAAGACTTTGTGGCTCCACCACCTCCACACCTGCAGTCACAACAACAGTCGCAGTAGCAGCGTCAGCCTCCATACTATCCGACTTTTTATGGCATTGCACCTCCTCTCGAGATGTCTCCATCGACAGCGTACTTTTCTGTGCAGTTGCGTTATATGCATGAGTACATGTCTAAGACCTTCACAGCCATCGACTCCCGCATTGAGCGTCAAGGTGATCAACTTCGTCGCATAGAGGGCCATCTATTGCAAGCCAGGCAAGCGCGAGATGACCCTGCCTCCGATTCTTCGCATCGGATATCGTCTCATTAGGGGGATTACGTAGGCATATCATAGTTAGGGGGAGCACTAGGATCATCTATGTTAGTATTTAGTGTTTTGATGTACATTTGTTATGTTGTAGACTCATTTGTTTAGGCCACAACTGTGTTAACGTTCATTTTCAGCATTTAATATCATGGAATTTTTTTTGTGTATCTCTGAGTTACTATTATGCTTTTGTTCAATGTCGTATGTTGGTTGCATGTGCATTACTTTCATTGATATACCTGTTTATGTCTCACAATATGCATGTAGTAAGGGGGAGTCCTCCGTCCACTATGTTGCTGTTATATTCATGGCTCATTTTTGGTTATGCTTGTTGTGAGGGGAAGCTTGGCCCCACTTTTTGATGTTATCAAAAGAGGGAGAAATGTATGCGTTGAACTTGAGATAAATGTATGCACTGAACTTGAGATTGCTTGAGATTGCACTATGAATATGAATACACATGAATTCCATTTTTGATTGTCAAGTTCACATTGTATGTTATCATCAAAAAGGGGGAGATTGTTGGACTAAGTGGTTAGTCACTTTTACTTGACCCGGGATTTTGATGGAAACAAATACAGTGAAAGTATGCTAATAAGTTTATCAAGTGTGTTTCAGTTAGTCAACGTTTGTAGAACATTACATCTTAAGTGTTCAAGCCATACAATTTCAAGATTCGTTCCATATGAGGAAACGAAGACGAAAGATAACATTACATGTTGTAACATTGACGTAAGGTGTACATGTTTTTTTACGCAAACCTAATGCATTAGCTAATGTATATCATGTTTTCAAATCGCTTTTCAAATCTCAAGTGATCATTTAAAGTTTTAAATCTTATAAGCAAGAACTATGTGCAACCATGTTTTTTTATTCACATCATACTGTAAAAACCATTGTGGAAGTTTTCGAAAATGAAAAACTTGTTTTGAAAGGTTTTTGAAAAGAAAAACTGTGTATTTGCATAAAAGCCCCTATGTATGTCATGAAACCAAGATTTTCCATTTTTGGGATTTGTGAAAACATTCAGACCACCTAAATAGGTTTTATGACCCTTAACAAATCTGTATAACATGTTATAAGAAGTTTGGTAGGGTCCCGAATGCAATTAGCGCGTTAATATTAATATTAGCATTCTAATTTCAGAGTTAGTGCGCTAATGTTCAAAATTAGCGCGCTAACATCGAAGATTAGCGCGCTAGGTCCTAATATTAGTGCGCTAATTGCCTTTTTTACGATTTTTTTTATAAAGTTGGTAATCACCCTTTAATTTGAATAGATGATCAATTATGAGCCCTTGGATCTCTAGAACAGTAAAAAATTGTTAAAAAGGATTGTAGAACATTCTCAAACCACTAAGAACATTACATTGTCTTGTCAAGCAAGAAAACCAAAAAGTGCTCACTGTTTTCACAAAAGAAGCTTGGATTTTTGTGTGTTATGACTTGTAATCTTTCGAGGCAACTGAATCACTCTCAAAACCAGCGTTATTGATGGGTTCTAAAACTTACAACATTCACTCCAGAACTGATTTTCAAATCACTCTCTCGTGGTTGTAAGAAAGTTAGATTTCCTAGCTTTTCTTGTGCTTAAATTTCATATTTTTATGTGCTTGACTTATGAAAATCATTTGCTGTGTTATTGAACACATTTGTCTTGGTTTTTACTCTTAAACTTGATTTACTAAACCCTAGAACTGGTTTGGACAAGGGTTCCACTTAAACATGAATTTTATCAAACTTCTTGTTCTTTGGATTTGAAACTAGATTTGTTTTAAATCGATTTGTTTGAAACGGTTTCATACTTGAGATTTGCACAAAATCAGTGATATACTTGCATTTCACATTTGTTCTTATACTTGCGTGCATAAGAGTGGTTAGGCTCTAGGAGGCTTGCTTGTATTTGATTTTGGTGCCGCTTTACTTTGTAAAACGAATTTGATTATTTTCATTTATTCTTTATAAGTGGATGATTGTAAGACTTAGTGGGATCTAAGTCAAAGGGAAGAACTAGTTGAGGCTAGGCATAAACCCTAGTTGCGGCTAGGTCGGAAGTCCTCATTGGCGATTAGGCATTCTAGGTTTGTCTGCTTAGGTTGTAACACTTATTGGTAATATAAGTGGGTTTGAAAATCCTATCCGGTAAGGTTAGGTAATGGATGTAGATCATTGGATCGAACCACTATAAATCGCGTGTCTCTTTCCATCTCTTCTATCTCCTTCATCTTGCATTTCATTCATACTTGCACTTGAGTGAGCATATAGCATCATTATTGTTGAATTATTTTAAAAAGGCAATAACTTCTCGATACACCCAATTAACCCCCTCTTGGGTGTAGTTTCAATTGATGGGTTTGATTTCGAGAATTTTATAAAACAACGAGACATTTAAGTTAGTTTGGGATGTGTACTACTTAGAATACTATAAATATGACCATATGGCTACAAAATCAGTTGCCTTTGAGTACTTAGTTCAATATTTCATTGCTCTATGAGCCACTAATTATTGTTTTAGTGTATTGATTTATTGTTCATTGCTTTTGGAAAATATTTGAAGAATCAAAGTATTTATTCCAGAAGTATTTATCTATTTCTTTTATTTATGTTATTGTGATGTTATTTATGAATATGAGTGAGTAGTTTATTAATCTAAACAAAGTCTGAACATAAACTAGGTTCGTTTTGCAAAGTAGTTATGATTAGATGATTATGGGCTTAATGCTTTAAACCAACCATATTATTTGATTCACTAATTTAATAGATTATTATTTGCAGATTTTAATCATGAACTTTGAATTGCATGCATAGTCTATAATGTGTATTGTAATATTAGGATTCATATCTAATTTAAAGTTGTAATTAAGATTTTCTGAATGGTATATTACTGGTTAGATGTCCTAAGTGAATTTGAAATCTAAATCTAATGTTGAAGTAGTTTTTCGAAGGTGTTAGATTTAGTAGTTTGAAGCTTTCATAAAGTGTAATGCGATTTTATTATATGAAGTTAATGTCTTTGTTTATTCAAAGGGGCTAACTCAATAAAATTAGAAAGTAGCTTTTCCACTTGGTGTAAGGAGATTAAATGGCTTGATAAGGATTGTTTACTTATTATTAGAATTTAATGATCTATAGTACTATATAAAGTATTCTAATGGCTTGATAAGGGTTGTTTACTTACTTATTATTGACTTGAGTTTATTTGAATATTAGTGAATTTGAATTGTGATAGTTAAGTTAATTATTTAAGTATGTTAGTTAAGTTAGTTAAGTTAGTTTAATTAGTTTTGTTAATTATTATAATATTATAAATTGAATTAGTGATTTTTAGTTCCCGTTTTAATTAAATTAATTAAACTAAAGTTAAAAATAGTAAAAACCATTGAAAGACTTTTTTCCTAGCGAAGTTTGATTAATCCATATGGAGACGATCCCACTTCTCACTACTACAAATAATAAGGATATACGAGAATCTTATAGTACACACTTGACATATGTCATTTTTTGGTGCAATTGCTAGGGAATTTTAATAATTTCTTGGGAGTTTTAGACATTGTATAGTCTATCCACTTTGTCATTCTAATTTCATGGGATCCTTACATCCGTTTGATCTTGAGGTATATATGACTTTCAATCGTAATTTAAGACAAAACTAATGTAGAGAACACCAAACTATTATAATGGAAGCGAATAATAACCTTGATAATAATAATAATAATAATAGTAATAGTAATAATAATAATAATAATAATAATAATAATAATAATAATAATAATAATAATGATAATAATAATAATAATAATAATAATAATAATAATAATAATAATAGTGAACTTAATTTCAGTCAAATTAATCAAAATGCCACTACTTATGAAGTGATATGTATGGCCTATCCTGAGGGATTTTTGAAATTTGAACATAGATCATGATTCATTAGTGCTCTATCTAACTTGTACGGTAAATACAATGAAAACCCACATGAATTTATAAGGGAATACTAACATAAAGTCAATGGGATTAAACCTAGAGACTGTACGTTAGAACAAGTCAAACTTACAACTTTTTCTTTTGTAATGAAAGATCAAACATAAGATTGGTTGTTTTATCTTCCTCAAGATTTGATAACTACATGGGCTCAAATTCTAGAAGCTTTCCTTGATTAATATACAAATGCAAGAAAAATTAGCACTTATAGAAGACAAATTGCAGTCATGAAAATGAAAGATGATCAATTTTTTTTTGAATTTTCAGATAGATTTCAAAGATTAATTTCATTTTGTCCACAACACAGATACACTCAAAAAGCTTTATTAGCATACTTTTATGAAGGATTAAATAATTTTGAATAAAGTTTATTAGATATCGTATGTGGCAGATCATTATTTGATATTACACCAACTCTAGCCAAAGAAGCTATTTACATGATTGCTAAACAATCTAAATAATATGGTGAAAAGACGGACATAACAAGAAAGAAACTTTCTAAAGTTAACAATAAAACAAGTAATAAATTTGACGAGAAAGTTGATGAATTATCTAGCATGGTTAAATTACTATTAAAAGATAGATAAAATCAAGTTAAATCATGTGGAATTTGTAATGAAGTTACACATCCTACGGATGTGTGCCCATTTTACAAGAAGATAATATTGAAGATGTCAACGCGGTTATGAACCAATATTTTTGTCTCCCTAGAAATCAATATAATAATAGTTACTATATTGGAAAACTAAATTCAAATATTAACTACGGTCCACAAAATCATAATTACTCCACTTATAGACTAAGAGAATCAATGCAGTCTATACCAATACAACAACCTCAACAAACTATTCAACCGACACAACCAAATTTATAACAAATATTACATAACTTTATGACCCAAAGTCATCAAAACTATAAGAAAATTTCTCAAAATCAAATTAAAATTGATACATATATTAACGAGCTGAAAATGAATTAAATAAATTAATCTACAAATTAACAAATTAATTAGTCAAACTAAAGTATCTACTCAAGCTACAAACACTACTAATCAAGTACAAGTTAATTTTTTATTTTGTGAAAACGAAAAAGAAACGCACACGAAAGAAAATACACCAAAAAGAGGTAAAAAGAAAAATAAATTACATATGACAATAGAATAAGAAGAAGAAGAAGACGAGATAATAGAAAGTATCATTCCTGTTACGGAATGGAATACTAAACAACTAAAATACAAACTTTTCCCGGAAGGCTATACTCATAGCATTTAAACAAAGTTGAAGCCTAGAAAAAATCTTTACAAAATCTTGAATTAGTTAACCAAGATAAATTAGATAATAGTACTTATGAATCAAATGAGGACATGCATTCTATTTCACTCGTTCCTCAATGATTAGCCAATGCTATGAATGAAGAAATTGATGAAAACATTTCTAAATCATTTAAGAAAATATAAATCAATAAACCATTAATAGAATCAACTATGCAATTATCGAATTATGAAGAAGGATCTAATGGGGATTTAGGATAAAAGATGTCATCCCACTAATATAAATCAAAATGATTGCATGTTCGAGTCATTGCGTTGACAATGAAATTATTTTTTAGCAGTTTCTACGGATCAATGGGTTTAGTGGGATCAACTTGACCCTATGGGAATAGGGTATCAGTTCAGCTTTTCCTTCCCGTGAAATCATGATCCTTATCTGGGTTTTTCTCTATTATATTAGTAACGATATATTAATATATTTCATCAAAAAATAATATAATAATATATTGTCTCTAAAAAATGACAACTCTTGCACTAATAAATGTTTTTTCTTTAACGTATATGTCAAAAAGATTATTATTCCATACGTTTATATACATACATGTTTTCTTTCGTGTACAAATATTGAAAAACAAAGAGCTATTTCGGTATGACATTTATACTGTGAAAGGTTGGCAATTTAGTTGAAACTGTCAATTTAAAGTGATTTTAGTTAAATTACTACATTATTCGAAAATCTACAAATTTCAATGAGTACTTAAGCGCATTATTGAAATGGTTTATTACTATTTTTCTTTTAAATAGGGACCGAGAGAGTTGTTAAGATTCAGAAAAATACCAATTTACCATTTGGGTGGCCCAATGATTTGATACGAGATTTGAAAGTAAAAGGTTATGAGTTCAAAGGTGGGTTAATAATAAAGGAGTATATGGCATTATTGAAATGGTTTATCACTCTTATTCTTTTGAATTGAGATCGAGAGAGATGTTAAGATTCTGAAGAAATATCAATTACCATTTGGGTGGCCCAATGATTTGGTATGAGATTTGGAAGTAAAAGTTCATGAGTTCAAACCTTGGTGGGTTAATAATAAAGGAGTATATGGCATTGTTGAAATGGTTTATTAGTCTTTTTCTTTTGAATTGGGACCGAGAGAGATGTTAAGATTCTGAAGATCAATTACCATTTGGGTGGCACAATGATTTGGTATGATATTTGAAAGTACAAGGTTATGAGTTCAAACCTTGATGGGTTAATAATAAAAGAGTATTGCCTCCATTTATCCAAAACAAGATTCGGAAGAAACTTTTTTTTTTTTTTAAATTCGCGGCATTTATAGAGAGAGAGAGAAATGATTTTTTTAATAAATTTTTTTTATAGACAAAACATTTAAAGAGGTCCAAGTGGTTTTGACAAAGATTAGTCTCATTCATTCTACACTACTTAATTAATAGAAGTGATGTCCTTATGAGAGTCATATCATAAAATTCTTACTTTTTAATTTTTTATTATCGATTTTATTGCAGTTTGAATTAATTATGTTCTAAATTTGATGATACTTCAATTGATCCATTTGATTCTTTGAGTGTACTATATATCTACTTGGTTGTAAAATGCATATTTAGATTTCATATGTAAAATGGAGGAGACCAACCTCACAAAGATTTGATTAAAACTCATTTATAACTACGTCTATGAATGATAGATTAAATATTCATTGTTGGTCCAAAACCTGAAAAAGAAAAAGGGCAAAGGTTTCATAAAAATTATACACAAACTTTCATCTAGTTACTATTTATTCTAACAAAAAATCTATTCGGACTGTTTGAGTCCAGACTCAAAACAACTTTTACTGATAGTTTAGAATACCTACCAAAATAAAAAGACCTAATTACCCTCACCTCTAACAACATTACACACGACACATTCATCACCTCCAGATGGCCGCCACCTCCCGCCGCCGACTGCCAACGCCGACCGTTGATCACCGCCGACCACCACCGCCGACCACCGCCAACTGCCATCATCTCCCACAGTTTTATAAAATATGTGTTGACAACTCATATCTCTCCCTCCCTCATTTCTTCTTCTTCTTCTTCTTCTTCTTCTTCTTCTTCTTCTCTCTCTCTCTCTCTCTCTCTCTCTCGATCAGATTTGGCCGAAAGAGGCGGTCAGATCTAACCGAGAGAGGAGGCGCCCGAATCTAACCGAGAGAGGTGGCCAGATCTGGCCATCCTCTCTTTTAGCCAAATCTGGCCGAGAGAGAAAGACTGAGGAGGTTGATCGAAAAAGAATAGGGTGGCTGAGAGAGGCGGTTAGATCTGGCCATCCTTTCTTCCAGCTAGATCTGGCCATGAGAGAGGGGCCGAGAAGGCTAACCGAAAGAATGGGTGGTCGGTGGTGATGGATGATGACAATGGCTCTGTCGGTGGTCGATGGTTGGCATTGGCGGTAATGGGTCAGGCGGCGACGAGGTAAGTGATTAAAGAAGAAAAAGAATTTACATAAATGGTGTTTTAGTCTTTCTACTAATTTGAGTTTCGACTCATTTATTCCATCTATCACTACCCTTATTCTAAATATAATCCAGTTGACGAGTATATATATATATATATATATATATATACATATGAATTTGTCGAAGAATATGAAGATTCCGATATCGACGAATCCATCGGAGGAGAGCCTGTTCAAGGGCTCAGCCATGACAAAAAAAAGGGTTTACGCCGCTCTCTCTTACATGTCATGTGCAGGTTTGTTCTTCGATTCTTTTCTTCTGATTTGTTATGCCTTATTCACGGCTTAGATTGATCAATACTTAGGTCTTTTATCTTTTATATTTTCTGCTTTTACTCTATTGCTTGATCTTTTATTAACCTAAGTCTTGAGCTGCTGCTTTCAATACAATTGTTAAGTTCTGAATTTGATTTGATGATAGTTTTGAATTTGGATGTTGCTCTAACCACTATTATATGTAGGAAATGGCCATCAAGAATTTTAAAGAAGGAAAAATTTTATCGTCCCTTCTAAAATGGGCAATTAAATAGAAGTTGTTGGGGATTAGTTTTTACTTTTTAATGTCCCTTGGGTTTGCAACTATCATTAATTGAAACTAAACTCTGCAAAACCACGAGACATCGCTTGCCAAAGGCAAGGTTAGGGGAGGTTGTGGGTTCCTTTCTTGTTAGGGTAGAGTTGTTGGTTTCTTATCACGCACTCACGCATGTAGATGTTTTTGCTTCAGCTTACACTTTTTTAACTTTTGCATTTTTGACTTCGTATCTTTGGAGCAACATTAATAATCGTATGTTGTTTTACTAGTGATTTTCCCCCACTAGAAAACTTGACTCAATAGAAACTGTAGAAATTTGACGAGGTAGGGGTAGATCAAAATTAACATGGAATGCATTAATTAGGAGGGATTTGAATGGTCTGGAAAGCTCACCATTAATTGCACTTAATCGAGCACAATGAAAAAACTTGATCGATGTAGAAAACCACCGGCAAGTTGGGACTGAGGCTACGTTGTTGTTGTTGTTGTTGTTGTTGTTGTTGTTGTTGTTGTTGTTGTTGTTGTTGTTGTTGTTGTATTTCACTAGTGATTTTCACGATTGTGTTATTGCCTTACTTCGTTCATGTTTCTAATTGGATTCTGCATTGTTTAAGGGCAACAAAGATTTTATGCTGCCCTTTCGTTCCATTCTCTCTATTCCCTCGTCCTTTTTAGGTCAATGCTACTTCAATGTATTTCCCTTTCTCCATTAATGTTGTATTGATCGACTTTTGCTCTATCCAGTACTCTTGGTGTTGTTTAACAAAGCCGCGCTTTCTTCATATGGCTCCCCTTGTGCAAATGTCATCACACTCTTTTAGGTGGTTGTGTTATTGATGTGTGACAAGATTTCTAGTTTTTGGTTTTTGGTTGGTGGTGTTGTTTGGAAACTGATATATTAATATATAATATACTTTTTTGGTATATCTCATTCTTGAAGAAACTCCATTGATTCATGTAATTTCAGTTCTCAAAGTGATTCAACATTAGCCATTTTACTTGCTTGTCGCGCAAGCTTTTCATCTTTACATTCCACCTACCTCTCGCACACTCTTGTTTGTGCTGAATTTTCTGACCTTTTAGGGTTTCAATTGCTCAGCAGTCTCTCTTCTCAATAACTACGTTCATATTCGTTTAATGCGGATGTCTATGATTGTATTTTTGATGAGTATTTTAGGTTCAATTCTTGTTTGGTTTCGGTTATTTCTTTGTTGAGGTTTGTGCCTGCAATGTAATTGACGAATTGTCCTAGAGAAAATGTGAAATGAATTTGGAGTCACATTCAATTGCAATGCATATTATGTTACTTGACTTAAATCAACTGTTTTTCAACTAGTTGAAGATTTGAATCAAAAGGGTGTTGTTGACACTACAATTGATACTTGGATATTCCCTTGCCTATTGGAAACTTAGGCTTTTATCACTTAGATTTCTAAAATGGAACTTTCTAGGATGTTACTCTTGTTATCATTTTTTTTAATTTCATTCAAGATATACTTGAGTTGTTTTCGGCTTAGGGAATGTGATGAAAAATCCATGCTAGCCACTGTTCATTATTTCTATGTTTTGATATATTAGTCATTTTTTCCTTTATAATATGCTAGAAACTTGGTTGTATGCTATTTGTTTCCCTTTTTCTTTTTGATTAAGGTACAAATCTTGTAATATTACAAATTGAAGGAATTCAATGATATATGGGTTGGGGTAAGATTTAAGATAATCCACTTTTAGATAATAACTTAAGATTATGCACTAACACATGAAGGATTCAAAAAGGTTGCTAAAGCACATAATTATCTGCAATTAGGTTGAGTAAAACTGCTTGATCCATGTATCCGACCCCAACTAATTTGGGATTAAACTTTTGTTGTCATAAGTTTTTTCTGTCCTTTTTTTTCTTATTATTTATTTTTGGAGAAATATTTACTTTATTTGATTTGAAATATTTCTGTCTCAACTCCAATGAGTTATTCGTTATCATCAGAGTGGTTGGTTTGCTTTTTTTTTCAAATCTTAATTATATACTTTATCCATTTATTTTTGCTTGGAATTTCATGTATAATCTTGAGATTCTTAAGTGTGTTTTGTAAAGCATTTTCGGCAGTAGGAACATTTTTTCCCATGTCTAGCAATTGGAAAATTGGGCTCTCTCTCTCTCTCTCTCATTTAGGCCCTTGCAAGGAAAATGTTTCATAGGAAAAGAATATTTTCTTAAGAAAGTTTTCCTGATAAAATGTCCATAAGAGATTTTTCCTA
Organism: Stephania yunnanensis; assembly: GCA_039657365.1. NCBI lineage: Eukaryota > Viridiplantae > Streptophyta > Magnoliopsida > Ranunculales > Menispermaceae > Stephania > Stephania yunnanensis. Next base: position 25,047,230 of record CM077580.1, read on the forward strand.
TATGTATTTGATTGCACATATAAGAATTTTTTTCCTCAAAACTCGCCAACAACAAGTTTTGAAATAAATATGAAAAGTTAGCATATATATTTAATATATTAGTTTTCATATTTAAAATATAATTTTAATGTTTCTTGATCTGGAAACTGTTAGGCCTCTCATTTCAAAGGTGTAACAACGTAGGGAGAAGATGAGTATGAGATCGACCCTTAAGAGTCCTCTCTCCACAGTTGGTCATCCGGGCCCACTTGAGTGAGGGAGGTTAAGTCTGTGTATGGTCAAGTGAATAGGCACAGAGAGAAAGTTAGGTGGGTGGGTAGTATAAAAGAGGCACTATTTAGTACTTGTGGGGGTACTTGTTTTCTTGTTTTGGTTGGACTGTAAGTCTGGTGAGGAGAGGCATGTCTCTTCCTCAGGGGGTTAGTTCCTTTCTCTCAGTGTTGTAACTCTTTTTGGCTTTATCATCAATAAAGTACTGCAGTTTGGTTTCAATATGTCACTGGGAGTCGGGTATTTAACAGTGGTATCAGAGCAACTTCGTCATGGGACCAAAGGCAGATTCACTTATGGAGGTCGTAGAGGCGGAGCTGAGCAAGCTCATGGAGTTAGAAGGTTTGATCCATGGCATAAGATCGGAGTTCCAGACCCAGATCCACACCAAGCATAGATCCAGAGCCAGATACAGGAGTTGTCGCTTCGGATGGAGGAGTTTTTCCTGTTGGGGCAGGAATCCTAGAAAGCATCTCAAATCAGGCCTCAGGGTAGTGGTTTAACACCATATCCACCAGATTATGGTCGGGAGAGGTAAATCTATTAGCGGAGAACTCGGATCGGAGACTTCGACCTTGTAGATCGAGACCTGAAGTTCGCAAAATCAAGATGCCGACGTGCGATGGCGAGGATTTACTGATGTGGTTTAATCAAGCAGAGCATTCCTTTGCCTTCCATGATATGACGAAGGTGTCCAAGCTCAGAGCAGCACGAATCTGCTTGATAGGACCAGCCCAGATTTGGCTACAAATAGAAAAAAAGTTCAGGCATTCGAATTTTGGGACGATCTGAAAACACAGTTGTCGCTGCGATTTACTGAAGCAGATCCCCTCTACCTATGCCAACAATTCTTCTCCATAAAACAAGAGACGACAGTGAGTGAGTATTGTCAACACTACGAACTCTTGTTGCTTCATCAAGAGGGCTTGACAAAGAGGTAGAAAATTGCAATGTTTATCAATAGGTTGAAGGACCGACTACGGGTCGAGATGATGGTCGAACCATCGTCAACATTGAAGGCGGTCGTGGCACGAGCAGAGTGACTGTAGAAGAAACTTGGCGAAACAGAGTCCCTTGGGCTCGGAGGGGGTAAAGCCCAATCTACTACTGCTGGGCCCAGCTCCAGAGGAAAAACCAAAGGCCCCCACTAGGTTAGCCATACGATTTCCAGCCCAAGACGAGAGACAGCATCTAAGGCCCAACTGTCTATGGGCCCACAGGTTAAGACCAACACATCCTCCTCTTCTTCGTTCAGTCTGAGTGCATCAAGTGCAGTAACCCCTAATGTATCTCCGATAAGCATGAGCGCTTGACGAAATCCGAAGCCCAGGCACGCCGAAAATAAGGGCTGTGATATCGTTGTGATGACAAATGGTATGTAGGGCATCGTTGTGCAAAGAAGGTCCTAAATGTGCTCCTAGTAGACCAGTTGAGATGGCCAATGAATCTCCACCGGAAGTCCCCGAAGAGCCAACGGAGTTTACCTCCATCGAGTTGTCTGCTCATGCCTTAGCAGGAGGACCGAATCCCCATACAATTAAGGTCAAAGGGAATGCGCAAGGGCGAGATGTAATGATTTTGATTGACGACGGAGCTTCATACAATTTCATTTCCCTAGCGTTGGTACATGAATTGCAATTTCTCGTCGCGCCCACTGCTGCTTATGGCGTATTTGTGGGGGGTGGAGCACGGCTACCGAGTTCCGGGGTGTGCAAGGCTATTCAGGTATCTTTCCAGGGTCTTACAATATCTGCTGATTTTCGCCCTATTGGTATGCGTGGCCATGACATCGTTTTGGGCGTCAAATGGTTGTTCACCATTGGAGTCACCACAATCGACTGGTAGCGATTAACCATTTCCTTTATTTATGAGGGAAAATATGTAACCATTCAAGGCGACCCAACTTTACATGAGCACTCGTCTCGTGCAAGTCCATTCAACGTTCCCCAAAGACAGTTTTTGGGGGTTTCTTGGTGGGATGTTTCAATCTATCGCCTAAAACAGTGAGCTCTCCTCCCTCGGTGGTTGAGACCTGCATATAGCAGGTATTAGATCAGTTCAGTGGTCTGTTTCAGCTGCCCACCAACTTACCGCTGTCCCGTGATTGTGACCATACCATTGTCTTGAAAGAGGGCACTGAACCCATTCGTGTCTGGCCATACCGCTACCCTTAGATCCAGAAGGCGGAGATAAAGAAATTAGTGACAGAGATGCTTGTTGCCGGCGTGATTCAGCCGAGTAATAACCCTTTTTCCAGCCCAGTTTTATTAGTAAAAAAGACGGGAGTTGGCGATTTTGCGTAGATTACTGGTCTTTGAACAAGTCACTATTCCAGATCGTTTTCCCATTCCTAACATCGATGAATTACTGGAAGAATTACATGGCGCCTTCATTTTTTCTAAGTTGGACATGTGCTCTGGCTACCACCAAATCCAGGTAAAGGCATATGACATTCCAAATATGGTTTTTCGAACACACGATGGCCATTTTGAATTCCTGGTTATGCCGTTTGGCCTCTCAAATGCCCCTGCTACATTCCAGGCTCTTATGAAGTCCATCTTCAAGGGCCTTATTCGCCGGTGTGTATTGGTGTTTTTCGACGACATTTTGGTCTATAGCTCCTCTATGAGTGACCATTGTACTTACCTTCATTAGGTTCTTTCTATACTCCAAGCTGCATTCTCTTTTTATGAATCTGAAGAAATGTTGTTTTGCAAAATCTAACCTGGAGTATCTTGGGCATATTATCTAGGGTGATGGGGTGCGAGCGGATCTGGACAAAGTACGAGCTATAGATCAGTAGCCAATGCCTTCCACACCAAAAGAACTACGCAGGTTCTTGGGTCTGACGGTTTACTACAGGAGATTTGTGCGGGATTATGGCAAGATAACTGCCCTCTCACCCAATTGTTATGTAAGGATTCCTGCATTTAGTTTGACGAGGCCTATTTTGATGTCCAAGAATTGAAACTAGCGGTTAAGGCGGTCTCGACTTTAGCATTACCGAATTTTAATGCCTCGTTTGTGGTTGAAACCGGTGCGTCGGGCGTTGGTGTTGGGGCAGTGCTTTCTCAGTTTGACCGCCCCATTGCATTTTTCAGCCATGCCCTCTTGTTGCGGGCACGAGCAAAGTCAGCCTACAAACGTGAGCTTGTGGCTATAGTGTTAGCAGTTCAGAAATGGCGCCACTATTTGCTGGGGTGACAATTCCTTGTGCGCACAGACCAACGCGGCCTGAAATTTCTACTTGAACAACGGATGGTGGCTTCAGAATATTAGAGGTGGCTCATTAAGTTACTTGGTTTCCAATTCGATATCCACTACAAGCCCGGGGTGACAAATAAGGCAACAAATGCCTTGTCTCGTTTTCCATTTGAACCAGAACTTTGCTCTCTCATGGTATCCTCCCTGGTCGATGTCTTTACCATTGCTCAATAGGTCTCGGTGATCTTAGGTTTAGTGCCATCATTGTTGCTCTATCCCAGAATGCTTCAGCTAAACCTGGTTGGTCTCTCCACAGGGGTCACCTTCGATACAAAGGACGAGTTTTATTGCTTGCTTATTCTTCTTTCAAGAACAAGTTGTCTGAATTCCATTCTTCTCCGGTGGGCGGGCACGGTGATTTTCTCAAAACTTATCGGCGCTTATCAGCGGAATTTTACTGGCCCGGCACGAAAATGACATCAAATCTTTTGTAGCTTCTTGTGATGTATGCCAACGCAATAAGTATGAGACGGTATCCCCTGGGGGCTTCTTCAACCGCTTCCAATTCCAGCGAAGGTGTGGGGGGATGTGTCTATGGACGTTATTGAGGGACTTCCACTTTCCCATGGTGTGAATCCTATTCTTGTCGTGGTCAACTGATTGAGTACGTTTGCACACTTTTTACCTATTCGGCATCCATTTTCTGCTCAAACAGTAGCATCCGTGTTCATCAAAGAGGTAGTACGCCTGCATGGATTCCCTAGCAGCATTGTTTATGACCGTGACTGAGTATTCCTCAGCCGGTTTTGGTGTGATTTGTTCCATCTGCAGCACACGACTTTAAACCGCAGCTCGGCCTATCACCCTCAAAGTGATGGTCAAACAGAAGTGGTTAACCGTTGTGTGGAAACGTACCTATGTTGTTTCATTCATCAACACCCTAAGGACTGGTCACAATGGTTACATTGGGCTGAGTTCTGTTACAACACATATTATCATTCTTCCTTGCATTGCTCACCTTTTAAGGTGCTATATGGACTAGACCCCCCTCAGCTGAGTTCTGTTACAACACATATTATCATTCTTCCTTGCGTTTCTCACCTTTTAAGGTGCTATATGGACTAGACACCCCTCCAGTCATTCGTTATGGATTTTTGCCAAGGCCTTCGCATCTTGAAGTCGACTCCTTCCTGCGGTCCCGCGATCTAGCCATGGCAGAACTGCGTGCTCAGCTATTACTTGCTCAAAATCGCATAAAGCAGCATGCCGATAAGCACCGCCGTGACATTTCTTTTGCGGTGGGCGACTTAGTGTATCTTAAGTTGTGGCCATATTGCCAACTAACGGTGGCTCGCCGCACCAACGTGAAACTTAGTCCCCGTTTCTATGGGCCTTACAAGGTTTTAGAGCGTATTGGCGTCGTTGCTTACCATCTTGAGCTACCAGCTTCATCATTCATTCATCGTATTTTTCACGTGTCCCAACTCCGACAAGTGGTGGGTAATGTCCAAGTTTCCTCAGAATTACCCCCTTTTGCTCCCGAGTCCGTTATGCTCATTGTTGAGCCTAAGACTGTCTTGGCGTATCGTTGTTTCACGGCGGGACCCGAAGTGCTGATTTAATGGTCCTCGTTACCCGACTCGGATGCCTCTTAGGAACTGGTGCGTCATGTTCAGAAATCCTTTCCGACTTTCCACCTTGAGGACAAGGTGGCTGTCCACGGGGGGAGTACTGTTAGGCCTCTCGTTTCAAAGGTGTACCAACGTAGGGAGAAGAGGAGTATGAGATCGACCCTTAAGAGTCCTCTTTCCACAGCTGGTCATCCGGGCCCACTCGAGTAAGGGAGGTTAAGTCTGTGTATGGTCAGGTGAATAGGCACAGAGAGAAAGTTAGGTGGGTGGGTAGTATAAAAGGGGCACTGTTAAGTCCCTGTGGGGGTACTTGTTTTCTTGTTTTGGTTGGACTTTAAGTCTGGTGAGGAGAGGCCAGTCTCTTCCTCAGGGGGTTAATTCCTTTCTCTCAGTGTTGTAACTCTTTTTGGCTTTATCATCAATAAAGTATTGCTGTTTGGTTTCAATATGTCACTGGGAAATGGGTATTTAACATAAACTCATGTTTTCTCAATAGAAAACTCAATTTGTCATCCATAATAGGTGAAAAAATATATGAGCTTAATATGTAAAATTTACAATTGTGATATAATATTCTGTGAGAAGATTTTGGCTATCAAACACATGAAGATGCCATTTTCCCACATAATTTTTCATTTTCCTTAGGACATGTTCCTTTGAAGTCCAATCAAACAAGGCATTAATTAAGAACAAAATGAAGATAATCTAAAGCAAATATAGATTAGGTAGATTTAATTGAGATTATCATGTAAAAAAATGTTGAAAAATTTTGTCAATAATTGATCGAATGATGATTAATTAGTGACATGTTGCTTCTGAATTCTTTTTTTCCTATTTTTTTTTCAAATTCTCAAATCTAATTGATCAAAATTCATTTTCTTTTATCTCTTTGTTGTGAACACATTTATCTATCTCTTTGAAATTATTAATTTGGTTGGTTTTTTTCTTATGTTGGCAGTAGTATTGATGTTTTGATATGGTGGTTTGGAGCTCAATGATTAATTGATCATTTTTGTTTGAGTTGGTTCAACTTGTCAACCTAATCAATTTTGCAGAATAAGGCATGAATTACCTATCACTTATTTTCAAAGTTCTTTTTGAAGTTGTTAGCTATTACTAATAAAAATTTGAGTTAATTTTATTTATTTCTTTTTTTTGTTGACAACTTAGAACTCTGGGTAATGTAGTTGTAATTATAAGGAAATATAACCCGTCCTAATTAACATCTTTGAGTTCTTTTATTGAGTTGCTGCTATTAAAAAAAAGGTTGCAGGTTTGCATAGAGGTTCCATATGGGTAATAATAACTATATATTGGTGGAATCAGGGATAGCAGAAAAGTTGAAATTATTTTTTTAGGTAAGATTTATGTCTCTTAATCATCTTTTTGATGTTGATTTCCATTCTTTGAAATTTTTTGTTGGTGATATAATTAATTGTAGGGCATTTTTTATTTGAAAGTGTAAAGTATTGTTTTATTTCTAAATTTTATTTCTTTGTTTTTTTTGTAGTATTATTGAATAGGTGATGGATGGTTCATTTTTTGCTAATATTAGTAGTTTGTTATATCTATGAGAAAAGGGGATATGTTGCTTACTATTGCAAATCAATCATGGTTGCTGATTGTGGCCGAAATTGTTTTTTAGATTTTTTAGTTATTTTTCACATTTCTAGCTAAATATTATTTTTTTTGGATGTCTTTGCTCTTCTCTCTTAATTTTTTGCCCGAGATATATCGGCTCCGTAATATTGATTTTCACTTCAAGCATCATTGATCCTTTCTTTTCCCTTATGTGAATTTGTATTACTTGATTTCACTTGTATGGTTGGGTTCTTAAAGAATGTGGTTCATTGCTTGATCCACATTTTACATTACTTACACAAGTTCTACTACTGTTTATTCAGACCCAACATGAAAATTAAAGTTGATTCGAAGAACAGGGTATGTTGGTTCTTAATTTGGTGTTGATATTGATAAAAAAGATATATATGAAAACATGGTACTTGTTTTCTCTCTCTAATAGTTTACTTTAGAATTGTCATTGTACATTTAGAAGCTTATATAAACACATTGATTTGATCTGTCAGAAGTGGGTTCACTTTCCTTAATGTTGTAGGTTACTGTTGCTAACTATTTGCTACTTTGAAAGACAATGTTAAAGAGTAGATTGGTTTAAAAAATCTCCCTAGATGAATTGGGTTGAAAGTAGGTAAAAACTTTGAATTTGTAGTTCAAGGACCAAGATCATATTTAGATTTAATATTTGAGGAAGCCTTTTCTTCTAAATATTAATTTTAGGTATTGAGTTTTCTTATGAACCGGATAACATTTAATGTGCCGAAGACAAGAAGTCTCATTCTCAGTTTCTTGGTTCAAACCCCCAACAAAATAAAAAATTCAAAATAATGGTAACACATTATGAAATTGAACTAACTTTGTCTTTGAAGGATCTAAAGTTGTCAATAAGATTTAGAAAAAAAAAAAGATGGTTACTCTTTCATTCTACCTTCCTTTTTTATTTTAAAAAAATTGAATGACAAAATTGAACCAACCATGGATCAATAGTACATGCCATGGGCTTAATTTGTCCTTTTTATATTAATGGTATCAAGAAGCTTTTGTTTTAACAAAAAAGTTATGGGATGTTGATTTTGTTTAAATCTGTGTGAGTGAACAACCATTAGACAACCGACATAGCTAATAGTACATGCCTGCCTTCTTTTTTTCTTAATAGGGTGTTTAAGAAATCTCGCAATGATTATTAAGGGTAATTTCAAACATGAAAATTGAACAACCAACTAATGTAGTGTTTTGAATTTGATTTTCCTATGTTGATTTTCGCTTTATTTCTTTTTTTTATGTGCTTGTCGATAAAAAGAGGATTTTTGGCGCCTTTTATAGCAAATAATGTACTTAGACTTATTGTAACATGTGAGATTCGCCTGTTTTTTGTAACTTCGCTTCCATTTTGCTGATGGACATCCGAATCTCTCTTAGAGTCTAGACTTTATTTTATCCTTCTCATGTAAAAAATTTTTTGCATGGATTATATCATACTGAATTATAACTACATATAGCATGATATGTGGCTTTGATTTGTTCAGCTTGTTATTGTCAATTGTTTGGCTTTAATTCTACTTATGTTTTGTTAGAGTTCCATTTAGTATTGACCTATTTTGATGCCTACTAATGAGTTTCTCTAATTTCGATTTGTTTAGCTAATAACCATACCTCTTCAGATTTCTTTTGCATATTTGACTTTAAAAAAAAAACTTGCGTTAGTTTATTTCATGCAAGTTTTTTTTTTTAATGTTATGTTCAATTCTTAAGCTGAATTTAGTTGAAAGTCTAAACACTGAACAAGTACTGCAATCTTGTTGGCTAAAATAGTATGTGTAGTTTTTTAGCTCTTCTCTTTCAGTTATTCAAGTGATAAAAGGAAATTACATCGTGTGTTAGCTATGCACAGAATGTGAACAATGTGACCAAATGGCCCTTAACCTCTTCTGTTTATAAGTTCATAGCTTCTTTCAACCTTCTTTTCTTTAAAGAATTACTTTGATGACTATAGAAATAAATGACTCTTAATCCTCTTTGTTTATATGTTTACAACTTGAATAATAAGGTTTCTTAGACTTTCGTATGAGATAAGAATTTATACCATTACTTCTAGCTTTTTTTGGTATGGTCATAATTGTATTCAGGAACAAATTAGCTTCATTTGTGTTGTGTATTGTGATGTGTTGATTATTGTTTCTAGCTTTCTTTGGTTTGATCATAACTATATTAAGAAACAAATAAGCTTCATTCATGCTGCCTAAAAGCTGTTGAAGTCCTTATATTGATGTTTTTCCCATTGGATTTGCGTTTAGGCAAGAGCTTCAATTATGGAGGAAGATATAATGGTCATTGGTTTCCTAGAAGTATGGAGAATTGAGAAACTACTGGTTGTAATTACCTACCAAGTTTAAAGTTGAGGAGAAGCCCACGACCACTGGTTCTTTCTTTGCTAATATCATGGGGGCTTGTACAATATGTGAAGACTAACGTATCTTGGCATTGTTCAATTTTTTCTTATGCAACTTTGTGCTTTAATTAGTTTGATTTGTTATTAGTTATTGGTGTATGCACAAATTACTTGATATTCCTAGATGGGTTGATCTTTTTATTTTGTGGTTTCACTTTAAGTGATTATATGTGTTTTTAAAGAGAGTTTAGATTGGCTACAACAGTAGTACAATGATTCAATTTCAAATTAGTTTGGGTCGGCTATACGATTAATTCTTTTATTGCACTCGATTTAGATTATTTGGGGGCGTGCTCCCTAAATTTCTTAAATTATTTATAATTAATGTGTCTCAAGTTAGATTTGATCTACTCTTATGTCATCAAATCTCTTTACTTTTCTAATGGGGTAATTGTAGGTCATATTTGGATGTGTCTAAATTAGTGCAATTAATATTTGCGTCAATTGGTGCTTTTCATTTCATTTGAATTTTTGTAATAGTCTAAAACTATGGAAATGATTGGAGCAGTGTCATGCTTTTTGAAATGACATAAGTTCTTGCAAATTAACTAAAAAATTGTTTGCCTAATCAAACTTATATTAAGAAGTTTCACAATATTTGAGGTGGCTTTAAACCATCAAAAATAACATTTTCAGTTGAATTGTTCATTGTGATGGCTTTTACCTTGCGATTTGTCAAATTACTTTTGAACCACTTTGTTATAGAAATTGATGATGACGCTATTTGGAAAAAATTACAAGGAACATCTTTCTTTTTTTAATATATCCTTGCTATGGTACCTTAGAAAGTTATTGGTATGAAGTCTTTCCACATTTTTTTTCATTGTGAACACTGAATAGGTTTTTGTAGTTTGAATTTTAAATGTTTAGATAAATATTAGAAATCAAAACATTGTAAAATAAAATTTAAATATATATATATATATATATATATATATATAATCCATTGTACTTTCTCAATTATTAAAACAAAGCAATAGAATAAACTTCCCACGAGCGTAGCGAGCGGGTTTCACACGTGCGAAAAAACTAGTATCATTGAAAAAGCAACCTGCCTTTCAAAAGATCCACAACAGAGATTAGCCGATAACTGTCTTGACTCAAAGAAAAGATACTCCCGCGAGCGTACCTCTCATTCTTTGATTTCACAAAAGGGTAGATGTAAATCCAAGCCAAACTCAGTTCAAATATTGTCCTTTGATACCATATATACAAACGAAAAGTTTTTTGCCTATTAGAAGAGAAAATTTCTTTCGTATCTTTGTTTCATAATCAACATCAACAGATAGCATTGAGGAGTTTTTCACATAATAAGGTGGCTTTACTTTTTTATTCACTAAATAAGGATGGTTAATTTGAAATTACAAAAGTAATATATGTCTCCTTTTGAAAAAGAGTCATTGATGATGAGGTGGCATGGTGGTTGTGGTGGTTGTGGTGGTTTGATGAGGTTGAAGAACTTGTATGAATGACTTCTTTTAAAAAGGAGCTATTTATACATTTTTGTATTTTGCATGAATAGCTACTTTTCAAAATGAGTTATTTGTTCAACTCAAATATGAGAACTCATGCAAATGACACGTGCGTATCGAGGTGGAGAACCCATGCAACTTAACGACACGCACGTGTCTCGAGATGGACAATCTGCACCACGCACAAATTTCTAGGTAGACAACCCATGTAAATGGCACGTACGTATCTCGACATGGACAACATATGCAAACGTCACGCATGTATCTCTAAATGGAGAACTCATGCAAAAGCCACGCATGCATGTCGAGGTGGGCAACCCACGCAACCTTGTGTAATTCATGCAAACATCACACACGTACCTCAAGATGTCCAGCTCATGCAACCTTGTGCAATCCATGCAAACGTCACGCACGTATCTCTAGGTGGACAACTCCTACAACCTCGTCCAATCCATACAAACCATGCAAAGGTCACGCATGTATGTCGAGGTGGACAACCCATGTAACCTCATGCAATCTAAGTAAACCATGCAAACGTCATGCACGTGTCTTGAGGTGGACAACCCATGCAAATGACACACACGTATATCGAGGTGGATAATCCATGCAAACGTTATGCACGTATCTCAAGGGGACAACCCATGCATATCCACTATAGACCATGCAATTCATACAAAACTACGTTAATTCTTTGTCTATAACTTAAAATTAAAACGATAAGGAAGTTTTGAAAAATAAGTTCATTCCATGAAAAAGTTTGTATACAACTTCATTCACCTAAGATATAAATTGAAAAAAATCACCTCGACATCCAAAAAACTCATCATACAGGTCTATTGACGGTTATGTTGTCGTTGTTGCTTCGTGATGCAAACCGGACGTACTCTATTTCAAGTTGGACGTCGTGTTTGTACATCCGGTTGAGTTTGTTGAGATTGCTAATCTTGCATTGAATTTTGTTGAGTCGATTGATGTTCTTCCTCTGGTTCACTCGACTCACCTTTGGTACTAATGCTTCCAAAAATAGGAGGTTGAACCATTCCAAAATACCGACTTCCTGTATGCGGTTGGCCGAAAGGAACATGAGGCGACAACATGCTTAACAAGTTCATGAATAAGCCATCTCCACTATATGGCATATTGTAATTATAACATGGTAGAGTAAATGGACTTGGCATTTATTGAGGCAATGAAGGATACATTGGATGTCTACGCATTCCATGGTCCATATATGAAGACGACGGCTCGGGAAGATTCATGATCGGCGGCCTAGGTACATGTAACGACCCGTATTTCTAAGTCGTTAATTAATCGCTAATCACAAATTATTAGTGATCTAATACCAATCAAGGCTCACCGTAAATCGAAGTGTTCGAAAATTTATAAAAAGAAAATAAATAAAATGAATTTAATTTTTGTTTGGTATGATACCGCGATTTGGCGTGACTTAATTTAAACTAAGTGCGCACGCGATGACAAGACTTTAAACCACCAATTTAGTAAAAATTGGCTAAGTGAGGACAAGTCTAGTGTTTGTGCATAACGCGTGTCAAGTTTAGAGTGTTACAAGTGTATGAGACAAAGGAAACCCAAATAAATTGGGTCGTAACCCAAATTCTCATCCAACCAAATAAAAAAGGGGATAAAACCTTAATTTTTTAGATTACGTCACAAAACCTTAGCTATAACACCACATACACACACATAAGGAGGAGAGAGACGGTCGAGAGAGAGAGAGAGAGAGAGAGAGAGAGAGAGAGAGAGAGAGAGAGAGAGAGAGAGAGAGAGAGCACTAATAGAGGGGAGAAGAGATTGGACGGGCGTGGTCGGTGACGGCGTCACTCCACCACCGCAGAACAGAGATGACGTCGATGGCGTGGAGACCCTCAAGGTAGCTAGCGGACACGACGCCAACAGGTGCAGACGGTGCAGGTGGCGGAGCTTCAGCTCACAGGAGGCGGCTCGTGGTGGAGCGGTGAACCAGCAAGTAGATCGATGCGCAGAGGCTCGCGGACAGCAGCTCCAGCGAGAATGGAGTTCGGCCAGGCGAACAGGCGTGGCGGTGGATGATGCGAAAGCACGGATGGCCAACAACATCAGCGGAAAAGGAGGTGGCGCGGCTATGGGGGAAGACGACGAGCAGCGTCACAATCCACCGGGATGCCGGTGAGGAGCGGTGACACCGGCAAGGAAGAGCGGTGAATTAGCAGCGACAACGACGCAGTGAACGACGTTGAGCAACGGAGCGGTGGCGTGTTGCCAGACCGATCGATCCCTGACGAGACACATCAATAAAGGACAATGAGGCATGACTTCGTGAAGCTCGACGACACGATGGATTGCTCTCGAAGAAGACGAAAGATGTAGATCATGGGTAATTTTGCGTCTTTCAAATGGGTTTTGGAGTTTAGACCTCCATTGAAGGCCATGGTGAGGTTCTAAACCACATTGATTTAAACTACAAGTCTAATTGATAAATCTTGTAGTCATTGATGATTCCGATATGGTCACTTAAATGACTTCGTTGTACTTATGATGAATGTAGATGCACAAGGACTCAACTAGGACTCGAACGATTACTTTGACGTGGCGACCTATGTGAATCTAAGGTAAGTAAACCAGCTAGGAGATCTTGCAGTTATTTCTTGAGCTTTAAATTTGTTGTTATTGCTCTATTAATCATTTCTTTTGAAATTTCTATTGGTTGAGTGGTCCATTGGCAAGTGAGTCATGATTATTTTTTATCTGTGATATGAGCTCTTATCAAGACGTCGTTAATATCTCCCAACTGAGTATACGTTTGAGGTACTTATCCTGGTCTGTGGATATCTCATAGTCGTAATGGTTATGGCTGGTAGGCTGTATCTCGTCTTGAACCCGAGTTTGTTGGGCTTTTACCGCGACTCAACGACCTTTTGATCGGGACTCATTGCTATTCAATTTTCATATTCCAGACCCTCACTTATCGATTGAATTATTTATTCTTTTATATTCATGCGTTCCTGTTCTTTTCTTTTTATTTGCATGAATTAGATAAATTTATTTATTTCAAAATGTTATATATATATCCTGTTTGGCGTTACTTGCCTAGGCTCGTCATTCTTGTGTTTGATGGAGTGCAGACCCACTGTCCAGCAAAGGGAAGGCTCCACAACTAGGAGATATCATTTGAGGATACCAGAGTAGTCTTTTCTACTTGTCTGATATAGGTGATTTTTTTGTATTATTAGATATACTTATTTTGAAACACTGGGAGTTGGGTTTTTGAGAGATCTTGAGCATATATATCTTGTGTTTACTCTCATCTGAATGTTTATTGATGATGGAATACATGTTCAGGGCTTCCACACTCTAGGTTGTCTTAACTTGTGTCTTTGAGGTTTTTCAGTTAGTTTGAGGTTTTTCAGTTAGTTTGAGGTTTAACTGCTTCCGCTATAACTATGATAACTCACTACTTGATTAACTCAACTTTAATTGCTTGATAAATGGTAAATAATAAAGGAAGGCTGACTAGGCTCATGGTTGCATTGGTGACTCAGCGAGACGGGCTCGGGGGTTCACGTAAGTCTAAGCCGGGCGGGGCACAGTTTAGGATTGTGGAACTTGGGCCGTCACAATTCAAACATTTGAGGTTCTGGTTGCATTGGGGACAATGTAGAAATGTACCTATAAGAAGAATGACGTGGTAGGGATGAACGTTGGCTACTCTCACCAACAGTCTTTGTTCTTCGCGCTCTCGGACGAGATGAACGTGGTGGAGAAGAACGTCTACTACTCTCAGCAGCAGTCACTGTCCAACGAGATGGATGTGGTGGACAAGGACGTATGGTGCTCTCACCCACAGTCTTTGTTTGTGTTTTTCTTCTTCTTACCTCTATATTTGATTCGCATTGATCATCTTCTTCTTCATTCTCCTAATTTATGGTCAGTTTGAGATCAATTCTATCATTTCATAAAATAGACCTTTGTCTTTCATCCTCATCTAAAATTTGATGCCTTCATCATGCATAGCAAGACCTTGCTCGTACCCATCCTCAATGAACACTCACCGCAGTCGATGCACCAAGTTACACTGATATAAAAAATATGAGTTTAATACATGCAATTTAAGATGTAACTCGTGAGGAAAACAAAATAATAATCTCAAGGTTACCGAATAGTCACATAAAGCCTCGTCATGTCCAATGAATCGACCAATGACTGATCGATACTACGTCATGTAGTCTCGTTGATCGTGTCATTCTTCTTAATCTGCTGTGACTATGTTGTCGCCATGACTTTCCCATATTTGTATAAAGTTTGCATGAAAGGCCACCCAATTTTCTTGATTGCATCCTCACAATTTGATTATTGCAGTCGGGTGTTGTATTCACAGTTTGGTGGCACAACTTGTATCGTTCCGAATTATCCCATAACCTTCTAATCGATGCTACTCGATTATGTGGAAACAAATTAGAGGACACGTCAATAGCCAATAATCGTAACCGTCAGTATAGTATTCGGGAAGAGAGCCAATGACTTCATTATAAGGTTGTCGCACTATTTCATCCTCATTCTGCGAGTCAAGTGCATCACGGTAAGCTGATAAAATGTGTTCCACACTTTACGTAATCGAAAATGCATCAATCCATCTGTATAGAAAACAATAAATTAGTAAAATGAAAGTGGAGTTAATTTTATAAAACTTACGAAATAACATTTTTATGACATGTGTCCCAACGGATCGTCAATAAGCATGTGTTCTCCATCCACTATTTGAGGTTGAACTCTAGGAAAACCCAAACGCCTTGGTGCTATGAATGGAAATCTATCCCGTGCCCACATTTGTATAAGAATTGACGCACCTGCAACCTCATGTGCAGTCGCGTGAAATCCGCAATACAACTCTCTGTACAAGTAAGCCAAACAGGCACTACCCCAACTATACTGTCCAGCTATTTGAAAATCCTCGAGCAACGGTAGAAACATCAAATATACATATCGATTTGACTTGTCAGCGAATAGAAAACCACCGATAAGTTGCAGTATGTACGATCGAACGTAATGTCGCACCGCTTCCTCATCGCTTTCACCATGTATAGCTGGTATGTTACGTTCAAGCCATTCGACTTTAAGTTTATTTCCACGAACGTTATCTCCAACATGAATTCCACCAAGTAGCCTCTCACACACCTCAACATAGTCTGTATCAGCGGTTCCCTTCACAGGCATACCTTCGATAGGTAAGCTGAGCTGTACGTGCATGTCCTAAAGTGTAGTAGTACACTCGCCACATTGCATGTGAAATATATGTGTCTCTGGGCGCTATCTCTCAATGAATGTAGTAATCAAAGCCAAATCAAGGCTGAAAAATGATACGCGTGAAATCTCATAGAACCCGCTAGAACGTACATATGGGATCATTCAATAATGATATTACACTGCTCGATCAATGACACCACATCTTCGACGCATGAGCAATTTTTCATACACCTTATAATTGAGAATATTTTAGTTTATATACATGTATATTATACTTTTAAGCATGAACATTGGATGGATCCATCTTAAAAAGTTTATCTGTGTAGATTGGAGATGTAACAGTGAAGGATCTAATGGACCTGGATCTATTGGTGTACAAACTACAATTTAGGGATTTAAAAAAATTAATCGCGTTGTTCGAAAATTCACCACAATTCATTATTATATGTTCAAACAATAACGAATACCTAAACATTTCATGATGGAAAAGTTCAAGATACTTCAAAAAGTTCAATATAATCAAATTACCAAGTTAAACAAATTACAAATAATATACAAAATGGACTATTGGTTTTGATTGGAAGGTTGAGCTCTGACTGGACAATTTTTTTTGTTATGTCCCTCTGCACGACAAATGCCACATCGATTTTTCCTAGTAGGGACTCGATCACGGTCTTTATTAGAACATGTTGTTCTTCGATGTCGTTATTGATGACAAATGCCACATCGCAAGGATCTTGAAACATTAGGAAGATCTATCTCGTTTTGCCTTCGCATTCCCTTTAGTCTCATTCGACAACATCTACACCTTTGGTCCGGTATGATTTTCGTCGCAAAATTCGACCAATATTTCTCATCTAAAATGGCTTTAAAATTAGAGAAGTGATAATGCGCGTACACATCCATCCTGCAGTTTGGCTCAATAAATTATGAGTAGCTCACTCAAATAATGACACATGCAACTAACACGTGTGAGCAAGGGAAACCAAACAATTGCCATTTGTTGCAACTGCGCACCCGGTCCTTCGGGATGAAGACTTGAGTATTGTTGTCTTTATGCATGCGATCTCCATGTCTTCCAGTCAGCACTTCAAACTCACATATGTCACGATTTATCAAATTGACTTGATGCCGCCTTGCGGATTGTTCATAATGTGTGAGTTTATCCGTGACATATTTTGTGTAGAATAAGCCATTTGAGATTGATTCATTAATTTTATGTTTACGTCGATCGTGGTATGTCATCAATCTATAGTAAAACATTTGAGTCATTGTTGTTATTGGCAAGAATCGAGCCCCCTTCAATACACCGTTAAAACACTCTACAATTGAAAAATAAATTCATATAAGTAATATTACTTCGGCGATAACTAAATCGTTGAATGCAAAACATAACTTGCATATCATATATACCAACACCATTAGAAGTCATCCATCCGTACCGCATGCCTCTATCATGCGGTTGAGTCCATAGTTTTTTGGGATTGCATTGACAAATTGCACACATTGAAGGGTTCGTGATGATAAATATGCAAAACATTTTCATGCATGCATTAAGTTTTTGTTCTTGATGTTGAACAATTGCTCAAGAAAAGAATTTTTTCAAAGATTCATTTTTTTAATTGAGTGTTGAAATTACTGACCAAATGTCGCAAGCAATAATGGTGGTATCCTTTTGGGGCATAAAAACCATTGGTCGATGTGTTGACCGCCTCTAGAATGTCAGGGTGACGATTAGAAATAAGGCAAATATCATTTCTATCCGTCACGTATTTGTGCAACATCCTAAAAAACCATCCCCATAAATCTGTAGACTCGATTTCTGCAACAACAAATGCAACCAGTAGTATGTGTCCATTACCATCAATAGAGATGACAATCTTAGCTCACCACTATATTTGCCATATAAGAAAGTTGCGTCAATCTGAAGAAGAGACATGCAAAACCTGAAAGCTTTTATTGGTGCTTCAAATGCGAAAAACACACGACGAAATTGAAGATACTCAGTCTTTATCTCATCAGCAGCCCATTGTCTATGTGACTACTTGATTGTTGTCCCCGGACTTTTATTCTTCACAATCGCCAACCATCTTGACAATCTAGCGTATGACTAATCTCAATTTCCAAATGCATTTGCAATTGCCTTCCTTTTGGCATTCACATTTGTTTGTAGTTTACTTCGTATTTGTATTTTCTCCTTATTATTTGTATTAATGTCTTGATAGTTATTGTTTGATCTATTTGGAAAATATTTTGGATCTCTCGTGCAAGCATGTTGGCGTCGAGTTGGGCATGACCGCGTTCTACGTTGGGGTTTATACAGTTGTGCGAAAAATTTAATTGTGTGATCTCCCATACTTGTGTTTTCTTTCGCAAACAAGCACGAAGACACCATATGCACCTGTCTTGCGCACTTTTGCACTTGATTGCCCATAGAGTTGTATTCGATTCCATCACATGATATTGACAATGTCTGTTAACATGCCATACTTTGACGACATGTTGTAATGTATGTCTTTTTTGTTGTCAAAGCACATTCTTATTTCCAACTCGAATTATCCATGTCCCACTCAGTCTATTGATGAGAATGTTGGGTCACAATGGAGTTAGCTACCTCCCAATCCATTTCATTATACACCGACAATGGTTGGTGAACTTCATCATTTGCTTCCTCCATAAAATTCTCTCCATCGATAGCAAACTGCTCATCATCTTGCACATTTTTCGCCCTTGGAGGTTCATACATTGGGTCATCCGTAACAGCATTTAGGTTTTCCCAATCGACAAATGGTGCAACATCCTCGGGGGAACGCACGTCCTCATCCGTGTCATTAATGTCATCATCGACTTTAGGTTCATCATCACCTTGTGGTGATTGCATATGCAATCTTTCCATCATCGATTCAGTGTCTGACGTGCCGACATTTTCATCTACTAGTTGCGTATGAACCGCACGATTTAGAAAAGAGTCGATTGGCTCGAATGTTAAATAAGTATCTATCATTGCAGTTAAAGATAGATTAGCCATTGTTGCCCACATCACGTCGAAGTGCGTTGCGTCTTTCAACAATACAGGGACAAAATACTGTAAACCTTCGGGGAAGATTATCACGTGACGATTAGTCATCATTATTATAGTTTCCGTAGATGAGATATTAAATGCGTTACACGCGTGATCCATCAATTGTTGTCTACTCGTCCCAAACTTAAGCATCAACACTACTGATGGGGTGCATTATGCCCAATGTCATTCCTACCATTTATAATGTCACCGTTCGCGTAAAAAAGAAATGGGGATGTTCCTATGTTCCATTACCTACATAATTTATATATACAAATCATAGACAAAATCTATCAGTAAATGAGGTTTATCGAGCAAGTAGTAAGCTTTTAACTTTCTACATTGTCAAGTTTTTTTTTAATTAAGGCATATGTTAAAATTATTGTACTTACTAATTTCATAAAGTAAAATATCAAGTCTAACATAATAAAACTTAAATAAATAAATTTTTGTACTTACGAATTTCTTCCTTTTTTTCTTAATCTTTAATTTGATATTTCCTGAAAAAAAATTATGTTAGCATTTATTTAAATAAATATTGCTAATAACAATGCGATTCTTTAAAAATAAAATAAAATAATTCGAATCTTTTAAGTTTTAACAACCTCTTCAACCATAAAAAAAACTCAACAAAAAGTCCCCAAAAATCTAACTCTCTCACAACTCAACTGACCCAACTCTATCACTACCCAACCCCAACTCTCCCAACTCTATAACTACCCAACCCACAAATCACCCAACTCTATCACTACCCAACCTATAAGTCACCTAACTCTATCACTACCCAACCCCCAACTCTCCCAACTTCATCACTACCCAACCCACAAGTCACCAAACTCTATCACTACCCAATCCAACTTTATCACTACCTAACCCAATTAAATCTATCGGTATTTGATAAGAAAACCGACTTAACCCACAACCCAACCCAACCCAACCCAACCCAACCCTATATCTCACTCTCTCACGGTGTACTTCCTTACCCCTCATATCTTACGGTCTCCTTCCTTCCCTCTCGATCTCTCGAGACCCTCTTCTCTCTCTCTCGCGGTCTCCCTTCTCCCTCTCGGTGTCTCTTGAGATCCTCTCTCTCTCTCTCTCTCTCTCACGGTCTCCCTTCCTTCCTTTTGGTCTCTCTCGATACCCTCTCTCTCTCATGGTCTCCCTTCCCTCCTTCTCAATTTCTCTCGAGACCCTATCTCTCTCACGGCCTCCTTCCCCTCCTTTCGATCTCTCTCAAGACCCTATCTCTCTCATGGTCTCCCTTCCCCCTTTCGGTCTCTCTCTCTCTCTCTTGCACGATCGCCTCTTCCCCCCTCTCGATCTCTTTCAAGATCATCTCTCTCTCTCTCTCTCTCTCTCTCTCTCTCTCTCTCTCTCTCTCTCATATAGTCTCGCCTCCCCCTCTCTCGGTCCCTCGAGATCCTCTCTTTCTCTCGCACAATCTCCCTTCCCTCCCTCTTGGTCTCTCGATATCCTCTCTCACACGGTCTACAACTTGATCTCTTCCTCTCCAAGGACGGTGACGATCTCTTTCTTTGCTGCTCTGCTCTCTCTCTCTCTGCTGCTCTACTATCTTTCTATCTTCATGAATGTCTCACAACCTCTCTTTGCTTCTAAATACCCACCAACAACCACCCTATTCAATCCATCTGACCACCGACCTATACCCCTAAACCCTAGCTCGTATTTTCGAGAACGCAGGGAATATGTTCCCCGCGTTCTCGAGGAAGAGGACGATCCATGACGATGGGATGTCACGTACCAGAATAGATGAATGGCGCATTCTCCGAATACGCCATTCATGTCATGGAACAATCCACGTAGACGTCACGTTGGTCCACATTCATGCCACGTTGGATTAAACAGAATACACGAATGAATTCGTGTATTTTCAACACTAGAATTTTATTTTACTAATAACGCATTTTCAAAAATTGTTTTTACCTTAGTTATGGAATATAAAAAAATGTAACTTATTTCCCTCATTTAAACTAATTTTTGCTGTGCATCTGTAATTTTTTCTAGCATTGATTCAAACACATCTCATGGAATTCAACAAAGAATATAATCCCATTAATGGTTGACAGGAAAGCCTTTTTCTTGAAAAAAGGTGAAGTGATGATGATTAAATATTTAAATCACACGAGAATTGAATTGGATTAGTATCAAACAACATAGAAACAAAGAAGAAGCAGAAGAAGAAAGAACAGGAGCAGATTTTTTAAAGGAAAATAATTCTCTACATAAGTCATGACCCATCTGATAAAAAAAATTACAGAAGAGAAAATCCAATCGAATTAACAACTTGAACAACCCGTAACTCTCAAAATTACAATCCTCCCAACTCTTCCCCCCTCTTTCAAAGCCTAGCTCAATACTCCATACACAAATCCCCTGAAATTGTTTCTTCAATCTACTGCCTCTACACACCCCCATCAAAATTCTAACTGACCAACTTCCATTTCTTATGACACAGATAGATCTATGAAAGAGAACCAAAGAAGAAGCAAAGGAATTATAAACATGTACAACAAGTTCAAAACTTGGACCCACAAACCATTAGAAGTAGATTAATGATCAATCAATGAATCAAAAGTGGCGAAAGTGGGTCAGGTCTCTGGATCAGAATTATAGGCGCTGTGAGGGGCAGTAGTGGAGGCTGAGCTGCCCTTACTAACACCATCTTCTTCACTGGTCAGCCCTTCTTCCCCTGTCTCCTCCTTGAACCACCCAACAATCTGCGCTAACATTCTGGCCATGACCAGACCCCTTTTGGGGGGATGTCTTTGTTTTGGTTTCTTTTGGGTTTTTGGGCTCCCACTCTTCATGTTTGTTGGTTGAGTAATTGCACCCATAATTGAAGATGAAGAAACAGAGTGGTCTGAGTGGTTGTGAAGAGAAGGAAAGCAGAGACGTATTATGGGGAAGTAGAGAGATTGTGAAGAGGCGGCTTGAATGAGGAGAGTGATTTAAGTGGCTTTGTTTTATAGGGAAGCAGAAGAAGTTGGGAGGCACTGCTAGTCGTATATTACAAACACATCAAAACGCACATCGCGTTATTATATGCGTGGGATGCACCTCGAGTGCAACTTACATGCATCTTGAGGAGTATCACACGCACACGAAAATGCAATGTGCGTTTGCTGATCTACACGAAAATACTTGGTGGACAAGGCTTCATTGTGAAGGAACGATACAGCACTTTTTTTTGTCAATAGCGATACGGCACTTGAAACATATATTGTGTATTTTTATTTTAGAAAAAATAAGAAAAAAAGTTCCCCAAAGAAAGGACAGCTGAAGCTTACATAAAATTACCTAATTCCCAATAACGAGTCATTCATATATATATATATATATATATATATATATATATATATATATATATATATATATATATTAAATTCAAGATAATAATTTACTGCTGATGTCTGGACCCACTTATCCAGTTTTATCCGTCCCGAAATAAAAAGAGGTCGAACAATATTTAAACAAATTCGAGTCGAATATGAGCAAAGATCTCTTGTCCAAATTTAAGATCAGGTCGGATCTGGATAAAGCCTTATAACCCTAAATTTGACCCGGACCTAGTTTAAACTTTAAATTGAGTTAAAATTATCTTTTATAAAAATGTATATTAAAGACTTGGTACTTATTACATAGATTAACAAACATTAATCTACTATCATACACATAGAAATTTACTAAATATATCTTTGATTTTGAAATGAATTTTAATTTTTTTTACTTTAACATTTGTTTATTTAGATCAAATGATTAATTACATGAATTTGATGTTACCTTTTTCAATTACATCATATGAGATTATAATATGTGCATATATTAACATTTGAAGAGACTTTTAATTTAAGAAGTTAGTTTTAAGATTTGCGACAAGTCTAGAAGATCAGACAACCCGAATTTTAAATAAAGCAGGTCTAGACAATTTAGTCTTGTCTAAATTTGAAATTAGGCCGGGTCGGGACAACGGATATATATCTTTATTGTATGGGTTGTCCAGACTCGGACATGTTTGGACCCAAATTTTTGCCACCGGTATAATAACCCCTGCAACAAAAGAAAAGAAATGAAAAGAGAGAAAACTCTTCAACTTCTTTTCAAATGGGCAAAGGCTCAAATTGTTGCAGGCTCTACTATAAAAACAAATAAAAAAATGAAGACCTATCTCAGATTTTATAAGATGGTATGAGCCCAAGTTTATATAGGAGGAAGAGTGTGAATGAGTGAGTTTAAGATTTAGAGTGGAGGCTTCACCAAACACCAAAATAAAATGCTCTCTCCACTCCAAACGTATGGTCATTTCTTTCATTTAGTTAGTTATTGATGATTAGATAAGCAACAAGGATATGTGCACCCCACAATTTATCATGTGTAAACCAAAGGATTTGTGCAAACCATGTGTGGATGAGGGCACCCCATAAGCCTGTTTTGGTTCCTAAAATGCCTCTGCCCTTGTGCACCCCACAATTTCAAAATTCCTTTCCCCCGTCACTACGGAGAAGAATGAGAGAACCCCTAGGTTGATCTTCACTCAAGGCTGTCATTGTTGGTCATCATCTTTGCATTCACTTGGTCAATCTTCGCTCTCCCCTCTCCCCTTAGGTTTTCGTTTCAGGTAGTGGTTAGAGTTGGTGTTTGTGTTATTGAAGTGCGTCACGGTTGGATTCATTTTCGCTTAAGTCGAGCGTAAGGTAAAATTTTTGTTTGGTTTTCGTTCAAATTTGTATTCTTATGTGTTTGTTATGGTGTATGGTCGAATTGGAATGAGGTTATTGTTTTGATTTTCAAAACTAGGTCGAATACGGTTGTCGATTTGTGCATTTTATATGGAATTTGGTTATTTTCGTCAATTTTCCTTGTCATGTATGTGTGGGTAACTGTTTTTATTGAACTCGATGGACGATTTGTCCTTGATTGATGATCCTCACTGGCGCAGTAATACAAGACCGAATGAAAGTGCTATGTTCGATTAACCATAGCTGAGTAAGACATGTTTAGTTGATTTTGGGTGACCGAATTGCATATGAAGTATTGAACATGTTTTGCTCGGTTGGGGGTGACCGAGTTGTGATCTTTCATTCGGTCCAGGGTAATCAAACAACACTATTTATTTTATAAATTGGTTTTCGGTTGTAGTTGACAAAACTAAATATTTGTTTGATATAGTCTGTCCAATACTTGAATGTTGCTGGGAAATGGTTGTCTCTTCATTTTTTTGTTTTTTAGAGCAATTTAAGGTTGGTTTGTATCTATTTGGTCATTGTTTGGTCACTTGTGAAGGTCGAGGACAAAAAAAACCCAAACTTTTGTCACTCAGTCTCAAGCTATTGAGTAATAATTCTTTGTTCGGTGAATTGAGACAGAGCTATGTATTCTATGTCGATCATGGTAAACCGAATAGTAGAGGTTAATGCAGTCAATGTCGACCTAATAGAGTATTTTTTGAAGAATTAATTATATAATTAAGCATTAATCCTTGGGTAATATATGTGTCATTGTAATAGGTATGGTACATACGAGAGAAAGAGAACACCGTGAAAAGTGAGTGGGGATGAGAGCTCAAAAGACATCTTATAGGAAAGAGAAGGAGCTGCGAAGGGGTGTGGGGTTAAGTACAAAAATATTGTGACTTAAATGATGGAGCAGCTGTAACATAACCCTCGGATTTGGCAAGCCAACAATCGGTAATTCGTATGAGCCAAACAACTGTAGTGGAACCATCTTCTTCCGAGGCAACTGAATTGGATAAGGGAAAAGGGAGGGAAAAAGAAAGTGATGAAATAGTGAACAAAGAACTGAAAAAAGAGATGAAAACAATGAAACTGACGGGGAAGATGGAGAAGAAGGTGGAGAAGGAGATGAAAAAGGATGTGGAAGTGAAGGAACAAGTAGAAGTGGAAGTGGAAGTGAAAGTCAAGATGATAATGAAGAAAAGAGGAAGGAAGTGAAAGTGGGGGAAATGATGAAGAAAGTGAAAGTGAAGATGGAGAAGAATCCAAAGAAGAAGTGGTGGAAGTGAGGCCTAGAGCTAAGGCCCATGGGAAGGCTAAATCGGGATCATCCGACAAAGTGGCTGCCGACGACAGTTCCAAACCCTTTCCTAGTGGGCCAATTAATGACGAGCTTCAACAATCATGTCGCCGTCGCCATATGGAATAACAAGGTATATTTACAATTTTTAAATTTAACAATAATTTCGCTTAGTTGTAATATGAATATTTGTTGATTTTTATTTTGAAGAAGTTCGGTCTTAGTTATTTATTTATGAAATTGTAACCATAATTTTTGTGTTATTTCAGGAGCAATTGCTTAGATGTATGAATCACGACCTTCAATTGTGACAGTGGGATTTAAAGAAGTGTCACCCTAATGCAAATCGACAAAAGAGTATTATTGAAGTGTCTGGGTTGAGTGCACTTTCCACTTGCTCCTACAAGCAGGCGCACAAGACGCTAATTCGACTTTTGTGGAGAAGTGGGAGTTGGAGACAAACACATTTCACCTTCCTTTTGGCGAAATGTTGATCACACTGGAGGATGTGAACATGTTGTTGAAGATTCCCATGATGGGTAAAGTTGTTAAGTGTGACACCATCTCAAGGAGTGAAGCGGTCGAGTTGGTGAGTACGACTCTTGATGTCATGGAGAAGGAAGTGGACCAGCAAGTAAACAAGGATTTGAAAGTTAACAAAGTCCGACTGAACGGGAAATGGGGACTCAAATCAACATCGTCTTTGAAAGGGAATGAGAATAAGATGGTAACGCCCAAGATTCAGTGCACTGCCAAAGCATACCGATGGTACTTGTTAGGATGCACTCTTTTTGTTAACAAGACATCCACTTTGGTCCCTGGTAACTTTTTGAAGCTCGTGGAGAACTTGGATGCAATTCATATATATATATATGCTCAGAGGGCTGTAGCTTTGGCTTACTTGTATTGCCAACTTGGATTGGCGACTTGGGTTAAAATATGCTAGATCGCGGGATATATGACGTTGCTCGAGATGTGTTTGGTATAAATTCGTTTAAATTGAGTTTTGTCTTTTTCACTTTAAATGACTTTGTTTTTGTAATTGCTTTGCAGGGTTGGGTGTACGAGCATTTTGATATGCACATTCGTGATGCACTCAGGAACCATGGGTGTGTTGACACCCTCCCGCGTGTCTTTAGGTGGGTTGTGAAGGTGGAGCACGACCTTAATGCAGAACATGTCCAAAGGATATGCCGAGCCCTTGATATATCCAGATCTAATATGATTTGTGTTGTCTCCCTGACTATTGATTTCTTAAGTGGTTTAGATGTGTCACTACTTTGGTTTAGTTTCTTATTGAATGTTAGAGACTTACTTAAGGGTATTTTTGAAAATATTTTCAATAAAAAAACCTTGTAATTATTTTTTGAATCTAATCTTCGGCTGATGATGACCGAATGAACATCAACTAGTCGGTCATCCCTGACTGAGTTAAATTGAGTGGTTCGACCTATGATAACCGAGCAAAAATATTTTTTCACTGCTTTCTGATATTGTTGCCTTCATGTGATTTGTAGGTTACGTGGGACCCATATTCGACTATCCGGTCAGATAAGGATATTGTTGAGTCAGGTTTCTAGAAGGGAATAATCAAATATTTCAGGATTGTTAAGTCATACAACCCGGATAAATTCTTACTGCAAATGGTTCAAGGGCAAGGAATCCCTAAAAAATCATACACTCCTATTCAAGCCCAAAGAGGGAAGGTGGCCCAAAGTTACTTCGTCAAGTATAGTTTCCAACCTAAGAATTAGGAGCCTTGGCAAGATCACTTACTGGCGACAAGATCGAGGGGACCATGCGCAACAATTCTATAGGATATGACTGATGATTACATGGCCTGGTTCAATGACATCTCCCACCCATTCATTAAAAACCCAGAGAGGAGCACGATCAACAACAAAAAAGATGTAGACATCTATGACGTGAGTTATTTATTGGTTTTGAGGAATTATGTTTGTCTGAGCTTATAATTTGAAATGCATGAGTTCTTATTGATATGAATCTCGTTCCATTGTTTGTCTAGCGCGTTCGACTGGTTGTCGATGTCATAAAAGCTTGGAAGGTGTTGCCGCCTCATGAATTCGATAAGGCATCCGCGATTAAGATGGCGATGATGCACTGAAGCTCCTCACGATGTTTGGTTTTCCTAATCCCTCCCAACCTAAGAGCAAACCAGTTGAAGGTGTTTTT
Source organism: Stephania yunnanensis (assembly GCA_039657365.1). Taxonomy (NCBI): domain Eukaryota; kingdom Viridiplantae; phylum Streptophyta; class Magnoliopsida; order Ranunculales; family Menispermaceae; genus Stephania; species Stephania yunnanensis. The sequence continues at coordinate 25,074,383 of CM077580.1, forward strand.
TCTTCAAAGCGTAAGGTAATGCCATCGGGACTCTCACATTCGATATGGGTTTCTCTCATTTTTTTTCTTTTATTTCTAAAAAACTTGTTAGCACTTCTCGCTTCCACTAAATCAAGTCTGTTAACTCCAACTTTTAATTTACAATGCCTATTTCTTACCCTCTTTGCACTAAGTCTTTATTTACTTTGTATTATCAAGTAAAATTCACACTTATTATAGAATCCATAGAGATCTAACTTTTTTTCCACAAGAAATGTTATAGTTTCTTGCTTTTATTTCAAGTTCAACGTTTTCCTTAACTCTAGGTTTTTAATCATGAACTCACACCTTTGTTTGTTACATTTTATTGCTTTCTTCTTCAAAATCTTAAAATACTCGTTTGAGTTTCATATCAACAAGATACTAATAATCTACTCATCCACAATTAAAGGCATGAACATGCAAATGAACTATTTGTTCATTACATACTACTATATATATAACCTAATCTATACTACTTAAACATTCATATAGTAAATAAAATGAAAACTTATAACTACCATGCTAACCTCCTTAACTTCTTTAAATTAAAATTTAAACGATCATACCCGCAATGTTTATCTTTATTTCTCAGCCTATCTTACCACTTCCATTAGTGTAGTGTAGTGTTGATGCCCCCAAACTTAAACCAAACATTGTCCTCAAGGTTTAAAAGTAAGCCTGAAACATGAAAACACTAAAACACACAAACATATTTAATAACACAAGTTATACAAAAGAAAAAACTAAACATAGAATTGAGATAACTAAATAGTTACAAAAAATCCTAAATGTTAAAAATGAATGGTATCAATGTCACTCTCAACTCCTCTGGTCTAAAGGATTCCTATTACACTGACTTTAGGACTATGTATCATCATCATCATCATTTGCATCATTAGCTCCAGCATAGGATGGTTTCAAAGGACGCTCCACCCTGCTATTTTGTACCAAATTTGGATCAAACATGTAGTCCGGTGCTGCTGGAAAGCCTAACGACCTATCACTAGGTCTCATCTATCTACTCCTCTCATACCTAGTTAAATCCCTCTGATGATCAACAAACAACATGAAATGGCACTGCTTGTTTTGTCTAAGTTGCTCTCTCATTTCCATATCCTACTCATATCTCATCATGGCTGCATGGTAATGCGCCCTCTTCTCTTAGTACTATCTCCACATCTCTACTATCCAATGCCTTTATTTGTGTGGAGTCAAATCCTCTGATGGTGGTACCGGTGCCTGTGTTGGAGGAGGTGGTGGAAAGACCTCAGGACCATCTAAGTCCTATTATCCAATCTCTAGGTCTACAAACTCGTAGCCCTCAGCAAATCATTTCTGATATTGCTCCTCATTTTCCCCATATCCTTCCTTTTCTAGATCTTGAGCTAGTTCTGATGCTACTATCTGATCATCTTGCCTTTTGGCCAGTAACTTAGCCTCAAGTCTAGCTTCCTTTCCCCTATCTCTCCTCCTCGAAGTCTTGGCAATTGGGTGATGATTTCAATGGAAGCAAGAAAGCTTCATCCATGGTTGGTTGGGCCTTTATATCAAGTTCTTTGCCATTTCTCAGTTTCACTCCGGCCTTCAAACACATCTGAGTAAACAAGATAGGAAGCAACATTTTGATGTCTTTTCGGACATTATTGACTCCCTCAAACTGTTGTAAATGATCTATCTGATGTTGATTTCCCTTTTCTTCATAATCTTATAAAGATAAGCCGCTTTTGACTTGTTGATCTTGCCTTGCTGAGAATTGGGATATAATGATGCAATAAAGAAATGTTGCCACATTTTGTGAGATTTTCTAACACTCTATCTCAATGTACTTCGGCACATACTTAGCTCCCATGACCCATTCTTGTTGTCATGGGATAACCAATACATTCTCTACAGCTTTAAAAGAGTATATGTTATAAGGTCTCTTTTACAACTTCTTCGGGAAAGTCTGTTCGAATCGATATAAACATAAGTGCTTCGACTCATAGAAGGAATTGATCTAACTTATATTAAAAGGAACAAAAATCCCTCTCACCTTAACCGGTTCGTCCTTAACAGTGAACTTCGCATTAGCATAAAATTCAAAAATAATCCCACTCACTCCTTTAACTTCATTCTTTCTATAATCTTGAGTGAATTGCTCCCAATTTCGTCGCCTAATGAAGTTATTCACTCTTTTATCATACATGGCCGACAAGTTAATCCCCTTTTAACAAATGAACTCCCTAAGTAGTATTTTCTCATATCGATCCTTAGCCTTTTTACTAATGAAAAATTGGGATTTAAAAGGTTTAGGCTCTTCTTCATTGGGGTTTTTTGAGGTAGATGCCTCAAAATCATTCGCTATAGTTTGGCTAATTCGTTTCCTTGTTCTTGTGGCGGCCTTCGCCGCCCCGAATGATGTGTCTCCATGTACTCCTTGCCAGCTGGCCCAACTACACGTGTATGACACCTGCCCGTCCTTTCTCTGTCTCGAAATGTATCCACTTGTATGTGTACGGTGTATAAACGATATATGCAGCAGAAATCGTAAGTAAATGCAAAAACTTTCATGAATCAAACAAAACCTAGTGTGGAAAAACCCTAAAAAATATTGTACTATACCATGTAAAGCAACTATGTACAATATCATGTCACTCCCAGTTCCCCAAAAAATCGAAATATCAAAATAATCACATGTATAAGTAATCCTCAGAGGTAGGCAATCAGAGGTAGTCACGTAAGATCCCCTTGCCTTCACTTGTACACGGATCTGCACTCAATCATCACAGAAGAAAATGGATGACGAGTCCAGTCAGTATAATCCCAAGGAACTCCTCCGAGCATTCAAATAAGAAGATGTAATTCAATAAATACTGTTAAATAAACATGCGTAATGTAAACATGCAACTGTAAGTAGGACATCTCATGCATAAATAACAATAAAGTGCAAATGTGTGTGTATGTTCCAGTCATACTAAATCATACTTCGGGATTTTCTTCTAGGATCCCACTAGTGGGCGCACCCAACTAGCTATCACCTGATCCCTCTCGGTGGCCGGCGTAGACCTACGACGCACCGACACATGTAGCAATTCCTTAGCTCGGGTCGTTATCCACCGAGAACTCCTGATACACATGCTATGGTCTAGAATTCATAGACACATAATGGAAAATCTGGTGGGAGTAACTAACCAATAGTGCAAACAACAACAAGATAAGATATAGGAAAAATCACAAGGAAATACTGGAATCGGATGGAATACAAAGCAAAATAAATACTGAAGAGCTTTTTCATTGGGTTTTACAAACCTCACAACGCGCTCCACTACCCCATAATCAATCCGGGTCCAAGTCCACTGAGTCCTTGGTTGCCAATTGATCACCCGTGTCAACCTATGTCCATTTATCAATAATTTAATTTAGCATGAGAATTTACAACAATTTTCTAAAAACAATTTAGGCCAAATTGCCTATTTTGCGCTTTTCGAGGTAAAACCCCGTAAAAAAGTCTTGTCCAACATTCCCACATATTTTCTTTTCACAAAACTTTATCAATTTGTACTTATTTTATCAAAATATATTTTTTTTCGAAATTTTCCCAATTTTTCAAGAATTTTTTCTGTCATTTTTCTTCTCTTTTTCTCTTTTACTCTTTTTTTATTTGGTTTGGGTCGGGTCGGACCCTTCCCAGCCCGTTCTTGGCCCGACCTATTAGGGGAGCACACGAGCGCACGCGCGCGTGCGTGTGCGCCTTTTCCTCGATTAAACCACTGGTTTGATCGGGGAGCATAACATTTTTTTTATCTGTGGTTTGGGTTGGGATTGTTCTCCACCCCAACCTCGGTGGACTCGATGGCAGGGGAGACACCCCTAAATGTCCATTAATTTAGGATTTCATTTGCTGCTTATTATAATTAATTTACATGTTTACATTATAATAGGATCCATGGGTATTTGCATAAATATCCTAAATGTCCCTAGTCGATCATTATACTGGGAACTATAATGAATTAAGACTAGTGTGAGACTTAATTGATGATCATATGATGATTATACGTATAGGGATACGAATCAAGATCACGAGTACTTATTAAGGAACAAAGTACTAGAATGACCCGCTATGAGAACATCACATGGATTAAGTCATAGTTGTTTCTCATGATAGGTATATTTCTCAGTCATCTGACTTGAGATTACCAGGGACTTCAACATTAGCAACACAGTGATTTGACACAATCAAACGTTGTCTTTAAACGAACGATTATAAAGGTTGTGATTGGTTATTGTGTGAGCAATGACATAAAGTTGGGTAATCGAGATAGAATTTGTCCCTCTCATATAAATAGAGATATCCAGTGGATCCCTGGATGTGTTAGACTGTTAAAAGGCCTAGTTTAAGTGAATTGATATTTATCAATGTCACTTGGATGTTTTCAGTCTACCTAGAGATCGAGACTAGTACGATTGAACAAGTTGGATGACAATTTCATGCCTTATGTTTGATCAAAAGGATATCGTGTGACAAAAGGATGTTGTATACATTATTGATTAGGTTGTATCGATTTGATATTCTTACAACTTGGGTAGTCATAATGTCTTGCTAGAGGTCGCTTATGACTTGTATACCAAAATGTGTTTTGGTACACTGCCAACGTTGTATGAGCCTATGGGGTCGCACACTAAGAATTGTTTTGCGAGATTTTAAGAAGGTTCAGAAAAATGAATTTTATATAATAAAAATTTAGGGTCAAAACTCTATTTTCATTTAGTAACGAATTAGGGTTTTCTGGTACGCTCTGGATTGTTTTAGAGAGAAACAAAAAAGGTTTGATATTCTCTTGAATCTAGCACTTTGAATATCGGCTGTCGTTCGTGTGTGGACTGCTGGTAGAGGGCATTCGTCGTTGGCAGCGCCTTAGAGATCGATCAACCTTCAAAAAGGTATTTTGCGACCGAGGTATGATTAAGTTTTCTTGGTTTAAACGTTTTAATGGAATTAGATTCAGATCCTGTTGGGGTTTTTGTCAAAATTGTTTTGTAATCTCCACTGCGTATGAACCCCATAACCCAACAGTAGTATCAGAGCCTTCGAGTTCGATTCCATTAAAAACGTTGCATGTTTTCTTTTGGTATATACATGATATATGATTGAAAGCATGTTATTAGTTTATGTATATGTGATATTCATAAGTTTTCTGTGAGATTTATTATCATGTTTTGCGTATATGATACATATATTCGTGATTTAATTGAAATCAGTTTCGTACATCATAGTAACCATGTTAGGTTAATTCGAATAATTTTAATGAATTGAATTTCGTGTTCTGTGATCCATGACACCAATAAGTATAATCTTTATTTTTCGTGTATTGATGCATGGATGAAATCTCTGTAATTTAGTTTGCATATTTAGGTTACATTGTTTTACGTTTCTTAAAATGTATAAGTCTGAATATTAACTCGAAACTAATATGATTATGTTTGATTTGGATAATAGTTCATGATTCAATGACATGTTTGTGATTATTTGGATGAGGACCGAAATTGCAAATAATTAATCTTCAAAATTGTTTATTTATCTCTTTATATCTATTTTGTTATGAAATTTCTATTTGATAGGAGATAGATAACAAATTAGATTAATAGATATTAGGAAAAATCGGTTTCGTTATCCCTATTGGATAGGAGATAAATATGGAGAATCTTGTTATTGGTGATATTCTAGGATTCAAATATATTAAGTCCTAATTGGATTAGAATAAGATGATTAGTTAGATGTGGACTCGGGTTAATTAAAAATATTTTAATTGACTTAATTTTGGATAAATTAGGGGTACATTTAGGATAACAAAATCAACGAAAAATATGATTTTCTATAGCGAATTTTAATTTTTGGGATTAAGATTCGTCTTCTAAAAAACAAAAATGGGGGGCGCCCCTTACCTCTATACCTCTGGCCGTGACGAATGGGCAGGACTAAATCTAACTAATCCTAGCGCAAGAAAATTCTTTTATTAGTGAACAGTATAAAAATCTCCAAATTGTTTAGTGATTTAACAAATCAATAAAATATATGATATTTCATTGTTTACATAAAATCACTAAAACTGAATAAAATCCTTCTATTAAATTTTAAGTCTCATGCCATCCATTTTAAACACTTGTCAAGGCCTCGATCACACTAATACAGTTTCAGCCAAAGCTGGGTGTATTATGTTATCTTGGTGAGACAAGTTGGATAAGAGTTACTTAAATGTTTAAAATGGTCTGACTTAATAAAGCTATCAAAATAGTTTTGAGCTTTAGGCACATGATGAGATAAAAACATGATAAGACTTAAGATGTCCCGTATCTCATAAAAGTATCTAAAATAACATAAGATGTAATTGGTAACTGTTACTTACCTAAATAATCAAGTTCTATGTTTCATGCCATAGCTTTCATAGAATTAATTGAAATATGGATTTTAGTCCCCTAAATAAACAGTGTGCTTTAGGAGGGTTCTTAATTTAGTGAGAGTCTATTCCTCTATACTAAAATAAACTTTGCATAATCTTTATTGTAGATCAATGGCCTCTTCAAGTAACAATAATCCCCTATCACTGCGATCCATCCTTGAGAAGGATAAGCTATCCGGGACTAACTTTCTTGACTGGTTCAGAAACTTGAGAATTGTTCTTAAGCATGAACGCAAGTTGTATGTCCTGGATGCTCCAATCCCTGAGGACCCACCAGCCAAAGCTACGAAAGTTGTAAAGGACGCACATAATAAGCATGTCAACGATTCTACTGATGTTGCATGTATTATGTTGGCAACTATGGTTCCTGAACCTCAGAAGGACATGGAACTTATGGAAGCCTACGACATGGCTATAACGCTGAAGGAAATGTTCCAACAACAAGCTAGGCAAGAAAGGTTCGAGACAGTAAAAAACCTACATTCTTGTAAGATGACTGAGGGTGCGTCAGTTAGTCCTCATGTTCTGAAGATTAAGGGCTATGTTGACCAACTTGATAGACTCAGATTTCCCATAAGCCAAGAGTTGGCTACGGATTTGATCCTTAATTCATTACCAGAAAGTTACTCACAATTTGTGATGAACTACAATAAAAATAATATAGAGAAATCAATTTCAGAGTTGTATTTGATGTTCAAAACTGCTGAACGAAATATCAAGAAACGCTTTAGTAATGTGTTGATGGTCCAAAAGGCAAAGGGAATGAAGAAGAAAGGCAAATGCAAGGCTAAAGTTGTCAAGGCTGCTGCTGCAACTGTTGCAAAGCCTGTGGAACAAGTCAAGCCCCAGCCTGTTCCTGCTTCAAAACACCCAAAAGAAGAGAAAGGAAATCGTCATTTATGTCATGTACCTGGACATTGGTTCATAAATTGCAAACTCTATCTGGAAGATCTAAAGAAGAAAAAGGGTAGTGCGACTACTACTACATGTATTTATGTTATTGAAATTAATTTATCTACTAGTGATTCCTGGGTATTAGATACCGGATGTGGATCTCACATTTGTATAAATGTGCAGGGACTCACTAGAAGTAGAAAGTTGAAGAAAGGAGAAGTCATCCTCCACGTAGGGAATGGAGCAAGAGTTGCTGCCCTAGCTATTGGATAATGACTTAGTCTTACCTAGTGGACTTATTTTAACTTTAAATAATTGTTATTTTGTGCCTACCTTGAGCAGAAACATCATTTCTGTTTCATGCTTAGATATGGACGGTTTTGATTTTATTATTGCGAATAATAGATATTGCATTTCTCGTAAGGGTATATTTTATGCAAATGCTGATTTGTGTGATGGTCTTTATATTCTAAGCATGAAAAGGTCCACTGATACTCCAGTGTTTAACATAAATACAAAGAGATTCAAGTCAAATGATTTGAATCAAAACTATCTTTGGCATTGTCGTCTCGGGCACATATACAAGAAACGCATAACGAAGCTCCATAAAGATGGACTTCTAGACTCATTTGATTTAGAAACATATGAAAAGTGCTTATCTTGTTTACTAGGCAAGATGAGTAAAAGTCCTTTTACTGGATACAGTGAAAGGGCAAGTGATTTATTGGGTCTAATACATACTGATGTATTCGGTCCTATAACGCAATGGCTAGAGGAGGTTATCAGTACTTCATTACATTTACTGATGATTTCAGCAGATATGGTTATGTATATCTAATGAAACTTAAAGCTGAATCATTTGAGATGTTTCGAACGTTTCAAAATGAAGTGCAAAATCAACTTGGTAAAACTATCAAAACACTTCGGTCAGATCGAGGTGGTGAATATTTGAGCCAAGAATTTGATGATCATCTTAGAAATTGTGGGATTGTCTCCCTATTGACTCCACCAGCAACTCCACAGTGGAATGGAGTTTCTAAAAGGAGAAATCGAACCTTATTAGATATGGTTCGATCTATGATGAGTCATGCAGATCTTCCATTATCCTTTTGGGGTTATGCATTACAAACTGCAACTTTCACTCTAAATCGAGTTCCTTCTAAAGCGGTTGATAAAACACCTTATGAGATATGGTACGGGAAGAGACCTAGTTTGTATTTCCTTAAGATTTGGGGTTGTGAGGCTTACGTAAAACGACAAGTCTCATTAAAACTAGCACCTAAATTTGACAAGTGTTTATTTGTAGGGCATCCTAAGGAAACAAAAGGATATTACTTTTATAATCCCGCTGAGAACAAAGTGTTTGTTGCTCGGTATGGTGCCTTTATGAAAAGATAGTTTATTTCAAAAGACATTGGTGGGAGAGAAATAAATCTTGAAGAAGTTCAAGAATCACAAATAAACCCCGAACCGTTAACGGAAGTTCAATAACGTTCTGAACCAGTTGAACCTCCACAAGTCACACAAGGCCCACATAAATCTGGTAGGGTAAGACACGAGCCAGAGAGATTCGGATTTCTCATTACTGATAGTCGTGATGTTTTGCTTATGAATCAAAATGAGCCTACCACTTATCAGGAGGCTATGTCCGGACCAGACTCAGATAAATGGCTAAGTGTCATGAACTCTGAGATGCAATCCATGTATGATAACCAAGTTTAGAACTTGGTTGATTTACCTGAAGTTGGTAAGACCATTGGATGTAAATGGGTTTTGAAGAAGAAAACTGACATGGATGACAAAGTGCATACTTTTAAAGCAAGACTTGTAGCAAAAGGTTTTAGATAGACTCAAGGTGTTGATTATTATGAAACTTTTTCGCTAGTAGCCATGCTTAAATACATAAGAATTTTAATTGCCATTGGTGCATATTATGACTATGAGATATGGCAAATGGATGTAAAAACATCATTTCTTAACGGAAAGATGCTTCAGGATGTGTATATGACACAACCTGCAGGTTTTGTACATCCTGAGAGTTCTAGGAAGGTATGTAAGCTTCAAAGATCCATTTATGGATTAAAGCAAGCTTCTCGGAGTTGGAATCTTCATTTTGATGAAGCAATCAATGATTTTGGTTTTATTAAGAACGAAGATGAGCCTTGCGTATACAAGAAGGTCAGTGGGAATGTAGTTGTTTTTCTGGTACTGTATGTTAATGATATATTACTCATTGGAAATAACATCCCAACATTGTAGAATGTCAAGTCTTGGTTAGGGAAGTGTTTCTCAATGAAAGACTAAGGAGATGTAGCCTATATCCTAGGGATAAGGATCTATAGGGATAGATCTAAGAGGCCAATCGGTCTAAGTCAGAGTGCTTACATAGACAAGGTGTTGAATAGGTTCAGTTTGCAAGACTCTATAAAAGGATTGTTGCCACCGTCTTATGGCATAAGTCTCAGCAAGATTCAATGTCCTAAGACAAATGATGAACGAGACCGTATGAATAAGATTCCATATGCATTAGCTATTGGATCTATCATGTATGTCAGTCAGATCTTGGTAAGAGTCACTGGATAGCAGTAAAGAACATTCTTAAATACTTTAGAAGGACTAAGGAAGTGTTCTTGGTCTATGGAGGTTTTGAAAATAATCTAGTTGTAAATGGTTACACATATGCAGGTTTTCGAACTGATATAAATGATTTTAGATCGCAGTAAGGATATGTGTTTACTTTGAATGGGGCGCATAGTGGAAAAGTTTGAAGCAAGAGAGGCGTGGCGAGATTCTACAATGAAGTGAGTATATTGTAGCGTCCGATGCAGCAAAAGAGGCAGTTTGGATCAAAAAGTTCATTTCTGAACTAGGTGTGGTTCCAAGTATTGCTAACCCTATTTTTTTGTATTGCGACAATAGCAGGGCAATAGCACAGGCCAAGGAACCTAGATCACATCAAAAATCCAAACATATACTCAAGCGTTTTCATCTCTTCGGAGAAATTATTGAGAAGGGAGACGTGAAGATTTGCAGAGTACCTACTGAAGACAACGTTGCGGATCCATTGACAAAAGCTCTTCCACAAGAAAAACATGATGGTCATGTTAGATCATTAGACATTAAATGCATGTATGATTGGCCCTAGTGCAAGTGGGAGATGTTGGGGGCATGTGCCCTAGGTCAATCCATTAACTGTCTTTATAAATACTTTTAGTTAATAAAATAGAAGATTTTATTTGCTGTTTATTATAATTAATTTACATGTTTACATTATAATAAGATTCATGGGTATTTGTAGAAATATCCTAAATGTCTATAGTCGATCATTATACTAGGAACTATAATAAATTAAGACTAGTTTGAGTCTTGATTGATGATCATATGATGTTTATACGTATAGGGATATGAATCAAGATCACGAGTACTTGTTAGGGAACAAAGTACTAGAATGACCCGCTATGAGAACATCACATGGATTAAGTCGTAGTTGTTTCTCATGATAGGTATATTTCTCAATCCTTTGACTTGAGATTACAAAAGACTTCAACATTAGGAACATAGTGATTTGACACAATCAAACGTTATCTTTAAACGAACGATTATAAAGGTTGTGATTGATTATTGTGTGAGCAATATGATGAAATGGTGTAATCGAGATAGAATTTGTCCCTCTCATATAAAGAGAGATATCCAGTGGATCCTTCGATGTGTTAGACTGTTAAAAGGCCTAGTCTAAGTGAATTGATATTGATCAATGTCACTTGGACGTTTTCAGTCTACCTGGAGATCGAGACTAGTACGATTGAACATGTTGGATGACAATTTCATGCCTTATGTTTGATCAAAAGGATATTGTGTGACAAAAGGATGTTGTATACACTATTGATTAGGTTGTATCGATTTGATATTTGTACAACTTGGGTAGTCATAATGTCTTGCCAGAGGCCGCTTATGACTTGTATACCAAAATGTATTTTGGTACACTATCAATGTTGTATGAGCCTATTGGGTCACAAACTAAGAATGGTTTTGCGAGATTTTTAGATGGTTCACAAAAATGAATTTTATATGATAAAATTCATGATAGAAACATCCTTGTGGTGTATTACACTTATACTTCTTTAAGTAGGGGTATATGTGTAATTTACTTAACCGTCTATATACAAGGGTATACACGCTTTAAGTTAGAACACATGGATGAAATTTTAGGGTCGAAACTCTATTTTCGTTTAGAAATGAATTAGGGTTTTCTGGTACGCTCTGGATCGTTTTGGAGAGAAACAAAAAATGTTTGGTATTCTCTTGAAGCTAGCACTTTGAATTTCGGCTGTCGTTCGTGTGTGGACCGCTGGTAGAGGGCGTTCGTCGTTGGCAGCGCCTTAGAGATCGATCAACCTTCAGAAAGGTATTTCGCTACCGAGGTATGATTATGTTTTCTTGGTTTAAACGTTTTAATGGAATTAGATTCGGATCCTGTTGGGGTTTTTGTCAAAATTGTTTTGTAATCTCCACTGTGTTTGAACCTCAAAACCCAACAGTGGTATCAGAGCATTTGAGTTCAATTCCATTAAAAACGTTGCATGTTTTCTTCTGATATATACATGATATATAATTGAAAGCATGTTAATATTTTATGTATATGTGATATACATAAGTTTTCTGTGAGATTTATTATCATGTTTTGGGTATATGATACATATATTCGTGATTTAATTGAAATCGGTTTCGTACATCCTAGTAACCATGTTAGGTTAATGCGAATAATTTTACTGAATTGAATTTCGTGTTTTGTGATCCATGACACCATTAGGTATAATCTTTATTTTCGTGTATTGATGCATGGATGAAATCTCTGTAATTCGGTTTGCATATTTATGTTACATTGTTTTACGTTTCTTAAATTGTATAAGTCTGAATATTAATTCGAAACTAATATGATTAGGTTCGATTTGGAAAGTAGTTCATGATTCAATGACATGTTTGTGATTATTTGAATGAGGACTGAAATAGCAAATAATTAATCTTCAAAATTATTTATTTATATCTTTATATCTCTTTTGTTATGAAATTTCTATTTGATAAGAGATATATAACAAATTAGATTAATAGATATTAGCAAAATCGGTTTTGTTATCCCTATTGGATAGAAGATAAATATAAAGAATTTTGTTATTGGTGATATGCTAGGATTCAAATATCTTAAGTCTTAATTGGTTTAGGATAAAATGATTATTTAGATGTGGGCCCGGGTTAATTAAAAATGTTTTAATTGACTTAATTTTGGACAAATTAAGGGGTAAATTTAGGATAATAAAATCAGCGAAAAATATGATTTTCTATAGCGAATTTTAATTTTCGAAATTGAGATTCGTCTTCTTAAAAAAAAAAAAATGGTGGTGCTGCCCCCTGTACCCATTGCCCGCCGACCGGTCAGCGGGACCGCCGTTTAACTAATCCTATCGCAAGAAAATTCTTTCATTAGTGAACAATATAAAAATCTCCAAATTGTTTAGTGATTTAACAAATCAATAAAATATATGATATTTCATTGTTTACATAAAATCACTAAAACTGAATAAAATCCCTATAATAAATTTTAAGTCTCATGCCATCCATTTTAAACACTTGTCAATGCCTCGATTACACTAATACAGTTTCAGCCATAGCTGGGTGTATTATGTTATCTTGTTGAGACAAGTTGGATAAGAGTTACCTAAATGTTTAAAATGGTCCAACTTAATAAAGCTATCAAAATAGTTTTGAGCTTTAGGCACATGATGAGATAAAAACATGATAAGACTTAAGATGTCCCGTATCTCATAAAAGTATCTAAAATTACATAAGATGTAATTGGTAACTGTTACCTACCTAAATAATCTAGTTCTGTGTTTCATGCCTTAGCTATCATAGAATTAAGTGAAATATGGATTTTAGTCCCCTAAATAAACAGTGTGTTTTAGGAGGGTTGTTAATTTAGTGAGAGTCTATTCCTCTATACTAAAATAAACTTTGCATAATCTTTATTGTAGATCAATGGCATCTTCAAGTAACAATAATCCCATGTCACTGCGATTCATCCTTGAGAAGGATAAGCTATTTGGGACTAGCTTTCATGACTGGTTTAGAAACTTGAGAATTGTTCTTAAGCATGAACGCAAGTTGTATGTCCTGGATGCTCCAATCCTTAAGGATCTACCAGCTAATGCTACGAAAGCTGTAAAGGATGCGCATAATAAGCATGTCAACGATTCTACTGATGTTGCATGTATTATGCTAGCAATTATAGTTCCTGAACTTCAGAAGGACATGGAACTAATGGAAGCCTACGACATGGCTATAACGCTGAAGGAAATGTTCCAACAGCAAGCTAGGCAAGAAAGGTTCGAGACAGTAAAAAACCTACATTCTTGCAAGATGACTGAGGGTGCGTCAGTTTGTCCTCATGTTTTCTTGGTTTAAACGTTTTCATGGAATTAGATTCGGATCCTATTGGGGTTTTGTCAAAATTGTTTTGTAATCTCCGCTGCGTATGAACCCCATAACCCGACTCACCTTGATCGTGATGTCTCCACCTTCTCTCTCTTTCCCGGCTTCTTTTTCTCCTCCTTCTCTCTGCGTTCCTTCTTCCCTCTTAGCTCTCGATTTTTGGAGTGTGAGTGTGTACGGGGTGTGTGTGTGAGGTGAGAGGAAAGGTGGTGGGTATGGTTTAGATAAAGATAAGTGATTTTGACTTTTTGTCCTTGACACCAAAATGTGACACAACTGGGACACTCGCCCATTTTCGGGCGTTTCGACACCCGATTTCGTGTCCGAACCGCGATATACTCGTACCGTCGCATCACTAGCCACCTAATACCATTCCATATTAGTTACTTTGTCAATTTTTATATAATTTGTGTGTTTTAGTTTCCCCGACCTAATATTCGGTCCCGTCAACTACCCAGTACCCGCGTCGACACGCATATCGAGGTGAATACAGTTCTCACAATCTCGCACGTATTTTGATGCAACATACACACATGTGATGTATTTCAATAAATTTACACCGCAAATAAGCAACCAACACACTATAACTACCATACCTAAGTCACAGTGTGTCCAAGCCTACCGCGGCGTCTACGTAGATCCGAGCTGGCATGCACGTCTGTAAATTGAAAAGACATTTATAAAATGGGTTGTTACAGTTCTTGCCCTTTTTTCGAATTTCAAACAACCACACAATAACAATGTAATGCAACTCGGCCTTCCAATAACCTAAAAATCAAAATTTATATCACACGAATACTGAATATGCCAAATAATGCAAAAACATCAACTAAGTCTCCATGGGTAACATTCACACAATCTTCCAAAACTATCCTACAACCTGAAATCCACTATTTCATATAAAGTCATCAAAATTTTCAAAATTTAAAGCATAACTAGGTGAAGCTGTATATGTTCATCAATGTTGGATTTATTTTTGGTATAGAACACTCCTCCAAGTTTTTTTCAATTTAAGCTCTCTCGCTTTTCTCATCGACTACAACCCTAGTTCTCCTTGAACTCAAAATCCAAAAATCCAAGCCCTAGCTCTCCAAATTATGCAAATCTACAATGCACTTGCTTCTTTCACTCTCAATCACTAGGAACTCTCAAATCTCACTTGCAAATGATCAAACTTTGGCTTTAGATAGATGTATGCTTGGTGGTTGTGGTGGGTTTTAGTGCAAGTGTGAAGAATGGTATAAAAATGGGGTTTAAACCCCTTATATTGACCCCGTATGGTGTTTTCATTTTCTTGCCTTGTTGCCATCTCAACGCTATGGCCTATCCCACGACGTCGTGCAACCCATTTGCCAACGTATTCCACTTTAATTTCTCTCTAATTCTTCTCTGACACTCATCCAACTTTGTGTATTACTCACACAAGGTGTCGTGACCGCATGAAATACATAAAAATATAAAAATTAATAAATTTTACCTTTTATTCGCCCACATACTTTACCTTCACCGCTTCGAACTCCTTCGCTTTTTTTGCTCTTTAAATGAGTTAGCAAGACATTCTTATTCTGATAAATCATCACCCGACGAATGGTTTTTCCTGCACATTTGACATAAATTTTTGAAAGTTAGAACTAAAACTTGTCAATTGTAATTATTAAACTAAATAACTAGCTACTAACTGAAATTTAAAAACTTAAAATTTAAAAACCCATGGGTCGCCTTCTAGTAGCATTTAATTTAACATCATTAGCATGAAGACTTTTCATTCATTTAGTCTGAGTCTAAATCTATAAGCTCCACCTGCAAATCAAAAATTATAATGTCATTCCCATTCCGATATACTTCTTCACCATTGACAAAGATAACTTTCTCAACATGATCGCCCTCATCTTTACTTATCGTGATTTTCATCTCTCATGTATACAAATTTTCTTTACCAGTGTTAAATAATGGCCGCCTAAGTATCATAGATATATCATCGTCCATATTGTGGTTCATGACCTTGAAATCCGTAATGAATGTGAATTTACCTACTTTCACATGCACATTCAAAAATCTTCCTATAGTAGGTATCAATTTATCATTAGCTACTTGCAAATTCATTGTATCGAAACAATTAATCTTTAAGTCGGCGTGCAACATGCCCATTAGTGGCATGACATTGACTGAAGTCCCATATAAACTGGTGCTCGTCGATGTTTATCAGTATGTTTATCTCTCCAAGATCTTTCCTTTTGATAGGTTGAAGTTGTGGGAAGAACTTGAGCTTCAGTTCTGACTTCTTTGAAACCAACTTGATGTCATTGCCTTGTAGGTTTTCTTTGGGAGCTCCATCTTTTCGCTTAGCCCTCCATTGTTGCTTCCTTTTCTTTTTCTTTAACGAATTGACTCTTTGTTTCTTGAAACCATCAAGCTTATATTGCCTCACATCTGTTTCATGCTCATGCATTTCTTCAAGCTTCATCCTAGCCGAAGTGTTGACTCGTTTTGGCTTGTATATCACTTGTTCTTGTCTGGGATCCTTTATTGTTATAATGCTCATAATTTGAATAGCCCTCATGTTCTCCTTAGGATTGGTGACAATGTTGCTAGGAAACTATCATTCTTTCCTCGAGTTTAAGGCTATAGCAAGCTGACCAATTTATTTATTTAAGTTCTTGATGGATTGTGATGGTTCATTATCCATCATC
Source organism: Stephania yunnanensis (assembly GCA_039657365.1). Lineage (NCBI taxonomy): Eukaryota > Viridiplantae > Streptophyta > Magnoliopsida > Ranunculales > Menispermaceae > Stephania > Stephania yunnanensis. The sequence continues at coordinate 25,090,911 of CM077580.1, forward strand.
TTCATTGCTGCTTTATTCCTTCCATCTCTTTCTCATCCATTTCGTGGCATTCCCTATTACTCATGTCCATGGCTTGTGGGTATTTCTCAATTGACTTCAAAGAAGTCATCTTTTCGTTCTGCCCTGGCTTCCCCTATTGGACTCGTTAATCGAAGCCTTGAGGTAACTTCACTGCATTATCAGGATTTTCGTAAGAGACGTTCGGGTTGTTATTGTTATATCCTTGATAAAATCGTTAAAGAGCCATCCTTTTCGGCCAGAAGTTATTCCTGTAGGTTTTGTTGTTCATAAAGTTAATGTCCTCAACTTCATTCCCTGTTGTATGTCCATATGGTTAACCACCATGCCTTGGTGATTAATGGGTTGATGTGTTACTTGTGGACCTTGGTGTCCCATCTATAGTTTCACCATTTGGCTGCTCAGATTCAATAGTTGTGCCATAATTGGAATTTGCGAGTCAATCTCGTAGACGCCTGTTGGTTTCCTTACTATAAAATGAGTACCGATAATAGAATCTTGAGACATAAGATCAAGAAGATCCAATGCTCCATCCTCATCTTGGTAAGTAGAGAGCCACCCGCTGCGACATCAACTAGCGTTCTCGTGTTGTGGTTCATCCCACAGTACAAAAATGTGGAGTTGTGCTTATTTCGCGTATTCGTATCCCAGACATCTTCTCAACATTTCCTTGAATCTTTCCCTAACCATCCCAAGAGACTTAGCGTTGCTTGAACTGATTAATTTTGCCCATGAGGTCGTACTCCCTGCATTCAGCCATTAGAACCAATATTTAATATTTCCACCTAATGAGAATAAGAAAAGTTACATCCTGATCACCTCTTTTCTAACTCCGGTGATGTGCATGGTGTCGTACCTCTCCAGAAAATTCTTAACATATGTAACTGGATCTTCATTGGATAATTAGTTGAATAGACTATTTTGTACCATGTTTATTAGAGACGGTCTCAATTCAAACTTGGTGGTATTGGCTGGAAACCTCATCACTCCGTTGTAAGTCTCTTGAACTTCTGGCTTGAAGTAGTCACGAAGGCATCTCTGTCATCGCGCTCTATCCTGCACTACCATATCACCTACAAGTTGGTTATTCCCGCGACCCTGTTATTAGTTTCTAGCTTGCTCCTCAGTCATCTTGATTCCTTTCTTTTTCTTTCCTTTATGGGTACTTTCTATTTTCGGGTTGTAAGGAACTAGGTTCTTCTATCTCTTACTATGCGTGCACTAACTATCCCTGAATAGAAAACACAAAAAGATTAAGTGCAAAAAGTGAAACTTGAAACTTAAGCCTATATTTCTTTTATGAACCTAAAAGTAAAGTACTGAAAATAAAACTTATAAACTTTTCAAACTAACTAAGTAATTCTAATGGCTACCTATTCTCGGCAACGACGCCAAAAACTTGATGTGTGGCACAAGTATAACGACTAGCTTATAGTAGTAGTGCAATCAACTTACACTGATCACATATATCGTTCTTACGGAAAGGTTTTTACACTAGTTAATTACTTTTTAATTTTGAACTATTACTAAAGAAATCTATTTTTAATTGGTTTTATACTAACTAAACTAATCTAACAAATCATATCAAACTTTACTTTAACTCTTATATTAAGGATATCTTAGTTCACAACTTCACATAGGTAATTCAATGCTATGCTTTTTAACTACTTTTACATCTTAATATGTTATGTGCAATGCTTAATTAGAATAAACATATTTCCTTCAAATCCACTTCAACCCACTATCGTGACGGAAAAGATTTTAATATGCAAACAAAAACTTGACCTATCAATGTGAATAACGTAAACTCCACATTGCTTTAAGTCCTAAATCTTTGGATTCATAACCAACTAAGTTTACTACTTGTGCCTCTATAATTAACAACTATCGCTCGATGTTGTGTATTTTACGGTTTTACCGTTCATGTCCGGATTGAAAACTTTAATGGCCATGATAACTCCTAAAACTTAATATCATTAAATATGTGATCAAGATATCTAAAGAATTACGCTAAGAATCAATACAAATTATAACCATCGCACTTTTTATGTTCACTTTTTACTCATATTCAAAGTATAGCATTCATACCATATGATCCATTGATCGATAAGATAAATATACTACTCACACTTCATTAAAACATACGCATCATAATTCATAATGAAAATCATTGCAAATCAGATATGAATGTAAATATTACCTTCAATTAAACTAATGAAACCAAACTTAAATTGCAAATGTGAAGTATTCAATATCTTCTTCACACAAAACTCCTTAATACTCAAACTCAAAGTAAACCATATGCTAAATTACTCTAATTGTGACTAATAGTTGGTAGGTGGTGAGTTTACCATGTCCAAATACCTATTTATACCCTCGAATAGCAATTAAAAACTCTACTTTACAATTTAACTCGAAATAAAACTCTGACTTTCTATTTTCTGCGTGTTTGGCGCTGTCGCAAATGCCTCGGCGCCGTATGTGCTAAACTACAACGCTGCCATCGCATGTATTTCTTTTGACCACCTGGTGCCTTAGCACTGTCACTCCTTATCTCGACGTCGTGCCTTTTATGCCACAACGCCGCCACTCTCTTATGTTAATTTCTTCACTTTCTCATCTCTCCCACGCCATGCTTTTCCTCCCCACACTGTGCTTTTCCTTCCCACAGCGTCACCAAGTGTGGCCACAGTGCCAGCCATACTATTTTGGATTTTAGCTCTGTTTCTTCTCATTTTTTCACATTTCCTTCCTTTACACCTTAATTCCCTAAAAATGCAATAACACCATGAATTGGAGCTCGTTTAGGGATATTTATACTAAATATACGATTAAACTCTAACCTTACATATGTATAAACAATCACTTATCAGAAGGTGGTGAACGACAGGGTGGGGATGAAGAATTTGTATGAGGGAGGATGAGGGAGTGATGATCAATAAGGGGGATGAAACCGTGTGGGGGAGATGACTTCAACACGTGGGGCTCGTAATTTTAGTAATGAGTTTAATGACATGCACAACCTCATCGCTAAAGCTCCATGTGTTGATCTCCCCACTACAACGTTGGTGGGGATATTTCCCATGAAGCGGGTGAATATCTCCACCCAACAAATAGAGATGGGGATATTAGTCGTCACGAAATTGATTACATCCTAAATTCTTTTGAGACTCATTACATAACATAAACAAGGAAAGTGAAAAGAAATAGTATTGATTGTCTGACTGGTTTACTTACCTCAACAAACAATAATATCCAAGCTAAACGCGGCTCCCACAAATTCGTACTACACTCATGATACTCGGAACTAATGCTCTAGGTCCCTGGTACCTATTAGAGTTTATTGATGCTCTAGGTCCCTGGAACCTATTAGAGTTCATTAAATATATGTTAGAGTTTTCTTCGGTTTAACTATCCAGTTCATTATAATACATTCCACTATTTGCCTCAATATTTTTTCTACTTAACATAGACCAAATATAAACTTCAACGTGTCCTAAACAAGTTTATGCTAAATCCTCGAGGTCCCTAGTTGCTTGTTCATACCATATAAGAATGCTTGATACAAAGGGATAACCCTGAGATGCCTTTTTTATTCATTTTAAATGCTCATTTGGCACTTAACTCGGCCAAAATACCCAAAGTCGATGTTACAAAGTTGTAGGCATTTTTCTTATTATTTTTAAGTGTTATTGAATCATCGAAGTCCATTGCAAACCATTTCAAGTTGGTTTAATCCATTAGTTTGCAAAACAGTCCTTTAAGGGCCTTAAAATAATTTTCAAAAACTTAGTTTTTATGCAAATTGAAATGCGGCTAAAATACTCATATAAATTGCCAAAATTCTTGGTATTGATTCATTGAAGTCTATTAACTTAAAACCAAGGCTTTTGACTGCTAAAGTCTTATTATTATGATCAAGAACTAAATTTGAGACTCTAAGTAAAACTTTAAGTCCTTATTTGTAAATATTGATCTCTTATTCGAAGCATGACTTGAAAACTAAGTTAGACACATTGAGAAATCACAAAACTCGGCGTAGACCTTTACTATGATCCAATAATACATTCTGGAAACTTTGGTTGAACTCAGACATCATTCGATGCCCGAGATACCTTAAATCAAAATTCAGCTCATTAAGTAAATTTCACTTATTTCAAACCCATTTGAATAACGGTTCAAAACATCTTAGAATCACTTCAAACTCTTGGCAAGCCTAATTTATAGTATTTCAAACTATTCTGAAGGTTTTGATTATTTTCCGATTAGTGGAGGTCCCGAAAGATGTCCCGACATCCAAACACTTACAAAAGGAATTATATCTACGGACAAGTGCTGAATTTCAATCCATTTTTGATAAAATAACTCATTTTTTAAGAGGTACTGGTGTTAAGTTGTTGTTCTATTTATAAGCTTTCCGAAATGGTAAAGTGCGCTCAAATTCGATTAAAATTGAGAGAGTTATGCTCAAAATGCCAAAAGAACTCACTTTGATAGAGTTTCGGACCAGCAGTATAAAAAATTCATAACTCTCTAACCACACATCTAAATAACATGATTTTTGGTGTGAAGCTTGTCCAAATATCCAAGAACAACATTAAAAATTAGCCAATCTTGAGAAGAAATAAAGGATTTATGCTCTCTAGAACTTGAGCTATAATCTTGACATTTTATCATACATGTAGTATTCATGAACAACTAAATTCACAATGCATGGTTCAACCCCTTAATTTTTTGTCCAACATTTACACCCAATATAACACATCATTCAACATCAATATAGAAGTAGAAACTCAAAGATTAAATACCCAATTATACAAGAAAATCAGTCAATTCTTTAATTTATCCAAAATCCCCAATTCTGGAACCAACACATAAGTTTTTCATATACATGAGAGAAACTTTGATTTTCTTGATTCATAATCATCTCATAACAGTAGAGATTCATCAAACTTGAAAAAATCTCAGTACTAGAAGGATTTAAATAACCTCAAATCATCACAATGTACTATTGAAATGAAAGAGATTTGTTACCTAAGATTTGATCATTGTGAAAATTCAAGCTCCATGAGATCCTTAGCTCAAACTCCACCTCTCTTTGATTGTCCAGCACTACTTCTAACCAAACCCCTCTTTTTTCTCTTCAAACCTAGCTAAAGTAGTTTGTGTTCATGTATGATGTAGAGATTAACTGTGTCTTCTATACTCGAACTTTTGAAACCTGACTATTAGATTATCTTAGTACCATTTTATCCATCAAATCTCTAAATTTATCCATAGTTGGTGTTAGCTCCCACATGGATACCATAAGATCCATCATGATTCATTTTGATCTCTACATGGACACATCACTACGTAAATCAATGTATTAAGAGTGTAGTCTCCATTCAAGTTTCTAACATATCATGTTTTTTGATAATCCATAAAGACCATGGTTTGTATTAAGTAAATATGTTTCATGAAATTCATTGGATAAGTTAGGTATCATAATAATATGAATATCTTCTCAACTTTAGGCTTAATTTATACGTTTAAGCTCAATCACTCATTTTGGAGATTTATAGCTTTCCGATTTTTTCAAAACTTAGGCCTTATTGAAATGAAGCACATAGACTTAATTGATTACATCTTAAATTCTTTTGAGACTCACTACATAATTTAGATGACTAGTTAGAGTCTACGTAAGTGAATTAAGTCACGAACCTAGGCCCAAGTTTTCAATTCACTTGATCGTCTCGCGCGTACCCATCTCGAGGTAACATGGTGCACTCGACTTTTATAAAAAAAAAATCATTTAAAAGTTGTGCACACATATACAAACATATAATACATGCATCAAAGTCAAGTAAAAATATTTAATTATTACCTTGGTGTCGACGCCCAAGTACCGACCGAGTTCGCTACATAGGATTAGCCACCAAGTCACGGTCCTACAAATCATACAACTAAGATTAGATTATTCGAGTCATTACGTAAATAGAGGTTGAAACCCTAAAACGACATATGATTTTCATTTTTAATATTTTCAAGTTCTCTGGATTTTGGGAGAGAAAGAAAAATATTTTCTATCTGTCTTAGGGCTAGCACTCCAAGTTATAGTCATCATTCATGTGTGGATTTTCGATAGTGGACGGGCGATTGAACGTCTTGAGTCCGAGGGCCAAGTGAGTCATGAGAGTGTCTTTGATGGAGTGGTCACCGACTTACAACCGAAGGCCATGACCTCGAGTCATTGGATTGTTTGGCTGGAATGAGATGTGTTTTATTTGGGGCACCGTTGATATCCCTCATTTTGACGATCTAGGTACAACAATCGCTGCCGCGTCCTAGAACTCGAGTCTGTTTGGTGTTGCCGCGATTCTATGACCCCGACCCTATGGCGCCTGCACTTGGTGGTCTTGGACTACTTGGGCACCTCTCTATTGATTCTTTTAACACTCATTTCTCGTTGTACTTTCATTTTTATAGTCTTATTATCATGCATTCCTTATAACTTTCTTAATATCCGCATGACTTTTAGACTACTTTATTTTTTTTTGAATTACTGTTTAGATCCCACTGGCTTTTACTTATTGGACTCGGCATTCTAGCGTTTAACCAAGTGCATATCGCAGCTGAGCAAGGGCAAGGTGCCAATACTTGGCGATCTACTATAAAGATATCAGAGTGACCCTCATCTATTTACTTTTGTAGGTTTTTTACTTTTTGTATTATTTATATACGTTGTTTTATCACACTTGGGATATTTGTTTGGGTTGAGAGATACACATGACTTGTGTATCATTTTGCTTAGTTATTATACTTGGCACCAAATATACATGATTACACATATTTACAGGGTTCTACATTTAGGATGTCTGACTCTTTTACTTTATTGTTGAGTTATTTAACGTATTAATCGCTTCCGCTAACTTGTAAAACCTAAAAAATACTAATAACTCAAAGTAAAATAATGAATTTACTTACATGGATGGATCAGAAGGCTGACTAGGCCTGCGTTGACCTTGCGAGGCTGACTTAAGGTTCACGTGGGCTTAAGTCGGGTGGGACCCAGTTTGTAGGAAATCGGGGCTGTCATAACAATCATATTAGCTGAAAGGAGTATGCACAATGAAGCCACCATTATTAACTGACCCCAATGAAGTTGAATGAAGTTGCCTATTTATGGAAAGGTATAACACTAAAGTTGGACAGATCGACGATAAGTGGATATGTTGAACTTCCTTAAAATGCTACAACTTCTATACACACCGATAGTCAGCCTGCTTCTATACCCACACATAGTCAGTCTGTTTCTGTATGCACAGACAGTCAATCGAGTTCTGTACCCACAAACAGTCAACCTGCATCGGTACCCACATCGGTGTTTACAACATCTTTTGTTGGAGGTAATGATGAATTAATGGGGAATGAGTGTAAGTATAAGAGTTTATATATGTCCTTTCATATTGCTTTAATACTATCTCATGCTACAACTCTTTTATAGTATCTATATTTTCGCTTTGCTTGCTACTAATATGATAGTTAATTATTTTCATTTTTTTAAGTTTTGATAAGTTCTGTCCTAAATAGGGAGACAATGCAAAGACGAAGGGGGAGTTCATTTAGTTGATATATGATACCTCCCTTGAGTTATTCTCTTACCCTTGTCTTTTATTTTTTCAAAAAGGGAGACATAAAATCTTGTATTTAGGGGGAGCGTATTATGCTTGAAAAGTGAATATTTGGTCTTGTTTTTATTTGTATTCAGTTATTAACTTTTACCCTACAGGACTTTGCTTTATTGGTAACGCATGCTTTAACTTATGTATATATGATCTTATTTGCTTTTATAAATGCATGTTTCATTTGTTTAGTTCTGTCATAATCCTTTTATACTAGTTTATTACAAATAAATGACAAAGGAAGAGATTGATAAGGTAAAATAAGTATTGTCATTATTTGAACAACTAATACTCGCTAAGAAAAAGATATGATATAATCTCGTGAGTTTATGCAGAGCGGATTGTTCTATAGGCTCAGACAGATTTACAAATATTCTTCAAATAGATACTCGAGGCAGCTGGGCAAGATACAACAACAACCAATATACGGCCAGCAAGGCAAACATATTTGATCGACAACTAGCGAGAAATTAAGGCAAGATTCCTTTAATCAAAGAAAAAAGAAGGAAAGAATATATTTGCCACATCATTGATTGAAGACGTAGTATGGAAAGTTTTTAAAATCATCTTTTGTTTTTCTTTATAAACTGTAATCAAGAATCGCAAATTGTCCCTTCTTTGGAAACCAAAAGTTGACCTTGAGATAGACGGACACCAGTTCGATCTTTATCTTTTTACAAACCTATTAAGGGAGCTCGACTTGTAAGCCGAGGGGATCTTGGGTTAGTATAAGATCATTATAAGGGAAGTGGGTAGTGTAACAATGTTCGGTGAGGGATCACTAGATGACGGATCATTAGTTAGGGACTTTATGTAAATCTGTGCTTCACTTTCTCTTAGTGGATCTTACACCTGCGTGTGGCTTCGCATACATATGACGGGAGGTCTACTCTGCGTAAACAAGATCTTGGTGTTATGGTTTGGCGCATTCATTTTGTTTACTATTTTGCATAATTTAGTTTTTGAGTGCATTGATTGTATCAAGAATAATAAACTCTCATCCATGAGTGTTCGAACCATTTTTAGCGGTTTGACTAATTCTAGGAGTTAGTCAAGTACTCCAACCCAATAACCCATGTTAAATTTTCATGCCTGTGGAATGCTATCCGCAAGCGTCCTGCCCACCATACTTCTCCGCGAGTATATTTATTTTTTGAATGCATTGATTCTATCAAGAAAAATAAACTCTCATGCATGAGTGTCCGAACCATTTTCAGCCATCCTTACTTCGGTTTAACTAATCCTAAAAGTTAGTCAAGTGCCCCAACCCGATGACCCATGTTAATTTTTCATGCAAGCGGAACGTTATCTGCAAGCGTCCCGCCCACAACACTTCTTCGCGAGCATATGATCTCCACCATACTGTCCCCGACTTAACCACATTTCAACTCATATGAGTGGAGTTTTATTAAGATTTTATTGCAAAAGGCCTCGATAGTAGTTGATGGGAGATCATCACTTATATACTTCAATTCGAAGTTTCGCTTATCCGATATAGGACTAACTTTCGGTCCACACACCTTAACAATCAAGAAAAAACCAATGGAATATATTGTAGCTACTACAATTAGAACCCACAACCTCCACCTCAAATTAGAGCTATGGTGTTCATCTCGTTGCCACTGCACCACACTCCTTGGAACAAATAAATACTTTAGTGTGGACGAAGTATACTTGGTTATGTAGGTATTTTGCATGGAAGTATATATAAATGGAAATATCAAGGGGGAAAAACATACAATCATGTCAACTTTAATCAGAAGCAAGTTTTGGCCAAGCAAATAACTGATACTCCATAACAAGTTAAAGAAGTACTATGAGTAGAGTGTTAAAGTTAATACACACAAGGATGATGAATCAATAAAAATGGGATAAACAACTAGAAGTACAAAACTTTTTTTTTTTTGTTTTTCTTTTCTTTTCTTTTAATTTATTCTTACGAGTTATGACAACAATTCCCTCTCTCAGATGTTGTCTAAAAGCAAATTCATCCTAATGGGATATGCTTTAAAGGGAGGAAATGGTTAAGTTGAGATCACTTCATAGGTGCTGATAGTGTATAAATCAGAAGCAAAGATACCACAATAATAGCTCCAAAAAGAGTGAACCTTGGACTAGTCCATAACATGAGATTCGATCTTTCCGTCCTCTTGATGGGATCAACCTCCTCAGACAATGGGTAGTCAGAACGTCTGGGATTCCAGCTTACGTACTTGTTTGGATTGAACTGTGAGAAAAGGGACTTCTTTCCTTGCTTTCTAAAGCTCGACCAGGCTTTGTCCCAGTCTGTCGAGGACCTGTCCCCTGTAAAATATTCAAGTGAGGTGTTATCTATGGATGTGAAAAAATTGTCATTTTCTCAAGTCAATCTCAGTAAACAGCAGGAAATCAGTCTTGTTGGTAGGATGCTACAAAGAAGTGCACATGCATTAGTAAACTTTGTTCACTGTTTAATAAATCATTCATTGGGTGTTTGATATCAAATAATTGACAACACATAAATGGGGTTTCCGCAGCCTTTAGCGAGGCCCATAAGCTAACGCTTGAGAATGTAAAGTGGTATCAAACATTACGAGAGTTACATTGTTACCTACCATAGGACCGGTCTATAATTATTCTCTTACCATCATAACCTAGTCCATCTAATTTTAAGTTTCTGCTGTCTCAATGTGAATGTAAAACGTAATTTTATACTTTCACCATGCCAGTAGAGCCATAAGTAAAATAGACTGCCATTCACATTAGACATGCTATTGATCAAAACCCAATCACAGTCAATGGCGTGAGTAATTAAAACAAAGAGCGAGTTTTTAAGAACTCTGAAAATGGCATCGAGGATCGACCATCACATTCTAGTCCTTTTTTCGTGAAGAGCTAGTCTCAATGGTCATAGACTTCGGTCCAAGGTCAACCTCACAAAAAGTATGGCAAATCATTCAGCAAACCAAGAAGAAAAAGCAGGAAGGATAAAAAATAAGCCGCGTGAACTCTGACCAAATCTAATAATATGTAAACCCATAACAACATGGTCCCTATAAGTTAGGTAAATAGAAATCAGTATCCACAAACCAAACCATGAGAAAATGACAGTAGTTGCTAGGTCAGAGAGACAATTGAGTTGTAGCCTAGGACCCTTACAAAATCAATTAACGAGAAAAAAGGACTTTGATAATTGTGGACATTTGTTTGATTAGCCTAGCAGCCTTATGGGAGTGACTATTGGGCAGTAAAAAAACAGAACATACATAAAATGAGTGCATGAAAATGATAATGCTTTGTTGCGTGTGTAACACAAAGCGTGGAGCAGAATCTTTAGTATTTGGCCAATTACTATTTTACTCTCTAACAAGAGTAGTGGAAATCATTGTTCAATAAAAACCTCCAGTTAAGGATTTTATTCAAGTCAATCCCTCCTTTGAACAACCTTTTTATCCCACTCATCAAAACTTTAACAACGTGTTTTCTGACCAAGAAAAAAACAGAAAAAGTATACAAGAATTCTCTATTAGAGAAAACCGTTAGATGGAGTTGATTCAGAAGCAAGGAAAATATGGTGCAACCCATGGGACATAGAATATTAACATTAGTAAAATGTCATAGAAAGGACGAAAGACACTTGCGCACCAAACAAGCTTGCAAACCATGACACAGTCGTAGCTGAACAATCTCAATGAGATCAAGAAATGTCTCAGCTTCGTGAATCCCAAATGAGGAGCTGAGCTTGTATTTATAATAGAAGAGAAAGTATCCTCATCATGCACGTGTATATACAAGATCATGTGCAGCTTAACGACCTTACTAACATATATGAAATTACAACCTTAACCTCACTACATACGTAACACTCAAGTATATGTTCACGCTGTGTTAGTACAAATCAGCCACACCGTATATATCAATGGTTAACACTTACATACCCCCTCAAACGCAGGGGAAGTAAAGTGAAACCAAGGTTGCTCTTCAAGTAGTGAAGTCTGGTAGAAGAGAGAGCCTTAGTGAAGCAATCAGCCACTTGATCAATAGTAGGAACATGATGAACAAAAAGATGTCCCTGCAACACTTGATCATCTATGTAATGAACATCAATTTCCACATGCTTGATGCGAGCATGAAACACAGAGTTATGAGCCAACACAATGGCACTCATATTATCACACCATACCATAGGTTTAGCAACCAAAGGAAATTGAAGTTCAGTCAATAAAGACCCTAACCAAGTGATCTCAACTGCCACTTGAGGCAAAGCATGGTACTCTGATTCAGTATTGGAACGTGCAACAACACCTTGCTTCTTGGACTGCCATGAAACTAAATTGGTACCAAAATAAACAAAATAACCAGATATAGATTTCTTGTCTTCAATTGAAGATGCCCAATCTGCATCTGAATAACCAATAAGTAAGAGTTTGGACCTTGGTTTAAAACATAAAACATATGCAGCTGATCCCTTCAAGAAACCAAGAATGCTCTTCAAAGATTGCCAATGATTAGTGGTAGGAGATTGCTGAAACTGGCTCAACCTATTGACAATGAATGCAATATCTGGGCGAGTGTGAACAACATATTGAAGACCTCCCAATATACTTCTGTACAATCTAGGATCATTCACAAGTGTACGGAGTAGATGGAGAGAATTATCTGCCAATGACAACAGGTGTATCCACAGGTTTGGTTGATGACATCCCTGCTTTTTGCAGAAGAGAATCAATACAACTAGTTTGAGTCAAATACAAACTAGTAGAATCCCGATGAACTTCAAAGCCCAAGAACATATTCAATTCCCAATATCCTCGAAAGCAAAGGTCTGATGAAGTTTGTTGACGAATTGCTGAATATGATATGATCTAGCCACAGTAATAATAATGTCATCCACATATACTAAAACATATAGCATACTGCATTAATACCTTGTAATAAACAAGGAATTGTCTGATTGTGAGTTAAAGAAACCCTGAGATAAGAGCTGAGATTTCAAACGATGAAACCAAGCTCTAGGAGCCTGTTTTAATCCATAGAGAGCCTTGTGGAGTCTACAAACCATACTAGAATGTTAAGCATCAACATAACCTTCTGGTTGATTAGTGTAGTCTTCTTCATCCAACTTGCCATTCAAAAAGGCATTATTTATGTCAATTTGTCGAAATTGCCAACCATATGGTACAACAATCGAAAGTATAACCCTGAAGGTGGATTACTTTACAACAAGGCTGTATGTTTCAAAGAAATCTACATCAGGAACCTGCTTGAAACCCTTGGCCACCAAACGAGCTTTATATCTATTGATTGTGCCATCGGAATTACGTTTGATAGTGAAAATCCATTTGTTTACAACAATATTTTGATTAGGAGAAACAGGAACAAAAGTCAATGTTTCATTAGCCGATAATGCTTGAAACTCTTTATCCATTGTTTCTTTCCAATAAGGAATGAGAAGTGCTGCAACTGCTGTTTTGGGAATAGTATCAAGGGATGAAACAATGGATGCAAAAACTTTCTTCTTGCTAATATCAGCTTTGCCTCTTGTTATCATGGAATGAGTATTAGTCGGAACTGATGACGGAATTGGAGAAGTAATAGTATTTGATGAAGAATCTGCAGGAACAATGTGTTCAGGTGCAGACTAAGATGTACTCACAGTATCTGATGAAGAGGATGCTTGAGCAATGGAAGAATTAAACTCTGTAGGAGCACTAGGCAAAGAAAGTACTGAGCCATGAAGAGACTGAGATGTTGAAGCTCCTGATGAAGACTTATGTTCAAACAATGAGGAATATGGAAACTCCATTTCATTAAACAACACGTCTCAATATGTAAGTTCTTCATGAGTTATTCATGCACTTATAGTCTTTATGAGCAGAGCTATAGCTCAGAAATATGCACTTTTCACACTTGAATTGGTGCTTTTTTGCATTGTAAGGACATGTGTATGGAAAACAAGAACAACCAAATACCTTCAAAATCATATAATCAGGTGCAGCTTGAAACAATTTCTCAGAAGGTGAAATACCTTAAAGAACTCTTCTAGGTAATCTATTGATTACAAATAATGCAAATTTACAGGCATGCCACAAAAATTTTAATGGCAAGCGAGCTGCAGCTACTAAGGCAAGACTTGTTTCTATTATATTTCTATGCTTTCTTTCCACTCTTCCATTCTGCTCATGTGTATATGGACATGGATGTTGAAACAAAATACCCTGACTGTCCAAAAATGGTTTGAAAATTCGAAATTCTCCTCCCCAATCAGACTGTACTTTCTTAATGTGTGTAGAGAACTATTTTTTTCCACTTGAAGCTTAAACACTTGAAATGTTTTGAGAGCGTCAAATTTGTTCGTAAGAGGAAGTATCCAATTGAATCTTGTGTAGACATCAATAAATGAAATGTAACAGTCAAAACCATCAATAGATGCCTTAGGAGTTGATCCCCCTAAATCTGTATGAATTAACTCCACCACATGTTTACTACAAAATGTATGAAGAAGAGAATGGCAAAGCATGATGCTTCCTCAATGGACATACATCACAAAATTCAGTTCTATTAGCAGAAATATGTATGTGGGTCTCATTATTTGCTGAAAAGCTTGATGAGAAGGATGACCAAGTCTCTTGTGCCATAGTGAGTAAGATGACTTCTGTGATGCAAAGAATGCAGACTTCCTAGCTTCAACTCCAGTGACTTTTAGATGATGATGAAACAAGAAATGCAGTACTCTCAAACTGATATAATCCATCTCTGAGTTTCCCTTAGAGTAGAATTTATTTAGTTAATGAATCTTTCATCAAACAATGGTAATTAGTAAATTCAATAACCACATTGTTATCCTTAGCTAGCTGAAATATGCTAATAAGATTCTTTTTTATATGAGGATGTTATGAAACTTGAGTTTTGAGGGAGCAAAAGTAACTTGAGCCGATCCTACACACGATATAGGTAATGAATGACTATTGCCAACAATTAATGAGTCATTACGTTTGTAAGGAGAGCGGTTAGTCAGCTGAGATTGATCTGGAGTAACATGAGAGTTGCTCCTCTGTCAGCACACCAGCTATTGTCATTGACGGAATCTGGTGAAGAGAAAGAGGAAATTGGAGCATAGCCTGCTGCATAATTACTTTGTGAACCAAGAATATGAACACTTGGTGGTCCTTGAAATTTCTCATTCCTTGATTACCAAACTAAGATTGATTTCCTTGGCCATTGTTGAAACCTTGTGCTCCCATATACTGAAAACCTGATCTGTAATAACACACACTAGCAGTATGACTAACTTTATTACAAATCTAATAAGTAGGTAGATTATTGTTAGGAAATCGAAAACCACCTCTTCCACTATTATTTGAGTTTCTTCCACCAGAATGACCGGAATCCTGTTCTTTAGAACCATTCAGAGATTGATTTCTTCCTTGTTTGACCTTTGCAACATTGGCCTGATTTGGCGCTTGTAGACTCAATGAGTTAATACTAGCAAGAGTTTGTAATTGTTCAAGTTTTGCCTTAAAACTCAGTAAAGTGGATTGGATTTCTCGCCAAGACACATTATCCTTTTGTTCAAGAACAACAGTTATAGGAAGATATTCTTCATCTAAACAGTTAGTGTACAAGAAATCAATTCAGACATTGGAATTGAAGCCCCTGCTGTTGCTAGATTGTCTGAAAAACCTTTCATTTTCTTTAAGAATTCATTCAATTTCACGGTTCCCTTTCTAGTTGTCCAAATTGCAGTTTTCAAGAATTGAATATGTGCCTTATTTTGACCTTTACTGTGTGCATATATAGCAATCCACAGTTCATGTGCAGATTTGCAAATTCCAAAAGATAAATAAGATGTTACTTGTGAAGCAATGTCTGGTTCTTGGGCACACGATAACCGTCCATAAAGAATTCGATCACAATAGAACCAATCTGGATAATCAAGATTCGTCTCTCCATTTTCATCAATCTTTGGAGGGCAAGGAGTGGTTCCAAACAAGATACCATCCAGACCACAACCTTCAATTAAAGGTACAACAATGGACTTCCACAACGAAAAATTGGTGTTATCTAGCTTAGTCGACACAATTTGATTCAAGGAATTGCTTAATGGAACTACCAAAGGATTCGTGAACGATGAAGAAACATGCCTTCCAAGACGACCTTATTGCCACGACGAGCTTCCTGGATCTTCCATGGCGACGAGCCTATACAAGCTCTAACACCATCTTAGCTGAACGATCTCAATGAGATCAAGAAATATCTCGGCTTCGTCAATCCCAAATGAGGAGTATTGTATTTATAATAGAAGAGAAAGTATCCTCATCATACACGTGTACATACAAGATAATGTGAAACTTAACGACCTAACCAACATGTATGAAATTACAACATTAACCTCCTTACATATGTAACACTCAAGTACATGTTCACTCTGTATTAGTACAAATCAGCTACACTGTATATATCAATGGCTAATACTTACACACAGAAACTCCTCACAAAAAGTAAATCTTACCTATAGAGCTATTCAACAGGTAGAGAAGCAGAACTTCTAAACACATTGTGGAGCATTATACCTGATGAATAAACTAATTGATGACTTCAACGACTTGATGTGCAGATTAGAAGTCTTCTTATTATGATTGAAGAAGTTAGGTTAGGCTTTTTACATGATTAGTTCTATCTCTAGATCAATCGACCTCAGTGAGAGGTCCTTCTAAAGTTCTAATAGATTCCAATGTTCTCTAAATTGTGGAATCGGCATGGCTATCAAATCTTCAATAAGTTCTTTATCATCTCCATGGAAGGAACACTTAAATAAAACTAATCTAGGCACGAGCATGGTCCTCAATGCAACACATAGCGTTGGCATTGTCTTGGCAATGTAATTTACCTACACTAATTTGTCGAGGACAGCCTATGTAATGCAGGATTCATTCATCTTCGGGATCAAGTCAATGTCTATCTGAGAATTACAAAAAAAAGGTAGTAACAACAAAATAGTATAAAACTACTGAATCAAGAATGTGCAAATTCGTATGTCTCAGTAAGGATCAGCAACAACTAAATCTCGTCATAAGATCCAGGACTTCCAAATCTCATCTCATAATAAGCTCAAATTCTTCTCTAATTCAAAATTAATCAATCCTCAATACCAATTCGGGACTCATTCCTCAAAACCATCGTCCATCAAAAACCAATACATATATAACAACGAATCGCGATATAAAAGAATGACACAGAAAAGAAATTGAACCTTTATCGTTGCCGCCATTGTTGTTTCGCGAGGGTTGTTTGGATTTCGAATCGTCCTTAGAACAATAACACCTTCTGCTGTGTGAAGATCTTCGTCTCGACCACAAATTCCTCGTTGTGCTTAATCTTTGCACTTGTATTACATGGAAATCCATCTTCGAAGTTCGAAGGTCATTTCTGTTCTGGTTTGTGTGTTTGAAGTGTTAAATGTCGAAACCTCTCATTCTCTCTTATCCGAGTGGAAGAAGAACACTAGACTCAAATTTGTCCACGTGGACAAGCAGATGTCCCACTAGAAGATTCCCGACTCCACGTCACTAGATAGAGTGCCACGTGGATTAAGGAAAGCATGTAGGTTGGAATAAGTACTTTTATGAAATAAATTTAGACTATAAAACACGATTTCTAAAAGAGATTGAAATAACCGAATGCGGTTACAACCGAATACAATCCTGGTTGTAACTGGCAAACCGAAAGTAATGCAAATACTCAAATGTAAAGAATGTAAGAAAAGTAAATCAAATTAGGACACCAGATCTGTTATCGCAGTTCGATCCAAGAACTGCATCTGTGGGGTCACGTCCATAAGTAAACTCCACTATGTATGAAGACAACGAACTACAGGGCACTTTCTTGTGGCTCCCTCACTGAGCTCCTTCTAACAGATTCTCCTACGTTTCTCTATGGACCTTATGTACACAAGACTCCTTTTGTGTGAGGCTCCCCATCACTAGAACACTCAAGTCCTTTGTGGTTTTACAACTTGACAATGAAGTGAATATAACGGGTGCATAATACAAAGTAAAACTAAACAACTGGTGTTCATGATTCAATTACTTTGACAAATATATAGACCAATGTAGATTACACAATCTTAACTAAACTCGCAAGATCTATTTAATCTCCATTTCTAAATAACCATGACCTTCCACGATAAAAACGTGGTGATGATTCCACCAAATCGTAAAGTTCAACCTCTTTATTATCTTCAGTTGAACTCCAATTAATAGTAATAAGATCAAATCTATAACTGTCTGATTTAGAGATCTTGTTTCAAGTGCTCTAAGCCACCGGTTGCAGTCGCATATCTTCATCTAATCTCCAACTGTTTCTCTTTTGATTTTGAGCACATGGATCATGTGTTGGATGACTCATTTACCTAAACATCGATCGTAACAACTATAATGACAAATTAAAACTATGGATATGATCACGACACTAAAAATCTCCCTCTTTGCCATTATGTTGTCACAACGGTAAATGAGTTAGGAGCATAAATAATAATCATTCAATGAATCGGCTAATATTTAGCTTTATCATAAAAGAGTCACATAAGTCTTCAAAATATTCAGTGCTCTTTCAAAAATCATTAAAGTAAAAAAGATAAAACTAATGTTGATACAAACAAGTAACATCATTTTCATAGTGGTTACAACTGTTTTAGTTATCTAGTTATACTACATTGCCAACGTCTTCAATAGTCTTCAGTGAAACCTCAAATGTCAAAAATAATATTAGCAAAATATCTTCATATCAACATACTTAAGAAAGTAAAATAGTTTCTTAAAAAAAATGAACTAACTCCTCCAAACTCCCAACTTCATATAATTATCCCCCTTTGTGAAAACATAAATACAAGATAACTAAGGAGAATCATACCATCAGCTATTTCAAGGTGGTGTAGGAGCAATAAGCTTTAAGAACTCGAATAGCTTTTAAAACAAATTATTAGGTAAGGCTCGAATCGCTGCCATCTGTTCCTTCTCTTTCTCCTTCATCGAGTCTAGAGAATCATTTCCATCCACCTCTAAGTCAGAATATGCCCGAGAAACTGGTGATGAATGAGTAGGCACAGAGGAAATAGTTGCCTCAAGTGTAGTCTAAGTCCTTTTTCATT
The DNA here is from genome assembly GCA_039657365.1 of Stephania yunnanensis. NCBI lineage: Eukaryota > Viridiplantae > Streptophyta > Magnoliopsida > Ranunculales > Menispermaceae > Stephania > Stephania yunnanensis. The sequence goes on from CM077580.1 coordinate 25,109,721, forward strand.
TCGTCTTTTGGCTTCTAAATAGGCTAGCTTATGCACCACTAGTTCTAATCGGAATATCACTAAGTTGCAATATATATATATATTGACTCGATATTGGTAAATCATCGAAATGCATGGACTTTGACATTTTGATCTTGTTGGAAATGCCTTTGAATTTAGCAGAACACCATTAATCCTGATTTTTTTCTAGCACTTCTTGAAAACTGATAAAGTCAGTTAGTAGACACGGAAAGAACAATTATTCATAGGTGGACCTAGGTTTGGTCCTTTACAATACAGTTTGAAAAATTATCTCACCAAGATCATAGGGTGCCCCTTACCCTATAGCATATAGAAGAATCCTAGCTCCCTATCAAAAGTATTCCCATGTCTAGTGGGCAGTAGATTATTGGTGATATGATTATATAGTCTGAAGTACAAAGTATTCTGGTCATTTGTTTCATTTTCTCCTTCTTCTGTACCCACTCAATCACCTTATTATGACTAATGGTAGTGATCAAGTTAGACATGGTGTTTGGCTTCCTAGATCGTACAGTAAATCTATGTCCTTCATTGTTGTAAAGACATTATAAAAACTCATTGATGGCTTTTCCCTCGAACATATTGAATTTCCCTCGAACATATACTTTTTGAAAATAAGGGGAACTAATGTAAAAGATATATAACTTCTGATTTGAGTAAAATTCCTCGACTAGACTCACATCATATATGGTTAGAAAGACGTAAATTTTGAAGAAAGCGAGACTTTAGAAAAGTTACCAAGTTCTCGGCTTCATAGTCTTATTTTTGGACAAATGTCTCTGCGTGACACTTCTTGCCTTTGAGACCTTCATCTTTTGCTTTGCTTCTTTATCCAACATTCGATGAGACAAATCTCGATAGTTTCCCAGCTTCACTCTGGGTTATTTTATCTTATTATTTGAATCTAGAATCTTGCTAAGAGGATATAAATCTTCAGAATCAAAAAAGTGGAAAAACATTCTTCTGTTTTTGCTTCGGTTGCAACTAGACTTATGGGCTAACTAGTTAGAACTAGAGCAGTAACCTTGACCTTTTTAGCCTTCTTCTTTGAGTTATTATTCTTCTTCAATTTTTTTTAGTGATGATAGTAGAATAGTCTCATCGTCACCATCATCAAATTCTTTTGGAACAGTTAGTTCATCCTGGATTACCCTAAGATGTTCTTGGGTTTCCTAATCATGAGGATTTTGCTGATACGAAATTTCAGTGGTTTCATGCTTTGTTCTTTTGATCTCAATAGGAAGACTTGCACTTTCTTAATTAGTCATAATTGGAGTAGTAATGTCCATGGATAGATTAGGAGCCTCCTGCTCTGTAGTATCCATGGGCTCATTAGGAATAGATTCATCCAGAATAGGTTAATCAGGAATAAACCATTTAATAATGGGCTTGTCAAAAACAACATCATAACCATCTTCGACTGCCTCGGTGGTAGAACTTGGAATGTTATCTTCTCTAAGCACTTGTTGAATACTAGATTAGTTGGTTATAGCAACCGTTGGCGAAGCATGCATTTGTATATGCTCTTCATTATGTTTTCCTATAATTTCTTCTTCAGGTTGGACTTGATCAAATGCATGGGTGACATGCACACTCTCTATTTGAACTGTTGATGCTCAGAGTTCGTAGTTCCTATGGTTGTCTAATTAATTTTGTTCAAGATGAAGGTAAATTGCTTACACAAGGAGGCTACTTCTTAAATAGTGGTGGAAGACCATCAGATGATGATGGAAACTTCTATTGAATTAGATACAGTGGTGGAACAATGGTGAGTGATATGGGATTTAATACTTCCATCGACTTCTTGACTTGTTTCTTCTTTTGTGGTTGAACCGATGCCTTAAATGTAGTTCCCTATATAGAGCTTCATGTTGAACCATAGTGCTCATCTCGTTGTAACTGCTCAAAGAAAACTTAGAGAGGATGATTAAGTGAGGTATCAAAGTAGGCCAAATTAAAATCGATGCAATCGATATAGTAGGATCTAAGGATGAAGACGATGAAGATCAACCAAAATAAAACGGCTTCAATTTGATTACCTTGATGCTTATCTATATCCCTTTAAACTCTCACCAAACCCCTAATTAATAAGGTTATTGATAATTATAAATAAAATTAATACGAATTTAACAAATTTATCAACGGTACTATTAGTGTTAGTGTTGACCTTTTTACACGAATTAAATCATTCAAACACCACACACCATACATACATACACACAAACACTGTTTACTCCCCCTTTATTTTAATTTTTAAGAAAATGTTTATTCGAAAGAAAATTTAGGGAGAGTGGCGATGGTGAATTATACATGGCTTAAATATAACCTAGTAGCACCTCTAAAAAATTCAAACCTATAAACATCAAGGGCTTTAGTAAATGTATCCGCTAATTATTTTTCAATGTGAACATATTCAATAAAGATTACCTTCCTTTCCACCAAATCACGGATGAAGTGATACCTCAACTTGATGGGCTTAGTTCTCAAATATTGAACATGACTTTTTGATATGTCAATGGCACTCTGGTTGTCACATAACACATCAAGCTATTGTAACTAGAGGTTGTAATCACTTAACATTTGTTTCATTAAGAGTAATTGTGTGCAACAGCTTCCAACTGCAATGTACTTTGCTTCAGCAGCAGAAAGTGAGATTGATTTTTGTTTCTTGCTGAACCAAGACATCATATTAGTTCCAACAAATAAACACTCTCCAGAGGTACTCTTTCGATCATCTACACTTACTGCCTAATCAGCATCATTGTAACCAACTAGAGAAATGTTAGAATTAGATGGATATCATAATCATAAGTTAGATGAGCGTGACACATATCGAATAATTCGCTTGACTATCATATGTGATTCCTTTGGTGTTGCTTGATAACATGCACAAAGCCCCACATTAAATGAAATATCTAGTCTGCCAACTGTGAAGTAGAGGAAACTCCCAATCATGCTTTTGTAGTGTGATGGATCTACTGGTTTTTTGTAATCATCTTTGGTCAACTTCTCGTTGGTATCTATTAGTGTTCTTACATGCTTTGCTTGTTCTAAACCAAATCGTTTGACCAAAGAGGAAGAATACTTATGTTGTGACAGAAATGTACCTTGGCTGGTTTAGTGAACTTGTAGACAAAGGAAATAAGTGAGCTCACTAATCATGCTTATTTCAAATTCCTTTTGCATATTATTGATAAACTCTTCTACCAACCATTTTGTAGCAGTGTTAAAGACTATATCATCAACATATATTTGTGCTATAAGGATTGATGTGGATTGTTGTTTACAAACAATGTCTTGTCAACACTTCCACGACTATAACCATAATTTAGCAAAAATTTGCAAGGCGGTCATACTAGGCAGGCAGAGCCTAATTTAACCCATAGATTGCTTTCTTCAACTAATAGACATGGTCTAATAAGGAGGGGTTTTGAAACACTTTGGGTTGTTCAATTTACAATTCTTCATTGATTGTCCTATTCAAAAATACATCTTTGATGTCCATTCGATATAACTTAAAACCAAAAGAACGTGCACCAACAAAGAAGTAGACGAATAGATTCTAATCTAGCAACATGTGTAAATGCTTCATCAAAATCTATTCCATCTTCCTGATTATATCCTTGAGCCACTAGACAAGCCTCGTTTCTGAAAACTTTTCATTGTGCATCAGATTTGTTCTTGAAAATCCACTTTGTGCTAATTACATTGGCATGTTGTGGTCGTGGAAATAAGTTCCAAACGTCGACTATTTTAAATTGCTTTAGCTCATCTTCCATTACTATGGTCTAATACTCATCTTGGAATGCATCAAAGACATTTTTAGGCTTGATAATAGAGACATGTAGACATACTCGGCTAACCTCTTATAGTATATTCTTGTTGTATTTCTCATCATTATCCTATTGTCTTCCTTCCGAATAATGTTATCTAATGGATGGTTTTTTTGAATTCTGCTTGAGGGTTCTCGAATAGTAGTTGATTTGTGAAGTTTGCAAATCATTTGTACCAGGTGAGGCTTCAACTCCAGTTGCAACTGGAACATTGGTTGTAGTTGCAACTAGAATTAGTTCATCATCAATGTTGTTAGGCTTATCGACTTTCCGTTTTGATGGAGAGTCGGCAAAGGAAACATTGATTGATTCCGTTACTTTTAGGGTATATCATTTAGAACTCTGTAAGCCCTGTTGTTTGTGGAGTATCCAAGGAAGATTGCTTCATTACTTCTCCCGTCAAATTTCCTCAGCACCTTGGTATTCTAGTACAAAAACTTGCTTCCAAATATGTGAAAGTAAGCAAGGTTGGGTTTTTTAATCTTTCCAAAGCTCGCGAGGTGTCATGTGAGTGAAAGGACGAAGATAAATCCCATTGATAGTGTAACATGCTTTGTTCATTGCCTCTGCCTAGAGCTTGGTAGGAAGATCCTTAGATGTGAGTACGACTTTCGCCATTTGTTGAAAATTCTTGATGTATTCCTGAAGTCCTGCAGAATTCTTGAAACTTAAAGTTTTTAAATTCTTTCTTCTAATCCTCATAATATGTTCTCCAAAAACTGCCTTTTCATTTATTAACTTGACACACAGATAACTGAAATTCTCAAAAGCATCTGATTTTCTTTGAAGAAAAGAACCCAAGTGAAATGAGAAAAATCATCAACACATACCAAAATATATTTTTTTCTTAACAAACTTGTCACCTGAGTGGGTCTAACCAGGTTAATATGTAGGAACTCGAGAACAACTGAAATATTGCATCTATCAACTGGTTTGTGACTTTTTCTTATCTATTTCCCTAAGTTGACAAGGTTTACAAATTTTGATGGTGGAGAGACCGATATTTGGTAGTCCATTTACCATTTCTAGGTTTGATAGCTCTCTCAGGTGCCTATAGAGGACGTGTCCCAGTCATTGAAGCATGAATTTTGATGTGTTTCTTCTGAGTTGTAACAATGCTTGCTAAGTTGTTGCAACAGGTAACAATTATTAGATGACCTTTCTCCAGTCATGATACATTCCCCTCTTACATTATATACATCATAACTATTTTTAGTGAAATTTACATAAAAATCTTGATCACATAGGTGACTAATACCAAGTAAATTTCTTTTAGGTCTTCAACATGAAGAACTTCATCAAGAATAGGTTGACTAGGAACTTCCAGAGTTCCTTCCCAATGTCTTGGCTTCGCACACCATCTCTAAATGTGACATATCACCCTACATATGATTGGTAGTTGACGAGAAGTCCTTTATCACCGGTTATATGCTTCGAGGAACCACGGTCAAAGTACCAATCAGATGATGACATGGACTTTAGTGATAAATGTGCAGCATGACATACGTCTTTCTTTGGGATCCATCATTTATGATGATTTTACTGTTGTTGCTCTTATTCTTGAGCAGCTCGCTGGGTGGTCTCATGCTCTCTTCATGCCAGTTCTCGAATCATTTTGAAATACCTATGAAATATGTATCCTTTGATGCCACTATAGTAGCAAATAGGTCTGACTTCTTCTTGACTATTAATTATAATTTTTTTTTTTTTTAAACAAAATTCATAGGTTCAGTGAGGGATACCTTAAAGGATGATCTTTGGTGAACCAGACTTGTGATCACCATACTGTTTTCCTTGCTGCAGTAAATCATTAAGCTTGGCCTTTACTTTGTTCAACTTACTAATTATGCTCTCTGCTTGTTCCAACTTGTTTTTGCATTCAATCAACTCCTTTTTTTTCTTCCAAGAAATGATCAAGTGCTTGATTGCATGCAATAACTTCTTCCTAACTTCTTCCTAATTTGTAATCATCTTAACATAATTTCCCTTCATGTTTGCATGACTAGTATGATTAGGTATATCATAATCATAATTATTTAAATCATTTACATTGTCTTTTGAATTTGTAGAGTTATGTTCCATGGAGGTGGTTGCAACTGCAGCGTTTGGGGTGGTGGTTGTAAGTGAATGCACAACATTAAAAGTAATATGATGATTCGCATGATCTTCTTCATTTTCTGAGTCTGAATCACTCTATGTGCTAGTAAGTGATTTCTCTTTTCTTCTGGATAAACATTCAGCCTGAAAAATTCCCTAATCCATCGCACTCTCTGCATGTGAGCTTGTTTTTGTCTATTACTCTTGGTGTAACTTCTTTCTTTATGGTATCTCCTTTACCGCTGGTCTTCACGCCTTGAAATTTTTGAAATAGTTTATTATACTTTTAGTTAGTAAAGCAAGATAATCTTCTTCACAAGAGAAATCTTTCTTAAGACTAAAGTACAGAGATGTTGCTTTCAATGCCAATTTTTTAGAATTTTTTGGTTGGTTCAAATGCATCTCATATGTGGTAAGGGACCCATGAGTTCTTCGAACTTAAGATGTTTAAGACCTCGATTCTCTTGAATAGCAGCAACTTTCATATTGTATTTTGCAAGGAGACTTTTGATTGCCTTTTGAACCAGTTTTTTGTTAGAGTACTTCTTCCCTAACTGTTGAGCTTGGTTGGCAATGTTTTTGAGTTTAGCAATGTATTCATCAAGAGTCTTTTTTCGTTTTTAATCTACAGTGTTTCAAATTGGGAAGCCAACAATATAATTTTTGGCTCACGAACATCTTCATAACCTTCAAAAAAGTTTTCGAGAATCTGCTAAGCCTCATTTGCCACTTTATATGAGGAGATGAGCTTGAGGTGCTCTTAGTTGACAACATCGAAGATAATGTTCAATCCATTGGCATTGGCTGACAAAGGAATCTCTTCATCAATAATCTAGTCATCTGGATTCTTTGGTTCTCCATCAACTTATGAGGGCTTGTTTCCTTTCTCAATAACCCTCCATGCAAGCTTTCCAATATGTGTAGTTTATATTAGTCAGTAGTGGTGCTTTCCTATTTGAGATGAATTTAAGCTAGTCTTATTGGTTTCCCTAAGACATTGTGGTTTGTACGGATCTTACGATGTTTGTAAATAAAGACTTTGTAGTGCCCGCTCGATACCAAGTGAAATAACCAAATGCGGTTACAACTGAATACAATGCTGGTTGTAGCTGGGAAACTGAAAGAAAGAAAATACGTAAATTTTAAGTATGCAAGAAAAGTAAATCAAACTAGGACACGAGACGTGCTATCATAGTTCGGTCTAAGACCTATATCTGTGGGGCCATGCATAGACGTAAACTCCACTATATATAGAGATAACGAACTATATGACTATTTCATGTGACTCCCTCATTAAGCTCCATCTAGCAGCTTATCTTACGTCTCTTTATGGACCTCTGAGGCTCCCCTCACTGGAACTCCCAAGTCCTGTTAAGGTCTTACAACTCGACAATGAAGTGAACAAAACAAGTTCACAATACAAAGTAAAACCGAATAACTAGTGTACATGACTCATTTACTTTAACAAATATATAGACTAATATATATTACACAATCTTGACTAAACTCGCAAGATCTTTTTAATCTCCATCTTTAAATAACCACGCCTTTGCATGATGAAAATGTGGCGATGATTACTCTGAATTGTAATCTTTAACCTCTTCGTTATCTTCAGTTGGACTACAATGATTTTAGATAAGATCAAATCTATAATTGTCTGATTCAGAGATCTATTTCAACCGCTCCAAGCCATCAGTTGCAACCACATATCTTTATCCAATCTCCAACTATTTTTCTTCAGATCTTGAGCACATTAATCATGTGTCGAATGACTCATTTACCAAAAGATCGTAATGACTATAATGACAAATAAGAACTATCGATATGATCACGCCATTAACAAAGATATACAATAAAAATATATCTTGTAGAAATTGTTGATTTAGGCTGTGGTTGGCTTTATTGTAGCCCTGACAGGGAGTTCACTCATATGAAAGTTCATATTTTCATGTTTGATTCAACTTTGAATTTATAGGGAAGTTGCAGATTTTTAAAAACACTAAAACTTATAAATTGACATAAATATAATTCAAATATGGGAATTGACATAGAGAGGGGGATTTTTGAGAGGTAATTTTGTCAATTTCCCCTTAAGGAGATAACGTTTTTAAGGGGTTGAGAGAGTTATCTCCTCCTTGTATGTGTGTTGCATGTGTCAAGCATGTGCAACAAAATAACTATTCTCAATTTACTATTAATTTAGAAGTAGTGGCAAGTTGGACTGTCTCCATAAAGATTTATTGATCTCTTAGAATCTTTAAGGGTTTTTTAAATTACCTAACTAAACTATTCTTAGATTACTTTATACTAAATAAACAAATAAAATCAAGAAATGAACAAATTAAATTAAATTAATTAGCTTAAATAATTAAATAACTAAACATATACTCAAATAAAAGAAAACCTAAACTAAGGATATTGAACACCACCAATTGCATTAAATAAACATAGGATTAGATATATCAAAGTTTATTCATGGCTTTATGAGGTTTATTAAATCAATATGATAAGTAAGCTATAGCAATTAAGAACACTCATAATTACCTAATTTTCTTTTTATTAATGGTAGATTCACACATCTTTATCCATATTATAATCTCATATATAGTCCTTCAAATGATATAAGGGTCTAATAGTGAAACCACATTAGATGTAGCATCCCATATCTCGATTAGGGCGATACTTGACTGAAACCCTAATTAAGCCCCAGTAATCTTGTCAAACTAAACTAGAGTCAACAACCTCATCGTCTATACCTTATAAACTCAACCTGTATATTAATATCGAATAAATAAAACAAACTATATGCAACGGAAAACTAAAACTTTTTGATATATATGCAATATACAAAAATACAGAGTTTAGCGAAACTCAAAACCTTGATTATGAACCTCTCAATCCTATTTATATACATAAAAATATATCAAACAGTGTATATAAGTGCAAGAAGGCTCATTACATCGTAGAGAAGATAAAAAACATGTAAATATTCTCCTTTAACTTGGTGAAACACTGGGCAGTGAACCTAAAATATCAAATTTAGATAAGCGCTCCAACTTGTTCAGTAAGTAAGGATTCACAAAGCCATCAACATTCCATATAATAATCATAAACATTATGCACTAACAATATGCTCCAATGTTAACAAACAAGAATATGAAAAAACATATAATTTAACACATAACAGATGCATATTAAATTATCATCGACTATTACACTGTGATTCCCATTTAATATATAAAACTAGGGTCAATTACCCAACGACACTATCAATGCGATTGCCACGCCAACATATTGGCCAATATGCTATCTAGCCAATCCATTAATGCCTAATGGTTCTATTCGAAACCTCCTAGTAAGTTTGTAATTTTCACAACCTATAAACTAAGTAGGAAGTTACGTATAGGCCGAGAAGGTAACCTATCTCTTATATAACCTGGTTTCAATTATAGGAACTTTCTCTCGTGAATCACATTAAACACCATTTTCATTTATTGAAAACCATCACATTGTACACAGTCTCCCATTTTAGTCCATAAACTACATGAACTACTTATACTCAGATAGCTAAACAACATTGATAAATAAGCAAATCTTTACTTACCTCGGTCTAGGTTTCCATCCTAAATTCCTAGTTTTTTTTTTTGCACTCAAGCTTTCATGGGAACCCAACACCTATCATACACCATTTGTAATCAATTTAGGTCTAGTACCCTATAATTAGAACCAATAGTTCAGTCCCTAAGTCCATAGGAAACCCTAAACAAAACTCAACAATACTATTGTTTTCTGGGGCAGGAGCGTGCTTCCTCAGTGGGCGGAGTGCGCTCCATTATATGTGTTAATTAGAACTGATGAAAAGAGCACGCTCCTCTGCTAGGTGGATCGTGCTCCACCCTGTACTGTCTCGATAGTACACAGGGCAGCAATCACTGTTCCATCCACTAATTCACCAAATAATAGTATACACTCTCAAAATTCATCAAGGAGGACCTCTAATAAGGTAACAAACCCTTTCCGGTGATCAAACATCATAATTCATAGAGAGATCATCACCTACTATCAATTGAACTTTAACAAACACAAAAACTAAACTTACCAAAGTGATAATCTTTTGCTTTTAATTCATTTAAGCTCCTCAATCCTTGTTGGTTTAGCTCCCGAATGATCATCGAGGATCTGAAATCAAACCCTTAACCCTCTCTCCTACTGTTTTGATTGATCAAAAGAGGAGATAAACAAGAGTTTTTAGTTTAAATATATGGATTTTCTTCGAGATACGCATCACACTATCTCGAGACTGATCGAGCGAGTGATGTGCCAATATGGCACTCCTTAAAGTGGCACACACGTTGACACCATCAAACACTTATGCTCCTCTCGACGCGATCTGACGATCTATGTAATTCAAACCAATCTTTAAATTTCTAATATATATATATTTATGTATCCAATATATATATATTTCAAGTATTTTCTTGCCAACAAATTCACCAGACATGCCTACAAGTATTTTCGGGTGTGCAAATTCATTCTACGACCCATTCGTCGCACTTAGTGTATCGGTAATTCATTGTTCATTATGTATTTTTTGTTTATAAGCTTATATATAATTTCTTTATTATACTACGACCTATATAATCTCGTTAAACAATCCAAGCAAACACAAATCATCATGCAAACACACGCACATGCTAATCGAGGCAATCTCGTTAAACAATCTAAGCAAACACAAATCATCATGCAAACACACGCACATGCTAATCGAGGCAAGCTAAACTTAACCATGAGCCTAACTCGGGTTAATTAAGATTTGGATTAGTACTAACAACTAGCTTAAGGTAACAGGTCATTACAGTCTCCCCAATTTAAAGCAATTTCATTCTCGAAATTAAAGTAAATGTAAAATTACCTATAGTTTTGAAGAGAAATAGAAACTGCTCATTCATATAGGTTCCCGCTCCCAGTTTAGTTCCTCATCTCCGTGAAATTGCCATTTTACCTTAACCAAAAGTATCTTTTTGGTTCTCAGCCTTTGAATCTTATGATCAAGTATATGAATTGGTTGCTCATCATAAGATAAGTCTTCCCAAAGATCAAATTCATTCCAATCAATCCTAGGAGCGAACTGAGTCTCCGTATTATGAAGCATAGACACATGGAGGACATTATGAACTCTCACAAGCTGAGGAGGTAAATCTAACCTGTAAGCAACAAAACCAATCCTTTTCTTTACTCTGAACAACCTAATGTATCTTGGAGCTAGCTTACCTCGCAACCCAAATTAATACAATCCCTTCATAGTGAGAATTTCAACAGGACAAGCTCATCCTTTGAAAAACTCTAAAAATTATGATGTTCATCGGCGTATCTTTTATGTCTTAGTTTTTTAGTCAAATGTTAGCTAATCTGCTGAATTCTCTCTATGTGTAGTCCTGAATCAATTCCGGCCCCAACAAAACTGTATCATTAACCTCTGCCCAACAAATAGATGAACGATAAAGCCAACCATGCAACGCTTCAAAAGGAGCCATTCCAAAACAAAAGGAATATATTCTCTCAATTAAACTCCAAAACACAAGCTAGAAGCATATCCTCTAGCACCAATATAAACAACATATTCAGTATGTTAGTTTGAGGATGGTATTCGTACTGAGGTTAAAAATAGTTCCCAACTATCTTTTCAATTCACTCCACAATCTGAACGTAAATCTCAAATCTCTATGCGATGTAATCAACATGTGAACTCCATGAAATCTCAACACCTCTCGTATGCACACCTCACATAATTGTTCAAGAGGATCTCGCATGAAAACTGGTAAAATATGCGCAGACTTCATCAACCTATCAACTGCAATCCTAACAGTATCATGTTTACGCTGACTTAAAGGTAGACTGAAAATAAAATCACTCGATATATGTTCCCATTTCCACTTAGGAATAAACATCGAATATGATAACCCTCCAGGTTTCCTATGCTCAGCGTTAACTTGCTGACGTATCTTACATATCTTCACAAACTTAGCAATATTGGTCTTCATCCAGGCCTCCAATAAATACGCCTCATATCATGATATATCTTAGTGTTACCTGGATGGATAAAGTAAATAGATCTATGAGATTCCCATAGCAATTCCTGCCTCAACTGATCTTAAGCTGGAATCCATAATTTATCCCTGAATCATAATGTAACGACCCATTTTAATAATGCCATTAATTATCTCAAAATTGTAGACATGGATGCCACCTCAGATCCACGTGGACGTCGTGGGTAGGCTAGGACACACGTCGACCCAGGTACATTGGTTTAATTGTATGTTGGATGGTTTAATTGTGGTGCAATTTATTCGATTGTTGGTTAAATACACCGCTTGTGTGTATGTTGAAACACGAGAGCATGTGAAGTTGTGTGATGAGTAGCTACCTCGAAGTACGTACTAATGAGGGTATCGAGAGGCGCGATATGGGTACACTAGAGTAAAACTCAATAAATTTACATAAACAATGTCAAGGTTATCAAATTGAGATGATAAATGTAACCGTAGGCTTATTAAATTAACTTGAACAATAGGTTATCACACACCTCGAAATGCGTGTCGAGACGTGGGGCACCTGGTATAGGTAGCCGAAGGTTAGTGTGACCATGAGTTGGATTAAATTTGCTAAATAAAACACTAGCCATATTGTTGAATAAGGCTTAATGTAATGCGACATTAAATTGAATTGGATTAAATTTGCTAAATAACACACTGGACATCTTGATCATTATGGGGGGTTAGTACTAGGAAATGAGTGGACTATTGGAGTCACCAAGAGGTATAGGACAGCTTGCTGGTGAACCACAAGATATGCCTTGGGATACGTACACATAATTGATTCCCATAAAACATATATGTAGGAAAGTTGAGTGGAGTGTTGATAAAAAACACTCACCCATTTCATGCAGAACCAGAGAAAGTTAGAGCTAAAAGGAGGATTTCAACTGAAACTCAACACTAGAGATCAAACCAAGTGATCTAACCTAGGTAATCACTTTCTCCACCTTCTAAGCTTGCAAATGAACCCATTTTTAGGTGCGTTTAATGAAATTCGAGTTGATGGTTTAGCCTATGGTTTGCTGTGTGAATATGATACAATTTCATGTTTATAGATCGTATTATTAGAAGATTGATCACTGGTCTAGCTAGAATTTCTAGTTTTGATTGAAATTGGAGAGTGTGATGAATGTATGAATTTGTGGAAATTTATGTACATCGAGGTTTCTGGAGTGTTCTAATTGATGTATTGAAATCATTTGGATGAGGAGAGGGTAATAGAACATTTAGAGTAGCTAATTGAGAGGACTAGGATAGAATTCTCGAATGAGAATTCTGTCCCAGAAGGCAATTAACGCGCTAATTGGAAATATTAGTGTCCTAACTATCTCGAGTGTGCCGCTGTTCTTTGCAACGAAGAACAATAGCGCTCTAGTTAAAATCTCTAGCGCGCTAGGTACAACCCCTTAGCACGATAACTTAAAACTAGCACGCTAGGTAGAAATATTAGTGTGATAATGATAGATGAAAATGGGAATTCAGGACTGTTTAAGAGATTTTCCACCTTTGTAAACAAACTAAATTGGTAAAAATGGACTTCAGGGACTTAGTGGACCGAAGCTCAGTGTCGGAGAGCTTGATGGGTCGGGTATGGGAGTCTGGGGAGGTTAGAGAGCGGTGTGAGTTTGTAAAACCCAACTTAAAAACTCTGAGCATTTATTTTGTTTACATGTTGTATTATTCCTTGTTGTTCATCTTTTTGTTCAAATATTTTGGACGTGGGTTGAGGTTACTCCCCTAATTTTCTTGTTGTGTGTTCATGAGGCACTGGACTGTAGCACGTGTGACCTGGTCCTTTGTGAATGGCGACTTGGGCTTGCCTTGGTGCTCGTGTTGGTGACTCGACATATTTGGCCAGCGCCGCGAGGGACCAAGTGTTTGGCCAGTTGGATGCGACCACTGGTAGGAACTTGATGACCCGAAGTACATTCTAGTCCCTCTAGATGGAGCACAAACATTTGTTAGCTTGTCTGTTGTTTATTCATGCGATGAGCCATTTACACTTGTCTGTTTTACATTTTGCATGTTTACTTAACATCATTCCTTGTATTTCCTTCATTTATTTATATTAATGCTTAGAGGAGTTCCTTGGGCTTTTACTTACTGTACTCGTCATCCGTCTTTTTGTGATGATCGAGTGCAGATCCTAGTACTAGTAGGGGCAAGGGGATCCTAGGAGACTACATCTGATTGCCCACTGTCGAGGATCTACTTGTACGTATTTATTTTGATATTTTGTATATCTTGGGTATTAGGAGACTTGAGATAACATAGTACATGTATATATAACTGTTGTGGTGATGTCGCTTATATAAATAGTACTTTTCGGGGTTTTCGACAATAAGTTTTGACTTTAAACAATGTCTATCATGTTAAATTATCTAGTTTAAATGGTATTAAGTAAGACTTTTGCTGAATATGTTAACCTTAAAATACAACCCATTAGTATGGTTAGGATCTCAATAAATTATCAACTAGCTAACAGTTAAAAAAATTAGAACACCACGGTTGGTATGGACAAAAAATATAAAGAGGACAGGCAGGTGCTGGACACGTGTAGTTGGGCCAGTCGACAAGGAGTACATGGAGACACGTCACCCTAGGGCGGCTGGGCAGCCACGCGTAACACACCATCATAAAAAACTGACCAATTAGGATTATCAACATTAGCTGCTAATCTCTCTCATGCTATATAATATTGATTAGCTTTCTAAAAATCAACCACCCTCTAAATCATCTCTGGTTTAGCTTGAATCTGAGCATAGAAGAATAGATTAGTAGCTCTGGAACTAGCACTTTTAAATGATGATGTGCTAGCTGGACTTTCACGAATCATTATCACTGAAAATTCCTCAAGAAGTCTAAACTGAGAAGCTATAACAGTAGCTACATTCTCTCTACCTGTTCTTGTCCTAATCATTGCATCAACAACCACATTTGCTTTTCTTGGATGGTACTCCAGAGTGAAATCATAATCCTTGAGGAACTCAAGCCCTCTACACTACCTCATATTCATTTCACTATGAGTAAACAAGTATTTCAGACTCTTATGGTCTGAAAATACTGTAAACTTCTCACCGTACAAGTAGTGCCTCAAAATCTTTGATGTAAAAACAACTACATCTAGCTTAAGGTCATGAACTTGATAATTTCTTTCATAAATATTGAGTTGCCTTGACGTAGGAGCTACAACCTTGCCTTCTTGCATCAGAACACAACCCAAGCCTGAATGAGAAGCATCAGTATAAATCACTAATTCCTTTCTTGATTTAGGTAACATAAGAACATGTGTGGTAGTCAAACTATCCTTCAAACCTTTGAAGGCAGTCTTGCATTCATCTGACAAGACAAAGTCAACATCTTTTTGTGTTAGCCGAGTCATTGACAGAGTAATACAAGAAAATCAATCAATGAACCATTTGTAATAACCCACTAACCCCTGAAAAATTTGAACCTTTGACACTATGGTAAGAGTAGGTGAATCTCTGATTGCCTTAACTTTCGTTAGATCAACATATATACCCTCAGCTTTTACCGCATGTCCAAGAAATTTGACCTATGAAGACCAGAATTTGCACTTACTATACTTGGCATACAACCGATTAACTTTCAAAGTTTGTAATGTAACTCTAAGGTGATGCGAATGTTCTTCCTTAGTCTTCGAATAAATTAAAATGACATCGATAAACACATGGATAAACTGGTCAAGATAGGGTTTAAACACCCTTGCATCAAATCCATGAACATAGCAGGAGCATTAGTGAACCCAAATGGCATAATTGTAAACTCGAATTATCCATAGCGAGTGTTGAAAGTCATATTCGAGATATCCATCTTTGATCCTCAATTGATGATAACCATACCTTAAATCAATATTCAAAAATCTTTTGGCACCCTTCAATTGATCAAACAAATCATTAATCCTGGGCAATGGATATTTATTCATGATAGTCACCGGATTAAGCTATCTATAATCAATGCACATACGTAGGGTTTCGTCCTACAAAAGAACCAGTGCTATCTACTACGGTGACATACTAGTATGGATAAACCCCTTCTGTAGCAACTCCTTAAGCTGAGTCTGCAACTTACATAATTCATTCGGTTTCATATCGTACAGAGGAATAGATATAGGTTTGGTACCACAAATTAATTATGAAGTTAATAACACGTTGTGGTGTAAGTACAGTCAAGTTAGTTGGAAAAACTTTCAAAAATTCACAAACTACAAGTATTTCACTAACCTTAAGTTCATGTCCAGGCTCTCCAAATATGACAACTCCCGCTATAACTTCTAAATCTTGAGGAGTAGCTTCCCTTCCATGAGTAGCAAATCTTGAATGATTGTAGCTTTTATAGACTATAATTTCATAAAGGCTAGAAATATGAAAGATTACCATCTTATGGAAATAGTCAATATTGGTATGGTATGCCGACAACCAATCTATCCCTAGTAAGGAATTAAATTCCAAGAACTCCATTACCCTCAGATCAATTGGAAGTTCATTCTCCTGTATTTTGAGTACATATCCCTCACGATTCGGTTAGGATACACTTTCTTACTCACTGCTGTGCTCAAAATAAACAATGTACTGACTCTAACAGGTTTCAATTTCAACTCAAAACCATTGCACTCGCAATAAAGGAAACTATTAAACCAGCATCAGTAAAAACATGCATATCTCGACCATAAATATTCAATATAACTTCCACAAGCTTCCTATTAGCCTCTGGGTCTGCCTTAGCCACTACATGAGTTTACCTTCGTGCAGGTGGTGCTGTACTGCCTACTAATTTAGTTGGTGACAAGGAACACTCTCTCTATATATGCCCCGTCTACCCACACGGTAGCATATTGTCAAAGTCTTTGAGGATAAACACTGGCCTAAGAAACCCACCCCGATCCATTAGATTTTTGTGATGACAATGCTCTGCTCTTGCCCCTACCTCTAGACTGAGATGGCGGTAAAAGTGGTTTGGCTACTGATGCCTAAGAAACTGGTGGAGCTGGTGAACTAACAAAAGTCATCCCTATATACCCTGACTTTGTAGTTGTGCCAGCTACACTCCCTCCTCTTCTTATTTGGCCGAAAATGAACAAATTCTTGAATTCTATGACTTCTAAGATACTGTGGTACTGGTGGTGGCGCAAGTACTATACTAGAAGGTTTTATTAGCATTACTACTTCCACCTATATCATACTCTCAAATATAATAGCATAGCTAGTGCGAGGATTAGAAGAAACCACAACTCTAATCTCGTAGTTTAGCCCACAAAGAAACAAATCAATTTTGTTCTCTTCCAACTCTACCATCTAGGAGCAAATTCACTAAACTCAGTGAACCTCCTCTCATACTCCCGTACAAACATATCTCCCTATCTCAAATGAATGAAATCAGTCTTCTTCTTCCTCCTAAATGACTCCAAAAATATTATATGTAGAATACTATCCTAACTGTGAGCGAGTGGTGATAGCCTTGTTTTCTCTCTAGGGAACTCCACCACTTTCATAGAGAATCTATTAGCAACAATGTGACCAGTTTAACCTTAAATTAGTCCTCAACATCTACAACAACGAATCATTGCTCCATCTGCAATATTCAAGTCTCAGTTATCCATTCCTCCATTGTGCCATCGAGTCTCGTAACGTCGTATTTCATGAACTTCTTGCGAGTTTTGTGAAATGCATCATTCTCAAAATCTATAAGCACCTTGGCAGTTGTCTCTGGTACCTGAATATGTGGTAATACCGATTGAACTAGAGCTGCTACTATCTTAGATCCTCCTTCAAGCTATGCTAACCTCAGGAATGGTCTCAAGGTGTGCTTCAGGTTGATGTACTAGTGGTCCCCTCTGGGCAATCAACATATCCATAAGTTTTGCACCGATACTCCATCACTTCATTCATTTGCTGCTCCATTCTAGATTTTCATTGATCCTCAGTCTCTCTGTTACCCGAAGGTCTAGGCCTCTATGAACCCTTTCCTTGATCCACCATTAGATTCTAAAGTCAAAGGAGAGATAAGATCATTAGGTAACATTTAGAGAATACAAGAAAATCATATCTATACAATAAATAACAACATGTGCAATAAATAACGTATAAGCATGTTCTCAATTTCATTTCCCCCAAAAACAAAATGAAAATTGTTTATCGAACCCAAAGCTTATTCATAATTGGAGACAACTCTCAAAGTCAATAAACTTAGATTTCGGTAAAAAGGAATATATTATAATTTACTTCGATAACTATTCAAAAGTAATATTAAGGTTGGTGCCTTTTCTATGATACCAAACTGTATCAATGTTACAACTTAATTCAAAAGTGAAACCTTAGGCTTTGATACCAAGCTATAGCATCCCCTATCTTGATTAAGCGATACTCTGCCTAAAACCCTAATTAAGCCCAGTAATCTAGTCAGACTTAACTAAAGCCAGCAACCTCATCGTTTGTACCTGATAAACTCAACCTGCATACTAATATCGAATGAACAAAATGAAGTATACGTATCAAAAAATTAAAACTTTTTGATGTATATGCAATATACAAAAATATATAGTTTACCAAAACTTAAAACCTTGATTATAAATGTCCCAACCTTATTTATATACATTTAAATATATCAAACAATTTATAGAAGTACAAGAAGGCTCATTACATCATAGAGATGATAATAAGACACGTAAATCTTCTCATTTCCCTTAGCTGAAATGCTAGGTAGCAAACTTGAAATTTTAAATTTGGGTGAGCACTCCGACTTACTTAGTAAGTAAGGATTCACAAAGCCATTAACATTCCAAATAATAATAAAAAACATTATGCAATAACAATATGCTCCAATGTTAACTAACAAGAATATGGAAAACATATAATTCAATACATAAGAGATGCTAATCAAATTATCATCGACTAATACACTGTGATTTCCATTTAATGTATAAAAATACCTACTGATGCCATTAATGCAATTGCTAGACCAACATATTAGCTGATATGCTATCTAGCCAATCCATTAATGCCCAATGGTTCTGTCAAAAACCATCTAGTGAGTATATAATCCACGAAACCTATAAATTGAGTGGAAAGTTACATATAGACCGGGAAGATAATCCATCTCCTATATAACCTAGTCTCAGTTCCAGGAGTTTACTCTCATGAATCACATTAAACACCATTTTCTATTTATAGAAACCCTCATAGTGTACATAGTCCCCCATTTCAATTCATAAACTACATGAACTACTTATACTAAGATAGTCATGCAACATTGATAAATAAGTGAATCCGTACTTACCTCGATCTAGGTTTTCATTCCAAAGTCCTATTTTCCGGGCACTCAAGCTTTCCTAAGAATCCAACATATATCACAAATCATTTGTAATCAATTTTGGTCTAATACCCTATAATTAGAACCCCTAGTTCAGTCCCTAAGTCCTTAGGAAGTCCTAAACAAAACTCAGCAATACTGTTGTTTTCTGGGGTGGGAGTGCGCTCCCTTATTGGATGGAGTATGCTCTAGCAGCTGTGTTCATCACGACTAATAAAAGGAGCGCGCTCCACCTGTAATGTCTCGACAATACACAAGGCAACAATCACTGTTCCATCCACAAACTCATAAAACAATAGTATACAATCCCAAAATTCATCAAGGAGGGCCTCTAAGAAGGTAACAAACCTGTTCCAATGATCAAACAACATAATTCATAGAGATTTCATCATATACTATCAATTGAACTTTAACAAACACAAAAACCAAACTTACCAAAGTGATAATCTCTTTCTTTTAATTTGTTTAAGCTCCTCGATTATTGTTGGTTGAGCTCCCCAAATGATAACTTAGGATTTGAAATCAAACCCTTTACCCTCTCTCTCACTATTTCAATTTATCAAATGAGGATATAAACATGAGTTTTTAATTTAAATGTATAGATTTTCTTTGAGATACACATCGCGCTTTCTCGAGACTGATCGAATGAGTGATGTGCTAACATGACATTCCTCAAGTGACATACATGTTGACATCATCAAACACTTATGCTCCTCTCGAGGCGATTCGACGATCCATATAATTGAAATCAATCTTTTAATTTCTTATATATATGTTTATATATCTAATATATATATATATATAAATATATCTCGTGTATTTTTTAGCCAATAAATTCACCGAACATGCTTATGAGTATTCTCGGGTGTACACATTCATTTCATGACCCCCTTCGGATTTAGTGTACCGGTAATTCATTGTTTATTATGTATTTTCTATTTATAGGCTTGTATATAATTCCTTTATTATACTACAACTTATATAAATTTGTTGAATAATCTAAGCAAAAACAAATCATCATGCAAACATGCGCACACACTAATTGTGGTACGTAACATAACCACAAGCCTAACTTAGGTTAATTAAGATTTGGATTAGTACTACCAACCTTAGGTAATAGGGCATTACATTAAACTCCTAAAAACATCTGCTACTAGAAAATAACTGTGAAAGCCGCATTACTTGACTTAGATTTTAAACTCACATAAGACTTCTCAAACATGGTGATTACCTTTAATGGTCTTAGTTACTACTTATTCAGGCTCTTCACACAATTACAAATGTAAATTATTGTCAAGACCCATCTCGATAAGTCTTAAATTAGCCTAATAACCTCTAATTAGGCACCTAATCATTTCAATCAACTTTATACCTAAAAAAACTTTTATTTTTAATCTTTAATAACGACCCAAAACTAAATTTATCCTCAACAAACCTCGGTTTTTAATTTGTTTAATTAGAGCAAATTAGGAAATCATGTAGAATGTCTTTCGTATTTTTTATAAATCTCGGTAGCACCTCTCCTAAAAGTGGCCAGTCGAAAAATTCACGTAACAGAAAACATAATTGGGGAGAGGTCTAAAAGTCTCACAACTCCCCACAGTTCATAATATATAATCAAATATAACTTATAAACTCCGAAATCACATTTACAGTTTTACAAACTCAAAATAACCTAAAACTGAACCATTATGATATCAAAATCTTTCTTAAACTATTTCATAATGATATCATCACCTAATTAAGGTGTTTCACACCTACACTCGCCCTGAAGCCCAAAGCAATATATAAGAACAATTTACAATGGGAATTAAAACTTAAACTTGAAAGCAATCACCAAGATCTTCGATCTTTTCTATTCCTCTTTGTCTTCACTAAGAACCGGACATCATAAAAAATAACTTGAAGATGCCAAGTAAGTAAACTCCTACATTGCTTTATACTCCTACAAATGTTAGTTCGAATACATGGAGAAATGTAATTGCATTTCCAAATAACAACAAATTTATGTAAAAACGTGTATCCCTCAATTACAATTCGAAGCTCACTAATAGGTTGGCCACCCCAAAAGTGATCCTAAAACTATACTATGAGTTCAATACATGCTACCCCAAAGTTGACATTACTGGCCTTAGACACTTGCGGTACGTCTAGTTTAGAGTGGAGCGCATCACACTCTTACAACCGAAGTAAGGGCAACTCGATTCGGATGTCATGTATGCAAGAATAATCAAGAATGTGAAATGCAATATATTCTAATCACAATTGCGGATACAAAGATAAATTCGATAACAATTAAAGGCCACTATATGGTTTACTTGTAGTCAAACAAACTCTAAGTTGGTTGTGAAGCCTCACGTAGCGTTCCCCGACTTTCATGTCTTCCGTATGAGCTACAAGTCATATTAAACATAAAATTCACATTTTAGACTCATAAAACCATTTCAACACCAACAACAACAATACCAACTGCCTTCCCTCATCATCATCACCCTTTATTCCTATCTTAATCTAACAACAACAACAACACACACACACACACACACACACATACACACACACTTCTTTTCCATATTTTTGAATTTCAATAAGAGTCCCAAATCACCATTTGAACTCTAAATAGTGTCTTAACCACTTATTTAGCTTTGGAATCACTTATAATTCAACTTTGAACTCCAAAATTAGGAGTTTTAAACTCAACTTGCAATTATAGACTTTATAAATTCAATGTCTCAATTAAAGACCTTAACGAGGCCCAATTTGACTCATTTCCTCACAACAATGCCAACCATTACACCCTTTGAATATCAAACCATATATTTCATTAAGTAAACAATGAAATTCATCTTTATTGAATTACATAAACCATTCGGTGTTGGCTAATCACAATGATACAATTTATTCAATCCAATAATTAAACCTAACTGAGGTCATCACCATTCATCCATATAATCGACACCTTATGGCTCTAATTACTTAAAACTCATCATTTGCATCCTCTTTTAGTCTTATTTTTAGTGTATATCTACAATAAATTAGACAATGAAAATCGAAATTGAAATGAATAAGGTTTGTCTATGGTTTTAATTAAAAACCATAACAACAACACATACAACATCAATAACAATACACAAATCACCTCCTCATCAACATCAGCTCCTAATCACCCCTCCTCCTAATTCGATACACAACCCTAAATTAACAACCACAACATTAGTGGTTGCATTTCCTCATCGTCATCACTCATCTCCAGCTCTTCCCAACTTTAATAAACAATAACAACAACAATGAACTACAATACTACTGGCCATTTCCTCTTCCTCATCGTAATTCTTATCATCTCCTCCATCCCTACCCTCACTAAACCGAGGCAAACAACAACCATTAACTTCACAATTTAATATAAGCCACTAATTTAGCAATTCAAACATCCAATTGAATTTATAGCTTACCTTAATTGATCATTTGATCTCCTTTTTCACCGCCACTGCCTACCAAATCCACTGCTTCACTATTCCTTGTTATCATGTGATGGTGAGATATAAAGGTGAGCTTGGTTAGAGGGAGAGAACAAGAGAAGAAGTATAAACGAGAGAGGATAGCCCATAAGGAGAGAGGGAGCATACCAACCATGAGAGAGATAAAGAGAGAGAGAGAGAGAGAGAGAGAGAGAGAGAGAGAGAGAGAGAGAGAGAGAGAGAGAGAGAGAAAGAAATAAAGAAAATACCAAATTTCATCATGAAATCACTCATTTGTCAAGTTTATCTCTTTTTAAAGCCCAATTTAAACCCCATAAAATACCCAATTTCATAAAAAACTTGAACACATCGTTACGCGCTCCAAAATTTACGGATCGCATCAAGCCTCAACTTGACTCTATTTCACGACGAATAGAGTATAATACACCAATTAATCACATGACACATAAAAATAATATTTAAACTCATTATCTCTATCCCGTAATGGGTGGGTCCTACCTCAGATTCTAAAACTAATAATAAACTAAAAAACCACTTAATTAATAGCCTAATCTAGTTTATGAAACTCTCAAATTTTATAATTATCTAACTAGATATAGATTATATTAATTCTTATTATATTACCCATTATAACAAAAACATCTATCTATACTATATATAATGCCAATTCTCCTTACCTTTTCTATTAATCTAAAACTCAACATTATTCTCACATTGCCTTTAAATGCATTTTTCCTATATGTCTGAAAAATATAAACAATTGAAACTTGAGGGCATTTATGGAAGCAAAATACAGTTATGGTTAATTTTGAGAACGGACCCAATTTTTTGAAAACTTAAACTTAAAATTCTCCTTAATTGTCTCCTTAATTATCTCCTCTAAACACTCAATGCACTTTCCCTCTTTTTGTGTGTGCGTATCTAGAAAGATAGAGATCTGTTCCTAGATTTTAACATATTAAGAGAAAAATAATATTACTAGGAAAATATTATATTTGCCTCACGTGCATAGCATGTGCCCTCGATTACTTAGTAACCATAGATTGTAATTGAAGAAAATAATCTATTAAAACCATAAATCGAAGAATAAAATATTAATCTAATATATTAAGATGAAAACCTCATAAACTAGCCATGCACTTAATCTCGTCCATCCTTAGTTTAGACTATTTAGGGATGCAAGTAGGAAATGTGATAAGTGTTCAATTAGCCTTATATATAAAGTTAGTTTAGTAGTTTAATTAGACTAAATATACTAGAATGAGCTCTAATTGATGATATTTATGTGTTTTTGGGTATACAAGGTATAAAGGAGACAAAGGAGTGATTTCATGATGAAATAAAGAGAAAAAGCACAAATACACACTTGACACTGTGGCATATAGACTTGACGCCGTGGGAAGAGACTACAAGGTGTGGGCAAGGGGTAGAGAAGGCTTACAGACCAAGGAATGAGTGCCATACAATTGACATAGTAGCAATGTAATGGGGATGTACACGTGGCATCGGGACAATATGCATAAGGCGCTGAGCCTATTATGAGGAGAGAATTCACTCACAAAGGACAAAGCTATGGTTGCATTATGGCATTACATACATGACTTGGATCACTTACATATATCACTGGAAAATAGAAATATAAAGTTTTAGAGTTCTAGTTCATTTGGAACTATTAATTAGGGTTTCTAAATGTATCCTTTGGAGTCTTAGGGGTATATATAGGTATTAGAACGTGGTAAACACACCCACCACCATACAATATCACCTACCACCATACAATTATCACCCACCACCATGCAATATCATAGATTATCATAGATCACTAATTAGCATTACACTAGTTTACATTATTTTTGAGTATTAAGTAGAGTTTTGGAAGAGAAGACATTGAAGACTCCATGTGTCATTGTTCGATATTATTTTTTTATTTAATTTAAGTTATTTGATTTAGTCTTTGATTGCAATGAATACCATGGTTTTGTATGTTGATTTCAATGATGAGTAAGTAATTTAGTTATCTTAGGGATCAATGGATCCTATGGTAAAAATGTTATGTTAAAGAAAGTATGAATGGATTATAAAGTTAAAAAATTTCAATGGTTATAATTTGTATTGAATCTAAATGTAATGCTATGAACATTTTGATCATGTGTTTGTTGATTAGAGGTTTTAAGAGTTACCATGGCCATTGGAGCTCTTAAGAAAGATATGGACAATATAACCATAAGATACATAACATCGATGGATAGTTATTTATTAAGAATGGCACAAATAGTAAAATTAAGTGGTAATGAGTCTAAATATTTGGAACTTAATGCTATGTGAGACTTATGTTATCCATAGCGATAGATGAAGTTCTAGTTTGCATATTAGGATCTTTTCCATCATGACAGTAGGTTGAAGTGAATATGAATGAAATATGTTTATTCTAATTTAGCATTGCACATACATAATGCAGATAAAAGAAGTGAGATATGAAAGTATAGTAATTTATTACCTTAGTGAAGTTATAAACTAAGAGTCTTCTCAATATAAGAAGACAAGTTAATTTATATTTTCTTATACAATAAAGTAGTCTAGTAAATCTAATTAAAAAGTTATCTTCTTAACAATAGAGTGAACTTAACTAAGTGAACCATTTCCAGATAAACCTTACACAAAGGATGATATCCGTAATAAACCTTTGTTGATCACATTATTACTATTATTGAACCATTATACTTGCAATTATGAACAAGTGTTTCGGTAATTGCTGGGGATAGGTAGCCACATACTAGTTTAGTTAGTTTTCAAAATTGTTAAGATTTTATTTTTCAGTAATTGACTTTCAAGTTTATGAAAAAAAGAGTTTTTGTTTCAAGTTTGACAATCTACACTTGACCTTTTTATGTTTTCTTTCTTAGGGAACTGTTAGTGCATGCGTAGTCACGGTAATAAGGATTTAGTGGCTTACAATTTGGAGATTGATAGAATGAACAAGGGAAAGAAGAAAAAAGGAACCAAGAGGTAATATGATCAAGTGGGGAACCAAAACAAAAATTAGGGTCGACGGAATAATCAATCTGAACATGATCTAGTAGTACAAGATAGAGTATGAGGATAAAAATGTCTCTAAGACTACTTCAAACCGAAAACTCGAGAAATACAAAAGAGTGATGAGGCTTCCAACCAACACCACCAAGTTCAAGTTGAGATCGTCTCTCATTAACATAATGTGAATAGCCTATTCAATAGGCTAGCAAACGAAGATCTTGTTACACATGTGGAGAATCTTTTGCAGCAGTGTGACACTACTCACATTACTGGAGTTACAAAGAAGATAATGAGGATGAGACTTTTTTCATTCTCATTGGGTGGAAAAGCTAAATCTTGGTTACAAAAACTAAATGCATGGAACATGATTTCATGGGAAGATATCAATGAAAGATCCCTATACAAGTTCCTCGTAGTGAAAGTCAGTGAAAGGAAATTAGAAATTAACCAATTCATGTAAGAGGATACCGAGCCTCTTGGTGATGCTTGGGAGGGATTCAAAGAAATTCTATGGAGTTGTCTAGGACATGGATATGTGAAGTGGGAATAACTACCGATCTTCTACTATGGAATGAATCACAACACGAAAACATTAGTGGATGCTGTACCAAGTGGTTCCTTACTAACCAATGATGAAGATGGAACATTAGATCTTTTAGATTTTATATCCTAGAATTCTATAGCAGGAACTCGTTCTACAGTGAGAAACCCAACATGAGTATTTAAGATTGATTCACAAGTAGCGATCATGGCACAACTATCAAAACTGAGTAGTCAAGTGGCAATGCTACAAATAGGACAATTAAGTCCACAAGTGCAAAAATACATCAAGTTGTTAATCACTCAACAATGGTGGTTAATCCATTGGACATGCAACAAGGAATGGAGTTTGAGAATGTCAATTTCATGAACAACCAGAACTATAAAAATGACTTTAGGCCAAGGGGAACGGGTCCTCAAAGAAACTATCAAGGATACAAAAACCCCAACTTCTCAATAGAAATCCTGATAATGCGCTGAATCTACCTCTAGGTCTTGATCAACAAGTACAATAAGGGAAGCTAGGCCAAAGTAAAGAAATGACTTCATTGAAGTTAATTGAGATATTCTTGCAAGCCGTTGACATTAAAAATAGGGAACATCATTAGAGGTATGAGAAAGAGATGGAAAATGTGAAGTAAAATCTTAAGAGGATGGATGATGAGAGAACACAATCCATTAACAACCTAGAGAGATAGAATAGTCATCTAGCAATTACTTTGATTTTATGGAAGAAGGGCGATTTTTGAGTAACATAATCGTAAATCCCAAGGAGAATGTTAGTGCCATTAATATGATGAGCACTACGACAACGAATGAGCTAATATAAGAGCAAGTGATGTACAAGCCATAAAGAGTCAACACTTTAGCCATGAGAAAGTTGAGAAAATATAAAGTTATGTATGAGTATGGAATGAAAGTGATACAAAATGAACTTGAAAGGTTCAACCAATAAATGATCAATGCCTTGAAGAATAACAAGAAAGGGAAGAAACAATGGAGATTTAAGAAATGAGATGAATGACCTTCTGATGAAGTGCAAAAATGAAATAACATCAAGGTTGTTCCAAAGAAGCCTCAACCAAAATTCAAGTTCACACTGAGACTTCAATCAATCAAGAGGGTAGACCCTAAAGATATAAGCATATCATTAAGCATTGATGGATACTGGTTTAGAAACTTGTTATGTGATACAGGAGCCCTAGTCATTGTAATGCTTATAAAGGAAATGTTACAAGCAGATTTGAAGATCAATTGTCTTGATATAACAGACTTGCAAGTAGTTGATGGAAACTTGGTACCAACAATAATGAAAGTCTTGAATGTGCATGTAAAAGTGGGTAGATTCAAATTTATCACTAATTTTGAGATTATGGATCATTATATGGACGATGATGTTTCTATGATACTTGGGCAGCCATTCTTGAACACTGCCAATGCGGTCTTGTACAAGGAAGAAAATGATCACGATGAGTATCGTGTAGGATGAAGATATCAAGAAGATTGTTTTTGTTGAAAAGCAAGAAGATCATCCAAAAGAGAGATATCTCCGATCTACAAGTGGAATATCTCGATTTAGACTCGGACTAAATGAGTGAAAATACGTCGAACTAAGGACTTTAAATAAAGCGCTACTAGAAGCAACCTAAGAGTTTTTCATTTCGATATTTAATTCCAATTTTTGAATTTTAGTTATTTATTTTGTTTAGATATAACAATCCAAAAGTTTTAGTAATTTCCAAATTTTGAAAAGTTTTTTACTAAATGGGTAGGAAAAACCATTTGTCAGGTGAAATTTCATCGGAATGGAGGAGTCTTAACAAACTCGGCAAAGAACGTAAATGAGTAACAGAGTTAGAGTAGTAAAGGTCAGGTAAATCGATAAATTGCAGGTAAGTTTTCATGGATATATGTCTTTTGACTTATTTTGCATGTGTCCCTTGTGAATGATGATTTTGATTTTCAATTATTTGAAGACCTGTGTTAAATGTTTGTGTTGTGTGAGTTTTATTGTGATAAAGGAAAGAACAAGGAGACAAGAAAGTCAAGTGAGTGAACCAAAGGTGAATGACAATAAGGCATCATCCTTAAGAGATCCAAATGAGAATGCCCTAAATCCTTTCAAATCAATGTTTTACAGTAGTAAAAAGGACAATGAGAGGTATGAAGTTATTGAAAACAAGTATTTCATTTATGAGAGAGAAATAAAATTACATGCCAAGAATGATAAAAAAGTCAATAGATTAACATTTCATGCAAGATTATAGGGAGAATAAAGTTTAAGGAGTGCGTGAAATAGTTCACAATTTCTATGCCAATGCGAAGTTTACTAAGAAAGGTGATCCAATAAAAAAAGAGGAGTGATGGTCCCGTTTAATGAGCATTTAATAAATGACATTTATGGTTATATTATTTGAGCATGAATGAAGATCCACATACCTTCCTGATGATTTGTATGCAAGACCCTATAACCTATATCCTTTTAGAGTCATTGAGAGAGTATTAGTTGTCCGAGGACAAAAGGGATGGATAATGTGAACTGAGAATGTACGGAAGCACATTAAAAAGGGGAGTGTAAGGAAAGTTTACAGAATGTGACAACATTTTCTAGTTGCTTCATTATACTCAACTACTTTGCAGGGCGAGATCAATAAACCCAATGCAGCTTGTTTATATGAGATTATAAAGAATGGGAGTATTAATGTTGGGAAGATCATTTATAAGAATCTAAGGGGGTCAATCATGATTGAGAGAGACAACAATTTGTTGTTTCTAATCCTCATAACCCAAATATGCTAGAACACTAGAATGATATTGATTCGGGATGAGGAATTTGATATAAAGGCCAAAGCAATAATAGAAGAATAGTTTATACTAACTTAAAATCACCTACTGGATACCAAGAATCTGAGGATGAGAGAGAGATAGAGATAGCAAAGAGAGACAAACTTAAGGCCTAGTTGTTAGCCAAGGAACAAGAGGATTAAGCAAGAGTAGCTGCAGTAGAGTTGGCCCAAGATTTGTAGAAT
Organism: Stephania yunnanensis; assembly: GCA_039657365.1. NCBI lineage: Eukaryota > Viridiplantae > Streptophyta > Magnoliopsida > Ranunculales > Menispermaceae > Stephania > Stephania yunnanensis. Next base: position 25,139,177 of record CM077580.1, read on the forward strand.
AAAAGACATGGAGAGGAGGAGGATCACCAACAAGGATTTCCTGAGAACTACGAGTTTGTAGAACCATTGATAAGAGAGCAGGACTGGGATGGTCCTGAGGTTTTTTCACCACCTCCACACGCAGGCACTGATAACACCACCGAGGACTTGACTCCGAGATGAGATAAGAGAGAGGATATGGATCATTATCTTGAAGCCTTATTGAGATATGAGTAAGACTGACTGAATGGATAGAGAAACTTCATGTTATTAGCAGATCATCAGAGAAAATTACCAAGATATTAGAGGAATAGAATGTTAAGAATTGATGGGGTCTATCGGCTTTCTAGTGGCACTGAACTATATGTTTGATCTTGACATGGTGTAGAGCAGAAGGGTGGAGCATCCTTTGACACCATCATTTGCTGATTCTAATGATGATGATGCGTGATGTTAGAGAATGAGTCTTAGGGTTTCTTAAACCCTCATGATGATGAAAGATGCATTTATACTGATTAATTCTTAATTTTGGATTTTGTGTCACTTTAGTAGTTGTTTAAATTTGAGGTTTATGCATTTTTATGTTTAGTTCATAAATTATCTTATATATGATTATGTTTTTAGTATTTTATGTTTCAAGCTTATTCTTGAACATTGAGGATAAGGTTTGGTTCAAGTTTGGGGGCATCATCACTATGGGAAGTGGTAAAAAGAATAAAATAAAGATAAACACTGCAAGTATGATCATAAAATTTTATTTTTGAAGCATTTAAAGTGGAAAGAATGATAGTGTATTGATTTCATTTACTTATTATTTAAATGTGTTTAGTAGTATAAATTAGGTTTTACATAGTAGTATGGTAATGAAATGCATAATTCATTTGCAAATTTCAAGCCTTTAATTATGGATGAGTAAGAATAAAAGTATCTTGTTGATATGAGACTCAAAAGAAAGTTATCAAGTTTTTGAAGAAAATAAGAATAGTTGAAAAAACGATATAATTTCATTATTAGAAACCTACAGTTAGGGAAAACAATGAACTTGAAACCAAAGCAAGAAGATTACTAGAATATTTCTAGTAAAGAAAGATAGATCTATAAGGAATTCTATAATAAGTATGAATCTTACTTAAGTATAAAGTAAATATAGACTTAGTACCAAAAGGGGAAGATATACACGATTTTTGATGAAAATTTGAATTTAAAACTTGCTTGATAGATTCGAAGTGAGAAGTGCTAACAAGAGTTTTAAAATAAAATTTAGAGAGTACCACAAGTTCTATAAGAAAAAGGAGTAGAGAACTTAATGGTTGAAAAAGTAAGAAAAAGCAGAATCCATAGGAAAAAAAGTGCAAGGACCGCACAACTAAAAAATATAAGGAGAAAAGAGAGATATATATAGAAAGAAAGAAAGAAAGGAAAAAGTAACATTAAAACTCTTCAAATTAAAAGATTTAGCTTGATTACAAGTAACTGAGTTGAGTTAAATTTTCTTTCAAACTATATGAAGTCATATGGACTATTGAAGTAATAAATTCTACAAAAATAGTATGATCTATGCTTATTTGTGAATTCTTTAACTTTTGAGTAGTGATGGTTTTGGTTGTGAACTACTTTTGAGTTTGGAAGTCAATTATATATGTTGTTAAAACTACGTGTTTTGAAGATTTTTAATTTTTGTGAATAAAAAAAATCTTGAGTGGATTATTAACTTGAACTTATTTGAATTAAAATATGCTCTATAAACAATGTAAAATGAGTAGTAGTAGTAGTAGTAGTAGTAGTAGTAGTAGTAGTAGTAGTAGTAGTAGTAGTAGTAGTAGTAGTAGTAGTAGTAGTAGTGGTAGTAGTAGTAGTAGTAGTAGTAGTAGTAGTAGTAGTAGTAGTAGTAGTAGTAGTAGTAGTAGTAGTAGTGGTAGTAGTAGTAGTAGTAGTAGTAGTAGTAGTAGTAGTAGTAGTAGTAGTAGTAGTAGTAGTAGTAGTAGTAGTAGTAGTAGTAGTAGTAGTAGCAATAGCGATGCTTGATAAGAGTATTTAGTAGAATACCCTTTTGCTCGGGACTTGCAAAATCCTAAGTTTGGGGGTTTTCGATAAGTGTTTAATTAGAATTATATAGAGAGTTAGTTTAGTAGTATAATAAGTATAAATATTCGGAATGAGCTCTAATTGTTGGTATTTATTTGTTTTCAAGTATACAAGGTATAAAGGAGACAAAGGAGTGATTTCATGATGAAATGAGATGAAAGAGCATAAATAAACAATCGACGTCGTGGCATAGAGACTTGACACAGTGGGAAGAGACTACAAGGCGCAGAGAAGACTTGGAGACCAAATAATAAGTGTAGTACAATTGACACAATGACGGTGCTATGGGGATGTACACAAGACGCCAGGACAATACATATACGGTGCCAAGTCTACTGTAAGGAGAAAATCCACACAAAGGTCAAAGTTGTAGCGGTGTTGTGGTATTACACACACGGCTTGGATCACTTCCATACATCGCCGGGAAATAGAAATAGAAAATTTTGTAGTTCAAGTTTGTTTTAAATTGTTAATTATGGTTTCTAAGTGTATTCTCATGAGTCTTAGGGGTATAAATAGTTATTAGAACATGGTAAACACACCCACCACCATACAATATCACCCACCACCATGCAATATCATAGATTATCATAGATCACTAATTAGCATTACACTAGTTTACATTATTTTTGAGTATTTAGAAATGACTACTTGTGCTTATTCGGTACTATTTTTTTGATTTAATCTTTGATTGCAATGAATACCATGAACTGTGTGTTGATTTCAATGATGTGTGAGTAGTTAAATCATCTTAAGGATTAATGGGTCCTATGGTATGAATGCTATGCTAAAGGAAGTATGAATGAATTATAAAGTTAAAAAAGTGCAATGGTTAGAATTTGTATTGATTATAAACATAATGCTATGAATTTCTTGATCACGTGTTTGTTGATTAGAGATTTGAGGATTAACCATGGCCATTAAAGCATTTTAGCCGGATATAGATAATACAACCGTAAGATATATAACATTGATAGATAATCATTGATTAAGGAGACACATATAGTAAACTAAAGTGGTTATGAGTCTTAAGATTTAGAAATTTAATGCTAAGTGAAACTTACGTAATTCACACTAATAGGTGGAGTTCTAGTTTTGCACATTAAGGTCTTTTCCACCATGTCAGTGGGTTAAAGTGAATATGAGGGAAACCTATCAATTCTAATTGAGTATTGCACACACATAATGAAGATGAAGGAAATGTGATATGAAAGTATAGTAATTCATTACCTAGATGAAGTTGTGAACTAAGAGTCTTTTCAATATAATAATATAAGTTAACTTTGCATTGTTTTAGATAATATAGTTTAGTAAATCCAATTGAAAAGAGATTTTATTATCAATAGAGTGAACTTGACTAAGTAAACTGTGTGTAGGTAAACCTTTTCTAGAGGACGATATTCGTAATCAACTTTTGTTGATCACATTATTACTACAATTGAACCATGCATTATACTTGCGGTCACGATCAATTGTTTTAGGGAATGGAATGCAATCCCCATCCCCATCCTTACATCTAGTGAGGCGTAGATTTCCCGTGTAAAATTTCTTACTAGGGAATTTTTCACCCCATTTCCCGCCCATCGAGTATCTCCACCACTACTATTACACATAATATCTAAAAAAGAGATCTAAACACATTATCTATAAAATTTAAATCATAATACTATATTATTGATAGTATGTATTCTTTGGGCATGTGCCCTAATTCAATATACAAACATTGTTTACCTTATAATTTTATTTAATAAAATGGTGGTTTAATTTGCTGTTTTATTATAAGTGATTGCATGTTTACCTTATTGCACACCCATAGGTATTTGTAGAAATATCCTAAACGTCCCTAGTCGGTCATTATACTAGAAACTATAATGAATTAAGACTAGTATGAATCTTGATTGATGGTCATGTGATGATCATGAGTATATGGATATGAATAAAAATCATGAGTACTTGTCAGGGAATAAGTTACTGAACCGACCCACTATGAGAACACCATATGGATTATGTCATATGGTGATGAAAGATGCATTTGTACTGATTAATTCTTAATTTTGGATTTTGTGTCACTTTAGTAGTTGTTTAAATTTGAGGTTTATGCATTTTTATGTTTAGTTCAAAAATTATCTTATATATGATTATGTTTTTAGTATTTTATGTTTCAAGCTTATTCTTGAACATTGAGGATAAGGTTTGGTTCAAGTTTGGGGGCATCATCACTATGGGAAGTGGTAAAAAAGAATAAAATAAAGATAAACACTGCAAGTATGATCATAAAATTTTATTTTTGAAGCATTTAAAGTGGAAAGAATGATAGTGTATTGATTTCATTTACTTATTATTTAAATGTGTTTCGTAGTATAAATTAGGTTTTACATAGTAGTATGGTAATGAAATGCATAATTCATTTGCAAAGTTCAAGCCTTTAATTATGGATGAGTAAGAATAAAAGTATCTTGTTGATATGAGACTCAAAAAAAAGTTATCAAGATTTTGAAGAAATAAGAATAGTTAAAAATAACGATATAATTTCATTATTAGAAACCTACAGTTAGGGAAAACCATGAACTTGAAACCAAAGCAAGAAGATTACTAGAATATTTCTTGTAAAAAAAGATAGATCTATAAGGAATTCTATAATAAGTACGAATCTTACTTAAGTATAAAGTAAATAAAGACTTAGTACCAAAAGGGGAAGATATAGACACGATTTTTGATGAAAATTTGAATTTAAAACTTGCTTGATAGATTCGAAGTGAGAAGTGCTAACAAGAGTTTTAAAATAAAATTTAGAGAGTACCACAAGTTCTATAAGAAAAAGGAGTAGAGAACTTAATGGTTGAAAAAGTAAGAAAAAGCAGAATCCATAGGAAAAAAAGTGCAAGGACCGCACAACTAAAAAATATAAGGAGAAAAGAGAGATATATATAAAAAGAAAGAAAGAAAGGCAAAAGTAACATTAAAACTCTTCAAATTAAAAGATTTAGCTCGATTACAAGTAACTGAGTTGAGTTAAGTTTTCTTTCAAACTATATGAAGTCATATGGACTATTGAAGTAATAAATTCTACAAAAATAGTATGATCTATGCTTATTTGTGAATTCTTTATCTTGATAAGAAATCATGAAATTGTGAACTTGCTAATTGAGTGTCGAGGTGAATTTAACTTTAGAGCAGAGATGGTTTTGGTTGTGAACTACTTTTGAGTTTGGAAGTCAATTATATATGTTGTTAAAGCTACGTGTTTTGAAGATTTTTAATTTTTGTGAATAAAAAAAATCTTGAGTGGATTATTAACTTGAACTTATTTGAATTAAAATATGCTCTATAAACAATGTAAAATGAGTAAGTATTATAAGTAGTAGTAGTAGTAGTAGTAGTAGTAGTAGTAGTAGTGGTAGTAGTAGTGGTAGTAGTAGTGGTAGTAGTAGTGGTAGTAGTAGTGGTAGTAGTAGTAGTAGTAGTAGTAGTAGTAGTAGTAGTAGTAGTAGTAGTAGTAGTAGTAGTAGTAGTAGTAGTAGTAGTAGTAGTAGTAGTAGTAGTAGCAATTGCAGTAGCAGTAAGAGTATTTAGTAGAATACCCTTTTGCTCGGGACTTGCAAAATCCTAAGTTTGGGGGTTTTTGATAATTGTTTAATTAGAATTATATAGAGAGTTAGTTTAGTAGTATAATAAGTATAAATATTCGGAATGAGCTCTAATTGTTGGTATTTATTTGTTTTCAAGTATACAAGGTATAAAGGAGACAAAGGAGTGATTTCATGATGAAATGAGATGAAAGAGCATAAATAAACAATCGACGTAATGGCATAGAGACTTGACACCGTGGGAAGAGACTACAAGGCGCAGAGAAGACTTGGAGACCAAATAATAAGTGTAGTACAATTGACACAACGATAGTGCTATGGGGATGTACACAAAACGCCAGGACAATACATATACGGTGCCAAGTCTACTGTAAGGAGAAAATCCACACAAAGGTCAAAGTTGTAGCGGTGTTGTGGTATTACACACACGGCTTGGATCACTTCCAGACATCACCGAGAAATAGAAATAGAAAATTTTGTAGTTCAAGTTCGTTTTAAATTGTTAATTTGGGTTTCTAAGTGTATTCTCATGAGTCTTAGGGGTATAAATAGTTATTAGAACATGGTAAACACACCCACCACCATACAATATCACCCACCACCATGCAATATCATAGATTATCATAGATCACTAATTAGCATTACACTAATTTACATTATTTTTGAGTATTTAGAAGGGTTTTGGAGGAGAAGACGTTAAAGACTACTTGTGCTTATTCGGTACTATTTTTTTGATTTAATCTTTGATTGCAATGAATACCATGAACTGTGTGTTGATTTCAATGATGTGTGAGTAGTTAAATCATCTTAAGGATTAATGGGTCCTATGGTATGAATGCTATGCTAAAGGAAGTATGAATGAATTATAAAGTTAAAAAAGTGCAATGGTTAGAATTTGTATTGATTATAAACATAATGCTATGAATTTCTTGATCACGTGTTTGTTGATTAGAGATTTGAGGATTAACCATGGCCATTAAAGCTTTTTAGCCGGATATAGATAATACAACCGTAAGATATATAACATTGATAGATAATCATTGATTAAGGTGACACATATTGTAAACTAAAGTGGTTATGAGTCTTAAGATTTAGAACTTAATGCTAAGTGAAACTTACGTAATTCACACTAATAGGTGGAGTTCTAGTTTTGCACATTAAGGTCTTTTCCACCATGTCAGTGGGTTAAAGTGAATATGAGGGAAACCTATCAATTCTAATTGAGTATTGCACACACATAATGAAGATGAAGGAAATGTGATATGAAAGTATAGTAATTCATTACCTAGATGAAGTTGTGAACTTAGAGTCTTTTCAATATAATAATATAAGTTAATTTTGCATTGCTTTAGATAATATAGTTTAGTAAATCCAATTGAAAAGAGATTTTATTAACAATAGAGTGAACTTGACTAAGTAAACTGTGTGTAGGTAAACCTTTTCTAGAGGACGATATTCGTAATCAGCTTTTATTGATCACATTATTACTACAATTGAACCATGCATTATACTTGCGGTCGCGATCAATTGTTTTAGGGAATGGAATGCAATCCCCATCCCCATCCTTACATCTAGTGAGGCGTAGATTTCCCGTGTAAAATTTCTTACTAGGGAAATTTTCACCCCATTTCCCGCCCATCGAGTATCTCCACCACTACTATTACACATAATATCTAAAAAAGAGATCTAAACACATTATCTATAAAATCCAAATCATAATACTATATTATTGATAGTATGTATTCTTAAGGCATGTGCCCTAATTCAATATACAAACGTTGTTTACCTTATAATTTTATTTAATAAAATAGAGGTTTAATTTGCTGTTTTATTATAAGTGACTGCATGTTTACCTTATTGTAAGACCCATAGGTATTTGTATAAATATCCTAAACGTCCCTAGTCGGTCATTATACTAGAAACTATAATGAATTAAGACTAGTATGAATCTTGATTGATGGTCATGTGATGATCATGAGTATATGGATATGAATAATATCATGAGTACTTGTCAGGGAATAAGTTACTGAACCGACCCACTATGAGAACACCATATGGATTATGTCATATGGTGATGAAAGATGCATTTGTACTGATTAATTCTTAATTTTGGATTTTGTGTCACTTTAGTAGTTGTTTAAATTTGAGGTTTATGCATTTTTATGTTTAGTTCAAAAATTATCTTATATATGATTATGTTTTTAGTATTTTATGTTTCAAGCTTATTCTTGAACATTGAGGATAAGGTTTGGTTCAAGTTTGTGGGCATCATCACTATGGGAAGTGGTAAAAAAGAATAAAATAAAGATAAACACTGCAAGTATGATCATAAAATTTTATTTTTGAAGCATTTAAAGTGGAAAGAATGATAGTGTATTGATTTCATTTACTTATTATTTAAATGTGTTTAGTAGTATAAATTAGGTTTTACATAGTAGTATGATAATGAAATGCATAATTCATTTGCAAAGTTCAAGCCTTTAATTATGGATGAGTAAGAATAAAAGTATCTTGTTGATATGAGACTCAAAAAAAAGTTATCAAGTTTTTGAAGAAAATAAGAATTGTTGAAAATAATGATATAATTTCATTATTAGAAACCTACAGTTAGGGAAAACCATGAACTTGAAACCAAAGCAAGAAGATTACTAGAATATTTCTAGTAAAAAAAGATAGATCTATAAGGAATTCTATAATAAGTATGAATCTTACTTAAGTATAAAGTAAATAAAGACTTAGTACCAAAAGGGGAAGAGATAGACACGATTTTTGATGAAAATTTGAATTTAAAACTTGCTTGATAGATTCGAAGTGAGAAGTGCTAACAAGAGTTTTAAAATAAAATTTAGAGAGTACCACAAGTTCTATAAGAAAAAGGAGTAGAGAACTTAATGGTTGAAAAAGTAAGAAAAAGCAGAATCCATAGGAAAAAAAGTGCAAGGACCGCACAACTAAAAAATATAAGGAGAAAAGAGAGATATATATAAAAAGAAAGAAAGAAAGGCAAAAGTATCATTAAAACTCTTCAAATTCAAAGATTTAGCTCGATTACAAGTAACTGAGTTGAGTTAAGTTTTCTTTCAAACTATATGAAGTCATATGGACTATTGAAGTAATAAATTCTATAAAAATAGTATGATCTATGCTTATTTGTGAATTCTTTATCTTGATGAGAAATCATGAAATTGTGCACTTGCTATTTGAGTGTCGAGGTGAAGTTAACTTTTGAGTTGTGATGGTTTTGGTTGTGAACTACTTTTGAGTTTGGAAGTCAATTATATATGTTGTTAAAGCTACGTGTTTTGAAGATTTTTAATTTTTGTGAATAAAAAAAATCTTGAGTGGATTATTAACTTGAACTTATTTGAATTAAAATATGCTCTATAAACAATGTAAAATGAGTTAGTAGTAGTAGTAGTAGTAGTAGTAGTAGTAGTAGTAGTAGTAGTAGTAGTAGTAGTAGTAGTAGTAGTAGTAGTAGTGGTAGTAGTAGTGGTAGTAGTAGTAGTAGTAGTAGTAGTAGTAGTAGTAGTAGTAGTAGTAGTAGTAATAGTAGTAGTGGTAGTAGTAGTAGTAGTAGTAGTAGTAGTAGTAGTAGTAGTAGTAGTAGTAGTAGTAGTAGTAGTAGTAGTAGTAGTAGTAGTAGTAGTAGCAATAGCAGTAGGAGTAAGAGTATTTAGTAGAATACCCTTTTGCTCAGGACATGCAAAATCCTAAGTTTGGGGGTTTTTGATAAGTGTTTAATTAGAATTATATAGAGAGTTAGTTTAGTAGTATAATAAGTATAAATATTCGGAATGAGCTCTAATTGATGGTATTTATTTGTTTTCAAGTATACAAGGTATAAAGGAGACAAAGGAGTGATTTCATGATGAAATGAGATGAAAGAGCATAAATAAACAAATGACGTCGTGGCATAGAGACTTGACACCGTGGGAAGAGACTACAAGGCGCAAAGAAGACTTAGAGACCAAATAATAAGTGTAGTACAATTGACACAACGACGGTGCTATGGGGATGTACACAAAATGCCAGGACAATACATATAGGGTGCCAAGTCTACTGTAAGGAGAAAATCCACACAAAGGTCGAAGCTGTAGCGGTGTTATGGTATTACACACACGGCTTGGATCACTTCCATACATCGCCGGGAAATAGAAATAGAAAATTTTGTAGTTCAAGTTCGTTTTAATTTGTTAATTATGGTTTCTAAGTGTATTCTCATGAGTCTTAGGGGTATAAATAGTTATTAGAACATGGTAAACACACCCACCACCATACAATATCACCCACCACCATGCAATATCATAGATTATCATAGGTCACCAATTAGCATTACACTAGTTTACATTATTTTTGAGTATTGAGAAGGGTTTTGGAGGAGAAGACGTTAAAGACTACTTGTGCTTATTCGGTACTATTTTTTTGATTTAATCTTTGATTGCAATGAATACCATGAACTGTGCGTTGATTTCAATGATGAGTGAGTAGTTAAATTATCTTAAGGATTAATGGGTCCTGTGGTATGAATGTTATGCTAAAGGAAGTATGAATGAATTATAAAGTTAAAAAAGTGCAATGGTTAGAATTTGTATTGATTATAAACATAATGCTATGAATTTCTTGATCACGTGTTTGTTGATTAGAGATTTTAGGATTAACCATGGCCATTAAAGCTTTTTAGTCGGATATAGATAATACAACCGTAAGATATATAACATTGATAGATAATCATTGATTAAGGAGACACATATAGTAAACTAAAGTGGTTATGAGTCTTAAGATTTAGAACTTAATGCTAAGTGAAACTTACGTAATTCACACTAATAGGTGGAGTTCTAGTTTTGCACATTAAGATCTTTTCCACCATGTCAGTGGGTTGAAGTGAATATGAGGGAAACCTATCAATTCTAATTGAGTATTGCACACACATAATGAAGATGAAGGAAATGTGATATGAAAGTATAGTAATTCATTACTTAGATGAAGTTGTGAACTAAGAGTCTTTTCAATATAATAATATAAGTTAATTTTGCATTGTTTTAGATAATATAGTTTAGTAAATCCAATTGAAAAGAGATTTTATTAACAATAGAGTGAACTTGACTAAGTAAACCGTGTGTAGGTAAACCTTTTCTAGAGGACGATATTCGTAATCAACTTTTGTTGATCACATTATTACTACAATTGAACCATGCATTATACTTGCGGTCACGATCAATTGTTTTAGGGAATGGAATGCAATCCCCATCCCCATCCTTACATCTAGTGAGGCGTAGATTTCCCGTGTAAAATTTCCTACTTGGGAAATTTTCACCCCATTTCCCGCCCATCGAGTATCTCCACCACTACTATTACACATAATATCTAAAAAAGAGATCTAAACACATTATATATAAAATCCAAATCATAATACTATATTATTGATAGTATGTATTGTTAGGGCATGTGCCCTAATTCAATATACAAACATTGTTTATCTTATAATTTTAGTTAATAAAATAGAGGTTTTAATTTGCTATTTTATTATAAGTGACTGCATGTTTACCTTATTGTAGACCCATGGGTATTTGTTGAAATATCCTAAACGTTCCTAGTCGGTCATTATACTGGGAACTATAATGAATTAAGACTAGTATGAATCTTGATTGATGGTCATGTGATGATCATGAGTATATGGATATGAATAAAAATCATGAGTACTTGTCAGGGAATAATATACTGAACCGACCCACTATGAGAACACCATATTGATTATGTCATAGGTGTTACTCATGATAGGTATATCATTTAGTCCTTCGACTTGAGATTACCATAGACATTAATATTAGGAGCATGATAATTTGACACAATCAAATGTTGTCTTTAGCTAGACAATTATAAAGACTGTGATTGGTTACCGTGTGAATAATATATGAAGGTGTGTAATCAAGATAGAATTTGTCATTCACATATCGAGAGAGATATTAATGGATCCCTCGATAGGATAAACTGATAATGGACAAGTCCATGTGAATTGATATGATCAATGTCACTTGGATGTTTTTCGGTTTACCTAAAGATCAAGACTAGTACGATTGAACATTAAGGGTGAATTTCCATGCCTTATGTTTAATCAATGGATATCACACAAGTAAAGGATATGATATATGTTATTAATTAGGTTGTATCAATGTTGATATTCATGCTACTTGGGTAGTCATATTTCCTTTCTAAAGACCGCTTATGACTTGTTTACCAAAATGGTTTTTGATTTAATGCTAACGTCGCATGAACTTATTGTGTCGCACACAAATAATAGCTTTGCACAATCTCAATTGGTCCAGAGTAATGAATTTTATATGATAAAATTCATGACATAAAAACCCTTACGATTTGCTATATGATAACTTATTAATAGGGGCGTATGTGTAATTTGCTTAAACTACCTAAATACAATAATTGTATTGCGAATGAGATTTTAAGTGAGGGCTTATCTACACATATAAATAAAGGGTGAAACCCTAAAAACAAAATAAGATTTTCATTTTACAATTTTTCAAGTTCTCTAGATTTAGGGAGAGAAAATAATCGTTTTCAATTTCTCTTAGGGTTAGCACTCCAAATTATAGTCACTATTTGTGTGTGGATTTCTGATAGAGGATGTGCACTTCGAACCTCTTGAAAATTAAACAATGAGAAAAGGAAATAATATAATAAGATATGATTTACTTTCGTAGATTTAGTTTAATGAAACTTATTTTCGATCTTGTTGGGGTTTTTCAAAATTTGTTTTGAATTTCCTACTGCGTATGAACCCCAAAAACCCAACATGTATTATGTATGGATAGTTCTATCGTTTAGTTTATTTTTAATCAAAAACATAGTTTCACTATCGAGTTTATACAAATATATAGAAAAACATACTTTATATGTGAATTTTATGTTATATTAGTTTTTTATTGATAAACTTAGTTACATTAATTAGAGATATATCATATATAAGATCTAAGTAATATATTGCATTAAAATCTTAAATCATAAAAAACATTATTATTTATTATAAAAATTCTATCATTATTTGTTTATACTAATTTAGTTATAAATTATAATATTAACTTATTAAAAATATATCAATTTGATCTAGATTATAAAATTAATATATTATATTATTTAAGGTTTTTCTCATAAAGTTTAAATCAATGTATTAGGCTTCTAATCAATGGCTCATTGATATAATTATTTAATTGTAACTTTATATGTAGCATACATTAGTTATAATACAAGGTAAATAAAAGTAACAACATAATTATTTTGGATATCTCATTTGGAGAATCCTCATAAGGTGGGTGACGAGTCAATAATTAGACATGTTTTATAATATAATTTATATTTATTTTATATATAAATGATGATATTACACTAGATATTTTCTTATTTTTGTGACTTGAGGATTTAAATAGAAAAATGAAGAAATGGAAAAAAGAGGAAGAAGAGCAAAAAAATCAACAGGAAAAGAAGTCCAACGATAAGCCAGCGATTTGTATTTATATTGAAAATCACCACCGAAGTCGGCAGCAGGAGAATGCCAGCGAATCCACAACAAATTGAAGAATACACTAGAAATCACTAGCTGAATCGATGGAGCATAAAGAGCTAAACTAAGTAATTAACTCAACAATTTTATGTATAACAACATCGGACCAGAGAGCTTCGAAATAACAATCTCTCTAACTCTCTTTTTAACTCTCTATTACTCTTTTTTCAATATTTGAATTTAGTTTTATATGTGAAACAACATTGGAGCTTTGATTAAGAGGTATTTATATATTTTTCATTTTATAGTTATGTCTTTCAATTACATTTTGCATTGTTTATTTCCAGTATAAGTGAGTAGTTTGTTAATCGAAACAAACTATAGACATGTATATACTTTGGGTTTGAATGTGGTTATAATTATGGAATCACGTACTTAATGTGTTAGATCGATTCATACACATTAATCATGAATTAAACAATTTATTTTTGCAAATTACAACTAGTGATTCTTTGCATTTAGTGCACAGTGGACAATATGTTCCTTAATTTAAAGTATCCAAAGCTATGTTTATAGTTATTGACAACAATTATAGAAATAGTAACTAGGATTAATCTATAGGGCTTTTCCGGAGTGGATGTTCTAGGTAATTGTGTTATAAATTGTTTATTATGCGCTTTTGGTTAATATTGTCTTAGATTAGACATGATTTTCATTGAATGTCAGTGCTATCGTATTTCTATGGTGTTGCATTTTACCCAATGGGTATATTAGCAATGAGAATATGGCTTTTTCATTGAATTTAAGAAAATCGGTGGATGGCTAAAGGCTATCAACATATTATGAATAAGGAATTAATGATTATAGGATTCCAAGTGATATAATTATAACTATAGTATGAAGTAATGTTATGTTCTAGTGTTTGAAAATAATCCAAGTATATTACAATGTTTAGTAGGGGTTTGTCTAGATATTTGTTTAGATATTTCATTTATATTGATTTATTAATTATTTCATTGTTAGTTTGAATAATGTTAGGTTAGTTTATTAAATTTAAATTGTTTATAGTTTAGTTATTTTAATTATATTTTTTTTTTATTTGCATATTATTAGTTTTTAATTCTCATTTATTTAAACTAATTAAATTAAAACAAGTCAAATATGGTAAAATTTTAGGGTAGCCTTAATTCTTAAGAAATTTGAAAAAATACTATGGAGACAATATCCCATTTACCATATTTTATTATTGTGCACACTCAACATGTGTCAATTTTTGGCGTTGTTATGGGGGATTTAAAAATAATCTCTTGAAAACCTACATTTTGAAAGTCATATAATATGGATGAAGATGAGGAATAATTAACTTTTAGACAATCTGATATGAATATCTTGGCTTATGAACCTATAGATATAAAATTTACAATAAAGTTTCCGGAATTCAAATTTATGTTCGAATTCATAAATTCTTTATCATGTTTCTATGGTGAAGTTAATAAAGATGCTCAAAAGTTTATTAGAGAGTTTGTACACAAAGTAAGCACGTTAAAACCAAAAGATATAAAAATAGATTATGTTAAATTAAAAGCTTTTCCTTCTGCATTGAAAGGCTAAACTTTAGATTGGTTATTTTACCTCCTTCAAAATTCCATAACCAATTGGTCAGAGATGCTACAAGTCTTTCTTGATCAACACTTCCCAACAAGACAAATTAGTTTATATAGATAAAAATTAGTAATCTAGGATGAAAATTGGAGAAACTTTAGATGAATTTTGGGATAGGTATCAAAGATTGATTTCATTATGCCCAATGTATAGATTTACATAAAAATTTAATGCAATATTTTAATGAAGCATTAAATCACTTAGAAAGAAGATTCTTAGACATAGTATGTGGAAGGTCTTTGCTAGATAAAACACCAACTTTATTAAGAGAAGCTATAAATAAAATGGCTAAGCAATCCAAGCAATAAGGTGAGAAGAATGATTTTATCAAAGAAAATCTAAGTGAAATGAATAGGACATATAAGGCACCACACGATGAGATAGATGAGCTTAAAGTTATGACTAAATTATTAATAATTGATAGATCAAGCAAAGTAAAATCTTGTAATGAATCAAGTCATTCTAATGATAAATACCCTTTAACACGACAAACCAAAATAAAATAAGCTAATGCTATAATGAACTAATATGATGGGTTTGTTGATCGTATTAAGAATCAGGGTTATCAAAGGTATGAAACATCAAATAGTTCAGAAAGAGAAAAAGATCAAATAATTCAAACATTGCAAAATAATATGACCGAATTGAAAAACCAATTGAGTCAAATAGCAACACAAATGAGTGAATTTATAAATAAAGAAAAATTATCATCTCAACCTTATCCTACTTAATATAAAAGAGCACCAACCATAAAATTAAGAAGCGATAAGGAGTTAGATGAACCTAAAATGATTCAACAATTAGTTTCTAGAAAAGAAATAAAAGTAGAACTAGAAAAATAAATTGAAGTATCAAGTTACAAGATTTCCAAAGAAAAGTGTAATGAACATGATAAAGATAAACAATTAATATAAAACCACCATTCTTTCATTGTTTTTAAGATAATACAAATGCTAAAACAATATAGGAAGAAAAATAAATATCTGATGCATTAAAAAAGTGGTAGTTAATATACCTCTATTTGAAGTCATTCAAAATGCACCTAAATATCAAATATTTATAAAAGACTTATGCAGTAATAAGATTAAGCCTAATGAAAATGTGAGTGTAGGAAAACACGTATTATCACTAACTCAAAAGAAGTTACCTCCGAAATGTTATGATCTTGGAATGTTTTTTTGTAAAGCATTGCGTGATATGAGAGCCTCTATGAATATTATGTCTTTATCTATTTATTTACAAATGATAGATGTACATTTAGAAGAAACTGGTATAATTATACAATTAGCAAATAGATCCACTGTTAAACCATTAGGGTTGCTAAAAGATGTATTAATCGGGGTTAATGATTTAGTCTTCCCATAGATTTTTATGTCTTAGATATGAAAGAAGATAATTTTCTAATAGGACTTCTCTAATCTTAGGAAGGCCATTTTTGAACGCAGCGAAAGCAAAGATTGATGATTCAAACAAAACATTAAAAATGGAAATAGATAATGATACAATGAATTTTAATATATATGATGCAATGAAATACCCAATAGATGTCTTTTCATATGCACAGTAGATATGATGGATCCATTAATAGACAAATCTTTTGGAAAAGATAAATTAGATAAATTAGAATTGAAATTGAAGATTTAGAAGAATATGATGATAGAGATTAGAAAACAAAATAGATAATAAGTACCTTGGAATCATATAATGAACTACCTGAACTTACTTATTACATAAACTTATCTAGATCTCATTCAAAACTTTTACTTCCTATAGTTAAAGCCCTAGAATTAGATCTAAAAACCTTATCAGATCATTTGAAATATGTTTATCTATGGGACTATGATAAATTACTAGTAATAATTTCTAATAAACTAACAAGTCTAGAAAAGAATAAGTTAATAAATATATTGAAATAGTTTAAAAGAGTAATAGGTTGGACCATAGTTGATATTAAAGGAATAAGTCCAGCTACGTGTATGAATAGGATAAACCAAGAAACTGATATAAAACTATTAGAAAGCCTCAAAGAAGATTAAACCTGCCTTTAAAGGACATAGTAAAAGATGAAATATTAAAACCATTAGATGCAAGAATGATATTTCCAATAGCAGATAGTAATTGGGTAAGTCTAGTACAAGTGCACCTAAAAAGACATGAATTACATTAATAACAAATGAGCATGGAGAATTAGTACATATTAGAATCCAAAATGGTTGAAGGGTATGTATAGATTATAGAAGGTTGAATGCCTCGATTAGGAAAGACCACTATCCACTCCCATTTATAGACCAAATGCTAGAAATATTAGTTGGAAAAACCCTTTCTTTGTTGTCTATATGGTTATTTAGGATTTCATCAAATACATGTAGCCCCAAAAGATAAGGAAAACTACTTTTACTTGCCATATTGGTACATTTGGTTATAAATGTATGACTTTTGGTTTATATAATGCACCTGCAATGTTTAAAGGTGTATGGTTAATATTTTCTCTAATTATGTGAAAATTTCATTAAAGTTTTCATGGATAATTTTGCAATTTATGATAATTCTCTCAATAAATTTTTAGTTAATTTAACTAAAGTATTTAAAAGATGCATAGAAAAGAACTTAGTCTTAAATTATGAAAAATGCCATTTCATGGAAGATTAATGACTTATATTAGGATATATAGTGTTATGTAAAGAAATAGAGGTAGATCCAGTAAAAACTCAAGTAATCAAAACATTACTTTACCCTACCGCGGTAAGAAAAATACGTTCTTTTTTGGGCATGCAAGATTCTATAGAAGATTTGTAAGAGATTTTTCTAAACTTACACAATCTTTATGCAAACCATACAAAAAGACATTCCTTTTGAATTTGATAATGATTGCAAGATATTGTTTGACAAATTAAAGGATTCTTTAACAACCACTCCTGTAATTAAATCATCAGATTGGTCGTTATCCTTTGAAATAATGTGATGTAAGTAACTATGCAGTTAGAGCTATTTTAGGTAAAAAAGTAGAAGAATAATCTCAAGTTATATATTATGCTTCTATGACACTATACCTAACCCAATAGAATTATAACACTATTGAAAAAGGAACTTTTAGATGTAGTGTTTGCTTTAAAAAATTTAGACCGGATTTATTAGGAACAAAAGTAATTGTTTATTCAAATCATGCATCATTGTGATATTTGATGGAAAACAAGATGCAAAATCTTGATTAATAAGATGGATACTACTTCTACAAGAATTCGACCTTACTATAAAAGATAAGAAAGGAGCAAAAAATCTAGTAGCAGATCACTTAAAGTTGGTTAGAAAATGGAGAACCACCTATACCGTTGAGGGATGATTTTTGGAATGAATATTTATACAGTATAAATAATGATAGCCCATGGTATGTTGATATAGTTAATTATCTTACCACCGATAGGTTGTCACCTTACTTGACGGGAGCGTTAAAGAACAAAATTCAAAAAGGATTTTAAACATTACTTTTGGGATAATCCTTATTTGATGAAAGTTTTGCACAAAACAAATAATTAGGAGATGCATACCACATTCAAAAGTATAATCAATTATATCTCATTGCCATACTTATGCATATGGAGGACATTTCGATCCACATAGAACTGCTCATAAAATTTTAAATTCTGGATTCTTTTGGCCCACTTTATTTCATGATAGTTTTCTTTATATGCATACTTATGCATATGGAGTATAAATCTCATGGGATCTTTTCCATTATCAAATGGGTATGTTTATATTTTACTTGTTGTAGATTATGTGTCTAAATGGGTAGAAGCAAAAGCTGTTAAAACTAAGGATTCAAAAATAGTGGTTGATTTGCTTAGATAAAAACTTTTTACAGTTTTTAGAGCACCTAGAGCATTTATAAGTGATAGTGGTTCACATTTTTGTAATCGATTAGTTGCTAATCTATTTGCTATGTTTAATGTCACACATAAGACATCTATGACATATCACCAACAAACTAGTGAACAAGCTGAAACGCAAAGAGAGAAATTAAGTCAATACCGGAAACAATAGTCAGTCCAACATATAACGATTAGAGTCATAGATTAGAAAATGCAATATGAGCATATATAACAAAATTTAAGACACCCATAGGCATGACACCTTGTAGGTTAGTATTTGGAAAAACATGTCAATTACTATTAGAACTAGAACATAAAGCCTATTGGGCAGAAAAAAATGAAACATGAATTACAATGAAGTAGGAAACCAATGTAAGTTGAGCCTTCAACAATCAGAATAAATGAGGAATGACGCATATGAAAATGCATCAATTGATAAAGAAAAAATCAAAGCATTTTATGATAAGAAATTAATTCCTAAAACTTTTCAAGTAGGAGATAAAGTTTTACTCTTTTGTTCAATACTTAAATTATTTTCTACAAAACTCTATTCAAGATGGATATGATGTAATTTGGTTTCGATTTACTACCTCATGGCGTATTAGAAATAGAAAGCTTAAAAATCAAACTTATATTTAAATTAAATGATCATAGGTTAAAACCTTATTATGAAAATCTTGTTGAATAGGATTTGGAGATCATCAATCTCGAGACTGAGCAACAAAGTCCACTTAGTAAGGAAATGGAGTTGAATGTTTGCATCCACACGAGTGAAACTGTTAAGAATGAAACCAGTACACTATGGATTTATAAGATACCGCGTAATAAGAGAAAGAAACCAAAAAAATAGTAACCTGAAAAGCAACAATAAGAAGTGTAACATCAAGAAGAGAAGTAATTGATGGAAGAAGAATTCACTGATGAACAACTAATGCTTCAAGACTTAGGACATATGATTGAAATTTATGATGATGATCCAGGGAAACTCTTCCTTTACGTGATGATTAATGACACAAGTTTCCTTGGTGTTTTACATATGAGCTGATATAAATAACTCGCCAAAATAATGGTGCAAAAAATCCAAATTGAAAATTGATTTTGTACCACTTTTTATTCTCTACAAAGCAAATGGTTATAAGATCATTCTACTAGGAATGTAAATGAATGTGCCAGTGTAAGTTGGATGATTCAAGTGTCTCACCAACTTCTTGGTAGTACCACGTATTGATAAAGATGATGTGATATTGATGTGACATACTTTTCTTAAGATAGTTGGAGCTATTCTCGATGTTGAACAATTTATAGGCACTCTTAGGATGGGAAATGATTATATGTATTTTGGGATGGTTATGAGATGTACGATTACATAAATAACGACAATTATAACAATGATTATGAATGAGAAAAATCATATTATGAAGATTACCAAGAAGGACGTTATGAAAATGCTGAGAATGATAAGGAAGTTGAAGACGTCAAAAGTGAAGGATTGGAATAATTTTATCTACCAAGTCGAGCCAATGATTATAGACAAAAGCGCTTTATGGGAGGCAACCCATACTCTATCTTTACTTTCAGTTTTAATAATACGATTAGTTAGTTGTTTTTCTATTTCTTAACATTTGACTCTCATAATAGAAACATTCTATTATTATAATCCTGGAATAATTTCATATAAGGGGTTGTTCATGGCAATGTCTTTCCATATTACTAGATTTTGGATAGTTAGTATATTTATTTTCTCTCTCTTTTTAACTCTATGTTGGGATATCCCAATTGAAAGGAGGATGATCGAGTTGTTTTCATTTGAATCACATTTGTCTTTAGTTATTTTAAGTAACAAAGTACTTATTTAGTATAATATTTCCTAATTACAAATCTAAATTTATTTTATAATATTTCTTGTTGAATACTGATCAATTTTACCTTAATTATGATTGCTATGTGTGATAATTGCTAAAATATTGGGCATATTGAAAAATAACATGAATTGATTAGCTATTTCCCAATGATATCAAATAACACCGAAAATCATTGGGAACATCGCCAGCAATTTGCATGTTTTTGAGTGAAAATTGACTCAGTGATTTGTCAATGATTTTGGTTTCATACAGGATTCACTTAACTAATCACTAGACTACAGAGATCAATTTTCAGCAATTTCGCTACAACTTTTTCAGCGATTTCACTTAAACGCCGATACAATGAGCACGAATCCATGTTTTTAAAAAATAAAACCCTAAATCGCCAACAATAAACCCTTTCACACCTGAAGCCCTTGCACCATTCAATTGATAAATCAATGTTTATCTAGATCCAACCCTTCAATGTAATGACCCGTTACCTTAAGCTAGTGATTAATGTAAATCTAAATCCTAATTAACCAAACTTAGGCTCGTGGTGAAGTTTGGCATACCTTGATTAGAGTGTGCATGGATTTGTGTGATGATATGTGTTTGTTTAGAATATATATTGAATTTATATGTTTTAGTATAAAAGAGAGTTTATGTACAAGCCTATAATTAGAAAATAAAAATATAAACAATGAATGGCCAGTACACCAAATGCAACAAGAGGGGATCGTGAAATGAATGTGCACACCTAAGAATACTTGTAGGCATGTCCAGTGAATTTATTGGTGAGAAAATACATAAAGTGTATATATTTATATATAAGTGATATATAAATATATAATGAAACTATAAGTTTGGTTTGAATTATATGGATCGTTAGATCACTTCGAGATGAGCGTAAGTGGAGATGGTGTCAACATGCGTGTCACTTTAGGAGGAGTCACATTAACACCTTATTAACTTGATCAGCCTCGAGATAGCGCGATGCGTATCTCGAGAAAAACTCATATATCTAAATCAAAATCTTCAAGTTTATCCTCTCAAATAGATCGAGAGAGTGAGAGACAAACAACCGAGGGTTAGGAAATAGAAGAACTTATTCATAAGGTTTTTCAACAACAATTGAAGAGATTAAGTTGCTGTGGATTAGAGATCATCACTGTTGGTAAGTTTAGTTTTTGAGTTTCAAGTTGAATTCTATATTTAGTGATGATTTCTCTGTGAATTATTGTTGTTATTGATTGGAAATGAATTTATTCCTCACTAAAGGTCCTCCATGATGCATTTGGGGAGTGTTGGCTGTTATTTTGGTGATTTGTGGATTTGATAGTGGCTGCTTCCCAGCTCACTGTCAAGATAGTGCAGGTGGAGCATGCTTCATGTATCAGAGGAGCACGTTTCCTTCATCAGTAAGGATGAACCCAGTTGGTGGAACACCCCCCACCAAGTGACAGAGTGCGCTCCAACCCAAGAAAACAACTATTTTCTTGTGATTTAGCTAGCATTTCCTAAGGTCTTGGAGACTGACCTTTGGGTTTTAAATATAGGGTGTTAGGCTTATATCAATCACAAATAGTTTGTGATAGGTGTTGGATCATTAGGAAAGCGTGAGTGACCTGGAAACTTATGAAGTTTGGTAACAAAAACCTTAATCGAGGTAAGTATGAATTTGCTTATTTATCAATTTTGCCTAGATATGTTAGTATATGTAGCTCATATAGCTTACGGACTGAATAGGGGACTATGTCCATTGTGATTTATTTACTAAATGGAAAACAATGTCTAATGTGATCCGTGAGAGTAACTCTTGGAATTGAGAATAAGTTATATAGAAGATGGGTTACGTTCGTGACCTATATGTAACTCTTACTCAGCTAGATAGGTTGCGTGCATTACATATTCACTAGAGGGTTTGAGATATAACCATTGGACATTAATGGATTTGCTAAACAACACATCGGCCAATATGTTGGTCTAGTAATTGCATTAATGGTGTCAGTGGGTAATCGTAGTTTTACAAATAAAAAGAGAATGACAATGTAATAGTCATTGACGGTATGACTTGCATTCGTTACTTATTGAATTATATGATTTACAAAACCACTTTAGTTATTATTGGTGCATATTGTTATTGCATGTTGTTCTTGATTATTTTATGAAATGTTGTGGCTTTGTGAATCCTTACTTACTGAGCAAGTTGGAGCGTTCACCCTAAATTTAATATTTCAGGTTATCAGATTAGCATTTAAGTGAAAGGAAAATAGAAGATTTAAGAGTTTTACTATCTTCTCTACGATGTAATGAGCCTTCATGTATATATGTACACTATTTGAGTTTCTTTACTTTATATGAATAGGGTTATGAGATTTATAATCAAGTTTAGGGTTTTGATAAACTCTGTATTTATGTATATCGTTTAATTATCGAAAAGTTTTAAATTTGCACTGTGTATATTTTGAATTACTTATTCGATATCGATATACGAATTGAGTTTATCAAGTACAAACGAAGAGGTTGCTAGCTCTAGTTAAGTCTGGCTGGGTTACTGAGGCATAATTAGGGTTTCAGGCTGAGTATCGCTTTAATTAAGATAGGGGATACTACATTCAAAGCTTGAATTATAGCTTTTTTAAGTGTATCCCACCTTTTTTAGGAGTGATTCAACCTTATAAATTTTGAATCCAAGTTCGTACAACCTAGTTAGGGCTTAGTGATTATTTTTTTTTTGAATTGAAACTTGGAGAGGGAATCTAAGGAGCTGATACAACATATTAGTTGAGAGATTCAATCTCAAGAAGGTAATGAATCGACGCTTTAACATCCTATTGATTTTGGTGTCTCGAACAAAATCGATTCTTGATGATATTCTCAACAAATGCAATTTTTTTATTTTTATTATAAATTGTTTTTGAAAATGGGTTTCTATATGAATTTTCTTTTTGAATACGTGTTTTCAAATGAGTCTGGGGGTTTCTATAAATTTTTCCAATATATACATACTTATGATAAAGATATGTCGATACAACTATTTTATACGTATTATTTTCAACTCTTTCGCCACTCTATACTAAAATTTTTTCACAAACTTGTTTTCATTACCTTGTTAGTCTGGATTTTCAAATATATGATTTTAATTCACCTATTTGATCATAGTTGAGTTATTCTGCGGCGAGAGGAAGTAGAGGAAGGAGTAGTAAGCAAGATAAAGGGAAATGGATAGTGCAAGTAAAACTAAAGTAGAAATATGCGGGACACCTAATGAATATTATACCTATGGAGGGTTAGTATTGGAGAACCTAGACTTGGGAGGGATGAGCTTAAAGAACAATATCCATTATTATTAGATGAGGAAGAATATCTTGAGAATCTAAACCCTAGTCATTTAGTGCCTTACAACCTCTCTTTATTTGTGAGACCTAGAGATCAAAGAACTTACTATAGTGATAAAAAGAGAGTCATAATCCCAGATAGAGGGTTCAATATTCAGAATGTGAGCATTTATATGGACAAAATCATGAGCAACATCAGAGATAAAGGATGGGAGCGACTTTTGCGAAACTATGCACGAAAAGGAGAAAGAGGATGTTCAAAAATCATATGACAATTTTATGCAAATAAGCATGTCAGTAAAGAATGGGACAAATTAGTAGTAAAAGGGAAGAAGATTGATATTTCACCAACGAGGCTGAATAAATTTTTCGGTCAACCACTTAATAGACGGAGAACAGAAGAGGATTAACTGAATGTCGTTTATGTTGATAAGGAATCTTATCCTTTTGAGATAATCTAATATGCCTTAAAGATACATTCGGGGAGGGGATTTGTGCTCGATAGTATGGGACATCCGAAATTTATTGAAACCCCCTATTTTAGGAAGATTACGAAGAGTTGGGTTTAGATTATAGACGCATGTTTTAATCCAACCAAACAACACTTTGAAGTGAAGAACCCAAGAGTTACTCTACTTTATCATACAGTTATGAAGAAGTCATATTGATGTTGAAAAAGTTATACATGATTCTATGAAGTTTGCAATTCAAACTATAAAGAATGAATGACTACCATTTCTTATTTTGATAATTGAATTATGTAAGAAAGCTGGGGTGGGTTTCGATACTGAATTAGATGTATTGACCGAGAAGTCGAGAAATGATGTGGGAGTACAACGAATGAAAAATGAGGTAGGATACAATTACTCAAAGGATTAATGAGAATCACTCAATGCGATAAATGCGAGAGAAATAAGAAGGCAAAATACAATTGAAAACAGAAGGAAGATAAGAGAAAATGCACTGAGAGCGGCAAGATTAATGGCTAAAGTAAACATACCAAATGTTGATACAAGTTCGGCGCCATTTTCATCACAACTTAAGACGGGAGGATTTGTTTGACCATATTTTCCTCACTTATGTGTAGCCAAACGAAAATTCATTGTAATGAAGAAATGATAGCAACAAACGAGAGAACTTTACAACGCTACCATTCAATGTCTTAGAGAAAACATGATAGTCCTTTGTAGGACTCGAGGACAAGCATCGACATTTCGTCTTTGCAGTTGCCCTTTCCAACCGGGACTTACAACCTAGCTGATAGTTTTGTTTCCTAACTTTTTGCAGGAATGGACGAAGATGATGAAGCTGATGATGAATTTACTTCTAGGCACCGCTGAGTGTAACTAGTTACCCCTTATATGCAATGAATGTATGAATGATACAATGTATTACTCTTTGTGAGATTTTCATTAATGAATGTAATATGTTCTCTTTTGCATTCCATTCATTTGAAATTTATTGAATTAAATGTTTGTCTATTTATTTACATTTCTATTCCATATATCAATTCATTGATGTTTCAAGTGGTATATTTGTTTTGTTGAAAACCCAACTTCATTTTAAAACCTTGAGAACAATATTTGAAATGAGTTTGGATGTATTGTAGGTGAAGTATGACAATGATAGCAAAAAAAAAAAAGAATAGGAAAGAAAGGTGGAAGATAAAGTTCTGAATTGATCCAAGAATTTCAAAATCTTGATCCGATATTCAAGTCAGTTGATGAAAATTTTTCTAATTTCTTCTAAATTTATGTAAGTATCAATTTCATTTTATTTTATTTTTAGTTAGGGTGATAATGTAAATGAAATAGAATAGATTTTTGAATGGAAGTGATATTTTTATTATCCAAGTGAATTCTATGATAAAAGGAATCAATTTCTATATCATTTTTGATTAACTTTACCACTTAATGTGTAAACTAAATTGAATGCCTTATGTTAGTCATGATAATGGGTAAAAGATAAAAAAATAGCTCAAGATGAGCAAGATAGGTTTCAAAGAATCTTGTGATAGAAAATCTATTGATTAAGTATTTTTTTAGTATATATATATATATATATACTATAGGAAATGGAGCAGGGAATGTATTGTGGGAAAAAAATGTGAAAATGTCTATAGGAAATGGATTTGAGACTCAAAAGCAAAAATAAAAGAAATACATGATAAAGAAATAATTATAATGAAATAAAAAAAAATGAAATATGAAACAGATGGATGTTCTTAAACTCTTCGAAGAATTGATTTAACGCGAGTACTTGAAGTTAGAGTTGAATGAAGTATTTCTTAATCTAACATGTTTTAAATGATCTATTCATTGGTATGTTAGTAAAATTCCTATTTATTTTGATTGTGGTACTATTATAAATATTATTCTAAAACTAAAATTAATCTAGTGGTTATGTGTTTTAAAATTCTATACTAGTTATCGTAAGCTTGATGTTTGTCAGTGGAGATTGAGAAAACCTATATTGTGTACTGATTTTGGTAATGAACTTTAAGTTTTGAAGAGTATTACACTGGGTGGTTGAGTTATTATTAAGGGATATTTTGTTTTGTCTAAATTATTCTATTCTATCATAAATCTCGTTTACTTGGGGGTAATATGTTTCCATTTGAAAATCACTTCTATTTTAAAATTTATATTTTTTAAAGTTGAGATGAATTAGATTGAAATCAGTTTAAAAAGAATGAAAAAGAATATGATTGGGAAAATTCCTTTGCTCGAGACAGCAAAGTGTTGAGTTTAAGGATATTTGACAAGTCAATAATTAGACATGTTTCATAGTGTAATTTTGGTTGAATTTATATATAAATGATGATATTACACTAGGTATTCTCTTATTTTTGTGATTTTAGGATTTAAATAGGGAAATGAAGAAATGGAAGAAAAAAAGGAAGAAGAGCAAAACAATAAACTAGAAAAGAAGTCTAACAATTAGGCAGCGATATGTATTTACACTAAAAATCGCCACCTAAATTGGCAGCAGGAAATTGCCAGTTAATCCACGATGAATTAAAGAATACTAGAAATCGCTAGTTGAATCGGTGGAGCATAAAGAGCTAAACTCACAGATTCACTTAGCGATTTTATGTATAACTTAGGAATCGTCGACAAATTGATGAGGTCGGTGACGAATTTTTTTATATAAGAATGAGGAATTTGTATTTATCTACAATATGTACTCTTAAGGAAACTATATATAGGACTGGAGAGCTTCAAAATAATTCTATCTATAACTATCTTTCTAACTCTCCATTACTCTTCTTGTCAATCTTTTAAGTATAGTTTTATATGTGAAACAACATTGGAGCTTTGATTAAGAGGTATTTATTTATTTATTTATTATGTCTTTTAATTATATATTTGCATAGTTTATTTCCAGCATGAGTGAGTAGTTTGTTAATCAAACCAAACCCTAGACATGCATATACTTTGGATTGCTACGTAGTTATAATTATGGAATCATGTACTTAATGCTTTAGATCAATTCATACACGTCACTTAAAGATTAAAAAAGTCATTTTTGCATATTACAACTAGTGCTTCTTTATTTTGAGTGCATAGTGGCCAATATGTTCCGTAATATACAGTATCAAAATCGCTCTATAGTTATTAAAAACAATTATAGAAGTAGTAACTAGAATTAATCTATAGGGTTTTTTTCGAGCCGATTTTCTAGGTGATTGCGTTCTAAGTTGTTTAGTATGCTTCTTATATTAGTATTGGCTTAGATTAGGCATGATTTTCATTGATTGCTAATGCTATCGCATTTCTATGGTGTTGCATTTTATCTAATGAGTAGATTTACAATGATAAGAATGTGGCTTTTCCATTAAATTTAGAAAAACCGGTGGCTAGCAAAGGCTATCAACCTAGTATGAATTAGAATTTACTGATTCCAAGATTCCATGTGATATAATTATAATTATAGTATGAAGTAATGTTATGTTCTAGTATTTGAAAATAATCTAAATATATTACAATGTTTGGTGGGGTTTTTTTTAGATATTTGTTTAGATATTTCATTTATATTTATTTATTGATTATTTGATTGTTAGTATGAATTGAGTTAGGTTAGTTCATGAAATTTAAATTGTTTTTAGTTTAGTTGTTTTAATTAATTGTTTATTTTATTTTCATATTATTAGTGTTTAATTCCTATCTAATTAAATTAATAAATTAAAATAAGTTAAATCCGGTAAAACTTTAGGGTAGCCTTAATTCTTAAGAGATTTGAAAAACCTATGTAGAGATTATATCTCTTTTAACATTGTTAAGAAACAATATTATAATACAGAAAATTATTGTGCATGCTCTATAAGTGTCAGTAGGGTGGGGAATCCCAATGGGGTAGAATAGGGTAATATTGCCCCCACCAGCCCTGTGTTGGTGCATGTACCCTAGGTCAATCTTATGAACATTATTTCCATTACTATACTTGTAACCATTCAAATCAAGATCATGAGTACTTGTTAGGAAACAAGGTATTGGACCGACTAGCTATAAAAACACCACATGGTTTAAGTCATAGGTGTTACTCATAACAGGTATATCATTTAGTACTTTGACTCGTAATTACTAGAGACTTTGACATTAGAATCATAGTGATTTGACACATTCAAACATTGTCTTTAACTGAACAATTAGGAAGGTTGTGATTGGTCGCAATGTTATTAATCTGTGAAGGTGTGTAATCGAGACAAAATATGTTCCTCTCATTTAGAGAGTGATATCAGTGGATCCCTCGATATGTAGGACTAAAATGGCTAGTCTAAGTGGATTGATGTGATCAATGTAACTTGGATGTTTTCAGTTTACCTAGAAATCGAGAATAGTACGATTGAATATTAAAAGTGACTTTTTCATGGCTTATGTTTAGTTAAAAGATATTATATGATAAAAAGATATGATATACACTATTGATTAGGTTGTATCAATTTTGATATTCATGCAACTTGGGTAGTCATGATGCCTTATTTGAGACTGCTAATGACTTGTGTACCAAAATAGTTTTGGTTCACTGCCAACATTCTATGAACCTATTGGGCCACATACAAAAAATAGTTTTACTAGATTTTAATTGACTCTAAACAATGAACTTTATATGATAAGATTCCTAAAATAAAATTCTCGATAATGTGTAATATTACTACCACTTTTAGTAGGGGTATAAAGGTAATTCACTAATCCGGCTTTATGCAAGGGTTGTATAGATATGCATATTAAGTGGATTCACATTATGGGAGAAATTAGGGTTGGAATCCAATTTTTATTTAAAAAAAACAAGTTAGGTTGTTCAACCATTCTAAAGTTTTTAAAGAGATCAAAATTGTTTTCGTGTTCTCTCTCGGGTTAACACTTGGATTATCGACTACTGTTTATATGTGAATTTTTGACATGGGACATTTGTCTCTGGCATCGTCATAAATATTGATCAACACAGAGAAATCAACAATTCAGATTTGATACTGTTGGGGTTTTGAAAATAAAATTTAAATTTTCGTTGCGAATTGAACCATAAAACCAAATAGTTGTATTAGAGCCTTCGGGTTCGTTTCCATTAGATCTGCTGCATATTTTCTTGATTTATATTTTAGATATATTGATGAAAACATGTTGTTATTATATGTATATGGGAAATAAATGATTCTGTGATGATAATTTGCATGTTTTTGAAAGATGTCTAAGATACGTAGATTCATGATGTGTGTGCAAATAGGTTTGTTACCATGCTAGTGATCATGATTGGATTAATTTTATTAAAATATTTCACTTTTGATTGAATTTTATATTCTATGATCCATGCTACCATTTGGTAAAATCTTTACTTTGGTATATTGAATTCATGGATGAAATCTCTATTTTCTTGTTTATATGTTTGGGTTCAATTATTTAAGAATTTCTTAAATTATGTGATTCTAAAGATAAAATCGAAACTAATATGATTAGGTTTGATAAGAGTCATGATTCATGATTCAACTACATAATTTGTATTGATATGGATAAGAATTGAAATTGATTTTTGATGATATATCTCGTTGTATTTATTTGTTAATATTTTTTTTTTATATTTCTATTAGATAGGAGATAGACATCAAATCAGATAATACTTGTAATTCCTATAAGATAGGAGAGATATATAAAAATCCAAAATTGATAAGAATCTTATTGGATATTTCAATCGTGATTGAGATAAGTTAGGATTTTTAAATATCTTAAATTCTAATTGGATAAAATAAGATATTTAGTTAGACACTAAGTTATTTAAAACCATTTTAATTAATTTAACTAAAATGAGGGGTTATTTTGATCAATTGGATTGACTAAAATAATGAGAATTCTTTACAGACTTTCAATTTTCGAAACTGTAATCTATTGTCTAGAAAAAAACTCGTTGACCAGACAGCGAGACTGCCATCTAACTAATCATAGTGCAATAGTATTTAAGTTTTCTAACTTGTTTAATGATTCCACATACATGAAAATATATTATATTTAATTGTTTAACTCAAATTACAAGAATCATAAAGCCTAATATAAAATCCCTCTTCGAAATTGTAAGCCAAGTGCCATCCATTTTAAACATTTAAGGCCTTGATCACATCAATATGGGTCTGCCTTTGCTGGATGTATTGTGTTGTCTTGGAGAGGCAAGCTAGGTAACATTTACTTTATTTTTTGAAATGGTAAGACTTAAAAAGCTATCAAAACATTCTTGGGCTTTAGGCAAAAGATGAAATAAAACATGCTAAGACATAAGATGTCACAATCTAATAAAAATAACTAAAAGTTACGTAGGACATAATTGGTAACATGTACCTACCTAAATAACCTAGTTCAAAGAGACAAGCCTTATTTGTCTTGGAATTAGGTGAAATATGAATTTTAGTCTACTAAATTAACATTTTGTTTTAAGAGGGTTGTTAATTTTATGGGAGTCTATTCCTCTATACTAAAATGAACTTTGTAAAACTTTTGTGTACATTTATGGCCTCTTAAAATCACACCAATCAATTGCAACTACAATCCATCTTTGATAAGGATAAATTGTCTAGGGCAAAATTTCTTGATTAGTTCAGAAACTTTGAAAATTTTTCTTAATCTTGAACGCAAATTGTACATCTCGGATGATATTATTCCTAAGGGACCACTAACTAATGCCTCAAAAACTGTAAGAGATGCACATATTAAGCATGTCAAAGATTGGTGTGATGTTGCATGCATTATGTTGGCTACCATGATTTTCGAATTGCAAAAGGATATTAAACATATGGAATCCTACGACATGGCTGCGATGCTAAAGGAAATGTTCAAATAGCAGGCAATGCAAGAAAGGTTTGGGAAAATAAAAAACCTACATTCTTACAAGATGGTTGAGGGTGCATCAGTTAGTCCTCATGTTCTGAAGGTAAAAGGATATATTGACCATCTAGACAAACTTAGATTTCCATTAGCAGAGAGTTGGCTAAGAACTTAATCTTAAACTCTTTGACAGATAGTTACTCATAATTTGTAATGAACTATTATATGAATAACATGGAGATATCCATGTTATTCACTCAACCTGATGTATCATATGTTTTGAACGCAACAAATAGATATCCATCATATCTCGATGAGTCACTTGATAGTAGTAAAGAACATTCTTATAAGTACTTAATTAAATACTTAAGAAGAACTAAAGAAGAGTTCTTTGTCTATGGAAGTTTGGAACACGGGCTTGCTGTAAAAGGTTATATAGACGCAAGTTTTCAACCGACATAGATGAATTTAGATCGCAGTCTAGATATATGTTTACTTTGAATGGATGTGCAGTGAGCAGAAAATGCTCAATGCAAGAGACTGTGGCTGACTTTACAATAGAAGTTGAGTATATTGCAACGTCTGATGCTGCTAAAGAGGAAGTTTGGATAAAAAATTTCATATCTGAACTAGGTGTAGTTTCAAGTATTGCTAATCCTATTTGCTTGTATCGTAATAACAACGGGGAAAGAGCACGAGCCAAGTAACCAAGGTCACACTATAAATCCAAACATATAATCCAACGTTTTCATCTCATCGAGAGAAATCATTTAGAGGGGAGAATTGAAGATTTGTAAGGTTCCTACAAAAAATGTTGTAGATCTATTGATGAAGGCCTTCCACGAGCAAAACATGATGGTCATGTAAGGTCATTAGATATTATAGACATGAATGATTGACCCTAGTGAAAGTAGGAGATGTTGGGGCATGTGTCCTAGGTCAATCTTATAAACATTATTTCTATTACTATTTAAGTCAATAAAATACATGATTTCATTTGCTATTCATTATTATAATTGGTTTGCATATTTAAATTATAATAGAATTCATGGATCTTTATTGAAACATCCTAAATGTCTCTAGTTAGTCATTATACTAGGAACTATAATGAATTAAGACTAGTGTAAGTCATGATTGATGGTCATGTGATGATCATGTGTATAAGGATACAAATCAAGATCATGAGTACCTATTAGAGAACAAGGCACTAAAAGAGTCACTGTGAAAACACCACATAGATTAAGTCATATGAGTTATTTATGATAGGTATATCATTTAGTCCTTTAACTTGAGATTACCAAGGACTTCAACATTATAATCATAATGATTTGACATAATCAAACATTGTGTTTAATCGGACGACTATAAAGCTTGTGATTGGTTACTATGTGAACAATGTGTGGAGGTGTGTAATTGAGATAGAATCTGTTCATCTCATTTACAGAAAGATATAAGTGGATCCCTCAATAGTTTAGACTAAAAATGACAAAGTCCAACTGGGTTAAAATGATTAATGTCATTTGGATGTTTTCTGTCTACCTAGAAATCGAGACTAGTATGATTGAACATTAAGGGTGACTTTTTTCGTGCCTTATGCTTGATCAAAGGATATCGTACAACAAAAGAATATGATATAAACTATGGATTAGGTTGTATCAACTTTGATCTTTGTATAACTTGGGTAGTCCGAATGGCCTTGCTAGAGATTGCTTATGACTCATGTACCAAAATAGTTTTGGTTTGCTACCAATGTTACATGAACCTATTGAGTCGCACTTAAAGAATGGTTTTGTAGGATTTTAATTGACCTGGAAAAATTAATTTTATATGATAAAATCCATACCATAAAACTCCCTCTGAAGCATAATATTAATGCCACTTTAAGTAGGGGTATAATCTTAATTCACTTAACTTGTTTTATACCAGGGTTGTATAAATAGGCATATTAAGTGAATTTACATTACAAGAGAAATAAAGGTTGTAATTTAATGTTGGGGCATGTGCTCTAGGTCAATCTACAAACATTTTTTATCTTATAATTTTAGTTAATAAAATTGAGGTTTTCATTTGCTATTTCTTAAGTGATTGCATGTTTAGCTTAGTAAGATCCATGGGTATTTGTTGAAATATCCTAAATATTTATATTCAATCATTATAATAGGAACAATAATGAATTAATTCTAGTGTAAATCTTGATTGATAGTCATGTGATGATTATGTGTATAGGGATACAAATGGAGATCGTGAGTAATTATTAAGGAACAAGGTACTGGACTGACCCACTATGAGAACACCACATGGTTTAAGTCATATGTGTTACTCATTATAGATATATAATTTAGTCCTTCGACTTTAGATTACCATAGACTACAATATAAGGAGCATGATAATTTGACACAATTAAATATTGTCTTTAACCAGACGATTATAAAGATTATATTGGTTACCATGTGAATAATATATGAAGGTGTGTAATTAAGATATAATTTTTCACTCTCGTATAGAGAGATATATAAGTGGATCCCTCAATATGACATGATGATAATGGTTAAGTCCATGTGAATTGATACGATCAATGTCACTAGGATGTTTTTCAGTTTACCTAAAGATCAAGACTAGTATAATTGAACATTAAGGGGGATTTTCATGCCTTATGTTTAGTCAAAGGATATCGCACGATAAAATGATATGATATATTCATTAAGGTTTATCGATTTTGATATTCATGCTACTTGGGTAGTCATAATGCCTTGCAAGAGAATGCTTATGATTTGTGTACCAAAATGGTTTCGGTTCATTGCCAACATCGCATAAACCTATTAGGTCGCACATAAAGAATGGCTTTGCACAATTTCAATTTGTCCAGAGTTGTGATATAATAAGATTCATGATATAAAAGCCCTTACAATTTGTTATATGATAACTTATTAATAGGGGCATATGTGTAATTTGCTTAAATTTCCTAAACACAATAGTTGTATTATGAATATGATATTAAGTGAGGGCTTATCTACACATAAATAAAGGGTGAAACCCTAAAGTGAAATAAGATTTTGTTTTTGCAAATTTGAGTTCTCTAGATTTTGGGAGAGAAAGAAAAAAAAAACATTTTCAATCTCTCTTGGGGCTAGCAATCAAATTGTGTTAACCATTTGTATGTGGGTTTCTAATAGAGAACACACACTTGAACATCTTGAAAATCGAACGAGCAGAGAAGAAAATCACGTAATAAGGTATGATTTACATTTGTAGATCTAGTTTAATACAACTTATTTTCAATCTTATTGGGGTTTTTTAAAATTTGTTTTGAATTTTCTCGGTACGTATGAACCCCAAAAACACAACATTTAATATTCATTTTAAAAATATGAGTTAGGCTTCTCCACCATTCTAGAGTTTTTATGGAGAACAAAATTGTTTTCATGTTCTCTCTCGGGCTAGCAATTGGATACTCGGCCGCCGTTCCTATGTCAATTTTTGATAGAGGAAGTTCCACTTTGGCAGCATCATAAATATATATTAACACAAAAAATAAACTAACGTTTGATGTACGATTTACTTTTGTTAATCAACTCAATGGAATTTGTATTGGATCTTGTTGGGGTTTCGAAAATAAAATCTAAAATCTTTGATGCGATTTGAACCTCAAAACCCAACACCCTACATAGTGGGGATGAAGTTCCCTTGGTCCCCTACCCTTATCTAGCTAGTTGGTGGGGAATCCCTGCACCATTAGGGTAGATCCTCATGAGGAATGGGGATTCCTCGTCCCATTTCCATCCCTAAGACTATCAAACTACTCACACTTTCTTATGAAAAACATTAAAAAATAAGTAAAAGATATTAATAGAAATATCTCTTTATTAACTTCTTGCTCCTAATAATGAGTTCTCCAAAACAATGACAATAATAATGAAAAATACATTAATAGTGTAGATATCTTCTAAAACTCGAAACCTTAGCTTTATATTTATAGTTTTAGGATAGTATAAATTCTAATCAAACTCACACTTCTAATCATTATCTAAAAAAACACTTCACCAACCTCATTGTTTTACCATCGTTGTGAATTTGTTCACAAATTGTTGTAAAAATCACTAGGTTTGTAATTCTATAAACTGCTACTTTGTTTTGGAGTTTCACCATGTTTCGCACTTTACTCTTAAATCATTGCCCACATCGCTGAGCTTCTGAATTAACCTTGTCTGTGATTGTGCAATTTTATATGGCATTTTCAATTTATTCGTATTCACTTGACATTAGTTTTTTATTTTTGATTTGATTGGCATTTTTAGTTCATTTTTCAAATGGTGGCATAATGCTAGGCTTTTTGGTACGTGTTGAGCATGTACAATAAATTTCTTACCATTTCTTTATACATAAAATTTGTAGTAGCGACTGGTGGGACTGTCTCCACAAGGATTATGTAACTTTCTTTAGTAAAAAAATAACTTTTATATAAGCAACACTAACTAACTAAAATATCTATAAAACAATAAAAAAATAAACAAACAAATAATAAATATGAAATTCAATGAATAAAACCTATACAAAAAGTAATTACTTATCTGGTTGAAATCAATAAGTCGTTGATTTGATAAAGATAAGTTCAAACTCATTCAATAAGTAAGCTATCGTAATTAGAATACTCCGAACTACCAAGTTTTCCTTTTATCAATGGTAATTTCATGTGGCTCTTATCCATATTCTAA
The DNA here is from genome assembly GCA_039657365.1 of Stephania yunnanensis. Classification (NCBI taxonomy): domain Eukaryota; kingdom Viridiplantae; phylum Streptophyta; class Magnoliopsida; order Ranunculales; family Menispermaceae; genus Stephania; species Stephania yunnanensis. The sequence goes on from CM077580.1 coordinate 25,175,073, forward strand.
TCTCATTACCATTATTTCTTCTAATGCTCAAAGCATACTAATAAACATAAAAAAGCACAATAAGATTCATGAAAACATTTAGTACTAGATAATGACTAACGAAATATGCTATCGTTACTCGACTTAGATCTTTAAAACACCTAAAAATTCTTAGTTACTACTTATTATAGATAACTCATACAATTATGATGTAAATTTTCTATTAGAATTAAAACCTATCAATCACAATACACATTCATGACTATGCGTGCAATATCAAGTTTAGGAATTATAATTCAAGAAAATATCCAATGAAAACAATATAATCAAGAATACTGAATAATGAAAGAACAATCAAAATAGAGATATCATAAAAGACTTAAAATCATATTAGCAATCCATTGGTCTAGTCAAAAAAATTAGTTAATAATAATTATAGAAAAATCCATCAAAACCAATAAAAAAATATATATAGAATAAAATAGGGAGAGGGGGGAGAGAGAGAAATGGGAGAGAGAGAGAGAGAGAGAGAGAAATGCCTAAAATCCGATTTATAGTTCACTCGGATAATAATTGTGACACTACTAGACTGATGGATTGCTACTATAAGTACATGCGGATTGATACAATAAGTAGATATGGACTAAAAATGCATAATGAAGTAAAATAAGATCCATATGAATAACCATGAACTAAACATAGGTTCCCAAATCATCATTAGAACTAAAGTCATACAACTACTTTCGAGAAGTTCAAACTAAATCAAATTGAGGTGGAATATATCGGAAAGACTTATTTAATACAACCTAAGTTCAATAGTTTCAAAATAATATAAAAAGATACAAGCATACAAGGTTCACATAAAAGAGTGAAGGCTTTCCCTTGTCTTGATCTAGTGATGGAGTAGATGGTCCTAAAATGTAAATGGGGTGAGCGAAAAAGACAATAAAGCTTTGTAAGTAGTGAACTCGCTCAACCATCAAATATTCATGTAACACCTAATAAGCTTGCAATAACTAGCATGAGTTTGAAATCAAATAATGAATAATAAATTAGTAGCATTGAAGCAATACTCATAAAGAGATAATCAAGTGAGGAACCAATAAGTAGTAGTATTGAAGTAAAATTCATAAAGAGATAATCAAATAAGGAACCAATAATTAGTAGCATGGAGACAAAATTCATAAAAACATATGTAAACCAAGTACATCATGCCAAGGGAATCATAATAGGAATATCATAAGAATTATTACTATATAAATTTGAGGTTCCATTCAATACATACTAGTTATTGAAAAGAATCTGATGATCAATGTTCATACCCTTTAAGAGAAAATGTCAACTGGACGACACACATGCCTATGTACCTTTTAAATGGGCTTATCTAGCGTATACTAGGTTTGCCCAAAGCCATCACCGATACATGTACCAAAATAACTTAAGTTCTAGGAGAAGGTAAGCCTAACTCATGCATTAAGTGACTTGTCGCAAGGTTCCAAGAGAAGGTATCCCTGACTTATTCCCTTGTGAGACACATATCAGTCAACGATGAAGTTCAAGTAGCCACTTCCTAACCTGTCCCCTAATACTTTAAATTACTATTAAGGCCCTCGATGGTAAAAACCACACAACTTGGGGAAGGACATCATAACCATGGTACAATGCATTTGCATTCCATAGATTAGTAGAATCACGTCAACAACAAGATGCAACCCATTTCCCAAGTCTCCATTTTAAAACGTGATACCTAACATAACTAATATCAAAATATATTTGATAATTGAGAAACCTCTCCACTTTCCTTGACTCATCACGAATCATAATTCTAACTCTCATGTGCTTGAGGTCCTTTGTAAACCATATCGCAGATTTAGATAATTCAAGACACAACATAAAAACTAAAAATTCGTATTTTAGTTTTTAATTTAACATTCTAAATTTACTTTGAGGTCCACTGGTGTGGGCCCTGTAGGTCCCCCATCGCCTAATGCGATGATAAGACCCGCACATTTCTTCTCTTAAGTCACGGGGTGTGCACCCCTCTTGAAGACCAAGGGCAATTTTTTAGGTCAAGGGCCTATTTGGCCTTGTTTTGAATAGGCCAAGGGTGAATTGGTCCATGGTAGAGAGGAACACTTTTTCAGTCCACCCCTCGTGCAGAAAGTCCGAGGGTGGGTGGTGGGTGATAAGAGTTATTTAGACTAATATATAAGGGTAGTTTAGTAATACATTTAGTATAAATATCATAAAAGATATCTAATTGGTGGTGTTTTTGCATTTTCAAGTTAAAGGCTAACGGAAAGAAACGAGCAAAAAAAAAAGAGGAAACAGAGCTAAAACACACCCAAGTTTGGTTGATCCCGTGGCATGCATGTCTGGATCTGTGAGGGCATAAGGCATAACATAGAGGACCTAGGCATGATATGGGAGAGAAGACAAGTGATGAATATGAGACATGAAACTTGGCGGTGATGACACTGTTGAGTCTTTGGAGACGACGTTGGAGGCCAAAGTGAAAGCCGAGGGAGCTGAATAGAGGAAAAGCACAAAAATAGCAGTGCAATGGCGATACAATGACGACGTAGTGGTGACGATGTGGCATTACACATAAGACGCCAGGTGGTTAAGTGACAATGCCAAAATAGAAGAAAATAAAAATTTAGAGTTCTAGTTCATGTTAAGTTGTAAAGAAAGATTTCTAATTATTTAGAAACATGATTAGGGAGTATAAATAGATAGAAAAACTTGTTAAACATATAGAATACAATAGACTAGCCACCATTAATATAGTTTAGCATAGGTTTTACTTATTCTTAAGTATTAAGACGAATATGGAGAGAAGACATTCAAGACTCAAGTATAGTTATTCAGGTATTATATTTATTTTATATATTTGAAGTATTTCTTATATATTTTAATTTTAATGAATACCACTATGTGAGTGTTTATTTCAGTGAAGTGTGAGTAGTTTATTAATCTAAGGGATCAATGGATCCTATGCTATGAATGTTATGTTGTGAACATGAGTAGAATAGAAATATAAGAAGTGAAATGGTAAGAATTTGTATTAATTATGAGTGTAAAGATACAAACATCTTATTCACATGTTTGTTAATATTAGGTTTTAGAATTTATCATGGACATTGATGTTTTGAAGTAAGATATGGATGGTACAACCATAAAATATACAACATCGAGCGATAGTTGTTGATTAGGGAGGCACGGAAAGTAAAATTAATTGGTTATGAATCTAAAGATTTGGAACATTAAAACAATGTGGAGCTTATGTTATTCACACCGATAGGTGGAGTTCTAGTTTGAGCATTATAATCTTTTCCATGATGACAGTGAGTTAAAGTGGATTTGAAGGAAATTTGTCTAATCTAATTAGGCATTACACACACATATAATGAAGATGATAAATTGAGTTGAAAAGCATAGTATTTCATTATCTTGGTGAAGTTGTGAACTAAGATAGTCATAATATTAGAGTCTAAAGTGATTTTCATTAATTTATTTGTATATATTAGTTTAGTTTAATTATAAACCAATTAAAAGGATTTCCTTAGCAATAGAATAATTGTGGCTAAGTACGTAGTGAGTGCATACACCTTTCCCTGAGGACGATATTCGTAGTCAATGTAAGTTAGTTACATTATTACTATAAGCGAGATGTTATACTTGCAACATACGAATCAAGCTTTTTGTGACGTTACTAGGGATAGGTAGCCACTTAAACTTATTTAGTTAGTATAAAAAGTTGCTAAGTTTTATTTTAAGCACTTTAGTTACAAGTTTATAAAAACAAAAGAAAAAATATAGAAGGCTTAGGTTTCAAGTTTGACTTTCTACACTTGATCTTTTATGTTTTCCTTTCAAGGATAACTAGCACATGCATAGCAAAGGAGAGAAGGAATTAGTGCCTAATGACCCTCAGATTGATACAACCAAGAAAAGAAAGAAAAAGAAAGGAATCAAAATAGTTTAGGAGCAAGCAAGAAACATACAACAAGGCCAAAGGAATAACCAACATGAAAGTGATCTGGTAGTGTAGGATAGAGTGTGAGGATAAAGATGCCTTCGTGACTACTTCAAGCCAGAAACTCAAAAGACTTACAATGGAGTGATAAGGCTTTTAGCCAACACCACTGACTTTGACTTGAGACCATCTTTGATCAACATGGTGCGAAATAACTAGTTAAATGGTCTAGCAAATGAAGATCCAATTGCACATAAAGAGAATTTCTTGGAGAAATGCGATACCGTGCACATTACTAGAGTTACAAAGGAGGTGATTAGGACGAAACTTTTCCCATCCCATTGGGAGTAAAAGCCAAGTATTGGTTTCAAGGACTGAATGTAGGGAGTATGACCTCACGGGCATAAATCAATGAAAGATTTCTTGACAAGTTCTTTTCCCTAGTGAAGGTAAGTGAAAGGAAGTTTGGAAACCAACCAATTCAAATAGGAAGATGTCGAGCCTCTTGGCGAGGCTTGGGAAAGATTCAAAGAGATGGTGAGGAGATATCTAAGGTATAGATACACGAAATGGTCACAACTCTAGATTTTCTACTATAGGATGAACCACAGCATGAGAACACTAGTAAATGTTGTAGAGGGTGGTTCTCTACTAACCAAGGATGAGGATGGAGCATTGGATCTCCTTGATCTTATGTCTTAAAACTATGCAGCCGGTACTCATTCCACAGTAAGGAAACTAGCAGGTGTATACGAGATTGACTCGTAAAGTGCGATAATGACATAACTATCAAATCTCAACAATTAAATGGCAAAGCTTCAAATGGGACACCAAGGTCCGTAAGTGCAGGCGATATAACAATTCATTAATCACTAAGCCATGGTGGTTAAGCAAATGGACATACGATAATGAATGGAATATGTAGAAGTGAGCTTCATGCACAACCAAGGCTATGGAAACAACTTCGGGCCGAGAGGGATGACTCCTCAAAGGCTTTAACAAGGACACAACAACAACAACCCAAACTTATTGTATGGAAGTCCTGATAATGCACTGATGTTACCTCTAGGCTTTGATGAACAAGTCCAATAGGGGAAGGTAGGGCAGAGCGAAGAGATGACTTAATTGAAGTCAATTGAGAAATTCTTGCATGCCATAAACATAAGTAATAGGGAACTCCATGAAAAACATGAGAAATAAATGGAATGAAGGACATTTTCCAAGAAGCAGGATCAAAAATCTTAAGGAGGATATTAGTGTTATTCATAAAATGAGCGATACTACAATGAATGAGCTAAGACAACAACAAGTGATTTACAAGCCAAAAAAGGTCAACACTTGGTTATGAGGAAGAATGAAAAGATGCATGAGAATAAATGGAAGTGAGGCAAGATGAACTCGATGGATTCAGGCAACAAATAATCAATGCCTTGAAGAACAACAGGAAGGTAAAGAAATAATGGAAAGCCAATCAAAGAGATGAAGGACCTTCTAAAGAAGCACCAAAAGCCCATAACATCAAGGTAGTTCCAAGGAAGCCGGAATCGAAGTTCAAGTTCATCCGGAGACTTCAACCAAATAAAAATAGAGATTCATGAAAAATATGCATACCAAAAAACATCGATGGGAATCGATTCGAAAATGTCGTATGTGATACGAGAGCCTAGGTCAATGTCATACCAATAATGGACATGTTGCACGCTGATTTGATGATCAATTATCCTGATATGACAAATTTGCAAGTAGTTGATGGTAAGTTGATACCTATTATAAGAAAAGTCTTAAATATGCATGTGAAAGTGGGTAGATTCACATTCATCTCATACTTTCAGTTATGGATCACAAAATGGATGATGGTATGCCTATGATACTTAGGAGGCCATTCATGAACACTGCCAATGCAAACTTGTACACAAAAAAGAAGAACATCACAATGAGTATCAATGAGGAAGATGGTGTAGAAAAGATAGTCTTTGTTGATGGTGAAGTACATCTGAATGAGAATGACATTATCATCCCCGATTTATAATTTGAGTATCTCAACTTAGATTCAGACTAAATGAGTAAAAAGGCATTAGGTTAATGAAATTAAATTAAGCAATACTGAGAGGCAACCCAAGAGTTTGTAAACTCAGTAAGTCAATTAGTTATTTAGTTTGGTTAAGTACAATTCAAATGTTTTAGTTTTTAACTTTCAAAAATTTTATGTCGAATGTGTAGGTAACGCAATTTGTTAGGTTATAAGTCATCATAATGGAAATGTCTTTCCAAACTCATGAAAGAGCGTAAAAGAGCAAAGGAGTTCGAGCAGCAAATATGAGGTACATGGGAAAATCACAGGTAAGTTTTTATGAATTTTTATATTTACATGGATTTCATGCGATTATTACATCTTGTATAAGTGATACATAAAGTCGAGAGAACACCGAATAGGAATAAATGAAAAACTTTATGTAAAACACATGGACAAATGCTCGATGTTGTGGGTATTAGTCATGGCACTGTGTGTATAAGTCACGACACCAGCAAGGCACCAAAAGGAGCATAATAAAACATGACAACATCTTTGATGTTGTCACGGGCATGGCGCAAGTATTATTGAGGGGTTTTAGAATTTATGTTGATCACTTCTTTCACACTTGCATCCAAAGATAGATCGTTTCTTATTGAGATAAGAAAGTTCCTAGTGATTGAAAGTAAAAGAAAAGAGTGCATTAGGAATTTGCAGAAGGTGGAAAGGTAGGCTTTGATTTAGGAATTTGATTTCAAAGAGAGGTAGAGTTCTAATTTGTAAGTGAAGTGAGAGGGATTTGATTGATAAATACTTGGAGGAGTGTTCTACAGGAAACTAGTATAGCATTAAGGTAAATTTACAACGTCATTAGTCATGTTTTGAATTTTTGAAAATTTTTGATGAAATTGCATGAATAGTTGATTTGAGGTTGTTGGGAGTAGGATTTGCAAGTTATGTGAACAATGAGCATCAATGAGACTCGTGGAGACCCAGTATATATTTTTGCGTTATTGGGCATATGAATGATCCGTGTGATATAAATTTTAATTTTAATATGATTTCAAGACAAATTGCTAGTTGCATTTGTTTTGTAGTTGTTTGAATTTGGAAAATGTCGAGCATAAGGTAACAAGTTAGCCAAACAAGAACAAATAACTGAGGCATCAACCTAAAGATATCCCAATGATGAGGAGCCTAGGCCACTTAAATATAAATAACTCATTAGTAGAGAGGCCAAGGATAGATATAATGATATTCAATATATGGAGTTCATTTGTGAGAGAGGTATAAATTTGTTGGCCAAGTATGACAAACGAGTAAATAAATTTATTAGGAAAGAAAATTAGGGGCATTTCACTTAAGATTATATAAAGAATGAGATTAAAGGAGTGAGTGGGAATGTCTATGAATTTTTTGTTAATGCGAAGTTCAATTAGAAGAATGAGTTGGTGAAAGTGAGAGGGTGTTTGCCCCCTTTAATGAGCATGAAATAAATATCATATATGGTTTGGTGCATTTGAGTATGGTAGGAGTTGAACCAATTTTCTTGATGATTTATATATGAAAAACCTTATAACCTATACCCTTTTAGAGCCATAAAGATAACGTTAGTTGTTCATGGACAACCTGGTTAGGTAATGGGAGTTGAGAATGTGCTAAAGCACATCAAGAAGGATAGTTTTAGGAAAGTCCACCAAATGTGGCAACATTTCCTTGTTGCTTCTATATACCCCACCACTCAGTAAGGACATATCAACAAGTCAAATGCGGCTTGTTTATATGAGATTACAAAGAACATGGAGATCAGTGTCGACATGATCAACTACACCAATATGAGGGAGTCCATTATGTTAGATCAAGACAACAAATTGTTGTTTCCAATATTGATCACTCAGGTATGCTTGAATGCCAGAGTTAGACTACAAAATGATAAGGAATTTGATATTGAGGTCCAAACATCCATAAATGAAGTTTTCATTCTTACACTGAAATCACTACATCGTTATCAAGACTCTGAGAGGAGAAAAAAAGCTTAGTGAGCTAGACTTGAGGATGAATTGTAGGCCAAACAGAAGGAAAATAACGCAGTAATAGCACCAGAGAATTAGCACTCGAATTTGAAGATGAAGGACATGGAGAAAGGGGGAGCAATAATAGGGATTCATAAAGGGCTGTGAGTTTGTAGACCCATTAATTGGAGAGTAAAACTTAGATAGTCCTGAGGTTTTTCCACTACCACCTCCACTACAACCACCAATAACACCACTAAAAAGGACTTGACTCCATGATAACAAAGGTTTTGGATTACTGAGATGATAAGACAGTACTAAGAGGACATGGTGTAGTATTGTGAATCCTTGAGGAGATATGAGCAAGACATAAAATGGGTAGTGTAACTTCATTTTATTTACCGATTATCAAAGGAATGTAGTTAGGTATGAGAGGATCAGATGGATGAGACCGACTGATAGGTCTTTTGGTTTTGTAGTAGCACCAACTTATGTGTTTGATTCGAATGTGGTGCAAAACGAGAGGGTGGAACATCCATTGACACCATCCTACGCTACTGATAATGAGGCAGATGATAATGATTAAGTGCAATCTTGATGTCACTATTTTAGGATTTCTCTAGAATTAGAGAGTTGAGAGATACAGTATGTAATAACTTGTTACCTTGAGCTGGTGATTCGTACTAATCCAAATCCTAATTAACCCAGGTTAGGCTCATGGTTAAGTTCGACGTACCACGAATAGAGTGTGCGTGCATTTGCATGATGCATGGTGTTTGTTTGGATTGTTAACTCAATTTATATATAGGTTGTCGTATAGTGAGGAAATTATACACAAGCCTATAAAATGGAAAATACCTAATAAACTATGATTTATTAGGACACCAAGTGTGACGAGGGGGTCGTGGCAAGAATGTGCACATTTAAGGACACTTGTAGGCACGTTCGGTAAGTTTATTGGTGAATAATACGCGATATATATTTATATGTTCTTAAATATATAAATATATATAGGAAAATGAAAGAATATTAAAAATATAGGGATTATCGGATGGTCTCGAATGAAGGGTAAGTGCTTGATGTGTCAAATTTTGTGTCACTTAAAGAAGTGTCACTTTAACGCATTAACCACGTGTTCAGTCTAAAGATAGAGCAACGCGTATCTCGAGAAAAATCAATATATAAAAATGAAAAATTATTCTTATTTTATTCATTTCAATCAATCGAGGGTTTGAGAGGTTCGATTTCAATTCAGATTAAAGGGAGATCGTTCTAGGAGCCGAAATCAATCAAGTTGAGGAGCTTAAACGGATTAGAAGCTAGTGATCATCATTTTGGTAAATTGGTTTTCAATTTTGTTGAAGTTCAATTCAATGGTGATGCTAGGAATTTAGTTAATTATGCGGTTTGATGAGTAGAGTTGGTTTAAAACTTCATTAGGGGTTCTCCTTAGTCATTTGGGAGTATAATTATTGAGTTTGGAGGTGTTTTGGATCGGTTAGGATGAGCAGAATGATGTTGTTGTTGCAGGTCTGGTGCGCATAGCGTGATATGTGTGCTGGGATGATGAACTGACATGTAGTTAGCGTGCTACCCATACCCACATTAGCTCATAACTGATTTGGAGTATGTTGGTTTGTCGAGACACTCATGGACTGGTCTAGGGGTTATAAATGTAGTATAATGAAGCTTTATTGATCCTAAATGATTGGTGATAGGTTGAGGAACACCAAGGAAGAGTGAGAGTAGCTGGAAAGTTAGAAAGGTGTTTGAGAAACAAAAACTTAGACTGAGGTAAGTATAGATTGCTTATTTATCAATATTGCCTGGATATTTAGTATATATAGCTCATATAATTGTTAGAATGAAATAGGGGATTATGTACACCGTGATGGATTTAAATAGATGGAAAACGATGTGTAATGTGACCATGCTATAACTCCTGGTTTTGAGAATAGGTTTATAGGAGATGGTTCCCTTCTGGCCTATATACAATTCTTGCTCAATTCAATGGGTTGTATGAATTGCATACACATTAGAAAGTTTGGGATAGAACAACTGGGCATTTATAGATGGGCTAGAGAGCATATCGGCCAATATGTTGGTCTAGCAATTGCATTAATTACGTCAATGGGTAATTAGACCTAGTACCATAAAATAAACGTGGATCATAGTGTAATAGTCCAAATTACTTGCTTTGCATTTGATTATGTATTGAATCTATATGTTTTCCATATTTTTGTTAGATATCATTAGTGCATGTTGTTATTGCATGGAATCCTTGAATATTATATGGAATGTTAATGATTAATGTGAATCCCTACTTACTAAGAAGGTTAAAGTGTTCACCCCAATTGACATTAAAGGTAGATTGGACAAGCGCTACGACTACGGGATGGAGAGGTTATAGAGTCTTGAACTTATATTCGATGTAATGACTTTCTCTAGTCTTATATATTTGTATTAAATTGCAATTTTGTAATGTCACATAGGATAGGATATTATATAATCGAGGTTTTTTCGAGTTTGTTTTTAATACTTATATCTTATTTTAGTTATCAAAACATTTTTAAATTTCTACTGAATTGGAAAAGATTCAGTGGAGATTAGTTGTCAAAAAGCTAATCAAGATTATATAGAGAGTTAGAAGTTAATAGCTAGTGTCAATTATCCTAATTAGTCAATTTCTGAAAATGGTGCGTTACGGTTCTGAAATAGATTGTAGATTCCAGTTCAGGGTCAGGTGAGGCAAGATGTGCTATGGAAATCTCATAGATCTCTTCATTGCATTCATTCAGATAGCAGTAAGGAATATCATGAAATGATGCGCTTTATTTATTATTAATTTGGGATGAAGACTGATGTGGTTTAGATAATGAAGATATATGAGATATGTTAGCAAGTGAGTGCTGAACATAAGAAACAAGGAGGTTTACTACATTTGCTGCCTACTCCTTAATAGAAATGGGAATATAGATCGGTGGTTATTGTTTCTAGTTTATCTCTGAGTTAGGGTAAATACAATAGGGTAAAAATTATAGTTAATAGTTGATGGAGTCTACACATATCTTTCTAGTTTCTATATGAGATCCTTTTGACTGTTTATGAAAAGTATACATACATGAGGTGTTAGATTTTTGGGAACTTCAATGTCGACTATTTCGGATAGAGATCCGAGATTCACATCCAGAGGATAAAGTGAATTGTTGCGATAGCTGTGGAACTGATCTTAACCTCAGTATGGTATAATATCGTTAGACCGATGGGTAACTGGAGTAATTAATTTTGGTGCTAGAGGATATTCTTTAAGCTTGTGTCTTTAAGTTCAATAATAACTAGAAGAGATGCATTTCTCTATGTGAGTTTGTTTATAAAAAGGAATGCTCATTTGAAATTTTGTATGGTCAACCATGTCATTCGCCCGAGTGTCTAGACAGGGGTTGAGATGCAAGTTTGTTTGAGCAAAATTAATTTAGAAGTACACAGAGGATATGCAGCAGATACGCTAGCGTTTAACTACAATACAACTAAAACAAAATACATACGCTGAAAAATATCATAGGTGGTTGGAGCTTTCAAAGGACAAATATGTTTTGTTGAAAGTCTCACTTATAAGAAGAGTAGTATAAGTTTGGACAATGATGTAAACTAGCTTCAAGGTGTATTTAATCATTCAAAGTATAGAATGGATTAATCTTAGTACTTACAGGTTAAAGTTGTCTCCTCAGCTATTCGGAGTTATTAAAGTCTTCCATAAGTATATGTTAGTAAAACAGAGACTCAGTTTATTCCAAGAATTGGTTAGAATGAATGTCATTTTGGGAATCCTTATCCGATGAAAAGCAGTCAAGTGAGTTACTTGATTGTCAGATTTTAAAAAGCTAAAAACGAAAGAGATTTCTTTGGTTATAGTGAAAAAGAATTCCACAAAGATGATGAACTAACCTGAAAATGGAAGTATGAGAAATAGTTCCCATTTCTCTTACAAATTGCAGGTAATTTTAGATTACTTTAATTTTAAGGATGAAATTGCTTTAAATTGGGGAGACTGTAATGACCTATTACCATAAGCTAGTGATTAGTACTAATCTAATCCTCATTAAACTAGGTTAGGCTCATGGTTACGTACCTCGAAGAGCGTATGCGTGCGTTTGTTTGATGTATGGTGTTTGTTTGGATTGTTAATTCAATTTATATAAATGTTGTCGTATAATGAGGAAATTATACATAAGCCTATAAAACGGAAAATACCCAATAAACTATTATTTATTGGGACACTAATTATGACGAGGGGGTCGTGACATGAATGTGCAGGCTCAAGGACAATTGTAGGCAAGTCCGGTAAGTTTATTAGTGAATAATACATGATATATATTTATATACTTTTAAATATATAAATATATATATTGGGAAATAAAAGAATATTAGAAATATGAGGATTATCGGATCGTCTGGAACGATGCGTAAGTGCTTGATTTGTCAAATTTTGTGTCACTTTAAGGAGTGTCACTTTAACATATCAACCATGCGATTGGTCTCGAGATAGCACAATGCGTATCTCGAGAAAAATTCATATATAAAAATAAAAACTCATTCTTATCCAATTCATTTCGATCAATCGAGGGTTCAGGAGGTTCGATTTCTATTCGAATCAAAGGGAGATCATTTTAGGAGCCGAATTCAATCAAGTTGAGGATCATAAATGGATTAGAAGCTAGTGATCATCACTTTGTTCAGTTTGGTTTTCAATTTTGTTGAAGTTCAATTTGATGGTGATGCTAGGAATTTAGTTAATTATGCGGTTTAATGAGTAGAATTGGTTTATAACCTCATTAAAGGTCCTTCTTGATCATTTGGGAGAGTAATTGTTGAGTTTAGAGGTGTTTTGGATCAATTTGGATGAGCATAATGGTGCCGCTATTATACGTCTAGTGTGCATAGCACGCTATGCGTATTGGGAGGATGAAATAACATGTAGGTAGCATGCTACCCATGTCAGGTAGTGTACTACCCACACCCAAATCAATGTATAATTGATTTGGAGTTTGTTAGTTCGTCAAGATACTTAGGGACTGGTCTAAGGATTATAAATATAGCATAATGAACCTATATTAATCTGGAATAATTTTGATAGGTTGAGGAACATCGAAGAAGAGTGAAATGACCATAAAGTTGGGGAGTTAGATCAATGGATAATTAAACCACAGTAAGTACATATTCACTTATTTATCAATATTACCTAGCTATTTAGTATATATAACTCATATAGTTGTTAGAATGAAATGAATTATTATGTACACTGTGATGGATTTCAATAAATGGAAAACGGTGTATAATGTGACCACGCTATAACTCCTAGTTTTGAGAATAGATTTATAGGAGATGGGTTCCCTTCTCGGCCTATATATAACTTCTGCACAATTCGATAGGTTGTATGGATTGCATACACATTAGAGTGTTTGGGATAGAACCACTGGGCATTAATGGATGGGCTAGAGATCATAACAACCAATATGTTGGTCTAGCAATCGCATTAATGGCGTTAGTGGGTAGTCGGCACTAGTATTATAAAATAAACATGGATCACAGTGTAATAGTCCAAATTACTTGCTTTGCATATGATTATGTATTGAATTTATATGCTTTCCATATTCTTGTTAGATATCATTGGTGCATGTTGTTATTACATAAGATCCCCGAATATTATATGGAATGTTGATGATTAGTGGGAATCCTACTTAGTGAGCAAGTTGGAGCACTTACCCCATCTAACATTACATGTAGATTCGACAAGCGCTATGACTACGAGATGGAGAAGTTATATAAGTCTTGAACTTCTCTTCAACGCAATGACTTTCTTTGGTCTTATATATTTACATTGAATTATAGTCTTGTAATGTCACATATGATGGGTGATTATATAATCGAGGTTTATTCCGATTTGTTTTCAATACTGTATATCTTAATTTGATTATCGAATGAGTTTTATATTTCCACTATGTATATTGTTTGTTTTATTTCGATATATATATACAGTAGTATTTATCAGATAAAGGTGGTAAGGCTGCTGGCTCTAGTTAAGTTAGTAAGGGTAATCTGGGTTTAATTAGGGTTTCAGGCCCGGTATTGCCCTAATCTGGTTAGGGGATGCTACACATTGATACAAACTCATTTTAAATTTGGGATATTTTGTTAACTATTTAGTTTTTTAAATTCTTATTTTAGTTTAGATTTTTCAATTCTATGTTTAGTTTAGTTTAGTTTATGCTTATACATTGTGTTATTATATAAGTTTGTGTCTTTTAGTGTTTTCGTGATTTCATGCTCGTTTTTAAACTATGAAGACAAGGTTTGGTTTAAGTTTGGGGACATCAAAACTACACTACATAATGGGAAGTGGTAAGAAATGATGAAAAAATGATAAACATTGCGGGTATGATCGTTTAAATTTTATTTTTGAAGTATTTAAAAAGGAAATCATGGTAGAGTATTATTTGTTTCATGTAATAAATATTTGAATATATGGTTAATATAAATTAGGTTATATATAGTAGTATGTAATGAATAAGTAGTTCATTTGCATGTTCATGCCTGTAATTGAGGATGAGTAAAATATAAGTATCTTGTTGATATGAAACTCAAGAGAGTGTTTTAGATTTTTGAGGAAAATAATGAAATGTAGCGACAACAATTTGATTTCATTATTAGAAATATAGAGTTAGGGAAGACCATGAAATTGAAACAAAAGCAAGGACCTTACATGAACACTTATTGTGGAAAAAGTTAGATTTCTAAAGAATTCTATAATAAGTGTGAATCTTACTCGATAATAAAAAGTAAATAAAGCCTTACAGCAAAAGGGGGAAGAAATAGGCATTGTAAATGAAAAGTTGGAGTTAACTTGCTTGATTAAGTACAATTAGAAGTGCTTACAAGAGTTTTAGAGAAAAATAGTCCGTTCCACAAGTTCTAGGAAATGGAGCAAAGAACTTGATGGTTGGAAAAAATGAGTAAAAATGAGTCTATAGGAAAGGAGCAAGGACCGTGAATTAAAAAATAAAAAGGAGAAGAAGAAAAAAATGAGAGAAAAATAAAGAAAATGAGGTGGAAATTAAAATAAAACTCTTTAAATAAATAATTTAGCTCGAGTATGAGCAGTTTGATTGAGCTGAATTTTCTTTCCAATGATGTTAAGTCTTATAAACTCTTGAAGTACTAAAGTCTACAAAATTAGTTTGATCTATGCTTATTTCTGAATTCCTGAGCTTAATGAAAAATCATAAGATTATACACTTGCTACTTGAGTGTTGAGGTGTAATAAACTTCTAAGTAGTGATTGTTTTAGTTGTGATCTACATTGGTTGTGATCTACTTTGATGTTTCGAAAGTGAGTTGTATGTAATGTTTAAGCTACATATTTTAAAAAATATAAGCTTTTGCAAAGAAAAACTCTTGTGTAGATTATTAACTTGGAACTTAGTAAATTAAAGGACACTCCAAGAACAATGTAAAATGAATGAGAACTAGAGTAACATAAGTGGTTAAGAGACTTATTAAAATACATTTTTGTTCGGGATGCGTAAAATCTTAAGTTTGGGGGTATTTAATAAGTTTATTTAGACTTATATATAGGATTATTTTAGAACTATATTTCGTATAAATATCCCTAAATGAGCTCTAATTGATGGTATTTATGCATTTTAAGGTAAATAAGGCATAAAGGAAGGAAACGAGCAAAAGTTAGAAGAAATGAAGCTAAAACACACCAAAATGTGGTTGGCATCATGGCATGCAGGTGTGGTGTTTAGAGGGCACTAGACACAATGTGAAGGGCCTATGCACGGCATGTGAGAGAAGACGAGACACAATGTGAAGGGCCTATGCACTAGACAAAATGAGACAGGAAACTTGGCACAGCGGCGTCGCCGTGGAGTCTAAAGGGACAGTGCCGGAGGCTAAAATGAACGCACCGAGGTCACTAAATAGAGGAAAAACACAAAAACGTTAATGCGCAATGGCGGTGACGTCGAAGTACACACATAGCGCTGAGGGTTAAGTGACAACACCGGAACATAAAAAATAAAAAATAGAGTTATATTTTTTGTTAAATTGTAAATTAGGGTTTCTAATTGTTTAGAAATGTGATGGGGAGCATAAATAGATAAGAAGACTTTATAAACATACATAATACAATTGATTAGCCACCATTAACATAGTTTAGCATATGTTTTTCTTATTCTTGAGTATTAAGAGGATTGTGGAGAGAAGACATTGACAAGACACGTGTAGTTATTCGGGTATTGTGTTTATTGGTTTATGTGAAATATTTCTTATATATTTCTGATTTCAATGAATAACACTATGTGCATGTTTTTTTCGATGAAGTCTGATTAGTTTATTAATCTTAGGGATCAATGGATCCTATAGTATAAATGCAATTTGGTGAACATGAGTAGAATGGAAATATAAAAGTCCAAAGGTTAGAATTTGTATTGATTCTGAGCGTAATGCTACGAACATTTCGATCACGTGTTTGCTGATATTAGGTTTTAGAAGTTATCATGACAATTGAAGCTTTTAAGTCCAATATGGATGGAACAACTTTAAAATATATAACATCGAGCGATAGTTGTTGATTAGGGAGGCATGGATAGTAAACTTAATTGGTTATGAATCTAAAGATCTGGAATATTAAAGCAATGTGGAGCTTATGTTATTCACATTGATAGGTGGAGTTCTAGTTTGCATATTAGAACCTTTTCCGTCACGACAGTATGTTAAAGTGGATTCGAAGGAAATCTATCAATTTTAATTAGGCATTGCATACACATAATGATGATGATAAAATAAGTTGAAAAACATAGTATTTCAATACCAAGATGAAATTGTGAACTAAGGTTGTCTTAATCTAAGAGTTTAAAGTGATTTGCATTGATTTATTAGTATATAATAGTTTAGTTTAATTTTAAAACAAATTAAAAGAATTTTCTTAGCAATAGAGTAATCGTGGCTAAGTACGTATTGAGTGCATACACCTTTCCCTAAGGAAGATATTCGCAGTTAACGTAAGTTGGTTACACTTTTACTATAAAGTAAAGTTGTTATACTTGTGGCACGTGAATCGGCAAGCAGGTGGGGGTGGCCTCCTTAGCCACCCGTTTTTCATAGGGTATTTAGAGGGGATAGGGGTGGCCTAAGGGGATGGGGGTGGCCTAATGTTAGGGACCTCTGTGATTTGCTCCAAATTTCACAAATCAATTTCAAAATCTTCAAAAGTTGATTTTTATTAAAATCGGGGTTATCGAGGCACCACCAAAACACCATTAATCAGTAGTGGCACATCAATCTCACCACTAGCCACCATTAAAGAGATCGAAAATTGCATTGACCAAGCAAACCACCAAAATAGAGAAGATTAGAGATGAGAGAGAGAGTGTGTTTACCAAATCTGAAGTTTTAATAGTGTAAATCACCGAGTCCAACCTAAATCTCCACCTTCAACTTTCTTATACTCCCCTCTCTATAATTTATGTTTTGAACTCATAAGTTGCTAGGGTTTTCCATCTTAAGCTTTTATACTTGGAGCTCATTTGGGAGCATACCACCCCACCACTTGATGTGCCTCAGATTTTTGCTCCCGAAACTCATCTGGCTTAATGCTTGAAATCCTTTTTAATTAATTGCTCTAAGTTCTTAATCCAATTCCAATAAATTTAGAAAATCAATTTAAATTTGTAATTTCACCAATTTAATATCAATATATATATATATATATAATACAATCATTTACCAAACCAACTACACATAAAATTACAAAATACCGTCCTATTTTATTATTTTAAAACTTAGGGTAGTTACAACGTACCTTATTTTAGTAAATTTGTCCTTGAAATTAAAAGAAAGGTACACCCGTAAACCGCAGCATGTCCATATGTGATGATTATGACGACCCATTGTTTATTCGATGTAAATTCACCAACGTATTCTACTCCTACCCCTCGTGAAATAAATTCTTACTTTTGAGTCTAACATCTCAATATTATCATCTCTGTCCCTAGACCAGAATTCACAAAGCTTATCTCATAGGCCTCAATAAAGTCATCATACCTTATCTAACTGACATTTTTTATATCATCTGACGTATCAGCATATTCCTTTGTAATCTCCATCGAAGTCACAACGTACACCCAAGTCATTCAACCAACAAGTAGAGAGAACCATATTAAGATATGATTTTGTGCATATTTGTGTCGAAAAACTTCTCTGCCTATCTGGCAATAAAACCACACTGCTAACAGGAAGTAGGATTAAGGATAGCTATTTTTCGTAGTATGAACACTAGCATACCATCTATATCACTACCTTAGTTATATATATTAATGAATGACTCATCATATCCTTGCAAATTATATGTGGATTCTACAAATGAGCAGGCATAGTATTCCTTTCAAAAATCATAATTTAACATCACTGTCAACATATATTTGTCTACGTTTATTCTTGTAAGTTTATAATTCAACTCAACTCTTGACCAACGGTCCACCTTGTAACTTCTATATCACATTTAATTGTTAACGTACGTAGTAAGCTTCCACCTTTATATTTTGTGGAATAATTGGCATCGCCGCCACATCTAAGAGGCTTCCAACATTCATCTGAATGTATTTCTTTCTTTCACCATCTTTGTTTCATCCTAAGGTCTCTTATTCTAATCACTCAATTTTCAGGAGAATACTCGAATTGTATCCTCGTATGGATCGACTCTTACAATTCTTGGTGACTATTTTAAATTCTTTTGACTTAGTCATGATCATTTTTAGTGCATAAGAGTCCCGTGTCACCTTTTCAACGTAACTCTTAGCTCTTATGACTTTTTTGAGACTTACTCTTACTAAGAAACAAGGGTGGTTTAACTTTCATGTTTTAAGTTTCACATTCATGTTATTTCCTGAGAATATTCAATCCATACACTCGATATTATCATTAAGGACTGTAACTCGCGATGATCCAATTATTTCAAGTTCATAATTCACCCTCAACATTTTAATTTGTTACTCGTTTGTGTTACTACGGTCGTACTCTTTATTTATTTGTCAAATACTCCAAAATTAAAGTACAAGATTGTGTACTTAGTACTTAGAAAAGTGTAACTTCCATGTCATGTCATTTAAAACTTTGGTTCAAGGGTACTCTGACCTCAAGATGATGTACATTCAAATTATTTTTACTTTTATCAAGAAAAACATTCTTGAGTCAACCTCACCAAAACAATCGATCATGGTATTGGAATCTTATATTATCACTATCATTTACCTAATGATTTGATTTTCAATGTAGATAAGGTTAACACCCCTTGATTCATCAAGTATCGTACTACATACATGCGTTCATTTGCAATTAGTACTTATGGAAACCTAGTTGGTGTGTGAATTCTTTACACAACCCATATGTACCACATGCTTAGGCAAGCTATTCATGCCATAAAAACTACAATTAGTACTTGTTAAGGAATCATCCTGGCCATTTATGCTTAGGAAAGTAGTATCATTGAAACAAGGTTCATAAAGAGATAATCTAGTAAGGAAAAAAAGTAGTAGCATAGAAGCAAGATTCACAAAGAAATAATCAAGTAAGGAACCAATAAGTAGTAGCATGGACACAAGATTCATAAAAACATATGTAAACCAAGTTCATCATGCAAAGGGATTCACAAGACTTATAGCATAAGAAATAGTAATATACAATGTTGGGGTTCTATTCAATGCATACTAGTTATTGACAAGACTTTAGTGACCGATTTCCCTACCCTCGAGGAGATAATGTCCATTCAATGACACACATGCCATTGTGCTTTCTAAATGGCCCTTGTTATGTGTGTTGAGCATGGCTACCCAAAGGCATTGCCCTTGGGCACTTATATGCCGAGGGGATTCATGTTCCCTCCCACCACCTCGGGCAAAACGCCTGAGGGTAGGTAGCGAACATGGTAGGGGTGGCCTCCTCGGCCACCCCTCTTTTGGGATCTTTAGTGAGATGAAGATGGCTTTGTGGGGCCCCTACCTCTCACTAGAGGTGGTGCCGGAATGACACAACCCCTCTTTTAGGTTCTCTCACTTAGCCAAATGTGGACGACGTCTCCCATTTGCTTCAATTTCACAAATCTACTTCAAATAACCCAACAATGTGTTTTTTACTCAAATTGGGGTAATTAGGGCACTAAAACACCATCAACTTGTGGTGGTACCCCAATCTTACCACTAGTCTCCATTAAAGATACTAGAAACTTGCTTTGACTAAGCAAACCACCTAAAAAGAGAAAATAAGAGATGAAAAAGAGTGTGTGCTTACCAAATCCAAATTTTACATTTTGTAAATCACCAAATCCAAACCAAATTTCTACCTTCTACTATCTTCATTTTGTGCTTTAACTTAAAAATGGCTAGATTTTCTTAACTTAAGCTTTTATATTTGGGGTTCATTTGGGAGCATACCATTCCACCACTTGATGAGTTTTAGGATTTGTGCCCCCGAGATCCATCCAACTTAATGTTTTAAATTCTTTTTAATTAATAGCCCTAAGCATTTTAATTTATTTTGAATAACTTTGAAAATCAATTCAAATTTGTAATTTCACCAATTTGATAATAATACATATAATGCAAGCATTTACCACGCTAAACACTTAAAATTTTAAAATTACCAAAATACCCTTGATGTGGGTATTATAAATTTTTGGTTCATTAGAAAAATAATATAAAAAGAGAAATATGAAGATTAGTAGTGACGTTGAGAAGTCGCATCATCTTGTAGCTCACTAAATTCTTGATCATCTTGGCGAGAACGATAATTATTAGCAGGGTTGTACAATCGATAATTAACTATGCCTTCTTATGGTAGTCTTAATTTTATAGACAACACTGGAACTTCCCACCTGGTCCATTCAATCTTTCGATTAGGCATTTTTCAAAGCCATAAGAACTTCTTGTAAATTCCTGCTGATTTTGAAAAATCATTTCTTAATTACTTAATATCCTCATTTTTTTTTACAAAGAACTATGTTCATCATAGACATTTTTGTCTCCTTTATGAATAATTTGGGGAATGGACCAATCGATCCCCCATTACTTATTCCTTGAGTCATAGCATGTTTTGTAGCTTGCAATTCCTCTACCATTCTTTGTTCTTAAACTTCTTTCATTCTCCTTTCTTCTTTAGCCACTCTTCTAAATTCAATCTACTTCCTTTCATCTTCTGAGTCTTTGTAACCCATTACTTTCTTCATATTAACAATTGACTCATTAGTTATAGTGGTTTAGGCAAAAATATTCATTTCAAG
This sequence comes from Stephania yunnanensis, assembly GCA_039657365.1. NCBI lineage: Eukaryota > Viridiplantae > Streptophyta > Magnoliopsida > Ranunculales > Menispermaceae > Stephania > Stephania yunnanensis. Next base: position 25,196,390 of record CM077580.1, read on the forward strand.
TCTCTCTATAGGAACTATCTCTTTAGCAAATCTCCATAATCATTAAAGGAAATGAGAGTCCATCATTCTTATTGGTAGTCATGACATTCCTTTATCACATCATGGATAGCCATACCAACATCTATATATATCCCAACTTCTTCACAATATGATAAAGAAGCATCACCTTGTAGTTCACCACTTGATAATGACGATGAATCTATTAAAGGCATGCTTCCACTATATAGCACCACGCTTTTACGGTTTCCCAAAAATTATTATAAGTGAAGTGTTTAGAATATCCATATGCATCATTAATAAATACATCCCCTTGAATCCTTTCCAATATTCTTCTAATTAGCTTATGGGGAAGTTGTACCTTGTTCCCATAAATAAGTCGAGGATAATCGTTGCTATTCCTCCTACGAAATTTTGGTGAATCAAAATACCGATTTGTTCTCTTTGCTTAATAATCCTTAATTTTTCTTGAACTATAGTATAACTTATGCTATTTTCATTCTTATATCCATTGGCATTAAACTCACTCACCAAAAGCTCACAACCCTTATTGGGTTCAATGTTCTCATCATCTAAATACTTAATCTTTATATGCAATTTGTAGTTCTTATATAATTATGTTAAAAGTTTAGTTTCATACTTAGCCTTATTCTTTACTTTGAATCCCCTCTCTGGGATTTTTCTTCTTTGTAAACCTTTTCAAAGCCTTCTCATAAATCAAACATTGTGGATCAAAGTAAGTTTCTGCTATAGTTGATCCACTATCATCAATACCTTCAACATATTCATTTATAACATTCGGGTTTGGTGAGGTAGGTTCTCTACTTCTTTGGCTCCTAGTCCTAGAAGTACCAAATGAAACTCTAGTGGGGTTTATATAAATCGGTGGAACCTTGGTTTTGGATTGGGTTCCTCTATTAGTTTCCTTTCCCTTTATTTTTCTTATATATTCTCCCCGGCTTTTCTACCACTGACTATTCTCAATCACATAAACAAAGGTTCATAAACCTCGATAAATTCAAAAAACATTTGATTCTTATATAACAAGTGATTGAAATTCATTTGGAAGAATTGAATAATGATAAATGATTAAAGATATTAAAAATCTTAATAAGGGGATTCAATTTAATTCAAACCGATTTAAGAACATAGTTGGGATTTAAAAACAATTGAAAAGTTTTGTAAATTCAAATGTTGATGGAAAAAAGGTTTATTCTATTTATTAATATTGAGAACTAAACAATTTTAACATATAAAGCCCCATTACTCATTTTTCACAATCACTTATTTACTTGCAACCCATGAAATTTAAAATTGATTCAAAATCAAGTTCTAAATAAATTACCGATAAAAACGTCACAATAGTTTGAGAATTCATGAAAATCATATCAATCATATTCATTTGATCAAAATATTTAAAATCATTGAGCAATAATTTATAAATCATTTCAAATCAAGAAATACCATAAAGTTAGAATTTTGCTCGAATACTTTAAAATTTTCAATAAAGCCTTAGGTTTAAAATCGAAATAATATTATTTGTAATAGCATTGAGTGACTACCTTTTTGAAAATGAGCCTCCAGAGTAAATAGATCTTACGGAAACTTCAAATTTCATTTTTTAAGCTCTAATAAAAAATTTGGAGAGGTGACACCTTCATAATGAATTTAAAAAGTCACCTCATCACCCAAAATCTCTAAAATAATAATTAAATTTATTAGTTAAAATTATTATTTAAGTATGACTTCATCAAATTTGATGCTCAAAGTTGCTATAAGATACAAATCATGCTAATTTGAAAGATTAGGATTTAACAATAAGCATCAAAAGGTTAGGATATAATAACAAGAATTGAAAAATATTAAGATATTTTAACCAATTTAGCCTTATAGTTGTGCTATTGGAATTTTTAAAATAGGCATTGTCAATGTTAATCTGACTTTTTATTTATATTTTAGAATATCAAAGCTAATTTTTTTAGTTTGTTTATTCTTTGAACTTGGTGTGGTTTTAATTGATTTATTAATTCTTTGGTGAATTCGAACAAACATATCTTTTTTGTGGAAAACTTTGCACCAAATCAAGCACAATGAAATAATTTAATGCATGTAGCCAACCTTAATTAATTTGAGATTGAGGTTATGTTGTTGTAATTGTTGTTGTTGTTGTTGTTGTTGTCGTCGTTGTTGTTGTCCTCCTTCTTATATTCATTTAATTTATTAAATATGTTATTTTAGTAGGTTTCATGTTCATTTAGTTTATTAAAGAAATAAAATAAAATTTCAAAGAACTCTTATCTTTTCTTTATCAAAATGTTTTGTTTTACTAAGTAGCTTCATGACATTCTCATATTTATATTTTGTATAGTCTCTAGAATGTAGAGGTTGATATTTGTAGAATTTATTATTCTACATGTTTTGTAAGAGAAAATGTAATTTCAAATGAAGCATTTAATTAATGAGATTTAAAGCCTAACAAAATTAAATTAATGAGATTGAATGTAAGCCTTTCAATTCATTGGTTTAAGTATATGTCTCTTTTTTTTTTTAGCTATTTGAGTTTTTTATCGGGCTTAAAAATGATTATACAAAGTCCTATTTTTTATACTTTATGAGACGAAAATTCATGATTAATGTTTTTATAGTCTTTGATTCCCATTGATAGATCTTATGAAAAAGAATTTCTTGATAAGAGCTTCATAGTCTTTGTTTTGGTTGTTATATTGATTATTTTTCAAGAAGATTCTACAATAATCAATTTTTTGTGTTGATACAAGTTTAAGTAGCCTTGGCATCTTTAATCACTAATAATGATGTTGTTGAAGGAGAGGTGTTGTTAAGAAGTTGAAGGCAAGCTTAAAGGAACTTGGATACAATGGAATGTCATGTATGTAACAAATTGATTGAAGTTGGTGCCAGAAGGCTAGAGTGCTCCTTGCAACACTAGAAAAATATGAGAAATCAAATGGGGGTTTGTATTCCAAAATTCATTTTCTTTCCTAAGTAAGAATTCTAAAGTGAAGTTGAATATATGTCCTTTAACTTGTTGGGGCATGTGCCCTAAGTAAATCTACAAACATTGTTTATCTTATAATTTTAGTTAATAAAATTGATGTTTTCATGTGTTATTTTATTATAAGTGATTGCATATTTTCCTCGTAGTAAGATCCATGGGTATTGTTGAAATATCCTAAATTTACCTAGCCGGCCATTATACTGAGAACTATAATGAATTAAGACTAGTGTGTATCTTGATTTATGGTCATGCGATGATCATGCGTATAGGGATACAAATCGAGATCATGAGTACATGCTAGGGAACAACGTACTGGACCGACCCATTATGTGAATACAACATAGATTAAGTCATAAGTTTTATTCATGATAAGTATATCATTCAATCCTTCGACTTGATATTCCCATAGACTTCAATATTTTGAGCATGGTAATTTGACACAATCAAACATTATCTTTAACCGGAGGATTATAAAGATTGTGATTGGTTACCTTGTGAATAATATGTGAAGGTGTGTAATCAAGATAGAATTTATTCTCTCATATAAAGAGAGATATCGGTAGATCCCTCAATATAATAGACTGATAATGGCCAAGTTCATGTGAATTGATATGATTAATTTCACTTGGTTGTTTTTAGTTTACCTAAAGATCGAGACTACTATGATTGAACAATAAGGGTGATTTTTCATGCCTTATGTTTAATCAAAGGATATCTTACGATAAAATGATATAATATATGTTATTCATTAAGTTGTGTCTATTTTGATAATCATGCTACTTGGGTAGTCATAATGCCTTGCTAGTGACCTCTTATAACTTGTGTACCAAAATGGCTTTAGTTTACTGCCAACGTTGCATGAACCTATTGGGTCGTACAAAAAGAATGACTTTGAACAATTTTAATTGGTCTAGAGTAATGAATTTTATATGATAAAATTCATGACATAAAAGCCCTTACGATTTCTTTTATGATAGCTTATTAATAGTGGCGTATGTGTAATTTGCTTAAATTGCCAAAATGCAATAGTTGTATTACAAATAGAATTTTAAGTGAAAGCTTATCTATATATATAAATAGAGGGTAAAACCCCAAAAGAGAATAAGATTTTCATTTTTGCAAATTTTTAGTTCTCTGGATTTTGTGAGAAAGAAAAACATTTTCAATCTCTCTTGGGGCTAGCACTCCAAATTGTGGTCATTATTTGTGTGTGGATTTCTGATAGACGATGGACGCTTGAATCTCTTAGAGATTGAACAATCAGATAAGGAGATCACAGATTAAGGTATGATTTACTTTTGTAGATCTAGTTTAATGGAACCTATTTTCGATCCTATTAGGTGTTTTTCAAAATTTTTCTTGAATTTTCTACTGTGTATGAATCTAAAAAACCCAACATAACTATGTACATATAACTTATGTGTCAATTTAAGAGAAATCATATAAGATTATTTTGAAGATTTTCAATTTTGAATACCTTTTCATATTATATATATATACATATATAAAATGTTGATGCATGTATCATGACAATATACACATAAAACACCAACAAATTGAAGCAAAATATAGAGCAAGAATATGGGCAGCACATACGGAGCACGTTTAAAACTCGTATATTTATATATATATATATGTGTGTGTGTATATATATGTATGTATTTATGTATGTATTTATATTTCTCATGCCTATAAATTATACACACACGTCAATGACTATAGAATTCAGGGCTATCGTTATATGAGCCCGTAGTATGGTAAAAAGCTTGGTCAACCATCTATCGTAAGCGATGAACATACCTCGATATCCTTGTTATGGATAAACCATGGGCGGTGGTTCACTCTTCATGCCACCATCACTAGCCGATGTCAGTTGTTCATTCATCGAGATTTGCATCGAGTATTGCACCCTGAATAAGCCTTGTAACATATAGATACATATATTTGACAATGGAAAGTGAGCATTTACGTAGTCTCTAACTCTAGTTGCCTCAGTTTCAATTTCCAAGTAAGGTTCTAAGTCAGGTTCTTCCTGTATCCACTTTAGAGGTTGTTGGTTAAGTCTTATTCGAGTTTGCCTTAACCCTAGGTTCTCCAAAACGAGACTCTAATATCAGCTGTGGTAGCTCCAATTTTCGATGCAAAACGGGCACTGCCACTTTGTCAAGACACGTCGCTAAGTCCACCACATCACTTCATGCTTTCGATGATGACTCAAATTTCAATTGGTATTTTACATGTTTTTCTAAGTAACTTAGCCTATTATTTGACGATTTTAAAGTCATATAATTAGTTAAGTTAAACAACTTGAGTGTGTTATGTAATTTTATTGAATTTACATATGTAGAAGTCTTTCAATTATTAAAATCAAAAGCAAATTATATAAGAGTTTCTTAAAAACAAAAGCAATTATATAAGAGTTCCTAGTCGATATAAGATCCTATGGTCGTAAACCAAGCAAAATAGATACCATGTACAAGAAAAATGACAAACTATAACAAAAATCTCATACATGTATCAAGTGTCTCTCAAAAGTCTCCAAAACCAAATAAAAAAATTGAATACAATATATCAAACAACTACAAGTGGTCTACAGTGACAGTGTCGAGCATGTATAATTAATTTCTCGTATATCCTTAATATTTGTAGTAGTGATAAATGGGATCGTCTCCACATGGATTTACCAAACTTCTTTAGTAAAAATGTCTTTTAATATTTTTGTTTTTATTTTTACTTTAATTTAATTGAAACGGGGATTGCAAATCACTAACTCAAACTATAAAAAATAATTAAGTGAACTAATTACACTAATTTAATTAACATAACTCAAATTCACTAATACTCAATTCAATAATAAATAAACATCTAAACAAATATCCAAAATAATGAAACATCAATACGTTTTGCATCCAAACATATTACTCAAATCATAGTCATAAGCATAATTTAATCTCTTTGTAATGTATTCTAGATCATTAAGCTCCAATCACAAATAGGTAGACAAATCTTATCTAGCCATCAGTTCTTCTTATAATAATGGAAAAGCAACATTCTAATTTTATTGAATTAACCTTTTAAAAACTCAAAGAAATTAACTTTAGGCAATAAAATTGCATTACGTTCCAAGAAGACTTTGAACTACTAAATCTATTACCTTTTGAAAGCCACTTCAATATTAAACTTAGATCTCAATCCACCTAAGACATCTAAACAGTAATAGACATTTTAAACAATCATAGTTACCACTTTAAACTAGATATTGAATTTAAATATCATAATGCACATTCTAGACTATGTAAGCAATACAAAGTTTCAAGATTATAATCCGCAAATAATAATCTTTTAAATAAGGGAATTAAGGAATACGATTGATTTAAAGCATTAAGAACAAAATCATCTCATCATGACAACATCACAAAATAGATCAAGTTCATTGTTGGACTTGGTTTAAATTAATAAACTACTCACTCATAATCATAATAAATATCACAATAAAGTAAATAAAAGACATAAATAAATACCTTTGAGTGAATACTTTGAATCTTCAAATCATCTCCAAATATGATGAACAATACATATAAAAACTAAAACAATAAATTATGGCTCCAAGAATAATGAAATATTGACTTAAGTATTCAAGGACAATTGATTTCATAGCCTTAGGATCATATATATAGTATTCTAAATAGTATGTATCCCAAACTAACTCAAACGTCTTCAGATTATTTAAAATTCTCAAAATCGAACCTTATGATTCATCACCGATTCCACTTATAACTCAAATCGCTAGGTAAATCATCAGAAAACTACCTCTATATGCTCCACTAATTTGTCTCGCAACTTATGTATAAAACCCAATCGCTGTCAAATCGTAAGCAGTGATTTCAAGTTCTCTTTTGATTCGTTGCACTACAAAAAAATAGCAAATCAGAAACGGAAATTTCCGTCTCTGATTTGTTAAAATTCCGTCTCTAATTTGATCGAAAGCGAACGAAAGCGGAATCAATTCCGTCTCTAAAAGCGTCGTCGTTGATTCAATCGAAACGAATTCGATTAGTTTCGATTTAGAAACGGATCGAAAGCGGAATAAATTCGATTTGATCGAAAGCGAATTTATTAAAGTCTCTAATTCCGTTTCGATTAGAGACGGAATAAATTCGTTCGATTATTTAGTCTCGATCGTTGCTAATCGAGAGCGGATCAAAACGAATTTGATCGTTTCGATTTATGTATCTTAATAAAAAAAAAAATTAGAGCGGAAATAGCAACGGAATCCAAAGATTCCGTTGCTATTCCGTCTCTAATTTTCATTTTTGTTTAGTTTTTAAAGTCTTACATATATAGGTCTCAATCCAAGCACATTTAACTTTTGCCAATATATAATAAAAATCATCGCCTGCACCCCCTCCAACAACTCCTTGGTGGTGCTAACATCCCCCCAAAAAATAAAATTTGACATTCATACATCGACAATATATATCAACAAATATTCAATTGAAAGAACAAAAATGTAAAAATCAAAAATTAAAAAAGATATATATCCAAAAAAAATTGTATAGTATTACAAATGCTCCAAATTTCTAAGTATTCACAAAACCACCAATCCTATTGTTCAACAACCACAAAAAAAAAAAAAAAAAAAAAAAAAACTTACAATCCTATAAATATGCACAAAAAGAATTATCAATCGAAAAGTCTTGAAATGTTCTTCAACACCACATGCACAGCCAAGGGAAAAGAATTATCAATCGAAAAATACACGTATGTTCTTCACATGTTACATTACATCAGTAATCAATTAATGAAATTTTATGGGAGGGGGGAATCAGTACGGATCAAGAAAAGTAAAATTAGACAAATCAGGTTGAGGAAAAATTCAAAATTATGATGTAGAAAACAGGCTATCGAATTTGTCATCTACAAATTATTTATACATAGCATACAAAAGAATGGGTGCACATATAAACACGACACCATTCATTCCAAAAAAGATGCTAAGTAGTCGAATAATCAACCTAGATAAACTTTAACATGGAGAATGAGTCTAATCCCAAGTGAAATCAATATTTAAGAGCAATGCAAATTATAGATCATATTCAAGTAAAATTTATGCATTAAACCACTTAATCGAATATTTCAATCAAAAAATGAATGAACCAAAACCAATTTTAAATATGTTTTTCATGGATTCTTAAAGTAGTATTTCTTGAATTTATTTAAAAAATATTAAAATTTGATCTTTGGTTAAGGGGTAGATGAACAAACCAAAGACCAATTTTAAATATTTTTCATTGATTCTCAAAGTAGTATCTTATGAATTTTTTAAGAGACTAAAAGTAATCTTTGGTTAATGGGTAGAATTGCTTAACTACTTCTTTCTCTTAAATATTTAACCAATGTTTTGCCCATCTCTATCTTTGGTTTATGGCTTATGTTTTAAGTCAAATTTAAGTGATGAATGTGAAATTTTGCAATTTCATGGAACTCCAAATGCATACGAGTCATTTTTTTTTAGATAAAGAAGGTGTTTTCTATAACTGCTTGCGTAATCTTGATCTCTAGTGATTCCCTATTTGATTGCTTCCTCTTGGTTTTTTAGCTCCGTTCATCTGTAGAAAGAGATAACACTTGTTTGAATATCATGTCAACTTTAAAATTGAAGTTTAACATATATCATACGGGACATAGATAGCTATTCAAGAGCCTCCAAACCATAAAAGAGAGAACAATATCTCTGAGAATAATTATTTATTGTTTGAGATCGCGCGGCGACGAGACTTCGTCATTTCGATCAAAAGGAAAGGAGAGATGAAGTTTTATAGCACGTGGATGATAATTATAAAAAGGAATTAAAAAAAATAATAAGCGTTTTGCACAAATTCTCAAAATAGAAATAAGGTTGAGAAATGATAAAAAAATTTTAAATCAAACTGCACTTATATACTGAATCATACGTTTACTTATTTGCCTTAAATATCTTGTAATGAAACACAACACGTCCAGCAGTTATGAGGTCATAATAGATGAAAACTTTTCAACAATTTTTACCATTACATGGGTGGAGCATACGGTTGGTTACAACGAGAAAAAGTTCCAAAACCTGGTATGTTTGAAGATTAAGTCATACTTGCATCATTTCATGATTTTTTTATTCCGCTTGTCCACATGGAAAATCATGCGGCATAGCAATATATCCAAAAAATTCCTTGGCATGCGGTATTATTTCACAAGTAAAAAAGTGATAGAAGTAATAAAAAATAGGAAATTAAGAGCACAAAATGCTTGAATTCTTGCACAAATATTTGCATGGTTCATAATTGAATTCAAAGGCATTAAGGAACACCTACTTCATGTCCAACAATTCTAGATGGAGCAACTTGAGGTGATGCATCAGATTCCTTTGGGTTTGCTTTTCAAAGCCCTTGCTCAATGAGAGGACCCATTCCGAGAGGTTCGTTCTAATGTTTGAATTTGATGCGGGCTTTCTGGCGAGGGAAGCATGATTGAGGTTTGTAGCGGTATTGTCTCATGGCATTTGGAGATGATTCAATGGCTAAAATCCCGTTCGTCCATTTGCTCTGAGCCAAAACCATCAAGTAAGAAACAATGTAAAGTTGAATTTATACGGTTATCGAGAAGAATACCATGCCCGGTCATCGATCGAAGCGCCTTTCTTTAGCTTCTTCTGAAAAAAAAAATTGTCTTGAAAACTATGTAAATTACGAAAAGTTGATTGTATATTTGCGGTAAATAGTGGAGGAACCGTCTTGACGGGTTGAGATAGAGACTAGTAGGACCATAATTGCCAAGTCATCCAAAAGAGGAAGGAATAACCTTCTAACAGCAAGCACAGTACGCAAGTTTTTCGGGTTATCAATATTAATCGGTTAAGATGGTATGGTTGCTCTTTGTATCATTAAATTAAGAAGATTATGCCTAAGTTTCAGCAGCATTGCTAAAACCAACATTTAGGCCAAATTCGTTTAATGAGTTGTTTAACACAAAAATAAGAAATAAAATCAAAACACTTACTTGTTGATTCGTGTTTTTCTCACTTGAATTTGATGCATCTTCACTTCCCTTTGGGATTTGTGATGCGGTGCAACCAACTAACCAAAGTCAATAAAATATACAAAAGAAATTTGAACAATTAAAATTTTAAAGAATTGCGGCGTCAAAGCTGTTAAAAATTCACATTAAGCCACCTCTGTGAAATTTGCATCATTTCGAAACCGAAACATTTTCTCTAGATTTTCCTGGCGCAGTATCTCCTAAGTCTCCTTTTGATTTCTTCATTATGACACGTTCCTCTTTCTCGGGACCTTTTCCATCTATCTCTGTAGATTCTTGGAGATTTGGACCACGATTACATAGGATTAAAGGTTAATAATTTAGACTAACAAGTATACAAACATTTTCAAGGAATTTCTAACTTGACATGTACATGTAATCTTGTTCTAAAACAAAAACTTAAAATCATAAGAGAATGTACTAAAAGGGAATTTCAAGGCCCATTGGGCAAGTCAAATTGAAAGATCCCCCCCCCCCCCCCAAAAAAAAAAAAATCAACTTAAGAGAATACTTTGTACTAAGCAACAACAAGTGGAAAAAGAGCAAAAACCAAGAACAATGAAGCTTACTACCGCGATGTTAGGATGGGAGTATAGTCCTCCATGAGGATATATAGGATGGTATGTCGGCGGGGCACCATATGCGGGAATGAAATCTTTGAAAAAAGCAAAACAAAGATCCGAGTTAGACAAAAATAGAACAATAACTATTTCTTTCGGAAGAAATTATAAAAAATAAAAAATAACTTGAGTCTTTTGAAACTAATTAACAAGGACCCCAAAAAAGTGGCGATCACTTTGATTCCCCCAAAGATAGGGATGGGGATTTGTTGAAGAAGCAATCGGCGAGGAAAAAATGGTTGAGTAGCACCGCGCCGCCGCCACCACCACCACCACCACCACCATAGTATGCCTATTGAAGAAAACAATCCCAACTCGATTTATTTGGGAAAAAAGCGCAAATGCTTGATAAAAACTTATCCGAATATATAACAACAATAAAGAAAACACCAAAATTCCATTGTATACACTGCATAGAAGTGTTCCATTGTATACAAATTCTCAAAACATACCTAAATGCAATGTCTTCTACAAACATTCGGTAAGTACCTACAAGAAAATTGTTTAACAAAGCAAAAATGGGAGGGAAGAAAATTGAACAAATTGAAACAAAAAGCGAAAAACACAAAACCAAACACGAAAGATCAAAGCTTTCAAGACCAAACAAAACTCTACCAAAAACCCCATTCCGAAAACACAAAAACAAACCCTAGACACCACAAAACCCCAAAAAACTCACATGCAATCTTCGAGAAACCAAACAATAAAAAAAATCTAAAATCGAAACCCTAGAAACCAAAAACGGAACTCACATCGAGAATCCCCGACAAGTCGTCGGCCAGAGCTAGGGGGGGTCGCCGAGGCGCGTCCGGCTTCGTTGAGCTCGAGCTCCAGTTCTGGTCGTCATTCTCGAATCTCGCGAGACCCTTCAAAACCCTATCGATCACGAACTCGATTTTAGACTCCACGCCTCATCAAAGAAACCCTAGAAACCAAGACGGAATCGGAGGGGACTAAATCTAGGGTTTGGTACGCGAAATCGATTAGACGAACAACATGGCTATTGGTGAGAGTGAGAGTAGAGAAGGTGCGAGAGAGAGAGAAGCGAAGAGCGAGAGAGAGAGAAGTGCGGTGACGGTGAAAAGAGAGAGAGAAGCGCGACGGTGAGAGAGAGAGAGGAGAGAGCGGTGGTGAGAGAGCGGTGACGGTGAGAGAGAGCGGTGAGAGTGGTGAGGGAGAGAGGTTTGTTGAGAGAGAGAGCGGTGAGGGAGAGGTTTGTCGAGACGAGAGGTTTTGAGAGGTTTTGAGCGACGAGAGAGAGAGAGAGAGAGGTTTTGAGAGACGAGAGAGAGGTTTTGAGAGACGAGAGAGAGAGAGGTTTTGAGAGAGAGAGGTTTTGAGAGACGAGACGAGAGAGTGGTTTTGAGAGAGAGGTTTTGAGAGACGAGACGAGAGAGAGGTCGGGAGACGAGACGAGAGAGAGGTTTTGAGAGAGACAGAGAGATTTGAGAGACAGAGAGAGAGGTTTGAGTGATTTTAGGGAGAGACGGACGGTTGTGGGTGTGTAGATCAAGCACGCACGAATCTCGAGACATAATGAACGGTTGAAAAAAAAAGAAAGTTTTGGTGGGAATGTTGGCGCCATTTTTTAGAGACGGAATTTAATTCGTCTCTAATTCCGTCTCTGATCCGTCTCAAATCCGTCTCTGAATATTTCCGTCTCAATTCCGTCGCTAACTTTTTAATTTAGAAACGGAAATTATTCCGTTTCTAATTCCGTTTCTGATTTAGAAACGGAACTTATTTCCGTTTCTAATTCCGTTTCTGATTTGCTGTTTTTTTGTAGTGTTGGTGATTCATTGTGTATTTCTTCTACTTGGTTAGATCCTACATTTTCTTCCCTATTTTACTTAATTTTTTCACATGTTCCAATTATTACCCAAAATAACAAAACCAAAAGAAAACCTACCGTAATATCGCCTTTTACATTAATAATTACCTAAAAATATATTATAAAATACTATGTAATTATTGACTTATTAAATACCCCCAAACTCAACACTTAATTGACCTGAGCAAAGGAATACTCTCAATTATATTTTTTTTACTCTCTCGTTCTGACTTCATAAAAACTTACTTTTATTGTTAAATGGAAGTGATCATTAAATAGAAACATATTAGTTTCATAATAATGAAAATCACGATAGAATAAAAAGATTTAAAGAGCAATCCCATATTCGACAACGCATCCTTCTACTTATGCATTCCACCTCAGAATTCGAAGTTAAATCAATTACTAAGGCCAAATCAGTAAATATGTTTTCTCAATTTTCACTGACAAGCATCAAGCTTACGATAAATAATATATAATCTTATGATACAAAAATCACTAAATTAATTTCATTTTCAAATAATATTTAAAATGCACCACAATTAAAGACGATATGAATTTTAAATCACATATAATTATCATTTCATTTTCAATTATTGGAATGTTGGAATAAAAAGATACTTCATTTAACTTAGCTATAAGCACTTGAGCTAAATCTTTTATTTGAAGAGTTTCTCCTAAACATACGTCCTTTTTTATATTTCTCTCTTTCTTCATTCTTTCTTCTATATATTTATTTTTTCTTCTTTATATTGCTATAGTTCCATGTTCTATTTCCTTTGAAATCGTTATTCTTTTTATCGAGATTTTTCCTTACATATTTCCCCTCTATATTCCATTCTTCATTTCCTTTGAAATTCGTGGGTCTCTCTATTTTTCTTTTCAAAACCTTTGATAGATCTTATTAGGCAAGGAAACATATTTTCCAACTAAGAAAAATTTTATTGGCTAATTTCCTATTTTTTTCCTTCAATTGTGGCGTAAGTTATTTTTAATATATATACTTATAAAATACTTGACCAATAAGTTTGCATAATAAGATTCTTAGAAATCTATCTTCTTTATCTCACTTTTGGTTTCGATCTTCCACCCATTATAATGTCTAACACTAAGCAATCAATTCTTTTTAAACTTAACTAGTGTATACAATATCTAGGTTAACTCAAATATGGTATGACAATTCCTTTCTATCATAAAATTTTCTATTTTCATGGGTAACAAAAATATATCACTTCTATTTAAACTCAAATTATATTTAATTCATATTCCTAACTAAATAATGTAAAATGAAGAAATATTACCGGTATCTTCAAAAATCTAAAAATTCTAAATCATTTTTTAACATTGAATAAATAGATTCTACCTCTTAAATCTCTCGTACCTCGCTTCTTCATACTTCACTTTACCTAAATACCAGCAAACTTATTTCAAACATTGTCCTCAAGGTTTGAAATACAAGTCGGGTTTCCAACAAAATAAAAATACCTCGTGAAGCATAAACGAATTAAATAAATTAAATAATAATATAATAAAAAATTATCACAAGAATGAGTTTCATAATCAAAGAAATATGACGACTTTAAAATTTTTCCAAGCATCATTAACAACGTAGCATAATCACATCAAATATTGTATGGTATAAACTATAAATTATATTAATGGTCGCATAATATCACACCACATTATACAAATCATTGTATCAAATTACAAATCAAGACCTCACACAAAATTAGTCAAAGATGACAAAATAGAGAAGAAACTAGATCATAACAACTATTCAGAAGTCACATCATCACCACCATCCCCTTGCTTATTGTTGAGAATGGTAACAAGCTGCAAGATCATAAAGTCTGTAGTCCACTCCTGCTACTAGATTAGTTTCAGAAAAGACTTCTTTAGTGGGCATTCTCAGTTTGGTAGATGGTATTAAAATTCTTACTCCCCATCATTGCAATCTTTTTGCAATACAACCTATTTAGCGACCTGTTTAACCTATTTTGACATGTTTAACCTACTTAGCGACATGTTCCACTAGCTTAACATGTTAACAACAATTCAAAAATGGAATCTACAAAACAAATTTAAATACTAACCATTCACCAAACAAAAAATACAAAAATATCATAAAATACTAACCTAAGGGCCAAGTTATATCAAGTTCACTTAAAAACATGGATACAAATACAAGTCCTTAAAAAATAAATTTGAGTTCAAGAAAGTCAAAGACTTCAAATATTTAAGTGCTTCAATTTTCAATTGAATTTGAGCATGTTGTAGATGATGGGCTTCATTCACACTCAAGTTTAATATATCATCCGTAATACCCTCCAAATCTATTTCTCCAATGTGAACTATACGATAATATTACATTATTAATAAATAAGGTAAATATAAAGAAAAATGTGAAAAATGAAAATAATATATAACCTTTTCTTTCTTTACTTATTCAATCTCGCACGCAAATAATTGCTTTTGTTATCTCTGGCTTAAGCATAATGCGATATTGGTCAAACACATGCCCTTAACATTAAAACAAGCGTTAGAAGCAATTGTAGATACTAGGATGCTCAATATATCTCGGGCCATTAAAGCTAGATCATGATAACGAAATTGGTTTGACTTTCAAAAAGAAAGAATGTCCAACTTTATATTTGTGGCATCTTTGTTTCTTCTAAGTAACATTCCAATCGAGATTTTAGTGCATTATTTCCAAATTCATTAGATGACATCTCATCAAATTCCTACAAAACAAAGAATATTTTTAAATGAAATTCTACACAATGTAAAAGAAATAAAATAAAGCTTTTACTTTAAATGCTTCTGTAGTATCATAGCTAGCACCACCATTATTCATAGATTCGAATTCTTTGCCTAGTACATTGATGCTCGAAGGTTGATTAGATGGCTTTGACTTGTAGGCTTCAAACAAACTTTTCAACTTGCTATTGAATAAACAAAATTCAAGTGAATCTTCTCCATAAATCTTGATATAAATAAAGCTACTGAAATTATTTTATAATGCGAATCCAACACACATGCAATAGCTAAAGTTACGTAAAATCCAAACTAATACTTCAAGATTTCAACCACATCTTATTTGCCATATTTCTCAAGTGCACATCATCCCCTGCCTTTTATTATTTCAATTCTATGTAACACAAATATACTGCTAGAAAATACAAATTTAATGTAGGATAGTTGGTGCCAGAAAACATCAATGTAGAATTATAAAACACTTTTCAAAAATCCACTGAATTTTTTTACTTGTTCCAATACTATCTTGGCAAACCTTACGTATAGTTTGAATCAATTAATTTCAAATCTTGGAATGCCTGGCGATGATGAATAGCACTTCGGAGCATGAGATATGTTGAGTTCCACCTAGTTGACACATTTTAGCATAATATTTTGTTTCCACTCGAAACTAGTCTAACACATTCATGAAAATTTTATTTCGTACTTGAGATCCCTTTACATATTTAACACTTACCTGAATTTAGAGAATTGATGGATCAATTACTTTCAAACCTTTTGCTAAGATCAATTCAAAATGTAGGCACAATATCTCATGTCAAAATGATCACCATTACATATAAGTAAGTCCTTATGCTTCAACTCCACTTTCAACATGTCAACCAAAATATTATTATTAAAAGCATTGTCTAACAATATACTAAAAACACCCCTTGAAGCCCATTCACATAACAAATTGTGAACTTCATGTATGTGCATGAGGCATAAATGTAAAATTTAAGTCCTTTTTTTTGCAAAGCCCAAGTCTTATCTATATGATGACAAGTCAAACACAAATATCAATCAATTGTTAAAGAAGTCCATAAATCAAAAGTAAAAGATATCCTCCTAGGAGCTTCCTCTAACAAAGAATTTATTATTTCTTTATTTTATACACGTTATCCGTATCAACATTCATAGTGTTTCTTGTCACTAGTTGAATATCCCCATTTAAATAAGCAAGTAAATTCTCTACGCCCTCACATTCAATGATGTTAAAAGGCAAATCATGCACCACTATAGCTTCTATCACCAATTCATGAAAACCCTTCAGGAACAAATGAGAGGAGCCTAGAAAAATAATGCCACCATTTTGTGAAATCAACAATTGACTAATATCATGATACTTTGTCTTAACACATGTTTCACTATGGCATTTCAAGTTACTATCCCGTACTTGGATTCACAGATATACTCCACTTTACTGTATTTATACTTTGCCTTTTCTCTTTCATCTGGGCCCACTACTTCCATTACTTGACAAGTCAATAATTAGACATGTTTCATAATACATTTTAGGATGATATCAGATATAAAGGACAATATTACACATGATTTTCTCTTATTTTTATTATTTCAGGTAATAAAAGGAATTTATGAAGAAATTGAGTAAAAAGAGAAGATTATTATGGAATTAATCAAGTTGAAAAACTATGCAAAGAATCATTATCAAGGAATCAAGGAAGAACAAGGTTCCAACACCAGTCATTTCTCAGCGATTCCAATGTACACAGAATTGCCAATCGAATCGGTGGAAATAAGGACTTTAATTGTATGAATGTAACTAGCGATTTCATTTGACAATGAATTAGTGAAGAATCGCTTGAGCAGATTTTGAGGATTTTAAATAATTACGAGTAGTTTAAGTTGGTTTGGGATGTTTACTACCTAAAATATTATAAATAAGACCTTATGGTTATGAGATTAGTTTCTTTCGAGTACTTAGATCAGTATTTCATTGATCTATGAGCCATTCAATATTGTTTTAGTTTATTGCTTTATTGTTCATTGCTTTTGGAGAAGATTTGAAGACTTAAAGTATTTATTCTAGATGTATTTATCTATCTTCTATTTATATTATTGCAATGTGATTTATGATTATGAGTGAGTAGTTAATCATTCTAAACAAAATCCGAATGTGAACTAGACCCGTTTTGATTAGTAGTTATGATGAGAAGATTATGTGCTTAATGCTTTAAAATAATTGTATTCTTTGATTCACTTATTTAATAGGTTGTTATCTATTGATTTTAATCATGATCTTTGTATTGCATGGGTAGTGTACAATGTGTATTACGATATTTGGACTCAATATCTAATTTAAAGTAGTAACTAGGATTGTTTGAAAGGTATGATCGTTAGATGTCCTAAGTAAATTTGAGAACTAAATCTATTGTTGAAGTGGCATTCCAGAAGGTGTTAGATTTAGTAGTTTGAAGTTTTCATAAAGTGTAATGCGGTTTTATTGCATGAAGTTATTTTCTTAGTGTATTCAATGGGGTTAGCTCAATAAAATTATAACTTGGCCTTTTCCACTATTATAAGGAGAAATGGTTGGCTAAAGGCCATTAAGTTACTTATGATTAGAGTTTAATGATCTATGATGCTTTATAAAGTATGCTCATAACTATGTTGATAGAATTAACATGTTTGTAATACAAAATGGGTTTATATTTCGTTGTTCTGCATATTTTGTTTAGATATTTATTTATCATTGAATTGAATTTATTTGATTGATAGTGAATTTGGATTGTGTTAGTTAAGTTAGTATAATTAGTTAATAGTTATTATATTATAGATTGAATTAGTAAGTTTAATAACTATTTTAATTAATCAATTAAATTATAGTTAAAATAATAAAAACCACTAAAAGTCCTTTTTCCTAGATAAGTTTGATAAATCCCTTTGGAGACGATTCCCACTTAACACTACAACAAAATATTAAAATATAATATAAGAGGGAAATTTATTGCACACGTCTGATAAGTGTTAATTTTTGGCGTCGTTGCCAAGGATTTAAACATAAATTTCCCTCCTACATTATACCTTTAATATTTTGTAGTAGTGGTAAGGTGGAATCGTCTCCACGGGGATTTATCAAAGTTCTTTACGAAAATAGACTTTTAATGGTTTTTAGTATTTCAATATAATTAATTAATTGAAACAGTGATTAAACTACTCACTCATAATCATAAATAAAATCTTAATAATATAAATAAAAGACAAATAAATACCTCTAGAATAAATGCTTTAAATCTTCAAACCTTCTTCAAAAGCAATAAACAATAAATCAATAAACTAAAACAATAAAGAGTGGCTCCTGTAATAATGAAATATTGATCCAAGTTCTCAAAGGCAACTAATTTCGTAACCCTATGATCGTATTTATGGTATTTTATGTAGTAAACATCCTAACTTAACTCAAACTACTCGTAGTTATCAAAAATCCTCAAAATTTACTCCAGCGATTTCTTAGCAATTCATGGTGAAGTGGAATCATCGGTTACATCCGTATAATTGAAGTCCATGTTTTCACTAATTCGACTGATAATTCGTGTACATTAAAATCGTTGGGAAATCATTGATGTTGAAACCCAGTTATTCCTTTATTCCTTGATGATGATATTAGCATATTCTTTCCATTTGATTAATTCCTTCATAATATTCCATTTTTACTTCATTTCTTTATACATTCCTTTTATTATGTGAAATAGCAAAAGCAAGAGAAAACCCCGTGTAATATAGTCTTTTACATTTAAAATCATCCTAAAATGCACTATAAAACATATCTAATTATTGATTTGTCAAATACCACTAAACTCAACACTTTGGTGTCCCGAGAAAAGGAATGTTCTCAATAATATTCTATTTTTTCCCTCATTTTGGTTTCATAAATATATACTCCTATTCCCAAAAAGGAATGATCTTGAAAATAAAAACATATTACCTTAATAAAAATAAGAATCATGATAGAATCAAAAGATTTAAAGAACAACTCCTTTATTTGACATTTCAACCTCCTAATTGTGCAATACACCTCATAATTCAAAGTTAGACCAATCGCCAAGGTAAAGACACTATATAGGTTTTCTTAATCTCCAGCTGACAAACTTCAAGCTTACAATAACTAATATAGAATCTCAACATACAAAAGTCACTAAATTAATCTCATTTTCAAACAATATTTTAAAATATCACTACATCAAAGTTGATAGGAACCTTTATTCACCAATAATCATCATTCATATCTATTTGTTGGAATAAAAAGATATACTTCATTTAACTTAGCTATAAGCACTTGAGCTAAGTCTTTCATTTGAAGAGTTTTCATAAACTTCATTTCATTTTCTATTTCTCTCTTTCATTCTTCTTCAATTATATATATTGTGATTTTATAGTAGAGCTCAAATATATATCCATGTTACGAGAACTATATATCTCACCATTATGGTACCGTGGAATTTTAATGTAAAGGTGATAAATCTAGTGAATTTAATGCAAAACACATTAAATGCATAATAAATGCTACATAATGGGTTCCATGGAAAAATCACCTACATATATATATATATATGCTTTTTTCTTTATATTGTATTCCTATTGTCCACTGCTCTATTTCGTTTGGGATCAATTATTCTTTTTATATAAGAATTATTTCTCATTTTTTCCACTACTAGATTCCCTACTCCATTTCTTTTGGAATTTGTAGGTCTCTTTATTTTTTTTTTAATAACTATTGTCAGTTTTTCTCACTTTCACTGTAGTTGAGGAAGCATTCTTTCCAACTAAGTAAAATTTAATGGCTGCTTTCTATTTTTCTCTTCAATTTTGGCCTA
Source organism: Stephania yunnanensis (assembly GCA_039657365.1). Lineage (NCBI taxonomy): Eukaryota > Viridiplantae > Streptophyta > Magnoliopsida > Ranunculales > Menispermaceae > Stephania > Stephania yunnanensis. Next base: position 25,216,553 of record CM077580.1, read on the forward strand.
AACTCTTTTAAATACATATATATATATAAAATTCTTGATCAACAATCTTTGTATAAGAAGATTGTTAGTAATCAATCCTCTAGTGTATACACAATCTTGGTGAAGTCTAATAGGACATAACAATTCCTTTCCTTCATAAAATTTCTATTTTCATGTGTAATAATAATATATTACTTCCATTTTTATTCAAATCCAAATTATATTCATTTCCATATCCCTAACTAAATAAAGTAAAATGAAATGGGAAAACATTACCTGTATCGTGAATTTTTTAAAAAACTCACAATGTTCAAGTAGATTTACATCTCATTTTTTTGTACTTTGCATCTTCATACTTCACTTTACCTAATACCCCAAACTTATTCCAAACCTTGTTCTCAAGGTTTAAGGATTAATTCTAGTTTCCAACAAAAATAAAATACTCGTAAAAGCATAAATGAATAAATAAATAAATAATTTAAGAATGAATTGCATAAGTAATTACAAATTTGGTAAATTGAAACATTTCCAATCATTAAATGATTTTAATTGAACATATCAACCAAATATATCAATTGTCAACACAACAAAGCAATAGTATTATATTAGCACATATACTACATCAATCAAATCATAAGGTTATAAACATAAACCTCTCAACAATAATTTCTCAAACAAGATGACGTAGAGAATAAAAAAAATCCCAAAGCCCCATCCATATATCGTATCATCACCACCATCCCCATGATCATGTTGTTGAGACTAAAAGCTCCTTATAGGATCATATAAGGTGGAGTTCACTCCCACCAGTAGGTTATTTTTTAGAGAAGATTCTCTGGTTAGGTATTCTCTGTTAGGGTGATGGAACGTCATTGTTGGATTCCTTGCCTTGCGTCCTCCTGGTCATGCATCGTTCGAATCCATAAAAGCTCTTGGAAATCTCGCGTTGGTTTGGAACATTAGCTCTAGTTGTCTCAGAGTTCTTATCTGATTCCGCAAGATCGACCCCATTATAGCCATTTCTGTCTCTTTTGCATATATGTTGGTGAAGTCCTCTATAAGTGGCTCTGGGCTTTGGTTAATTTTCTCACTATATGCTACATTTTGAATATTTTATAAATTTCTTTGATTTTTGCCCGTACTCTTCTTCTCTCTGTTGTCTCTCTTTCTTTTGTGTGTTGCTTCTCTTATGCTCCTCATCTGAAACAACATATCCAGACACCTTCTCGGTACTTTAAATGACTTCATTGGTGATAATCTATCTAGGGAAACATCTAATCCTACTTCTTTCATCAAATTTTATTTTTTCTTGCATAACTCGGTAATCATTAAGGGAAAAAGTAATCTATTATTTTTCTTAGTAGTCATAGCATTTTTAATCGAGTCTTAGATTATCTTGCCAACATCAATATACTTGATCCTTTGGCCTATGTGGTATAAAATAGCAGCCCCATAGTTCACTATGTCATAGTGTTGAAAACTAGGTTGTAGGCTCATGTTCAAGAAAAAGTTCTAAGCTTTGGTAGTTTTCCTAAAGTATTTGGCTTAGATATGATTTTAGTACCCGTTTTTGTCAAAAAATAAAACATCCCCAAAATCTAAATTGTTTCTAATGGTCTCGTATTGAAATCCGTATCTATAGATATATACAATTTTTGGGTACTCATTATTCTATCTCAAATGAAATTCTAGTAAATCATAGTACTGATTTATTTTTTTGGGTGGTAGTCCACTTGTCTTCCTCGGACTATAGCTAATGTTTCATTCTCCTCTCCATTCCTGTTTGCATAAAAATATCATACTAGAATTTCATAACCTATTTCAACTGAGGAACCCACGTCATTATCAGGGTAGAAGTCCCTAGTAAAGAACCCCAATTTTTCTCCGTTGCTATGTTTAGGATTCTAGGCCCATACTTAGCTTCATTTTCCACATTGAAACCTCTTTCAGTTGTGATGTTTCTATTCTTGCTAATGTCGCTCTCCATTCTAGCAATAGCTTTGGCATTGATGAAGTTATGGGCATAGAATTGGATTCTAGGTCTCTCCTTAATCTCTTCCTCTCCTTCTACCCCATCGGTAAAAACTAAATGAGGAGAATATTTTTTAGGTACTCTAGTTCGGGGGCTATTAATCGAAATCCCTGTTCACCTAATTAGAGTAGGTGGAGTTTTTGATTTTGTTCAGATTTCTCTACTAATTATTCCTTCCCTTTCTCCTCTAGATAGCTTCTACCTCCAGCCATTGTCTCAAATTTCAAAACTCACAAGTCCAAAAATTAAGTAAAGCTGTAAAAACTCATAAGTCCAAAAACTAAGTCAACATGTAAATGATAGAATCAACGTTGTCGAGAATAATTCGGTAAAACTTAAGACTTCATTAAAAATGAAAAATCTATTTAGAAAGCTAGCTTGAAATTCATCGTAAATTTAAAATAGAATTGGCATCAAAGTTATAACTAAAATATAAACTTAAAAATCGGTTTTCTAAATTTTGTAAAGCAATTACATGGTAAATTGTAGTCTTTTCAAAAATATGGAAAATCAAATTGAAATAAAACTATAACCAAACCCTCAAACTCATTTTAAACTTACATTTTGAATTTAGCAAAAATTTGAAATTGTTGAATTTGTAATTAACAACGATCAATGTAATCATTATTCTTAGTATATTGGAATAAAAAAAACCATTTGTGGAAGATAATTAAATAAATTCCATCAAAACAATTCCGAATTGAATTGAAAATTTTGTGAAAATCCTTTTGAATTGAAAAATTGTTAAAGTAAAAAGATAGGGTTTATGTAATTAACTTATTGAGAGTGAATCTCTCAAGGTTGGGGCTCTTGAACTCCTCTAGACCGTCTCTCCAATTTGTAAGTCGAAATTTCCTAAAACCCTAGTTTAATTCAAAACCCCCCAAATCAAGAATTTTGATTTGAGTATGACTAGGTTGAGGTCAGAATCACTTAAATACTATGGGATTGAGCTTGGAATGGTTACATCTAAATTTGAAACGTGTCGGGTGTGTACAATAAATTTCTCTCCTATATCGTACTTTTAATATTTTGTAGTAGTGGTAAGTGGGAATCATCTCCATATGGATTTATCATACTTCTTTAGAGAAAAGACTTTTAATAGCTATTATTATTTTTTAATTTAATTTAATTAATTAATTAAATCACTAATTAAACTTGCAAATTCAATCTATAATATAATAATAATTAACTAACTATACAAACTAAACTAACACAATCGAAATTCACTATGAATCAAATAAATTCAATTCAATGATAAATAAATATCTAAATAAACATCTAGAACAATGAAACATAAACCTGTTTAGCATTCCAAAAATGTTATTTCGATCAATATAGTTGTGAGCCTACTTTATAAAGTAAAATATATCTTAAACTCTAATAATAATTTGGTATACAACCTTTAACCAACTATTTGTTCTCCTTATATCGGTGGAAAAAACGGCGTTCTAATTTTAACTCTTTTGAATACATAAAGATATTAACTTCACGTAATAAAACCACATGCATTACACTTTATCAAAACTTTGAACTACAAAATCTAACACCTTCGGAAAGCCACTTCATTATTAGATTTAGTTTGAAATTCACCTAAGACATCTAAATGGTCATACATTTCGAACAATCTAAATTACTAATTTGAATTAGATAATGAAACCAAACATCACAATGCACATTATAAACTATGCATGTAATACAAAGATAACTACTCATTCATAATCATAAATAACATTACAATAACATAAATAAAAGATAAAAATAAATACCTTTAGAATAAATACTTTAAAACTTCCAATCTTCTCCAAAAGCAATGAACAATAAAGCAATAAACTAAAACAATAAAGAATGGATCATAGAGCAATGAAATATTGATCAAAGTACTTAAGGAGAACTAATTTCATAACCCAAGGGTCATATTTATAGTATTTTAAGTAGTAAACTTCCCAAACTAACAAAAAGTATTAGTAATTATCTAAAATCCATGAAATCTTCTCCAACGATTCCTCAATGATTCATGGTCAAGTGGAATAGCTAGTTATATTTGTACAATTGAAGTCCATGTTTTCACTAATTCGACTGGCAATTTTGTGTATATTGGAATGGCTAAAAAATTATTGGTGTTAAAACCCAGTTCTTTTTTGATTCCTTGGTGATGATTATTCGCATACTCTTTCCACTTGATTAATTTCTTCATAATCTTCCCTTTTTACTCCATTTCTTCATACTATTTTTGGAGCACCTAAAACATTGATTATTGATAGAGTGTGAAACTTTTGTAATAGAATTGTCACTACTCTACTTCACAAATATAATGTTACCCACAGACATCTACTGCGTATCACCTACAAACTTGGGGACAAGCCTACATTTGTACAAATTAAAGTCCATGTTTCCACCAATTTGACTTGCAATTTTGTGTATATTGGAATGGCTAAAAAATTATTTGTGTTGAAACCCAATTTTTTTTGATTCCTTGGTGATGATTATTCGCATACTCTTTGACTTGATTAATTTCTTCATAATCTTCCTTTTTTACTCCATTTCTTCATACTATTTTTGGAGCACCTAAAACATTGATTATTGATAGAGTGTGAAACTTTTGTAATAGAATTGTCACTACTCTACTTCACAAATATAATGTTACCTACAGACATCTACTTGCGTATCACCTACAAACTTGGGGACAAGCCGAAACTTTAAATAGAGAAATTATATTTACTTTAGAAAAGATGGTATGTCCACCACGTAAAGACTGGAGTCTTCATTTAGAAGATGTATTATAGGCATGTAGAACATCATTTAAGACATCCATAGATATTGCACCTTATAGACTAGTTTTTGGCAAAGCATAATATTTACCAGTTGAACTAGAACAAAAGGCATATTAGGTAATCAAGACATGTAATAGGAATTATGATAATGCAGGGAAACAATGTAAACTTAGTATCCAAGAGTTTTAAGAACTTAGAAATGATGCATATAAAAGTGCTTGTATTTATAAAAATAAAACTAAAGTACTTAATTACAATAAATTGAATATTAAGAATTTGAAGTAGGATGAAAGGTTCTACTCTTTTGTTCACATCTTAAATTATTTCTTGGTGATGTGTGTGTCGTAAGCACAATGGGTAGCTCGTAGTCATAGTGTAACCAACTTACATGGACTATGAATATTGTCCTCAAGGAAAAATTTTTGCACTAGTGGTTTACCTATTTAACTTTGAACTATTGTTAAGGAACTCACTTTTTAAGTTGTTTTACATCTAACTAAACTATCAAAAAATCAATTGAACTTTAATTTAACTCTTATATTAAAGATATATAAGTTAATTACTTCACCTAAGTAATTTAATACTATGTTTTGTAATCACTTTTACATCTTAATATGTTATGTGCAATGCCAAATTAGAATAGACAAATTTCCTTCAAATCACTTCAATCCATTGTCGTGATAGAAAAGATTCTAATGTGCAAACTAGAACTCTACCTATCAGTGTGAATAACATAAGCTCCACATTGGTTTAAGTCCCAAATCATTGGATTCATACCAACTAAGTTTACTACCCGCGCTTCCCTAATCAACAACTATCACTTGATGTTATGTATTTTACGGTTGAACCATTCATGTCCGGATTGAAAAGCTTAAATGACCATGATAACTTCTAAAGCCTAAGTTCATTAAACACTTGATCAAGATTTCTAAAGCATTAAGCTTAGAATCTATATAAAATCTAGTCATTAAACTTTTTATTCTTATCAAAAGCATAACATTCATACCATAATATTTATTGATCTTTAAGATAAATATACTACTCACACTTCATTGAAACACACATATTATAATTATAATGGATATCATTGCAAATTAGAGATGAGTATAAATGTTAGCTTGAATTAATCAATGAAACAAAACTTGAATTGCAAATGTAAAGTTTTTAATGTTTTTTTCAAATAAACCCCTTAATACTGAAACTCAAACTAAACGCTTATGCTAAATTACTATAATGTGGCTAATAGTTGGTATGTAGTTAGTTTACCATGTCCTAATACCTATTTATACTCCTTAATAACAATTAGAAACCCTAATTTAAAATTTAACTCGAATTAAAACTCTAACTTTCTATTTCATGCTTGTTTGACATTGGCACTTATGTCTAGTGTCATGCCTTACTATTAGAATATGTGCCTTACGCCAATTCTCTAAACGTTGTTTAACTATTATAAGTAGATGTATGTTTCTTTTATAATTGTATCCATAAATAATTACTATATTATTCTAAACGTCCCTAGCCAGATATTATTGTGAGAATGATAATAAATGAAGACTAGTATGAATCTTGATTGATAGTCTTGTGATGATTATGCATATACAAATACGGATCAAGATCATGGGTATCTGTAGGGAACAAAACCTGGACTGACCTGCCATGAGAACACTACATGGTCAATGTCATAAGTGATTCTCATGAGAGTTATGTCATTTAGTCCTTTGATTTGATATCACCAGAGACTCCAACATTAGGAGCACAGTGATTTGACACAATTAAACGTTGTCTTTAACCAAATGATTATTAAGATTGTTAGTGGTCATTATTCGACTAATGTGTGAAAGTTGTGTGATCAAGTTGAGATTTGTCCCTCTCTTTTATAGAGAGATATCTATAGGGCCCCTCGATATGTTTGATTGATAAATGGCCATGTCCAGTGAATTAACTGGATCAATGTCACATGACAATTTTAGTCTATTCGGAGATAAAAAATAGTAGATTGAACTATAAGGGTGACATTCCATGTCTTATGTTCAATCAAAAGATATCATGGGACAAAAGGATATGATATACATTTTCTTTTAGGTTGTATCGATTTATTGATCTTTATGCTACTTGGGTAGTTATAATGCCTTAGTAGACACCGCTTATGACTTGTGTACCAAAATGGTTTTGGTTCACTACCAACATTGTATGAACCTATTAGGCTACACTCAAAGAACGACTTTGCGCGATTTAATATTATATAAATTAATGAATTTTATTTGATAAAATTCATTTTGATTATTCTCATTAAATGTCCTAGTTTGACTAGGATTCAAGATTCTCCTACATCTCTAGTGTGACTAGAAATTGTTGTATCTTAGTAAATCCTATTTTGAATAGGACTCTAATTGGAATTATAGTATGACTTTAATTCTTGTTTAAGTATTAGATAAATTAAAACTCTTGTTGGATGAGTAATTGTAAATTAAGTACGACTCTGTCCTTTTGGAGTTGGACTTTATCTATGACTCCAATTGAAATGGGACTAAGAGATGGAGTTCTATTACAACTCAACCTAGTGTACTATAAATAAGACATTAGTGTAAGAGTTATGGTAGAAATTTTTCTTGAGACTAATTTCCTAAGAGGGATTTCTCGATAGAGATTTTCCTTGAGAAATTTTTGTGAGAATTCTTGCCTTAAGATTTTTGGGGCTAGAGCTCTGGATCGTGATTGTCCGTTCATGCATGGATTTCTGATATAGGACATTACTCTCTAGCAACGTGTATTTTTTGGCTCCCTAGTTCCTCGGCATTGTCACTACCTTACCCGACGCTGTTCCTTTATACCACAGCGTCGCCATTGCAGCCGGGCCCCCATAGTTAGCTTTCTTCACTTTTCATCTCACCTATGTCGTGCCTTTCATTCCTACAATGTGCCTTATGTTCCCGCATCATCAACATATATAGCCACGACGCTAAGTGTGTTTTTTTGGGTTTTTGCTCCATTTCTTCTCATTTTTCCTTAATTCATTCCTTTACACCTTAATTCCCTTAAATGCAATAATACTATGAATTAAAGCTCATATAAGGATATTTATACTAGATATACTACTAAACTAACCCTATATATGAGTATAATTAATCACTTATCAAATACCCTTAAACTTAGGATTTTGCACATCTCGAGCAAAGGTGTATTCTACTAAGTCTCTTAATACTAGTTCTCATTCAATTTACATTGTTCATGAAGTATCCTTTAATTCACTAAGTAGGACTCGATTTCTAGGCATCCAACTCGTTGGAATGCTTTAGCCATCATAGCAAGCTAATCAACTTATAATAGAATTACAAGTACAAAATAAAAGGAGTTTGGTTGAGTTTACGATTCGATCCCTAGCCGTACAAATTCACATCGATAGCCTTAGCCATCTAGGCTTTCCATTCCAAGTTGTAATAAGATTACAACTCTTTTTACTTTAATTGGTTTTATATATAAATTGAAAGAAGTTTCAATTGATTAGTTACCAATTAATTGGATAGGGTTATTTTTCATCAATTGGATTGAATTAATTTAATTGGAAGGTATTTTAATTGAATTAATATCAATTTAAATTAGTGGGACTATTATTAATATTAATTAAAATATTTAATTAAATGGGGTTTTAGTTAAATAGAGTTTGATAAAAATTATATGGAGATATATTTAATTAATGAGAATAATGAAAATATAATCTTTGAGGCACTTGGAGAACTCTTAAAGTATTTAACTTCCTTGATTTTTTTATGATGCCTTGTTGATATATGATGATGTTTATTCTTGTTTTAATTTAATGATCTTTATTTTATGCATATTAGGTATGCATACGATATTCCATAATAAAATAGATGCTAGAATTAGTCGTTGTAAATCGATACATGGATCATAAAACTTGATAAAAATCCCTCAATTAGAATTTCAAGTTAATGCCACCAATTTTAAACACTTGTCGAGACCTCGATCACATCAATATGGGTCTGCCTTCGCAGGGTGTATTGTGTTATCTTTCGTGAGGCAAGTTGGTAAATGGTTAGTGGGATGTTTTAAATTGGTTTGACTTAATAAAGCTATTAAAATAGTTTTGGGCTTTAGGCATAGACATATGATGTCTAAGTCTCATAAAGAACATAAGAGTTGATGGGGCATGTGCCCTAGGTCAATCCATTTATTGTCTTTATGAATACTTTTAGTTAATAAAATAAAGGATTTCATTTGATGTTTATTATAATTAATTTGCATGTTTACATTATAATAAGATCCATGGGTATTTACATAAATATCCTAAATGTCCCTAGTCGATCATTATACTGGGAACTATAATGAATTAAGACTAGTGTGAGTCTTGATTGATGATCATATGATGATTATACGTATAGGGATACGAATCAAGATCACGAGTACTTGTTAGGGAACAATGTACTGGACCGACCCGCTATGAGAACATCACATGGATTAAGTCATAGTTGTTTCTCATGATAGGTATATTTTTCAGTCCTACGACTTGAGATTGCCAGAGACTTCAACATTAGGAACACAAAGTAATTTGACACAATCAAACGTTGTCTTTAACCTAGGACGATCATAAAGGTTGTGATTGGTTACTTGTGTGAGCAATGTGATGAAGTTGTGTAATCGAGATAGAATTTGTCCCTCTCATATAAAGAGAGATATCTAGTGGATCCCTCGATGTGTTAGACTATTAAAAGGCCTAGTCTAAGTGAATTGATATTGATCAATGTCACTTGGATGTTTTCAGTCTACCTAGAGATCGAGACTAGTACGATTGAACATGTTGGATGACAATTCTATGCCTTATGTTTGATCAAACGGATATCGTGTGACAAAAGGATGTTATATACACTATTGATTAGGATGTATCGATTTGATATTCGTACAACTTGGGTAGTCATAATGTCTTGCTAGAGACTGGTTATGACTTGTATACCAAAATGTGTTTTTGTATACTGCCAACGTTGTATGAGCCTATTGGGTCGCACACTAAGAATGGTTTTGCGAGATTTTAAGATGATTCAGAAAAACGAATTTTATGTGATAAAATTCATGACAGAAACGCCCTTGTGGTGTATTACACTTATACTTCTTTAAGTAAGGGTATATGTGTAATTTACTTAACTGTCTATATACAAGGGTAGTATAAATAGATGCTTTAAGTTAGAACACAGGTACAAAAGAAAAAAGCCCGAAACTCTATTTTCTTTTTTAGAAACAACTTAGGGTTTTTGGTATGCTCTGGATCGTTTTGGAGAGAAACAAAAAGGGTTTGGTATTCTCTCGAAACTAGCACTTCAAATCTCGGCCGCTGTTCATGTGTGGACTGCTGATAGAGGGCGTTCGTCATTGGCAGCGCCTTAGAGATCGATCAACCTTCAGAAAGGTATATTGCGATTGAGGTATGATTAAGTTTTTCATGGTTTAAACGTTTTTAATGGAATTAGATTCGGATCCTGTTGGGATTTTTGTCAAAACTGTTTTGTAATCTCCGCTGCGTATGAACCCTAAAACCCAACAAGAGTTGCATTTAGCACAATTGGTAATGGGTACCTACTTGAATAACTTGATTTTAAGTGTCATGTCCTAGATGCCTCAAAATTAAGTGAAGCACGGATCTTACTCCACTAAATTGATATTTATGAGACTTATTGATTTAGTGGGAGTTTAATTACTTACTAATAAATGTTTTTTGCATAATCTTCTAGTTGTTAGTATAAGCACTAATTCATATTAACTTCGATTAATCCTTGAGAAGGATAAAATAATTTTTAAGACTAATTTCCCTATTTTTAATTCAAAATTGATAAATGTTATCAACCATAAACACAAGGAAGTATGTCTTAGATTAATAGTTCCTTTTAAACTACCATCTATTAGTACAAGGATTATATGTCATATTAGCAAATATAAAATCGGATTTTAGGAAAGATTCAGGACCATAAAAACTAATGACATGATAGTGATACTGAAGGAAATGTTCTAATAGTAAGCTAAGTGTTTAAATGACCATCTTTGAAATTGTGGGATTGTCTTGCAATTAACTCCACTAGGAATGTCATTTGAGAAATGATTTCAAGAGGAGAAATCAAACTATATAGAATATAATTCGATTTACGATGTGTCACACAAACCTTCCTAAGATCACATAACACATTTTTGAACCAGTGTTGGTTAATGTTTATAGTTATACTTATCTTTCTAGGATCTATCATCTTAATAGGCTTGAAGTCATGGGATGAGCTTCAGCTTCAGTTTTAGTTTCTTTGGAACCAATTTGATGTCATTGCTTTGTGAGTTTTCTTCAGAAGGTCCTTCATTTATTTGCTTGGTCTTCTATTGTTGCTCCCCCTTTTCTTTTTAATCAAGGCATTGATTTTTTGTTTCTTAAACATATCAAGCTCATCTTGCCTCACTTTTGTTCCATACTCATGCATCTTCTCATGTTTCCACATAGTGAGAGTGTTGAAGTACATTACTTGGTCTTGTGTTTGCTACGTTTTTACCATAGTTCTCATCATGCAAATGGCACTCACGTTCTCCTTGGGATTAGTGACAGTGTTGCTAGGAAACTATCCTTCTTTCCTCGAGTTCAATGCTATAGCAAGTTGACCAATTTTCCTTTATAGGTTCTTGATGGATTGTTATTGCTCATTATTCATCATCTTCATAGCTTTTTTAACTCCTTCCAACGCTTTCTCATGCTTCTCATGGGACTCTCTATTGCTCAGTTCATGGCTTGTAAATACTTCTCAATTGAATTTAGTAAAGTCAACTCTTCGCTCCGACCCAGCTTCCCCTATTTGACTTGTTGTTTGAAGCCTTAATGTAACTTCATTGCATTATAAGGATTTCAATAAGAAAAGTTTGGGTTGGTGTTGTTGTATCCTTGATTAAACCATTGAGGAGCCATTCCTTTTGGCCTGAAGTTGTTCGTATAGCATTGATTGTTCATGAAATTGATGTCCTCACACTTCATTCCCCGCTATATGTCCATTTGGCTAACCATCATGCCTTGGTGATTTATGGGTCGATGTGCCACTTATGGACCTTGGTGTCCCATTTGAATTTTTGCCATCTGAATGCTCAGATTTTATAATTGTTTCATAATTATGGTTTAGGAGTCAATCTCGTACACTCCTACTGGTTTCCTTACTGTGGAATGAGTACTTATAGTAGAATTTCAAGATATAAAATCAAGAAGATCTAATGCTCCACCCTCATCCTTGGTTAGTAGAGAGCCCCCTGATGCGGCATCTACTAGCATTCTTATACTTACCCATAGTAAAAAATATGGAATTGTGCCCATTTCATGTCTTCATGTCCCGAATATCTCCTCAGCATATCTTTGAATCCCAAGCCTCGCAAAGAGACTCGGTGTCTTCTTGCTTAAACTCGCTAATCTCGAGTTTCCTTTCGCTGACCATAAGTACAGAAAATCAAATTTCTAGAAATCTTTGATTTATTTCCATCCATTAGGTCATACTCCCTACATTCAGCCCTTAGAACTAGGATTTGGCTTTTCCACACAATGAGAATGAAAAAAGTCGCATCCTAATCACCTTTTTCGTAACTCTATTGATGCAAACAGTGTCACCCTTTTCTAAGAAGTTCTTGACATGTGCAAAGGAGTTTTGTTTGATAGCTCGTTCAACGGACTATTTTTCACCATGTTTATCAGAGACGGTCTCTGTTCAAACACGTTAATGTATGATGGAAGCCTCATCACTCCGTTGTAAGTCTTTTGAACTTTTGACTTCAAGTAGTCATGAAGGCATCTATGTCCTCACGCTCTATCCTGCACTACCAAATCACTTGCAGGTTAGTTATTTCCTGACCCTATTATTGGTTTATTGGTTGCTCTAGCCATCTTGATCCCTTTCTTTTTCAATCCTTTTTTAGTTTTGTCAATCTCAAGGTCATAAGGCATTTGGTCCTTCTCTCCATTGCTACACATGCACTAGATATCCTTAAAAACAAAATACAAAAAGATCAAGTGCAAAAAGTCAAACTTGAAACTTAAAGCCATTTTTTATTTTTTTTTAGTTTTATGAAGTGAAAAGTAAAGTACTAAAAACAAACTTAGCAACTATTCAAACTAAGTAAGTTAATCTAATAGCTACCTATCCCTTGTAAGAACGCTAAGAACTTGATGTGCGTGCCACAAGTATAATGACTAGCTCGTAGTAATATTGCAACCAACTGACTTTGACTATGGATATCCTCCTCATGGAAAGATTTTTGCACTAACAATTTACATATTTAACTTTGAACAATTGCTAAGGAATGACTTTTTCCATTGTTTTATATCTAACTAAACTATTTAAACAGATCAATTTAAACTTTACTTGAACTTTATATTAAGGATATATTAGTTCATAACTCCACCTAGTTAATTTAATACTATGATTTGCAACCACTTTTATATCTGAATATGCTATGTTCAATGCCTAATTAGAATAGATAGATTTCCTTCAAATCCATTTCAACTCACTATTGTGATGGAAAAGATTTTAATGTGCAAACTAGAACACAACCTATCGGTGAGAATAATGCAAACTCCACATTGCTTTAACTCCAAAATCATTGGATTCATAACCAATTAAGTTTACTATATGCACCTCCCTAATCATCAACTATCGCTCGATGTTATGTATTTTATGGTTGTATCATTTTTGTCCTGGATTAAAAGCTTTAGTGGTCATGATAACTTCTAAAACCTAAGCTCATTACACACCTGATCAAGATGTCTAAAGCATTACGGTTAGAATCAATATAAATTATAACCATTGCACTTTTGATATTCACTTTTTACTCATATTCAAAGCATAACATTCATACCATAAGATTAATTGGTCCTTAAAATAAATAAACAACATTACACTTCATTGAAACACACATATCACAATTCATAATGGAAATCATTGGAAATCAAAGATGAATATAAATATTACCTTGAATTAATCGATAAAAACAAATTTGAATTGCAAATGTGAAGTTTTCAATGTTTTCTTTCACATAAACTCCTTAATACTCAAACTCAAAGTAAACCCTATACTAAATTACTATAATTGTGGTTAATATTTGGTATGTGCTTAGTTTACCACATCCTAATACCTATTGATACTCCTTTATAACAATTAGAAACCATACTTTACTGTTGAACTCAAATTAAAACTCTAACTTTTTATTTCTTGCATGTTTGGCACTGTCACTTATGTCTCAGCGTCGTGCCTTATAGCTTACTACACCCCGAGTGCATGTGTATTTTCTTACTCATTGGTGCTTTGGCAGTGTCACTACCTTGCCTTACACCATTCCCTTTATACCCTAGAGTCTCCACTGTGCTGGACCACTAAAGTTGGGTTTCTTCACTTTTTTCATCTCTCTGATGATGTGCCTTTCCTTCCCACATTGTGCCTTACGTTCCCAAAGCATCATCTTATATAGCTAGGGTGCCAAGTGTGTTTTCGTAGGTTTTTGCTCCATTTTTTCTTGTTCTTCCTCAATTCCTTCCTTTATACCTTAATTCCTTGAAAATACTATATTACCATGAATTATAGCTCATTTAAAGATATAACAACAACAACAACATAACCTCAGTCCCAAATTATCCGGGCTTTTTCATTGTGCTCGATTAAGTGCAATTGATGGTGAGCTTCGCAAACCATTCAAATCCCTCTTAATTAATGCATCACATGTTAACTTTGGTCTTCCCCTACCTCATCGAATTTCTACAGTTTCTATTGAGTCAAGTTTTCTAGCTGGGGCATTTGTAGGCCGTATTTGCAAGTGACCAAACCATCGCAACCGTCCTTCCCTAATCTTTGTATCAATTGGTGCTACTCCTACTTGTCTTTGAATTTCTATATTTTCGATTCTATCTTTACGAGTTTTACCACACATTCACCTAAGCATCCTCATTGCCGCTACGTTCACTTTATGTAATTGTTGTTGCTTTATTGCCCAATATTCACTTCCATAGAGCATAGCTGGACTAATTGCGGTCCTATAAAATTTTCCTTTTAATTTAGTAGGAACATTTCGATCACAAATCACCCATGTTGCACTCTGCCATTTCTTCCATCCAACTTGAATTCTATGTGTGACATCATTCTCAATGTTACCATCATTTTGTATTATTGATCCTAGGTATTTAAAGTGGTTTACTTTAGGAACTTCTACTTCCCCTAATTTTACCACACCGTCATCTCGACGTCTAGTGTTTCCAAACTCACAGTGCATGTATTCGGTTTTTGTCCTACTTAACTTTAAGCATTTATGGCCTGTTTGGTTCACATTTTAGTGAATCCTAACACATGGGATTAATTAGTGATGGGACTAACACATGGGTTTAGATAGTTTAGTCCCATTTGTGTATCTTGTTTGGTTGGGAGTATTAAGGTTGGGATTAAATGAGGTTGTACATGTACATTTACCAAAATACCCTTAGATTGGCGTAATACCAAAAATCCCCCCATTTCACACATTTCTCATCTCCTCTAATGAAGACCGCTGCTTGTCTCTCTCCCGATTGTCTCACACTCTCATCTCTCTCAATCATATCTTTCTCGTGTCTGTGGTCTCTTGTCTCTCTCGCTCGTTTGGACTGGAGAACGAAAAAGAGCAAAACCGAGACTGTTAGGGGTATATCGATTAAAGGTGAGCATCGAATTTCAATTTGATTTTGTATTAAAATGGTATGGGGATTGTGAAATCGAAAATAAGAGAGGGAGAGTTGATTAACAACACGAACAACAATTAATCAAACAGTTTAAAAAAAAAATAGCAGCAGAGCTGCTGCCGCGGCCATTAATAGCTAGAGGAGGAAGGAGAAGAGAAAACAGAGAAAAGAGGGAGGTGAGCGTTAGGTAGAAGAAAAACAAAATGAAGGGAGGCGAGTTAGGGGCAAGGAAGAAGATGAAGAGAGAAGAGATCAGGGAATTGTGATTTGGTGGTGTGTTAATGTGAGGGGTAAAGTGGTAATCTCCTCTTTCACTTACAATGGATTAGCTAATCCCACCAAAAATGGTGGTATTGTTTAATCCACTCTCATGCCTCTTAACTAATCCGCTGGCCTAGTTAATCCTCCAACCAAACAGCGGATTAACTAGTCCAGTGTAGCTAATCCGGGCTAATCCCGCGAACCAAACAGGCCATTAGATTCTAATGTATTCCTCCAGAGTTCTAATTTCCTATTCGCTCCATCTTTTGTTTCATCCACTAAGACAATATCACTTATTAATCACTTATTACCTAGAAAACACCATTCAAGATGGGCATGACCTTTTGTAGTTACACATATATTTCCCCATGGTGTTGTATAAATAAAAAGTAGAGAAATGTGGAGAATCTTCAAAGTTAATGGTCATAGACTAAAACATCAAGAAGAATTGAACACCATAGAGGAGCATATTGTAACCATTAATTCTAATGAGACATTCACCATATGGATGGGTAAAACACCAAGAAGAAAGAAGAATAAGAAATCACAAAACGAGAAACAATCCTCCAAAGACAAATACGAGCGCGACAAGGATGACTCAGATTATGAGGAGTTTGGTAAGAATTGCAATCCTAAAAGTATCATATCGGAGGATCTAGAAGAGACCTACTACAACATACAAATCAATAGGATGCCATTCTAAGGAGTCCAACTCGATACGGGAACTGGTATGAATCTTATGTTTAAGCATTTATTGCTTCCAACAAAATCTAGGATTCATTGCAAACCTCCTATTATGGTGTACAAGCGAAATGACATATGTACAATCCCATAGGATTATGAAAGAATGTGCACATATGAGTGGGTAGGCTCACCATCATTACGAATTTCCTACTCATATCAACAACCACCTCACATGATCAAATGTTTTTAAGTAGACCATTTTTATTGACTGCTGAGCTATCATCGGCATAAGTGAACACATAATTACACTAAGGACATTAATGAAGTAATCTCGTTCAAAATGGGAGAGAACTTTGCGATGGTATGAAAGAAAGGAAATTCAATGATAGTAACAAGATCAATGACGACATATGTTTTATAGACCTTAGTTAAAACATTCTCAATGAGGAACCACTTGAAGTGAAGATTGATTTGCTCACATTCAACAAATATTGATTCCTCTATCAATTAAGCACACGACAATCAACAACAATGCTCTATAGGTGGCAGCCCATATTATTTATTTATTCAAGTTATTTCAATTTTTAGTAGGATACCTAGCTTTAATATAATTTGTTTATATTCCATATCCTTTTGACTCTTTTATGAATTACTTTCAGAAGTCACGCTTCCAAGTACCTTTAAATAGAGTAGGGGAGGGGTGATCGAGTTATTTTTGTTTTATGGTTTTTGTGCAAATCACATTATGAACTTGCTTATTGTTTATTAATCTATTTAATTAGTAAAATTATTAGTTAACATATCGCGATCGAATTTCCAAATTTTTTTGAATTTTTCAGTCAATATTTCCTTTGCATTCACTTTTATGAAGGGTATATAAGTTACTTACTAAATAACACTAAAAATCTATTGCAAAATTCGTACCAGAAACATGTGAATTAAGGTAAAAGTTTTGGTTTGGAAATTCCTCTCCGATACCATTTGCATAGGAATCATTGCTCAAATCGGTGGAAAACATGTCTCACTTAATACCAATTTACATAGGGGTCTACTTACATAAGAATAAGTGGGAATGATTTTGGGTTTTCAAAGACAAAATCGAATCGCCAACCTTAAAAACCCATCTCCACGTTCAAATTGTCACACCTCCTCCTCTCATAATCAATTTCTTGCAACGATTCGACCCTCATAAACATAAATCTTAGTTTATTTAAGTGATTCCCACCTCCACCTAGCTTCATTCAACACCAAAACCATCGATTTTGAGAGAGTATAGCCAAGTTAAGGTTTAAGGAATTCAAACTTAAATCTTGAAATACTTTAAAGAAGTTCAATAGTGCATATCTTGAGAGATTCACTCTCAAGAAGGCAAACGTCTTAACCATAGCCCTTTATTTTGACGAAATCTTTTTGATGAAATTTTGACTTTTGATTGTGAAAATTTTTCAATTGATTTCGATACATCGAATGAATTATTTTGATTAGGTATCATATTAGTAGTAATTGTTGGTTTATAAATTTCATATTTGTTTTGAAAATTATACAGATTTTGGAAAGTATTTGAAAATATTTGAAATTGAGTTTTTCAAAAATTGGAGGTGTAATTTTTGAGTTTTCAACTACCTTTTATAAGAGTTAGAGGGGGTTCCAACTATCCTATCATACATTAAATCCCTAAGGAAGTTGACCCATGCAAGAAAATTCAAGAAGCCTTAGAGGTAATTCCTAGAAGCGGATTTGCTCTCGATTTATATAGTCACTTAAAGTTCATTGAAACCACGAATTTTAGGTGAACCACAAAATGTTGGAGCTACATCATAAATGCATGCCTATACCCCAATATGCAACATACTATAGTGAAAAACCATAAGGCCGCTCTAGTCTACCTTATTATTACAAAGATTATCAACATTGGTACGTAATGCACGATGCAATGAGAGAGGTAATGACGACTATGACATGCGACAACCTATCGTTCCTCAGCTATGTATGAAGGCCAATGTTGGTTTCTTTAAGATGGAATTTTATATGCTACCTCAAAGGAGTATTATAGACGCTACAGCTAAGAGGATGAGAGTAGTCAATGGATATAACGATTCAGAAGAAGAGAGGGATACCAATAAGATAAGCAGGTCCAGAATTGAAGATTGGACTATTAGGCAGCAAATCCATGCAAGCACATAAGAAAAAGAGAAGCAAGCAGTGAGTTTGATGGCTCAAGTACGTGTTCTAGTGGCAAAGAACAGTTCTAAATTTACAGCAAAACCCAAAAGGAAAAGATTTCTCAAATCCTTATTTTTTGCTTTTTAGTACAATGAGAAGCAAATATTATGGAAATACGAGATGTTAGATGAGAATGAAAGAATTCTAGTACGCCACTATTCCATGTTGTAAGGGACAAAGATGGAAAGTTTATTGGGTCTTAGAATGAGCATTGACGTTCCTTCCATGATGTTGAGATTACCACAGGGAATTTATGATCCCGCTAATAGCTACATTTCAAAACCTAGTGCACCGAGGAATGACGACGAAGCTAAAAGGACCGATGATAAATTTACTTTTGCACAGAGTACATTGTATTTTTTTAGTATTTGCTTGTATGTGTGAAATGTTAACTCGGCTTGAACCTTTATGATAAATGAATGCTTCACTCTATTATGTATCTCTTTTATATGATGTTATTGTTAATTTTGAAAAGCAATTTATGATTCATAATTGAATTCTCTTACGATTCATGAGGTACATTTTTTTTTGAAAACCTAACTTACTCTTAGACCTTATGGACAAGGTTTTGAATGAGTTTAGAGGAATATAAGTGAAATGAACTATACAAAAAAAGCAAGGCAAGTATGGAAAACCAGAAAGGTAGAATTTATTTGACTTGAGATTTTTCGAACTTTCCAAAACTAAGGTAACATTTCCTCCTTTTTATGTATTTTGTTAGAAATGTGAAGTGAATAAAATTTGGATTTAAATAAAAGTGATATATTATTATTACCCATGAAAATAGAGATTTTATGATGGAAAGGAATTGTTATACCATATTTAATTTATTCGAGGCTGTGTATGCACTAGAGGAGTTTATAGGGGATTGATTGCTTTGTGTTAGACATTATAATAGAAAAAGATCGAAAAAGTAGTGCAAGATAAACAAGATAGATATCTAAGAATCTTGTTATTTGCAAGACAGATATCTAAGAATCTTGTTATACAAATGTTATTTGTCTTTTTATATATTTATATAGGTATTGAAAAATCTTATGCCACAGTTAAGTAGAAATAGGAAATTAGCCAATAAAATTTATTTAGTTGGAAAAAGTACTTCCTTGAATATTTGAAAGTGAGAAGAGCTAACAAGCATTTTTTTAAAAAGCATAAAGAGACCTACAAATTCCATAGGAAATAGAGCAGGGAATCCAGTGGTAGTAAAAAAGAGAGAAATATTCCTAGAAAAATAAAATAATGGTATACAGAGGAAATAGAGCTGGGAACCGTAGGAATAAAATATGAAGATAAATGATATATATATATATATATATATATATATATATATATGAAGAAGAAAAAAAAAGAGCGATATAGAAAAGTGGAAAGATGTTTATGAAAAACTCTCAAAATAAAAGATTTAGCTCGAGTGCTTATAGCTAAGTTGAGTGAAGTATCTTATGTTCCAACATTCAGACAAATGGATATGAAATGATAATTATTGGTAATTAAGACTTTCCTATCGACTTTGATTGTGGTGATATTTTAAATATGTTTTGAAAAGAAGATCAATTTAGCGATTTTTATATCCTGAGATTCTATATCAGTTATCATGAGCTTCATGCTTGTCAGTGGAGATTGAGAGTATTTATGTAGTGGATTGACTTGGTGATTGGTTAACTTAGAATTTCAAGGTGTATTCCATAACTAGAGGTTAAGTTGTCATATAAAGGATATTGTTCTTTAAATCTTTCCATTCTATCATGATTTTTATTTTATGAAGGTAATGTGTTTCTATTTATTAATTATTTCTACTCAAGGATAATAGTATTTAATCATGATATTAAAACAATGGAAGAAAAAAGAAATTGATTGAGAGTATTTCTTTGCTCGGGACCACAAAGTGCTGAGTTTGGGGACATTGACAAGTCAATAATTCGACATATTTTATAATACATTTTAGGACGATATTGTAAGTGAAAAACTATATAACACAAGGTTTTCTCTTGTTTTTGACATTTTAGGTGATGATTGAAATATTTGAAGAAATGAATGAAAATGGAAGAAAATGAAGAATTTTATCGAGTTAAAAGAATGCATAAAGATTCACCAAGGAATCAAGGAAAAACTGGATTTTAAACATAGCAATTTCCCAGCTCTTCCTACTTACCCAGATTTGTTGAACAGATCAGTGAAAACAAGGACTTCAATTCCATGGATTTACCCATTAATTCAACTTAAATAAGAATCGCTAAAGAATCGATGATTACGGCTTCAGGGACTTTAGATTACAACAAGGATTTTGAGTTGGTTTAGGATATGTATTACCTAATATACTATAAATATAAACCCTAAACTATAAAATTATGAGCCTTTTGATAGTTTTACACTTTTTTACTTTAGTTTGGAAGCCATTCAAGATTTTCTTATTGCTTTTAGAGAAGATTTAAGGTTCAACTTATCATTAAGGCATCTTAATTATGTATTTCAATTCAGATGTTATAGTGTCATTTATTATCATGAGTAAATAGTTTGTTAATCTAACCAAAACTACAAACATGAACATAGTTATGATGATATGATTATGTGCAAAATTCTTTAAACCAATCATATTCTTTAATTCACTAATTTAATAGATTGTTATTTACAGATTGCAATCATGAATCTAGGTGTTATGTGTATAGTGGCTAATAGTATTGTGATGTTTTGACTAATTATCCAATTTCAATCCAGTAACTAAGATTGTTTGAAAGGTATGACCGTTTAGATGTCCTAAGTGAATTTGAGATCCAAATCTAATGTTGAAGTGGCTTTTTTGAAGGTGTTAGATTTAGTAGGTCAAAGTTTTCATAAATTGTTGTCAGTACCCATTTTCCCAAATGAATCCCGACCAGCCTAGCTCGATCCATAACTCGTCGACCAACTAAGTCACTAAGTTAAGAACTTCTTTCAAAATCAACTCAACATCTTCCATCGTTAACTTGAAATTCAAATGAAAGAATTATAAAAGCGGCGGAATACATATATTTGAACTTAATTCTATGTTTCCACATAAGATCAACACTGGAAATCAAAAGTTAATTAACTAGCACAAATACTCCTTTTGTTTAGTTTATTTCAAATCCTAAACCCATGATAATTAATATAAATAAAAACTAAGTTTTGGCTCGATCTCGAATCATACCAATAAAAAATCAGAAGAGTCCTCTAGACAGCTGGAGCTACTCTTTTACCCTTATCGACTCTAGATGAAGAACTTGTGGGCGAAATTGTTGGGTGAGCACAAAGGGCAATGGTGCTCAGTAATTTTAGGTTAAGTTACTGACGTTACGAACATTCCGTATAATAGATGCAACGATAAAGAAAATGCATGACATGAAAATATTTAATATGACGAAACGAATAAATAAGAAAGTATATAAACAAAATCATAATCAATGCATCAAAATGTGCAAATGCTAGACATGTAAGAGCTACTGTAATAGCCTCATCAATCATGATGAAGTTCATGAAAATTGACCCTACTATGGCCATAGCGATATCGACACTCCTTTCCCTTACATTGTGAAAGATTTACCTATCACCAAGTCCACAAACTAGTCCAACTAGACTTACCACCTACTACTAAAAATTTATTGAGAACATTGAAGTTAATTGTATTCTCAATTAATAACCATTAATTTTGGGCGACTGCCCCTTTTTGTTATTCTCACTTGTACGATTCAACTGTCCCGAACTTGTAGTATCTTGTGCAAGGACTCCCAGCGAGCTCCGATAAATCATCAACATACAATGTCTAACAATGCACCCCAATCTACCCGTATGTCCTACCTACATGATTCCTATCACATAGTCTGATAGAAAGGTAAATAATCATAAAACCAATAACTTAAATCCCAACTTACCAGGTATGCTCTTTTCCAAAAATCCCTAATTGACACTTACGAGCGAACTCCGATGTTTAGTCAACCTAAATAAGTTAAGTGTTGATTAACTAAATAAGTTAAATTGATAGAAAATCAATTTCAAAATTCTTTTTGAAAACAACTTTATACTTTTTTATAACAATTTAAGTTTCACCTCTTTATTCCAAATTTAAAACTCAAAATTTATTTTAATTATTTTATTCTAATTAATTTAAAATTTTCTTTTATATATATATATATATTTGAGTTTTGAGCAACTGGGCCGATCCAGTGGGACTTGATCGGCTTAACCGGTCAATTTGGCCAAAGGGGGATGCAGCGCAGTTTAGGGGGTTTGGGCCGATCAGCCCAACCAGCTGTTATGCGATTGGGCCAAAGGCCCATTCCAATGTATCGAATGAGGGGGGACACACACAACGCTCCCCTCCTCCTCTGCACTTCCAAACAGCGCAGTCCGCTTTCCTTTTTTTTCAATCCAATCTTCCTTAGTTGGGACTCCATTTCAATCAATAAGAAAACTCAAATTAAGATCTCATGAAAACATTGATTTGGCCTTGTCAATTATTCGCAAAAATCGATATAACACTCTTCAAATCATAATTCTTCTTCTTTGAATAAACTAAAACTAAGAGATCGGATTGTGGAATTGTTATATTCTATATTTCCTTTTTTGTTGTGGGAATATAATTGAATCAAGATTCATTCCTATATTAAGACCAATTAAAGCTTTCCAATTGTCTTTCTTTCCTAAATTGACAACTTAAAATAGGAAACTAATAATTCAGGCAATTGACTTTCTCTTTTTTGCCTTTTCGATTAAGCATGTATGATTTTATAGGCCCACACTATGGTTTACACACCATACACACAAATAAGGTATATATTACTAATTTAGAAATTAGAGTAGTCACAAGTGTAATGCGATTTTCTTGTGTGAAGTTAATGTCTTTATGTATTCAAAGGGATTAGCTCAATAAAATTAGAATGTGGCTTTTCAACCAGTATAAGGAGAACAAATGGTTGGCTAAAGGATATTTAATTACTTGTGGTTAATGTTTAATGATCTAGGATATGTTATAAAGTATGTTTATGACTAATATTTTATTTTCTTTATGCACAATGATTTAATTCTTATAGAAGTATCTATTAAAGCTCTTTTGGTGTATCCATGTTATGGAAAAGATGAAATTAGTCTTTGAAATCTAACCTAAAATTCATTAAAACTTTCATCGTCTTTCATTTTGACGACTGTGATTTGTTTTCTATAAGTACTAATTTTCTTGCAGACATATATTGATCTAGGAAGGCTTCTTACATCTGAGCCCATGTGGTTATCGAATTCTGAGGAAAATAAAAAAACCTATCTTGTGCTTAATCTTTCAAAACAAAAGAAAAAGCTTTAAGTTTGACTTATTCAACGTGCAATCTTTAGGTTTCATCCCATTGACTTTATGTTTGTATTTCCCTTATTAATTTTTGCGAGTCCTCATTGTCCTTACCGTAGAAGTTAGGTAGAGTACTAATGAATCCAAATCTAAGTTCAAATTTAGGAAATCCCTTAGGATAAGCAATACACATTGGTTCATAAGTTGTTATATTTTGATTACCTAGCTGAAAAGTAAGTTCTCTATTATAATTTTTGTTATTAATTTTAAAGTTATTATTAGTTTCTGTTGTGGTAGGTTGGTGCTCTCTAAATTGTTATTGTCCCAACTTGTGATTAAATGTCCTATCTACATTAGAATCAAACAGATGTAAGGATCTTATGGAATTAGAATGGCGAAGTGGATAGATCATATAACGTCTCAAAATTCTTAACAAATTTTGTTTAAATCCCCAAAAACGAGGCAAAAAATTGACATGTGTCAGGCGTGTACAACATATATAATACTTTTAATATTATGAAGTAGTGGTAAGTGGGAATTGTCTCCATAAGGATTTATCAAACTTCTTTAGGAAAAGGAATTTTAATGGTTTTTATTATTTTTACTTTAATTTAATTAATTAATCAAAACTTTAATTAAACTAACTAATTCAATCTATAATCTAATAATAATTAAAAAACTATACTAATGTAACTAATACAATCTAAATTCACTATCAATCTAATAAATTCAATTCAATGATAAATAAATAAATATTTAAACAAAAATCCAAAACAATGAAAGATAAATCCATTTTGCATTCCAAACATGTTACTTCAATCAATTTAATTATATGCATATTTTATAAAGTACGATAGATCATGAAACTCTAATAATAAGTAAGTAAACATCCTTTAGCTAGCTATTTGTTCTCCTTATATTGGTAGAAAAGTTATGTTTTAATTTTTTTGAACTAACCCCTTTGAATAAATAAAGGCATTAAATTCACGTAATAAAACCGCATTACACTTTATGAAAACTTCAAACTACTAAATCTAACACCTTCAGAAAAGCCACTTGAACATTAGATTTAGATCACAAGTTCACCTAGGACATCTAAATGGTCATACCTTTCAAACAATCCTAGTTATTACTTTAAATTAAATAATGAATATAAATATCACAATACACATTCTAGATTATGCATGCAATAAAAAGATCATGATTAAAATTAATAGATAGTAACCCAATAATTATGTGAATCAAAGAATACGATTGATTTAAAGTATTAAGCACGTAATCATCTCATCATAACTACATAACAAAATGGTTCTAGTTCACATTCGGACTTTGTTTAGAATGATTAACTACTGACTTAAAATCAAAATAACATTGCAATAATATAAACAAAATACATAGATAAATACCTTCGGAATAAATACTTTAAATTTTCAAATTTTCTCCTAAGGAAATAAAAAATAAAGCAATACACTAAAACAATAAAGAATGGCTTCTAGAGCAATGAAATAGTCATCTAAGGACTCAAGAGTAACTAATTTCGTAACCTTGGGGTAGAATTTATAGTGTTTTAGGTAGTAAATATCACAAAGAAACTTAAACTTCTCATAGTTATCTAAAATCCTCAAAATCTTCTCTGGTGATTCCTCAACGATTCATGCCCAAATGGAATGCAGGTTGCATCCGTATAATTGAACTCCTTATTTCCACTAATTCAACTAGCTATTCTATGGTAGCACAATGCCTTAAGGCCACCAAATGAGTGCTGCTCCTCGCAGTGTAGGTCCCACCGCACCATCCACGCTAATGACCAGCAAGGTCCCATACTCCACTAGCATTTCTTGCCATACTCGCTTCTATAGTGTACGTGTTAACTTGTCATGTTGTCGCTTTATTGTAAAATAGTTACGCAAATTTCTGTTTAAAGTCATTTGTATTATGGGTTTACTTTCTTTTGCTTCTAGGCTTGGGAATTACACATATGGATTATGTTATGCTGAGGTGCAAGTAAATAACCAATAATTTAATTATGGAAGTCCTAAACCGACATAAAGATATATGTAATGTCATAGAGCATCACTCTTAATGCAGCAAACTCGAAAATAAAGTACTCTATATATAAGGTTACACGATAACAAAATATAAGCTTATATACATGTATAGTGTCTCTCTAGTCTCTCTGATACCTTCAATAAGATAAAATATCAAAGCTAACATGCACGATAGTGTCATGGACAGTAGGAGATCGGAGATAGTTGCCTAGGATCCCCTTGCCCTACTCACACTAGGATTTGCACTCTGCCATCATAATAAAATGGATGACGATTCCAGTGAGTAAAGTCCTAAGAAAATTCATTGAGCATATAAGTAAATAGAGAAGTAAAAATAATTTTAAATAAGTATGCGAAAAATAATCAGGTAAGTGTAAATGGATCATCGCATGAATAGATAATAATAGAGTGCAAACGTTTGTTCTCGTCCCATTCATACTAGACTGTACTTCGGATCGCAAGATCGTTTTAATAGGAGCCCTCCTTACTCTTTCACTTAGTTCCTCTAGTGATTGGCATATTCCTACACTACATTAACACGTCCATCAAAGGGCAGCTCGGGTTGCTACTCACCGAGGGCTTGGTCACACGTGCTACGGTTTAACATACCATAAACATACAATGCAAGAGCTAGTAGGAGTAAGCTTAATGAACAGTCCCAAAAAGTAACGAAAATGAATAATAAACCATTAGTGGATAGAAGCAATAAAATATCAATTAAATACTCAAGCGATGTTCTATTGGGTTTTTAGAACCTCAAACACGCGCTTTGATCCCCAGAAACACCTCGATCGACCTCGTCATGTCACCAACTATCGTTCTGTAGTCCCCTAGTTCCGTAAGGTCATTTACCATTGTTTTAGGGTGTAAAAATTTGTTAGATTCAATTTTCAAAACCTAAGTTTTGAAATATAAACTTTTAATGTTATAAGGGGTCCTGGCGTTGTTGTGGTGTTGTACATGTAAATGCACGACACCGTGACATCGTCGAGACCATTTTCCAGTCCTCGACCCCAAGTCATGATGCAAACATGGCACCTTACCTTTATGGCAACGACACCGAGTGGCGCCGCGCATGGCGTCAAGATGACCTCAAGCTCTAGCAGAGTTGTTTTAACATAAAAAGCTTGGACCTTTGATGGGGTCTTCGACTCCGGATCATGGTGAACCTCAAGCAGAACGTTCCTGATTCGAACCCCCATTTGAATACAACTACAACAACTATATTTAAATCATTTATAATATTAAAAAACATAAATTTAAACAAATTTCAAATATTCATCCATATTAGTCAAAAAAAAATGCCAAATTTATGATGAGATCAGAGATCATTAGATTTATTTTCATTAGTTTTAATAAGATTTGAGCTCATTTCCAAGCATTTAAGTTGAAAAAGATAAAATGGATTATGAATGAGTGAATTACCTTTGTTGTAGTGGTTCATTCTTGCGAGATTCCAGCTCTAGATCCCTAATTTAACCTTTAAATACATCTCTAATGTTGCTAAGATTTCTAGATTTTTGCATGTAAATGGGTAATTGTTTTTGATAGAAATTCCACTAAGTGAGGTTTTAATATTGGAATCAATTATTTATGCGAATCTCGAGGAAAATCTTGTGATTCTTTGCTAAAATTAACCATCTCCAAGTGACACAAAATGGCCACACATCGTACCTAGATACACATAATCTAGCTTGACCCAATGCCTATCATTGGCCTTATATTTAAGTTGATAGGTAAATCTATAAAAATAATGACAATGAGACTATATATAAATAGACTAACCAATACTCAAGGGATCTACCTATTCTAACTTAGCCAAAAGTCTTATTATCCATTTTATGTCATATTCACCTTGGTTCTAATCATTTTATTCAAGTTACGATTATAAGATTTAGTGTACCCATACTACACCTACCCAATATTGGCTCGATACGCTTTACGAGGCAATTACCCATCACACAATCTCACTTAACATAACATGATATTTACAAATATGAGATGAATTATGCCATACTAAATAAAATCACACCGCAATAAAGTAATCAATCAGACAATGCAAACTAATATTACCTAGTCCGGCATGCCCCTAGCCTATATGTTGCACCCATGTAGGTTCGAGCTGGCATCCTAGTCTGTAAATAATAATTAATAGCGATATTAGTAAAACTGGTCATAACAATTCGTCCCAACTAGGGAAAATCTCATCCCGAAATTTAAGTTAAACTGAATGATTATACCTTGGAATAGCTAAGGATAACGCACCCACATAGTAGACTTTAGCTCTAAGTGAGTCCCTTTGTCCTGAGATGTTGCCAATGAACCAATACTCAAGGGATCTACCTATTTTGCGAGTCAGTATATTGCGGTCCACGATCTTCAATGGCTGCTCCTCGCAAGTTGCATCAGGCTGAACCTCAATTTATTCCCAAATCAACCAATGATCTTGGTCTTATCCTTGCTAGCCTTAACATAAAAATGTGGAACATCGAATGAAATCCAACTAATTGTGGCGGTATGTCCAGTCTATAGGCCAAACCGCAAACTTGTGTTGTAACCTTAAATGGTTCAATAAATCTCGGTGCTAGTTTCCCTAAATATGAAGTCTTTGCTAGACTTTTCGAGGGGAAACCTTTAGATATACCATGTCTCCCTCCTCATAGCTCATACCTTTGTTATACTTATCCGTATATTTATTTTGTCTATCCTACGCAGGGTAAAGTCTCCATTTGATCTGCCAAATCTTCTATGTGTGGCCAACAACTATCTCTAGCCCAGCGATCGCTATATCCTCTAGCACTACCTAACATGTAGGTGATTTGCAGGTCTTCCCATACAACGCCTCAAATAGAGTCATCGTGATACTCGGATGATAATTGTAATTGTAAAAAAACTCATACAGATTATATAGTCTTCCTACGAACTCCTAAACTATAATATACAAGCCTTGAGCATATCCTCTAAAATATGTATCAATATCTTTGACATGCCATCTGTATGAGGGTGGTACACCATACTAAACCTCGTACCAAAATACTCTTACATAATCTCATTAAAGTCAGACATGAGTCTAATATCTGTGCAAGATACAATGAAGATTGGCACCTCATGCAGCCTAATAATATTCTTCTCAAATAGAACGGAGACATATCTGAACCATTTAAGAACTTAGAAATTAATGAAATTTAGGACAACGGATTTCATCTTTAAACAAGAGAATGCCCGAGAAATATTCCAACCTATAAATGTTTATCAAGGCCATCACCATTGCTAACTTATGTGTAGAATTTTCTATGTGTGATCTCGGAGCATCAATTAATGTTATATCACTCAAAATTTTGAATCATTGAAAATAGGATCATTGACTAATACGCCTATCATTCTTATTTAAGTAGACAATACCATTATTAAGAAGTATAGATTATTAGACTAGTTCAAGTAAATGGTTTAGTATTTCCAACCGATTTTTATGTCATGACAATAGGAGATTCAACTTCACCCCATCTTTTGCCTATACTATTAAGTAAAACTTATCTAAAAATGACTAGAACTAAGTTAGATATTTCTGATGAAACAATGTCTATGAAATTTGAAGATAAGATTGTCAAATTTAAGATTAATAACGAACACAACTATGACACTTATAAATAATATGATGAACTATTTGATAAGGAAATAGATGAAAATAAGTATTTAGACTTAAACTATTATGATAACTTTAATGTTGAAACTTATGTAATTAATGCAATAACAATGGAAAATGATAAAGGGGTTCCAAAGAAATAGAAATTGAAGACACCTCAAAGGAAAAGAAAGTAACTCAAGAATGGAGAGTTAACCAATTGGAGAATAGTAAAAGCATTAAAAAGCCACGAGATTATAAGTCCAAGTATAATAAGAAAAATAAAAAGTCATAATTAAGTCATGTAAAGCTTAATAATCTTAGAGGTATACACTTGCACATTAAAATCAAATGGGCTTGGTACTTTAGAGTTCAGTGTGATACCAATTCTAATACAAATCTCATACCCATACATTTCTTTATGAATATTGAATTAGAGTTGAACTCACTTGCTTCTAAATGATTCACTTGACCAGATGGAACTTTAACTCAACCGATATTAGTGGCCATAGATGTATTAGTCCAATTTGACAAAAATAACGTACCCACAGTCATTTTAATAATGCCCCACTTTATCAATTAGGATCCTCCTTTAATTTTAGGATGGCCTTTCCTAGTCACCACTCGAGCCGCTATGAATATTTTGAACAAAATAATAACTCTTACGGTTAATGGTCAAGTACTCACTTTATTGTATGACACTAGAGTGAAAAATCATAAATTTAAGTTTAGTGATCAAACCTAATTCTAGAAAGGTAAAGTCGAGCCAACAACGATGGATAAAAGCGCTATATGGAAGGCAACCCATATTATATGTTCATTTTATTTTATTAAGAATTTAGTTTAGTTTAGTTTATTTTTATTCTCTTACTTTTTGACTCTAGTATTGAAAATATTTTCGAAATTTCAACTTTGAGGTAATTTTAATTAAGGAAGAGTGATCAAGTTATTTTTGTTTATATGGCCTATATGCAAGTCACATTATTTACTTGCTTATATATGTATATATATTCAATAAAAGTATTCAGTTAGTTACATGTTGCACTCAAACTTATAAAACTTTAGTCAATTCTTACTTATTATGAATTTTAAAGAATGATATACAAATTATTTATGAGATAAATTGCAAAATAGCAAAACTTAGGCCTAGCGATATAGTGGTTTTGAATAACACTGGGAATCGTTGGCAAAATCGGTAGTAGAAAACTAATTAAATTACCTAGTTGAAGTTTTGAACTAAGATATCCTTAATATAATAGTTAATGTAAAGTTTAATTTGGTTTGTTGGATTTGTTTAGTTAGTATAACAACAACAACAACAACAACATAGCCTCAGTCCCGAATTAACTGGGGTCGGCTACATGGATCAAACTTTTCCATTGTGCTCGATTAAGTGCAATTGATGGTGAGCTTTGCAAAGCATTCAAATCCCTTTTAATTAATGAATCCCATGTTAACTTTGGTCTACCCCTACCTCGTCGAATTTCTACAGTTTCTATTGAGTCAAGTTTTCTAGTTGGGGCATTTGTAGGCCGTCTTTGCGAGTGACCAAACCATCGCAACCGCTACTTCCCTAATCTTCGTATCAATTGGTGCTCTTGTCCTTGAATTTCTATATTTCTTATTCTATCTTTACGAGTTTTACCACACATCCACCTAAGCATCCTCATTTATGCTACATTCACTTTATGTAATTGTTGTTGCTTTACCGCCTAACATTCACTTCCATAGAGCATAGCTGGCCTAATTGCGGTCCTATAAAATTTTCCTTTTAACTTAGTAGGAACATGTCGATCACAAATCACCCCCATTGCACTCCGCCATTTCTTCCATCCAGCTTGGATTCTATGTGTGACATCATTTTCAATGTTACCATCATTTTGTATGATTGAACCTAAGTATCTAAAGTGGTTTACCCTAGAAACTTCTACTTCCCTTAATTTTACCACTCCGTCATCTCGATGTCTAGTGTTTCCAAACTCACAGTGCATGTATTCCGTTTTTGTCCTACTCAACTTAAAGCCTTTAGATTCTAATGTATTTCTCCGAGTTCTAATTTCCTATTCACTCCATCTTTAGTTTCATCCACTAAGACAATATCATCTGCAAATAGCATACACCATTGTATATCCTCTTGAATATGTCTAGTTAATTCATCCATAACTAAAGTAAATAAATATGGGCTTAAAGTCGATCCTTGATGTAGTCCTATCGTAATGGGAAATTATTTTGTAGCTCCTCCAAATGTCTTTATACTCGTTACTACTCCATCGTACATATCTTTAATAGTGTCTATGTATCTAGCGTGCACTCTTTTTCTTTCTAGAACCCACCAAAGAACATCTCTAGGGACCCTATCATATGCTTTTTCTAAATCTACGAATACCATATGAAGATCTTTTTTCTTTTCTCTATATTTTTCTAACAATCGTCTTACAAGGAAAATCGCCTCCATAGTTGACCTACCAGGCATGAAACCAAATTGGTTCTCTGATATTGTTGTTTCTCTCCTTAGCCTATTGTCAATTATCCTCTCCCTGATTTCATAGTGTGACTCATGAGTTTAATTCCCCTGTAGTTTGAGCAACTTTGAATGTCTCCTTTGTTTTTGAAGATTGGCACAAGCTCTCCAATCCATTGGCATCCGTTTTGATTTTAAAATTTTATTGAAAAGTTTAGTCAACCAAGTCAATCCGATTTCTCCTAAGCATTTCCAAACCTCTATGGGTATTTCATCTGGGCCACATGCTTTCCCTATTTTCATTCTTTTCAATGCCTCTTTAACTTCTACAATTCAAATATTGCGTGTATAGTTTACATTTCTTTCTTGGTGTGGGTTTTCATCTATTATAGCATCAACTTGGCCATCATTAAATAAACTATCGAAGTAACTTCTCCATCTCTCCTTAATATCCTCCTCGCGCGTTAAAACATTTCAATTTTCGTCCTTAATACATCTTACATGACTTAGGTCTTGTTTCTTTTTATCTCTTAATTTTTAGTATATATATTTTTCGCCATCTCTATTACCTAACTTTGTATATAAATCATGAAGTTTGTTTTAGCTTGACTAACTTTGTATATATTGAAGGATCTTCATCTTGACACTTAGGTATTTTCCTATACATAAGTCTTAATTGCTCGTTGGACAGTCCACCAATGTTTCCTTCTTTGGAGGTCCCAAATATTAGATATACCTAATATGTTTGATCCCATCCTCCTTATGCAACTACTCATTTCTAGCCACATTGTAAGCATCTAAGTCAAGATTCCAAACATTTTCCTTTAGTAGTTTTTCTCTAAACTCTACTTGTTTACTATTTTTTAGGTTCCACCACTTTATTCTAGGGTCGCTAATTCTTTTATTCATATTTTTCCGTTGTGTTAGCTTAATATCAATACTATAAATTACGTTGGGTAGTAACAGGTATTACTTTGCGTCTCTACATAGTTTTCTATCTATTGTTAAAAGAAAATCTATTTGACTCTTGTTGTGACCACTACTAAAAGTTATTATATGCGACTCTCTCTTCCTAAAACTAGTATTTGCTAAGACAAGATCATATGCGGAAGCAAATTCTAAAATGACATTTCACCGTAACAAAACCTCCATGAACTCATCAAACCCATCGTTACTTACCCCGACATGCCCATTTAAATCTCCTCTAATAAAAACCTTTTCATCTAATGGTATACTCTGCATAAATCATCCATATCATCCCAAAACTTGTGTTTGATGCTCTCGCTTAATCCTACTTGTGGTGCAGCCATTGCATTTTCTATCTATACCAGTGTACCATGTTTAGTTAGTATAAAATCAATTAAAAAGGATTTCTTTAGCAAAGAATCAAAGTTAAATAGGTAATTGAGTAGTGCAAAAGCCTTTCCCTGAAGACGATATGCGTGATCAACATAGATTGATTGCACTATTATTATAAGCTAGCTGTTATACTTTCGACACGCATCAAGTTTTTAGCATCATTGTCGGGGCTAGGTAGCCATTAATATTACTTAGTTAGTTTGAAGATTTGCTAATTTTTTTATTTTAATTACTTTACTTTTAAGTTCATAACAAATAAAAAATAAAAGAATATAGGCTTAAGTTTCAAGTTTTACTTTTTGCACTTGATTTTTTGTGTATTCTTTTCATGGATAATCAATCCATGCGTAGCAAGGGATGGAAAGACCTAGTGCCTTATGACCCAACGATAGAAAGAACTAATAAACGAAAGAAAAAAGGAATCAAAATGGTTAAGGAGCAAGCTAGAAACCAACAACAGGGCCGTGAAAATAACCAACCACTGGTAATCTAGTAGTGCAGGATAAAGCATAAATACAGAGAAGCCTTCATGACTACTTTAAGCAAGAAGTTCAAGAGACTTACAATAGAGTGATGAGGCTTCTAGCCATTACCACTAACTTCGTAGTAAGTCTCTGCTAAACATGGTGCAAAATAGACCATTCAATGGGTTATTTAATGAAAATTCAATTGCACATGTTAAGAATTTCTTGGAGAAGTACGACACCGTGCACATTAGTGGAGTTAAAAAGAAGGTGATTAGGATGTGACTTTTCCCATTGTCATGGTTCCAAGAGTTGAATGCAAGGAGAATGACCTTATGGGTGGAAATCAATGAACGTTTCTTGACAAGTTCTTTCTTAGTGAATGATCAGTGAAAGGAAACTTGAGAATAATTAGTTCAAGCAGGAAGACACTGAGTCTCTTAGCGAGGATTGGGAAAGATTCAAAGAGATGTTGAGGAGATGTCCGATACACGAATACGTGAAATGGGTACAAATCCTGATTTTCTACTATAAGATGAACCATAACGCTACAACACTAGTAGATGCTGCATCATATGGCTTTTTACTTACCAAGGATTACGATGGAGCATTGGATCTCCTTGAACTTATTTCTCAAAATTCTACCATTTGTACTCATTCCAAAGCATGAAAACCAGTAGGCATCTACGAAGTTGACTCGCAAGCTGCAATTATGGCACAACTATCGAATCTGAGTAGTCAAATGAAAAAACTTCAAATGGGACACCAAGGTCCATAAGTAGCATAGAAACCATTTAATCACCAAGGCATGTTGGTTAACTAAATGTACATAAAACAAGGAATGGAGTATGAGGACATCAACTTCATGAACAACCAAGGCTACATGAACAACTTTAAGCCATATGAGACCGTTCATTGGTTTCACCAATACATGAAGTACCAAGGAAAAGACAAATGACTACTATTCAAACTGAAAATGGAGAAACCTTGTCCACGAGAACAGTTGTTGGCTAGAGAGTTTGCATTGATTACATAAAGTTAAATAAAGCTATGAGAAAGGATCACTTCTATTTACCATTCATTAATCAAATGTTGGATAGACTAGCGGGATATAAGTATTATTGCTTTTTACATGGGTATTCAGGATACGATCAAATTGCTATAGCACTAGAAGATCAAGAGAAAGCAATGTTTCCCTTCCCGTATGGAACATTTACATTTGGACAAATGCCATTTGGATTATGCAATGCGCTATCGACATTTCAAATATGTATGATGGCTATTCTCTCTGATATGGTCGAGGATATTATGGAGGTATTCATGGATGAATTTTTTATATTTGGGGTTTCTTTCGATCTTTGCTGCAAAATTTGGCTTTGGTATTGAAAAGGTGTCAGAACAAAAACATGGTACTTAATCGGGAGAAGTTTCATTTCATGGTTCAAAAAGGAATTGTCTTGAAATATAAACTGTCTGTTCATGGATTGGAGGTTGATAGAGTAAAAATAACGGCAAATAAGAAACTTCCTATACCAAGGAACATTAGAGACATAAGGAGTTTTTAGGGCATGTGGGTTGCTACAAAAGGTTTATTAAGGATTTTTCAAAAATTATTGTTGGAAAAATTTGTTCAATTGGAAATGAACCCGACATGCATATAAGCATTTGAGACCTTTAAAGTTGCTGTTATTTGGCACCAATAATTGTAGTACCAGATTGGGATTCTTAGTTTGTAATAGTGTGTGATGCAAGTGATTATGTAATAGGACCAGTATTAGGCCAATGGAGAGATGAAATGTTTAAAGATACATACTAAACAAGTAGAACACTAGATTAAGCACAACAAAATTATAATACTAGAAAAATGAGCTATTGGTAGTGACATTTTCAAGTGATAAGTTTCGAGCCTATACAATGGGGTCCAAAGTCACTCGTGTATACTGATCATGCAACAATCTGCTACCTTTTTCCACGGAAGGATGCCAAACAAAGGTTGATTAGATGAGAGTTATTATTGCAAGATTTAGACTTTGAAATTAAAGATAAGAAAGGAAGTGAAAATTTAGTTGCAGACAATATATCAAGGTTACCTCATTAATAAGGTGATACATAGAGACCGGTAACCGAAGTATTTGTGGATGATCAATTATTCCAAATCTCCGATCTACAGATAGAGCTTCTCGATTCAACAAGTAGTTAGTTATTTAGTTTAGTTAAGAAGGAAAGCATGGTAGTATATAAATTTTTCATTTTATTTACTATTTGATTGTTTAAGTACTATAAATTAGGTTATATATCGTAAAATGTAATGAATAAGTAGTTCATTAAATCTTCGTGCATTTAATTGTGGATGAGTAGATTATAAGTATCTTGTTAATACGAAACTCAAGAGAGTATTTTTAAATTTTAAAGAAGAAATCAACGGAATATATCAAACAACGATGTGATTTCAAAATTAGAAACCTAGAGTTAGGGAAGGCATTAAACTTAAAACAAAAGCAAGACACTATAACACTTCTCTTGGAAAAAATTTATATCTTTAAGGATCTATAATAAGTGTGAATCACACTTGATAATACAAAGTTAATAAAGACTTAGTGCTAATAAGGGTAGAAATAGGCATTGTAAATTAAAAGTTGGAGTTAGCTGATTTGATTTGGTTACATTGAGAAGTGCTAACAAGAGTTATAGAAATAAAAAATGAAAAAATCCCACAATTTGTACGGGAAATGGAGCAAAGAACTTGATGGTTGGAAAAAATGAGGAAGAATAAAATCTATAGGAAAATGAGTAGGGATTGTAAAAAAAGAAATTGAAAAGAAGAATAAGAGTGAAAGAGAAAAAAGAAAATAGATAAAAGAAGGCGGATCAAAACTAAAACTCTTCAATGAAAGTTTTAGCTCGAGTACAAGTAGCTAATTGAGTTAAGTTTCCTTCTAAACTACGTGAAGTCCTATAGACTTCTCGAAGTGCTAAAGTCTATCAAAGATGATTTTGATCTATGCTTATTTGTGAATTCCCGAGCTTAATGAGAAATCATGTGATTGCATACTTGCTACTTGAGTGTTGAGATGAAACAAACTTACGAATAGTGATGGTTTTTTGTTGTGATCTACTTTGGTGTTTCAAAAGTGAAGTTATATGTGTTGTTAAAGTTGCATGTCAAATATAAGTTTTTGCAAAGAAAAACTCTTGAGTTGATTATCAACTTGAAACTTAGTGAATTAAAAAATACTCTACGAACAATGTAAATAGAATGAAAACTAGTTATTAGGAGACATAGTAGAATACACTTTTACTCGGGACGTGCAAAATCTTAAGTTAGGGTTTAATAAGTGATTATTTTTACTTATATATAAAGTTAGTTTAGTCTTATATTTCATATAAATATCCTTAAATGAGCTCTAATTCATGGTGTTATTATGTTTTCAAGGAATTAAGGTGAAAAGGAAGGAAATGGTGAAAATGAGAAAAAATGAAGCTTAAACCCATAAAACACATGGTTGGTGCCATGGCCACACTTGCAGACAATGTGTGAAGGAAAGGCATGGCGTGGGTGAGCAAAGAAAGTAAAAAAACTAAGTTTGGAGGTTCGGTGCACTGGCGGCGTTATGGCATACATGGCACTAGGAGGTCTAAAGAATTACTTGCAGTGGCAACATTGTGGCGGTGGCGTGTAGCTTAACACACACTTCATCTGGGCATTAGTAACAGTGCCAAACATATAAAAAATATAAAGTTGGAGTTTTATTTCGAGTTAAATTGTAAAGTAGGATTTCTAAATGTTATTAGGGAATATAAATAGGTATTTGGATATGGTAAACAAAAGATATACCAAATATTAACCATCATTAGAGTAATTTAGTATAGGTTTACTTTGGTTTTAAGTATTAAGGAGTATCGTGTGAAGAAAACATTGAAGAGTTCACGTTTCCAATTCAAGTTTCATTTCATTGGATTAATTGAAGGTAATATTTATATTCATTTCTATTTTGCAATGATTTCCATTATGAATTGTGATATGTGTGTTTCAATAAATTTTGAGTAGTCAATTTATATTAGGGATAAATCGATCCTATAATATGAATGTTATGCTTTGAATATGATTAAAAAGTGAATATAAAAAGTGTAATGGTTAGAATTTGTACTGATTCTAAGTATAATGCTTTAGACATACTAGCCACAAGTTTAATGAAATTAGGTTTTAGGAGTTATTAAGGCCATTGAAGCTTTTAACCCATACATGATAGGTACAACCATAAAATACACAACATCAAGCGATAGTTAATTAGGGAGACATGAATAATAAACTTAGTTGTTTATGAATCCAAAGATCTAGGACTTAAAGCAATGTGGTGCTTACGTTATTCATACGTATAGATGGAGTTCTAGTTTGTACATTAGAATCTTTTTCATTAAGATACTGGGTTGAGGTAGATTTAAACCCTAGTTTTGTCTATTCTAATTAGGGATCGCATACAACATATTAAAATGTAACAGTGGTTGAAAAGCATAGTATTACATTACCTAGGTGAAGTTTTAAACTAAGATATCCTTAATATAAGAGTTAAGGTAAAGTTTTTTGATTTGTTATATTAGTTTAGTTAGTATAAAACCAATTAAAAAAAGATTTCTTTAACAATAATTCAAATTTAAATGGGTAATTAACTAGTATGCCTTTCCTTGAGGACGATATCCGTGATCAACGTAAGTTGATTGCACTATTACTACAAGCTAATCGTTATACTTGAGGCATGTATCATTTGCCTAGAATCATCATTCTAAGCATAATCCAAAAGTATGTAAGTGATTCTCACCTCAACCTAGTGTCATTCAAATCGAAATCTTTAAACAAAACTATGGTTTTAGGAAATTTCGATTTAAAGCCTGGAAGGATAGTCTAGAGGAGTTCAAGAGCTTCAATTTCAAGAGATTCACTCTCAAAAATGTAATTACATCAACCCTAGCTCTTTACTCTGACAAATGTTTTATCCGAGGAATTTTGCACAGATTTCTTAATGCTTTTAAAAATTATTTTATTGGGATTTATTTAATTGTCCTTGCACAAATGATTTTATTGATTCCAATAAATAAAGAATGGTATCGTTGATTTACAAATTAAATAATTTTGAGATTTTTGCTATATTTAAAAATTTTGGCAAATATTTTAAAAGTAAGTTTAAAAAGAGTTTTGGGTTTGGTTCTACTTTTGTTTCAATTTATTTTCCTTGTTTTTGAGAAGACTACAATTTACTATCTAATTGCTTTATGATATTTAGAAAACTGATTTTCAAGTTTCCGTCTTAGTTATCACTTTAATGGAAATTCTATTATAAATTTTTTATGAATTTCAAGCTAGCTTTCCAAATGGATTTCTCCTATTACAATGAAACCTTTAATTTTATTGAATTATTCCCGAAAATGTTGGTTCTGTCATTTACATGATTACTTAGTTTTGGGACTTGTGTGCTTTGAAACTTTAGACAATTGCCAGAACTAAAGGTAGAAGCTCTCGAAAGGATAAATGGAAGACATAATTAGTAGAGAAATCCAAACAAAAATCCAAAGCTCCACCCACACCAATTTAGCCAACGAGGATTTTGATTACTAACCCCCAAACTAGAGTACCTAGAGAATCTTTTCCACCTTTAAGTTTTACTGATGAGTTAAAGGGAGAGGAAGAGATTGAGGAGACACCTAGAATCCAATTCTATGCCCACAACCTCATTAATGCCAAAGTTATTGCAAGAATGGAGAGCAACTTTAGCAAGAATTGAAAAACATATCGGAGAGAGTTTTCAATGTGAAAAATGAAACTAAGTGCAAGTTTAGGATCATAATCATAATAAGGGAGAGGAACTGGGGGTTGTTTACTAAGGACTATTATGCCAAAAAAAACACGGAGTACTCAGTTGAAATGTGTTGTTAAGTTCTATTAAGAGATTTATATGCAAAAGGGCATGGAGATGAGAATAAAACAATAACAATAGTCTATGAAAGACTTGTAAACTACTCATTCGAAAGAATAAACTGATATTATGGTTTACCGAAATTTCGTTTGAGAAAGAATAACGAGTACTCAAAAGTTTAATGTATGTATAGACACGGATTTTCCCAAGAGACCATTAGAATGGTTTAGTGGCTATTATGGGGGATGGTTTCCTTTTTGAAATAGACGAGTACCCAAAACAAATCTAAGCCAAATACTTTAGGAAAAATCACCAAAGCTTGGAGTTTTTTCTTAAATGCGAGCCTATAATATAGTTTACAACACTATGACATAGTGAACTATAAGGCGACACTTTTATACCACATAGTCCAAATGATCAGCTATATTGATGTTGGCAAGATAATCTGACTCGATTAAGAATGTCATGACCCCTAAGAAAAATGAAGGATTATTACTTCCCTTGATGATTATTAAATTTTGCAAGCAAGACCGAGTTTCGATAAGAGGAGTAAGATTAGATGTTATCTCAGATAGGACCATCACCGATGTAGTCATTTAAAGCACCAAGAAGGTTCTTTGATATGTTGATTTGGAGGAGGAAAGAGAGAGAAATAACACATATAGGAGAGAGACAATGCATAGAAGAATCACACGGGCAAAAATTTGAAGAAATTTAGAAGATATGCAGAATGTCGCATATAATGAGCAAAAGAACCAGAGCCTAGAGCCATCTGCAGAGGTTTTCACCGGCATATATATGGAAGAGGAAATGGCTAATGAATTTTGCAAAATAGATGAGAACTCTGAGACATCAAAAGTTTGTGCTCTAAAACCAAGAGGAAATTGTCAGGATCATCTATGGATTGAAACGATGCATGACCAAGAGTACGCAAAGCGAGGAAGCCAAACATTCATATTCCATCACTTTAATTGAGAATACCAAATCAAAGAGTCTTTTCAAAAGATAAACCGATACCGAGAGTGGACTACACCTTATATGATCCTACAAGGATCTTCTAGTCTCAACATCTTGACCATGGGGATGGTAGTGATGATGCCACATCTCGATATGGCTTTGATATTTTTATTCTTCTCTGTGTAATTTTTTTATGAATGTTATTGTTGAGAGGTCTATGTTTGTAACTTTATGATTTGATTGATGTGGTATTGTGCTACTAGATGCTATTACTTTGGTTTGTTAACAATTGATACATTAGGTTGATATGTTCAATTAATATCATATGATACTTGGAAATG
The DNA here is from genome assembly GCA_039657365.1 of Stephania yunnanensis. Lineage (NCBI taxonomy): Eukaryota > Viridiplantae > Streptophyta > Magnoliopsida > Ranunculales > Menispermaceae > Stephania > Stephania yunnanensis. The sequence goes on from CM077580.1 coordinate 25,257,674, forward strand.
TTTCAATTTATCGAATTTTCAATTACTTTTCCAATTCATTTTTAAGTTATTTATTTATTTATTTATGTATTTACTCGTTTATGCTTCAAGAGGTATTTTTATTTTTGTAGAAAACTCAACTTCATTGTTAATCCTTAAGCAAAAGGTTTAGAATGAGTCAGGGGTATTAAGTGAAGTAAAATATGAAGATGCGAAGTATGGAAGAAACAAAAGGTACAATCTCGTTGAACATTGTGAATTTTTCAAAGATTTTTCACAATGGAGCTAATATTTTCCCATTTCATTTTACTTTATTTAGTTAGGGATCAAGAATAGAATATAATTTGGATTTGAATATAAATGGAAGTGATATATTATTACCTACGAAAATAGAAATTTTATAATGGAAATGAATTGTTATACACTATTTGACTTTAAATAAATTGTGTTTACACTAGAGAATTTTATGGGGGATTGATTGCTTTATGTTAAACATTATAATAGGTAGAAGATCAAAATGATAGTGCCAGATAAACAAGATAGATTAATAAGAATCTTGTTATACAAAGATTATTGATAAAGTATTTTATATATATGTATAGAAAAGAGCTTGTGCCACAATTGAGGAAAAAATTAGGAAATAATGTTTCCTTAACTATAGTGAAATGAAAAGTGCTAACAAGAGTTTTTAAAGAAAAAAATAGAGAGACCCACAGATTCCAAAGGAAATGGAGTAGCGAATCAAGTGGTGGGAAAAATGAGAGGAATAATTCCTATATGAAAAAGAATAACGGATTCCAAAGGAAATTTGGCAGAGAACCGTACAAATACAATATAAAGAAGAAAAAGAAAATATTTATATAATTGATGAAGAAAAAAAGATAGATATGGAAAATGGAATGATGCTTATGAAAACTCTTCAAATAAAAGATTTAACTCAAATGCTTATTACTAAGTTAATTGAAGTATATATTTTATTATAATAAATGGATATTAAATAATGATTGTTGGTGAATAAAGTTCCTTTCAACTTTGATAGCGGTGATATTTTAAAATATTTTTTGAAAATGAGGTTGATTTAGTGACTTTTGTATCTTGAGATTCTATATTAGTTATCGTAAGCTTCGATGCTCGTCAATGGAGATTGAGAAAACCTATGTAGTGCATTGACCTTAATGATTGATTTAACTTTTAATTTTAAGGTGTATAGCATAATTAAGAAGTTAAATTGTCAAATAAAGGGGTTGTTCTTTCAACGATTCTATTCTATTATGATTCTTAGTTTTATGAAAGCAATAAGTTTTTATGTTTAAGATCATTTCTGTTTGAGAATAGGAGTTTGTATTTATTAAACCAAAACAATGGAAGAAAATAAAATATGATTGAGAGTATTACCTCGCTCGGGACAACAAAGTGCTGAGTTTGGGGGTATTTGACAAGTCAATAATTAGACATATTTTACATTACATTTTAGGATGATTTTAGATCAAAAATACTATATTACAAGCGGATTTCTCTTGTTTTTATTATTTCAAGTAAGAAAAGGAATATATGAAGAAATAAAGAAAAAAATGAAGATTATGAAGGAATTAATAAAATGGAAAAGTATGCAAATAATCATCACCAAGGAATTAAAGAATAATAGGGTTTCAACACCAACGATTCCCCAACGATTCTAATGTACACATAATCACCAGTTTAAATTGGTGGAAACAAGGATTTCAATTATATGAATGTTACAAGTGATTCCACTTGACCATGAATCATAAAGGAATTGTTGGAGCAAATTTCGAGGATTTTAGATCACTATGAGTGGTTTTAGTTGGTTTGGTACGTTTACTGCCTAAAATACCATAAAAATGACCCTAAGGCTAAGAAATTTGTTGTCGTACAATACTTCGATCAATATTTCATTGCTCTAAAAGTCATTCTTTATTGTTTTAGTTTAATGCTTTGTTGGTCATTTCTTTTCGAGAAGAATTGAAAATTTAAAGTATTTATTCTAGAAGTATTTATCACTGTCATTTATTTATATTATTGCAATGTATTTTATGATTATGAGTGAGTAATTAATCAATATAAATAAAGTCCGAACTTGAACTAGATCTATTTTTCTAAATAGTTATGATAGGAAGATTATGTGATTAATGCTTTAAAACAATAGTATTCTTTGATTCACTAATTTAATAGGTTATCATCTATTGATTTTGGCAGCCACCTAGTCATTAGGACGACTGACCGGCCTAGATTACCTTAATCCTCCAATAATATAGTCAGCCTATTATAAGTTCTCAAGGTTTCCACAATAATTTAATCTAAATAACCATTAATCTTACTATTAAAACCTGATCTTTTCACCAATAAAGTGGAGCAATTTGGGAAATCACATTCCAACTTATTTCAATTTTTTACATAAAAATTTTGATAGAGTCGCCCCTAAAAATTGACAACCGCCAAATTCCAGTACCTAATAAACAACAGTGGAGAATCTCTAAAAGGACTCGTATCTCCATATCAATTTATAATACAATATCAAAATGAATTAAGAGATCAATTTCTCATCCAGTCCCAAACTTTCAACCTTAAAACTCATTTACAAATTTGTTAACTCCACAACCCAAATTCATCTCAAACTGCCTCATAATTATTCTTTTTCGTAACTAAACCATGGCCTACTTTTAACCAAGGAATCCCAAAACAATAATAATTAAATGATTATACATAAAAAATGTAAGGAAATCACCGATGTTTTCTATGCATTATTTTTCATATGTCTTAACCATGTGCCTGATATCATAAAAAACAACTCGAAGATATCAGATACGTAAACAATTATATTGATCTATACTCTCGCAATTTTTAGTTTGATAAATGGAAACATGTAATTGCATTTCCAAATAATCAATAATACACAAGCGTCAACGTGACATGCAATCCACTCTATTTTCATATCCTAACTATAATAAGATGTCCAATTCCAAAAATATTATGAAGACAGTATTAAGAGATCATCCAATGTAGAGATTGTGACATAAGAGAATTTTATAAACTTGTTTAGGTGGCTAATTATTATTTTTCAGATTTAATTTGAGAATTAGGTATCCAATGTGGGACCTACGTGGTACAGATCGGAGATCATAAATTTAATATTATTTTTGGTGTGTCATGTGCTTATTTGATGTACTATATATTATTTTGATGTGAAATAGGGTCAAGTGGAGTATATACTCGGTGTTTGTGAGCTTCTGAGCACATTGGAGAATTTTCTCTAATTTCAATAATTTTGTAGTATTATTCCGAGATACGTGTCGAAATAGGTTTCGACAGAGTTAAAATATTGACTCGTACTATTGTTTCAAATTTCGCAAAAAATAATTGAATTTAAGTTGAAAATTGAATTTGAAGTTTAAATGGACTTAAAGAGCCGATTTGGGGATTGGAGGTAGTGTGAAATGAGACAAAGTTTATGCGAGATCTTGTTTCAAGCTTGTTGTCGGGTGACGGTAGTCGAGGTAGAGATTGGGTCCAAATTGGTGCAAGTTCGGTTAAATATGGCAAGAGGGTTGGTCATAAAGGTTTCGCATGTCATGGACAAAGTTAAGATTTTTGGGGTTTTAGAGTGACCAAAAGGAGTGTTTTGGATGTTTTATGAAATTGGACTATTTTATTGAAAGTTTAGCTCTATTTGATGAAAAATCAAATTGAAAATGAGCATCGGATGTCAAAACAAGTCAAAATAGGGATTTCAGGAATTAATAAATAAAAAGAAATTAAGTTGCCGACAAGAAGCTGATGGTTTATAAATAAATATATAAAAAAACAAAACAAATCAATTGATTCATTTCAATAGAACGTTTTATACATTCAATCCCTAAACCCTCATTCGTTGATTCTTTCACTCGTAAAGCTCCCTACGCTCGATTTTAGCTCGCTTTTTTTTGACAAAATTGTAAAGCATTGCGATATGGTAAATTTGAGCTAAATTTCCATAGTGGAAACGACGTATTCAGCCGACAACTTGGAAAACTCTCAATGCTAGGCATTTTTCCTCAATTCAAGTTAAATTCTCATGATTTTTCAATTTCTTTCATAGGGTTTTGATAGAATTTGGTAGGAATTGTTGTTAATTGATATATTGGATTGATTTATGTCAATTCGATATAAATTCCACCTATGTAAGTTAGGGTTTTGATGAGGTGAACTGATGAAATTCAGTTGATAACTATTTTGTAGATGTTTTAATTGTTTATATTGATTTATGTTGGGTTTCTAGATGAATAGATTATTGATTTGAACCAATTTAACTCCATAGGCTATAGAAATATTTTAACGTTGGTATCGAGTGGTTTCATGTAATTTATTATCGAGTTTTAAGGATTTAATTGCGAAAATATTGATTTGGAGAATTTTTCTATTCAAAATAAATAAATTTTGCCTAATTGATAGGTCATATTGGAAAATTCATAACGACTTTGTCGGTGATCCAATTTTGGTGTTCTTAGAGTGTATGAAAAGTAGAACATGAGTACTACATGTTCCCTTTAGGTCGTCATGACAAATATTAAAGTTCTTAAGGTTAAAACGTTACCCCAAGATGGCTAGTTAAAAAAGTTATATAAATTAATATTTTTGGAAACTATTACCAAGTGTACTTTGATCGTGGTTTCATTAGGTTTGGTGATATGGTTTCTTTTGAAGCTTGAACCACAATATAATTTGGTATGTATGGAAGCTATTGGAACTATTTTCAAGGTGATCCGACACTTCGGGACCCTGAAAATTAAGCTCGAAGTTGGCTGCTTGTAAGGTTCAGTAAATCCCATAGTAATCTCTACATTTTATAATTATAATTTCGTTATAAATTGCATTGATCCTTGAAATTGCATTTTAGGAGGATAAGGCTTTACGAGTCTCCTTATAGTGTAAACTATACCGTGATTATAGAACATTATATTATGCTTGAGGGGCTGGAGTCACTTATACTTTTCATCACGTGATTATCATGAGATCACGTTGAACCACATCATACTCCTACAATCTAGAGGAATGAGACTCGTTTGGTTGTTCTCCCGCACATGAGTCCATATTATTGTTTACTTATCACTTTCGGAGATCGTTATCTTATTTTTATCGGATAACAAAAATGGGATGGCTTCACGGTTGTATTTAAATTCCTTGGTTTATGTTCTTAGTTTAATCTCTTGGATTATTATGCATTTGATTATTACATGTGTACTAGACAGTGTGGGATTTACTTATTTGACGTTATTGAATTGTTATAATTGGATAATGACAGGTTCTAACAAAGACAAAGGATAGGAAAATTTTTCCAACTGTATGTGACTTGTTTAGTTCTTTTCTCTATTTATATATATATATTGGTTTTTGAATATATTATATTGTATAAATGGGTTTATGGGTTCGATTATGATTAAGATATCCTTCCAAACAGGTTGGAAAATTTTAGGTTGAGTTGAAATAAATTTTGGAACTAAGGTAATGATAGTTTAAGAATTTTGAAAATCTGAGGTAGGTTATAATGAATAAATAATTTTTTTGAATACAATATATATTATTATGGGTAGATTGTGAGCCCTTCGGCATTTTCCACCAAAGCTGAGCAGTTTTTGTCAAAGATTTTTTTAGGTCGAGATTTCGATGTTGGCTTAAAAATAGGGCAGATGCTGTCAAAAAGTTTTTAGAAAATTTGGAGGATAATGTGATCAATCTACATGAACTTTGAGGATTATTGAATTCATTTAAATGTAATTTAAAGTTTAAGATTCATTTTAGAATCCTTAGTGATTAATAAAGTGTTATAATTGATGATTACAATATATTAATCTTAATTGTTTATGGATGAAGAGGTTAAGGCTCCTAGATTATCAAGGGATTAAGGTATTCTAGGCTGGTCAGATGCCCTAATTTGGTGGGGTCTAACAATGTTGGTATGAAAGCCTAGGTTTGGCTCAATTAAAGATAAGTAAGTGATTAGTTGGGAACTAACATGATGGAATGGGGTTAAAAAGTTTAAAAACTTTATTGTTGTGTTATATATGTGTTGTATGTATGTATTATCGCCAAATATGCAATTGGAAATTTATTCTTCTTATCCGTTCGATGCTTAGCTTGTAATATATTACGAGTAAGTTTAGTAATAGATAATTAAAAAAGAGAATAAGCTTATGAAATGGCGAGTGTGAATGGATATGAAATAGATTTGTGAAGTCGAATTCACAAAGGTGTTATGAGAAGTTCAGTATTGATATAACTGATGAAAAAGTCAGCTACTAAACCAATAGGAAATTGTTTGAATAAAAAGTCTAAAGGATTCATGTACATAAACACTAAAAAAGGATTTTTGGAAATCAAAAGTATCGAGCTATTACAATTTTTAAACACTCAAGAAAACATTAAAATAGACTTAAATAAATTCTTAAGCGATTGAGAATCTCTTGGAAAACGTAATATGACATTGGGGTTTGGGGGAAGCACAAGATATGGATTATCTTGAGTTTTAAAATAAGTTTAGTATCGATTGCACGGTTAACTCAAAAAGACCTATTATATAAAATATTTGTTTAATTCATAATCAACTAATAGTTGCTTTTGAATGAATCTCAAATGAATGGAAAATGGAGACATGTGTTTATCTAAAAAGTAAAATAGAAATTGATTAGACAAATTAAATCTTGACTTGGAATCACAATGAGATTGTAATATGCTAAGTCAAGTTGTCTAAGTCGGTTTCTATAAAAATAAAATAATTTGAAGTAAAGTATTGTCTCCTTTTCGAAATAAAACATCAAGTGAAAAATGAAATAGAACCATATTTTAAAACAATCATACGATTTCTAAAAAGAAGTAATGAAAACTTTGATTGTTTATTACTCAAGTTACTTATCCATATGTGATGTAGAGTATATTGGCTATATGAATAGAATAAAATGCTGATAAAACAAATCGAAATACACGAGTTAGAAATAATCTTTGTTAACACAGAATCAGGTGTTATTATAGAACAAAGATCTGTGAAATTTCTAACTTAAAAATGTGAATTTAGTGACTAGATCAACGTGTAAGAAGTTAAGGTATTAGGAAAAGTCATCTAATAATAGCTTGGATTAGTTATTAAACATCAACACAAGTGATTATATTTTGAAATTCGAAGTACCCAACAATCACTTCTAACAACATTAAGTTATAAAGCTTATCACTACAACTTAAAATATAACTAATGAAGATATAGATGTACTGATTGAATATCAATAAGTGATTTGTATATGATGTCAATATGAGCTCCTATATTGGGAGAATTTTCATTTATAGGACTTAAAGATTGGAATATCAATCATTAAGGATTTGATTAGTCGTCAAGATAATCTGAGTTTGGAAATTCAAATTAATCTATCTCTTCAATTGAGTTTTAATGTAAAAGTGAATTCATCACAAGTAATTTGATGAGTAATAAGATACAAAGTTAGCTTACACGGTCTCTTCAAAAGTATCGAATTTCTTTTCGAGAAAAAAGAAAATTTATAATATTTCAGATTAATGGAAGTAACGTAAGGAAATAACAAATAGTTCAACTGTTTGAGTAGTAAAATTTCTCCATTTCAAATTAAGATTGGCTAAGGAAGACTTCGATTCATTAAATGATGATCAGAAGTTGCACCATCCTTAATTAACTATATTTTCAAAAAAGAAGAGATAGAAATTGTCTTTTTAAGTCAACATTAAGGAGTTGTAAATGGGCTGGTTGTTAAGGGAAAGTTATGGTAAGATTGTAAAGGGTCTAAGATTAATATCAATGTGAGAATAGCTAAGATTGACAAAAATTGAACGAAATAGTCTCAAAATAAAATGAGATGTTGAGATGACTTGTGACTGCTGGAAATGACACAGATGGACTCCTTTAGTCAAGGTAAGGCTCTGGAGTAGTTGTGCATGACCAAAAGTATAAGTAACTCTGTTTCATAATCACAATTCATTCACATCGTAGAAACCTGGGTGTGGCACCTACCTGTCTTTGAATAATCGAATGAGTTGATGATAGTCAAAATAAAAGAGTCTATGAAGTATTGTTGAAGTCAATTGAAACTTAAGTATAGGTTAACAATTGGTCAATAAATTCTTCACTTTAGTATGAAAAATTGAAGTTTTAGGTGAACGAGTCTCAATAAGACTCGGAATATCAAACCATGAGTTTGATAAACCTAATGTATGTTTACAAGGATCTTACAAGGATTCAAACTCTGAATGATGAAGTTTTGAGCCAAAGTAATATGCAACTAATATTAATGAATATGTTGTACAATGGCTTTATTGTAGTGCTACACCGCCTAATTAGTCAGTAGTGAAGTTTAAAGTACTAGTTCTTGTAAATTGGAGATGATGTAAGGTGCTTGTATGTTGGTGAAGATATATATGAAATGAATAGAAATGTGTGATTTATAGCTCAATTAATAAGCTTTATCTGTATTAGGTTGGAAATATCGAATAGATTATAGTGTATTTGACTTGTTAAGGTTAAAAAATTGAATATTCTTCAATTAGTAATTGAGTAGAAATGAAAAAAATAACATATTTATAAACTTGTATGAAATATAGGTTATAAAAGTTATACTATGAGAGTATAATCATTGAATATGTTGATATCTCTATTTAGAAATGTATGTTTACTCAAGTTAAGGATAGTTGTCTCTTTTCAGGCAATGAGAGAAGTTGGTGAACAGTGAGTGATTAAGACGTGGATTTATGTGAGGTCTTAGTTAAGTGAAAGGAATGAGATTACTAGTATACTAATCATTAGAGAACGATATGATGAAGTTAAAAAGTCAATGATTTTCTAACCAATCGAAAAGGTTAAGTGAATTGGCTGATGAGTTGCAATTGGTAATTGCTTTCTAGTCCATAATATAAATAATATTATGAGTAGATAATTAGAAAATTAGTTAGAATTGCATGATGTGTCTGGTTTCTATTTCTGATCAGATTGTGAATTTGAGATATTTTGTCATGGGATGACAGATGTTTGAGATCTTTAGTCATAGGATGACTTGTGTAATTCCTGGTTTTTGGTAACTTTGGAATGTTGATGGATTAGATAGACACGTAACTTTACTTAGTATCTAATGTCGTGCTCAAATATTATTTGTATCAATATGTGATTTAATATTGATGATAGTCTAAGAATTAATTGGTTGATAATTGAAATAAAATGGGATGGTTAGTGACGAGAAAGTAAACTGGGATGTGTCCTAAAGTTTGAGTAGATATGGAAAGAATTATCAATGATTTATGGAATAATATTCAAATTGGAATAAAAATTGTGTTATGAAAAGCAAGATAGGATATATCGAATAATTCACAAAGTTGATTGTTTAACTTGTCAGAAATTCACGAATTGCTAGGATCGGAAAAGTAATGAAAATAACTTTTCATTAAACAAAGATGTTGGAAAATTAGAAGTTAAAATGGTTATGAAATTTAACACCAACTTGTTTAATATAATGAAATTGATTGGGTTCAATTAACGGTTCACCTTGGAAATGGTTTTATAGGCTTGGATTTAAAGAGTTATATAAAAATAATCATTTTCTCATATATCTTTTGGTTCAGTAACATATAACTTTAAATTTCAAGGATGGAATTTTTTATTAGTTGGGAAGATTGTGACATCCAAGAATTTTAGAAACTCGATTACATGGCTAATAAATTATTTTCGTATTTAATTTGAGAATTTGGTATCCGAGGTGGGACATATGCATTACGGATCAGAGATCATAAATTTAACATTATTTTGTGTATGTCGTGTGCCTATTTAATGTACTATACATTATTTTGATGCGAAATAGGTCAAGTGGAGTGTATATGCAGTGTCTGTGAGTTTCGAAGAGCGTTTGAGAATTTCACTAATTTTGATAATTTCGAGGTATTATCTTGATATACGTGTCGAAATGAGTTTCGATAGAGTTAAAATATCGACTAAAACGGTTATTTTGAGTTTTGCAAAAAATAATAAAATTAAGTTTAAAATTCAAATTTGAAGTTTAAATGGACTTCATGAGCCAACGTAGGAACTTGTCTTGGTTTGCGTGTGAGTCGGGATTGGAGGTAGTGTGAAATGAGACAAAGTTTATGCGAGATATTGTTTCTAGTTTGGTGTAAGTTAACGGTAGTCGAGATTGAGATTGGGTCTAAACTAGTGCAAGTTTGGTTAAGTATGGTAAGAGAATTGTTGGGTTAATTTCACAAATGGTCACTGAAGTTTGTAGTTTGTAACACTTTGGTCATTGAACTCATATTTGTCCTAAATATATCACCCAACTTTACAAAACGTTTCAACAATATAACTCGACCACTCTCCGACCAGAGATCCGGCCACCCTACTGACGTGGCGCCACGTAGGATTTCATTAAAGGTCACCAAACTATTCAAGTGATGATGTGGCCCCAACTTAAGTTTATTTTTTGTTTCTATTTGATGCACCCCAAAGCAGTGGGGTGTATCACAAACAACTCCTCCAACACCTTCGTTGCTACTTTTTGTCCACTGCAAATCCCCTCCTTCCATTCTCGTCGTCTTCGTCCGTCACTGCATCTCGCCTCCTGCCGCTCGTCGTCGCCTTCGACTACGCCACCTTTGGTATCCTTCTTCATCGCTCTGCATCTCCGAGGATGCTGGTGGCTTCGCTTCCGCGTTGGTGCCTGCCCTATCGCTTGCCCATTCTCCTCAACCGCCCTCCCATCTCCTCTCTCTTGTTTCTGCCACATCATCCCTGTAAGTCTCTCTCTCACTGTCTAGTTCTATGTAATTTGAAGGGTTCGATGTGATATTGTTTGATTTCTTTGAATAATTTTTGCACTTTCATTTCTTGATTTGAGGATTTTAGGGTTTAAGTTTGATTTGTGAATTTAGGAGTAAAAATAGATTGCTCGCTATTTCGTGAGTTCATCTCATTGATTGTTCAGTTTTAAGCCATATATTGAATGGATTAGAGAAAAACGCACCATAAGCCCAAATTGGGGTACCACTGAAGTTAACAAGAAACCATAAAAGAAGCAGAAAGTTATGATGACGCTGATCTATATGATGTTGTAACAATAATAATCAAAGACCCTGTTTGAATCATCTAATTTGTAACCAATTCATCTAACTCAGTCATTTAAAGAAGTTTCCTAGTGATCGATGTATTCCTTTGAGACTCTATCTTCATTTGTGCAGCTCCCATGGCTCCAATGCTGATTGAAACTATCAAAGCTTTGGATGAGAAAGTTAATGGCAACAACAGTGCAAAAACAACTCATAATTCATAGAAGAAAAACTTAAGGAGACAATATTACTTTGTTCAGATGCAAAGCTAGAATATAATAACTCTTGAAAACTAATTTGTTTTATTAAAAAATGATTTTGTAAAATATTTGGCTATTAATTTCAATGGAGGGTTTTGAATATCTTGTTTACAATTTATGGAATTACTTTTTCGTTCTTCAATAGCCATCTCTACTCTCACTCGAGCTTTTGTTGTTTGTTGTTCTCTTTGCTCGGGGTGCTTCCTTCATTAATATAGATCTTTTCTTCTTCTCGAAAGAAAGCACATGTTTTTTTTTGTACTTCTAAAATACAAAGATTTTCTATTTTCAAAAAACTAAACAAGAAGATTTTATGCATCCAGATGCATGGGGAGTAAGGGCATTGTTTACTTATTCATGTATTTGCAATTTTGCACTAACCTATCAACCAAAGCCTTCATTGTGGTTTCCAACTTTTAATTACAAACTAGACAGTCGAAAAGAATCCAAAATTGGATCCAAACAAAATTACAATATATTGGTTTCAATAGTAAGTGATCACCTCATAACCTCAAAAGGACATTTAGTGTTAAGAAAATTCAAACTCCCACACATCAAACTTGAATTATAAGTTTTGAACACGCAGAACATACGAAAGTAAAAAATAATGTTTTCCAAATCAAAGTTCTCAAAACTAAAATCAACTCTCAAGATGTGTATTAAACATAAACTAATATTTTTTTCAACTCTACTTCACCTTTTAACAGGAATACCACTAACAGTATTTGATCTACTTGTGGTTTAAAGCAAATCACTACACCCCTAAAACATGAACCTTGCCGCTTTTTTTGAATAAATTTTTGAAAATGAAAATGGAAAGACTTGAATTTGAACAGAGCCCCTTAGTTTTTGCAAATTATAGAACTTAAGCACCTCTAATAGAGCTCATAAAAATTTTCAAGTTTCGACATTCCTACATTCTTTTACATTTCAAAGCAAATTGAAATGACCACATATTTTGATAGCTCTATTGTATTTCAAAGCAAGCAGATGTTCTCAAAACCCTAATCACATATAGGTTGTCCTATAATCACACAGTTGGAATCAATCAACAATGACAATTTTTATGTACCTCCATCGTTGCATCCAAGATTATATATATGTCAAGCTAATGCAATAACAATTTGCAGGTAATTATAATTCCTGCTTGCATTCTTTGCAAGTGAATACCATGTTGGATAGATGGTTAAGTCTTGCTTACTTGCTCAAAGATTTATTCTTTGTCTATGACAATATTTTTATTTGCATTATTTGAATTATGTAATTCTTTTCTCATGGATCGAGTACTTCTTGAATGCTTGAATCAGAAGCTTGGAACAAGTCAATTCACTAGATCATATTATGAAAGTAAACTATGTCAAGCAACAACATGTTAAAAGGATAGAGTATTATTATTGCGGTTTGCCAGTAGTGGTGTTCACCTCATGGATGACTACTAATCAGGACTACGATTTTATGGGTGCAAAAAATACAAGGTTTGTATTTTCTGTATATTTGTATATTATAAGAATTTGTAAAATATAATTATAGCTGAAGGAAATTAAGGAGAATTTTCATTAGTTTTGCAGCATAGATTGGATGCGAATACTTCAACTGGCTTGATCCTGAAATGACTGACCGTGCAACGATTGTTATAAAGGGTTGTTGAGGAAGTTAGACCGAATTGAAAGCAAGAAGAGGTTGGAAGAAGAGTTTAAGAGGCGAAAAAACTTAATGGTTGTTCACTTGCATGTTGGTTATGCTTGGTGGTCGTTCTATTGCTGTTTGGCACTTCTTATTGGAGTTGAACTTTAATTTTGTGTCAAACTTAAGGTAAACCTTGTATTGTCGTTATTTACCTTATGAATGAAAAAAATACTATGTGTTTGCCATATTTTGTGTAAAACTTATTTTATGAGCGTTTCTTTCCAATACTAGTGCTCATTTTATTTCCCACTATATATAATAATATTATGTTGGTGATCATCTATTGCAGATAAACAACAAGCAGAGTGGAAAAATTCCAAGCATGAAGCCAATAGTAAGTATTGTGGCTTGATTACTTTTCAAAGAAAACAAAAGGGTTTTAGTACAAAAATAAGAACATTAGATTGTTAACAAAAGGGAATTAGTCCAAAAATAAGAACATTAGGTTATTAACAGCTAAATTACACAAAAAATAAAACAATTGGAATCTTCACTATTGATTTCAGAAAAAAAAACTATATAAACAAAAAACTTAATGTGGGCCTAGTAGTATCCGAACATGGATTTAGTTGGTGTGACCGACACCTCTGCCACCTCTTCTACCGCCACGACCTCAAACAACTGGAATCTTCACTCTTGATTTCGGAGAAATCCTCAGAATAGGTTGAGAAGAATCCATCATACTTGGCATTGCGGGAATGGGGTTGGGAAGCACTCGCATTAGTTGCATTGATTGTAATAGGGTTGTGCTGTCAAATATTTGAAAGATATTATTAATAACAACAAAATAAAATCACATATTATTGTAAAAATCCAACAATGTAACATGAATACCTACCCAAGAGGTTTCTCACCACATGCATATCTTGCAGGGAGAGGTTGGGAAGCACTTGCATATGTTTCGTTGGTTGTAATAGGGTTAGGTTGTCAATATTTAAGAACCATGCATCAGTAATAGTTTCAAACTCATAATAAGACAATCTCAAGTTACCAAAAAATTTTAGTTACAAAGAAATTGAAAGACAACTAAGTTTTTAATTCCCTCCAACAACATAACATAAATACCTGCTCAAGAGGTACTTCACCACATGCATAATTCTCATCAACTTGAACTCCTTCATTTGGCCCTTTATTTCTCCATAAATTATATAAATGTAAAGCCAAATCCATCGGAATCATCATCTATGTGGATTCCCTCTGATGTCGCATAGTCCGAATCTTAGTCATGAACTTCTGCAATCGCAAGTTCACTACTACGAGGTGGAGCAATAACATTAGACCTTCCTATTTTTCTACCTTGCGGTTGTTCATCAACAACTTCTTAATAGTCATCATCATCCTAAACATCATTGTCACTCTCAAAAAAATCATTGCAATCATTCTTTTGTAGTTCTTCTTGTTGAATTGCTACATTGTCATATTCTTCTAGAGGTTCCACTTCTTCTTCATGACCAACCTCTAAGCCAACTAATTCTTGCTCACAAATTTTTGGTGACTTACAATATTTTTGTTCTAAATCAGGATTCACTTCTCCTTGACCGCCATCTCCACTGTCAAAATGAATCCTACAATGATAAGGATGTTAAAAATGTCTTTTACATAAGCAAGATCATTTAATAACTTAAAAAAAAAATTACAATGACAACAACAACAATAACAACAACAACAACAACAACAACAACAACATAGCCTCAATCCCAAATTAACTGGGGTTGGCTACATGGATCAAAATAAAAATGTGTTAATACGGTTCCTAAATCCTCTGAGTTTCCTAGGATTTTATCAGATCCCCTTCAAAATTCATCTATAACCATATAAAGTTAAATAGTGATCCTAGTCTTCGCATAACACCAACCAAAAACTTCTTTCTTTGTTATACAAGTTCACCAAGTTCACTATTGAGTATCGACATATTAAAGAAATGTTGGACGTACTTCATCGAACAAGTCCAAGATGGTTGTGCTATTAATTGGAGGATTGAAACTGAATTGAGGCTAGATTAGATTGGACATAGGCTTTAGTGCTCATCTTCTTCCTTTTGCATCCTAAAGGAAATACAAACACAGATAGAAGGCAGAAACAAAAATCTTGTAGAAAAAAAATAAAAAGGGCGAAAAAATACAAGAAAGGAAATGGTGTAAAACAAAAAGAATGAAAGTGAAGATGGAGAGATTTGAACAAGATTGAGGAGATTGTATTCTACCAAGTCTTGCCTTGTAGTGGATTCACAAAATTTACCCAAATGTGAATGACATAGAACTAGACAACGAGAGAGAGACTTACATGGATGATGGGGCGGAAGTAAGAAAGAGGATATGGGAGGGCGGGTGAGGAGAATGGGAGAGCGATAGGTCGGGCGACAACGCGGAAGCAAAGCCACAGGCATCCTCGGAGATGCAGAGCGACCAAGAAAGAGACCGAAGGTGGCGTAGTCGAAGGCAATGACGAACGGCCGGAGGCGAGACGTAGTGATGGATGAAGATGACGGTGAAGGGAAGGAGGGATTTGCAGCAAACATAGAGGAACAACGAGGTGTTGGAGGAGTTTTTGTGCATCAAGTAGAAAAAAAAAAATAAACTTAAGTTAGGGCCACATCATCACTTGAATAGTTTGGTAACCTTTAATGAAATCCTACGTGGCGCCACGTCGGCAGGGTGGCCAGATTTTTGGTCGGAGAGTGGTCGGATTTATATTGTTGAAACGTTTTGTAAAGTTGGGTGATATATTTGGGACAAATATGAGTTCAATGACCAAAGTGTTACAAACTACAAACTTCAGTGACCATCTGTGAAATTAACCTAGAATTGTTCCATAAAAGTTTTGTAGGCCATGAAAAAGTTATGATTTTTAGAGTTTTGACATGACCAAAACTAGTGTTTTGGACATTTTATAGAATTGGACTATTTTGCCGAGATTTTTAGCTCGGTTTGACGAAAAATCGAATTGAAAACAAGCACTAGAAGTCAAAACACATCAAAATAATCATTTTAGGAATTAATAAATAAAACGAAATTAAGTAGTTGACAAGTAGCTGAGGGTTTTTAAATAAATATATAAAAAAACAAAACAAATCAATCGATTCATTTCAACATAACATTTTTTTAGTTCAATCCTTAAACCCTCGCCGCCGATTCTTTCCCCAATTTTCGCACGATTTCTTTCCACAAAATTGTATAGCATTGCGATATGGTCGATTTGAGCTAAATTTTTATGGTGGAAACGAGGTATTCGGCCCACAATTTGGTAAATTCTCAATGTTGGATATTTTTCCTCAATTAAAGTTGAATTCTTAAGACTTTTTAATTTCTTTCGCGGTGTTTCGATAAAAATTAGTAGGAATTGTTGTTATTGATATGTTGGATTGATTAGCGTCAATTGAGATAAATTCCACTAATGTAGGTTGGGGTTTTTATGAGGTGAACTAATGCAATTTAGTCGATAACTATTTTGAAGATGTTTAAAATGTTGATATTGATTTTTATTGGGTTTCTGGATGAATTGATTATTGATTTTGATCCAATTTGACTCCACTGGCTGTGGAAATAATTTGTGTTGGTATCGAGTGGTTTCGTGGCATATATTGTCGAGTTTTGAATATTTAATTGCAAAAATATTTATTAGGAGAAGTTTTTCAATGAAAAATAAATAAAGTTTATCTAATTGATAGGTCATATTGGAAAATTCATAACTTCTCTGTAAGTGATCTGATTTGGGTGTTCTTAGAGTCTATAAAAAGTAGAAAATGAGTACTACAAGTTGTGTTTAGATTATCATGACAAATATTGAATTTTTTAAGGTTAAAATGTTACCCTAAATTGGCTAGTTGAAAACTAGTTGAACCAGTTATATTAATTAATATTTTAGGAAGTTGTTCTCAAGCATTTTGATAGCAATTTTCATTGGGTCTCAAGATATGGTTGTCACGGCCCAAATCTCTAACCCCGTTTTAATTTCCTCAATCAGGATCACCGACCCCTGACGTGGGACCTAAATTGTGATACGTACACCGACTGATGCACGTGGCCGAGGTATTTGATATTTTTGTACTGGTGTATGCCTAGTGTTATGTATCGTATAGACTTACTAAGTCATTTTCATACGGTTGTAGGCATCGAGACAAGAGCGGAGACATGCCTCGATATGCATGTCGATGCGGGTATCAGGTAGTTGATGAAACCGAATATTAGGTCGAGGAAACGAAAACATACAAATTGAATAAGAATTTGTAAAGTAATTCAAATGGAATAGATATTGGCTTACTAGCGACACGGCAAGACGCAAATATCACAGTTTGGACGCGAAAGTGGGTGTCGAAATGCCCGAAAACACAAACAAATGTCTTAGTAGTGTCACGGTTATGTGTCACTTGTACAAACACAACAACACTCACTTATCCCAACCCAAGCAATACCTGTCCACAATAACACCACGTGTCCATCACCCACCTACACCTACACACCACACACGCACAACACACACACAAACGACGGGCCGAAAGAGGAAGAAAATTGAAAAAGGAAGAAGAAAAAAGGAGGAGGAGGAGGAGGAGAAGGGATGCGTCGGGAAGGAGAGACGAGATCACAATCGCGGTGAGTCGTCGTTGTTATTGTAGATCTGGTGGTTGGCGGTGGCGTGGCCGTGAGTGGGGACTGGCCATGGAGGCCGAACCCCACAGCCGAACGGCGGCGAGGTGGTATTCCACCGTGGTTGGGGTGGAGAGCAACCCCAACCCCATCACCAAAATTTAAAAACAAAAAAAAAATTCCTTCCTCCCGATCGACTTGTTCGATCGGGAGGAAGGTGGTGC
The DNA here is from genome assembly GCA_039657365.1 of Stephania yunnanensis. Classification (NCBI taxonomy): domain Eukaryota; kingdom Viridiplantae; phylum Streptophyta; class Magnoliopsida; order Ranunculales; family Menispermaceae; genus Stephania; species Stephania yunnanensis. The sequence goes on from CM077580.1 coordinate 25,275,500, forward strand.
ACATGCACGCGCGCGTGCGCCCGTGTGCACTCCCTAACTCGGGCCTGGACCTGTTGGTCCATGTCAGGTCGGGTTCGACACCGTTTGGGTCGACCCGACCCCAATCGAAATAAAAAAAGAAGAGGAAAATGAAAGAAAAATTTGGAAAAAACTCAGAGAAATTCCAAAAAATAGGAAAAATATATTTGTGAGCCAAATCAATAGAAATTCGAGGTTTTCGTAAAAATGAAGAATTCAAAAATCGTTCGAGACGTTATACGGGGTTTTACCTAAAAAAAATGCGAAATGGGCCGAATGGCGAAAATAAATAAGAAAAGTGTTTCGAAAGTTGTCTCGACTTTGATTTGGCTAAGTGAGACATTATTGAATGTTAGGAATTACGGGGAACTCAGGCGTTTGGGCACGCACTTCGATTCGTCGAGGAATCGGCTAGACTAGGACAAGCGTGTGACTTGTAAGTAGGACTGTGAGAATTTTATATTTCATTTCATTCTCTTATTGCTTTATTGGTCTATTGGTAGACATCACTACTTGTCATTTCACATCGTGTTGTTCTTGTATCTATTCATGGATGAATATTGTGACATGATGCCTTGTGAATTATTTCATTGCCTCTAATTCCTACATTTGATGTCGTTCTTGAATACAATTGATGAAAAGCATGTAATGGACTACTTTGAATTTAAATAGCCTTGTATTCGATTTCCTTTGGGCTTTGCAGCCTAACTTGTCTTGGAATTCTAGAATTTTGGAATTATTTGTCTTTGAAACAAAAGCATGGATTATCTAGTGTCCATTGCACGAGAGATGAGCGGTTCACGGGGACATAGGTCTATCGGGGTTCCGGCACTCACCATTATACTTGCGCGACACACGAGGTATGGGACTCGGGGTGGTCAACAAGTATGAGATTGATGTTTTAAAGCATAGAGCTCGGCTCCGATATTTATGTGAAATATGTTGAGCGCAGCTCCATATCGTAGTGGGAAAAAGTAGGTGATAGGTCTCACCGCCGACCGGACGTAGATCATCTCGACTTAGCCTGTGTCTGTCTCTACATCTTTAACTATGGTATTTACTTGCATTACTTGTTTCAGCAATTTATTTCGCTCCTTTATGCTTTTAAACACCATTTGTTTTTTTGGAAATGTGACATGAAATTCTCCAGTTAGTACTTAAATATCACTATACTCACCGTCTAGTTTGTGACTGTGGGTGTAGGTCCGTCGAGCAGTAGCAGACCGGGGAAGGAGAAGATCGGCGATTATTCCTGAGCCTGCGCGCGTCACTACATCGATTGTAGGTCTTATTTTGATATTTTGATTTTATATGTTATATATGTCTTTCAAATACTATTTGGGGTTATATATTGGGTTGAGCATTAGTTCCCCGACTTGACTTAGACTATTTTGCTGTTATACCGCATTTCGAAGACTTTACATATGTGATGGCATTTCCTGGTTTTCCACACTTAGGATTTTATAAATGACTTCCGCATAAGTTACTCAATGCTTCCGCATAATCAAAAAGACTTCCGCTGATTAATTAATTAACTTTAAATTTTAATTAACTGGTAAGATTAGTGTAATACTTATCATGAACACGAGAAAAGAGGCATTTAGGTTGTAAAGGCTGACTAATACGTAGTTAGGTCCTACGTGGATATGATTAGAGCTTAATTACGGGATTAATTAGTCGGGCGATGCCCTAGATTAGGAAAGGGTCATCACGGTTAGTATCAGAGCTTAGGTTCAGGCGAACCTATGGGAAAGTTTAATGGCTTAAGACATTGTGATACCAACGTCACAGTTGGTATCAAAGCTTTAGGTTCGGGCGAACCTAGAAGAAAGTTTAATGGCTTAAGACATTGTGATACCAACGTCACAATTGGTATCAGAGCCTACTTATTAGAACCTTAATGACAAAAAAAAAAAACATGTACTCGTATGAAACACAAACCTTAGAAGTGGAAACCAGATGATCCTTGCCTAGGAACTATTTTGTTCGGATTGAGTGAAGGTGAGCCGAGGTGTTTTCTTTATATACATGTTAATTGATATACGTATAGGAATACAAGATACGTCTCATAGTAGTTGATTCGCGTACAATTGTCAACCCGGACACCGATGGCGGATTTGCGCAATGTCGGAGACACTGGAGCTAGCGACAGTCAACCTTCCACCGTATCAGTTGATGATTTTCAAAAGTTATCTGACCGGATGACCGCTCAGGAGAGACAGATCGCCGAGTTCATCGCCTGCATGTCGGCACACAGATGACTGCACTGGTTTTGACTGCCCCCGTCAAGCTACTATTACAACAACCCCGACCACAGAGACTCCTACTACACCAGCCACTACTACTACTACCGTAGAGGCACGATGCACCAGTACCACCAGCAGAGCTAGCGACACCACGTCTACAAGCACTACCGGTCGTCACAGTACTGGCAACATAAGCAGTAGTAGACACGCCCACACCCGCTATATTGAGATCACTTGGTTTGTTAAGGGACGCCAAGCTAGTGATGGAGTTCATTAGACTCGGGCCAGCGTATTTTTCGGGAGAGATGGACCACGAGAAGATCGAGAAGTGGATCCTATCGCAGGAGAAGCTACATCTACTATGGGTATTGAGGACAAACTCCAACCAGTTCTTTCATACTACACACTAGATAAGGGTGTTGATGTTTGGTGGCGCACTACGGTGGCGAATCGAGGTAGTTTCACATCATGGGCAGACTTCAAATTAGAGTTCTACTAGCAGTACTTTCCAACTTCGATGTTGTAGAGGTTGAAGAAGAAGTTTATGAGCTTGAGACAGGCCGATGGGGAGACAGTGATGATGTATCGCGACCGATATGGTTACAAGAGGCAGTTCGTGGGAGACTTAGTGAAGAATGACGCCGATGATGCCTTCTACTTTGGAGATGGACTAAAGCCAAATATAGCTAGACACATCATTGGCACTAGGGCTCACACTCTGCAGGAGATCTATGATGAGGGCACTCGCCCAATAGACTTATGGGTTGGGCAGAGAGGAGGAGAGAGAGCAGAGGGTTACGATCAAGGTTGAGACTACGACAGGAGGCGGAGGGGTAAGGGACAGAGGAGAGGGGATAGGGGTACACAAAGGGGTGGGGCACCTATTGTCCCTATTTCAGCAGTGCCCTACGCACCTCACCCTACACCCACACAGACATATGGCAGAGCTCCCTTACCACCTTCCACCAGACAGGCATTACCAGTTCCATCTGCACCGCGACAACAACAGCAGGGTGGTCGAGACAGAGGTAGAGGCAGGGATGGACCACGCCAGGGTTAGCGAAAATTACAAGGACGGGCGCAACAGGCAGGGCAGCGTTGTCAGATCACTTGCTGGAGATGTGGTCAAGTGAGACACACATCTAGGGAGTGCACACAGTCGGCAGCGTATCCCCCACAGCAGGGCAGAGAAAGTTCACATGGTCGCACAGCCAGATGCTGGAGAGACACGCAACCTCATCGAGGGTACGGTTTCCATTTATGGTAGAGACTTATATGCATTGTTTGACTCTAGATCCACTATTTCTTTTATTGCTGATCGCATCTTTGGCATACCAGGACTGACACCTATTAGGCTTAGCGTACACTTGATTTTGAGCACCGCAACGGAGGATAGGGTTTACCCTAATAGTCTAGTTCGGGGATGTCTGATAGAGATAGGCGGGGTAGAGTTACCGGCTGATTTTAGAGTCCTCGAGATGCTAGAGTTTGACGTGCTGCTAGGGATGGATTGGTTGTCAGCCTACCACGCACACATCGACTGTTTCAGTAAGTCTGTTATGTTTGAGATTCTGAGACGTCCGATGTTTGTTCACCGAGGTAGTACACCGAGACTCAACACCATGAGAGGTCGGCTTGCATCCAGTGGAGAGATGGAGACTTTGGTAGCGTTGTACGTTGTAACAGAGAGTCAGGGACCCAGACTAAAGGAGATACCGGTTGTTCGAGACTTTCCTGATGTTTTCCCAGAGGATTTACCTGGATTACCGCCACTACGAGAGGTAGACTTCATCATAGACCTAGTACCAGGGCACTAAATCGATCGCGATACCGCCATACCGCACGGCTCCGAGGGAGTTGGAGGAGTTGAGGACTCAGCTTAAGGATTTGGGGGAGAAGGGATTCATCACACCTTCGATGTCACCGTGGGGAGCGCCAGTTCTATTTGTGAAGAAGAAGGATGGTAGTTTGAGACTATGCATCGACTATAGGTAGTTGAACAAAGTGACAGTCAGAAACAAGTACCCACTTCAGCGAATAGACGATTTATTTGATCAGTTGAGAGGAGCATAATTTTTCTCCAAGATAGACCTGAGATCGGAATATCATCAGCTTAGGATCAGGGATGAAGATAGGTCTAAGATAGCATTCAGCACCATATACGGACTTACTAGTTCATGGTCATGCCATTCGGGCTGACCAATGCCCCCGCCGTATTCATGGATTTGATGCAGTGAGTACTTAGACCATATCTCGACCACTTCGTGATAGTTTTCATCGACGACATCTTGATATACTCGAGAACACGAAAGGATCATGAGTAGCACCTCAGAGAGACGTTGCGGACATTGAGGGAACACCGACTTTTCACTAAGTTCAGCAAGTGTGAATTCTGGCTTGCAGAGGTCAAGTTCTTGGGGCACGTTGTTGGAGCAGCAGGGATTGCGGTAGATCCGGCCAAGATTCATACGATCACGGATTGGCCGACACCGACATCAATACCGTAGATCACGAGTTTCCTGGGGTTAGTAGGATATTACCGTAGATTTGTGAAGGATTTCTCGAAGATTGCTTCCCGATGACGAGGCTGACGCAGAAGGATATTGCTTATGAATGGATTGAGAAGTGCGAGGCTAACTACCGCACCAGTGTTAGTATTGCCAGAGGGTTGATATGGATTTATAGTGTACACAGATGCTTCTCATATGGGTCTAGGTTGTGTGTTGATGCAGGGTAGTGGTGTCGTGACATACGCATCGAGACAGTTAAAGATACATGAAAAGAACTACCCCATGCACGATCTAGAGTTGGCAGCGGTTGTATTTGCGCCGAACACTTGGAGACACCTTTTGTATGGAGAGATTCACACTCTTCACTGATCACAAAAGTTTGAAATATCTCTTCACACAGAAAGAGTTGAACATGAGACAACGAGATGGTTGGAGTTCTTGAAGGACTACGACTTTTCCTTAAGTATCACCCAGGAAAAGCGAACGTAGTCGTAGATGCATTGAGTAGGACACCGAGTAGAGATGCTGAGGTGGTCAGATGTCACATGATGCATGAGTATGGATTACTTGAGGCAGTGGCGACAGCATGTCAGACAGAGATTCCTACCGATACTCAGGTGATGATTTGCGCAAAGATGAGACTATAGATCGTGTCTACACGGCGAGTGTCAGAGGGTCAGAGGACAGACCGATTGTACTCGAGATTCAACGAACTAGCGCAGAGTGCAGAGTGTACAGATTGGGCAGAGACAACAGATCAGTGTCTGAGATACCAGGGCAGGTTGTGGATACCAGAGGTACCGAAACTGAGAGATGAAATCCTTTAGAAATTGCATCGTTCCATATTTACCGTACATCCAGGTAGGACTAAAATGTACCGTGACATGAGGAGACATTTATGGTGGCCTGGGATGAAGGAAGACGTGTCCATATTCATCAGGAATTGTGGTATATGTCAGCAAGTGAAGTATGAGCATCGCAGACCCGGGGGATTACTACAGCAGCTTCCCATTCCTCGATGGAAGTGGGAAGACATTTCTATGGATTTTGTCAGAGGGTTGGTGAGGACAGCGAGAAGACATGATTTAATCTGGGTTATAGTTGACAAACGACGAAGTCTGCTCATTTCCTGCCAGTGGCATCGCATTATACGTTCGATCAGCTGAGCGTACTATTCGAGAGAGAGATTATCAGGCTGCACGGGGTACCATTAACTATCACGTCAGATCGAGATGCTATGTATATGTCCAGGATGTGGCGGAGTATGCAAGAGAAGTACGGTATGCGCCTACAGTTCAGTACGGCTTTCCACCCTCAGACTGACAAGCGGACTAAAAGATTGATTCAGGTCCTTGAGGACATGTTGCGGGCATGCGTGTTAGAGTTTGGCGGATCTTGCGCGGAGTACCTACCATCGTGTGAGTTTTCTTACAACAGTTATCAGGCTAGCTTTGAGATGGCGCCATTTGAGTCTTTGTATGGCGGGCTGTGTCGCTCGTCATCGTGTTGGGCTGAGCCAAAGGACCGGGAGATAGTGGGGCCTGACATTGTTATTGACCACACGAAAAAGGTCAAACAGATCCATCAGAGACTCAGAGGAGCACATGAGAGATAGAAGATATATGCAGATAAGTATCGCGGTGAGCTTGCGTATTCTTAGGGAGCCTTTGTCTATTTAAAGGTTTTAGGGTCTTGAGAGATTTGGGGTGAAAGACAAAGGTTTCATGATTAAGAAACGGGTCGGGGAAAGTGGCATACGAGCTTGAATTGCCTCCACATATGTCAGGGATCCATCCAATGTTCCACATTTCGATGCTTCGACTAGTCCAGTCGAAGGCAGGTATGCGACCGATAGTTGACTTGAGTCAGATCGACTTGAGTAAGGACATCTTTACGTGGAACATCCCGTTTAGATCCTAGATTGGAAGGTATAAAATTTAAGGAGCAAGTCCATTCCAAAGGTACTTGTCAAGTGGCAGTTCCACAAAGACATGAAACTCACTTGGGAGCGGGAGGACTACATGCAAGATAGATTCCCGTACCTGTTCGAGTCAGGTAGAACCGTAACTTAAACTTAATTTCGAGGACCAAATTCTCATTTTGTTGGGAATATTTCTCACGGCCCAAATCTCTAACCCCGTTTTAATTTCCTTAATCAAGATCACCGACTCTTGACGTGGGACCTACACTGTGATACGTACACTAACCGAGGCACGTGGCCGAGGTATATGATATTCTTGTATTGATGTATGCCTAGTGTTATGTATTGTGTAGACTTACCAAGTCATTTTGTAAGGTTGTAGGCATCGAGACGAGAGCGGAGACACGCCTCGATATACGTGTCAATGCGGATACCGGGTAGTTGACGAGATCGAATATTAGGTTAGGGAAACGAAAACATACAAATTGAATAAAAGTTTGTCAAGTAATTCAAATGGAATAGATATTGGGTGACTAGTGACACTGCGATATGCGGATATCACTGGATGGACGCGAAACCGGGCATCGAAACGCCCGAAAACACAGACAAGTGTCTTAGTGGTGTCACAGTTAGGTGTCACTTGTACAAACACAACAACACGCACTTTTCCAAACCCAAGCAACACTTCTCGACAACAACACCACGTGTCCATCACCCACCTACACCTACACACCACACACACACAACACACACAAACGATCGTGTCGAAAGAGGAAGAAAATCGAAAGAGGAAGAAGAAGAAAAGGAGAGGAGAATGAGGAGAAGGGACGCGCCGGGAAGGAGAGACGAGATCACAATCGCGGTGAGTCGTCGTTGTTGTTGTAGATCCGGTGGTTGGCGGTGGGGTGGCCTTAAGTGGCGTTCAGCCATGGAGGCGAACCCCATGGCCGAACGGCGCCGAGATGGTATTCCACCGGGATATGGTTGGAGAGAAACCCTAACCCCATCACCGAAATTTAAAAAAAAAAATTCCTTCCTCCCGATCGACTGGTTCGATGGGAGGAAGGAACGTGTGCACCCCCCCTTATCTTGGGCTAGGCCCGACCGGCGAGCTCGGCCCCCATGGGCGAGCGTGGACCTATTCTGGTCCAGGCCGGGTCGGGTCCAACCCGTTTGGGTCGACTCAACCCAAACCAAAAAAAAAAAAAAAGAATGAAGAGAAAAAGGAAAGAAAAATGAAAGAAAAATTTGGAAAAAACTCAGAGAAATTCGAAAAAATAGGGAAAATATATTTGTGACCCAAATCAATAGAATTTCGAGGTTTTCGTGAAAAGTGAAGAATTCGAAAATTGGTCGAGACGTTATACGGGGTTTTACCTCGAAAAATGCGAAATGGGCCTGAATGGCCTAAAATAAATAAGAAAAGTTTTTCGAAAGTTGTCTCAACTTTGATTTGGCCTAAGTGAGACATTATTGAATGTTAGGGAATTACGGGGGAACTCAGGCGTTTGGACAAGCACTTGATTCGTCGAGGAATCGACTAGACTAGGACAAGCGTGTAACTTGTAAGTATGACCGTGAGAATTTTATATTTGATTTCGTTCTCTTATTGCTTTATTGGTCTATTGGTAGACATCACTACTTTTCATCTCACATCATGTTGTTCTTGTATCTATTCTTGAATGAATATTGTGACATGATGCCTTGTGAATTATTTCATTGCCTCTAATTCCTACATTTGATGTCATTCTTGAATACAATTGATGAAAAGCATGCTAATGGACTACTTTGAATTTAAATAGCCTTGTATTCGATATCCTTTGGACTTTGCAGCCTAACTTGTCTTGGAATTCTAGAATTTTAGAATTATTTGTCTTTGAAACAAAAGTAGGGATTATCTAGTGTCCATTGCACGAGAGATGCACGGTTCACGGGGACATAGGTCTACCGAAATTCCGGTACTCACCACTATACTTGCGAGGCACACAAGGTATAGGACTCGGGGTGGTCGGCAAGTATGAGATTGATGTTGTAAAGCGTAGAGCGCAGCTCCGCAATTTATGTGAAATATGTTGAGTGCAGCTCCATATCGTAGTGGGAAAAGGTAGGTGATAGGTCTCACTGCCGACCGGACGTAGACCATCTCGACTCTGGCTGTGTTTGTTTCTACATCTTTAACTGTGGTATTTACTTGCATTACTTGTTTCAACAATTTATTTCGCTCATTTATGCTTTTAAATACCATTTGTTTATTTGGAAATGTGACATGAGATTCTCCAGTTAGTATTTAAATATCATTATACTCACCGTCTAGTTTGTGACGGTGGGTGTAGGTCCATCGAGCAGTAGCAGACCGGGAAGGAGAAGATCGGTGATTATTCGACCCGCGGCGCGTCACTGCATCGATTGTAGGTCTTATTTTGATATTTTGATTTTATATGTTATATATGTATTTCAAATACTATTTGGGGTTGTATATTGGGTTGAGCGTTAGTTCCCCGACTTGACTTAGACTATTTTGTTGTTGTTCTGCATTTCAAAGACTTTACATATGTGATGGCATTTCCTGGTTTTCCACACTTAGGATTTTATAAATGGCTTCCGCATAAGTTACTCATTGCTTCCGCATAATCAATAAGACTTCCACTGATTAATTAATTAACTTTAAATTTTAATTAACTGGTAGGATTAGTGTAATACTTATCAAGAACACGAGAAAAGAGGCGTTTAGGTTGTAAAGGCTGACTAATACGTAATTAAGTCCTGCGTGGAAATGATTAGGGCTTAATTACGAGATTAGGTCGGGCGGTGCCCTAGATTAAGGAAGGGGCCGTCACAATGGTTTCACTTGAAACCTAAACCACAACATAATTGGGTGTACAGGGAAGCTATTTGAAACATTTTCAAGGTTATCCAATTGTTTAGGAACATCAAAATTTAAGCTCGAAGTTGGCTATTTGTAAGGTTGAGTAAATGTCATAATAACCTTTACATTTTATGATTATAATTTCATATAAATTGCATTGATCTTTGAAATTGCATTTTTTTGTACATGCATACATGGTTTTGGAGGATAAGGCATTACGAGTCTCCTTAGAGTGTAGACTATATCATGGTTATAGAACACTAAATTATGCTAGAGGGGCTGGAGTCACTAATACTTTGCATCACGTGCTTATTATGAGATCATGTTAAACCAGATCATACTCCTAGAGTCTAGAGGAATGAGACTCATTTGGTTATCCTCCCCGCGCATGAGTTCATATTATTGTTTATTTACCACTTTCAGATAATGTTATCTGATTGCAGTCGGATAACTAAAACTGGATGGATTCACGATTGTTTTTAAATTCCTTGGATTATATTCTTCATTTAATCTCTTAGATTATTATGCATTTGATTATTACATATGTACTGGATAGTGTGAGATTTACTTATTTGACATCATCGAATTGTTATAATTGGATAATGACGGGTTCTAGCAGCGACAAAGGAAATGAAAAGTTTTCCATCTTTATGAGACTTATTTAGTTCTATTCTCTATGTATGTATTGGTTTTTGAATATATTATATTGTATAAATAGGTTTATGTGTCTAAGTGTGATAGGATATCCTTTGGAATACAGCTGGAACAATTTAGGATGAATTGAAATAAATTTTGGAATTAAGGTAATGATAGTTTAAGAATTTTGAAATCTTTAGATAGATTAGAATGAATAAATATTTTTTTTGAATGCCATATATATTGTTATGGCTAGATTGTGAGTCCTTCAGCATTTCTACCAAAGGTGAGCTGGTTTTGTTGAAAATTTTTGAAAGCCAGATTTCCGTGTAGGCTAAAAAATAGAGGAAACGCTATCAAAACGTTTTTAGAAAATTTTGAGGATGATGTGATCAATCTAAATGAACTTTGAGGATTATTGAATTCATATAAAGGTAATTGAAGGTTTAAGTTTTAGTTTAAAATCTTTAGTGGTTATTAAGATTTTATAATTGATGATTACAATATCATAATCTTAATTATTCAAAGATGAAAAGGTTAAGGCTGCTAGATTATCAAGGGATTAAGGTAATCTAAGTTGGTCTGATATCCTAATTAGGTGGGCTTTAATAGAGATAACTTGTCCGCGTTTAACTCTTGAACTAGTCTCACTAGCCGACGTTTGAGATAGGATTGAAATCTAATTTCGAGCAAATCAAACACTGAAACAAGTTTATCTATGTATCCTCATGCATGAATGACCAAGAATGATGAAATGCAATGTAGACTATTATGCAATTACATTTATAAAGATATTGAACAAATAGTAAAGATATTTGTAGGGTTTACTTACCATTAAACCAACTCAAAGTTTTTTGCAAAGCCTCACACAACATTCCTCACCTTTCCCATATTTTGAACCTATTGACTGAGGCTATTTCCAAGTGGTTTTGGGATCCTAGATGTTACCTAAAACCATTGAAAAATTTGGATAAGTTTCCTATTCATTTTTCTTAAGTTTTGACCAATTTCTAAGTGATTTCGGTATTCTCAAGTCCTAAAAATCAAGAATCACTCCAAATCAACTCCTCAAATGTTGAAGTCTTAATTTCGAATCCAAGTTGTGGTTTAACATTGAAATTTAATCTTGATTAGGCTTTAACACAATTTTCCAAATTTTCAAACATTTTTTGGAATCGTAACACTTATTACGAGGAAAACCCTTATATAAATCCTCTAGAAAATCTTAAAACCATCATTTTTCATAAAAATCCACAATTTCAATTAATTTGTCCAAAAATATAATTTTTTTATTTTTTCTCATTTCTTGGGATTTTTTCTAAATACTAGCCTTTTCTTTCTTTTTATTTATTTTATTTATGAGGAAGGTTTGACCCTTGAACTGGGTCGATTTGGCTCAAATGAACCAGAACTAGTTTGGTCTAGTTTGAGGGATCGAAACCCTTTTCTTCCTCATCACGTTCTTCTCTATTTGCAAATTATAGTCTCTCTTTTTAAAAATTTGCAATTGGGGTTGGGCCAAGCCCAATCGTGAATCACATTTGAGAAGTGGAGATGACTCCCATACCATCATCTTCCCTCGATGAGCCAAACCACCATCCAAACACTTCTAAATGTTGGCAAAAACAACATCAACAACAACGACACATCAATAATAACAGCAATAACAATCAATAATAATCAACAATCACAATAGCACTTCACTTACCAAGGGTTTTGATCCCATCTTTGTCTATTCTCTTTATCATTCTTTTGGTCCCATTCATTCTCTTCATGGTTCTTGATTTCACTCCCTCTACTTCAATCGATTTCAACTTCTCCTTGGTTTTCAATTCTATTTCAAAACAAAGATGAGGCGGGGCAGTCTCCTATTGAAGATCAATATTAGATTTCCTTGAGATTCACATCACATAAATCTCAAGGCAGATATTATAGTTTCATATTATATTTTTATCTTCCTCGAGACATGTATTACATATCTCGAAGTCAATCTTGTGGCTATTAACAAATCCATCACCTCCTAATCGACTTATAATCAAATTAAAGTTTTTTCAAGATTCGTAGGCATGAATATCGAGGATGATCAAAAGAACATGATATAAAGTCACATTCCTTAAAATGACACAAAATCTTGACGTATGCACTTTGATTTTCCTTGAGATGTGATTGCATGCATCTCGATGTATGGATAAACTATCCAACATCCAATGTTTAACCCATTCATGTCCTCGGTATCCATACTACACGTGTCTCAAGGCAAAACTAACGTATTTTTATATGATTTAAACTATAGCATTCATTTATATACATAAACTATATATAAATATAAATACACTTATTTTTTTTGCAGCTATAAATTTGCCACACGCACCAACGACCACCTTCGAGCATGCAGACTGTTGTACATCCAAAGCGTGTCACCCTCGGCCCACGTGTAACTAAACGTCCACTAATAATTAATTATTTTGAATATATATAAACATACATATGCCTATATGAATGTGCTTATCATTTCGTCGTGCGCGCCAACGAGTATATTTGGGCGTGCACGTTACCCTATGATCCATATTTGTCAAAAATTGGAAATTTCTCCAATGCTCTCTAAAACATTTGTCGCATCTCAACCCTAATTTAAGTCAATTTCGCAACGAAATATTGTATAATCCATCAAATAGGCACGTGGCACATGAAAATAATATTTTTATTTATGACCTCTGGTCCATAATGTGTGGGTCCCACCTTCAATACTTGAATCCCAAATTGAATATAAAATTGTTTAATTAGCATCCTAATCAAGTTTATGAAATTTTCGGATTTCACATATTTTAATTATGATCTTTGTATTGCATGCATAGTATAGATATGTATTGTAATATTTAGATTCATTATCTAATTTGAAGTAGTAACTAGGATTATTTTAAAAGTGTGACCATTTAAATGTCCTAGGTGAATTTAAGATCTAAATCTTATAATGAAATGAATTTCAAGATGTTGTTATATTTAATAAAGTATAATGGGGTTTTATTGTGTGAAGTTAATATTTTTGTGCATTAGTGGTTAGCTCAATAAAATTAGAACATGGCGTTTCCACCGGTATAAGAACAACAAATGGTTGGGTAAAGGTTGTTTACTTACATACAAATAGAGTTTAATGATTTATGGTACTTTATAAAGTATGCTCATAACTATATTGATTGAAGTAACATATTTGAAATGCAAAATGAGTTTATGTTTCATTCTTTTAGATGTTTGTTTAGATATTTAGTTATCATTGAATTGAATTTATTTGATTGATAGTGAACTTCAATTGTGTTAGTTAAGTTACTATAGTTATTTAATTATTATTATATTACAGATTTAATTAGTAAGTTTAATTATCATTTTAATTAATTAATTAAATTAAATTAAAAATAATTAAACCCATTAAAAGTCCTTTCTCATAGAGAATTCCGATAAATCCGTGTGGAGATGATTCCCACTTACTACTACTACTACAAAATATTAAAAATATTATCAGGGGGAAATTTATTGTACATGCCCAACACGTGTCAGCACTTCGTAATGATGCCACACTGTTAAAGTCATCTTGCGCTTAGGTTTTTTTTGTTATTTCTAGCAGTACCATTACCTTAAAATTGAAATTGTCAATACCAATGGTATCACACTCACCATCATAAATCTCACGCATAGTATTATCCACCTACGCATTTAAATAAAAACATAAATAGTTGTTACTTATATGACAATAATTTGAATAGAACTATGATCAATATCAACAACAATTTGAGACCAACCTTTCCAACAACGCAACATGAGTTTTTGATGAGCTTCAATGTTTTTGTTAAGCTCATTCAACTACAACTTTTGTAGTTAAAGAGCTATTTTTCCTCCCTTAATTTTCACCTACAAAGCAAGAAACTCTAGTTTTTGTCACTCTACAAAATGGTGACAAGAAGGTTGAACTTATAATATTAGGTTATACCTATACCTAACTACTTCTATCTAGTGAATGAATGAATTAATCTAAAATCTAGTCAAGGAAGGAATTACTATCTAAGTTTATAATGCAAACATCATCTAATTTAAACTCATAAAAAATTTTGGGAAAAGAAGTAGTAAAATTAAAATGTGGGTAGACAGAGAAAGTGTTGAACATAGCTCCACCTGAATAGGCTTTTAATGAAGCACGAGATATGCACATAAAGGTTTATTCGATGATTAATGTTATGAATTCTCATAAGCATTTAAACAAATAAGAGACATACATATATAGGGAGTCTTTGTTATCAAATTTGTGAATTCAAAAGCATTTATTTAAAAGTGAGATATGCAGTGTATATGTGCTTGTGATCAAATTTATGAATTCTCAAGCTTGAGAATTGCATATCAAGTTAAATCAGCCCAAACCTTAATCCCGCAATATCCTTAAAGTTCTTTCATCAGTTTATAATGTACGCATATGAATTTATAAGTCATGTTTTTTTAAAACACAACTTGGATATTAATTCCTTTTCAATAAATAACTTTTTTAGGAACTAACCCTTTGGGACACCAAAAGTAACAAACTACAAAGTTACTAGTAGTACGTAATCCATTTACCAAAGCTCAAACAAAAAAAGTCCCCATTATGGGTCTATTGCATCATTCATTCGTGATTTGCATTAAAGTTGTTTTTCCTCTCTAGCAATTTCCCAGTACCCATTGATGGGAAGGTGGAGAATACATCAACATGTTTCCCTCAATCTCACCAAACGAACATAAAAACTCAACAAGCCCTATCCAATTTTTCAAAACCATCAAATCAATACATAACAATAACAAATCTAACACTAACCGAAGTGCAAACCTTTTCTTAAAACTTTTGCTCCTAAAATTTTTGATTTTAAAGAGAAAAAGCAAAGAACAAAGAGATATTTGAGGTTAACCAATAGGTCTCCTTCTTCTTTACGTTTGAGAACTTTAAGCAACATTCATTTTTGGGATAATAACTGCGATGGTTAAGAGAGGAGTTGAAGGCAAGAAATCAAGATTGAGAAAAAGAAACAGAGGCGCCAACGTTGATAACTTAATAATTAGACAAGTTTTATAGCTCATTTTAGGATATTTTAGGTGAAAATTACACAAGGTTTTCGCTTATTTTTTATTTCGGGTAATAAAAGTTGATTACGAAGAAATGAACAAAAAATCCAAGATTATGAAGGAATTAATCATGTGAAAAGAATATGAAAAGAATCATCACCAAGGAATCAAGGAAAATTGAAAAATAACACTAACAATTCCCGCAACTCCTAAGGACACAAAATCACCAGCCAAATTTGTGAAACCAGGGACCTCAGAATTATGAATCTTCCTAACAATTGCACTCACACATGAATCGCTAGGAAGCGCTAAACAAGATTTCAAGAATTTAAGATAACTACGAATTGTTTGAGTTGGTTTCATATGTTTACTATCTAGAATACTATAAATACAACCCTAGGGTTACAAAATTAGTTTCCTTTGAGTACCTAGATCAATATTCCATTGATCTAGGGGCTATTCTTTGTTGTTTTAGTTATTTCTTTTATTATTCTTTGCTTTTGGAGAAGATTTGAATATTTAAAGTATTTTACTCTTGAGGTATTTATCTATGTCTTTTACTTATATTATTGTAATGTTATTATTGATTAAGAGTGAGTAGTTAGTTGATCTAAATAAAGTTGAACGTGAACTAGATACGTTTTGTTATGTTGTTTTGATGAGAATATTATGTTGCTTTAAAACAATCGTATTCTTTGACTCATCGATTTAATAGGTGACTATCTATTGATTTTAATCATGATATTTGTATTGCATGTTGGGTTTTGGGGTTCATACGTAGCGAAAAATTCAAACAATTTTTGAAAAAACCTTAACAAGATGAAAATAGGTTCCATTAAACTAGATCTACAAAAGTAAACCATACCTTAATCCGTGATTTCTTTTTTGATTGTTCGATCTCCAAGACGTTCAAGTGTCGTCCTCTATCAGAAATCCATACATGAATGGTGACCATAATTTGGAGTGCTAGCCCCAAGAGAGATAGAATACGTTTTTCTTTCTCCCTCAAAATCCAGAGAACTGGAAAATAGCAAAAAATAAAAATCTTATTTAGTTTTAGGGTTTTGCCCTCTATTTATATGTGCAGATAAGCCCATACTTAAAATCATATTTGTAATACAACAATTGTATTTTGGCAGTTTAAGCAAACTATACATACGTCCCTATTAATCAGTTATCATATAACAAATTGTAAGAGTTTTTATGTCATGAATTTTATCATATAAAACTCATTACTCTGGACCAATTAAAATTGCACAAAGTCATTCTTTGTGTGGACCCAATAGATTCATGCAATGTTGGCAGTGAACCAAAATTATTTTGGTACACAAGTTATAAGCATTCTCTAGTAGGGCATTGTGACTACCTAAATAGCATGAATATCAAAATAGATACAACCTAATGAATAATATATATCATATTCTTTTTTCGTGCGATATCCTTTGATTAAACATAAGACATGGAAAATCACCCTTAATATTCAATCATACTAGTCTCGACCTTCAGGTAAACTGAAAACATTCAAGTGACATTGATCATATCAATTCACATGGACTTGGCTATTATAAGTCTATCATATCGAGGGATCCATTGATATTTTCTCTATATGAGAGTGACATTCTATCATAATTACACACCTTTACATATTATTCACATGGTAACCAATCACAATCTTTACAATTGTCGGGTTAAAGACAACGTTTTGATTGTGTCAAATTACCATGCTCCTAATATTGAAGTCTATGGTAATCTCAAGTCGAATGACTAAATGATATGCATATCATGAGTAACACTTATGACTTAATCCATATGGTGTTCTCATAGCAGGTAGGTCCAGTACCTTGTTCTTTAACAAGTACTTACGATCTCGATTCATATCCATATACGCATGATCATCACATGACATTCAATCAAGATTCACACTGGTCTTAATTCATTATAGTTCCCAGTATAATTACGATTAGGGACATTTAGGATATTTCATCAAATATCCATGGATCTTACTATAAGGTAAACATGCAATGACTTATAATAAAACAACAAATAAAAACCTCCATTTTATTAACTAAAATTATAAGATAAACAATGTTTGTAAATTGACTTAGGGCACATGCCCCAACATTGGATGCATAGTCTAAAATATGTATTGTGATATTTAGATTCATTATTTATTCAAAATATTAACTAGGATTGTTTGAAAGGAAAACACCATTTAGATGTTCCAGGTGAGTTTAAGATCTAAATCTAATATTGAAATGGCTTTTTGAAGATGTTAGATTTAGTAGTTTAAAGTTTTCATAGAGTGTAATATGATTTTACTGCGTGGAGTTAATCTCTTTGTGTATTCAACGGTGTTAGCTATATAAAGTTTGAATATGGCTTTTTCACCAATATAAAAAGAACAAATGGCTGACTAAAAGTTGTTTTTACTTACTTATAATTAGAGTATAATGACATATGATACTTTGTAAATTATGCACATAACTATATGGTAGAAGTTACATGTTTAGAATGCAAACAGGTTTATATTTCATTGTTCCGGATGTTTGTTTAGGTATTTATTAATTATTGAATTAAATATATTTGATTGATCGTGAATTTCGATTGTGTTAGTTCAGAAAATATAGCTAGTGAAGTATTTTTGCACTATAGTTAATTATTAGTTATTTTAATTACTATTTTTTAAATAAACAGAAAATAATAATAAATACTTTTAAAATTCCTTTTTCATAGAGAAGTTTGATAAATCCCTGTGGAGATGATTCTCACTTGCCATTACTGCAAAACATTTAAAGTATAATGTATAGGGAAAATTATTGTACATGCTAAACATATGTCAATTTCGGCGCCATTGCCGAGGATTTAAACATAATTTCTTAGTAGTTTCAAACGTTGTATTGTTTATCCACTTTGTCATTCTAATTCCAATGGGTTTTTACATTTGTTTGATCCGAGAGTATATAGGACGTTTAATCGAAATTTAAGACAACAACAACTTGGAGAATGCCAAGCTACCACAATGGAAGTCAATAATAACTTTATATTAATAACAATAATCGATAATATAGAACTTACTTTTAGTCAAACTAATCAAAACATCACTGCTTAGTAACTACTTATTCATACCATAGGATCCATTGATCCCAAAGATAAACAAACTACTCACTCATCATTGAAATCAACATACACATCATGGTATTCATTGCAATAAAAGATTGAATTAAATAACTTCAATTAAATTAAGAAAACAATATCAAATAACCATAAGTAGAGTGTTCGATGTCTTCTCCTCTAAAACTTTTCTTAATCCTCAAGAATAATGTAAACTATGCTAATTGTTGGTCATCTACTGTAATGTATTATAATTGGTTGTGGTGGCTCATTAACTATATGTTTAACATGTTCTAATACCTACTTTTACTCCTAAGAATCATTAAAATACAATTGGAAACTCTAATTAACAATTCCAAACAAATTAGAATTCTAAACTTTCTATTTTTTATATCCCAGTGTTGTCAATAAGTGTCCCACGCTATGCATGTTAAGCCACGGCCCCGTCGTTGCTTCGACCTTTTATGTGAATTCTCCCTTCACACTAGGCTCATTGCCCTATGTTCATTATCCTGGCACCCTGTTTACAACACCATGGGGCCGACTCCACTGCACCATTTCTCTAGTCTTCTATCATTCTCCACTCCTTGCCCACGCCTTGTACACACCTGGTGCACTCTTCCTACGACATGAATTCTCCATGCCACGACGTCAAGTGTGTATTTATGCTTTTTCTCCTCATTTCATCATGAAATCACACCTTTGTCTCCTTTATACATTGTATGCCTAAAAACACATAAATACCATTAATTAGAGCTCATTTTGAAATATTTATACCAAATATATTACTAAACTAACCATATATATAAGTCCAATAAAAAAAAATTATCAAATTAGTTCATGAAGTATCCTTCAATTCAAATAAGTTCAAGTTAATGATTCACTCAAGTGTTTTTCTTTGCAAAAACTAATATTTTCAAAAACATGTAGCTTTGACAACATTTATAAGTCACTTACGCAACTCAAAAGTAGTTCACAATTAAAACCATCACTACTCACAAGTTTATGTCACCTTGACACCTAAATAGCAAGTTTACAATCTCATGATTTCTCATTAAGCTTAATAATTCACTAATTAGCATATCTCATACTAATTTTGTAGACTTTAGCACTTCAAGAGCCCTTAGAGGTTAATATAGTTAAAAAAGAAAACTTAACTAAACTAAGTTACTTGTACTCGAGCTAAATCTTTTCATATGAAGAGTTTTAGTCTAACTTGTGCCTTTCTTTCATTGTTTAAATATCTATCTATCTTTTCTTTTCTTTTCTTTTCTTCTCATATTTTCTAGTTGCACGATTCCTGCTCTTTTTTCCTATAGATTTCGTTCTTCTTACTTTTCCAATCATCAAGTTCTCTGCTCTTTTTCCTATAGAACTTGTGGAACTCTCTATTTTTTAATTAAAACTCTTGTTAGCACTTCTCACTTTAACTCTATTAAGCAAGTTTCAACTCCAACTTTTCATTAAAAATCAATGCCTATCTCTTCCATTTTTTATGCTAAGTCATCATTTACTTTGATGCTGAAGTAAGATTCATACTTATTATAGAATTCCTTAGAGATCTAAATTATTCCACAAGAATTGTTCTAGTATTCTTCCTACTTTTGTCTCAAGTTCATGGTCTTCCCTAACTCTAGGTTTCTAATCATGAAATTACATTGTTGTTTGCTACATTTCTTATTTCCATCGAAAATTTGATAACACACTCTCAAAAGTTTCATATCAACAAGATACTTATATTCTTACTCATCTTCAATTAAAAGCATGAACTTTACAAATGAATTATTTATTCATTACATATATACTACTACTATATATAACTTAATTTATACTACTTATACACTTTCAAATACTAAGTAAATGAAAAAGAATACACTACCATTCTCTCATCTTTAACTGCTTCAAAAAATAAATTTACAATCATACCTACAATGTTTATCCTTATTTCATCATTTCTTATGACTTTCCATAATATTAATGCCCCAAAACTTAAACCAAGCATTTTCCTCAAGTTTTAAAATAAGCTTGAAACATAAAAACACTAACATAAAAATATAATAATGATAATTTAACATCTAAACATAAAAAATGCATAAAAATTAAATTTAAACAACTACTAAAGTAACAAAATATCCTAAATGTAAAAAATAATTAGTATAAATGTATTGCTCATCTATCCAAGGTCTAAATAAATCTTAAGACTCTGACTCTAAGATTACGCATCATAATCATCAGCTCTAGCAAAAGATGGTATCAAAGGACGCTCCACGATTCTACATTGCACCACCACAAAATTAAACATGCAATTCGATGATGTCGGAAAACCAATAAACCTATCAGTAGGTCTCAACCATCTATTCCTCTCATATCTAGCTATGTCTATTTGATTATCTGCAATAACACAAAATTACGCCATCTATTTAGTTTATCTTCCTCATATCTCAATAAGGCTTCACAATATTGAGCCCTATCCTCTCTATACGGTCTCCTAATCTCAGCGATCACAACCTCTGTTGTAATTGAGTCAATTCATTAAGTGGTGGTATTGGTGCATGTGGAGGAAAAACTTCGGGACCATCTAAGTCTTGCTCTCCTATTAGTGGGTCCACAAACTCGTAGCCCTCAAGAAATTCTTGCCGATTATCGTCCTCCTTTCCATATCCTTTATTTTGCAACTCTTCGGCCAACTCCATTGTTGTTGTTGTTGTTGTTATTGGTGTGTGATCCTTTTGCTCCTTGGCCAATAACTCAGCCTCAAGTCTAACCCTCTCAACTCTTTCTCTCTCTCATCATCAAAGTCTTGGTACCAAGTAAATGATCTCAAGGGTAGCTTAAACTCCTCATCTATTGTTGTTTGGGCTTCTATATCAAATTCCTTATCCTGAATCAATTTCACTTCAATCTTCAAGCATATTTAGGTAATTGAGATTGTAAAAAATAGTTTCTTATCTCTCTCAGTCATGATTGACTCTCTTAAGTTCTTATAAATGATCTCACCAACATTAATCCTCGTGTTCTTCATAATCTTATATAAACAAGCCACCTTAGGCTTGTTGATATCCCCTTGAGTTATCGGGTATAATGAACCAACTAGAAAGTGTTGGCGCGTTCTGTAAACTCTCCTCACACTCCCCTTCTTAATGTACTTCGGCACATTCTCAACTCCCATTATCCATCCTTTTGTCCTTGGATAACTAATGCTATATCAATGACTATAAGAGGATATATGTTATCTGACCTTTCATACAAATTAGCCAGGAAGGTTTGTGGTTCGGCATTCATGCTCAAATGTTCTAGCCCATTGATGCCTTTCTTGAATTTGTCAAATCTTTAAATTTTTAAATCGGTAATTATGGTAATCAAGGATTAACAGAGCTTAATTATGGTTTTATCATAAGTCAGGAATTAAAGACCGGTGAAATTGAGATTTTTAATTAATTTTATTTTTGTATGTTGTGTGTCTAGTGTTTTGTACTATATATAATGTTATTTTGCAAAACTCAAGTTAATCAAGTAAATTGGATATTTTGCTAGGTTTTATCTCGAGATACGTATAAAAATTAGTTTCGAGATAATTAAAATGTTAGCCTAAACCTTCATTTCAGATTTCGTGAAAAATAATTCTATTTAGGTTTATAATTCAAATTTTGAACTTTAATTAGGTTTAACGAGGTGATGTGGGTTTCACACCTCGATTTGTGTGCGAGACGGGTTGTCGGGAGTTTTGGAGCACTTTGATGAATTCTCCAATTTTTGATCCGGATTTGGGGGTAATTTTCTTAGTTTAAATTGGACAAAAATTGAAGAGATAAATATGAAAATAATAGGAAAAAAGGCCAAATTACCGATATTGGTATGGACTGTAGATGTGAAAGGACAACATTAAAGGGGCAGTTTGGTAGTTTCGGTACACCTTTTGATCAAAATGAAATCGTAATAGGGTCCTCTCTTCATCATCGTCACTGTGAATCGATTTCACTGGTGTCTTCATCTCTCCCTCTTTACGGATGTCACTCTCTTGCTTACGTTTCTTTGGTGTAACCTCTCTCTCTACTATTTTTTTATCAAATTGAGATTGATAGAGATGAGGAGCCATGGGAATGTCGTGGGTGTTGGTGACGTTAAGACAGGTTATGAAAATTCGATTTGAATTTCTGATTTGGGACTGTTTTTAAGTTTCGAATCGAACGGGAGAGTCGATATGGGTGTGTTGTGGTATGGTTATAGTTGTTGATTTTGAAATGAAGAGAAGAACCGAAGAAATGAAAAAAAAAAAAAAAAAAAAAAAAAAAAAACCAAAAACAAAAACAGTCAAGACATCAAAACAGTAGAACGAGAGGGAGGGGGGAAAGGAGGGTTGGGGGAAGGAGACGATCTCTCCTTTGTGGGTCTAGTTGAAGAAGAGGGGTTCAAACCCAGTTTAAAAAAAAGGGATTGAAAAACAGACACTTTCGATCCAAATGAAGAAGATGACAGTTTGATCCCAGACCGGGGCTGTACCGGACCGGGCTCGATTTAGGATCAAACCCATGTTTCAAATAATTTTTTTTTTTTTTTTTAAAAAAAAATTCGAAAATAAATAGTAAAATCCCTGGGGAAATTGGGGAAATTATGAAAAATGAGATTTTTGGTCAAATTATTAGAAATTGGGGATTTTTATTAAAAATGAGGATTTTGAGATTTTCTCAAGGTTTATCTCGGGGATTTTGTTTCATAATGCGTGTTACGACATCGAAAATGTCAAAAATTTGGAAAATTATTTTAAAGCGGTTGATTTTCGATTTTGAATCACAATTTGGAGTTAAAATTGGGCTCTAGACATTCAAAGATTTGGTTTGGACTGATTTTGAGTTTTTAAAATTGAGACAAGACTATTTAGGGGCATTTGTTCGTTTAATCTCTTGGATTACTATGCATTTAATTATTACATGTGTATTGAATAATGTGAGATTTACTTATTTAATATTATTGAATTTTAATAATTGGGTAATGAAATATTTGAGCGGCGACAAAGGAAAATGGAAGCTATGAGACTTTTTGTGACATATTTTGTTTTCTTTTCTCTATGTATGTATTGTTTTTGAATATAATATATTCTATAAATGAGTTTTTAGGTTCATGTGCAATTAGGATCTCTTTTGGAATTGTTGTAATGGTTTTGGGATGGATTGGAATGTTGTGGAGCTAAGGTAATAATGGTTTAAGGATTTTGAGAACCTGAAATAGGTTGGAATGAATAAATATTTTTTGTTGATGTTGTACATTGTTATGGGGTAGATCGTGAGTCCTTCATCATTTTCACCAAGCAGAGCAGGTTTTGTTAAAAAAATTTGGAAGGCTCGATTTTCCTGTGTAGGTGTAGAAACAAAGGTGGTGCTATCAAAAAATTTTTATGGAATTATACGGATTATTTAATCAATCTTACGAAACTTTAAGGTTTGATATTTACTTTTAAAATCCTTTAGAGTTGATAAAGTATTTATAATTGATGATTACAAAATCTTTATTTTATTTATTTATTGATGGTAAAATTAAGGCTGGTAGATTATTAGGAGATTAAGATAATCTAGCCGGTCAAATGCCATTATTTGGTGGGGTTTGACATAATCCTCATTAAAGGGGACCATTAATCCTCTCACCTTCACTAGGTCACATTTCTTAGTAAATTTCACATTGGCATAAAACTCGTAAACTATTTTACTCACTCCATTAACCTTGCTCTCCCTACAGTCTTAAGTGAAATGTTCCCAACCCCATTGCCTAATGGAGTTACTAACTCTGTTATCATATTTAGGCGATTGGTTTATTTGTCTTTTGCTAATGAACTCCTTACTCTCAATGGTCGCATATCTCTCCTTAACCACTCTACTAATATAGAAATTAGACTTAAAAGGCCTCGAGGCATCCTCATTTGGATCTCTTGAGGATGATACCTCATTATCATTTGCCCTTACTTCATTAACTTGATTCGTTTGCCTCCTTGTTCTTGGCATTTTCTCAATAAAAACTCACACAACACAACAATGCACAACGGGTATTCAAACCACCTAAAATAAAAAAATTTCATCTACGAAGGTCATTCACATGCCAAATAGTTTAAAAGACATATACTAATTCACCACAAGTCACATTAATGCTTTAAATTTACGACTTAAAAATCTTATCCAACAACCTAATTTTCACAATTCATGCAATTTCATCAATAATATCAAAAAATCTTAAAGCATAACTAATGAAATTGTAAATTTACCTCAATCTCGGACTACTTTTCGATGTAAATTACTCCTTCAAGCTTCTATCAATCAAAACCTTCTCACTTTACTCAAACACTAAAACCATATTGCTCTCTTGAATAAATATCCAAATCGATGCCTTAACTCTCCACCTTGTGCAAATCAACAATATCGATTCTCTTTCACTCTTGATAACTAGAAACATTTTTTTCTCTCTTAAAATTGGTCAAACTTGGGTTTTAGAGGGTTGTAAAATTTGTTGGTGGTGTATGGACAAGGTTAAGTGTGGAAAATATGGATTAGATTGAGTTTAAAACCCTATCCTTGATGATGATGCCATCCATTATAGATCATGGCGCTGCCACAGCGTGTCCATGACATCGAGCCTACTTTAAGCAATTTTGCACATAGCTTTACACCGTCCTGGCAGCGTCCTTGTTAGCCCACACCTCCATGTGTGTATACAAATGGCATCAACTAGTCTGTCTCCATAAATTGCAGAATTTTCATTAACTTCCTATTGGCGCTCTTTCGATTTTGTATATTATTACACAAGGCATCATGACAGCGTGAAATGCCTTGTATATGTGAAAATTTCATAAATACATACCCGTGATTTGTCAATGAACCTGGCCTTAAACACTATAACTTCTTTGCTCTTTTACACTCTTTGCTGACTTAGTTAGACTTCTCCAATTTGATGAAATTTCACCTGGCAAATGGTCTTTCCTACACATTTTGCACAAAACCTTCAAAAAATAAAAATTAGTAAGACATTTAGATTGTTCTACCTAGTAAAAAAAATCAATAACTGAAATTCAAAAATTGAAATTAAAAACCTATAGGTTGCCTCCTAGTAGTGCTTCATTTAATTTCCATAGCCTGATGCATTTTTGCTCGTTTAATCCGAGTATAAATCAAGATACTCTATTTGTAGGTTTGAGATAACGATATCTGTCTTGTTTGAATGTACTTCTTGCCCTTCAACAAATACAATCTTCTTGCTATCATCATCCTCCTTGATACTTATTGTGATTATTTTCCTCCTCGTGTGCAAGACTACATTGGTAGTGTTCATGATTGGACACCGAAGTATCATATATGCATCATCATATATATCATTATCCATAACTTCAAAATTAGTGATAAATATGAATCAACCCACTTTCACATGTACACTAAAGACTCTCCCCTATTGTTGGTACCAAGTTACTATTCACTACTTGCAAGTTTGCTTATTAGAACAATTGATCCTCAAATCTACTTGTAACATGTCCTTGATAGGAATTGCATTGATCGAGGCCCTCGTATCACACCATATGTTTCTAAACCGATGCCCATCGATGCTTAATGGTATACATATATCTCAGGATCTCTCATTTTAATTGGTTTAAGTCTCTATGTGACCTTGAATTTTAGTTTCGATTTTTTTAGAACAACCTTGATGCTATTTCCTTTTGGTGCATTTTTGGAAGCATCTTGTTGCTTAGCTTTCCATTATTTCTTCTACTTCTTGTTATTCTTTACGATATTGATTCTTTGTTGTTTTTATCCTTCAAGACCATATTACCTCACTTATGTTCCATTCTTATGCACAACTTCATATTTTCTCATAGCCAAAGTGTTAACTCTTTTGGGTTGTAGATTATTTGCTCTTACCTTAGCTTATTCAATGTCGTAATACGCATCATATGAATAGCACTAACTATCTCTTTGTGATTTTTTATAATGTTACTCGAAAATTGCCCTTCTTTCTTTAAATTCAAAGCAATGGCAAGCCGACTAATCAGCCTCTCCAGGTTCTTGATGGATTGTGATCTTTCCTTATCCATCCTCTTTAGAGTTTGATTTACATTTTTCATCTATTTCTCATGCTTCTCATGGCGTTCCCTATTTTTGATGTCATTGGCTTGCAATAATTTCTCAATTGACATCAATGAAGTCGTTTCTTCTTTTTGGCCTAGCTGCACTTTTGGACTTATTTATAAAAACCTAAAGGTAGTTTCAGTACATTATGAAGATTTCCATATAAAAAGTTCTGGTTGTCGTTTCCTTGACATGTCCTCGGCATGTCTTTCAATCTTTCCCAAGCCTCACTAAAAGACTCGATATCCTCCGACTTGAATTGGTTGATTTCCAATTTTCTTTCATTGACCTTGACTAGGGAAAAGAACTTGTCTAGAAATATTTCAATGATTTCCGTCCATGAAGTCATAGTCCCTACATTTTGTCATTAGAACTAGGATTTGGCTTTTCTACCTAATGAGAATGGGAAAAGTCTCATCTTGATTACCTCTTTTATAAATCGAACAATGTGAACATTGTCACGGTTTTCTAGAAAATTCTCTATATGTGCAACTAGATCTTTATTTGGTAACATATTGAATAGGCTGTTATATACCATGTTGGTTAGAGATGGTCTGACTTCAAACTCGGTGGTGTTGGCTAGAAGCCTCATCACTCCGTTGTATGACTCTTGAAGTTCTAGCTGAAGTAGTCACAAAGACATCTCTGTCCCCGCACTCTTTCTAGAACTACCAAATCACTTATGCGTTAGTTATTCCCTCGGCTTTGATGTTAGTTTCGACTCCCCACTTGATCAACCACCATCTTAATTCCTTTCTTTTTATTTCCCTCGTTAGTCTTGTCAATCTTAAAATCATAAGGCACAATGTTGCTCTCTCCTCTATTACGCAGGCACTAATTCTCCCTTAAAAGAAAACACAAAAGATCAAGTGAAAATTGTCAAACTTGAAACTTAAACTCTTTGTTTTTTTTAAACTTGGAAATAAAATCTTAGAAATTTTCTAAATTAAACTAAATTAATACATAGCTACATATCTACGGCAATGCCCCCAAAAATGTTATCATGAAACTGCAAGTATAACGACTCGATTGTAGTAATAATATGATCAACTAGTGTTAATTATGGATATCATCCTCAGTGAAAGGTTTATATGAAAACTATTTACTTGGTTAAGTTTATTCTAATGCTAAGAAGACATCCTTTTAGTTGTTTTTACTTATGCTACTCTACTCTAAAAAAAAAAAAAAACTTGTACTTTTATATTAAGAAAACTCTTAGTTCACAACTTCACCTAGGTAATGAATTATTATGCTTTCATATCTCACTTCCTTCATCTTCATTTTATGTGTGGAATGCTCAATTAGAAAAGACATATTTACTTCAATCAACTGTCATGGTGGAAAAGATCATAACGTGCAAACTAGAACTCTACGTATCGGTGTGAATAACATAAGTTCCACATAGCATTAAGTTCCAAATCTTTATATTCATAACCACTTAAGGTTACTATCCATGCCTCCCTAATCAATAATTATCTATCGTTGTTATATATTTTACAGTTGTATTGTCATATCTAGCTTAAAAGCTATAATGGCCATGGTACCTCATAAAATCTCTAATAAACTAACACATGATCAAGATGTTTATAGCATTAGGTATAAAATCAATACAAATTCTAACTATTGCACTTTTTAACTTTATAATCTATTCATACTCTTTTTAGCATAGTATTCATACAAGAGGATCAATTGATCCTTAAGATAAACAAACTACACACTCATCATTGAAATCAACATATACATCACGGTATTCATTGCAATCAAAGATTTAATATAATAAACTCGATTAAATAAAGGAACAATACCGAATAACCACAAGTGGAGTCTTCAATGTCTTATCCTTCAAAACTCTTCTTAATACTTAAGAACAATCTAACCTATGCTAAGTGGTGGAAATTTATTGTAATGTATGATATTGGTTATGGTAGCTCATAAACTATATATTTACTATGTTCTAATACCGATTTATACTCATAAGACACATTAGAATACAATTCTAAACGAACTGGAATTCTAAAATTTATATTTTTATGTCCTGGCACTGTCAATAAGTGTCCCACATTGTGTGTGTTAATCCATGGTACCACCATTGCTTTAGCCTTTTTATGTGAGTTTTCTCTTAATAGTAGGCTGGTGCGTAGTGTACATTGTCTTGACACCGTGCATACAACACCTAAGTACCGCCAATGCATCGACTCCAGTGCACCACTTCTCTTTTATTATCTCCTTATTTATGCCTTGTGAACACCTTGTGCACTCCTCCTACGGCGTCAAGGATTCATGCCATGGCATCAAGTGTCTATTTGTGCTTTTTCTCCTCATTTCATCATGAAATCACTCCTTTGTCTCCTTTATACCTTATATGCTTGAAAACGCATAAATATTATCAATTAGAGCTCATTCCGGGATATTTATTCCAAATGTACTACTAAACTAACCATGTATATAAGTCTAATTAAACAATTATTATATTGGAAATACTTTCAAAATCTCAACTCTAAGGTAATTTTGATTGAAGGGAGAGATTGAATTGTTTTTTCTTATATGACCTTTATGCAAGTTTCATTATTTACTTGTTTATATATATATATATATTATTTAGTTAATTAATAAAATCATTTAGTTAGTTACATGTCTAACTTAAACTTTTGCACTTTTAGTCGATTCTACCTTAATATGACTTTTTACGAATGATGTATAAGTTAATTATAAGATAAATTGGATAAACAGTAAAAATAGCCTAACGAGTCCCAACAATTTAGATTAACACTAGGACTCGCTCGAAAAATCTGTAACAGTGCATAGGAAAATTTAGTGCAAATTTGGAGTCTAGCGTTTCCCAACGATTCCCCAAAATAGGAGAATCACTACTTAAATTGGTGAAAACAACAACTTCACTTCCATCGATTATATAGCGACTCCAATTACACAAGAATTGATGGGCACGATTTTTTATTTTTAAAAACAAAACCCTAAATCACCACACACATTAAACCATTCACACTAGCAAATCATTACATACTTTCACAAATATCCCTATTTCTTGCGTAGATTCAACCATTCTAAGACCAATCTCATAGTATTTATGTGATTTCCACCTCAATCCAGTCTCATTTAAACCAAACGTTTTGATTTTGGGAGTATTAAGCCAAGGGATTTAGAAAATTTCTACTTAGAGCTTAAGGGGATGGTCTAAAGGAAATCAAGAGCTTCAATCTGAGAGACTCACTCTTAAGAAGATAATTACATTAACCCTAGCTCTTTAGTTAACAAATTTTTGATTCGAGGGATTTTCAAAAGTTTTTCAATATTTTTTGAAATTTTTATTGGAATTTATTTAATTATCTTGCACAAAAGGTTTTATTGATTTCAATAGACTAGGAATAGTGATTACATTGATTATCAATTTACAAATTCAACAATTTCTAAATTTTTACTATTTTTAGGCATATTTGCAAATGGTTTACAAAGTGAGTTTAAAATGAGTTTGGGGCTTTGGTTATGATTTTACTTCAAATCAAGTTGCTATATTTTTTAAACAACTACAATTTGTTACCTAATTGCGTTACAATATTTAGAAAATCGATTTTCAAATTTATATTAGTTATCACTTCGATGCACAATTTTATTTTACAGTTATGATGAATTTAAAACTAGCTTTCAAATAAATTTCTCCTTTTAAAATAAAGTCTTGAATTTTACTGAAATATTTTTGATAATGTTGTTTCTATCATTTACAATTTTCTTTAGTTTTTGAGAAGCCCAAACAAAAAATCAAAGTTCCACCCAAACTAAGGCCACTGGGTATTTTGGTGAATAACCCCTGAACTAGAGTACCTAGAGAAACTTCTCCACCCTTAGGTTTTTACTATAATTCGGAGGGAAAGGAAGAGATTGAGGAGACACCCACAATTTCTTTCCATGCCCATAACCTCATTAATGCCAAAGCTATAGTTAGGATGAATAGCGACATTAGCAAAATAGAATAATTGTATCAGAGAGGGGTTTCAATGTGAAAAAAAAAGTTAAGTATGGGCTTAGGATACAAAACATAATAATGGAGAGGAATTACAAATTTTTAACTAGGGATTACTGCGCCGATAGCAACGCGGGCACTACAAAAAAATAGCAAATCAGAAACGGAATTAGAAACGGAAATAAGATCCGTTTCTAAATCAGAAACGGAATTAGAAACGGAATAAGTTCCGTTTCTAAATTAAAAAGTTAGCGACGGAATTGAGACGGAAACGTTCAGAGACGGATTTGAGACGGATCAGAGACGGAATTAGAGACGGAATTAGAGACGGAATTAATTCCGTCTCTAAAAAATGGCGCCAACATTCCCACCAAAATTTTCATTTATTACAACCGTCCGTTACGTCTCGAGATTCGTGCGTGTCTCGATCTCGATAATTCAAAAATGGGGACCAAAACTCTATCTCTCCCTAAAATCTCTCTCCCACCGCTCTCTCTCTCTCTCTCTCAACGAAACCTCTCTCTCTCACCGCTCTCTCTCACCGTCACCGCCGCTCTCTCTCACCGTCACCGCCGCTCTCTCTCACCGTCACCGCCGCTCTCTCTCACGTCACGCGCTTCTCCTCTCTCTCGCACCGTCATAGCTCTCTGCTCTCTCTTTCACCGTCACCGCTCTCTCTCTCTCTCACCGTCGCGCTCTCTCTTTGTCTCTCTCTCGCAGCTCTCTGCTCTCATTCTCTCACCCTCTCTCTCACCGCTCTCTGCTAGGGTTTGTTGCTATAAAATGTGGTGCTAACTAGCAAACCCTAGTGCCACAAGTCTTCTTCTCTTCTCTCGCTTCGCTAGGGTTTTGTTGCGGCGATTCGCGAGAGGAATCTCCTTCTCTGTGACGGCCGAGGTGAGATTCTATCTTCTCTTCTCCTTTCGAGCTTGGATTCAATTCGTTTGTGATGATGTTCTTTGCTTTCCGATGTTGAGCATCGTGGTTGATCTTGTTCTGGATTTTAGATTTGAATCGTTTGTGTCTTCAAAGTCGGTGATTATCATGTTGTGTTGATCGATTATTGTTTTGTGTAGATCGGGATCGCTTAGTGTTTTTTTGTTGTTCATAGATCTGGTTCTACATTTAGCTTTGATTCTTGGAAGGTTGAAAGGAAAGTCTTTTATGTATTATTTCCTTGTACATCCGTTTTTGTTGATTCTTAGACTCTCGTTTAATTATTTTAATTCATGGATATTGGATTCATGCATCGCGTGTCGTGACTGATTGTTAGGTATTCATGTATTGATTCACTGCCGTGTGTTGTCTTACGCCGTCTCACTGAACAAAGATGCAAAATTATTTTAATAAATGATTTGTTTGCGTGACTTGTAAGTATAAGCGCACTTGACTTATTTGTGATTTTTCCCGCTATTGGACTATTGATGCCTTGTTTATTTCTTCGCAAATTTGAAGATGTGCATATTACTCTCTTATACATGTATATTTTAATTATATATCAACATCATATATAAATATGGTGGACTTGGTTTAGTAATTGTTGTTTGAACTAGGCAACTTTAT
Source organism: Stephania yunnanensis (assembly GCA_039657365.1). Lineage (NCBI taxonomy): Eukaryota > Viridiplantae > Streptophyta > Magnoliopsida > Ranunculales > Menispermaceae > Stephania > Stephania yunnanensis. The sequence continues at coordinate 25,307,525 of CM077580.1, forward strand.
CTGTATTTCGATCGTAATCTTGCCGTCATTGTGAATCAGGAGTTAGATTTGAATCTTACTTTTATGAAGTTATTTTTCAATGTCGAAAAATGCATGTTTGCAACTTTTCTTTAACTCTTTCTAGTAACATAAGGTGATTTTAGTGGAAAGGTTCCCTAAGACTAAGAGAAGGTGGATTTTTGTAAATAAATGTGAACAGTACTTCAAATCTGCAAAATTTGGTTTACTCTATTTTAATCTTCATTTTTCTTTGCTTAAGTAATGTAAGTCGTTTTGTTTTTGCTTTTTTCGGTTTGTGTCGGGGTATGGTAATTCAGTGAAGTTCGGAGCAGTGAAATATAGAAGCCAGAAATTCTAACTTTTTGTCTGCCATCATCACAATTGTCGAGTCACTTTGGAAGGTAAATCTCTATTAGAAGAGCTTCAAGTACTAGATCACAAATCAAGTCGAGAACTATCTTTTCCTAATTAACAACCTATTTAGATATGGCGACTAGGAAAGTTCCGTATGTACCATCACACCTAAAAGCTTTGAATATTCTAGGGCTACTATTAATGGATTGATTTGCTCACATGCACATTGAAAAAATTCATTGTGATTGATTGTGAGTGCGTACCATGGGAGCAACTACGAACCATCCTATGCATAGCTATAGCTTGGTTCAAATGTCACTTTGTCGATTGTGCTTTTGGATGTGCCATGTTTTGACGTGATTCATTCACAAATTTTGATGCTCATTAAGGGATCTGTGCAGAATCGCGTATCATAGATGATTATTAACTTGATTACTATTGCTTCGAAAATGAAATCATGTCTCTTATCGATGTTTTAGAGTTTTAGGGTGCTAGAGGTTAAGTTACTTCTAATTTGAAGTACCCGAATCATATAATTTTTTGTTTTATTTCTTCTCTTATTATATGTTGCCATTTACTAGTAAACAAACTTCATTTTATATGTTGATTCGTTTTTTTATTCTTTTTGTCAAAAAAAAAGTGAGAAAATAATTTGATACCTTAGTTGTTTTAGCTATTGTCAGTAAGGTTAAATTCATTTGCATTTAACAATCTACCCTATATTTTGTTTGTGCTACTGTTTTGGTGCTATTAAGCTTGGTTTTTATTTCAAATATTCAATTCCTTTATTTATTTCATGGTGTTCATGGTAAAGTAACATCATATACATGTATGTATGTATGTACGATGAAGTTAAGAAACACTGCACCTACCACCATCTCGGATGATAATATGACGTTAAATTTTTTGAATATGATCGCGCAGGTCATAATTTGCAGTTCTTTCTGCATACTTCCTTTTGTTCTTGTATTTTATACTAATGTTGTGTTCTCAGTTTCCATCTTCCTAGCAAGAAAGTAAAAAAAACTAAAACAACAAAGTTGTTTGATTTCGCCTTTTTAAACGCGAGTGAACAACTTAGGAGAAGTTGCATAGTTGAGTGTTTCTTATAATATTTACTTCCTTTTGTTCTCAGTTTTCATCTTCCATCTTCCTTTTGTTCTTGTATTCTATACTAATGTTGTGGTAAAAAATGTTCTAGTGTTTCTTATAATATTTACTTCATTCTTTCTTTCTTTTGGCCTAGGTACTATTGATATCCATTTATGATTTTCTCTGTTCTTCGCTTAATGGTGGTCATATATGCATGTTCATATTACATTATCTCATTTCGCTCTATACTTTTTGTATTTATCTCGCCCATATGATGTGTGAGATAAACCTGAATAAATGGTTTTGAAAGCTAGCCAATTATTCTTTTTTTCGATATTCGTAATTCTTACGTCTTTTTACATCAATGCAAACACGAATGAAAGCGAAAGAAAGAAGTTTTTTTTTAAGGTTTTTTTAGCTATTTGACATTTTACATCAATTCATTACTTATTCAGTTTAAATAAAGTGTGATTGATTGATTGTCTTTTACATGTTTTGCAATTTAGGTTGATTTGGGTTGGATCAAATAATGAAATTATAGGAGCCACCATTTTGATTAGAATTCTAATAATTTGGCGGTAATGGTTATTCATCTAAAAGGAATATCCTGAGCTGTTTTTTGATTATGATTGGCAACCTTTATTTTTCGATGGTATATTGTCTTTCCTAGTTTTGTTGATTTCCTTGCTTATGGATTTTTGACTTAACTTACCATTCAAGATTTTGAACAAGTATTCAACAATCCAAGGCAATAAAGAAGGGCAATCGGTATAGACTTATCGATCGCTTGATTAAGTTCTCTAAATTTCCATCATAAATTCATTATATGCAATATATCTAGTGGAACTTGCTTTGTTAATGTTATCTTACCATCTTTGCGGTACAAAATGGTTTACTACGCCATTATATTACAATAATGTTTCAATAGAGATTAGTAGGATTCTTATTTGAAACTGGAATTTGTGGAAAAATAGGTCATAGAGGAAGTAAGGCGATAGCTATCTCTATGCTCGACTAATTGGTTACATTCTTGGTTTCGTTTTGTCTACTTACTACCGAATGTATAATTTTGAAAATGCAGATTTTAAAGCATGAGTGGTCGGCAAGGTGGCAAAGCTTTGTTCCTGACTTGGTTTCAGCTGCAAAGACTAGTGAAACAATATGCGAAAATTTCATTTAGAACAATTTTTCCTTTTACTTTTGTAGAAATATACGATACATAAATTTTTTAGATTATTTTTTTTGTTTCGTGTACAGTACATTGAGAAAAGATAATTTTATGGATATGTTAAGTTTATATAAAGCTGTGCAATATTAATATATTATTTAGCTATGATTTGTATTATATATTGGCAGGTTAAATGTGCTTGGATTGAGACATATATATATAAGACTTTAAAAACTAAACAAAAATGAAAATTAGAGACGGAAATAGCAACGGAATCCGGAGAGATTCCGTTGCTATTTCCGTCTCTAATTTTCGAGGATTAGATACATGAATCGAAACGGATCAAATTCGTTCTCGATCCGTCTCGATTAGCAACGGATCGAGACGGAAATAATCGAAACGGAATTTATTCCGTCTCTAATCGAACGGAATTTATTCCGTCTCATCGAAACGGAATTAGAGCGGAATAAATTCCGTCTCTCGATCGAGAACGGAATTTATTCCGTTTCTGATCCGTCTCTAAATCAGAAACGGAATCGATTTCCGTTTCTGATTGAATCAGCGACGACGTTTTTAGAGACGGAATTGATTCCGTCTCTGTTCCGTTTCTGACTGCAATGAGAGACGGAATTTTTGCAAATCAGAGACGGAAATTTCCGTTTCTGATTTGCTATTTTTTTGTAGTGGGGGTCCTCGGTCGAAATGGAGTGTAGAATATTAGTGAGAGAGTTAAGTGCAAATGAGCACGAAGATTAAAATAAAACTATAGCCATAGTCTGAGGAAAACTAGTGGACTACTCATTCAAAAGAATAAATCGGTATTTGTTAGGGCATATGCCCTAGGTCAATCTACAAACATTGTTTATCTTATAATTTTAGTTAATAAAATAGAGGTTTTATTTGCTATTTTATTATAAGTGATTGCATGTTTACTTTATAGTAGGATCCATGGGTATTCGTTGAAATATCTAAATGTCCCTAGTTGGTCATTATACTAGGAACTATAATGAATTAAGACTAGTGTAAATCTTGATTGATGGTCATGTGATGATCATGCATATAAAGATACGAATCAAGATTATGAGTACTTATTATGGAATAAGATACTGGACCATCTCGCCATGAGAACACCACATGGATTAAGTCAAAGGTGTTACTCATGATAGGTATATCATTTAGTCCTTCGACTTGAGATTACCATAGACTTCAATATTAGGAGCATGATAATTTGACATAATCAAATGTTGTCTTTAACCGGACAATTATAAATGTTGTGGTTGGTCACCGAATGAATAATATGTGAAGGTATGTAATCAAGATAGAGTTTGTCACTCTCGTATAGAGAGATATCAGTGGATCCCTCGATACGATAGACTGATAATGCCCAAGTCCATGTGAATTGATATGATCAATGTCACTTGGATGTTTTTCATTTTACCTAAAGATCGAGACTAGTACAATTGAACATTAAGGGTGACTTTTCATGCCTTATGTTTAATCAAAGGATATCGCACGACAAAACAATATGATATACGTTATTAATTAGGTTGTATCGATGTTGATATTCATGTTACTTGGGTAGTCATAATGCCTTGCTAGAGACCGCTTATGACTTGTGTACCAAAATGATTTTTGGTTCACTGCCAATGTCGCATGAACCTATTGGGTCGCACACAAAGAATGGCTTTGCACAATTTCAATTAGTCCAGAGTAATGAATTTTATATGATAAAATTCACGACATAAAAACCCTTATGATTTGTTATATGATAACTTATTAATAGGGGTGTATGTGTAATTCGCTTAAACTACATAAATACGATAGTTGTATTATGAATAAGATTTTTACAGAGGGCTTATCTACATATATAAATAAAGGGTGGATCCCTAAAAATGAAATAAGAATTCATTTTACAATTTTTAAGTTCTTTGGATTTAGTGAGAGAAAGAAAAATCATTTTCAATCTCTCTTGGGGTTAGTACTCCAAATTGTGGTCACCATTTGTGTGTGGATTTTTAATAGAGGTCGCACACTTGAATGTCTTGAAAATCAGATAATCAAAAGGAAATCACGGAATAAGGTATGATTTACTTTTGTAGATTTAGTTTAATGGAACTTATTTTTCGGTCTTGTTGGGGTTTTTCAAAATTTGTCTTGAGTTTTTCACTGCGTATGAACCCTAAAAACCTAACATTATTATGGTTTACTGAAACTTCATTTGAGATACAATAATGAGTACCCAAAACTTGAATATATGTATAAACATGGATTTCCCCACGAGACCATTATGAACAATTTAGAAGCTATTCTGGGGGATAGTTTCCATTTTGATTCATATGGATACCTAAAGCACATGCAACCCAAATATTTAGGAAAACAATCAAAGCTTAAAGATTTTTCTTGAACACGAGCCTACAACATAGATTACAACATTACGACATATTGAATTATAGGGTAGTTCTATTATTCCATATAGTCCAAGGGATCATGTTTATCGATGTTAGCAGAATAATCTATGAATCAATTATGAATGCCATGACCACTAAGAAAAATGAAGGACTACCTTTTCATTCGATGATTATCAAATTTTACAAGCAAAATCGAGATTATATGAGAAGATTAGAATTAGATGTTTTCCCGAATAAGCTTAACGATGTATTTTTATTTTGTTGAAAAACCCGACGAAATTTTTAAACCTCGAGGACAAGGTTAGGAATGAGTTTGTTGTTATTAGGTGAAGTGAAGTATGAAGATGCAAAGTATGAAAGAAATGAGAGGTAGTTCTAGTTGAACAATGTAAATTTTTCTAAATTTTTCATAATACAAGTAATATTTCTCCATTTTATTTTATTTTATTTTATTTAGTTAGGAAGATGAATACAAATTTAATTTGAATAGAATTGGAATTGATATATTTTTATTACCCATAAAAATAGAAAGTTTATGATGGAAAGGAATTGTTATACCCTATTTGACTTCTAGATTGTGTATACACTGAAGGGTTTAGAGAGGATTAATTGCTTTGTGTTAGACATTATAATGGGTAGAAGATCGAAACAATAATGCAAGATGAACAAGATAGATTTCTAAGATTCTTATTATACCAAGATTATTGATCATGTTTTTTTACATATAATGAAAAGAGTTTATTCCATAATTGAGAAGAAAAATAGGAAAATAGCTAATAAAAGATTACCTCCTTGACTAAAGTGAAAATGAGGAGCTAACAAGAATTTTTAAAAGAGAAAAAAATAGAGAAACCCACAAATTCCAAAGGAAATTGAGCCGGGAATTTAGTTGTGTGAAAAATGAGAGGAATACTTCTTATATAAAAAGAATAACAAATTCCAAAGGAAATGGAGTAGGGAATCGTAGGAATACAATATAAATAAGAAAATGAATATTTATATAATTGAAGAAGAAATAAAGAGAGACATAAGGAAATGAGAGGAGTTTTATGAAAACTCTTCAAATAAAAGTGTTAGCTCGAGTGCTTATAGCTGAGTTAAGTGAAGTATTTATTTTTATTCCAACAAATGAATATGAAATAATGATTATTAGTGAATAAAAGTTTATATCGACTATTAATGTGGTGGTATTTAAATATCCTTTATAAAAGGAGATCGATTTAGTAATTTTTGTATCTCGAGGTTCTATATTAATTATCATTTGCTTGATGCTTATCAGTGGAGATTGAGATAATCTATGTTGTACCTTAAGCTTGTTGGTTGGTTAACTTTGAATTTTGAGGTGTATTGTAGAACTTGAGGTTGAAATAACAAATAAAGGTTGTTCTTTGAATCTTTCTATTCCTCATGGTTCTTATTTTTATGAGGGTAATATGTTTTTATTTTAAAGATCATTTCTATTTAATAATAGGAGTATACACTTATGACATCAGAACGAGGGAAGAAAGGAGAATATGATTGAGAGTAATCCTTGCTTGAGATAGAAAAGTGTTGAGTTTGGGTGTATTTGACAAGTCAATAATTATACATGTTTAATAATTAATTTTAGGATGATTTTAGAAGTAAAAGACTATACTACATGGGGTTTTCGTTTATTTTTACTATTTCAGGTAATAAATGAAGGATAAAAATGAAGATTATAAAGGAATTAATAAAGTGGAAAGAGTATGCGAAGAATCATCACCTATGATTAAATGAAGAACAGGAAAATAACACTAGTGATTCCCAATGATTCTCGAGGACACATAATCGTTAGCCAGATTGGTGAAACTAGGGACCTCAAAATTATGGATTTTCCCAGTGATTCCACTCACACATGAATCATTAGGACTCATTAGAGAAGATTTTAAGAATTTGAAATAACTACGAGTTATTTGAGTTGTTTTAGTATATTTACTACCTAAAATACTATAAATACTATCGTAAGGTTATGAAATTAATTGCCCTTGAGTACTTAGATCAATATTCCATTGCTCTAAGAGCCATTCTTTATTGTTTTATTTATTGCTTTATTGTTTTTTGCTTTTGGAGAAGATTTGCATATTTGAAGTATTTTATTCCAGAGGTATTTATCTATGTATTTTATTTATATTATTGCAATGTTATTTATGATTATGAGTGAGTAGTAAGTTGATCAAAACGAAGTCGGGACATGAATTAGATCTATTTTGTGATGTAGTTAGGAAGAGAAGATTATGTTCTTGATGCTTTAAACCAAACATATTCTTTAATTCACTGGTTTAATACGTTATACTCCAATTGATTTTAATCATGATCTTTGTATTGCATGCATACTCTAAAATGTGTATTATGATATTTGGATTCATTATCCATCTAAAGTAGTAACTAGGATTGTTTGAAAGACAAATGTTGTTTAGATGTCCTAGTTGAATTAGAGATCTAAATTTGATGTTGAAGTGATTTTTTTGAAGATGTTAGATTTAGTAGTTTGAGGTTTTTATAAAGTATAATGTGGTTTTATTGCGTGAAGTTAATGTCTTTGTATATTTAAAAGGTTTAGATTAATAAAATTAGAACATGTCTTTTCAGCCGGTGTAAGGAGAACAAATGGCAGGCTAAATGTTATTTACTTACTTATGATTTGAGTTTAATGATCTATGATTCTTTATAAAGTATGCTCATAGCTATATAGTAGAAGTTACATGTTTGGAATGCAAACAGGTTTATATTTGATTGATCATGAATTTGGATTAAGTTAGTTAAGATAATATAGTTAGTTAAGTAATATTTTATTATAGTTAATTATTAGTTAGTTTAATTATTGTTTTTGGATAAATTAAAGTACAAATATTAATAAAAACCTTTGAAAGTTTTTTTTAAGAGAAGTTTAATAAATCCATGTGGAGATGATTCCCAATTGGCTTACTACAGAATATTTAAAGTATAATATAGAGGAAAAATTGTTGTACACACTCGACATGTGTAAGACACATGAAAATTGTGTGTTGAAAGAGGCCAAGAGAGTTTAAATGTTTGGGGTTTTATTCATTTTTGTTGTTGATTTGCCTGCTTGACTGTTGTGTCAAACAATCAATATGTGTTTGTTTTTTTATTTTTTTTTCATGCACTACTATGTCCATTAGTCCATATGTGGTGGACTCCAAGTCTCAGATCATAAGTGGTTTTTCATTATTCTAGAAGAATTTTCTTATAAAAAAGTTTGTCTCACCGATAAGCCAAAAATTAGATATGTTTTATAGTACACTTTATAACAATTTTAGATGTAAAAGACTATGTTACACAGGGTTTTCTTTTATTTTTTTATATTTCATGTGATAAATGGAAAATTTAAAGAAATGAAAGAAAATGGAAGAAAATGAAGAAGTTGACCTAGTGAAAAGATTGCATGAAGATTCCCTAGTTTCAAGAAAAAACTAGATTTTATACCCAACAATTCCTACAACACCCAAAATAGCTGACCAAATTGGTGAAATCGGGGACATCAGAATTATGGATATTTTAGTGTTTCCACTTACTCAAGAATCGCTAGGAATCGCTAGCTACAAATTCATGGATTTTATATTACAACAATGATTTTGTGTCAGTTTAGGATATGCTAATATACTTTATGTATAATTCTCAAACTATGAAATTTAGAGCCTTTTGATAGTTTAAAACTTTGCTTAGTTTGGAGATCATTCTTTAATGTTTTGCTTTTGGAGAAGATTGAAGATTAAAGTTATCATTAAGGTATTTTTAATTATACCTTTTAATCATAATGTTGTGATGTTATTTATTATCATGTGTAAGTAGCTTGTTAATCTAAACAAAACATCAAATATGAACTAGATCTGTTTTGGAATGTAGTCTTGATGAGATGAATGTGTACTAAGAGCTTTAAACCAATCGTATTCTTTGATTTAGTATTTTTATTGATTGATATTTATAGATTACGGTTATGGATTTGAGGATTATGTGCATGGTGGCCAATATGTATGTGAATTTGATATCTACATATAATGTTGAAGAGGCTTTTCGAATATGTTAGATTTAGTAGTTCGAAGTTTTCACAAAGTGTAATGCGATTTCATTGCGTGAAGTTAATGTCTTTGTGTATTCATATGGGTTAGCTCAATAAAATTTAAACATGGTATTACCCTGGTATAAATAGAATAAGTGGCTGGCTAAAAATTTGTTTACTTATGACTAGAGTTTAATAATCTAAGATACTTTATAAAGTATGTTTATGACTGTGATTAAAGTAACATGTTTGGATGCAAAATGGATTGAATTCTTTTTGTTTAGGGGGATCATTGAGATGTTTATTTCTTATTATATTTTATTGAATTGAATTGAATTGATTTTAATTTAGCGACTTTGATTTGTGTTAAGTAAGTAAGTTTAGTTAGTTTAAATGATTTTATATTTAGAAAGTATTAGTTTAAATACTAGTTTTATTTAACTTAAATTAAAAATATAAATATAAAAGAAATAATAAAACTTTTTTCTTAAAGAATTTATGAAATACCTATGGAGATGGTTCCCACTTACAGCTACTACAAAATATTAATAGTATAATATAGGTGAATAATTTATTGTAAACACTCAACACGTGTCAATTTTTGGTGACATTGCCTGAGATTTTAAAATAACCTCTTAATTCGTTGCATGGATGAGAGAACTTACTTTTTGGCAAGTCAATAAAAATATCACATCATATGAACCTATATGTGTTTTTTTCCCATGGGTTTCCTTGATTTTGAGTTAAAATCAGGATTCGTCAATTTTTTACCTCACTTTCAAGGTGAAGGTGATGAAGATCTTCAATAATTTATTAGGAAATACATGCATATAATAAGCGTAATAAAATATAAAAACGTATAGTTAGATTAAGTCAAACTAAAGGCTTTCCCTTCTTTTTTAAAAGGTCGATATAAAGACTGGCTATTCTATATCCCTCGAGATTCCATAACTACATTGTTCGAAATGTTAGAAGACTTTTAGATTAATACGTCCAACATGTAAAATCAGTTTAGATAGGAAAAAATTAGCATTGTTGGGATGGAGACCGAGGAAAGTTTTGGGATATATACCAAAGATTAATATCATTATGTCCATAACATAGATTTTCAGAGAAAAAATTATTAGAATACTTTTACGAGAGACTAAACTATTTAGACCAAAGATTCCTAGACACGGTATGTGGAGGATCATTATTTGATATAACGCCAACATTAGTAAGAGAATGTATTACCAAAATGGAGAAAAAATCAAAATAATATTGTGAGAAAAACAAAATTTTGAAAAACCAATCCTATAAAATCAATAGGAATATAGTCAAAACATCAGATTATAAGTTTAATGAATTAAAAAGTATGGTTGAATTACTATTAAGAGATGATCAGTGCAAACTAAAGTTTGTGCTTTTGCAATGAGGTCAATTATGTAAATGATGAATGTCAATTAGTGCAACAAAATCAAATTAAAGTGGCTATTATTATGATACATCATTACTATAATCCTACTCAACCTACTTACATTAGTAGTAACGATACAAATCATTTAAGACTAAAGGTATGTAATGGTGTTGTCAATCAAAATTTTCAAAGAATAGAACACCCATATTAACTGATAGAACAATAGCATTAGAAAATTTAAATAAAGCAAAACATCCAAATATTCAAGTCTTACAAGATGATATAGTTGAACTAAAAAATAAACTAAGACAATGGAGATACAAATGAGTCCATGGTTTAACCAAGGCAAATTACCATCTCAACCTTACCTTAGTTCGTAGGCAAAAGTGATAACTTTGAGAAGCGGTAAACAAATGGATGAAGTAAAGATGCCATAACAACTAGTTTCTTGAAAAGAATTAGAGGTAGAAGTAGAAAAAGAAATAGAAATTAAAGATAATAAAATTCAAAAGGAAAATGATTGTGATTTTGAAATGAATAAACCAAGTATAATAAGCTCACCATTCCCCATCATTTGGAAAATAATAAGAACGTCTAGAAATTACAAGAAGAGAAAGAAATCTCATACACTTTAAGGAATGTGGTAGTAAATATACATTTAATCGAAGTCATACAAAACGTACCAAAATATCAAAAATTCATAAATGATTTATGCACTAATAAAATTAAACTTAATGATAAAGTAAGCCTATGAGAACATTTGTCAGCAATTATCCAAAATAAATTACCACCTAAATGATCTGATCATGGAATATTTTTCGTTCCATGCATAATGGAAAATATAGGGGTATCTAAAACATTATGTGATCTAGTCACCGCTGGAATCAACGTTATGTCGTCAATATATTTGCAAATTACAAACGCACTCTTAGAAGAAACTGGTATAGTAATACAATTAGTACACATATCTATCATTCAACATGTAGGAACATTAAAGGATTTACTGGTTAGGGTTAATGAATTACTTTTCCTAGCCGATTTTTATGTCATAGACATGAAAGAGGAACATTTCTCCAGTAAAACTTCTCTTATCCTTGGACACCCATTCATAAAAATAGAAAAAGCTAAAATAGATATTTCTAAGGAAACTCTAATAATGGAAGTAGATAATAGAAAGGTAAACTTTAACATCCACGACGCTATGAAATATCCTTTTGATCTTTCATCAGTATGCACCATATATATGTGAGAGCCTACAATAGATAAAACTTTTAAAAGCGAAAAGTCAGACAAACTTGAAAAAGTGATGAGGAGCTAAAGGATGATGATGATATAGATGAAGAGACCAAAGAGATGATAAATGCCTTAGAATCTCATCATGCACTCCCTGAGCTCTCTTACTATATGGACTTGCCAATAAATCATTCAAAACTTTTACCCTCTATACTAAAAGCTCTTGACTCAAACTTAAAAGTTCTACCAGATCATTTAAAATATGCATACTTAGAAAGTAATAATGCGTTACCAGTTATAATCTTTTAAAAAGTTATCAAATTTAGAAGAGGAGAAATTAGAAAATGTTCTCATAGAATTCAAAAAAGCAATAGGATGGACAATAGAAAATATTAAAGGAATAAGTTCAGCCATATGCATGTATAAATTTAGTCTTAAGCAAACACAAAGCCCTATACACAAGCTCAACTTAGAATGAATCACTAATGATGAAAGCAATAAAGAAAGAAAAATTAAAGTTGCTAGATGCAGGAATGATATTCCAAATAACAGGTTGTGATTGGGTCAGCGCGGTACTAGTAGTTCCAAAAAAAAATAGGGATCACAGATATAACAAATGAACATGGCGAATTAGTATCAACTAGAATCCAAAATGGTTGAAGAGTGTGCATAGATCATAGGAAAATAAACGCCGCAACTAGAAAAGATTGCAATCTACTTTTGTTTATAGATCAAATGTTAGAAAGACTAGATGGACGAACCCATTACTATTACTTGGATAGATACTCAGGATTTCAACAGATTCTTATAGCTCCATAATATCAATAAAATACCACTTTTACTTGCCTTCTTGGTGCATTTGCATAAAGGTGTATACGTTTTGGTTTATATGACATTCCCTCTACAATCCAAAAATGCATTATTAGTATTTTCTTTGACTACATTGAACATTTTATTGAAGTTTTCATGGATGAATTTATCGTATACGGTATTTATTTTGATGAATGCTTACTTCAAATACTATAGGTATTGAGTTATAAAAAATGTGATTTTATGGTAAATTAGGGACTTATATTATGACACATAGTTCCGGCTAAAGGAATAGAGGTAGACCTTGCTTAAATCCAAGTTATAAAAACATTACCTTACCCTACTATTGTTTGGCCATACAAGATTCTACAAACTTTTTGTTAAAGATTTTTCTAAAATAACACAAACCTTGTGCAAACTTTTGCAAAAAAGATATTACCTTTGAGATCACACCTAAATGCAAGATAGCTTTTAATAAACTAAAAGACGCTCTGATTACTATACAAGTGATAAAGTCACCAGATTGGTCATAACCTTTTAAAATAATATGTGATGTAAGCAACTATGTGTAGAAGTTCTTTTAGTTCTAAAGTTAGGAAAAGGATTATCATGTAATATACTAAGCATCAAGAAATTTAGATCTCGCCCAGCTAAACCAACCCACCATAAAAAGGAACTCATAGCAATTGTGTTGCCATTAGAAAAGTTTAGACCATTTTTACTAGGAATAAAAGCAAAAGCTTTAACGCATTAATATATTAAACGGCAAAGAAAGATGCTAAACCAAGATTAATGAGATGGATCGTCTTGTTACAAGAACTCAATCTCACTATTAATAGGCCATCACCTCATGTAAAAAGAGCCCAAATGAATAAGATTAAACACGATTCTAAACATTACTTATTGAAAAATTCTTACTTATGGAAATTATTTTTTGACCAAATAATTTAAAAATGTATTCCATAAATAGAAGTATAATACGTCATGGCTCATTGCAATACTTATGCTTGTGGAGAACATTTTGGTCCACGTCATACAGCTTGTAAAATATTAGACTCGGATTCTTTTGGCCTACTTTATTACATGATTATTATGTTTACACAAAAGCTTATCCAAATTGTTAAAGAACTGAAAATTTAGGACGTAGGAACCAAATACACTAGTGTTTTATTCTCTTTTGCAAAGTATTTGATGTTTGGTGAATAGATTTGTAGGACCTTTTCCACCATCTAATGGAAATATTTACATTTTATTAGTTGTATACTATGTGTCTAAGTGGGTAGAAACTATAGCCACAAATTTAATGAATCTTAAATTGTAGTTAATTTCCTAAAATCAAAGATCTTTATTATTTTTGTAGCACCTAGAACATTAATTAGCGATAGAGGTTCACACTTTTGCAATAGTATTATCACTATTCTACATCATAAATATAATGTTACATATAGAACGTCTACTGCATAATACCCACAAACTATTACCTAATATTGAACCTCAAATAGAGAAATTTACTCAATTTTTGAAAAGACAATATGCCCAACACGTAAAGACTAGAGTCTTCATTTAGAATATGTATTATGAGCATATAAAACTGAATTTAAGACACCCATAGGTATGACACCAATCGAGTTGGAACATAAGGCATACTGGGAAATCAAGACATGTAATATGGATTATGATAATGCATGGAAACAATAAAAACTTAGTATCCAAGAGTTAGAAGAATTCAGAAATGATGCATACGAAAATGTTTCTATTTATGAAAATAAAACTAAAGCACTTCATTACAATACACTGAATATTAAAAATTTCGAAGTAGGATAAAAAGTTTCACTCCTTTGGTTACATCTTATATTATTTCCGAAAAGCTTTGTTTGAGATGGACAAAACCTTTTGTAGTCACACATGTATTTCCCTATTGTGCATAGAGAAAGAAAGTAGAGAAACAGAGAGAATCTTTAAAGTCAATGGTCATAGACTGAAGCCTTATCATGAAGATTTTGTCTCACATGATATGGAGATCGTTAACTTTGACCCAGAAGACAACTCATTAGATGAATTGAACACCGTGGAGGAGCATATCGTAACCATTAATTCTAATGAAACAATCAAGCTATTGATGGTTAAACTACTAAGAAGGAAGAAGAATAAGAAATTACTAATGGAAAAACAACCCGCTATAGACCCATACGAGTGTGACAATAACGACTTAGATTATGAGGAGTTTGGTGAGAATAGCAATCCTGCCAAAATCTTTGTTGTGGATCCAGGGAAAACCTACCTCAACAAATGAATCAATGAAATGTCCTTCTATGGAGTCCAAGTTGGTACGGGAGCCGATATGAATCTTATGCCTGAACATTGGTTCCTTTCAATAAATGTGAAGATTCATTGAAAACTTCCTATTATGGTGTCAGAGCCAAACGACATTTTTATAGTCGTATTAGAAGTATTTAAGATTGTGCATATACGAGTGAGTAGGCTCACCATCATTATAAACTTCCTAGTCATGCCAACAGCTACCAGATGATTAGATATTATTAGGTAGTCCATTTTTATCCAATGTCGGAGCTATTATCGACGTACGTGAGCGCATAGTTACTTTAAGTATGGGTAATGAGGAAATATCATTAAAAAAGGGGATAGAACTCTGCGGTGATATGGAAGACGGGGATAGAACCTAATGAATATACTCTCAACTAGGAACCACTTGAAGAGAAGATTATTCGCTCACACTCAACAAAGACTGATTCCTCTATCAATTGAGCAAATGACTATAAATAACATCGCTATATGGAAGGCAACCTATATTCGTTATTTCTTTAAGTTATTTTGATTTTTATTAGGACATCTAGCTTTAGTATAGTTTGTTTTATTCTCTTTCTTTTGAATCTCTTTTGGATTTAATTTTGGAAGTCACATTCCGGAGTAGCTTCAGATAGAGGGGGATGATCGAGTTGTTTTTCTTCATTTTCATGAAGTTTATGCAAGTTCGCATTATAAATTTGCTTATTTGTTTACTTATCTATTTCATTAATAAAGTTATTAATTAGATATATCCCAATCAATTTTAAGAATTTTTTTCAGTCACTTTTACCTTTACGTTCACATTTAGGAAGGATATATAAATTACTCATGAAATAAAATTATGCAAACTAGAAAACTAAGGCCTGGCCATTCCAAATAACACTAGAAATCACTTGCAAAATCAATGGCAGAACATAGAAAATTCAGTGTAAATATGGAGCCAAGCGAATCCTAGCGATTTTCCTAACACTATAATTGTTGTCCAAATCAGTGAAAATAGAAACTCACTTTGTATTGATATATATAGCAATTTTCAACGATTCTACTTGCATGAATTGCTAGGCACGATTTTTGGTTTTGAAAACCAAAACCTCAAAATCGCCACACACACACCATCTCATTCATACTTTCAAACCATTGCACCCCTTCACAAAAATCTCAATTTCTTGACAAGATTCAACCCTCCTAAGCTCAATTTTAGTCTATTTAAGTGATTCTTACTTCTACTTAGCTTCATTCAACACCAAAAACATCAAATTTGAGAGGGTTTAGGTAATTTTGACTTGGAGCTTGGAATACAGGGTTAAAGGAGTTCAAAGGCGCATATCTTGGGAGATTCACTCTCAAGAAGGTAAACCATCATAACCGAGCCCTTTATTTTGATGGAAATTTGATTTTTGTTGGATTTGTGAAAATTCTTTAATTAGTTTCGCAAATTTTTGTCGACCTATATTTTGATACATTGAATGAAATATTTTGGATTTGGTATCGCAACAGTAGTGTGTGTTGGTTTACAAATTCTAAGACTTCTAAAAATATAAAGATTTTGGAAGTATATTAAAAAATATTTAATATTAAAATTTTCACGAATCGAATGTATAATTTGCAAGTTTTTGAAATGCCATTTAATAGATTGTTCTTGTATTCTTGACTCCCAAAATTTTCATATAATTTTTGTCAAAAATCTACTTTTTATGCATAATCTTTTCAAATTTCTCGATAGCAATTCGATTTTCATCAAATTACCTACCTTAACTCCATTTTTCTATCAAATACAAGATTTTGGTTTACTGCTGATAGTAGTGATTTCATTAGTATGATGAGACAAGGTAGTGGAAAAGGTAAGAGTAGTGCACAAGATAAATGAAAAGTGATTATAATAGAAAACCTAAGAGAACACCTACCCCACCTAGTTTTGATGAGAATTCTGACCAACTAAACCTTAACTTATAAATCCCTTATATTTCTATGAGATTTGTTAGTCCTAAATTGGAAAATAAATATTCTCAAGATATGAAAAAGTCATCATACCACAAAGGGACTACAAATCCAAAATGTGAACAAACAAGATCAAAATCGTGAGCATCATATGGGAAAGAGAGTGAGAACACCTTCTTATGGACTATGAAGGTAGATTAGATAGACGTTTCTCGGAGTTAATTTGCCAATTCTACAAGAATAGATATATGAGGGAATATCGTAAGGAAGTGATAGTTTAAGGAAAGAGGATTAATATTTCACCCAAGGCACTAAACAGGCATTATGAACTTTTGGAGTTTAGAATTAGGAGGGATTCAGACTATCCCACCTTAAATTACCTCCCTAAAGAAGTTTACCCATTTAGAAAAATCCAAAAAGCCTTTGAAGTAATTCTCAGACAGGGATTTACTCTCGGTACATATGGTCATTTGAAGATCACTGAAACCACCGATTTTAGGAGAACCACCAAGCGTTAGAGCTACATCATAGACGCCTGCCTATACCCCATTAAGCAACATTCGAATAGAAGAACCATAGAGCCACTCTATTCTATCACATCATTACAAAGACATGGTATATCGACATTGGATACATAATGTACGAAGCTATGAAACATGCAATGTTGACTATGAAGCATGATGGCCTGCCTGTCCCAATTTTAATCACTCAACTGAGTATGAAGACCAAAGTTGGTTCCCTTAAGATGAATTTTGATTTGCTACCTCAAAGGACTATCACATACTTTGCAATTAAAAGAATGAGAGCATTGAATGGATATAATGATTTGGAAGAAGAGAGGAAGATCAACGAAATAAGAAGGTCCATAAATTAAAGACCGGACTATTAGGTAGATACTCTACATAAGCACACAATAAGAAGTGAGGCAAACAGCAAGTCTGTTGATTCAAGTACATGTTTTAATGGCAAATAGCAGTTGTACATCAACAAAAAAGCTAAAAGGAAAGGATTTTTCAAATCCTTATTTTTAACTTTTAACACAATGAAAAGTGAATCTTGAGGAACAGAAGGATGTTAGAAGCAAATGAAAGAACTCTAGTGCACCACATTCCATGTCGGAGAGGTGGATGGAAAGTTTATTAGTACATAAGAGCATCAACGTTCCTTCGATGTGGTTAAGATTACCATCGAGAGTTTATAACCCCACCGTTAACTACACTTCACAACCCACTAAATCGAGCAATGAAGATGAAGCTAAATAGAGGGACGAGGAATTTACTTGAGTTGTAATTTGTTAATATTTTGAAGTATTTGATTTGTATGTATGGAATGTGAATTCTGCTTAAACCTTAATGAGAAATGAGTGATTTACTCCATTGTGTATCTCTTTGGTATGATGCTTATTGCTTCAATTTTGAAAAGCAATTTAAATCTCATAATAAATGCTTTTATGCTTCACGAGGTATAGATGTTTTATTTTTTTGAAAACCTAAATTTATTATTAAAGCTTGAAGACAATATTTGGGATGAGTTTGGGGGTATGTAGGTGAAGTGAACTATAAATAAGCCAAGTATGAAATACTTGAGAGGTAAACTTTATTTGACTAAAAATTTTTTAAAATTTCTTCTGCAATTCTGGTAACATTTTTTCATTTTCATTTATTTTAGTTAGAAATATGTATTGAATATAATTTGGATTTTAATACAAGTGATATATTATTATAACCAAGGAAAATAGAAGGTTTATGGTATAAAGGAATTATTATAACCTACTTGACTTAACCTAGGTTATGTATACACAATAGGAGTTTAGAAGGGATTGATTGCTTTGTGTTAGACATTATAATGGGTAGAAGATCGAAATAATAATGCAAGATAAACAAGACATAATGCTAAGAATCTTGTTAAACAAAATGTATTGGTCAAGTTTATATATATATATATATATATATATATATTGAACATGTTTATGCCACAATTGAGGAGAAAAATAGGAAATAGCCAATAAACTTTACTTAGTTGGAAAGAATACTTCCTTGACTATGGTGAAAGCGAGATGAGCTAACAAGGTTTTCATAAGAAAAACACAGAGAGCCAGAGATTCCAAAGGAAAAGGTGTAGAGAATCTAGTGTTAGGAAAAATGTAAGAAAGAATTCTTATATAAAAAGAATAATGGTACCCAAAGGAAGTGGAGTAGGGAACAAATGAAGAAAAAGAATACATTCATATGAAGAAAGAAAGAATGCTTTAAAGAAAAATGGAAGGTTATTGATGAAAACTCCCTAAATAAATGATCTAACTCGAGTGCTTATAGCTAAGTTTAGTGAAGTATCTCTTGTTCCAACATTCCAACAAATGGATATAAAATGATAATCATTGGTGAATAAAAAGTTTCTATTGACTTTAATTATGGTGATATTTTAAATATTATTTGAGAAAGAGATTTATTAAGTGATTTTTGTATCTTGATATTCTATATTAGTCATCGTAAGCTTTATGCTTGTCATTGGAGATTTAGAAAACTTTGTAATGGCTTGACCTTGGTGATTGGTTAACTTTAAATTTTGAGGTGTGTTGCATAAATAGAGGTGAAGTTGTCAAATAAATGGTATTGTTCTTTATTTCTTTCTATTCTATCATGACTCTTATTTTTATGAAGGTAATATATATTTTTTAAGATCATTTCTGTTTAAGAATAGGAGTACATAATTATGAAATCAAAATGAGGGAAGAGAAGAGAATTTGATTGAGAGTATTCCTTTGCTCGAGATGAAAAAGTGCTGAGTTTTAAGGTATTTAACATGTCAATAATTAGAAATGTTTTATAATGCATTTTGGGACAATTTTAGATTTAAAAGAAATGAAAGAAAAAGGGAAGAAAATGAAGAAATTGACCTATTAAAATGATTGCACGAAGTTTTACCTAGGAATCAAGGAAAAACAAAATTTTAGGTAGATTCCCAGTGATTGCAATAACACCTTGAATCGCTGGCCAAATTGGTGAAACTAAGGACCTAAGAATTATGGAATTTCCTAGCGATTCCAGTTACACAAGAATCACTGTTTATGATTTCTTGGATTTTGGATGACAACAAAAGAGTTTAAGTTGATTTAGGATATGTATTACCTAATATACTATAAATATAAACCCTGGACTATTAAATCAAAAGCGGTTAAATAGTTTTACACTTTTGCTTTAGTTCGAAGGTCATTCTTTATTATTTTGCTTTTGAATAAGATTGAAGATTCAAGTTATCAATAAGGCATTTTTAATTATGTCTTTTAATTATAATGTTATAGTATTATTATTTTTTTATCATGAGTGAGCAGTTTGTTAATCTATACAAAACTCCACACATGAACTATATCCATTTTTCAATATACTAATGACAAGATGAATATGTACTTAATGCTTTAAACCAATCGCATTCTTTAATTTGCTATTTTTATAAATCATTATTTATGGATTGCAATTATGGATTTGAGTATTAAGTGCATAGTGGCTAATATGTATGTGATGTTTTGATTCATTATCTAATTAAAATAGTAACTAGGATTGTTTGAAAGGCAAACATTGTTTAGATGTCCAAGGTGAATTTGAGCTTTAAATCAAATGTTGTAGTGGCTTTCCAAATGTGTTAGATTTAGTAGTTCAAAGTTTTCATAAAGTATAATGCGATTATATTGTGTGAAGTTAATGCATTTTTGTATTTAAAGGGGTTAACACAATAAAATTGGAATATGGCTTTTCCACTAGTATATGGAGAACAAATGGCTGGCTAATCTTACTTATTATTAGGGTTTAATGATCTAGGACACTTTATAAAGTATTTTCATGATTGTGATTATAATAACATGTTTGGATGCAAAATGGATTGAAGTTTCTTTGTTTAGGGGGATTGTTTAGATGTTTATTTATTATTGTGTTTTATTGAATTGAATTGAGGTGATTTTAATTTAATGACTTTGATTTATGTTAAGTAAGAAAGTTTAGTATGTTTAATTTATTTTATATTTAGAAAGAATTAGTTTAAATTCTTGTTTTATTTAAATTAAATTATAAATAAAAATAATAACACTCATTTTCTTAAGGAATTTGCAAAGTCCCTATGGAGACAAATCCCACTTGCCATTAATACAAAATAGTAATAGTATAATAATGGTGGGGAATTTCTATATGCTAGACACGTGTCACTCACAATTTGTACACAAAAGTTAAGGTGTTATATTTTTATGACACCTAATAGATATGTTAATTAATAATATTAATCGTGTTAAACATGTTATTATTGAGTTAAGCGGGTTAACATGTTTATGACCCACATTTTAATCGTGTTAATCATGTCAACCCGTTTTCCCATTTAGACAAGACCCTAACCCACTTAAGACATGTTGTGTTCAGGTCGGGTTATGTGTAAAGTGACCCAAGTCTCAACCCCTACTAAAATCTAATGGTGGAGAAGGTTCTCTTGGTGTTCTAACTCTAGGATTTTTTTTTTCAAATCCTCATAGGCCTAATAGGTGTGGCTGGAACTTTGGATTTCATTTTGGTTTTTCCACTAAAGCCCCTTTTCCCTTCTCCTTTCTTGAGCTTCTACCCTTACCACTTTCGGCCATTTTTCAAATAAAAAATAATAAGTTTGAATAACAATTTAAACTTGAAGATCATAAAAAATTATCTTTGCTAGAAATAATTCAAAATAATTCAAAACTATATTTAAAATGAGAAATTCATTTGGAGGGCTAGCTTAAAAACCAATCAAAAATTTCAAAAAATTGGCATTGAAGTTTTTAACTTAATTATAACTTTAAAATTAGTTTTTCAAATAATATAAAATATTTGTATGATAAATTCTAGTCTTTTAAAAAAGAAAACAAACCAACCCCCCCCCCCCCGCCCGCAAAACTCATTTTAAACTCAATTTCCAAATCAACAACAAATACTTATCTTTTGAATCTATAAGAATACCAAAATTTTGAAATTATTGAATTTGTGAACCAATGATCATTGTAATTGCAATGCCTAATCTATTGGAATAATGAAAATAATTTATTTGTGGTAATAAAATGAGTTCCAATAAAACAATTTTGAAAATAATTTAAAATTTTGCAAAAATTCCCTTAAAAATAAAACTCGTCAAAGTATAGAGCTAGGGTTATCATAATTATCTTTTTGAGAGTGAATCTCTCAAGATACAGCTCTTGAACTCTCCTAGACTAGTTTTCCAAGCTTCTAGGAAAAATCCCTTAAACCCTAGTTTGACTCTACTCCCCCGAATTCGAAAGTTTTTGGGTTGAATAAAACTAGAATGAGGTTGAATCACTTAAATACGTTAAAATTGATATATGGAGGGTTGAATCTAGGCAAAAAAACTAATTGTGTAGATGGAAGGCACAACGATTTATGTATTGAAGGTAAGTATATGTTTGGCGATTTGGGGTTTTATTTAAAAAAATTTGAATTATGTTTGACCATTCGAGTATTAGGTGGAATCAAAGAGAAACCATTGTGTAAATCAATAGAAAGGAGGTACATGCTAACTCACCAATCTGACCACCGATTTACGTTGAAAGGCTAAATCGCCACTGATTTGAAACTTATGTTTTCACTTAAATTTCTAGTTTCTTTTACTGATTTAGCCAACGATTCATAGTGTTATTCCAAACAATTAATGATTCGCTAGGCTTAATTTACTATTTTTCCAATTTGTTTCATAATTAACATATATATATATATCATTCATAAAAGTTAATATAGAGATAGAATTTACTGGAATTCAAAAGTTTGATTAGGATATGTAACTAACAAATAATTTTATTAATTAAATAAATAAAAAGCAAGTTAATAGTGGAAACTTGCATAAAGGCCATAAAAACAAAAACAACTCGATCAAAACAAAAACAACTCGATCACTCCCCCTTATTTCAAATAACCTTAGAGTTTAAATTTCTAAAATAATTTCAATAAAAAGTCAAAAAGTGAGAAAATAAAAGCATAGTATACTAATACTAAACTCGTAATAAAATTAAAACATAAAGAAACATAGAATATGTGTTGCCTCACATAGAGCGCTTTTGTTTACTGTCGTTGGCTTGATTGAACCTTCTAAGAATTATGCTAGATCTCTAAACTTGAATTTGGGACTACTCTTTCTAGTGACATCCCAGAAAGTGGTTGCTGGATCTCTAAACTTAAATTTGGGATTACCGACCCTAGTGTCATCCTAGAAAGTGGTTGTTTGGCCATTAGTCATCCAATTGATTGTTTTGTTCATAATATTCATAATAGCTTGAGTAGTGGCTAAGAAAGGTCATCATAAAATTGAAGGAGGATATTTATTAATAAATTGAAGGAGGATATTCATTAATTTTCCATTTGAGCTAGTACATTCGAGACCACTAATGTTGATTAAATGAAGTATCATCAGATAAAAGAACTCATTCAAAAGCAAGTGCATCTAACTCTAATTGAGTTTGTAGAAAAGAATTTATAGGAACGAGATTGCACTAGAACTCGTATCACACTAAGCTTTAAATTACCAAGCCCATTTAATTTTAATGTGCAAATGTATACTTCCAGGATCATTAAGCTTCACAGGGCTTAAATCC
Source organism: Stephania yunnanensis (assembly GCA_039657365.1). Classification (NCBI taxonomy): domain Eukaryota; kingdom Viridiplantae; phylum Streptophyta; class Magnoliopsida; order Ranunculales; family Menispermaceae; genus Stephania; species Stephania yunnanensis. The sequence continues at coordinate 25,330,883 of CM077580.1, forward strand.
GACTTTTGCATCTTCTTGTTCTTCTTGGATTTAAAATCTCCCATCTTGTTAATATTCTTCCCGTTCTCCCATTTCTTAACTCTCCATTCTTAAGTTACTTTCATTTCTTTTAAAGTGTCTTCAACTTATTCTTCCTTTGAAACTTCTTTTGCAGTTTCCATTATTACTGCATTAATTGCATAAATTTTAGTCTTTAAACTATCATAATAGTTTAATTCTGGAAAATTATTGTCATTAATTCCATTATCAAGTAATTTATCATATTCATCATAATTATGTTTGTCATTAATTTTGAATTTAGCAATTTCGTTTTCAAATTCCATAGACGTTGTTCCTTTAAGAATATCTAATTTAGTTTTCTATGTTTTAAGAAAAGGTCTACCTAATTGTATAGGCAGAGGATGGTGATATTGAATCTCCTGTTTTCATGACATAAAATTCGGCTTAAATACTAAGTCGTGTACTTATACTAAAATGTATTATAATAATCAATACGGTTTAATAATTATATTGTTTGCTAAATTAAGATTAGTAGGCGTATTAATTAACAATCTTATTTTCGATGATTTGTAAAGTTTAAGTGAAATTACATTGATTGATGCATCAAGATCACACATAATAGGTTTAATAGAAGAATTTTCTATTATGATAAGTGTAACAGACATTCCTTCATTGGGTTATTTCTTAGGTATTCTCTTCTTTATTAATGATGACACCTTTGGTCCTAACTTTTTACTAGATTCATCTAAACTTTTTTTTTAGTCTCAGAGAATCCTTTCGTAACTTCATTATAATTTGATAATTACATAATTGATTTCATTAAAGGTTCATTAATTTCTATTTTCTTAAATAATTCAGAAATGCCATCTTTAATTTCTTCCTTCCTAGCATTTACTAATTGTTATAGAATGGGAGAAATAGATTATGTTTCTTCATTTGATTAATAATATTATTATCTAATTTCTCTCTATTAACTAATTCATAATCTTGTAAAGATTTTTCATAAGCTTCAACTTTAGCTAAATATAAAGAGTATAGCCTATCAAGAAAAGGTGCATATTTTAATTGTTCAGCCATCCATTCCCTAGTGGAAATAACATTGGCCATCATCTATTCTTCTTTTTCTTCTTTTTCTCTTATTCTTCTTCTTCTTCTTCTTCTTCTTCTTCTTCTTCTTCTTCTTCTTCTTCTTCTTCTTCTTCTTCTTCTTCTTCTTTTCTATTGTTTTAAGTGCTTCATTTTTCTAGTGGAAATAACATAGGTATCTTTTCTTGTATATGCGTTTCTTTTTCATTATCACAAAATAAAGCGTTAACTTACGCTTGATTAGTATGGTTTGTAATTTGAGTTGAGCCCTTAATTTGATTACTAAAATTATTAATTTGTGCATTCATATGATTAAATTATATTTTTAATTCATTCATAAACATATCAATTTTAATTTTCTTTGAAGAAATTTGTTCAAAGTTTTGATAACTATGGGTCCTAAAATTATATAGTATTTATTATAAATTTGGTTGCATAGATTCATTCATTTGTTGAGGTTGTTCAATTTGTGTAGATTGTATTTATGCTATTGGTCTATAAATGGTACATTTTTTTATTTTGTAGATCATAGCTATGATTTAAATTTGGTTTACTAGTGTCATAATTATTTTTATTATATTTATTTCGGGGAGGACCAATATATTAGTTCATGACGCGTGTCAAATGAGTCAAAATATAATCCCTAATATATTACCAATTACCACAAGGACTGCAGTAGTGGCAAGCACAGGGTCGATCCATGAAAACTAAGGGTCTCCAACTTAAGCTAGAAAACAAGAAAGCAAATCGAGGGTTTTGAAATTATTGTTTTCAAGTTCACAAAAAATAATAATTTAGAAAATACTTCGTAAAGAAATCAATTAGAGAAAAGCAACGTAGACATTTGGTTTCCTAAACTTCATCAATTAGCATATCTAAACTCTATGATCGTCGGTCTATGTAAGAGTATGCAATTCAAAACTGTCGTAGAGTAGCTAATGAACCAAACATGTACCTAGTTTTTATTTTCTCTTTTTGATAGCCAAGGTACGACCATTGACTACTATTATAGTCAAACGTCTAACTCTAAACTCACGCTCCTTGGTTTAACATGAAGACTACTTTAAGTTTTATGAAAACTTTAAACCTAGATAACTGACTCACTAGTGCGTCTGATTTACCCTAAGTCCATAAGGTATTTGACCGACCACGAAAGGCAAGTCCTTCGGTATTGTCGATTGCCGCTTGTGTGAGTCTTCTTGCACGATTATGTATGCAATCGACTCACTAGCAATGGGTTTCCACCTAGAAAATGCAAAGGGCCATTCACAGTGAATCAAAGCTTAACCATAATAATTAAACAATATCAAAGCTAATAGAATAGCAAATAAAAGCAATTGAATTAAAATAAATTAAATCTCATATGAATCTTGAAGCTAAAAGAGTTGTTTGATCCTCCTACGGTCTAGGTCAAATGAGTTTATGATAAGTCAATAATTTGACAAGTTTTATAGTTCATTTTAGGATGATATTAGATGTAAAAGACTATATTACTTGGGGTTTTCTCTTTTTGTCATTTCAAGTAAGAAATGGAGAATATGAAAAAATAAACAAAAAATGGAAGATTATGAAAAAATTAACCTAATAAAAGAGTATGAAAAGAATCATGACTAAGGAATTAAGGAAGAACTGGTAACTAAGTCTAGCAATTTCTAGCGATTCCTAGGGAGACAGAATCACCAGCTAAATAGTGAAAATAGGAACTCAAAATTTGTGTTTTTACCTAGTGATTCCACTTACACATGAATTGCTAGGGAATGGATGGGGTAGATTTCATGAATTTAAGATAACTATGAGTTATTTAAGTTGGTTTGGAATGTTTACAATCTATATTAGTATAATTACAACCCTAGGATTATGAAATTAGTTGCCCTCGAGTACTTAGATCAATATTTCGTTGGTCTAGGAGCCATTTATTTATTGTTTTAGTTATTGTTTTATTGTATTTTGCTTTTGGAGAAGATTTAAAGATTTAAAGTATTTATTCTTAAGATACTTATCTCTGTCTTCTATTTATATTAATTCAGTGTTATTTATGATTATGAGTGAGTAGTAAGTTGGTCTAAACAATGTCCAACTGTGAACTAAATTCGTTTTGCTATGTAATTATGATGAGAAGATTATGTGCTTAATGCTTTAAACCAATCATATTCTTTGATTCACAGATTTAATAGGCTATTATCTATTGATTTTAATAATGATCATTGTATTGCATGTATAGTCTAGATTGTGTATTGTGATATTTTGATTCATTATCTAGTTTAAAGTAGTAACTATGATTGTTTGAAAGGTTTAATTGTTTAAATATCTTAGGTGGATTTGATATCTGAATCTAATGTTGAAGTACCTTTCCCAAGGTATAAGATTTAGTAGTTCAATATTTTAATAAGTGTATTGCGGTTTATTACGTGAAGTTAATGTCTTTGTATATTCAAATGGGTTAGCTCATTAAAATTAGAACATAGCTTTTCCACCAGTATAAGGAGAACAAATGCTTGACTAAAGGTTATTTACTTACAATTATAGTGTGATGATTTATAATACTTCATAAATTATGCTCATAACTATACTGATTGGAGTAGCATGTTTGGAATGCAAAACATGTTTATGTTTAATTATTGTAGATGCTTGTTTAGATATTTATTTATTATTGAACTGAATTTATTCAATTGATATTGAATTTGAATTATGTTAGTTAAGTTAATATAGTTAGATAATCATTATTATATTATAGTTAAATATTAGTTAGTTTAATTACTATCTTAATTAATTAATTAAAGTAAAATAATAAAAAACTTTAAAATTCCATTTTCCTATAGAAGTTTGAAAAACCGTTGTTGAGACGATTCCCTTTTATCACTAATGCAAATTTAAAAGTATAATATGAAGGAAAATTAATTGTACAAGCCCAAATCGTGTCAATTTTTGGCATCGCCAAGGATTTAAACATAATTTATTAAGAGTTTTAGACGTTTGTCGTCCTAATTCTACACGATCCTTACGTCTGTTTGATCCTGAAGTAGATGTGACAGTAAATCATAATTTAAGACAACATAGAGAACGCCAACCTACCACAATGGAAGCCAATAATAACATTAATATTAATAAAAATAAAGATAATAAAGAACTTACTCTTGGGTAAGCTAATTAAAATATCACTGCTTATGAACCACACTGTATTGCCTATCCTAAGGGATTTCCCGAATTTGAACTTAGATCTAGATTCATTAAAGCTCTACCTAACATATATGGTAAGGACAATGAAGAACCACAAATATTTATAAGAGAATACCAATACAAAATCAATGGGATGAAACATAAAGACAGAATGATAGAACAAGTCAAACTTAAAGCTTTTCCTTTTTTATTGAAAGATCAAGGACAAGATTGGTTGTTTTATTTTCCATAAGATTTGATAACCACATGGGCTCAAATGTTTGAATTATAGATTAATATATGCCAGCAAGAAAAATTAGAACTTATAGAAGACAAATCAAGTCATGAAAATGATAGATGATAGATGATGAAAACTTAAATGAATTTTTTTGATAGATTTCGAAGAATGACTTTATCTTGTCCATAACATGGATATACCCAAAGAGCTTTATTAGAATACTTCTATGAAGGAAAAAATCATTTTGAACAAAGAATATTAGAATTCATAGGTTGTGGATCATTATTTCAATGTGTAATGGCTCAAATTAAGTAAACTAGGATTAGTGTAAATCTCGGGGATTAACGACCGTAATTAGGGCCTTACGTGGACAACTCGGTTAACTTGGACATGAGAACCGAAGGAATTTGTTATTTGTGGATGATGGTTGTTTAGGTGCAGTGTTTAAAATTATTAAATTATCATATAACATCGCATGTGTTTACTAGAATGTTGTAATCGAGTGAGATTGTGTGATAAGTGTTCGCCTTGTAAAACATGTCGATACGAGTATCGAGTTGGCATATATGAGAACACTGAGGCTAGATAATATAATTTGGATAAATAACCATAACTGTGATAATTATGAGCTTAGATGAATAAACAAACCTTAGTGTAACTCTTATTGGTCGGGTACACTACTAATGGCATGCCTCAAGATGCGTGTCGGGATGCAAGCATATGGTATCGGTTAGTCGGGGTTTAGTAGGACCAATTATATGTCAACAATAAGACTAAATACAACAACCACTTGAATTTAAGAGTCTTAGTTTGTAAATTTAATTGATATGGATTAATGAGATTATAGTTTGGGCAAACAAATTGGAGACCATTGATTTGTATGGAGATGATGATGATGTGTAGGAATCCTAAGATAAATAGTAACTTGTGAGTGGAGGCATGCATTCTTCATGTGGGAAAATTAGTTGTAAGTGAGGACACATCCTAGTTATTAACTTATTCAAATTAAGGATTTTCTTAATTAATAAAGTTTCTAATCTAAGTATATAAAAAGACAAACTTTGGTTTTGATATAAACAAGAGAAGGAACAACCAGAATTTTTTAGAACAAAGAGAGCTAGAATGTGTTGAATTTTTGTGACTTCAAGGGTACCTATGCTTAGAGAATCGAACTACAAATTATTAAACAATAGGTAACAACTTCTACTCCTCATTCATTTTAATTTTGATAAAAATATGTTCATGCATAACCAAGAGGTGTTGAATAATTTTGGTTTGCTGATGTCATGTTTTTGTAAGGTTGAAGATGAATCATATACATGTCATATAACTTTGGTTTCAAAAAAATTAAACCAAATTTGCTAGTAGAACAAATTATATTCATGAGAAATTAGCCAAACTTTTCAAGGGCATAACTCCCTGAATAGTTATCAGATTATGCTATTTTTATTATATTTTTATTGACTATGTTAGATGATTTATGACCAAAAATAACGACTTTTGGAGCTACATATTGGGAGAGATTTTTTTACAATCTTGCTGTATAGATTTGTTTTAATTTGAGTTGTTTCCGTAGAATTTGGATATCGTTTTCTTTCTAAATCGAAATTTTGTATGCAAAACCTTTTCAGAAAGCTAAGATAGAGACTAGCAATTTCTATTTTTTGTAAGTTTTTGATAGTCGAGCGCTTTCATGCCTAAAAATGAGCTACAACACAATACTGAAAATGCAACTTTATTAGTCTTTAGTTATTTTGAAGACTAGACCTACACAGTTAACTTTAAATATCTATAATCGATAAAAAAAAACATTTGAAATTGATCCCATGGTACTTAGAGGCTATAATGTGATAGTCGTGGGCATATTATGGTTGAATCACGTATTTTTAGGACCCCATGGAAGTGTGAGCGCATATTTGAAGTGAATAAAACCCATGAGAAAGCTTCATAAAATTAAGTTCCATTTTAACATTTGTTTTTCAGTTGTTGAACTATTTTTACTTCGCTGTTATCATGATTTATTGTTCATTCATTCATGTTGAATAACTATGCTTCGTGGATGCATTTTAGAAGGTTTGCTATGAAGATAAGTTGAGTTGGTTCACTGAGGTTTTCCTATGAAGACAAATTGAGTTCTTTCACGAGGGTTTTGCTATGAAAACCAATTGAGTTGGTTCACCTGGGTTTTGGCTTTGAAGAACGATTGAATTGGTTTACAAAGATCATATTGTATTGTTGTTGTGTGAAAGAATGATTTACCAGTTGAGTACTTCACTTGGGCTATCTGTGTTTACATTTTTGCTTGGTTATATAACTATTGTTCAGTTTTCCAGTTATTTACTCGATGTCAAGGGTTTTGTATTGCTATAAATTCATGAAAGTAAGTCTTTATGTTTCCAGATAGCGTACTTGCATGACTTGTACTTTTATTTGATTTCTTGCTAAATGTTGTGTAGGATTTCTCTTAGGATTTTACTCACTAGACTAATTAATTTACTTGTTGGGTAACCGAGTGCAGATCTTTATACGAGTAGTGATAAAGAAGAATCGTAGGCAATTATCTCTTTCTGTTGACGGTTTTAGGCATACTCATAGGTGTTTATATTTTGACATATTTGTTTTTTTATGGGTATCTGGGGAGTATGAGAGACACTGTACATGTATATACATACTTTTGTATATCTTGTTACCTTATATATGTAGTACTTTATTTTCAGGTTTTCCACCACTTAAAAATTTCTATAATTTGCATAAAATACTTATATATTTGAAGTCTTTCATTGTAAAATGATAATGAAACCCGATAGGTTAACTAATAAGCTAAACAAGTTCATTAGTAATTATATGAAAAAGAATTGGCTATGCTAGTGCTAATTGGAAACGAGTAAACAACCAATTAAATCGCATGGCATCATAGATAAGCAGGCCATGACGTGGTAGGACTTGGTGACGTGTGTTATGCCATGGTGGTGCCATGGTGTCTCATGAATTGGGGATGCCACATTTGGTATCAGAGAAATGGCTCGAGGATCTTAGGAGTTAAGGAAAAAGAATTACACTGAACAAACAAATCTTAGAGGTGGAAACTCAATGTACCTACCTAATAAACTTTAGTTGGGAAGTGATTGCAAAGCGGGTAGAGTTAGTGTCCATATACGATATGTATTGTCAAGATGATATGGGGATTTCAATTTGTTGTCAACGATGAAGATAGATTATAGGTTTACGTTAAGATGGAGATAATAAGGACAAGACTTGGAAGAAAGAGTTTCAAAATTTGGCCAATAGAGGAAGTTAATCACAATATCATAGGTACATTTTTACAAGGATAGATAGAAAATGCAAGATAGAGGTGCAACTAGAAGACCTTATGGACAACTGATAGTGTTGAGATGACTCAAAATATACAACAAAATGATGACTGATACCCTTAGCTCCGGCCTAGACTGGAGTTAGTCTTGCAATCATGACACTTTGAGTAATTCCAGCTGAAGTTTAATGATTGTTCTCAGATAGTGAGGTCAGTAGGGGCCCATAACGCCATCTCATCTGTAAAAAGGAAAAATTAGAAGTACAAGCCAATTTATAGCCTATAATAGTAACCAAAGAAATTTGATGCCTAAGTTAGAGCGGTGAAGGAAATGGGTTATTTGCAAATCTAGGAATCCAAAAACACATGACTTTTAGAAAACGCAAAATGAACATAGTGGCGTTGTAAGTTGTTCCACCCCAATTATCCCTCCACATGAAAAGAAAGATGAAGGAACGGGAGATATTGGCATCATCTGTTGTTTTATCACATATTCCTCCTTGTGAAATGACAAGTTGTGGCTTCGTCTATTGTTTTGCCACATCTCCCTTCCTATGAAACGACAAGCTGTGGCATTTGTCTATTGTGCCAACACATATTCCTCCCCATGAAACGATAAGATGTGATGTCTTCTTTTTTTGTCACATCTTCCTCCTTGTGAAATGACAAGTTGTGGCTTAGTATGTTGTAACATCACATTTTCTTTCTCGTGATCACCAAGCTGTAGCTTTTATCTATTCTTCCATCAAATCTTCTTCCCCGTGAAACGACAAGCTGTGACATCGTTTGTTGTTATGTCATATATTCCTCTATGTGAAACGATAAATTATGGCATCATCTGTTTTTCAATCATACCTTTCTCATGTGAAACGACAAGCTATGACATCTTTCATTGTTCCATCACATCTTCTTCCCAGTGAAACGATAAAGAGTGGCATCGTATATTGTTTGGTCACAACTTCATCTCTATGAAACGACAAGTAGTGGTTTCATCTACTGTTCCACCACAGCTTACCTTTCGTTAATAGACTATCAGTGGTGTCGTCGATTTTTTTGCCACTATTGAGTTGTAAGATAGATAAGATAGTTCCAACTGAGATTCTAGAAGAAGAAGAACCTGATACTAAGGTTCCTTGGGCTGTTAGATGAAAATAGTAGTCCCACGATATGAAATCTAGTTTACCATAATTTTTGGGATGAAATCTCCTCCAGTTGGGAAGAATTGTAACGACCCAAGTTAAGTAAACTAGGATTAACGTTAATCTCAATGATTAACTAGTGTAATTAGGGCCTTACGTAGACAACTTGGCTAACTGAACATGAGAATTGAGGGAATATGTTATTAATAGATAATGGTTGCTTAGGTGCAGTGTTTAAAATTATTAAATTATCATATTGCCTCACATGTTTGTACTAAAATGTTATAATCCAGTGATATTGTGCAACAGGTGTTCGCCTTGTAAAGCGTGTCGACGTGGGTTCCGGGTAGGTGTAGTACGGGAATACTAATGCTTAACAATATAACTTGAATAAATGCCTACTACTATGATAATTATTGGTTAAGATGAATAAATTAATAAACCTATTGTAACTCATATTGGTCGGGTACACTAGTAATGGCACTCCTCGAGATGCGTGTCGGGATGCGGGCACAAGATGTCAGGTTGTTGGGATTAGTGAGACCACTAATATGTCAACAATGAGACTAAATACACTAATCACATAAGCTTAAGTGTCTAAGTTTGTAAATTTAATTGATATGAATTAATGGGACTATAGTTTGGACAAACAAATTAGAGACCATTGATTTGTATGGAGATGATGTTGGGTTTTTAGGGTTCATACGCAACTAGAAATTAAAAACAATTTTGAAAACCCCAATAGGACCTAATATATGTTCCATTAAAACTTGATCTACAAAAGTAAACCATACATTAATCAGTGATTTCCATCTCTGATTGGTCAATTTCAAAGACGTTCAAGTGCGCATCCTCTATCCGAATTCCATACACCAATGGTGACCATCATTTGGAGTGCTAGCCCCAAAAGAGATTGAAAATATTTTTTCTTTTTCTCTCAAAATTCAGATAACTCAAAAATAGTAAAAACGAAAATCTTATTTAATTTTACAGTTTCAAACTTTTTGTATATTTTTAGATAAGCTAACTTAAAAAAAATTTCTTAATACATGTATTGTATTTAGACAGTTTAAGCAAATTACATATACACCCCTATAAATAAGTTGTGATATAAAAATTCATAAGGGCTTTAATGTCATGAGTTTTATCATATAAAATTCATTACCTGAACCAATTGAAATTCCATAAATCCATTCTTTGTGTGCTACCCAATAGGTTCATGCGACGTTGGCAGTGAACCAAAATCACTTTGGTACACAAGTCATAAGCGGTCTCTAGCATGGCATATCCAAGTAGCATGAATATCAAAATCAATACAACCAAATGAATAACATATATCATATCCTTTTGTCATGCAATATCATTTAATTAAACATAAAGTATGGAATGTTATTCTTAATGCTCAATCGTACTAGTCTCGATTTTTAGGTATACTGAAAAAATCCAAGTGACATTATCATATCGATTCGCTTGGACTTAGCCATTTAACAGTCTAACATATCGAGGGATCCACTAATATATCTCTCTATACGAGAGGGAAAATCTCAATCTTAATTAAACCCTTTTACATATTATTTACATGGTAACCAATCACAATCTTTATAATCGTCTGGTTAAAGACAACGTTTGATTATGTCAAATTATAATGCTCATAATATTGAAGTTAATGGTAATCTCAAGTCGAACGACTAAATGATATAGTTATCATGAGTATCACTTATGACTTAAGCGATGTGGTGTTCTCAAAGCGGATCAGTCCAATACCTTGTTCCCTAATAAGTACTCATGATCTCGATTCGTATCCCTATACGTATGATCATCATATGACCATCAATCAAGATTCACACTAGTCTTAATTCATTATAATTACCAGTATAATGACTGACTATGGACATTTAAGATATTTCAACAAATACCCATGATATTTCAACATGCAATCACTTATAATAAAACAGCAAATGAAAACCTCAATTTTATTAACAAAATTATAAGATAAACAATGTTTGTAGATTAACCTAGGGCACATGCCCCAATATCTCCCACTTGCAATAGGGCCAATAATTCATATATCTAATACCTAAGACCTACAAGACTATCATGTTTTGTTTGTGTTTTTATAGGAAAGAAAAAAATTTTGCACCCCAACAAAGTTTGAACACATGACCTCTTACTTCCAAATCCCATACCAAACCATTGGGCCACCCAATTAGTTATGTTTCGTTTGTGGAAGAGCATTCATTAAAGGATCTATGACATTGTCTATAGTAGGAACTTTCCAAATCTTCATGTCTCCCTTCTCAATGATTTCTCAAACGAGATGAAAACATTAAAGTATATGTTTGGATCAGTGGTTTGATCTTAGTTCCTTGGCGTATGTTATTGCCCCGTTGTCGTCAAAATACAAACAAACGGGGTTAGCTATACTCGAAACTACATAAATTTTAGATATGAATTTTTTTATCTAAACTGCCTCCTTAGCTTTATCGGATGCTACAATATACTCAGCTACTGTTGCAGAATCTGCAACGGCTTATTACTTTGAACTTTTTCGGTTCACTATGCCTCTATTCAAAGTAAACATATATCCAAACTGTGATCCGAAGTCATCTATTTCAGTTTAGAAACTTGCATTTACATAACCATTTACAATAAGCTCATCTTCCAAACTTTCATAGATTAAAAACACTTCTTTAGTCCTACTCAAGTACTTAAAAATGTTTTTTACTACTATCTAGTGACTCTCAATGGGATAATACTGATATATGCTTGTTGAGCTTAAAGCATATGTTACATTAGGTCAGTGCATACATGATAGATCCAATAGCTGATTCATATGTAATTGTATTCATGCACTCTCACTTATCATTATTCTTCGAACATTGATTCTTGCTGAGATTTATACCATGAGACACTGGCAACGACCCTCTTTTAGAGTCTTCCATACTGAACCTATTTAATAATTTGTCAATATAAGCACTCTGACTTATCTCGATCAACCTTTTTGATCTATCCTTATAGATCTTAATCTTATGGATGTAGGCCGCATCTCATAAGTCTTTCTTTGAAAAACACTTCCTTAACCAAGACTTGCACTCTGAAAGGTTGGGATGTCATTTCCAATTAGTAATATATCATCAACACACTATGCCAGGAAAACAACCATGCACTGACCTTCTTATATACATGAGGATCGTCTCATTTTCAAGAAACCAAATTGCTTAATTGCTTCATCAAAACAAAGATTCCAACTTTGAGAAGCTTGCTTCAATCCATTAATAGATATTTGAAGCTTGCATACCTTCCTAAAATTCTCAGGATGAATAAATCCTTCAAGTTGTATCATATACATGTCCTCAAGTATGTTTCTATTTAGAAAAGGCTATTTTGATATCCATTTTCCATATCTTATAGTCATAATATGTCGTTATGGAAATTAGAATTCTAATGGATTCAAGCATTGCTATATGAGAAAAATTCAGATCATAATCAATACCTTGAGTTTGCCTGAAACCTTTTGCTACTAGCCATGCTTTATAAGTGTGCACATTGCCATCCATGTCAGTTTTCTTCTTGAAAACTCATTTACACCCAATGGTCTTAGCACCTTTAAGTAAATCAATCAAGTTCCAAACTTGGTTATCATACATTAATTACATCTTATTATATGCCTCAGGGATAGGTACAGCCTCTTTATAAATAGTAGGCTCATTTTGATCCATAACAAACACCCCATTATTATCAGTAATAAGAAATTCAAATTTCTCAGGTCGATGTCTTACCTTATCTGACCTAAGCGAGCCTTTTGATACATGTGGAGGTTCAACTAGTTCAAGACTTTGTTGATCTTTCATTGGCGGTTAAGTGTTTATTTATGGTTCTTCTAATTCTTCAAGTCTTACTTTATTCCCATTTTTTTCTCTTCAAACAAACTCTTTTTCCATAAAGACACCATTCAAAGCAATAAAAATTTTATTTTCAATGAGATTATAAAAGTAGTATTTTCTAGTTCCTTTAGGATAACTAATAGATACATAGTTAGTAGATTTGGCTAACAATTCTTTCGAGATTTTTAGTGGTATGAAAACCTCATTACTCCAAATCTTAAGGAAATACAAACTTGGTCTTTTTCCAAATCAAATCTCATATGGTGTTTTATCAAACACTTTATATGGAACACGATTCAATGTAAACGTAGTTATTTCTAAGGCATAACTACAAAAGAAAATAGGAAGATTTGCATGACTCATCATAGATCAAACAATATCCAATAAAGTCTGATTTCTCCTCTTAGATACAACATTCCATTATGGAGTTGCTAGAAGAGTTAACTGTGACACAATCCCATAATTTCTAAAGTGATCATCAAACTCTTGGCTTAAATATTCATCACCTCTATCGGATTGAAGTGATTTAATAGTTTTACCAAGTCTATTTTACCCTTCATTTTGAAATGTTTGAAACATCTTAAAAGATTCACATTTATATTTCATGAGATAAACCAAACCATATATACAAAAATTATTAGGGAAAGTAATGAAGTACTAATACATACCTCTAGCCTTTATAAGACCACATATATCGGTATGTATTAGACCCAATAAATCCTTGCTCTTTTATTGTGTTCAGTAAAGGGAACCTTTGTCATATTGCCTAGTAAACAAGATACACATGTTTCATATGATTCAAAATCAAATGAATCTAAAAGTCCATCTGCATGGAGTATAGACATTTGTTTCTCATTTATGTGGCCAAGATGACAAAGCTAAAGGTAGGTTTGAATCAAATCATATGACTTGAATCTTTTTGTATTTAAATTAAGAATAGGAGTATCCATAGACTTTTTGTTTAGAATATAAAAAACATCACACAAATCAACATTCGCATATAAAATTTCTTTACGAGAAATGAAACATTTATTATTCGTAATAATGAAATGAAAACCATCCAAATCTAACCATAAAATTGAAATGATGTTTCTGCTCATGGCAGGGACATGATAACAATTATCTATAACTTAAACAAGTCCACTAAGTAATATTAACTCATAGCATCCTACAACCAATGCAACAACCTTTGTTCCATTTCCAACTCGTAGGATAACTTCTCCTTTCTTTTGCTTTCTACTTTTGCCCTATGCATTAATACAAATGTGAGATCCGCATTTCGTATCCAATACCTAAGAATCAGTAGTAAACAAGTCAACTTCAATAACATAAATACCTGAAGGAGTAGTCACACTACCATTCTTTTTCTTTAGATCTTTAAGATAGAGCTTGCAATTTCTGAACCAATGCCCAAGCACATGGCAGAAATGACAGTTTCTTTTTTTTTTCTTTTTCTTTTTGGGACTATGAAGTAGAAGCAGCCTTAGTCTAGATTTCCACAGGCTTTACGACAGTCAGAATAGGTTTGGCAACTTTACCCTTGCCTTTGTCCTTCTTCTTCATAACCTTTCCTTTATAAACCATTAACACATTAGCAATGTGTTTCTTGAAATTCTAATCGGTAATTTTAAGCATCAAATATAACTCCGAAATAGACTTCTCCATACAATTCATGTAATACTTAATCACTAATTGTAAATAATTATTCATTAATGAATTCAAGACTAAATCTATAACTAACTCTTGGCTTATGAAAAAGCAAAGTCTGTAAAGATGGTCAATATAGCCCTTTTTTTTAGATCATGAGGACTAACTGACGCACCCTAAGCCATTTTCCAAGAATGAAGGTCCTTGACTATCTTAAACCTTTCTTGTTTAGCCTACTATGGAACATTTCCTTCAGCGCCGTAGCCATGTCGTAAGCTTTGTGTCCTTTTGAAGTTCGAGAACCATGGTTGCCAACATAATGCAAGCAACATCAATTGAGTCATTAACATGCTTAGTATGTGCATCCTTCATGACTTTCAAAGCATTTGTTGGTGGTTCTTTAGGAATAGGATCACCAATGACATACAACTTGTGTTCATGCTTAAGAACAATTCTTAAGTTTCTGAACTGATCATGAAAGTTCTCACATACAACTTATCCTTCTGAATGATGGATCATAGTGACAAGTGATTAATGTCATTTAAAGAGGCCAGAGATCGACAACAAAGATTATGCAAAAGTTCATTTTAGTATGGAGGAATAGACTTTCACTAAATTAACAACCCTCCTAAAATATTGTGTTAATTTAAGGGGCTGAAATCCATATTTCACCTAATTTCAAGATAGCTAAGGCATGACACTTTGAATTAATTTATTGAGGCAAGTACCTTTTTACTAATTACATCATATGTAACTTTGAGTTATTTTTATGGGACTATTACATTTTATGTCCTAGCATGTTTTATCTCATCTTGTACCTAAAACCCAAAACCATTTTAATAGCTTTATCGAGTCTAAAGATTTCAAACAATGGAGTGTCCATTACTTAATTTGCCTCAGCAAGATAACACAATACATTCTACGGAGGCAGACCCATATTGATGTGATCGCAGCCTTGACAAGTTTTTGAGAATGGTTGACACTTGACTTAAATTTTGGAAAAGGGATTTTTTATTTGTTTTAGTGATCATAAGTTAAACAAGATAAATATCATATATCATAATAGAAATTTTTTAGACAACGAATTTCAGTTTCGAAAATTGAAATTCACCTAAACCTTATCACTATTTTAGTCAATCCAATTGACGAAAAATGCCCCCTAGTTTAATTCTGAAAAACATTAATTAAAATATTTTTAATTAACTTGTGCCCAACTCTATCTTAATATATTATCATAATCCAATTAGAATTTAAGATACTTTGAATCCTTATCCAAATACAAATTTGGTATATATCTCACTATCTTATGGGATTTGTAATTCTTATCCGATTACAAGGTGATCTCCTATCTAATAGGAATATACTAACGAATAACCACAATGAAATATATGATCAAAACCAATTTTGATTCTTATTCATATAAAACAAGCAATTGAATCAAGAAACGATATATTAATTATGCTTTCAACACTAAAATCATATTAACCAAATAAAGATTTCTATCATGAATACATACATAATTATTGAACAAAAACAAAATATGTATTCAACACTAGAATCACATTAACCTAACCATGACTTCTATTATGAACATACAAAATTCATATCATTCAATATTAAAAAAATATGTATCAAATACATGAATTTACAATACGTTTTAAAACCAATTCTTGATAATAATTATGACAGAACATATACGTACATCATATATACATAAACCAAGATCATGTTTTGACACGTATTTCATATATACATTAGAGAAAACATGCAAATGTTCATAAGAAGCGAAAAATCCAAAACAATTTTGAAAAACCCAACCAAATCAAATATATGTTCCATCAAACTTGATCTATAAAAGCAAACCATACCTTAATCCTTGATATCCTTCTCTGATTGATCAATTTTCTAGATGTTCTTGTACGCATCCTCTATCATAAATTGACATACGAACAATGATGACAATTTAAAGTTCTAGCCTGAAGAGAGATTGAAAACGTTTTTTCACTCTCCTAAAATCTAGAGAACTCGAAAATAGTAAGAATGAAAATCTTATTTCATTTTAGGGTTTCAACCTCTATTTATATATAGAAAAGCTCACTTAAAAAACCTATTCGTAATACAACTATTGTAATTAGGTAGTTTAAAAAAATTACACATACGCTACTAAAAATAAGTTATCATATAACAAATCTTAAAGGCTTTTATGCCTGAATTTTATCATATAAAATTCATTAATTTGGATCAATTGAAATTGCACAAAACCATTCTTTGTGTGCGACCTAATAGGTTAACCAAAAATATTTTGGTACATAAGTTATAAGCGGTCTCTAACAAGGCATTATGACTACCTAAGTATCAAAATTGATACAACCTAATGAATAATGTAAATCATATCCTTTTGTCATGCGATATCCTTTGATTAAACATAAAGCATGGAAAGTCACCTTAATATTCAATCGTAATAGTCTAGATCTTTAGGTAAATCGAAAGCATTCGAGACGTATAGATCATATCAATTCATTTGTACTTGAACATTTAACAGTCTAACATATCGAGGGATCCAATAATATCTCTCTATACGTAAAGGACAAATTCTATCTTAATTAGACACCTTCACATATTTTTCACAAAGTATCTTTATAATCGTCCAGTTAAAAAAAACACTTGATTACTTCAAATTATCATGCTCCTAATATTGATGTCTATGGTAATCTCAAGTCGAATGACTAAATGATGTAGCTATCATTAGTAACACATATGAATTAGTCCATGCGGTGTTCTTAAAGTGGGTCAATCCACTACCATGTTCTCAAACAAGTACTCATGATCTCGATTCATATCCTTATAAGTATGATCATCACATGTCCATCAATCCAGATTCACACTAGTCTTAAGTCATTATAGTTCCCGGTTTAATGGCCGACTAGAGGCATTTAGGATATTTCAACAAATACCCATGGATCTTACTATCATGCAATCACTTATAAAAAATAACAAATGAAAACCTCAATTTTATTAACTAAAATTATAAGATAAAAAATATATGTAGATTGACCTAGGGGATATGCCCCGATAGATGGTGAAGATGTGTAGGAATCCTAGGATAAATAGTAACTAGTCAGCAGAGAAACATTCTTCATGTAGGACAAGTGTTTTTAAGTGATGACATATGTCCTAGTAATTAACTTAGTCAAATTAAGAATTTTCTTAATTAATCAAGTTTCAAATCTAAGTATATAATAGATAAACTTTGATTTTCATGCAAAAAAGTGACAGAAAATCCAAAATTTATGAGAGCAAAGAGAGCTAGAATGTGCTGAGTTTTTTAGATTTCAAGGATACTTAAGCTTGGAAGATCAAACTACAAAGGATTAAACAATAGGTAACAACTTCTATTCCTCATTCGTTTTAATTTCGATAAAAGTGTTTCCATTCATCACCAAGAGGTGTTAAATGATTTTGGTTTTCTAATTTCATATTTTTCTAAGGTTGAATATGAATCATATACATGTCATATAACTTTTTGGTTTCAAAAGAATTAAGCCAAAGATGCTAGTATAACCAATTATATTAATGAAAAATTAGCAAAACTTTGCAAGGGCGTAACTTCCTTAATATTTATTGGATTGCATTGATCTTCTATAATATTGTCTTTGATATCTTTTTCATTTTAAATCAAAATTTTGTAAATTTTCGAAGGCTAAGATAGAGACCGAGTTTTTAATATTTCAATGTTTTCATGCCCAAATATGTGTAGCAGCACATGACCGAAAATGAGACTTTATTAGTCTTTATGGTTTATTTTGAAAACTTAACCAATACATTTAACTTTAAATATCTATAATAAATCTAAAACACTTGAAATTGATCCTAAGGAACTAAGGGACTATAGTGCGATAGTTATGGGCATAATAAGGTCGGATCAGGTATTCTCAAGACTCCGAGAAAGTGCGAGCGCGTATTTGAGGTGCAAAAAACCCATATGAAAGCTTCACAAAACTCAGTTTTCTTTTAACATTTGTTTTCTAGTTGTAGAACTATTTTTACTTCGTTGTTCTCATGATTAATTGTTGATTCTTTCATGTTGAATAACTAAGCTTTATGCATTCATTTTAGGGAGTTTTGTTATGAAGATCGGTTGAGTTGGTTCATCGGGGTTTTACTATGAAGATTGATTGAGTTGGTTCATCGAGGTTTTGCTATGAAAATTGATTGAGTTGGTTCATCAGGGTTTTGTTATGAACAATGATTGAATTGGTTCATTAGGGTTGTGTTGTGTTTTTTTTTGTGTGACAAAATGATTTAATAGTTGAGTGATTTACCAGGGCTATCTATGTTTACATTCGTGCTTACTATATATAATTCTTGTTATGTTTTCCAGTTATTTACCTAATGTTTAGTTTGTATTGCTTACATTCATGGAAGTACGTCTTTATGTTGCCAAATAGCGCACTTGCATGTCTCGTAGTTTTATTTGATTTCTTGTTGAATATTGTGTGGACTACTATTGGGATTTTACTCACGGGACTTGTCACTATATTTGTCGCGTGACGAGTGCAGATCTTTCAACGAGTAGCGGTATCGGAGAATCTTAAGCAATTATCTCATTCTGCTAACGGTCTTTGACATACTTGTAGGTTTTTATATTTTGATATATTTTGCTTTATTATGGGTATCTGAGGACTATGAGAGACAGTGTACATGTATATAACCCATTTTTTATATCTTATTGCCTTATGTAAATGGTACTTTATTTCTAGGTTTTCTACTACTTATAATTTTTATAATATGCATAAAATACTTATATATTTTAAGTCTTTTATTGTAAAATGATAGTGAAATAAGACAAGTTTCCACATACTACAAGAACGTTGATGTGGCGTCAATTTCTCCAGGACTACGGGACCCGCATAATAGTACAACCAATGGCCTTAGGGCGCGGGGCCGTCGCACGATGTTACACCAACACTAGCAAAAAAAACTATTTATAAGATGGCAAAAAAATCTAAAAAATACGGTGAAAAGACTGATACATAAAGAAAGAAAGTTTTTTAGGTTAATAATGAAACAAGTAATAAATTTGATGGAAAAGTTGATGAATTATCTAATATGGTTAAACTAATATTAAAAGATAGATCAAATCAAGTTTAGTCCTATTGGTTTTGTAATGAAGTTACACATCATACAGATGTGTAACCTACTTTACAATAAGATGAAAATGAAGAAGTCAACGCGGTTGTGAACCACTATTTTGGTCCTCCTAGAAACCAATATAATAACAAAAATTACTATAGTAGAAAAGCAAATTCAAACCTTAGCTACGTTTCGCAAAATCAAGATTATACCGCTTATAGACCAAGAGTACCAACATAATCAATGCCAATGCAACAACCACAAAAACTATTCAACCTTACACAAATTTCTCAAAATAAAATTAAAATTGATACATGTATTAATGAACTCAAAAATCAATTAAGTCAAATGACTTTAGAAATTCACAAGTTAAGTAATCAAACTAAAGTAACTACTTAAACTACAAACACTACTAATGAAGCACAAGTTAGTGCATTATTTTGTGAAAATGAAAAAGAAATACACATGCAATAAAAGACATAAAAAGAGGCAAAAAGAATATCAAAATACCTACGGCAATAGAACAATAAGAAAAATGATGGTGAATGTCATTTCCACTAGAGAATGGATAGCTGAACAACTAGAATACACATCTTTTCCCAAAATGCTATACTTAAGGTGTCTATCTAATGTGGAAGCCTATGAAATATCTTTACAATGTTCTGAATTAGTTAATCAAGATAAAGTAAGTAACATTTATGAGTCGAATGAAGATATGCATTCTATTTCTAATGTTCCATAACAATTAGCTAAATGCTAGATAGGAAGGACTTAAAGAAGACATATCTAAATCATTTAGGAAATTAGAGATTAATGAAATTTTAACATAATCAACTCATGATGAAGCTACTCAAGAATTATCCGAGTTTAAAAAAAAAAGTCTGAGAAATGTTCCGACCCATGAATGTTTATCATACCCATCACAATAAGAAGATTTTCTATTGAATTTGCTATGTGTGATCTCGGGGCATCAATTAATGTTATCTCACTTAAACTTTATGAATCATTGAAAATTGGATTGTAAGCTAATACTAAGTTTTACTTTAGCAAAGAATACCATTATTAAACTGATTATTAGAAGACACATTAGTACAAGTACATGATTTAGTATTTCCAGCTAATTTTTATATCATAAAATATGTAACATCACCCAATCCTTTGCCTATACTATTACGTAGATTTTTTCAAAAGACGGCTAGAACTAAGTTAGATACTTCTTAAGGAACAATGTCTATGAAGTTTGAAGATAGATTGTTAAATTCTAAATTGATAATGAACAAAACCATGACATTTATGAAGAATATGATGAATTATTTGACAATGAAATAGATGATTATGAATTTTTATACTTAAATTATTATGATAAATTTAACACTCAAATTTTTGCAATTAATGAAGTAATAATGGAAACTGATAAAGGGATTCCAAAGAAAGAACTAGTTGAAGACACTTCAGAAGAAAAGAAAGTAACTCTAGAATGGAGAATTAAGAACCTGAGAATGGAAAAAGTATTAACAAGACGAAAGTTTCTAGATCTAAGTACAACAAGAAAAGAAAAAGCAGGACTTGAGTCCAGTAAAGCTTAATGATCTTGGAGGTATACACTTGCACATTGAAATCAAATAGGCTTAGTACTTTAAAGCTCAGTGTGATACAAACTCTAACTAAAATTTCATGCCCATACATTTTTTCTGCATACTCAATTGGAGTTGAATTCATTTGCTTCCGAACGATTCTTTTTACAGGATGGAACTTCAATTCAACCAATAGGAATGCTCATGGATGTGCTAGTTCAATTCGATAGCAGCACCTTACCCATGGTCTTTTTGGTCATGCCATACTTTATCGATGAAGATCGTCCTTTAATATTAGGATGGCTTTTCTTAGCCACTACTCAAGTCATTATGGATATTCCAAACAAAATAATAACTTTGATAATTAATGGCCAAGCACTCATTTTTTGGAATGACACTAGATTGGAAAATCCTAAATTCAAGTTTAGAGACAAAACTAATTCTAGAAAGTTTAAGTTGAGGCAACAACGATAAACCAAAGTGCTCTATAGGAGGTAACCCATATTCTATGTTTTTCTTATGTTTATTAGAAATTTTTTTAGTTTAGTTAAATACGTTTTTAGTCTCTCATTTCTTGACTATTGTATTGAAAATATTTTTGGAATTTAAATTCCGAGATAATTTCAATTAAGGGGGAGTGATCGAGTTGTTTTTGCTTATATGGCCTTTATGAAAGTCGCATTTTTTACTTGCTTATTTATATGATTATTTATTTATTTATTTAACAAAATTATTTAGTTGTGTACATTTCTCACTCGAACTTTGAAATTTTTTAGTCAATTCTAGCTTAATATGAGTTTTTATGAATAATGCATAAGTTAATTATAAGATAAATTGTGAAGAAAGTAGAAATACGCCTAGTGATTCCCTAGCGATTTGGATTAACACTGGAAATTGCTAGAAAAATTGGTAGTAGTACAGAGAAAAACCTAGTGGAAATTAGGAGTGTGGTGATTCCTAACGATTTGCTAATACAAGAGACTCCCTTCTTAAATCAGTGAAAAAAATAACTTCACTTCCACCGATTTACATAGCGATTCTCAACGATTCCACTTATACTGAAATCACTTGGCACGATTTTTGGTTTTGAAAACAGAACCCCAAATCGCCACACACACCGAATCATTCACACTAGCAAATCATTGCAACCTTTCTCAAAAATCCTAATTTTTGGCCTAGATTCAACCATTCTAAGAACAATCCCAAATTTAAGTGATTCTTACCTAAACCTAGTCTCATTCAAACCAAGATTTTTGATTTTGGGGGTTTTGAAACAAACTAGGGTTTTAGAAAATTTTGACTTAGTGCTTAGAGGGAAGATCTAGAGGAGTTCAAGAGAAACAATCTTGAAAGATTCACTCTCAAGAAGGTAACTACATCAACCATAGTTCTTTACTTTAACAGATTTTCAATTCAAGGGATGTTCACAAATTTTCAATGCTTTTCGAAATTGTTTTGTTATAATTTATTCAATTATCTTGGAAAAATGGTTTTATTGATTCCGATAGAATAGGAATGATGATTAAATTGATTATTGATTTACATATTCAAAAATTTTGAGATTTTTGGCTATATTTAAAAATAGTTGTTAGGTTTTGGGATCATACGCGGCGAAAGTTTTCGAAGCCTTTTCGAACATCCTAAAACAAAATCCTATCGATTCCATTAAATTGGTGTGTCAATAAAAAATTATACCTTAACAAGAATAGCTCTATATCTGCCTTGTTTCATGTTGATTGATTCCTATAAGACGCTGCCAAAGAGGAACGTTCTTTATCAAAAATCACACATGAACGGACGATCACGATCTGGATTGTTGGCCCCAAAAAATCCTAGGCAAGAATTATCACAAAAACTCATTAGGAGAATCTCTTTCGAGAAGTCTCTCTTGGGAAATATCTACCACAATAGTGACCATAATGTCTTATTTATAGTACATTAGGTCGAGTTGTAAAAGAACTTAATTTTCTAGTCACACTCCAAATAGAGTCTTAGATAAAGTCCAACTCTAAAAAAAATAGAGTCATAAATAATCTATAATTACTAATCCAACAAGAGTTGTAATTTATCTAAAAATCAAATAAGAGTTGAAGTCGTATTTTAACTCTAATTAGAGTCCTATTCAAAATAGGATTTACTAAGAGATAAAATTTCTAGTAATACTAGCAAGGGTTCTATTCACATGATTTTGTTTCGGACAGAAATTGTGTGCAATAATGAAATTTAATCATAAGATTGACATAAGAACGTTTCCAGTAAGGACATTAAGCTTGTCAGCCCACTAAAACATTTCTAATTAGATCTCAATAAACTCTAATTAATCAAATCAAAATTAATATTGCATATATCATGACAATACACAAATAGGAGTTGGGTATCTTTTAATCCCTTATGTCAACGCAGTGCACGTCTAGCGAAAAATTTACCAAAGTACAATAGTTTGTACTTTAAAAGAGGTAAGTAGGGGGGTTTTCTTTTTTTTTCCCCACACTAAGCAATAACGCCGATTCAAAAGGCATTATTGCTGAAGTGGCAAAAAAAAAAAAAATTTCGAAAAAATGCCACGTGGCACCGATAGCACCTTCTGAGAAGGCGCTATCGGTGTCCACGTGATTCGGGGCGCCACGTGGATCCACGTGGTGTGCGACAAAGAGATAGCGCCTTCGAAGAAGGCGCTATTGGGTATTGGTCAGTCCACGTGGATCCACGTGGTGCCACGTGGACTGCCACAACAAATAGCGCCTTCTCCGAAGGCGCTATTCTTATGAAAGTGTCCACGTGGACACAGTTGGCCACATTTCCTGAGGTGCGCTGATAGCGCTTTCTCGAAAGGCGCTATCAGCGCACGTCTTCGTCTTCCCGAGACGAAACCGACGCAGAGAATCTCTGCGTTGGTTTTGCTAGGGATGCAGGGGTAGGGGACGTATGGGTCACGGGATTACTAGTAATCCGTGACCATGCATGATCATTGGAGCCCCCCTATATAAGGAGGGGATGGGGAGCTCGGTGGAGAGAAAGGCGCGGACGGAGGAGCGTGAAGGAGGGCAGCCGAGCGACATTCATCAGAGGGACTAAGTAGAGGAGGTAGGAGCGGCGGAGGAAGGTTGACGCGAGCTGAGCAGGGCGGAGAGCGGACACGAGTCGTAGGGGAGCAGGGAGGTCCGCGGCAGAGGTGAGGAGAGAAGAAGTGGCAGCTGATCATCGAAGGAGCGGAGCTGCGGCAGGGGAGCACGAAGCAGCGGCGGCGGGGCACGAGTCGTCTCAGCGGAGGAGAAGGAGGAGGTCCAGTGAAGGAGGAGGAGGTATGTACGGGAGGAAACCAAAATTTTTTGAGGTTAAAGTATGTGTTTTTAGGTTGTTTAGTTAAGGTATGTGTAGTTTGGTTTAAGTTTGTTTAATAAGTGTAGTTAGTTAGGTGAGGTATGTTAGTTAATTAAGTTTGATTAAGTTAGTTTGATTAAGTTAGTTTGATTAAGTTAGTATAAGTTTGTGCAAGTGAGTTTAGGTAATTATGTTTGGTTTAATTAAATTACGTTTGTTTAAGTAAGTTTAGTTAGTTTGTTTTAGTTTACGTACTTAATTAAGTTTGTATAAGTTAGTTTGTTAAGTTAGTTTAAAGTTTGTTTAAGTGAGTAAAGGTAATTTACTTGTTAAATGTTAGTTTAAGTTTGTTTAAGTTAATTACGTATGTTTAAGTTTGTTTAGGAAATTAAGTTAGTTTAAGGTTGTTTAGTTAGTTTGTTTAAGTTAGTAAAAGTTTATGTATAAGTTTGGTTAGTGTTTAAGGTAGATGAGGTAAGTTAGTTTATTTAATGTATTTTGTTTAGTAAACCATAACAATGTTGGAAGATATGTTTGCCAATTTTGTTTATATTAGTGTAGTTTATGTTGTTTAGGTTAGTGTAGTTTAGCTATCATTTAGGTGTTGTTAATTCGCAAATCAATATCCAACGCAATTACACCTACCTGCATGCAAGATAAGAAGAAGCTAGAATTAGTATAAGACCTGAAAGTAATAGAGAGGCGCCAGTTTGAACACGGCCAACCATATGCATCTATGATTCAACGCATGGGCTTTCCCCCCATGATGGCCCTACCGCCAATACACAAAACTGCACAAACATACCATGATGCACTTTAGAACACTTGAACATTTCTACAATTCTTGGGTTTTATTATTTTGGATATGTTTACGTATTATTTGGTACTTTTAGGTTATTAGATGGTTCACATAGTTTGTTTAGGTTGTTAATAGATAGTGACATTACACTCCTAATTCGCAAATCAATATTGAATCGCAATTAAACCAAACACATGCATGCTAATAAGAAACTATAATTACTATATGATATGAAAGTAATAGAGAGACGTAGTTTTAACAAAGGCCAACCATATATGTTATATTTTAGTTAAGGTTAGTTCAAGCCCCTAAATATATGAAACCATATATATAGTAACTTTTGATCCACGTAAGTTTCATGAACACAACTACAAATTTTTATAGTCGATTTATTACACTCTTTGTGTTCTAAAATAACGAAAATACAAGGTTATTGTAGGAATATTACGTTGTGGCGGAAAACTAGAGGAAACAAGTAAGTTCATTAATTTAGTATTTTCATATTAATTTATTTGGGATAGGTTTTGGTTTGCATGATATATAGGGACATTCATATTTTGTTTATGAACAACGGTTCATACATTTTTTTATTGAAAGTTATTACACAGAAAATGTAAGTGCGAAAGAATGAGTATGCTCTGTAGTTGCGCTATTATTGCGATCTTCTACATCAGAAAGTTCGAGTGCGCTATATAACCACATGATTGTCAACGATTTCCCTTACGAAATTTGTGCATTTGTCTGGTACATTTTTACATCCAAGTTTTCAACCTCTGTAGGTCATGTCACAAAGAAACATCCCTTTTCTATTTTATGCGCACGGCTCCATTGTTAATGGGGGTCAATGGCATCGCGTCACACCACTCGCCATCGTAGTGTTGTGGGTTAAGTTTGGGTCGATGGGCGTGAAATGATTGATGACATTTGTAACGCGTTCCATATCTCATCAACGGATACTATAGTTCATATGACGTATCGCCACATGATAGTCCTCCCCGGAGGCTCACGGTATTTCGTTCCTGTCTTGTTGAATGATGCGACACACTTCAACTTGATGTGGGAGACGGTGGACACTTTCCCAAAAATTGCTACGGTTGATATATATTTAACATTTCAGCCATTCGACTCAATTAAAACCGCACGGTTCATTGCCAGTTGTTGACGAACGTAGCGGCACGCCAAACGCAGCCTTAATGATGGAAAGGCTGCGTATGCAATCCCCACAGGCCGAGGTCGTGCAAGAGGGGTTCGTGGCTCCATAACATGAAGAGAATAATGCTGACGATGACGATGACGATGACGATGACGATAACGACGATGAAAATAACGAAAATGTTGAGGGAACGCATAACGTCGATGAAGCTCCATCAGTTGTCGTTTGGGATGACGTTAACGTTTGCACGTATGATCCAAGATACGATCCTCCGGGTGCGGACAATGTCGAAGATGATGAGCAATTTGCTATCGATGAAGAGATTTTGTTGGAGGAAGCTAGTGACGATGCACTTCACCAACCAATACCGGGATATTACGAAATCGATTGGGAGGTGGCTAATTCAACTGCGACCCAACATTCCCATAAGCAAACTTGGGGGGCATGTCTAACTTCGATTTGGAGATAGGGATGAGTTTTGACAATAAAAACGACTTACAACATGTCGTTAAAGTGTGGCATGTTGATAAACATTGTCAATACCATGTGATGGAATCGACTACAACTACGTGGGCGATTAAGTGCAAGTTTCCACAACACGGGTGCATGTGGCGTCTTCGCGCATGTTTCCGAAAGAAAACACAATTATGGGAGATAACACTGTTAGACGTACCGCACACGTGTATTAATCCCGACATACAACGCGGTCATGCCCAACTTGACGCCAACATGATTGCACGAGAGATCCAAAGCGTCGTTAAGGCCAATCACGGTATCACGATCAAAGCATTATTAGATATAATAAAGAAAAAATACGGTCACGATGTCAGCTACAAGCAAATTTGGGATGCCAAGAGGAAAGCAATTGCATGGGCATTTGGAGTTTTGGGATGAGTCGTACGCTCAATTACCAAGATGGTTTGTGGCTGTGAGGAGTAAGAGTCCGGGGACAAGAATCGAGTGGTCACACAGACAATGGCATGCCGATGAAATTAGAACCGCGTCTCCTCAATTTCGTCGTGTGTTTTTTGCATTTGAAGCTTCAATAAATGCTTTCAAGTTTTGCAGGCCTCTGCTTCAGATTGACGCGACATTCCTATATGGCAAATATAGTGGGAAGCTCATGATTGCGGTATCTATTGATACAAATGGACACATATTACCAGTTGCATTTGCCGTTGCAGAAACCGAATCAACTGATTCGTGGGGGTGGTTTTTGCGGATGTTGCGCAAATACGTGACAGATAGAGAAGGGATTTGCGTTATATCTTATCGTCATCCCGGCATTTCGGAGGCGGTCAACACCCCAATCAACGGCTTTTGTCCCCCGCAAGGGTACCACCATTATTGCTTGCGACACTTGCTTAGTAATTTCGGCACACACTTCAAAAATGAATCCTTGAAAGTACTGCTTGGTCGAGCAGCTGTTCAACATCAAGACCGGAAATTTATTGCGTGCATGGAGCGTTTCACATACTTATCTTCACGAACGCCTCAATGCCTGCAATATATCAATGCCATCCCCAAAGAACTTTGGACGCAAGCACACGACGGAGGCATGCGGTACGGATGGATGAATTCTAATGGTGTTGGTAAGTAGAAAGTACAATTTATTCTTCGCACTAAAATACAATAAATATTCGACTAACCACTATTACTTATTGGAGTGTGATCGACAATTGCAGAGTGTTTTAGAAGTGTCTTGAAGGGAGCTCGATTCTTGCCAATTACGACGTTAACTTAGATGATATACTACAGATTGGTGGCGTACCACGATTAACGCAACCAGGAAATCAATTAGGCAATCTCAAGGGGACTACCGTACACGGAATATGTAATGGAAGCATTAACGAAATATGAGAAATCCGCAAGGAGGCATCACGTCACGTTGATCAATCGAGATATTGGTGAGTTCAAAGTGCTGACTAGCAGACATGGAAACCGCATGCATAAAGGGAACAACACACAAGTGGTCATCTTGAAGGACCGGGTTTGCACTTGTAATAAATGGCAGTCATTTGGTTTCCCCTGCTCACACGTGTTAGCAGCATGTGCGTTTATTCGAGTGAGCTACGCGCGGTTCATCGAGCCATACTACAGGATGGATGTGTACGCACAATGCTACTCGTTCAAATTCAAGGCCATCCCAGATGAGAAGTATTGGCCGACTTTTGGGACAAATATCATACCCGACCCAAGATGCAGACGTGGCCGAGGGAGACCTAAAGGATCGCGAAGACATACCGAGATGGATCTTCCTAATGTCCAAAGACCTTTGCGATGTGGGATATGTCATCAAGAAGGACATAGAAGAACAACATGTCCAAATAGAGACCGTGAACAAGTCCTAACTAGGAAGAACCGGTGTGGTATTTGTCGTCTAGAGGGACATAACAAAAAAAATCGTCCAAGGAGACCTCAACCATCCAATGAGAACCTATAGTCGATTTTGTATAATGTGTGAAGTAACTTAAGTTCGTACATATGTTGGTTTTGAACATTTTCGTCGTGTGTTTTTGTGTGAACATTTAGTAAATACTTATCTTTTGGTTTCTACAACACTCATTTTCTTTTTCTAACCTTTTTTCTAGTTGTACTGCAATGGATCCAGGACCATGGATCCAGGACCTTCAGATCCATCACTGTTGCAACTCCAATCTACACACAGATCAATGCAAACCTGGAGGGGCGAGGTAACATGTTTTTCCTCAATACGTCAAATTTACACCAATAATGTATCAAAAACATACTTTAATACATTTTCCATAACAAGGTGTACGAGACAATGCGCGTACGTCGAAGACATGGGGTCGTTGATCGAACGATGCAGTATCATTCTAGGATGATCCCATATATTCGTTCCAGTGGATTTTATGGGATATCTCGGGTAGCATTTTTCAGCCTTGATTAGGCTTTGATAACTGCGTTTGTAGAGAGATGGCGCCCGAGACGCATACATTTCATATGCATTGTGGGGAGTGCACCATTACACTCCAAGACGTGCAGGTACAGCTTGGATTACCTATCGAAGGTATTCCTGTGACGGGAACGACGGACGCAGACTATGTTGATGTCTATGAGAGGCTACTTGGACGAACTCCTAGTGGAGATGACGTCGTTGGTTGTAAACTTAAGGTCGATTGGCTCGAGCGTCATGTACTAGCAATAGATGATGATAGCGATGAGGAGTCGGTCCAACGGTACGTTCGCTCGTACATACTACAACTTATCGGTGGATGTCTTTTCACCGACAAGTCCAATCGCTTCGTACATTTGATGTTCCTACTATTGCTGGAGGATTTCCAACTAGCTGGACAATATAGTTGGGGGAGTGCTTGTTTGGCTTATTTGTACAGGGAGTTGTGTCGCGGATCTCGCGTAGGGGCACACGAGGTTGCTGGCGCGTCAATTCTTTTACAACTTTGGGCATGGGGCAGATTTCCATTCATAGCACCGCGGCGCCTGCGTGTTTCTAGAGCTCAGCAACGAACTGTTGATGGCCAAAATATGCTTATGGACGTTCCACTAGGACACAGGTATGAAAGGGGATATGTCATTAATTTGCATAAAAATATTGTCCAATTTCATTTATCTTAACTTATTGTCTTATACACAGATGGCTCGATGCATTTTCGGTATCACAAAGTGCGACGCGCGTCTTATCGGCATACCGTGATGCACTCGACTCTCAGAGGCATGAGGATGATGTGGTGTGGCAACCATATAATGAACTCATGGGGTCTCTTCCCGAGTACTATACAAATGGTCACGGTAGTTGGCTCTCGACGTGTTCCCTTCTTTGTTTCCACATTGTGGAGTGACATCGACCAGAAGGGTCATGAGACAATTCGGCATGGTACAAGTAGTGCCGCCTAATTGTGCTTACGACGCCCAACTGCACCGCATCGAATTGCGTGGACATCATCATGAAAATTGGGTGACTTTTCATGCAAGCTACATAAACATGTGGGAAAATCGTGGGGACACCATTGCGACATCAGCACTGAATGAAGGGCATGACCATCAAGACTACATGACGTGGTATCGATCGATCACTAGGAGATTCATAGGACACGACGGGGCATTACTCGACTACTCGGTAATCTTCTAACTCTTACGTTTCCTCGAACATTTAATATTTTATATTGCGTGATTTGAGCTCTTATTTTTTGTATATCAGCGTAACTTGGTGCATCGACTTAGGCGTGTGTTTATTGAGGATGGGTACGAGCAAGGTCTTATCGCCCTTAATGAAGGGATTAAAATTTTGGACGAAGATGAAAGACAAAGGTCTAATCTTTCGCATGACGGACTTAACGTCCAACAAGACATAGATGAGGATAATGAACAAGAAGATGAAGAAGACGATCAGGGCGAACCAGACATAGAGGTGAGAAGAAGACGAACACGACCAGAGACTGTGCGGGAACGCACTAGACGTCCTCGTCCACCACGTCCATCTACTCAGACTGAGATTGCTGCAGATAGTAGTAGACCTTCTCCTCCAGCACGTTCATCTCGTTTGAGAGTGAGTAGAAGAGAGAATGTTGGCGAGAGTAGTCATTCTTCTCATGGGTACATTCCTGCATCTTCCACACCCCAACCAGAACCTCAAATGTTTGTACCCAGGCCACCGAGCGTGAATCTTCCTCCTTACCATTTTGATCCTTACGCGCCTGGGCCTTCGTATTCATATGTGGACCATGGAATGCCTCATCATCAAACGTATCCATCACTGCCTCCATACATGCCTAGTCCATATACTCCTACTCCGTATAATTACAATATGGCGTATAGTGGAGACCCTTCATTCATGAACTTGTTGACCATGCCGCAACCTCATGTTCCATTCCCCCAACCCCATGCAGGAAGCCAGGATTTCGGGATGGTTCCACCTCCTATTTTCGGTAGCATCAGGAGCAGAGGTGAGTCGAGTCAAGAACAAGAGGAAACGCATCAATCTACTCAACTTGATTCATCGCAAGACTACCTACCTCAACAACCTCAACCGAATGTACAAACACATCGTCCAACTAGACAAAAAGTACGTCCGGTTTGCTTCGCCGAGGAACAACGTCAACGGAACCGCTGAAATAGGCCTGCATGATGAGTTTACTTGATGTCATGGTGATTTGTAAATAACTTATATTTTGGGTTCACGAAGTACGTGTATTCAACCTTCTCATTGAATAATCTTATTTCTCATGTTTTCCATATTATTATAATGTCGTAGATTTGATTACTCTTCAATAGTTAGTTTAGTTTGTTAAGTTAGTTTAGGTTATATGTATAATTTAACTTAAGTGGTTAGCTTAGTTAGTTAGGTGTCGGTGGTTAGGTTATATTAGTTTAGTTTGGTTAGGCTAATTAGGTTAGTTACTTAATGTAGTTTAGTTTAGGTGTTGAGGTTATGTTTGTTTAGTTTCGTTTGGTGGTTAACGTGGATCATTTTTTGGTTGTTTGTTTAGTTAGTTAAGTTAGTTATTTTACTTTACTAAGTATGTATTGTTTAGGTGGTTATGTTAGTTAAGGTTAGTTAAGGTTAGTTAGGTTAGTTCATGTTAGTTAGTTTAGTTTGGTTAGTTCCATTTAGTTAGTATGTTTAGTTTGCAATTAAGCTAGTTAAGTTAGTTATTTTAGTTTACTTAGTTTGTATTGTTAGGTGGTTTGGTTAGTTAAGGTTAGTTAGTTTAGTTTGTTGTGGGTTTAGTTTCGTTATGTTGGTTAGTTAAGTAGTTAGTTTAGTTGAGGTTAGTTAGTTACTTAGTTTAGTTTGGTTTTGTTAGGTTAGTTTTGGTTACTTAGTTTAGTTTATTTTAGTTAGTTAGTTAGTTAGTTACTTTGTTAGTTAGTTAGTTTAGTTAGTTAAGGTTACTTACTTTTGTTTGTTTGTTACTTTAGTTTGGTTATGTTAGTTAAGGTTAGTTAGTTTACTTTGGTTAGGGTTAGTTATTTAGTTTAGTTTGGTTTGGTTACTTTAGTTAGGTTAGTTAGTTTACTTTAGTTTAGTTTAGTTATTTACTTAGTTTAGTTTGGTTTAGGTTTTGGTTAGTTTAGTTAGTTAGTTAGTTAGTTAGTTAGTTAGTTAGTTTTAGTTAGTTAGTTAGTTAGTTAGTTAGTTAGTTAGTTAGTTATTAGTTTAGTTTGGTTGTTAGTTAAGGTTAGTTAGATTAGTTTAGTTTGCTTAGTTAAGGTTAGTTAGTTAAGGTTAGTTAGTTTAGTTTGTTAATAAGTTTAGTTTGGTTAGGTTAGTTAATATTAGTTAGTTTAGTTTACTTTGGTTAGTTAGTTAGTTAGTTAGTTAAGTTAGTTACTTAGTTATTTAGTTAGTTCGAGTTAGTTAGTTATTTAGTTTAGTTTAGTTTGGTTTGATTAGTTAAGGTTTGTTAGTTTAGTTTAGTTTAGTTTTTAGTTAGTTAGTTAGTTAGTTAGTTAGTTAGTTAGTTAGTTAGTTAGTTAGTTAGTTAGTTAGTTAGTTACTTATTAGGTTAATTGGTTAGGTTAGTTAATGTTAGTTAGTTTAGAAAAGAGAGTTGAAGGTTGAAACCAATGTATATATATGCCTATTCATAATTGGTTTCATTTTTATACAAATATAAACTCCTCATATGCATATTCAAATTTGGTTGTAATTGTCGATATCGCTCGACTACGACGACGACGGCTAGCGGCGACGGACGGAGCGGCCGAGGACGACGCGGTCCAGCAGCTCGCGGTGACGGCCAGCGGCGGTGGCGGACAGTTTATTAAGTCCAGTTGGTGACGTGGCAGTGACGGGGCGGTGACGTGGCATTGACATGGCGGTGGCGGACAAGTTGGTAAGCCCAATTTAATTAAGTCCAGTTGGTCTGCCACGTGGACGCCACGTCAACGCCACCGCAACTCACATTTGACTGATAACGCCTTTTCAAAAGGCGTTATCAGTTAAATGTGAGTTGGAGGTGACGCGTCGTCCACGTGGCTGCCACATGTACAGATAGCGCCTTTTCAAAAGGCGCTATCTGTACAAATCAAAGCCACGTGGACGCCACGTCACCTCCAACCAAATCACCTACACCCAATAACGCCCTTTGGGAAGGCGTTATTGCCTACTCCGTAATAAAAAAAAACCTCCCTATTTTGTGAATTAAATTGTAAACATACCCTAGTTTTGGAAAACCTAACCCGTTTCCACCTTTATTTTTCTAGTCTAATGGAATCAAACAATAGTTGCTCTGATACCACTCTATGGTTTCGGGAATCATGAGCAGCAAAAGTTTTCAAAAACTTTTCGAACATCCCTTAACCGAGATCCTATGGATTCCATTAAATTAACGTGCCAATAAAAAATCATACCTTAATAAGAATAACTCTATGTCGGCCTTGTTTCGTGTTGATCGATTGCTTTAAGACGCTGCCAGAGAGGAACATCCTCTATCAGAAATCTACACATGAACAAACGGTCACAATTTAGAGTGCTAGCCCCAAAAATTCCTAAGGCAAAATTCTCACAAAAATTCTCTAGGAAAATCTCTCTCAAGAAATCTCTACCACAACAGTGACCCTAATGTCTTATTTATTGTACATTAAGATAAGTTGTAAAAGAATTTCATCTCCTAGTCACACTCCAAAGTCCAACTCTAAAAAGGATAAAGTCATAGATAATCTATAATTACTAATCCAACAAGAGTTGTAATTTATCTAAAACTCAAATGAGAATTAAA
Source organism: Stephania yunnanensis (assembly GCA_039657365.1). Taxonomy (NCBI): domain Eukaryota; kingdom Viridiplantae; phylum Streptophyta; class Magnoliopsida; order Ranunculales; family Menispermaceae; genus Stephania; species Stephania yunnanensis. Next base: position 25,365,026 of record CM077580.1, read on the forward strand.
TTGATACTTTAATTCCAATTAGAGTCCTATTCAAAATAAGATTTACTAAGAGATAAAAAATTTAGTCACACTAGAAATATAGGAGAGTTTCGAATCTTAGTCAAACTAGGACAGTTAATGAGAATCTTTAAGATGAGTTTTATCAAATAAAATTCATCAACCTAGATAATATTAAATCGCGCAAATTTGTTATTTGTGTGCGACCCAATAGGTTCATATAACGTTGGCAGTGTACCAAAACCATTATGGTATACAAGTCATAAGCAACCTCTAGCAAGGCATTATGACTACCCAAGTAGCATGAAGATCAATAAATCGATACAACCTAATAGATAGTGTATATCATATCCCTTTGTCACGTGATATCTTTTTGATTGAACATAAGACATGGATTGTCACCCTTATAGTTCAATCTACTAGTCTCAATCTTCGAGTAGACTGAAATTGTCAAGTTACATTGATCCAATCAATTCATTAGACATGGCCATTTATCAGTCTAATATATCGAGGGGCCCAATAGATATCTTTCTCTAAAAGAGATAGACAAATTCCATCTTGATCACACAACATCCACACATTATTCGAACAATGACCAATCATAGTTTTTATAATCATCCTATTAAGACAACGTTTGATTATGTTAAATCATTATGCTTCTAATGTTTGAGTCTCTAGTGATCTCAAGTTAAAGGACTAAATGATATAACTCTCATGAGAATCACTTATGAGATTGACCATGTATCATGTTGTCATAATAGGTCGGTCCAGCATCTGTACCTAACATATATCCATAATCTTGATCCGTATCCATATACGCATACTCATCACATGACTATCAATCAAGATTCATACTAGTCTTAATTTATTATAGTTCCCATAATAATAATCGACTAGGGAAATTTAGAATAATACAATAACTATCCATAGATACTATTATAAAAGAAACATGCATCTACTTATTAGAGTTAAACAATGTTCATAGAATTGGCCTAGGGCACATACCCCAACAAGATTAACAAGTTTTTTATAAAGCGAGTTTAAAATGAGTTTAGGGGTTTAGTCGTGGTTTTGTGTTACTTTAAGCTGCTATATTTTTTATAAGACTACTATTTGTCACCTAATTGCTTTACGATATTTAGAAAATCGATTTTCAAGTTTATATTTTAGTTATCACTTCGATGCCAATTCTATTTTACATTTATGATGAATTTCAAACTAGCTTTCCAAATAGATTTCTTCTTTTAAAATAGAGCCTTCAATTTTAGTGAATTGTTTTTGACGACCTTGTTTCTATTATTTACAAGTTTATTTAGTTTTTGAATCTATAAGTTTTGAAAGTTGAGACAATGTCCAGGGATAAAGGTAGAAGTTCTCAAGTGGAGAAGGGAAAGACACAACCTTTAAAGAAACCCAATCAAAAATCTAAAGCTATACCCAGACAAATTAAAATTAGGCCAACAGGGATTTCAGTGAATAACCTCGAAATAGAGCTCATAGAGAACCTTCTCCACCCCTAAGTTTTACTAATAACTCAAAGTGAGAGGAAGAGATTGAAGAAACACCTCCTATTTCTTTCCATGCCCATAACCTCATCAATGCCAAAGCTATTGCTAGGATAAATAGAGACATTAGCAAGAATAAAGAAATTATATCAGAGAGTTGTTTCAACATGAAAAATGAAGTTAAGTACGTGCCTAAGAGCTTGAATATAATAAAGGAGAGGAACTAAGGATTATTAACTATGAATTACTATGCCGATAACGACGTGGTGTCCTCGGTTGAAATAGGTGTGAAATTTTAGTAAGAGAGTTGTATGCAAACGGGTATGGAGATGACAATAAAATAGTAGCAATAGTCCGAGGAATACCAGTGGACAGCTCACACGAAATAATAAAGCACTATTACGGTTTATCAAAATTTTATTTGAGACAAAATAACGAGTACCTAAAACCATAATATATATAGAGACGGATTTCCCCTCGAAACCATTATGAATGATTTATAAGCTATTTCGGGGAATTGTTTCCATTTTGATTCAGACGAGTACACAAAACACATACAAGCGAAATATTTTAGGAAAACAACTAAAGCTTGGAGCTTTTCTTAAACGCGAGCTTATAGCCCAGTTTACAGCACTACGACATAGTGAACTATAGGGCAACATTTTTATACCACATAGTCCAAAGGATCAACTATATAGATGTTCACAAGATAATTTATGACTCGATTAGGAATGCTATGAATACCAAGAAAAATGAAGGACTTCATTTTCCCTTGATGATTACTAAGTTTTGCAAGCAAAACCAAGTTCTAATGAGAGGAGCGAAGTTAGATGTTTTCCCATAAAAGACCATCACTAAAAAAGTCATTGAAAAAACAAAGAAAATGCCGGGATATGTTGACATGGAGGAGGAATGAGATAGAAACACCACACAAAGGAGAGAGACCATATGAGAAGAAGAGTACGGGCAAAAAATCAAAGAAATTTGAAAAAATATAGAATGTCACATACAATGAGAAGATGAACTACAACCCAAAGCCAACTGTAAAGGACTTCACTGGGATGTATGAGAAGGAAACACAAATGGCTATGATGGGGTCAATCTCGCACAATCAGATGAGCATTCTGAGACATCAAGTGTTTATGTCCCAGAACGAATGCGATATTGCCATAAGCATTAATTGTTTCGAGAGACGCGGATGATGCGGTCGCAAGTAAAAGGACTCAATTGTAGTAATAGTATGATCAAATTACATTGATTATGGATATCTTCCTAAGGGAAAGGTATATACATTAATTATGTACCTAGTCAAGATTACTAAATGGCTAAGGAAATACTGTTTATTTTGGTTTTATAACTAAACTACTTTAATTTAACAAAATCAATGTAAATTACTTTAATTTTATATTATGACTATTTTAGTTCATAGCTTCACCTAGGTAATGAAATATTTTACTTTTCAACTCTCTTTATCATCTTTATTATGTGTGTGCGATGCCTAATTAGAATAGACAAATTTTCTTGAAATCCACTTCAACCTACTATCATGACGGAAACGATTCCAATGTGCAAACTAGAACAGCACCCATCGGTGTGAATAACATAAGCTCCACATTGCATTGATGTTATAAATCTTTGGACTCATAACTAACTAAATTTATTATCAATGCCTCCTTAATCAACAATTATCGTACGATGTTGTATATTTTACGAGTTGTAGTATCCATATTCGGCTTTAAAGCTTCAATGGTTATGATAACTTCTAAAACCTAATATCAACAAACACATGATCAAGATGTTCGTAGCATAATGCACAGAATCAATAAAAACTCCAACCATTGCTCATTTGTATCTTTCTAATCAATTTATGTTATAGCATAACAATCATACCATAGGATCATTAATCAATAAGATTAATAGACTACTCACAATTCATTGAAAGAAATATGAACATAGTGTTATTCATTGAAATTAGAGATATAATGAATAACTTAATTTAAATCATAAAAAAATAATACCCAAATCACCTCATGTGAGTCGTCAATGTCTTCTCTTAAAAAATCTTCTTAATACTCATGAATAAAGTAAAACTATGCTAAATTATGTTAATGGTGGCTAATGGATTGTAATCGGTAAGTTTACCAGTTCTAATATCTATTTATACTTTTAAACACATTTGAAAACAATTAGAAACCATACTTGACAATTTCACCTGGAATAGAACTTTACTTTCTAATTTCTTCTCATCTCGGCGTTGTCACTTATATCTCGGTGTTGTGTGTACAATATAATGGCCCCAACATTGCATTGATCACTTTGTGTGCAAATTCTCCATTCAGTAGCCTCGGCGTTGTGCCTCTCTATCCCCGACACCGACTTATCCTCCACGGTGCCATGACTGAGCAGCCATCCTTGCCTCTTTTTCTTCTATTCCCTAGTTTTTGGCATTATGGCTTCGTCTCCCACGTTGTGCCTATGTCGCCCAAAGCGCCACCACTTCTTACCACGGTGCCAACCTCTATTTTGTGATATTTAGCTTTGTTTTTTCCCAAATTCACTCATTTACTTCATTTATGCCTTATGTAATTGAAAATACATAAACCCCATCAATTCAAGCTGATTTTGGGATATTTATGCTAAATATACTACTAAACTAACCATATATATAAGTATAAATAATCATCTATCAAATACCCCAAACATAAGATTTTGCACGTCCCAAGCAAAATGTATGTTACTAACTATTCTAACTATTGCTATTACTCTAGTTCTCATTTATTTTATATCGAACATGAAGTATCATGTAATTCAACTAAGTTTCAAGTTAAAAATCCACTCAAGAGTTTTTCTTTTAAAAAACTTATATTTTCAAAATATGTAGCTTGAACAATATATACAATTCACTTTTGAAACGCCAAAGTAGATCATAACCAAGACCATCACCAATCACAAGTTTGTTTCACCTCGACACTCAAGTAGCAAGTACACAATCTAATGATTTCTCATCAAGCTCAAAAATTCACAAATAAACATTGATCAAAATAATTTTTGGTAGACTTTAGCACTTTAAGAGTCTATAGGAATTTATATAGTTGGAACGAAAACTTAACTCAATTAAGCTACTAGCACTCTAGCTAAGTCTTTTATATTAATTATAACTTTCGCCTTCTTTTCTTTTTTTTTATTTTTCTTTTCTTTTCTTTTCTTTTCTTCTTCTCCTTTCTCCTTATATATTTTTTTATTTGTACGGTCCCCGTCCTTTTCCTATGGATTTCTTTTTTCCTCACTTTTTCCAACCATTAAGTCCTCTGCTCCATTTCCTATAAAACTTATGGGAATCTTACTTTTTTATTTTTAAAACTTTTGCTAGCACTTCCCACATTCATGCAATCGAGCAAGTTAATTCCAAATTTTTTTTTATTAAAAATGCATATTTATTCCCCTCTTTTCACTAAGTCTTTATTCGTTTTTTTTATCATACTCAAGTAGGATTCACACTTATCATAAAATTCCTTAGAGATCTACCTTTTTGCATAAAAAGTGTTATAGTATTCTTCTTGGTTTTGTTTCAAATTCATGGTTTTCCTTAACACTAGGTTTCTAATCATGAAATTATACCATTGTATGCTATATTTCATATTTTCTTCAAAAGTCTTATTAATACACTTTTGAGTTTCATATTAACAAGATACTTGTATTAACAAGATACTTGTATTATACTCATCCTCAATTAAGGAATAAACATGTAAATGAATTACTTATTCCTTACATATTACTATATATAACCTAATTAGACTACCTAAACATATTCGAATAGTGAAATAAATGAGATAGAATACACTACCATGATTTCTTCTTTAACTACTTCAAAAATAAAAATTAAAGATCATACATGTTCAACCTTTCTTACAACTTTCCATAGTGTAGTGTAGAGTTGATGCCCCAAACTTAAACTAAACCTTGTCCTTAAGGTTTAAGAATAAGCCTAAAACATGAAAACACTAAAACACAAACATATTAATAAGAAAAATATCCCCATAACACATTTATACTTTATGAATCTTCTACATATATTGAGACTTCTCCTGCAAATTTTGCTTAAATATCCTGAAGTTAGAAAACTATATGGTATGAATTATACTAACTAAATAACTAACTGCAATTCAAAAACTTAAAATTTAAAAACTCTTAGGCTACCTCCCCGTAGCGCTTAATTTTATGTCATTAGCCCGATGCCTTTTTGCTCATTTGGTTCGAGTCTAAATCAAGATACTCCAATTGAAGATCCGAGATAATTATATTATTCTCATTTGGATATACTTCTTCCCACTAACAAAGATTATTTTCTCTACATCATCGTCCTCTTCGATAGTCTTTATGATCTTTTTCTTCCTTGTGTGGCAATGTTCAAAAATAGCCGCCTAAGTATCATGGACAATTCATTATCCATGTTTGTGATCCATAATCTCAAAATCGTGATGAATGTGAATCTACCCACTTTTATATGCATAATCATATATTTTCCTATAGTTGGTATCAATTTGTCATCAACTACTTGCAAATTCGTCATATCGAGACAATTGATCTTCAAATCGATGTGCAACTTGTCAATGACATTGATTAAGGATCACGTATCACAAAAACTATTTCTAAACCAGTGCCCATCATTACTTATTCGTATGCGTATTTCTCTAGGATCTCTTCTTTTAATTGGTTGAAGTCTCGATATGAACTTGGACTTTGGTTCCGACTTCCTCAGAACAACCTTAATGTTGTTTTCTTTTGGTGTTTCTTTAGAAGGTCCTTCATTTTTTGCTTAGATTTTCATTTTTTCTTCCCTTTCATTTAGTTTTTCAAGGCATTAATCCATTGTTGCCTGAATCCTTCGAGTTCATCTTGCCTTGCTTCAGTTTCGATCTCATGTTTTACTTTATCCTTCCTCAGCCAAAAAGTTGATTTTTTAGGCTTGTACATCACTTGCTTTTGTCTTGGCTCATTCATTATTGCAGTGCTCATCATATGAATAATACTAATGTTCTCTTTAAGATTGGTGATCATGTTACTCAGAAATTGTCCTCCCTTCCTTAAATTCAAGGCAATGGCTAACTGACCAATCTATCTCTCAATATTTTTAATGGAATGTAATTTATCATCACCCATCCTCTTCTTGGATTGCTTCGCATTTTTCATCTTTTTTCATTCTTCTCAATGGGTTCCCTATTTCTCATGTCCATGTTGTGCAAAAGTTTCTCAATTGACTGAAATAAAATTATCTCTTCGCTCAGCTCTAGCTTCCCTGGTTGGACTTGTTAATCAAAGCCTGAAGGTAACTTCATTTGTTATCAGGATTTTCATATGAGAAGTTAGGGTTTTTGTTGTTGTATACTTGATAAAACCTTTGAGGAGCCATTCCTATCAGCCTGAAGTTGTTTCCATAGCCTTAGTTGTTCATGAAGTGTATTTCTTTATATTCTATTTCTTGATGCATGTACATTTGGTTAACAACCATGGCTTGGTGATTAATAGGTTTCTATATCGATTGCACTTGCGGACCTTGTTGCCTAGTCTGAAGCTTTGCCATTTGATTGCTTAGGTTGGATAGTATCGTAATGATCATAGCTTGTGAATCAATCTCATATATGCCTGTTGGTTTCTTTACTGTGGAATGATTAGCAGTTGTTGAGTTCTAAGACATAAGATCTAGGAGATCCAATGCTCCATCTTTATCCTTGGTTATTAGAGAACCATCCGCTTTGGCATCTATTAGTATTCTTATATTGTGGTTCATCCCATAGTAGGAAATTGGGAGTTGTGCCATTTCACATATCCATGTCCTATACATCTCCTTAGCATCTCCTTAGCATCTCCTTGAATCTTTCCCAAGCCTCGCCAAGGGACTGGCATCTTTTTGCATGAATTGATTAATTTCTAGCTTCATTTTGCTAACCTTCACTGGCAAAAGAACTTGTCTAGAAATCTTTTATTAATTTCAGCTCATGAGGTCATACTCCTTGCATTTAGTCCTTGGAACAAGGAGTTGGCTTTTCCTCCTAATGAGAATGAAAAATTCATCATCTTGATCACCTCTTTTGTAACTCCGGTAATGTGCACGGTTCTGCACTTCTTGAATAAATTCTCTACATATGCAATTGGGTCTTCATTAGCCAACCCATTGACAAGTTATTTTGCACCATGTTAATTAGAGAGGTCCCAATTCGAACTCGATGGTGTTGGCTGGAAGCCTTATCACTCCGTTGTAAATCACTTAAACTTATGGCTCAAAGTAGTCATGATGGCATCTATGTCCCTACACTCTATAATGCACTACCAAATTACCTTCGAGTTTGTTATTCCTCTGGCTTTGTTTTTGGTTGCTTACTTGATCCTCAGCTATCATGATTCCTTTCTTCTTCATTCCTTTATTAGTTCTATCAATCTCAAGGTAGTAAGACACTAAGTCCTTCTCTCCCTTGCTACGCATGCAGTAGTTCTCCCTGAAAAGAAAACACAAAAGATCAAGTGCAAAAAGTCAAACTTGAAACTTAAACCTTTTATTTATTTTCTTATAAACTTGAATGTAAAGTACTTAAAATAAAACTTATCAATTTTTCAAACTAAGTCTAAGTAGCTGCCTATCCCCAACAATGACGCCAAAAATTTTGTGCGGGCCATAAGTACAATAGCTTGATTGAAGTAATAATGTGAACAACTTACTTTGATTATAGATATCTTCCTCAAGAAAAGGTATATGCACTCAATATTTACCTAGTCAAGATTACTAAATTGCTAAAGAAATCCTTTTTAATTTGGTTTTAAACTAAACTACTCGAATCTAACAAATCAATGTAAATTACTTTAAACTTTTTTATTAAGGCTATCTTAGTTCACAACTTCACCTAAGTAATAAAATATTACGCTTTTCAACTCACTTTATCATCTTTATTATGTGTGTGCAATGCCTAATTAAAATAGACATATCTCCTTCAAATCCACTTCAACCCACTATTGTGGAGGAAAAAATTCTAATGTATAAACTATAACTCCACCTATCAGTGTAAATAATGTAAGCTCCATATTGGTTTAATGTTCCAAATCTTTAGATTCATAACCAATTAAGCTAACTATATATGCCTTTTCAATCAATAGCCATCGTTTGATGTTGTATATTTTGCGGTTGTGCCATCCATATCCTGCTTAAAAGCTTCAATGGTAATGATAACTTCTAAAACCTAATAACAACAAACATGTGATCAAGATATTCGTAGTATTACACTCAGAATCAATACAATTTTTAACCATTGGACTTTTATCATTCTAATCTATTCATGTTATAGCATAACATTTATACCATAAGATCCATTTATCTCTAAGATTAATAAACTACTCACACTTCATTGAAATAAACATGTACATAGTGGTTTTCATTGATAAAAACAACAACAACAACAACAACAACAACAACAACAACAACAACAACAACAACAACAACAACAACAACAACAACAATATAGCCTCAGTCCCAAGTTAATTAGGATCAGCTATATGGATCAAAATTTTTCATTGTGCATGATTAAGTGCAATTGATGGTGAATTTCTCAAACCGTTCATATCCCTCTTAATTTATGCATCCCTTGTTAACTTTGGTATACCCCTACCTCGTCGAATTTTGTACAGTTTCTATTAAGTCAAGTTTCCTAGTGGGGGCATTTGTAGGTTGTTTTTGCAGAGGACAATACCACCACAACTGACCTTCCTTAATCTTTGTATCAATTGGTGCTACTCCTACTTGTCTTTGAATTTCTATATTTCTTATTCTATTATTATGAGTTTTACGACACATCTATTTAAGCATCCTCATTTTTGTTATATTCATTTTATGTAATTGTTGTTGCTTTACTGCCCAACATTCACTTCCATAAAGCATAGTTGGCCTAATTGTGTTCCTATAAAAAAAAAATTTAACTTAGTAGGAACATTTTGATCACAAATCACCCATGTTGCACTCTGCCTTTTCTTCCATCCAGCTTGAGTTCTATGTGTTAAACCATTCTCAATATTACTATCAATTTGTATGATTGATCCTAGGTATCTAAAGTGGTTCACCTAATGAACTTCTACTTCCCTTAATTTTACCACTCTATCATATCGATGTCTAGTATTTTTAAACTCATAGTGCATGTATTCGGTATTCGCCCTACTCAACTTAAAGCCTTTATATTCTAATGTATTCCTCTAGAGTTCTAATTTCCTATTCACTCCATTTTTTGTTTCATCCACTTAGACAATATCATCTACAAATAACATACATTTCGGTATATCCTCTTGAATATGCCTAGTTATTTTATCTATAACTAAAGTAAATAAATATAGGCTTAAAGATGATCCTTGATGTAGTCCTATCGCAATGGAAAATTCTTTTATAGCTTCTCCAAATGTCTTTATACTGGTTACTACTCCATCATACATATTCTTAATAGTGTCTATGTATCTAGCATGTACTATTTTTCTCTCTTAAACCTACCAAAGAACATCTCTAACAACCTTATTATATGTTGTTTTAAATCTACAAATACCATATGAAAGATCTTTTTCCTTTTCTCTATATTTTTCCAATAATCTTATTATAAGGAAAGTCACCACCATATATGACCTCCCAAAAGAGAAACCAAATTGGTTCTCTGATATTGTTGTTTCTCTCTTTAGCCTTTTGTCAATTATCCCCTCCCAAAGTTTCATTGTGTGACTCATAAGTATAATTCCAAGGTAGTTTGAGCAACTTTGAATATCTCTTTTGTTTTTGGAGATTAGCATAATCATGCTTCTTCTCCAATCCACTGGCATTCGTTTTGATTTTAAAATGTTGTTGAAAGTTTTGTTAACCAAGTCAATCAAATTTCTCATAAGCATTTTCAAACCTCAATGGGCATTTCATCTGGGCCACATGCTTTGCCTATTTTAATCCTTTTTAATACCTATTTAACTTCTAAAATTCTAATATTGCACGTATAGTTTACATTTCTTCCTTAATGCGGGTTTTCATCTACTACAATATCAACTTCGCCATCATTAAATAAACTATCGAAGTAACTTCTCCATCTCTCTTTAATATCATCCTCGCGCATTAAAACATTTTGATTTTCGTCCTTAATATATCTTACATGACTTATATCTTGTTTCTTTTTACCTCTTAATTTGGCTAGCTATAAATATAGTTATCGCCATCTCTATTACCTAACCTTTATATAGATCTTCCATGAAATATATTTTTAACTTGATTTACTACTTTTTTTAGCTTGTTTTCTAGCTTCTCTATATTGATTAAACTCATATTCATCTTGACACTTAGGTATTTTCCTGTACATCTCTCTTTTAGTCTTAATTGTTCATTGGACATCCTCATTTCACCATCATCTTTCTTCCTTTGATGGTCCCAAGCCTTTAGATATACCAAGTATGTTTATCATACTCTCCTTATGCAACTACTCATTTTTAGCCACATTATATTAGCATCTAAATCATAATTCTAAACATTTTCATTTAATAATTTTTCTCTGAACTCTTCTTGTTTACAATTTTTTAGATTCCACCACTGTATTCTAGGGTCATTTTTCTTATTCCTATTTAGCTTAATATTAAGTACTACTAACTTTATTAGGTAGTAAATGCTTCACCAAGTATTACTTTGCTATTTATTCATATTTTTTTATTATTTTTCTTCTTTAAAGAAAATCCTTTTGACTCTTGTTTTGACCACTACTAAAAGTAATCAAGCGCGACTCCCTTTTCTTAAAACTAGTATTTGCTAAGACTAGATAGTATGCTGAAGAAAATATTAAGATTAATTTTCTTTCTTCATTTATATTACCGTAACTAGAACCTTCAGGAACTCTCTTAAACCCATCATTACTTTCCCCCACAGGCTCATTTAAATCTCCTCCAATAAAAACATTTTCATCTCCGAAATTTCAATTTGATGCTCTCGTTTAATCCTACTTGTAGTGCATAGGAGCTAAATATTAATTTAACTTGAATCAATCTATCCCCCATTCTCTCAACCTCTACAAACTTATCCTTATAATCATTATCCATAAGAATTCCTACTCCATTGCATTTTTTATCTATACCAGTGTACCACAGTTTAAGCCCTGTGTTTCCTATTTCTCTACTTTTTCTCTTACCCATTTTATATTTTGGAGGCAAGCAATATTGACTCTACTTCTAATCATAGTATCTACTAGTTCTATTGACTTCTCTGTAAGTGTTCCTATGTTTCATGTTCTTAAACAATTTTTTTCTCTCTTATGTGTTTGTTTTCCTTTTTTATTTCTATTTGGTCGAAAAGATCTAGTCTCTGCATCGTTGATTTTGTTTTTGTTTACGTGTTTGTTTTAAACTAGCTTCCTTACCCATACTCGTCCTTTGTGTTGGAATCCTTGCTCATTTTTCTACAAATCTGGGCCACAATGTGAAGGTTTGGCTTCTTTACACACATACATCCTATATGTGGGAACCCTTGCTTCTTTTTCTTCACGCTCAGGAGGCGAAGTGAAACACACACTTGCTCTTTTCTCACTATATTCGGGATTTGATGCAGTGCGTCGCTAGGTTTGAATGCTTCAACATTTATATGTTTGATCCATTTCATGAAGAGTAACAAAAGTTTTACACTGGCTATCAAACTATCGCAGTCCTCCTCCATTTTTCAAGAATGAAAAATGGGCTTAGGGCCTCCCTCCCCTACATTTTGAGTATGAAAAATGGGCTTAGGACCTCCCTTATCCATTTTTCAATATGAAAAATGAGCCTCAGAGTCCTCATCTTTTATCTGGACTTGGGACTGGCTATGTAGCGCACATAGTGTTCTACATAAGTGGAGTTAGTGGTATTTATTCAAATCAAATATGTAATAAATAACTTCAATTAAATCAATAAAAATAATATCTAAATCACCACAAATGAGTCTTCAATGTCTTCTCTCCATAGATCATCTTAACACTCAAGAATAAAGTAAACCTATGCTAAACTATGTTAATGGTGGCTAATCGATGGTAATTAATGAGTTTGCCACATTCTAATATCTACTTATACTCCCTAAACACATTTGAAAACAATTAGAAACCTTATTTGACAATTTCACCTAAAATAAAACTCTACTTTCCATTTTCTTTTTATCTCGACGTTGTCACTTATATCTGGTGTGTGTGTATAAACCTACGATGCTGCCATTGCACTAGTCACTTTATGTGGAAATTCTCCATACAATAGCCTCGACATTGTGGCTGTATGTCCCCTACACTGTCCCTTCTCCTCCACAATGCCATGACTGCGTAAGTTATCCTTACCTTTTTTTTTCTTTTCCATGTTTTTTGGCATTATCGTTTCATCTCCCACGTTGTGCCTATGTCTCCCACAATGCCACCACTACTTACCATGGCGCCAAACTCTATTTTGTGAGTTTTAGCTCCGTTTCTTCTCTAATTTACTTATTTATTTCCTTTATACCTTGTATACCTAAAAATATATAAACACCATCAATTTAAGCTCATTTTGGGATGTTTATACTAATATATTACTAAACTAACCCTATATATAAGTCTTAATAATTACTAATCAACAGGATTAGGAGAACACATGGTGGGGGAGCCAACACGTTCCATCTCTCTTGTAGAGAATGCCTAATCAATAAGTCTTTATAGAAGATAACCTAGTGGTAGGAGTATACTACACTTTATATGATCCAGCAGTGACCTACCAATCTTAACAGTCTGATCATGGGGATGATGGTGATGATGCAACGTCTGGACGACAGTTTTGAGAATTTTTTTCCTCTCTTTGTGATCTTTTTTTTATTGTTATTATTGAAAGGTTTATGGTTGTAATACTATAGTTTGAATAATGTGGTTTATATGTGCTACTTCGATATAGTTTTTTTGCATTTTCACAATTTGATACAATGCTTTGGTTTGATTTGCTCAATTCTATTCAGTGATGTTTGGAAATGTTTAAATTTATAAAGAATTGTCTTTACTTGTGCAATTCATTCGTATGTTATTCAATGATTATCCTATTTATTCATTTATGCTTCATGAGGTATTTTTATTTTTGTTGGAAAACCTAACTTAACTTTTAAACCTTCAGGACAAGATTTGGAATGAGTTTGAAGGCATTAGGTGAAGTGGAGCATGAAGATGCTAAGTATGGAATAAACAAGAGGTATAATCTAGTTGAACATTGTGAATTTTTCAAAATTTTCCACAATACAGGTAGTATTTTCCAATTTCATTTTACTTTATTTGGATAGGAAATGAATATAAATTGGATTATAATAGAAATTGAAGTGATATATTTTTATTACCCATGAAAATAAAAATTTTATGATAGAAGGAATTATTATACCTTATTTGACTTCATCTAGATTGTGTATACGCTATAGGAGTTTAGAGGAGATTGATTGCTATGTGTTAGACATTATAATTGGTAGAAAATTGGAACAAAAGTATAAGATAAACAAGACAGGTTGCTAAGAATCTTACTATACAAAGATTATTGATCAATTATTATATATATATATATTGAAAAGAACTTATGCCACAATTAATGAGAAAAATATGAAATAGCCAACAAAACTTTACTAAGTTGGAAAGAGTACTTCCTTAACTATAGTGAAAGTGAAAGAGCTAACAAGAGTTTTTAATGAAAAAATAGGGAGACCCCTAGACTCCAAAGGAAATGGAGTAGGGAATCTAGTGGCAAAAAAAATGAGAGGGAATATTCATATATCAAAAGAATAAGAGATTCCAAAGGAAATGGAGCAGGGAACCATAGAAATACAATATAACAAAGAAAATGAATATAAATATACAATTGAAGAAGAAAAAATAAAGATATAAGAAAATAAAGGAAGTTTATGAAAATTTTCAAATAAAAGATTTAGCTCGAGTGCTTATAGCTAAGTTAAGTGAATTACATCTTTTATTCCAATAAATGAATATAAAATGATGATTATTGGTGAATAAAAAATTTTATAGACTTTAAATGTGATGATATTTTAAAATATTGTTTGAAAATAAGATTGATTAAGTGATTTTCATATCTTGAGATTTTATATTAGTTATCGTAAGCTTGAATATTGTCAGTGAAGATTGAGAAAACATATGTAGTGCCTTGACCTTTGTGATTGGTTTATCTTTGAATTCTGAGATGTATTACATAATTAGGAGGTTGAAATATCAAATAAAGGGGTTGTTCTTTAAGTCTTTCTATTTTATCATGATTCTTATTTTTATGAATGTAATATGTTTCTACTTAAAGATCATTTCTATTTAAGAATAAGAGTATATAATTATGAACTCAAAATGAGAAAAAAAAAAGAATATTAATGAGAGTATTTATTTGCTCCAGACGACAAAGTGTTGAGTTTGGGGTATTTGACAAGTCAATAATTAGTCATGTTTTATAGTTCATTTTAGTATGATTTTAGATGTAAAAGACTATATTACATGGGGTTTTCACTTATTTTTTTGTTTTTGTTAATAAATGGAGAATATGAGAAATGAACGAAAAAAGGGAAGATTATGAAGGATTTAACCAAGTGTGAAGAGTATGCAAAGAATCATCACAAATGAATCAAAGAAGAACTGATAAATAAGCCCATTAATTTCCAATGATTCCCCGAGATATAGAATCGCAAGCTCTATGAAAACAAGAACTCCAAATTTATGGATTTACCTAGCGATTCCACTTACACATGAACCGTTGAGTAATAGCTAGGGTAGGTTTCTAGAATTTAAGATAACTGCGAGTTGTTCGAGTTGGTTTGGAATGTTTAATACCTAGAATACTGAAAATACAACCCTAGGGTTTCGAAATTAGTTGCCCTTGAGTACTTATATCAATATTTCATTACTCTAGGAGCCGTTCTTTATTGTTTTAGTTATTGCTTTATTATTCTTTGCTTATGGAGAATATTTGAAGATTTAAAGTATTTATTACAGTGGTATTTATCTATATCTTTTATTTATATAAATGTGATGTTTTATATGATTATGAGTGAGTAGTAAGTTAATCTAAATAAAGTTTGAACTTGAACTAGATATATTTTGCTATGTGGTTTTGATGAGAAGATTATGTGCTTAATATTTCAAACCAATCAGATTCTTTGATTCACTGATTTAATATGTTAGTATCTATTGATTTTACTCATGATTTTTGTATTGCATGCATTGTCTAGAATGTGTATTGTGATATCTTGACTCATTATCTAGTTTGAAGTAGTAACTAGGGTTGTTTGAAAGGTTGAACATTTAGATGATCTAGGTGGATTTCGGATCTAAATCTAATGTTGAAGTGGCTTTCCAAAGGTGTTAGATTTTAGTAGTTTGACGTTTTCATGAAGTGTAATGTGGTTATATTGCGTGAAGTTAATGTCTTTGTGTGTTCAAAAGGGTTACCTCAATAAAATAAGAACATGGCTTCCACCAGTATAAGGAGAACAAATTGTTGGTTAAAGTTTTTTTACTTCCTTATAATTAGAGTTTAATGATCTATGATACTTTATAAAGTATGCTTATAACTATATTGATTGGAGTAAAATGTTTTAAATGCAAAATAGGTTTATATTTCATTGTTCTGGATGTTTGTTTAAATATTTATTTATTACCGAATTAAATTTATTTGATTGATATTAAATTTGAATTGAGTTAGTTAAGTTAATATAGTTAGTTAATCATTATTATATTATAGTTAATTATTAGTTACTTTAATTACTATTTTGATTAATTCATTAAAGTAAAGTGAAAATAATAAAAACCTCTAAAAGTTTTTTTTTTCCTAGAGAAGTTTGATAAATCCTTGTGGAGATGATTCCCACTTATCAATGCTACAAATTTAAAAGTATAATATAAAGAGAAAATTTATTGAACACGCCCGATAAGTGTCAGTTTAGCCAGACATAATAAGATTAAACACTCATTTCTTAAATTTCTTTCGTAAAGAATAATCAATTCTTAAGTTTCTATTTATATAAAACTTGAAAAAATCTATTGTAAAATGAAATTTTTGAAAATCCGAGCAAAATTGTGGCTATCCCGTTCCACGCCGCGAGTCAACACTGTAGACATGAAACGCCATCATAAAACGCTGCAGTTTCTCTTGGGGCATCAAAACGACGTTGTGGGTGCTAGGTTTTCATGTCATGAACATGTGCACGCGACGCAAGTGGTGGCACGAATCACTGGGCATTGTCCTATAGCACGAGTGGCGGCGTGGATCTCTGCTACTCCAAACTCTCTAAACATCTCTTCCATGCCATAAGCGTGAATTCCATGTTGTGGCCTTACACCTGCGGCATCACCGGCAACATGGATCACTGTTTTCTTCCTTCCTTTGACTTCCTTGTCCAATTCTTCTGTTATTCGCACCAACTCTTCGCTTTGAGTCCTCGAAACCTGTAAATGGCACAAATGAGAGATTGTTACTACAAATAAATGTTTATAGTTCAAACTCATATTAAACGCTTTATTAAATAGTGCCTAATTATAGACTTATTAAACACCCCCTAAACTTAGACTTTGCATGTCTTGAGCAAAGGAATGCATGACAATACACTCTACTATTTTCAAACTATACTCCTAATAACTTCATTAACTAAATAACAACTAACCTACTATATACCTGTTTCCATGTTTAGTGGAGTTTCCTTTGGTTCAATTGCCACATAATTAACCATCCCTTCAAAGAGGTTTGGAGTTAATATTTTTTAAAAAATTGAGTCCAAAAATCAATAAAAGCCACACTTCAAAGAACTAGACTCGATTTAAACAAAGGTCGTATGCTACTCAAGAGTTTTATAGGCTTATACACTTAAATATGCAAGTCCACAATTACTGAAAAAAATAGTACTTCAATACTCAAAAGGATACCATAGGTGAGAATGAAACCATTCTCTCCACTAATGTAAATTTAGCATAGTTAAAGGTCAATAGATCTTTCAAGTAGGTTGTAATGGGGCGGGAATAATGTGCCAAGAAAAAGATATAAGGAAATGCAAAGCAATGGAAAAATTCAAGTTAACCTCACTATAAGAACCGAGAGTAAGGGACATAGAAGAGTTCACATAAGTACACATCACTCTCATTTTGCATTCCTTTCTTTTTTCCAACCACCGATTCTTCAATTTGGCTCTATTTTACTGAATTCTTTAAGTTAATAAACTTTCTCTTTTTCATTGAATCTAAAGCCTAATTCATTTTTTCCTTTGAAGTTGGTAGGAATTTACTTCACTCAAAATAACCACCAAACTTGAGGTTTTACAATTTCACTCCAAATTAGCTCTTTCACACTTTTCCTATGGTTAACCGAAATCTCCGACTAGGTATAAGGATTTGAGGCTAGTTGGCTTAAGGTTTAATGACATGTAGTCAAGGAAGTAAGGTTAGATTCGGCTCATCTAACTAGCAATAAAATGATAGGAAGGCTTAAGGCTAAGAATTAAATCTTAAAATGGCCTACATTTTTCCCTAAAAGTGTCTCAATCATATGATTTTGCCTCGAGCGGGTTGCACTCTCATTCTAGCACCTTAGAAATCTGACTTTTTCCACTTGCACAAGTATGACCACCAGCCCTCTTTGGTATCAAGCACTAAGTTCAAACCTCGTACTAGTTCGCCAACCGTGTAATCTCAATTGAGTATTTCTCCTAGTTTTCAATAAAGTTCAAGTCTCAAAAGTAGCTTAAGTAACTCATCAACAACTAAATGCACTCAACAAAGTTTTAGGTTACTCTAAAACTCAACTAGATGGTCCTAGCTGTGAACTAAAATATGCATGCATGAACACATATGTAGACATAAAAATTACCATGGGATAAACTACTATATAGCATGTTATAATAAGATGGTGAATGAACATACATAGTGAAAATAGGTGAAAAGGTGATAGAAAATAGGAAAGAGAAGGGAAGAGACAACCATACCATACCATACTGGTCAATCCCGCAACATGCGTAAAAAAATTTAACTAATCTGCCTGTCGTCTGGCACGATTCCTAACATACCAACAAAAAATGATCCTGAATACTTTAAAGCACACCAAAACGTATCCAAAACCTTGTCCCAAAGGTTTAGTACGAGTGGGAAGTGATAAAGAACAAAGATAAGAACATCGGTGAAAGAGAAGATGGAATATAGATAAAATGAAAATAAAAGCAGAAGGTGAGAAATGACATGCCCAAGTAATGCAAAGTGTTAAGTGAACCTGATCTTTCAAATTACATCACAAGATAAAAGAAAGTCTCCCAAATTCTTAAAAAGAAATTGCTCAACTCTGAGCCTCATTGTTACCACCTTTATCCATCGTGCCATCGTCAAAAGAGCAAATCAAAGGAGATCTTTAGCAATGAAGCGCGGGGTAGCAGGGAAGTCTACAAAGTGATCAATGGGACGGAGACAATGGTTGTGATAGTGCTTAACCATGCTGTGCTGGTGTCGCTAGTCCTCAAAGAAGTTAGCCTATGCATTCCTCTTTTCAATATCGTATTGGGTTGTGCCCTGGAAGTAGTAATCGTGGAATGCCCTCATTGTTGGTTTTTGTGTGGGACACACACACACAAAAATAGAAAGTCCAACACATGCAACGAATTGCAGTTGGAATAGGAGTCTTGGAGAGAGAGAAAATAGGAAAGAGAATTGGAGTTGGAATAGGATTTTGGTAGAGAGATATATAAGCATTGGAAAGTCGACTTTGAGAGTGCGACTTGGTGACCGATTGGTGTGCGCACTCGAGTTGAAGTGTGCAATCTCTCTAGTTTTCTTCTCTCTACATTGAAGGTACATCAAGATCTTGAATCTGAAGACTCGCGGTGAAGTCTTTGGTGGTTTCTTGGTGATCAAGAAAGGGTACATCAAGATCTTGAATCTAAAGACTCGCGGTGAAGTCTTTTGGTGATCAAGAAAGGGTACATCAAGATCTTGAATCTGAAGACTCGCGGTGAAGTCTTTGGTGGTTTCTTGGTGATCAAGAAAGGGTACATCAAGATCTTGAATCTAAAGACTCGCGGCGAAGTCTTTGGTGATTTCTTGGTGTTCAAGAAAAGAGGTACAAGGGTTTGATACAATTGGGGTAGTTTTTCTTCGTTCTTAGTGTGATCATCTAAGTTCTTGAAAAGAGGTATTTTTGTATTACTCCATTGTTAGTGAATCTCAAGCGATTGAGATATCTTGTACTCTTTATTCATATAGTGGATTTATTCGGAGTTTGGCCCGTGGTTTTTCCTCTGATTTAGAGGGTTTTCCACGTTAAATCTTGTGTTCTTTGTGGTGTGATTGATTTGGTGCATTGTTCGTGGCTTGGTGGATTTTATTCATCTGTTTCTCGAGTTAAAGGGGTTACTTTCTTGTTGATTAACCCCAACAAGTGGTATCAGAGCCGCGGTTGGTTCGTGTTCCGAGAATCTTTGTGGGAATCAAGATGGTGGATGATGATGATAAATCAAGCAATATGGTCAAGTTGACGGCTACGAATTATTCAATTTGGCAACCGATGATGGAAGATCATCTTTATTGCAAGGATTTATTTGATCCAATTGAATTTGGACAAAGCAAGCGAGAGAAAATATCGATGTTAATTGGAGGAAGTTGCAGAAAAGCTCTGGGACTATTCGAAAATGGATCGATCTCAAGTATTTATCACCATGTCAAGCAAAGAGGTTGATGCACGGGAGTTGTGGAAAAAATTGCGAGAATATGTGTGAGAGGAAGGGGGCTCTTAACAAGGCTTCTCTAATTAGAAGGCTTGTTAATATGAAGTACAAAGATGGGCGGTCGATGATAGAGCACTTGAATGATTTCGAAGCATTGATCAATCAATTAAGTGCTATGAAGATTGTGCTTGAGGATGAGTTACAAGCACTTTTACTCTTGAGCTCGTTGCCAGAAAGCTGGGAAACCTTGGTGGTGTCTCTAAGTAATTCTGCTCCAGGCGGCGTCTTGTCTTCATCCATAGTACGGGATAGTCTCTTTGACGAGGAGACTAGGAGAAAGGATAAAGGCATTGAAACTTCACAAGCTCTTGTTACTACCGCGGAACATAGAGGCAGAAGTCAGTTTAGAGGTCCGAGGGGGCGGAGTAAATCTAGAGGCAAGGCTCAAGGAAAAGGAAAATTCTCTTGTTATCATTGTGGCAAGGAAGGACACATAAAGAAAAATTGTAGAGTGTGGAAAAGAGAATAGAATGATGAGAAAAATCAAAATAAAGCGAATGATCGGAATACTACGGCTGCTATATCAGATGCAATTGAAGACTTGGTTGTGCTTTCTTTAGTTGAGGATCAAGGTCATGTCACTAATACAGATAGTGAATGGGTTGTTGATTCCGCAGCATCCTTCCATGCTACTCCGAGGAAGGATTTCTTCTCTGTTTATCGAGCAGGGAATTTTGGCAAGGCAAAGATGGGGAACAACAGTTTTGTAGATATAGTTGGCATTGGAGATGTCTTTGTGCGAGACAAATATGGGTTGCACCTTGTAATTCGAAAGATGTGCGACATATTCGGATCTGCGTCTGAATTTGTTTTCTACTCATGCTTTGGACCTAGATGGTTACTACAACATCTTTGGGGGCAAGGAGTGGAAACTCACCAAAGGCTCAATTGTTGTTGCTAGAGGAAAATTGAGCTATACACTTTACAAGACTCAATTGAAGACCGTCAGAGGTGACCTGAACGCAATTGAAGATGATTCTTCACCAGATCTGTGGCATAGGCGGCTAGGTCACTTGAGTGAGAAAGGGTTGCAGGTGTTGGCAAAGAAGTCTCACATTCCCTTTGCCAAAGGTAAATATTTGAACCCTTGTGATGATTGCTTATTCGGTAAGCAACGTAGAGTTTCTTTTTCTTCATCATCTGAAAGAAAAAGAAATTTACTTGAGTTAGTATACTCTGATATTTGTGGTCCCATTGATGTGGAAACTATGGGAGGTGGCAGATATTTTGTTACTTTTATTGATGATGCTTCACGGAAGGTTTGGGTGTTTGTGTTGAGAACAAAATGTCAGGTTCTTGAGTACCTCAAGAAGTTTCATATGATGGTGGAACGAGAAAAAGGCGTATCTTTGAAGTGCCTTCGTAGTGATAACGGGGGAGAATACACTTCAAAGGAGTTCGAGAATTATTGCTCGAACATGGAATCGACATGAGAAGGCTGTTTAGGGTACTCCTCAACATAATGGTGTTGAAAGAACAAACAGAACCATCCTTGATAAAGTCGATGCATGTTAAAAATGGCTAAGTTGCCCAAGTCGTTTTGGGGTGAGGCTCTCGATCTTGCTTGCTACTTGATGAATCGCTCTCCTTCAAGACCATTGGAGTTTGATGTTCCGAGAGAGTTTGGTGCTGGGAAAGATGTTACTTACTCTCACTTGAAGGTGTTTGGATGCAAGGCATTTATGCATGTGCCTAAGGAGCAGAGACGAAACTTGATGATAGAACTGTTAGTGTATCCTCTTGGGATTTGGAGATGCGAGTTTGGTTATAGGTTATGGGATCCAGAGAAGAAAAAGATTGTCGGTCTAGTGATGTGGCCTTTCATGAATATGAGACCATATCGATTTGAAGACATCAAAGAAAATCATAGTTGATGATGATGATGTTTCGGATTGGAGTCTTCTTCCATTATCGATGCCACATATGAGGGAGACTCATTTGAAGAACATGGGGTTGATGTGCAGAACCGGTTGATGATCTTTGAGCAGGGGGAGCAAACTCCTCCACCAACAACTTTAGTTGAACCTTCACTTAGAAGGTCTGAGAGAGGGTTGCTTCTTTCTACTAGGTACCCCAGTTCTAATTATGTTACGATTACCGAAGAGGGGGAGCCGGAGAGCTTCCAGAAAGTTCAGATTCACACTGATAAGAATCCAACTGATATGTTGACGAAGGTGGTGACTCGTGAGAAGCATCAGTCCTGCACCAAGTTGGTGGGGCTGAGTTGTTATTGAGCATCAAATATGATTGAGATCTCCCCATGTGTTGGAGGGGGAGATTGTTGGTTTTTGTGTGGGACACACACACACAAAAATAGAAAGTCCAACACATGCAACGAATTGCAGTTGGAATAGGAGTCTTGGAGAGAGAGAAAATAGGAAAGAGAATTGGAGTTGGAATAGGATTTTGGTAGAGAGATATATAAGCATTGGAAAGTCGACTTTGAGAGTGCGACTTGGTGACCGATTGGTGTGCGCACTCGAGTTGAAGTGTGCAATCTCTCTAGTTTTCTTCTCTCTGCATTGAAGGTACATCAAGATCTTGAATCTGAAGACTCGCGGTGAAGTCTTTGGTGGTTTCTTGGTGATCAAGAAAGGGTACATCAAGATCTTGAATCTAAAGACTCGCGGTGAAGTCTTTTGGTGATCAAGAAAGGGTACATCAAGATCTTGAATCTGAAGACTCGCGGTGAAGTCTTTGGTGGTTTCTTGGTGATCAAGAAAGGGTACATCAAGATCTTGAATCTAAAGACTCGCGGCGAAGTCTTTGGTGATTTCTTGGTGTTCAAGAAAAGAGGTACAAGGGTTTGATACAATTGGGGTAGTTTTTCTTCGTTCTTAGTGTGATCATCTAAGTTCTTGAAAAGAGGTATTTTTGTATTACTCCATTGTTAGTGAATCTCAAGCGATTGAGATATCTTGTACTCTTTATTCATATAGTGGATTTATTCGGAGTTTGGCCCGTGGTTTTTTCCTCTGATTTAGAGGGTTTTCCACGTTAAATCTTGTGTTCTTTGTGGTGTGATTGATTTGGTGCATTGTTCGTGGCTTGGTGGATTTTATTCATCTGTTTCTCGAGTTAAAGGGGTTACTTTCTTGTTGATTAACCCCAACACTCATCATATGTAGCACGGACTTGGAGTCAGTGTCAGGCCGAGGCAAATGTGGTATAAGTGGCACTGGTAGAAAGGGCTCCCAATGTCGAGTACATGGTCATCATAAGCCTGTTGCGCATGAGCTTATTACGCGGTTGCCACATTATTGCCAGCTGTGACATGTCTCATCGTTTTCTCTCTGCTCTCGCAGCCTATCGCTAGTGAGCTTCTGCAGCTAACCAATTGTTCAAAGCAATTTCATTCGTTTATGTACTGTCATCTAAATTATGAAATCTCTGCTTTGTTTAAACCCTTACCCGCTCATCCTCAGATTCAATGTAACCATCAAGCGATCGCAAAGATGTGATGAATTAATTGGTGATTTTCAGCTGCCAGTGGAACATCATGTTCGAGTCCAATCAAATTGACTCCTACGAGCCGACAGAGGCTAGTAATCAGAGGGGGTAGAAAAGATAGTTATCACTGACTGTGTTTATGACCACCTTAATGTTAGAGTTGATAAGTTCTCCGACATCAATTTGGCCTAAGGTGTAGAAGAGGGCAGCTCTAGGTAGGACTATTTCATGCTCTTGTTTGTAGGTGGGAGGGAATGGATGAGGAGATAATTCTAAGCTATATAGACTTTCCTAAGTTTTCCCGGTATAAGACCTCAAATCTCTCATGAGGATACTCCCTATCGTCCGCCAGATAGTTAGTTGGGTAAGGCTAAGACCAATTGATGTAAAATGGCACTAAAAATAATGTCTATCATTAAACCCGAACCACATTGCCCAAACTTTTATGCTTACTGTTGGCGTAGAACTCTCTAACTATTACCTTAGTTGTCAGCCCCCTCGTCATTAAGATGATTGACCGGCTTAGATTACCTTAATACCATGATAATCTAGTTAACCTAATCCATTTCATTAACCATAACCTCTAAATAATTTTTATTTCCATCATTATTAATGCTTAGATTATAATTTAGATCCTCGACTTATTCGATTCTTAATTTATTTTATTGGAGCAAATTAAGAAATCATACGGATTATTCTCTGTATTTTGTAAAAACTTTGACAGAACTTCCCCTAAAGTAGTAGCTTGCCAGGAAACTCACTGAAGAGACAGTGGAATGGGGAAATTCCTAGAAAGACTCATAACTCCCCACAGTTCACAATATATAACAAATTCAAATTTATAAACTAACTTAGAGTCTCAAATAGCTTCATTAAATCTTTACAGTCCCAAAGTATACCAAAATTGAAATAATCTAGTCTTAACTTATTTTAAACTACTTTAGGACACTCTCATTATAGTTCAATGAGTGTTCACGTCCTATATTCACCCCAAGAATCCCAAAACAATATATATCAACAATTTAAAGAAGAATTTACTTTAAATTTTGAAATCATTCACCACAATCTTTGAGTATTGTTCATTCATCCCTTGTCTTCGACATCATCAAAAATAACTCGAAGATCTCAGGTAAATAAATATCTATGTTGATATGTACCTCTGCCATTGTTATTTTGATACATAGAGACATGTAATTGCATTTTCAGATAATTAATAAGATATATGCGTCATGCAATCTACTCTAATTATGTCACCTAACTATAATCAGATGTTGACTTCTAAAAATAGTACAGAGATAGTGTTAAGAGATCATGAAATGTGGAAATAACTTGACGCCATTTAACTCTAGAACTAGTCTCACTCACTAGCGTATGAAGTAGGACTGAAATCTAATTTCAAGCAAATCCGACTTTGAAACAAGCTTATCCCCCTCTCTTTCTCCGTGCATGTGTGACCTAGAATGATGAAATGCAACGCAGACTATGATGCAATTACAGGTACAAAGATATTCAATAAATTGTAAAGATCACTGTAGGTTTTACTTACCACCAAACCAACTCAAAATTGGTTGCAAAGCCTTACACAATGTTTCCCGACTTTCAAGTACTTTGAACCTATTCCTCGAGGCTCGTTCCAAATGGTTTCGAGATCGTTGACGTTACCTAAAACCATTAAGAAATCCAAATAAATTTCCTATTCGAATTTCTTAAGTTTTCGACCAATTTTCGAGCTATTTTAGAATTCTCAAGTCTTAAAAGCTCGAAATCACTCCAAATCAACTCCTTGGATGTTCGAATCCCCATTTCAACTACAAATTGTGGTTTTACATAAAAAAAAAACTAACCTTTTATATGCTTCAAAACAATTTTCTAAATTTTTTAGATATTTCGGGTATCCTAGCACATATTATAAGAAAAACCCTACTATTAATCCTCAAGACAATTCTAAAATCCTCTTTTTTCATAGAAATCCCCTATTTCAATTTATCGAGTCCACAAATATATTTTTTCTAATTTTGTTTCTTAATTTTTTGACCCCTGAACCGGATCTGGTTCGGTCCGCTTTGGGATCAAACACCCTTCTTCCTCCTCTGTTTTGCTCACTATAAATTGAAACCTCATCATCTTTTTATTTTATTTGTTGATTGGGGTTGGATCAAACTTAACCCTAAGTGAAGTTTACGCAGGGGAGATGCCTTCTACTTCCTCGGACCAAGCTGAGCCTCCTGTCTCCCATCCGCAACAACCAACAACAACCCAAAGGTAACAACATCAACAACACAACGACCTCAACAAAAATAACAACAAATAACGAAACAACACCAATAATAGAACCCATACCCATCGTCTCATTCTCCCTTCCTCGAGAACTGACTTTCTTTCTTTCTTTCTTTCTCTCTATTTCGACACCTCTGTCTCTCTTTCTTGTTAAGACTAAAACATGGTAAAGTGATGTTCATTTGCTTGAGACAAATATAAGATCTCCTCGAGATTCTTATGCATGAATCTCGAGGCCAATTCAAGGGAAAATAGATCAAAATAATATTCCTCAAGATTCGCACGTACAAATCTAGAGGACAATCCAAAGAAAACGAATTAAAGTGATACTCCTTTATGTGACACCAAGTTTGAACTCATGCTTATACATGCCCATTGATTATCGTTGAGATAGGGTCACATGCATCTCGAGGCATGGATAATTTCTCCAAAATCATTATCGTCCCACATTTCTTATGCTACACCTCCTCGATTCAAGCGGACACATATGTTAAGGTGAGTCCAATGTGTTATTTAATTTGATTTAAACTTTAAGATTCATTTTACTCATTTATATAATATAATATATATATATATATATATGTGTATGTATACACCTATATATTTTCGTCGCTATAAAATTCACCATACAAGCCAACGACCACCCTCGGGCGTGAACACTATTGTACATCCCATGTGTGTCACTCTCAACCCCGCATGTCATTAGGTGCCCACCAATTTATTAATTATTCTATATAATTTCATGATTATCTTTTATTTCTAGGTCTAAATTAAGTCCTAAAATATACCCCAATTATGCTAAAATTGGAAAAAACTTCATCACGCGCACCGATACTCGCGAAGCTGCATATACACTTCAAATTGACCTTATTTCGTATTGAATAGAGTATAATACACTAATAAATCACTCATCACAAAAAATAATATTTAGACTTATGATCTTTGGTTCGTAATGCGTGGGTCCTACCTCGAAAGCTTAAATCCCAAATTAAATCAAAAAATACTTAATTAGTAGCTTAATCGAGTTTATGAAATTCTCAGATTTCACAATCTTCCCAGCTAATTAAAAATTTTGTCTGCAAAATTTAACTTACAGGTTACTAAACCAAAAAAAGATATGACAAAATGATCCTTCATATACAACTCTTTCAATCCAAAACTATAAAAATCAATTCCAAGGTAAAACCGTTAAGTGGACTCAATCACTTTCGTTGTAGTCAATAACTCAGTTGTAGAGATCATAAATATTTCAAATTTTCATTTCCAACTTCTTGGTTTAATGAAAAGTCAAAAAAACTTCTCTGCTAATCTTGGCATTTTGTGAGTTTTTCACAAGTTAAATGGTCAACTTTGTGTAATATCCCATAACCTTACTTTTTCTTCACCACTCATTTCAAGCCTTGAATCTCATTCAAGCATCAATATTTAGCAAGATATTGCTTATCTTGTTTTTCAATTAAAGCATTTTAATTCTTAACCGAGTATTATTCCACAAATCGTTTATAATTCTTTTTCCATCCACCAAACTATAGTACACATCCCAATTTACTTTCTCATCACTAATTATTTCGTATAAGAAATGTTGGGTGATCATTTCTTAGACTATTATTAGTCTAAAATTACATAGTGATGCAAATAATATTTCTGCACAACATTAGATACTAAGTAGAGTCACGTGTTTATCTAATCCATCACCATTCCAACATTTCTCCATAGAAACCTGGAATTCTATAAGTCATCCCATGACTATAGATCTCTAATTACATTTTTCATCCCATGATAAGAGATCTCAAATTTCAATTTGATCAGAAAAGGAAATCTGACACAACGTGCAACTCTCACTCATTCTCTAAATATTTACTCGCAATATCATTTAGATTTGTGGATTCAAAAGAAATTACCAATTCTAACTCGTCACTCAATTTACTGAAACGTTTTTTCCTAGTTATAAAGTTAACACTTTTTTCAAACTTCATCAAACCATTATCTATCCATGAGTTCACAATGAACCCCATACATTTTCTTAACTACAAATCATTTCCGGATTGGCTTAATAACTTCTTCGATTTTCACTATTTTTCCAATTACTAAGCTTTCATATCTCAATTACTTACTATTCACCAGACTTTTTATTTGCTTGAATAGAGACAATTATCCTTATCTAAAGTAGATATACGCATTTAAACAAAGATCAACATATTTCTTGATTAGATTCTAATCGTATAGTTTTTTAACTTGCATGTCATTCAAATTATAAATATTTTATCTCTTTTTCATCTTCACTCAATTTATTTTTGACTTCCTTTAATTACAGTGGAAGAATATTCAATTATTCACACATCGAATTAGATATATTGTCCTCTATTCAATGTTTCAACCAATAGGGATAATAAAAACTAAAGCTATAAGTCACGCATCTCTTTTCATTTTATTTGTATCTTCACATTCATACAGATATCTTACATTAACTTCAATAAAATAACCTTGTAGAATCCCGTATCTCGATAAGGGTAATACTCGGCTTGAAACCCTAACTAAACAAAGTTAACCCAGCCAAACTTAACTAGAGCTAGCAACCTCTCCGTCAGTACCTAATAAACTCAACCTATATATCGATATCGAATACATAATACAAAATATACGCAGCAGAAAATTAATACTTTTTCAATAATTTACAATATACAGAAACACATAGTTTATCAAAACCTAAAAACTCATTTATAAACCTCTCAACCCTGTTTACATACAACAACATATATCAAAGAATGTATATATGTACAATAGAGCTCATTACATCGTATAAAACATTATAAGAATCTTATATCTTCTCCTTGCCCTTCGCTGAAGCGCTAGGTTGCAAACATGAAATATTAAATTTTTGGATGGCGCTCTAACTTGCTCAGTAAATAAGGATTCACAAAGCCATCAACATTCTATATAATAATCAAGAACATTTTGTAATAACAATATGCACCAATTTCCACTAACAAGAATATAGAAAGCATATAATTCAATAAATAACGGATGTAAATCAAACTGTCAATGACTATTACACTGTGATTCCAGTTTTATTTATAAAACTAGGATCGATTACCCACTAACACCATTAATCGATTGCTAAACCAACACATAGGTTGATGTGCTGTCTAGCCAATTCGTTAATACCTAATGGTTCTATCGAAAACCCTCTTGCGAGTTTGTAATGCTAGTACCCTATTTGACTAAGTAGGAAGTTACATTTAGGCTGGGAAGGTAACCCATCTCTTATATAACCTGGTCTTAGTCTCAGGAACTTACTATCTTGAATCACATTAAACACCATTTTTCATTTATTAAAACCATCACAGTGTACATAGTCCCCTCATTCAGTCCATAAAATACATGGACTATATATAATAAAATAGCCAGACACCATTAATAAATAATCGAATCCATACTTACCTCTGTTTAGATTTTCGTTCCGAATTCCTTAACTTTTCAAGCACTCAAGCTTTCCCAGGGATCCAACACCTATCACAAACTATTTAAGATTAATATAGGTCTAATATCATATATTTAAAACCCTTAGTCAGTCCCTAAGTCCTAAAGATATTTTAATCAAATTATAGCGAAATAGTTGTTTTCTAGGGTGGATGTGTATTTCGTCACTTTGTAAAGTGCACTCTATCAGCTGAGTTCATCTCAACTGAGGAAGCGAGCGCGCTCCGCCCTGTACTGTTTTGACAGTACATATGGCAACATCTATTGTTCCATCCATAAATTCACACAACAATAGCAAGCACTCAAAAAATTCATAAGGGAGGATCTCTAGCGAGGTAATAAACTATTTTCAATCAATAAACAACATAATTCACAGAAATATCATCAACTACCATCAAATTGAACTTCATAAACATAAAAACTAAAATTACTGAGGATCTCTAGATTCTTAATCGTTTAAGCTTCTCAATCCATGTTGAATCAACTCTTTGAGTAATATCTTATGATCAAAATGAAAACCTTCAACTTTCTTTCTCTCTCATTTTCTTGATCAATTATGTTTTTAGTTTAAATATATGGAATTTTCTCGAGAAATGCATCGTGCTCTATCGAGACTGATCGGATGATTGATGCGCTAACATGACATTCCTTAAGATGACACACATGTTGACACCAACAACACTAACACTGATCTCAAGGTGATTTAATGATCAATATAACTCAAACCAACTTACAGTTTTTTATATATATATATATATATATATATATATATATATATATATATATATATATATATATATATATATATATATATATATATATATATATTTATATTTATATATCAAATACATATATAAATATATATCTTGTGAGCTTTCTTGTGAACAAATTCACTGGACATGCCTACAAGTATTCTCGACTGTGCATATTCATTTCACGATCCCCTTGACGCATTTGGCGTTCCGACTATTTATTGTTTATTTTTGTATTTAGTGTTTATAGGCTTGTGTATAATTTATCTGTTACACCACAACCAATAAAATTCATTAAACATTTCAACCAAATACAAACCATCATGCAAACACACGCACACACTAATCAAGGCATGTCGAACTTAACCACGGGCCTAACTCAGGTTAATTAGGATTTGGATTAGCAATAATCACTAACTTAAGGTAATAGGTTGTTCCAATCTCCCCAATTTAAAGAAATTTCATTCTCGAAATTAAATTAAATGTATAATTATCTGTAGTCTCAAAAAGAAATGGAAACTGCTCCTTCATACAAGACTCCCACTCTCAGGTTAGTTTCTCATCTCCGTAAAATTGTCGGTTCGCTTTAACCAAATAAATCTCTTTGGTTCTTGCCCTCTAAATCTTATGATCAAGTACCTTAATTGACTGCTCATTGTAAGATAAGACTTGCCAAAGATCAAATTCATTCCAATTAATCCTTGCAATGAATTGAGTCTCCGTCTTGCTAAGCAAAGACAAATGGAAGACATTATGAACATCGGCGAGTTGAAGAGGCAACTCTAACCAGTAAGCAATAGGACCAATCTTTTCTTACATTCTGACGGCGCAATCTACCTTGGAGCTAACTTTCCCTGCAATCTAAATCTACGCAGGTGAGACTTTCAACAAAACAAATTATCCTTTGAAAACTCCAAAAACTATAATGTTTATCTACATATCTCTTCTACCTTAAATATGTTGTAGTCAAACACTTGCAAATCTGTTGAATTCTCTCTGTGTAGTCTCGAATGAACTCTTTCCCCAATAAAACTATATATCCAGCCTCTGCCCAACACGTAAGTGAGCGATAAGGCTAATCATACAAAGCTTCAAAAAGAGTCATTCGAATGCTAGCTTGATAGCAACTATCATAAGAGAACTCACATAAAGGAATATATTTCTCCTAGTTACCACCAAACTCCAAGATACAAGCTCGAAGCATGTCCTCTAACACCAATATCAATTGCTCAGTTTGTTTGTTGGTTTGCATATAGTATGTCGTACTAACGTTAAGAATAATTCCTAGCTATCTCTGCTATTCACTCCACTGTCTGAACGTAAATCTCGGATCTCTATCTAAAGTAATTGAGACTAGAACTCCATAAAATTTCAACACCTCACATATGTATACCTCATATAATTTATCAAGAGGATATCGCATGGAAATTGGCAACAAATGCACAAACTTTATCAATTTTTATACTACAAGCCATATCGCATTGTGCTTACACTAACTCAGAAGGAGACCAGAAACAAAATCAATCAACTTATGCTCCCATCTCCACTCAAGAATAGGCAGCGAATACAATAACCCTCCAGGTTTCATATGCCCAGCCTTAACTTGTTGACATATCTCTTTACAAACTTGGTAATATCAGTCTTCATCCCAGGCCACCAATAAACATGCTTAATTTTATGATATATTTCAATGCTACCAGGATGAATAGAGTAAGAGATCTATAAGATTCTTGTAGCAACTCCTGCATTAATTGATCATGAGCTGGAATCCATAATTTATCCCTTAATAAGCTTTCTAACAATCAACAACCCACTGAATCATCTTTGGTTCAGCCCGAATTTGAGCACAGAAGAATTGGTTAGTAGCTCTCGAACTAGCTCTCTCAGTTGATGATGTACCAGCTAGACTTTCACAAATCATCATCACTGAAGCTTCCTCAATAAGTATAAATCGAGAAACTCTGGCAGTAGCTACATTCTCTCAGCCTGTTATTCTCCTACTCAAGGCATCATCAACTACATTTTCTTTGCCTAGATGGTACTCTAGAGTGAAATCATAATCATTGTGGAACTCAAGCCATCTATGTTACCTCATATTCAATTCACTCCGAGTAAACAAATATTTCAAACTCTTATGATCTAAAAATACTATAAATTCTTCACTGTACAAGTAATGCCTCCAAATCTTAAAAGCAAAAACAAATGTAGCTAGCTCAAGGTCATGAACTACATAATTTCTTTCTTGATCCTTGAGTTGTTTTAAAGCATAAGCTACAGCCCTGTTTTCCTGCATCGGCATACAACCCAAGCCTGAATGAGAAGCATCTGTATAAATCACTAGCTCCTTCCCCGAATTAGGTAATGTAAGAATAGGTGTCGTAGTCAAATTATCCTTCAAACCTTTGAAAGCAGCCTTGCACTTTTCAAACCAAACAAAGTCAATGTCTTTTTGTGTTAGCCGAGTCATTGGCAGAGCAATACGAGAGAACCCATCAACAAATCGTCTATAATAACCCGCTAACCCCAAAAAAATCCAAACTTTTGACATTATGGTAGGAGTTGGCCAATCCCTGATTGCCTCAAACTTCAATTTATCAACATATATACCCTTAGCATTAATCACATGTCCAGGAAATTTGACCTTTAAAGACTAGAATTCGCCTTTACTAAACTTGGTATATAGTCGATTATCCTTCAAAGTCTGCAATGTAACTTTAAGGTTGTGCAAATGCTCTTCCCGAGTCTTCGAATTGATCAAAATATCATCGATAAACATGATAATAAACTATTCAAGATAGGGTTTAAACACCCTATGGATCAAGTCCATAAACATAGCAGGAGCATTAGTGATCCAAATGACATTACTATCAACTTGAAGTGCCTGTAGCGAGTACAGAAAGCCATCTTTGAGATATCCTCATCCCTAGTCCTAAGTTGATGATAATCAGACCTCAAATCAGTCTTCGATAAATGTCTGGCACCCTTCAACTGATCAAACAAATCATCGATCCTGGAAAAATGGGTATTTGTTCTTGATAGTCACCCGATTAAGCTGTCTATGATAAATACACAAAAGCTAGGTTTCGTCTTTTTTCTTCACAAGAAGAACTGGTGCTCCCCACGATAACATACTAGGATGGATAAATCCCTTCTATAGCAACTCCTCATGCTGACTCTATAACTCACGTAATTCCTTTGGTGTCATACGATATGAAGGAATGGATATAGGTTCGGTACTAGGAATCAGATTAATGACGAAGTCAATGACACGTGCAAGGGGAAATCCAGGCAAGTTAGATGGAAAGACTTTTAAAAACTCACAAACTATGGTATCACTAACCTTAAGCTCCTAACCAGGCTCTCCAAATGTATCAAATCCTTCCATAAACTTCTAAATCTCGATGAGTAGTTTCCCTTCTACGAGTTGCAAGTCGTGAAGGATTATAGCCTTTATAGATTATAATTTCAAAAGGTAAGGGATCTAAAAGATTACACTCTTATGGAAATAGTCAATATTGGCATGGTATGTTGATAACTAATCCATCCCTAATCGTGCATCATACTCCAGGAACTCCATTACCCTTAGATCAATTGGAAGTTCATTCTCCCTAATTTTGATTACACATTCCCTTGCAGATCAGGTTTGGATAAACCTTCTCGATCATTGTTGTGCTCCCAATCAATAATGTATTGGTTCTAATAGGTTTCAATTTCAACTCATCAACCATTACACCAGCAATAAAAGAAATTGTAGAACCAATAGTAATTAAAACATGCATATCTCGACCATAAATGTTTAATATACCTTCCACATGCCTTTGATTAGCCTCTAAATTTGCCTCAGCCACTACATGAGTCTACCCTCATGAACGCGGTGTTGTACTACCTATTGATATGGCTGGTGGCATAGAACACTCTTTTTGAATATGCCCCATCTGCCCATACGGATAGCATATGTAGAAGCCCTCTTAGGAAAATTATTGGTTGGAGAAACCTGCCCAGATCCACTCAATTTTTTGTGATTATTATGCTTTGCTCTTTGCCCTTACCTTCAGATAAAGAAGGTGGTAAATGTGGTTTAGCTACTGAAGTTTGAGAAATCGGTGGAACCAGTGTACTAACAAATGTCATCCTCGTTGACCCTGATTATGTAGCTCCTCGATTACACTCCTCTTTCTCTTATTTGGCCTAAAAGAAGCAAATTCCTAGATTCTTTGACTCCATAAAAACTATGGTTTTGGTGATGGCGTAAGTACTATTCTGAAAGGTCTGGCTAATATGGCCACTTCCACCTCCATCGCACTTTTAAATATAAAAGCATAGCTAGTGTGATGATTAGAGGAAACCACAACTCAAATCTCATAATTTAGCCCACCCATAAACGAATATATTTTATTCTCTTCCTACTTCACCATCTCAGAAGCGAGTTCACTCAACTCAGTGAACATCCTCTCAAACTCTAATATATACATGGCTCCCTGTTTCAAGCTGGATAAACTTAGTCTTCTTCCTGTTCCTAACTTATTTCATGAAATACTGCCTATACAATATAATCCTAAATTGTGGCCAAGTGGTGATAGTTTTCCTTTCTCTCTCTAAGGAATTCCACCACTTATTTGTATAGTCAATTAACAAGAACATGACCAATTTAACCATAAACCAATCCTCCACATATATAGGAATAATCGTTGCTCCATCTCCAATATCCATGTCTCAGCTACCCTTTTATCCATTGTGCCATAAAACGCATAAATTCCTTTTAGTTTCCGAGGAATGCAACCTTCTCCGAATCTACTAGCACTACAGCATTTGTCTCTTGCACGTGAATACATCTTAATATTGGATGAACTGAGAGTTGCTACTATTTTAGCTCATCCCTTAACTCTGCTAACCCCGCGACTAGTTGCAGATTGTGCCTCTAGCTACTGTACTACTGGTCCCATCCTAACCATCAGCATAGCCAAAAAATTAGCTTGAGACTCGATAAGTTCCCTCATTTGCTGCGCCATTCTAGATTTCCATTGATTCTCAATTTCCCTGTTATCTTAAGGTCCATGCCTCTCCAAACCCACTCCTTGATCTACCATTAGTTTCTAAAGTCAAAGGAGATATAAGATTATTAGGTAACATTCAGAGAATATGATGAAATCACATCTATATAATAAAAAGTAATGTGTAGATAATGTATAATAATGCTTTTATTTTCATTCCCCCCCCCTAAAACGTGATGAAAACTATTTATCACACCCTAAGCTTATTCATAACTAAAACTAACTATCAAAGTCAATAAACTTAAGTTTCGGTACAAAGGAATATGCTATAACTTTGAAAACAATTCGTAAGTGAAATCAAGGTCAAAGCATTTTCTATGACACCAAACCGTATCATAGTTAACACTTAATTCAAAAGGAATAAGCCTTAAGATATGATACCAAGCTGTAGCATCTCCTATCCTGATTAAGGTGATACTCAGCCTAAAACCCTAATTAAACCCCCTCTCTGTAAGTACCTGATAAACTCAACCTTTATATCGATATAGAACAAATAATACAAAATAAATATACGCAGCAGAAAATTAATATTTTTTTGATAATTACCAATATGCAGAAATACATAGTTCGTCAAAACTCAAAACCTCATTTATAAGCCTCTTAATCACATTCATATATAAAAAAACATATCAAGCAGTATATATATGTACAAGAAGGCTCATCACATCGTAGAGAAGATTATAAGAATCTTATACCTTCTCCTTGCCTTTCACTGAAGCGCTAGGTTGCAAACATGAAATATTAAATTTGGGGTGAGCACTTCAACTTGCTCAGTAAATAAGGATTTACAAAGCCATCAACATTTCATATAATAATCAAGAACATTTTGTAATAACAATATGCACCAATTTCAACAAACAAGAATATGGAAAGCATATAATTTAATAAATAACGGATGCAAATCAAACTGTCAATGACTATTACACTGTGATTCCCATTTTATTTATAAAACTATGGTCGATTACCCGCTTACGCCATTAATCAATTGTTAGACCAATGCATTAGCCGATGTGTTGTCTAGCCAATCCATTAATGCCGAATGGCTCTATCGAAACCCTCTAGTGAGTATGTAATCTACATAACCTATTTGGTGAGTAGAAAGTTACATATAGGACGGGAAGGTAACCCTCTCCTAAATAACTTGGTCTCAATTTTAAGAACTTACTCTCGTGAATCACAATAAACACCATTTTCCATTTATTAAAACCATCATAGTGTACGTAGTCCCCCATTCAGTCCATAAACTACATGAACTACATATACTAAAATAGCTGAGCAACAGTGATAAGTAAGCGAATGGACTTATCTCGGTTTAGGTTTATATTCCAAATTCCCAAACTTTTCGAGCACTCATGCGTTCCTGGGGATCCAACACCTATCACAAACCATTTATGACCAATATACAGGTCTAATACCTTACATTTCAAACCCATAAGTCAGTCCCTAAGTCCTCAAGAAGTTTTAATCAAATTACAATAGAATTGTTATTTTTTTAGGATATGAGCGCACTCCCTCACTTGGTAGAGTGCACTCCATCAGCTAAGTTCATCTCAACTGATGAAGGAAAGCGTTCCTCTACTAGGTGGAGCGAGCTCCATCTTCTATTATTTTGACTATACACAGGGCCGCAGCCACTATTCCATCCACAAATTCACACAACAACTTCAAGCACTCCCAAAATTCCTCTGGGAGGACTTGTAATGATGTAATAAACCATTTCCAATCAACAAACATCATAATTCACAGAGATATCATCAACTACCATTGAATTGAGCTTCAAAATCATAAAAACTAAACATACCAAAGTGATGACCGCTGGTTCTTAATCCTTTAGGTTCCTAAATCCACGTTGAATCAACTCCTTGGGCAATCTCCTAGGATCATAATCAAAACCATCAACTCTGTCTCTCACTTTCTTGATCAATTATAGAGATAAATATGAGGTTTTTTGTTTAAATATATGGATTTTTTGTCAAATACGCATCACGCTATCTCAAGACTGATCAGAAGATTAATCTGCTAATATGACACTCATTAAGATGACACACATGTTGACACCATCAACACTCACGCTCATCTTGAGGCAATTCGATGATTCATATAATTCAAACCAACATATAGTTTTTAAGATAAATATATATTTATATCTAATATATGTATATATCTTATGTTTTTCTTGCCAATAAGTTCACCCGACATGCCTACGAGTATTCTTAGGTGTGCACATTCATTTGATGACCCTTTTGTCGCACTTAGTGTACCGACTATTTATTGTTTATTTATGTATTTACCATTTATAGGTTTGTGTATAAATAATTTATTATACTACAACCTATAAAATTCATTAAACATTTCAATCAAACACAAACCATCATGCAAACACACACCCACTAATCGAGATACACTAGACTTAACCACTGGCCTAACTCGGGTTAATTAGGATTTGGATTAATATTAATCATTAACTTAAGGTAATAGGTCGTTACAAAACTCGTGCTTAAAGATTTCACCAATGACTAATCACGTAGTATAGCATTATATTTGAACTAATATACAACATATTCATTGATAGCACTTGTATACTACTTTGGTTCAACTATTTCAACTTTTGGAGTTTTATTCCTTGTGAGATCCTTGTGGAGTTAGATTAAGTTTTATCAAACTCATGGTTTGATATCCTAAGTTTTTGTGGGGACTCATTAACCTAAAATTTCATTTTCCATTCGTATGTGAATATTTATTGACCATTTATTTGCATATACTCAAGCTTCCAATTGACTCCAACGAAACTTCATATACTTTTTATACCGAACCTCACCACTCATTAAATTATTCAAAGACTGGTGTCATGATTACTAGTCGTCTACGCTATGAATGAATCATGATTATGATATAAAGTCTACTTGGTTCCATTTTTGTCAATCTTAGCTATTCTCAAATTTATCTCGTTCTTTGTCCCTTTATAGACTTATCACACTTTAATTAGAACTTACATAACTCAAAGCTCATTAATTTTGATTAAGAAATTTATATCTCTTCTCTTTTCGAAAAATCTTGCTAAGGACAATACGGCTTTGTATAATTATTCAATGAATTGAAGTCTTTCTTAGCGAATATTTGTTCAAAACAGAGAAATTTTGTGGCTCAAACAATTCCATTATTTGTTATTGTCTTATTTGTTTCCATATCTCTCAAATTTTCTTGACTTTTCTTTCTTCTTAAAAAGAAATTCGGTACTTTTCAAGAAACTATGTAAGATAACTTTTATCTTACTATTCATTAACTTACTTTTGATGAATTCATTTGTCCGTTATTGTTCATCTGAAGAGATAGAAAATTAGAATTTTCAAACTACTGATCAACTTAACGACTAGTCAAACTCTTAAAGGATGATGTTTCTATCATTTAATTCATATCATTGTGAATTCTACCAATATAAGAGCTTATACAGACGTCTTATACCAATCAATTATTGATGTTCAATCAGTACATCTATCTCTTCATTGGTTTTATTTTAAATTGTAGCAATAGGCATCATTACTTTATTTGATTAGAAGTGACTATTAAGTACTTTGAATCTCAAAACATAATCATTTATGTTGATGTTTAATAACTAATCCTAGCTATTATTAAACCATTCCACCAATACCTTAACTTCTTACGATGATCTTATCACTACACATTTTTGTTTTAACGTTAAATATTTTTGTTGATCTTTGTTTCATAACAACACCTAATCTGGTTTTAACAAAGATTGCTTCTAACTCGTGTACTTTCATTTGTTTTATCATTTCCTTTATTCTTCTTATAGAACCAATATACTCAAAGTCACTTGTGAATAAATAACTTGTGTAACAAACAATAAAAAAACATTCCATAGTTCTTTTTTGAAACCACATGCTCATTTTTTCTTTTATTTGAGACTCTTTTGAAAGCAATTCTCGATTAGTAACGAATCAAACCAATATTTCATAGAATAGGTCTTATCGAGTTACTAGTTCAACTGGTATTAATCTCGTTCTAAAATTCAATATATTCATATTTTGTGTTTCCTATAAGTCTCAATTTCATATTATTTTTCCCAAATGATTCTCGATCGTTTGGGCCTTAATATAAGTATGTTCAGATATTTTCATGAACATTTCATATTTTAATAGTTCAATAAATTTAGATTTTAAAGGAGTCCATGTTTAGTACCTACGCACCTGAAGCATTTAAATTTCCCTTCCAAACGATTTCTTATTGGTTTCATAATAGATTATTTCATCAATTACATTAGTATCAAACTATTTACAACCCCTTTATCAATTAAGACATTAAAATCTCATTTCACATCCAATCACACTCAATTTTGTTTCAAAAGTCTATTTTCCTTTTTAATTATCTATTTCTTATCTTAATTATCGTATCTTACGAGTTAAGTATCAAACGGACAAAGATAATAAACTTCCTATCACAAATATGACAATAACACATAAATACACATCACAAATATAACATAATAATTCAAATACCCTAGCTCACGGTCACTTTCCAACTAATCACGTTCAATCAGTCCTTGGTTTCCAACCAAAATTTTACATCAATTGAGCTAAACCTAGGCTCTGATACCAACTTTGTCAGCCCCTCGTCGTTAAGATGACTAATCGACCTAGATTACTTTAATACCCTAATAATCTAGTAAGCCTTATCCGTTCTCTTAACTATAACCCAAATAATTTCTATTTCCATCCTTAATAATACTCCAAATTATAATTTAGATTCTTAACTAATTTGATTCTTAACTTATTTTATTTGAGCAAATTAAGAAATAATACGTATTATTCTCCATGTTTTGTACAAATTTCGACAACACTTCCCCTACAAGTAGCCTACCAGAAAATGCACCTAATAGACAGCAGAATGAAAAGATGCCTAGAAGGACTCACAACTCCCTGCAGTTCACAATATATAACTAATTCAAATTTATAAACTAACTTAAAGTCTTCGATTGCTTAATTACATCTTTACAATCCCAAAATATACCAAAATTGAAATAATCTAGTCTAAACTTATTTTCAACTAGTTTAGGAGACTTTCATATTCATTTAATGAAACTTCACATCCTACATTCACCCCAAGAATCATAAAATAATTATATCAATAATTTACAATAAGGATTTACTTTAAGTTTTGAAAATAATCACCATAATCTTTGAGTCTTGTTAATTCGCCCCTTGTATTTATATAGAATCCGACATCATCAAATACAACTCAAATATGTCAAGTAAGTAAATATCTACACTGATCTATACTTCGGCCATTGTTTGTCTGATATACGGAGACACGCAATTACATTTCCAAATAATCAATAAGATATATGTGTCAACCTGACATGCAATCCACTCTATTTATGTCACCTAACTATAATCAGATGTCAATTTCCAAAATTAGTATAGAGATAGTGTTAAGAGATCATAAAATGCATAAATAACTTGTCGGCGTTCAATTGTGAAATTAGTCTCACTTGTCGGTGTTTAAGGTAGAATTGAAATCTAATTTTAAACAAATTGGACTCCGAAACAAGCTTAATAGCTTATCGCTTTCACTCTCTATGTGCATGCATACTCAAGAATGATGAAATGTAATATAGACTATGATGCAATTACAAGTACATAGATATTTAATAAATAGTCACATTACTTACCACCAAACCAACTCAAAGTTAGTTATGAAGCCTCACACATCGTTCCCCTGCTATCACGTACTTTCAACCTATTCCTTGAGGCTTATTTCGAATGGGTTTTGGGTCCTTGACATTTCTTAAACCATTAAGAAATCCAAATAAGTTTCCTATTTGAATTTCCTAAATTTTCGACTAATCTTTAAGTTATTTGGTATTCTCAAGTCCTAAGAACCTAAAATCACTCCAAATCAATTCCTCGGATATTCAAATCCCAATTTCGATTCTAGATTGTGGTTTGATATCGAAAACTAACTTGTCTAGATTTCAAAACAATTTTTCAAATTGTCGAGCATTTTCAAGTAACGTAACATGTATTAAGAGGAAAACTACGGTATAAATCCTCAAGACAATTCAAAATCCTCATTTTTCATAGAAATCCCCCATTTCTATTTATTTAGTCCAGAAATATATTTTTTTCACAATTTTTCTACATGTTTTTCAATTTTTATAAATTTCCTTAATTTTTTTTTTCTTCAGATGGGGTTTGACCCCTAAACTGGACTCAGTTTAGTTCGATGAAGGGATCAAATTCCTCATCTGTGTTACTCACTATTAATTGAGGCCTCATTATTTTTTTTATTTTATTTTTCAATTGGAGTAACGTTTGGGTAGAGGAGATGCATACTCCTTCCTTTGACCAATTCTAGCATCTCATCTCCCATCCGCAAAAACCTACAACAACCTAACGACAACAACAATAACAACAACAATAACAACAACAAAAACAACAACAACAACAACATAAACAACATAAACAACAACAACAACATAACGATCTCAATGACAACAATAACAAACAACACAACAACACTAACATCACAACCTTACCCATCGTCTCCTCTCCCAGCCTCGAGATCTCACTTTCTGTCCTTCCTTTTTTCTCTCTATTTTGACTCCTTTGTAGACACTTAAACATAGCGAGACGGAGTTCATTTGATTGAAATAAATATGAGATTTCTTCAAGACTCAAACATACGAATCTCAAGGCCAATCTAAAGGACAAGAGATACAAATAAAATTTCCTCGAGACTTGCACGTACAAATCTCGAGGATGATCTAAAGAAAATGAGTAAAAGTGACAACCCTTTACATGACACCATGTTTAAACTTATGCTTATACATGCCCATTGAATATTCCTTGCGCTATTCATCTCCTCGATTCAAGCGTAATACGTATCTCAAGGTGAATTCAATGTGTAATTAATTTGATTGAAACCTCAAGATTAATTATATACATAAACTATATATAAATATGTATACACCTATGTATTTTGCGGCTACATATTTGCTACGCGCACCAACAACCACCTTTTGGCGTGCACACTATTGTACATCCCACATGTGTTAGACTTGACCACGCATGTCGATAGGCACCAACCAATTTATTAATTATTCTATTTAATTTTATAATTATCTCGTATTTTATGTCTAAATTAAATCCCTATAAATACCTCAATTTTGCCAAAATCGAAATAAATTCCCAACTTGCTTTGAAACACATGGACATTGCATATACACTTCAACTTGACCCTATTATGTGTCGAATATATTATCATACACCATTAAATCACATGTCACATAAAAATAATATTTAGACTATAATATCTGGTCCGTAATGTATGGGTCCTACCTCAAAAACTTAAATTCAAAAATAAATCAGAAAATACTTAATTAGCAGCCTAACCAAGTTTATAAAATTCTTGGATATCACATCGGTCCCTTAGTGGTCTATCTTGTAAGACTCTTTGGATGTTTCTCTAGTGAACTCTTCCAAACCAAACTCCCTAATGACCACTAGTACACGTTTCTCATACTTCTCGCTAACTCTGATTTTTCGCTCAGCTTGTAGTGGGTGAGATATATCCTCATTAAAGTTTTTTAGTGCTTTGGGAGACTCAAGCCTCAATGGGTCAGAATGTGTAGGACGAGTTCGTTTGGGGGATGGATTAGGTACAGTGGAGGTAGAAGCGACGGTTTGAATGCAAGGAG
The DNA here is from genome assembly GCA_039657365.1 of Stephania yunnanensis. Classification (NCBI taxonomy): domain Eukaryota; kingdom Viridiplantae; phylum Streptophyta; class Magnoliopsida; order Ranunculales; family Menispermaceae; genus Stephania; species Stephania yunnanensis. Next base: position 25,408,009 of record CM077580.1, read on the forward strand.
GGGCGATAGATTTGGTGGTGGACATATCTAAGAAAAAGCACAAAGTAGCTATAAAAACTTCATAACAAGTAAGAGACCTAATCAAATGGAAAAGAGTAATGAAATTCATTATGATCAAAGGCCAAATATCATCAATATAGCATTAAGAGTTCGATGAAAATGATGAACGAGTAAAAGTGATCTTCGAATGAAACACCTCAACAAAACCTTACGAATTTCAAAGTGGAAAATGTCGAGGATAAAATCACCATTTATCAAATTGAACTCCAAAAGCACGAAATCCATGCGAGTAAAAGGCTAAGGTACATGACAAATCAAGCCAAAACCATTAAAAGTGCAATCGTCAAGGTGAACATAAAAATAGGTATAAAAATCTCATGTTGGAATGACGTATAATCGAACAAAATACTAGGCAATCAAAACAATGGTACCCCAATGCAATTCATCTAAAACATCGACTAACACGTGGAAAAATGCAAGTAATCCAACAAATCCAAATCGCGACAAATCAAAACACAAAAGAGCCAAGAAATCACGAGTCACAAAACCCAAATCGCAAGTCACCAATGCACTTTATAGCAAATGAGTAAGCTGAAGTAACTAGAAGGGGGGAAAATTAGTCCTTCGGAGGCAGAGGAAAGGAAAGAGGTGTCAAGTCGAAGCATGCGAGGGATTGCTTACGGCGGTGAGAGTGCCCCCAAACTTGTGTAAAGATTCGAAGAAGACTAAGAGGTGAAAATCAAGTTTGCAACTTGATTTAGGGTGAGATTTGGAGCTTAGGGCAGTGTTAATGGAAAATGAAAGGCTAGGGGATTAGAGTGGGAAATTTAGGGAGAAATCTCCAAAAAGTAAGGGGAGGAGGTAATTATACCCCCTGTGGACTATCGCGATGTGGGCATGAGCCCACGACATTAATAGCAACGCCAACCATGATGCGGGACCACTAGTGTTGCGCCTTGGAGGCGTTGTTTACATAAATTGTTTTTTTAATACAGTACTAATTATTGTCCTAAAATAATCATAATAAATAAAAATATGCAAAATAAGACACTCATAACAAATAAATAAAATCAAAGTGGATAAAATTACCAAATCACAGTTAGACTAACCATGGATAATGTGACCATGTGATAAGTTGCACGAATGATATCGTACTCATAATTCAGTACGCAAGGAAAAATCGTAGCACCTGTAAATAGTAACCAAAGGTAAGATGATAAGTATACCATAATAGTACTAAAAAGAATAAATGAAGGTGAAAAGGGATAGAAACTTAGATTGCCTCCCAAGAGCGCCTTTGTTTAAAGTCATTGGCTCCATTCAGTCGTACTCTATAAGTCCATGTACTTTACTATCGCTAGAGTTTCATTCTCGATATCATGTAGTGGGAAGTTTTCATAGAACGGCTTCAGCCAGTACCCATTCACTTTAATAATTTTCAATAAATCCATGCTCTTGATCTCAACTGCACCATGTCCAAAAATGTTAGTAACAACAAAAGTTCTGAGCCATCGTGACATCAACATCTCGGGACGAAGAGTCAATATAAAATATAAAGCAAGACCTTTTTACCGACAATGAATGTTTTGCTATATAGGTTATGATAATGGAATGCCTAAGTTTTATCTTTGTAGATTCGAGCATGGAATCCACCAATTCTTGGATTTCCAACTTTCTCTCTTTACCAGATGCGCTTCGAGTTCTATGTTGTGCTATTTGACAGTTCATAATGATTTATGCTCTAACTCGACCGAGAAATGGTAAGATTTTTCGAGGCCCAAATGATGTAATGACATTCAGATTGGAGTTTTATACATCATTCAACAGGCCCATACCGCGCCTTCAAGGTGCCTACTCCTGTCTTTTCGCAATGGATTTATGGTCTTCTCTAAAATGGATTTAAACTCTCTAGTAAACACCTTCACCTAGCTATTCTTACGAGGATGGTAGGTCGTCGACATGCGGTAAGTGACATTGTACTTGCGTAAGATATTTTCAACCAGAAGGCTCCCAAAGTCGATGCCTCTATCACTAATCAAAGCACATGAAGCTCTAAAAAATTCTTGATTTTAAGAAATCTCATGCCATTGAAGAATTATTAGTGTGGGTGGCTTAAGCTTCCACCCATTTGGACACATAGTTCACCGCCTATAAGATATAGAGATAACATTATGACAATGGAAATGGCCCCGTTAAATCGATCCCCCAAACATTAAAAATCTCACATAATTTGATCATTGTCAGTGGCATTTGATTCTAATGACTCAAGGTCTCGACTGACATCTCGCACAGGTCGTGCCATATAGATAGGAGTCATAAAAAATAGTGGGCCAAAAGAACCCACTCTTCGAACCTTCATATTTGTCTTACGCATACCAAAATAGCCATCATAGGCATATGAGTGATATAATGTCAAAATAGACGGTCTTGGAGACACATTTACAAATTACCTGGTCAGAGCAAAACTTCCACAAGTATGGGTCATCCCATACATAGTGTTTAAATTCACTCTAGATTTTGTCATATTAAGTTCATGTAAGGTGAAGTGACAACTCTCGTGTAACAAGGTTGTTTACCAAATTCACAAATTAAAAGAGTTATTCAATAATAGCTAAGAGATGTTTGTTAGGGAAATCATCTCGAAGAGGGATAGGTGCTTCACCATTTTCGATACGGTTGAGATGGTCAACAACTAGATTTTTTGCACCATTTTTATCATTTATTTCAATATCAAGCTTTTGCAAGAAGAGTATCCACCGACTAAGATAGGGTTAAGATTCCTTTTTAGCCATTAAGTACTTTACGGCGGCATGGTCAGAATAAACGACCACCTTAGTACTATGAGATAGGGCCGAAATTTCTTCAAAGCGAAGAATACAGTTAGAAACTCTTTCTCAGTTGTGGTGTCGTTTAGTTGGGCAGGATCGAGAGTGTGGGAGGCATAAAATATGACATGTGAAGCACACCCGACTTGTTGCCCAAGCACAGCTCCTACAACGTGGTTTCTAGCATCGCACATGATCTCTAAGGTTAACTCCCAATCGGTAGCTTGGATATTAGAAGTAGAGATGAGAGAATCTTTAAGTGCATCAAGTTACTCTTACATGCACTATCGATGTCTAAAGGTTATGTAGAAGATGACACAAGGTTTATGCAAGTTTGGTAAGATTTTTAATAAAATGCCAATAGAAATCGACATGGCTAAGGAAGTATTGTGTTTCTTGCACAGTTGTAGGGTGAGCCAATTTTTTAATGACCTCAATTTTTGTCGGGTCTACCTCCACACCCTTGGATCTAATTATGCATCTCAATATAAGACCTTGGTCCACTATGAAGTGTCGTTTCTCAAAATTGAGGACCAAGTTCTTCTCAATACATCGGTGATGAACCTTAGTGAGATGATTGAGACAAAAATCAAATGAGTCATCATAAACGGTGAAATTATCCATGAAGACTTCAATGAGTTGCTCAACAAATTCATAGAAAATGATCATCATACACCTTTGAAAGGTGGCAGGTTTATTGCACGACCCAAAGGGCATGCGCTAGTAAGCGATATACTAAAAAGGGCAGGTGAAGGTGGTATTCTCCTAATCCTCTTGTGCAACGGGAATGTGGTGAAAGCTAGAGTATCCATCCAAGAAACGGTAATGAAACCTACCTATTAATCGCTCTAACATCTTATCGATGAAAGGCAATGGGAAGTTGTTTTTCCGAATAGAAGCTTTAAGCTTCCTATAATCAATGCAAACCCACCATCCGTTTTGGATGCGGGTTAAGACTATCTCACCCTGTGAGTTTATGACAATCGTGATCCCCATTTTCTTAGGAACCACCTGAACAAAACCGACCCACTGGTATTATGGAGTTTTAGAATATCCTTGTTAACAACTCCATTATTGGTGGGTTTAGTCACCATTGTGCTTCTTGCAATGGTTTAGACCCTTCTTTCGTATAAATATGATGCATGCATATGGAAGGGCTAATACCTTTGATATCAGCAATATTCCACACTAAAGCTTATTTGAACTCTCAAAGAACATTTATAAGCTTATCTTCCTCGGATAATGTGAGTTTAGTAGAGATAATCACAAGTAAAGTATCATTCTCGCTTAAAGACACATATTTGAGATGATTGGGACAAGGTTTTGACTCTAGTGTGGGGTTTTGCTCTAGAGGGGAGAAGCTTAAAGTTCAAAGTAGGTAGGTTAAGATATGATATGGTGTGTGAAAAGAGTATGGCATAATCCAACTTTGACATCGGCTCTCGATCTCAGTATTGAAGGAAAATGATTGCTTTCACGAAAGGTCAGTATCGAGATTATGTTTTAATACAACTTTCACAAGAAAGGCATCTTGGAAAGTTGAGCCCACATTGTCTAAGGCAAATACCAAGGATGAGGAATCACTAAGATGGTGTATCACATCATATATGTTGAGCTTAATGAGTTCACAATCAAATCCCAAGGTAAGGGAACCGATATGAACATCAATCTTAGTCTTGGAGTTCTTAAGGAAAGGCTTACCAAGTAAGACTCGAGGAAAAATGGGGGCAAGGATGACTCTTCATATCCATGGTATAGACTTTAGCATGAAACATGAGCTCATTCATTTTCACTGGAATGTCTTCCAATACACCTTGGGATAAAAATGGACTGATCTACCAAATATATGACAACTCAAGTATCCTTCAAAGGATATGCCATCAATGTCTCATAAATAGACAATGGCACAACATTGATAGAGGCACCTAGGTCGCACATTGCTCTCTTGATTTTGACTTCACCAATAGTGCAAGGCATAGTGAACATGCCCGAACCTTACACTTTGTGCGCAACATCTTACGTTGGATGGCTAAAACATTTTAACCTATAGTGGTTTTCTCATTACCTTTAAGTCGACCTTTGTTGGTGCATAGGTCTTTCAACAACTTAGCATAGCAGAGCATATATGCTAAAGCATCAAGAAGCGGGATATTTATCACCACTTTCCTTAATATTTCCAGAATTTCCTTCTCTTCTCTCGCCTTTTCATTTTTGTTTAGGAGTTAAGGGAATGGGGGTAGGATTTTGAGAGAAGGTTGTGCTTCCTTATCCAAGGTAACTATTTCCTGAGGAGCCGTTGAACTTCAAGCTCTGCTCGTCTTCTTTGGGTTTAAGGGCAGCCTCTTTTGTCTTAGGTTCATTTGAGGTTTCCTTTAACTCCTTTTTGCTTCAAAGTCTCATAACGTTGACATTCACATTAGAATTTGGGTGTGGTTGCGAAGGCAATGCGCCTTTGTCATCCATGCACCTAAGCGAAAGGCAATTTTCCCCGCTTGGACCTCGAGATATCTCGTGGTCGTATTGGAATCAATTTTAACTTAGGATAAATCTTTATGAATTTCCTCGCTATCTCTTCTAAAGGCCTCGAATTCTGAGTAGGTTCAAATTGTTGAGGAGGTTGTCCCTTTGGAACATATTTGATATAGTTATGATTATGAGGTCCATAACTCTGATAGGGGCTTTATGGCATGATTATAAGTGTTATTGAATTCGCTGTCACATTGGTTCTTAGGTGGTCCTTAGAGTCTGATGCCTATAGCATTTGCTTTTTCATCCTTGAAGAAGGTGGAAAAAGAATCAGCGAAATGGTCGGTGGCTGAAAAGAAACAGTAAGCTTTAGCTTTAGCTTATTTGGAGGTTAGGAATCATTCCATAAGATAAGTAAGTTTCTCAAGCTTGCTATTGGTTTGGTTTGACCCTACTCCATTGAAAAGATTTCGTGAAGGTCCCTCCTCTTCATCGTCAATGTACTTATATGATTAACTTGTATGACTAATGGAAATCAAACATCTCTCGAAATGTCTTAGATCCACATTCGCTCATGCAAGCATTGTAAATCATATGTTTCTCAATGGACGTAAGTCCCATATAGAATAAACGAATAAGATAGGGGTAATTTTTAACATGTCGGGGACACTTTGCGAGCAAGTATTATATCAGCCCCAATAATCGCCAAAAATTCACCTTTTTCACCTTGATATTGTATATCCCGCTAGTGAGTTGGGGAGATCAAGAGTTTGTGAATAATTCTCTCAAGAATGCAGAAATCATATTGTTCCAATTTGTGATGGAATCAGGGGCAAGGTAGAAGAGCCAGTCTTGGACTTTATCCTTAAGGCAGAAAGGAGAATTAGAGAGTTTGACTTCGTCTTCATTGACTCTTGGGGGAATCATAGTTGTACACTTAGAGTGAAAGTTTTTTATGAAAGTTGCCAAACCCTCTCTATCCATTTCATGGAACACATGTAGAAGGTTTGTAAAACCGCATTTGAGCTCAAAACTGCCCCTATTCGTTGGGAATAAGATGAAGTGTGGCTGATGAGCTAGGAGATCTTGTATCACATCATTCGCCATCCCTATGGCGATGTGATGATCGACTTACGCCTGTGCCCAATGATTTGTTTGTGGCCTCTATGGTACAGGGTCAACCATTCTTGGATTGAATGGTTGAAATTTAGACCCTATATGCCTTTATTATGCCACTGATACATGTGACGCTTCATTTGCTCCAAACTATTAGGGAGGAACATCTTGGTGTTCATCCTACCTCTCTAGTGGCAGAAGTCCATCATGGTCTGCCATGTGATAGGATTGCTCGTCACTCAGTTAAACTCTTACGGATTGTTTCCTCTGCCCTCTTTCTTTTGAGTTCAAATAGCAAGTCGTTTTGTTCTCCGGATCGAATGGGAGTAAGGATTCGGTGGACTTCGATTGACAGAGACTTTTGGGCATAAAGGTGAACATAGAAAAAGAAAAAAAAAACCTAAGTCAAAAAAGACTTGGCCTCCTGCAAGGATGCTAAAATTTGACGCATGTTGAATGCCTCAAAATATAATCCTTAATAAATTACCAATTACCATAAGGACTACAGTAGTAGCAAGCACGGGGTCCATCCACGAAGATCAAAGGTTTCCAACTTAGGATAGAAAATAAGAAAGCAAATCAGGAGTTTTAAAAATATTATTTTCACGACGTTCACTAAAAACAAGAATTTAAAATACTTTGTAAGGAAATCAATCAAAGAAAAGCAACCTAGACTTTTAGTTTCTTAAACTTCATCAATTGGCATATCCAAACTTTATGATTGTTCATCTATGTAAAAGTATGCAATTCAAAAATACCCTAAAGTAGCTATAGAATGAAGCGCGCACCTGGTTCCTCGTTTTCCTCTATTCGATAGCCAAGGTACGACCATTGACTACTCATCTAGTCAAACATATAACCCTATACTCAAGCGCCTTAGGTTTAATATGAAGGCCGCTTTAAGTTTTGTGAAAACACTAAGCCTAGATAATTAGATCACGAGTGCGTCCGATTTAGCGTATATCCTTAAGGTATTTGACCGGTTGCTAAAGGGTTGAATCAACTGATATGGCCAATTGCCACTTGTGTGAGTCTTTTTGCACAATTACATATCCAATCGACTTACTAGCAATAGGGTTCCACCTAAAGCATGCGAAGGGCACTTCATAGTGAATCAAAGCATAAAACTAATAATCAAACAATGCCAAATAGAATAGAATACAAAAGAGAAGTAATTGAATTAAAATAAATAAGATCTCACGTAAAGTTTGATGCCAAGAGATTCGTTTGATCCACCTCTGGTCTAGATTAATGAAGTTTTGCCGACCTTGATGAGATTAAACACCTATTTCTTGAAGTTCTTTTGTAAATAAAGGATGAGAATCAATTCTTGAGTTTCTATTTATATAAAACCTAAAAAATATATCCCAAAATGAAATTACCAAAAATTAGGGCAAAATCTGGGCTTTCCTATTCCACGATGTGAGTCATGCTGTAGGATTGAAATGATAGCGTGGAACGCGGCAGTGTCTGCTGGGGGCATCAAAATGGTGTCGTGGGTGTTGCGTTTTCACGTCGTGGGTGTGTGCATGCGGTGTGAGTGGAAGTATGGATAGCTGCCACTTCAACGTGCTCATTTCTCATTCCACGTCGCGAGTGTGTTGTTTGATGTCGTGGGCATTATCCTGCGGCGCGAACGGCAGCATGGATCGTTGCCACTCCAAGCTCTCCAAGGATGGACTCCTTTAACTCTGACGAGAGCAATTGATTCATCATGCTAGAATAACAGTTTAAGTAACTCTAGTAGATTTTCACTATTATTCATGTTTCACGAGGTTGGTGGGAGGCCTACCGCCACATCTTTTGGACCAAGGAATGAATCAAAATGCGAGTTGAGATAGAGTCTTCGAGTAAATGTGAGATCAAAGATGACCTTAAGCTAACCCTAAGGTGTAGGATATCTCAATGCTCTGACATATCCGTCGGTGAATCATGTACGACAGATTTCGCATTAAGGGCAATCTGACCCACTTTATACTTACGAAAGATTTTGAGACAATGTCTCGAGGTGATAGGGAGAAACCTAAAAGCTGTGATATTAACATTGAGCTTATGGTGTATGAGTCTATGTATTAGGGAATCAGAAGCTATTGGTCATATGGTGAAGCAGAAAAAGGGTCTAAGGAGGACTGGTGATTATCCGAGTGTCGCATAATTAGTATGGGCTCACCATAATAATGGGACATCTTCTAGGTTTTTGTTGTTCATAGCTACCGATTAACTCAGTGAGGAATTTGAAGGATCTGTGCATAATCCACCGAACCGACCCAGAGTGATGTTAAATGTTATTAGATCCGACGAGGTAGAAAGATGCCTAATGGAAGAAAAAGTAGCATAAAACTTAGCTCCAAGGTTAGAAAAAATCAAGATTATGGACTTTAGTTGCACATTCAGGATGAATGCCAAAGTTTTGTTCATATGTGTTGGGATTCGGGGATCATGCGCAGCACAAGTTTTCGAAACCTTTTTCGAACATCCCCAAACCAAGATCCTATTGATTCCATTAAATTGATGTGCCAATAAAAAATCATAACTTAACAAGAATAACTCCATGTTAGCCTTGTTTGGTGTTGATCGATTCATTCAAGATGCTGCCAGAGACGAATGTCATCTATCAAAACTCCACACACGAACGGATGATCACGATCAAGAGTGCTAGCCCCAAAAATACTAGGACAAAATTTCTCACAAAATTTCTCTAGGAAAAAATCTCTCTCGCGAATTCCTTTCAACAACTATGACCCTAATGTCTTATTTGTAGTACACTAGGTCGAGTTGTAAAAGAACTTTATCTCCTAGTCACACTCCAAATAGAGTCATAGATAAAGTCCAACTCTAAAAAGGATAGAGTCATAGATAATCTACAATTACTAATCTAATAAGAGTTGTAATTTATCTAAAACTCAAATAAGAATTAAAAATCATATTATAATTCCAATTAGAGTCCTATTCACAATAGGATTTACTAAGAGACAAATTTTTAGTCACGCTAGAAATGTATGAGAATCTTGAATCCTAGTCAAACTACGACATTTAATGAGAACCTTCAAAATGGATTTTATTAAATAAGATTCATTAACCCAAAAAATATTAAATCACGCAAATTTGTTCTTTGTGTGTGACCCGATAGGTTCATACAACCTTAGCAGTGAACCAAAACCATTTTAGTATACAAGTCATAAGCGGTCTCTAGCATGGCATTATTACAACCCAAGTAGCATGAAGATCAACAAATCAATATAACCTCATAGACAGTGTATATCATATCCCTTTGTTACGCGATATCTTTTGATTGAACATAAGACATGGAATGTCACCATTATAGTTCAATCTACTAGTCTTGATCTCTAAGTAGATTGAGATTGCCAAGTGACATTGATCCAATCAATTCACTAGACATATCATCATGACTCTCGAAGTCATGTGGCCATTTATCATCTAACATATCAAGGGGCCCAATAGATATCTCTCTCTAAAATAGAGGGACAAATACCATCTTGATCATACAACATCCACACATTAGTCAAACAATGACCAATCACAATCTTTACAATCACCAGGTTGAAAACAACGTTTGATTGTATCAAATCATTGTGCTCCTAATGTTGGAGTTTTTGGTGATCTCAAGTTAAAATACAAAATGATATAACTCTAATGAGAATCACTTATGACATTGACCATGTAGTGTTCTCATAGTGGGTCGGTCCAGCATCTGTTCCCAACAGATACCCATTATCTTGATTTGTATCCATATATGCATAATCATCACATGATTATCAATCAAGACTCATACTAGTCTTGATTTATTATTGTTCCCACAATAATAACTGACTAGGGACATTTAGAATAATTATCCATGGATACTATTATAAAAGAAACATGCATCTACTTATAATAGTTAAATAATGTTTACAAAATTGGCCTTGGGCACATACCCCAACAATATGGTCTAGAAAAAGAGATGTCTAGAGTTAAGCTTGGAGCTAATAAGGAGGATTTTGCGGTAAAGGCTTATTAGGCATCACGGTAATTATACGAAAGACACATGTGGTTTTCATATTGGAGTATCTGGAAAGGTATGACTCTCTGGATGGTCGAGTATGAGACAAGCAAGGTAGGTTTTAGTAAAAGAATTCCCAACTTACTTTGAACACAATCAACAAGGGGCAGGATTGGACAGTATTGTGGCTTATCTAAAGACTCATGGGCACGAAGTGCTCATTATGTCCATGGTTGCAAACTTGTCAAGTATCTCCACTTCCTATACATATGCTTCGACGAGAGCACAGTTTGACTTTACTTGATATGAAAATGAAAGTTTGCGATGGATACAAGAGATATTGGTCCAATAAGTCGACTCGAGGTTTATATCATCAAAAGTTAAGGAAAACCCAAACTACGATTAGATCATATGGCAAGCTATTAATCCATTTAAAGGATAATGCATGTAATGCAACACTCTAGGAATACCATGGGCATGGTATAGTATGAAATCAGGCATGATTTAGTGGAAACACGATTGGAAGAGTTAGTGTTGGTGGCCAGAGATGAAGACAAACATTATTAAACATGTTTGAGGATATATATATATATATATATATATATATATATATATTACTTAACTACAGGTTATGTTGAGCGTTGAAGACTTAGAGCAAGAATACGAGGGGTTGGTCGTGCTTGCTTAGATAGTAGAGAAGTTTAGATTGTACGTAGGTGATAGGGGACCAAAATGGAAAGGACGTGCTTGATTTATATTTCCAGTATAATCTTAGACCTAGAAGGTTGGTTGGGCGAACCACAGTTTCCTAATGAAAACCATCAAACTACCGCTAAACTGGGGGTTCACGCTTTGGATGTCTTGCAAACTACCACCAATGTTACATCTCGGCCTTGAACCAACGGTCTGACTGGCCCGAATCGTTCTCCGATTCTCCAACATGGGAAAGAGAACCGAAGTACGACTCAGTGTATGCCTTAATTCATATTCCCTATCAATTTAGCCTAACAATTTGTACAATCATTTCAAAACATTCATAACCGTACAAAACATAATTATTTAAACATATCATTGACTGTTTAGGTCCCATTCTAAACATGATGCGGAAGTAGTGTGCATGCCATTTAAATAACCAAAAGGAACAAAAGTGGGTAACCCAAAAGTTGGATATACAGTCATCCATTCGTTGAGGAACAACTAAAACCCAAAATATAAACCATTGTATACAAAATCAGATATATGCACAAAACCTACAGTAATGATAGTGGTATGGCTCTCCTCATTGTCACACGTCAGTCTCGAGCCTTTCCTTTTTCCTCTATCACTGCAAGATAGATCTAGTCCTACCGAAGAAGTGACCCTGTGAGTGAACAGCTAGGGAATGTAGAAGTTCATCTCATAAAAGTAAAGGAAATGAAATATACTACCAAGACATAATAGAGTAAACATGCAACGAGTCTAAACATCCATATGGGGAATTCCCATGAACTCCCTAATGCAAAGGACCTGACCTGTACCATTGGCTTAACGGGAACTCACACCTATAGGGTTTTGTGGTCTCATCATAATAGACTAATACTAACTCTTACAATCGGAGGTTCCAGTCAACTCTCTACTCCCATATGAGGTCCTAGCAATAATATGCTCTCAACTCCTCAGGAAAGACTCTTGTTAGGTACATTTTATCATCTATTGCTCCATATGGAAAGTTCCCAGAGTACACTCTCTACTTCCTCGAACATAACCTGGTCATACTTACTGTCAAAGTAGCCCCTAAAGTCACCATGTCTACCATATGCATGACCATAGGTATAATGTGATGCAATGTAGTAAAATGTTAAGATAATATATACATAATAAAAGTGTAGATTTGTCTAGTGTTCACTTACAACTTATCGCATTCCTGTCCCAATGTGACTCGACGCTCCTCGCTCAACCTCGACTCTTATTATGAGTTTCTAAGTCATTTTTCTTTATACTAATTAATTTAGAAAGCATCTCAAAGTGCGTATCAAAACCTCCTAAAATCCACATCAAGCAAGCTTCAAAGAGATAACTAAGTCCTTCGAATTTTCTAAGTAAGAAATTGTAAAAACATTTTCCAAAAACCTAAAAAAACCTTGATTTAGATTAGGATTGAGATAGTTATGCCCTCTGAACCAAAGCATGTTTATGATCTCCTAACTATTTTCTAGCCACATTGTAGAGCATCTTTGCTATGAAAACATTTGATCTGAAAAATATTCAGTAGGCAAAAATGTTAGATTTTGAAGTTAGCTTTTATATGGCGTTCGAATTAGTTTATTTTGACTTCATATGAGAGGGACATCTTAAAACACTATTACTGGTTCAACACAATAGAAATTTCCAGTAGGACAAAGTTAAAGCACTTTGAGTTAAGTTACCAATGGCATTAGACTTACTCAATTCGAATTTTAAATAAAAGAGATATGTTCATATTACTAACCATGTGTAAACAAATTCTTATTCAAGTCAATCAAGTGTAGAGTTTACCTAACTTCTAGCACCAGTAGATGTGTAATGATGGTGTTGCAGCATAGATGTCTCACCCAAGTATGTCATAGATCCTCCCTATAGGATGTCTTCACTCTCTGATTCTCTCCGTTCTCCCTCTTTTTCTCTTATCGTTTTAGAGAATGAAAGAATGGTTTGGGTTTTGGTTTTTATATGTTAATTAGTAGTGTAATTAGTCATTAATCAACCTTAATTAGCTCCTACTTTGGTTAATCCAATGGTCAAAATGATGTGACGAATGCATGATGAGGACATGTCTCCTACTAATTCCATTCACCAAGCAACCACTTAACGTTTTCCATCTCATGCTCATGTTGGCTTCTTGATTGCCTTTGGATGTTCCTCGAGATGTGTGCTAAGGGCGATCAAAGATTTTCATGAAAGAGTGAACTGATTTAAATCATTTCTCCTCGCCTCGAGATACATATTGTCCAGATCACTAGGTTGATCAGTGAATAATAAAATTCAACACTAAAGGTACTTCGTATTAATTTGATGTGGTCATATTGTATTTATTCAACTATAGGCCCTCAATTAATTCGATTTCCAACCATTGTCATTAAAATAATTTATCAAACTTGGAGTATTTTTTTACCTTAGTCTAGTCGCACTACCTATCATTCCAACACGTATTTCTAGGTGATCATAAGGTTGCACCACCATCGCGTTATATTTATGCATAAGTACTTATATGATATAATACACCCCACGCCTATATAACCTATATGTATCCACGGGTTAGCACTATGTGGAGCATGACCAATTTACCCTATTGCTTAAACTAGTCTAGGCCTCTACTTCAGTCGGACCAGGCTTTGTTCGATTTAGTCAATGACGAGATGTGACAAACAAATCGGGAACTTTCAAAATCGCAATCGAAGAGACCGTCGTTTGCATGTTTTAGTCCATTTGGCTTTCGATTTTCTTGCAACACATTTTTAACAAAAAACTACCACACGCATTCCATACAAGTCCATACATGTCCATCAACAAAATATACAACAAAACACATTTTCATACATGACCATTCACCAAAAACACAATAAAAACACAAAACTAACCAAAATTATGATTTTATGTTCATTTAAAAAGTTAAAACAACATAAAAAGGCTTGAACTCTATTCCATTTCAACTTTCGGGGTGGTTTTATGGTTTAGTGAACCGCGATTCTCAATAAATGAAAACCACCACTAAAATGCAGAATCATGATTTCAAGTTTTCTAAACAACCTCCAAACTGCTACTTTAATAAACCAGACTAGATTAGGTGGTTTAAGTAGTTTGGAGGATTTTATGGAGACTACTGCCCACCCTTAATATGTATCACCTCTAGCACTTACCTATATCTTGGTACAACACTACTTCTAGATTTGGGTTAGTAGATATACCTAAGACACATTTTTCATAGTTTAGTGGTCCGTAGAAAAGATTCTCGTTGTTGTGTGAGGTGCGTATGATAAGATTTACTAATGTAATACTAGTAAGATACTAATGAGTCCTTGTAGTGATGATCAGACTTCGATCTCCCATGATATTAAATAATACTGAGAGGTTGAGTCCGAGTATAGCCTCGACATACGTGAGGACACATAGGGAGAAATCAGATAGGTTCATCAATGTTTTAAGACTGTTAGAACATTTAGGAAGGAAAAATGTGGATTAACATCGAGACGAATTAAAGTATGAATGGGAAATTACGATATCTGAAAGTTTTACCACTAAAGTGTCACAAATGGTTTAGAATCAAAGGAAGTCTTACGCTGAGGTCTATTGATCCATTCAGGGTAGCCGAGAGGCGAAAAGACTACCTATCAAACCAACTTATCTACGCAATCGTTTGAAGTCCACCGGAGCTTCACATATCCATGTTCATAGTAGATACGCCAAAAGAAAAAGATAGAATTATGGTGGAATTCAGTCACATTGAACTAGTAAAGTACATTACCTAAGAGGATATGGGATTAGAAAGAACATAGTCTAGGAATTCAAAACATTCTGTTAATCCTTGTCAAGTGGCAGCACCATGGAGACAAGGAGTTGACATGGGAGCGAGATTCATATATGCACCAGAGTTTCTCAATCTTATTTTGATTTAGTAAGCGATTTCATCTAAGTTAATTTAATTTTGAGGACAAAATAACTATTAGTTGAGAAATCTGTAACTATCCAAATAATCTAATCACAGTCATCTACCTTGTAGGATAGTGGCATGGCGGTTAGTCCTCTATGGCAATCTCGGTCTGAACTCGGGCATCAACACCGAGGTAATAATTTAATTATTTCTCTTGTGTTTGATGTCGTGTATTATATCTACCTAATTATATAGCATGCACAGTTAATGTTGATTCGATCGTGGACTTTACGAGTAAGAGGTGACTTCGACATGCGTGCGCGTAGATGATGGGGTAGATCAAAACTTAGGGTTAGTTTATAAATTATATTTCATTTTAATTAAATGATATATCTATGTTGTGTAATGAGAGAAATTAAGATTTAACTAACTTAATTCATTTTATTTATATATTTGCATAAGTTGAGAATAAAATATAAGTGACCCAAGTTGGTTTATTTAGCATAGGTTACACTAATAAGCCTGAGTCTATTTATTTCCCAAAATTAGTTCATGAACAAAAAAAACCTTTAATTGGACTAACATAACTTGTGTAAGTTATGAGAATAAGCCTTAGTTAACGAGGGAGTTGCTCTAGCCTTAGATGTTCTAAGAGATCTAAGATTTACGAGATCTTAGGATAAGTTAGTGGACATCCATGGCATGCATGTCTAAATTAATAAGGATCCTAGATTAACTTAGAGATATAACACTATGTGTGATATGAATAGGATCAAAGGACTATGATTTACGCTCCTATGTATATAAACTCCATGCTCTCTACAACTTACAAGAAAAAGAAAAAAAAAAATCCCAGCTAGGTTTGGAGAGAAAAAAATGGGTTCTTGCTGAAAATCCGATGAAATTGAATTAGGAAGAGAATCTCAAGCTAAGAAATCCAAAGAATCCATACAAGGACTGGAGCCCCAAGTGAGCCCTCCAAATCTTTCTTTTTTCTCATAGTCAATATTAATGAAATAAGGTTTTTCTTGTATAACATATGTGCAAAAAAATTTTAAGCTCAATTTGTCTCCATTCATGGTATTTTCAATTATAGACAAATTGAATGGTTTTGTTTAGGTTTCTAATATTCATGGTTTTTTATGTTCCATGTTATGAATGCATGAAAATTTACACAAATCGAGGTTTAAAACATTGTTAATTGCTAATTTTGGTTAATTAGGAGCTATCGAGGTCAAATCAACCAATAACGAGCAAAAGTATTTTAGTTAGGCCGAGATTTGGTGATGAAATTGCAGTCATTTTCGTAAATATTGGGTTGTTGGAGAAGATGATAAATAGTGTTTGTGACCATAGAGGATATTTATGCCCACAAGGGACATTTGTGACCACGGAGGACGTTTGTACCTATAGGAGACGTTTGTGCCCATAAAGGACGTCTAAGCCCACAGGGGATGTTTGTGCCCATAAAGGTTGTGATCACTGATTTTGTGAGCACAATATATGTAACAACATTATTTGTTTTCATTAATGCAATAGAAATGGTCTCTAACATTCTTAAACTACTTTAAATGATACAAGGTAACTAGTAGACTTGTGTCTGGTGTTGGGGATTAGTTTGGAGTCACGTAGGAGCCGCAAGAACCAATAGTTTTGCGTAGTTAAGGTAAGTAAACTAGTAAGAGCGTCAACATTATTTATTTTCAAGTTTTTTGTTAATATTCTTGAAAAGCATTTCATATTTGTATTCCTTTCTCGCCCAAATTGCCTAGGGTCTAAGTAGTCCACCAGTTGTGTCCTCTCATTGTTTAAGCATCTAGAGTCATCATGGCTTCTCCTGAGGACTATCTAAGGGATCAAGCATCTGGGGTCATTGTGGCTTAACTTTGTAGTAAATAGGGTTGCGGAAGTGACTCGATGAGTCTACAGTGTTGTGAAATTGATGTCAGGGCAGTTGAAAGTAGCCTTTCGCTTGATGTGTCGACTTGAGCTGTGTTGTGGTCTACAAACTGCAATTTGACTTAAACTACCTATTCTCTTATCTATTTGTTTCCTGCCATTTGGTTATTCCTTGTTTTATTTTTAGTCCATCTATCATTCATTTTGCCATTTTATTTACACATTTCTTTAAATTACAATAAGATTTAGAAATTATTACTTGTTAGTTCGAAAATGTTGTTGAATCTCTTCTAGCTTAACTCACTAGAATTGTCTGCGTTATTAGTGACAATCGCATGTTCCTCTAACAGCAAGGGTGAAGAGCCCAAGATCAGTGACTACCTCTAATGTTTCCCTCAGAGCCGACTCTTCCTTTGTTAGTGTCAAATCCTTAAATTTTTAAATCGATAAATTATGGCTAATCAAGGATTAATATATCATTATTATGGTTAAGGTCGCGATTAGGGAGATGAGAACTAGTGAAACAGAGATATACATGTAATTTTATTATTGTGTGATGTTTGTCTGGTGTTATATACTATATTATTATGTTATTTTGCAAAATTCAAGTTGACCAAGTAAATTTAAAGTTTACGAGGTTTTATCTCGATATACATGTCAAAATAGGTCCTGAGAAAATTAAAAGTTTGACCCGAACTATGATTTCGAATTTCACAAAAAAAATTGAATTTACGTTTAAAAAATCTAAATATGTACATTTAATTGAATTTAAGATGGGTTGTCCGAGAGTTTTAGAATGCGTTGTTGAATTCTCTAATTCTTGGCTGAATTGGGGTATTTTTAAGAGTTTAATTTGGACATAAATTGAAGAGATGAATATGAAAAAAAGAAAAATACCAAATGACTAAAAAGGGTATTTAAATTATATAGTTTTGGATAAATACAGAGGGGTAAAAATATTATTTGGCCTCCCCTTTTATTTAAAACGAAATCAAACAAGTGGGCCATTCATCTTCATCATTTTCAACAATTCATTACCTCCTTCACTATTCTTCATCTTTGCTTGGCGTTCTCACTGTCCCTCTCGTCTCTGCCATTGAAGTCTCTCTATTTTCATTGTGTTCCTTTCGATTAAGTGTTTGGAATGGATTTGAAAGGCTATTGTGGTGACTGTGATGGCATTGAGGAACGCAATTGGAACCCCATGTAGATTAGTTTACCAACTTGGAGCTTAAGGAATTAGAGATTTTGTGTTTGTACATTAAGTAAATCTCATAGTAACCTTTATATTATGTGATAATAAATTTCATATAAATTGCATTGATCCTTGGTATTGCATTATTTATTGATCATGCATATAAGGGGAAGGATAAGGTCGATTCGAGTCTCCTTATAGTGTTTATTATACCGTGGTTATAGGGGAGAACACTATATTATGCTTGAGGCGCTGGAATCACTGATACTTTGCATTACATGGTTATCACGAGATTACGTTGAGCCGGAACATATTCCCATATTCTAGGGAAATGAGACTCGTCTGGTTATCCTCTTAGTGTATGAGTCCTTATTATAGTTTTCTTACCACTTTTAGAGGATGTCATTCGATTGTTGTCAAATAATAGAAACATGATGGATTTATGATTGTATTTAAATTCCTTAGATTATATTATTTTTTTTAATATCTTATATTATTATTCATTTGATTATTACAAGTGTACTGGATAGTGTAGGATTTACTTATCTGACATTATCGAATTTTTATGATTGGGTTATGACAAGTTCGAGTAGTGATAAAGGAAAGGGAAAGCTATCAAATTTTTCTTGACTTGCACTATTCCATTTACTCTATGTATGTATTTTTTGATATAATATTGTATCTATGGGTTTTCAGGTTTATATGTGGTTAGGATCACTTTGGAATAGTTGTAATAGTTTTAGGATTTTTTATGGTGAGGTTAAGGTTGACTAGATTATCAAGAAATTAAGATAATCCAAGTCGGTCAGATGCCCTAATTAGGTAGGGTCTGACATTTACTATTTCAATTATTTTGATTGTATCTATTATAGTTTACTTGATTTTTTTATATACACATTTAGGTATAGGTTTTGAGAAATATACTTTAGATACATGTATATGATGTTTATTTACATTGTCATCACTTGAGATATACACAAGATATATACTATGCAGGATTTCCACATTTAGGACTTGCCTTGAATTCAGTTTATTTTTCATAAGTTAATTTAAATTACTTTTTGTTGCGTAACGAATATTAAAACTTGTTAAAACAATTAACAAACCTAATAAGTAATCAATGGATGAATAATTCAGATGAGAGGCTGACTAGTCGTGAATTGACTCGGCAGGAGTTGACCAAGGGTTCACGTAGTCCTAAGCTAGGCAGAGCCCAATTTGTAGGGACTGGGGCCATCGTGGTAACTAAATTCCAAACGGGATAATAAAAGAAAAGTAAAAGCATCGACTACATGGAATGAAGTTACAATATAATAATGATAAACATGAATTCTTGGAATCATAATAAGAGTGCTCACTAACCTCGTCATTTAACCCTAATGTCGGGTACAAGCTAGCATCAACATGTCCTAATTAGTGGCCACTGATCAGTCTATCGCATTAATGCCCCGCCACTCACAATGTAGACCATAGTCATTTTCGACATTCGTGAGTACCATCCACTCACTAAGTAGATATGAGGTCATTATAGACCCATCGTGAGTAGGGTCACTCACCTCTGTTGGGTACGCCATAACAGAGAGGGAGGCAACATCACTCAGCCTACAACATTCATAGACAGGAATGGAAATCCAAAATAGATAACTTAGAACTTTAAACAAGGAATGGATAAAAATTAATCTAAGTATCCTAGTAGTTTTACTTACCACAAGCAATCACAATTCACTCCCAATTGATCCCCACACGTCTCGAAACTCATGCCTGACACCCGCCTTTGGCGTCATAACAAGTTCAATCGGGTGTTTTTATGTCAATTCCATGTCTAAAGTCTTGTAGGAGATTTAAGTTTTACTTGTCGTTACATGTATTGTTGCCACATCCCTTGTGGTAATAAGGCTCGTTGGTATATGTGTGGTTGCTACTGCCTTTGTGGTAACAAGTCTTGTGGTAATAACTTGTGGCAGTTGCTTGTTGCAACAACTTATTGAAATAGCTTGTGGCTTATCGCAACAGCTTGTTACAACAACTTGTCGAAATAGCTTGTGCCTTGTCGCAACAGCTTGTTGCAACAACTTGTCGCAACGATTTGTTGCAATAGGACTAGTAGCAACAACTTATATTCATCATATTCCCTAAATTCAAATTGAAAACCCATTTAAACCTTCGAGATGAAGGTGTTCTTATTAATTTTGGTCATTTTTACAGAGTTTGATCATTTTTACAGTTTTTGGGATCATTTGAGTTTTTGGGATCCAATTTTCCATCAATTACATGTGCTACAGCTCAAAAATGAAACATGAAATAGCAAGAACTACATTTTGTATAGAAATTAGAGCTAAATTGATGTTTGATGAATAAAAATGTGTGAGTTCAAACCCTTTTTAATCACATCACAAAGCTTGGAGCCAAATTCCTTCCATTTCCATGCTTGTGAGACATACAAGTAAAAATTTAGAATAAAAGAAAGGGAATTTGGGTTAGCTAGGTTGAAATCTTGTTGAACTTGACAATTTAGCTTAGATTTCTTGCAAAATCCAGCTCTAAACCACCAAGATCTTCCAATTTTCAGCCACCTCTCTTAGTTCTTCCTTGGTTTTTAACGTAAGTCCAACCGTTGGTTGCATGCAAATGAATAAAGGATTTACTTTTTTTTAGCCATAAAATTGTATTAGCCAAACTTTTCAATTACAATATAACTAATCTCCAGGGGCATACAATCAGTCCATAACACTGAGTTACAAGCAATGGGCTACAACATTATACTCACGCGGAACATGTGAAAGCTTGGGTCCCCAAGATTGTGTGCTTGATCGTTAATATCTGCTACCATGAGTTCATGATTGATCTTAGATGAATCTCCAGCTATGAGTTCCAAGGCGTTAAGTGATTCAGAAAATACGGTCAGGTCTGTAATCTTTTCCTGTATTATGGAGAGAGCATGTCGAAGAGCTAATAGTTCGGCTCAATCAACATCAGGAGTGTCCTCGATACAATGAAAACCTGCAAACAACACCAACCCCTCTTTAGTCTTGATGAACTAGCCCAGCCCTGTTTTGCTAATAATGGGGTCGCGTGCACCATCAGTACATAAGATGTTCCCTCAAAAGAATTTGCTCGCAACTCTGAAATCATAATTCGGATTATAAGCTGGGGGACTGATAGTCGTTTTATTCCATTTGAGGCATCGTTACATAGTAAGATTGAGTGTCTCCTCCATTGGTATTTATATGCCATGAAATATTAACTTATTTCTCCCTTTCCACACTTGCCAAAGTCCAATAGCAAGCCACGTCTACATAATAATTTCCACTTTCCTATCCTCCATCGCTTTGACTATATAGAGCCATATTTCTCTAAAATTGTAACCTTTGATTCTCGAGGGATCCATGCCTAATAGACTACCCATCCATAATCTCTGGATATGAGTACATAAAGAGAGCATGTGTGACTAATTAATTCTCCTTATTACACATTGGGCATTGGGCATAGGGGCTCACACATTGGGCATAGGGGCTCATTTGCTATCTTCCTTTGAACTTGGAACACATGTGTTGGGATTAGTTCATGGAGACATTTCCAAATGAAGAACTTGATTTTTGGCGGGCATGGCAGCTTCCACATTTTAGTCCACCCCATCTGTTTTTTTTTTCTTTTAAGGTTGAATTGTTTGGTGATAAGTTGTTTGGCTTTTTTAATTCTCCGGTTCATTTGCTAACTTGTACCCCAACTTCACTATATACTTGTCTGATTTAGTATAATGTCAAATAATACACAATCTTGCCTAGCAGTGCAGCTTATAGAGATGGAATTGATAATCTTAGCATCCTCTCATGTGAAGTATATGTGTATAAGTGCATGATTCCAAGACATTGAAAAACGATCAATCAAATATCCTACAAAATTAAGGCTGCCTTTCTAACAATCATTGGTCTAAATGAAGTTGGTCTCGACAGCCGAGGGTGGCCATATGTGAGAATGCATTTGTTATTAAATTTCATTTGCTTAATAGAATGAATTGATAAGAGTAGACTTTCCAGCTTTAGAGAGGAGTCTTTCTGCCCAACTTGCAATTTTACCTTGAACAGAATCCTCAATCGAGTCAGTGAGAACCTTTTTTGACTTCCCGACATCAACTATGGAACCTAGATATTTTTCAAAAGAATATGACTCTTGAATTTGAAGGATGGAACATATTAATTGTCTCATCGGGTTGCCGACTGCTTTGCCAAATATAATGTTGCTCTTGTTTTGGTTTATGAGTTGCCCCGATGCCTGGCAATAAGTATACATGATCCGCTTCAATGCATTCGCTTCCAGTTGAGTAGCTTGACCAAAACGAATCGCATCATCTACAAAAAATAAATGAGAAATAGGGGGAGGAAGGAGAGAAGCGCAGCCCATGGAGCTGACCTCTATGGATTCGGTTATGCAAAAATAACGAAAGTCTTTCAGAGACGATCGAGAACAATAGAGGAGACATAGGGTCCCCCTGGCGAAGGCCTCTCAAGGGCTTGATTGTCCAAGAAAGGCTCCCATTGAACAGAATTTTATAATTAACAGTAGATATACAAGTATAAATCCATTTGCACCATACGGGGGGAAACCCCATACGCTCTATAATGCTTATCATAAAGTCTCATTCCACTCTATTATAAGCTTTTCTCATGTCAAGTTTTATGGCCATAGAGTTGCCATTAAATTTCATTTGCTTAATAGAATGAATTGCCTCATGAGCAAGCAAAATGTTATTTATAATTTGTCTACCTGATATAAAAGCTCCTTAATTCTCACTTATGAGCCAATGAGTGATCTTATTAAGACTCATAATAATGATTTTGGAAATGATCTTATAAGAAACATTACATAGACTGATCGGGCGAAGATCATGGATGGATTGGGGATTGAGGCATTTTGGTATTAAGGTGATAAGGGTTTGGTTGGTGGCAGGACTAATATTGGAAAGATTAAAGAAAGCTTGAACTGCCTGGATAATAGGTGTTTTGACTCGATCCTAGAAGACATGGTAAAAACTTGCAGAAAATCCATCTAGACCAAGACGTTTTATAGGGTGAATAGAAAAAATTGCTTCCCTCATCTCCTCCTCTATGATAGGATCAATTAGATGAGAGGCTTCCTCAGAAGTGATTATTCTTGGAATGTGTTAGCATAAACCATTGATGTTAGACAACATGTATGTATAGGAGGGAAAGTTAGTTAAGAAGTTAGTTAAAGCTGTTATGGTTGTTAAGTTTGTTAGAGATATGTCCAATGTAATCAAACATGTATACATTACGGTTGTAAATGTAATTTCGAGATATAAATACAATTGATCACTCTCTTCCTCATCAAGATTTGAGAGAAGAAGAGATGATTTTCATGTTCAATTCTAGATGATAACATGGTATCAGAGCTGGTTGGCTCATCGCCATTGATAGTGATATGTGGTTCTTAAGGAATCATCATCACTGTGGTTCTTAGTGATTCTCGGGAGATTCATACATCACCATGGATGCTTCAAGTCTTTCTTCTCCAAATGTTTCTAGCTCCTCTGCAAATCATCAAACAATGATTACACCATTCGGTAACTCTCTTAACCAAATTGTATCGATCAAGTTGAATGATAGCAATTTTTTGTTGTGGAAATCCATCATTGTACCTGCAATAGAAGGATGTAGGTTAGATGGAATCTTGTTTGGAACAATTGAAGTTCCTTCACTGTTGAATGATCAAGGAGAACCAAATCTTGAACATCAAGTATGGCATTCTCGTGATAGAATGTTGTATGTCTGGCTTTTGTGTACATTGGAACCACACATTGCAACAGCAGTAGTTGCAAAGGATGGAATAACCTACACAGCTAATGAACTGTGGAAATCCATTGAAGAATTTTATGGTGCACACAATCGAGCACAGATTCGGTTCAACAGAACTGCAATCAGAACTACAAGAAAAGGATCTACCAAGATGAGTGATTACCTTAGAAAGATGAAAGAATTTGCTGATAACATAGCTACTGCTGGAGAACAATTCTCAGCTGTTGAACTCATATCTTGTATACTTTCTAGTTTAGATGGAGAGTATCTCCCAATTACAACTGTATTAGAAAGACAAGGAGATCTGAAATGGACTGAATTACGGTCATGTTTACTCGTTTTGAAGCCAAACTTGGTCAGTTACAAATGATTTCGGAATAAATTCTATGACTCTTCAAGGATCAAATCAAGTGAATTCAATTTGAAACGAAACAAGGAGGATCAAACAATGGTTGGAATAATAATTCTCAAAGACAAGGAGGAAATGGTGGAAGGAATTTCAATAACAACAATAGAGGTCGTGGTGGTCGATTTAGAGGAAGAGGAGGATTTCGATTTCCAAACAATAGTAGGCCAACATGTCAAATATGCAACAAGGTTGGACATTCTGCACGCATTCTCGTTATTACAGGCGATATGAATTACATGGGTACACAAGCTAGTAATTCAAATGGAAATCGGTTCAATGGTTATCGGTGGAAATCGAATTTTAGAGGAGGAGGCCAGTTTCATGGAGTACAACCAAGTGCACATTTTTTGGGTACATAGAGTTCTGGTTCTGGTTTAGGTGGAAACTCTTCTGGTTCGGGTTCTAGTTCTGGTTTTGAATCATTAAATTATGCCAATGATATCTCTTCGTATGCAGATAGTGGTGCCACAGCTCATGTTACTAATGATACTTCTCAAATGAATCATATTTCACCTTATCAAGGTAATGGTAATTCTATTCCTATTAAGTATATAGGAAATGCAAAAGTTACATCTGCTGATCATAGACTAAAGTTTTCAAATACTATATGTGTACCAAACATAAGGAAAAATCTTATTAGTATATCTCAACTGGTTAAGGACAACAATGTTGTTATTGAGTTCACTAATAAGAATTGTTTGGTGAAGGATTCTTCAACTAAGGAGATCTTACTTAAGGGAGTTCTTCGAGATGGACTTTACCGGTTGCCAGTTCTCCAAGTTTGTCACAAACACAGACAAATTCTACACAAGCTTACTTGGGCATCCGAAAATCAATGTCTTCTCTATGGCATTTTCGGCTAGGACATCCTCATTGTTCAAACTTTACAACAAGTGATGCGATCTAATCTTCATCTACCATGCTTATCTACTGAGTTTTATCATGTCTGTCCATTAGGAAAGCATCATATTTTACCATTCTCAAAGTCAAGTTCAAGATGTAAACATGTACTAGATCTCATTCATTCAGATGTTTGGGGTCCTTCTCCAGTTACTTCTCATGATGGTTTCAATTACTACATTGTATTTGTTGATGATTGGTCAAGATTTACATGGATTTTTCCTTTAAAGAATAAATCAGATGCACTTCAAGCTTTCAAAGTGTTCAAATCCAGAGTTGAAAATCAGTTTAATGCCAAGATTAAATGTTTACAATCTGATTGGGGTGGTGAATTTCGAAGTTTCAGATTATTTTTGGAAGAACAAGGTATTTTCTTTCAACATCCATGCCCCTCTACACTTGAACAGAATGGTAGAGTTGAAAGAAAACATAGACATATAGTTGAAACAAGTTTAACTCTACTTGCTCAAGCTGGATTGCCTTATAAATTTTGGTATGATGCTCGTGAAGCTGCTACTTTTCTGGTCAATAGATTACCTACAAGAGTATTGCTAGGATCTTCTCCATATCAGTTACTTTATCATGTCCCTCCTGATTACATGATGTTGAAGGTGTTTGGATGTACTTGCTATCCCTATACAAGACCATACAATGCTCATAAATATCAATATAGATCTGAGAGGAGTATATTCTTGGGATATAGCTCTATTCATAAGGGTTATAAGTGTATGAATTCTGCTGGTAGAATGTATGTTACCAGACATGTACTATTCAATGAAGATGAGTTTCCATATTAGATGATGTTTTCTCCTAAGCAATTACCTTCAACTACTTGCTCTACTGGTCCATTAATATCTCTACATATATGTTCTTCATCGAAGCGTGTCGTGTCTACAACAAAGTCTGTGGATATACCATCTCAATCATCACCTTCAACTCCTAGTCCACCAGATGTTACTGCTATCTCCTCTGCTCCAATTCACACCACAAATAATGTTCCTATCAATAAGCATTCAATGGTCACAAGAGCTAAAGTTGGAATTATTCAGAAGAAGGTGTTTGTTTCTACTACTTCTTCTCATTTAGATGAAGAAGTTCCTAAATCAGTTCAACATGCTATGTCTATTCCTCATTAGAAAGAAGCAATGGAACATGAGTATCAAGCTTTGGTTAAGAATGGAACTTGGTCAATTGTTCAACCTACTACTCATCAAAATATAGTAGGAAACAAGTGGATATTTACAATCAAGAAGAATTCAGATGGTTCAGTGAATAGATACAAAGCTAGATTGGTAGCAAAAGGATTCAAACAAGTCCCTGGCATTGATTTCTCGGAAACTTATAGTCCGGTGGTTAAAGCCTCTACTCTACGAGTCATTTTCTCCATTGCTGTTACTCTTGGATGGAATATGAGACGAATTGACATCAATAATGCATTTTTGAATGGCCAACTCAGTGAAGAAGTATTCACAAATCAACCTGAAGGTTTTGTCAATCCAAATTATCCTAATATGGTCTGTCATCTTCATAAGGCATTGTATGGTTTGAGACAGGCACCAAGAGCTTGGTTTGACAAGTTAAAGTCTCAGTTACTATCTTGGGGTTTCCGCAATGCAGTATCTGATACTTCATTGTTCATTTTACGTCAACAAAGCACTACTCTATAAGTTCTAGTGTATGTGGATGATATCATCATCACTGGCAATAACAATGATCTGATTCTGTCTTTCATTGATCAATTGAATCAGAAATTTGCCTTAAAAGACATTGGTGATTTAAATATGTTTCTAGGATTTGAAGTTCATAGAGATAACTCTGGTCTCTATCTTACACAATCAAGCTATGTGTCTGAGTTACTGAAGAAGGCAGGCATGATCAATACCAAACCTGTTGATACCTCTGTTGTTACAAAAATGCTGCCTGATGTCTCTGCCACCTTATTCACTGATCCTTCTCTTTATCGAAACATATTAGGAGGTCTTCAATATGTCGTTAATACTCGACTTGACATAGCTTACATTGTCAACAAGCTCAGTCAATATCAATAATCTCCTTCCACCTCACATTGGCAAACATTAAAAAGAGTCTTAAGGTACTTGAAAGGGACTATTCAGTGTGGTTTGTGTTTTAAACCAGGTTCTTCATTTATGCTTACTGGTTATTCAGATGCTGATTGGGCATCTTCCATTGAAGATCGTAAATCAATTGCTGGTTATGTTGTTTATTTTGGATGCAATCTAGTGTCAAGGCAGTCTAAAAAGCAAAGTGTAGTGGCAAGGTCTAGTACGGAGTCAGAGTATAGAGCTCTTGCTCATGTTGCATCTGAGATCACTTGGATTAAGTCTCTACTCTCGGAACTTCACCTTCCTCTTCAACAAACTCCAGTGGTTTGGTGTGACAATATGAGTGCAACTGCATTGGCTAGGAATCCAGTTTTTCATTCAAGAACAAAGTACATTGAAATTGATGTTCATTACATTCGTGATCAAGTTTTAAAAGGATTGTTAGCTGTTCATCATGTTCCTTCTCATGATCAAGTTGCTGATTGTTTTACCAAGGCTTTATCAAATTCAAGGTTTTGCTATTTGAGAAACAAACTTGGTGTAGTGTTACTCCCCCTTCGTTTGAGGGGGGATGTTAGCATAAACTATTGATGTTAGACAACATGTATGTATAGGAGGGAAAGTTAGTTAAGAAGTTAGTTAAAGCTGTTATGGTTGTTAAGTTTGTTAGAGATATGTCCAATGTAATCAAACATGTATACATTACGGTTGTAACAGAATTTCAGATATAAATACAATTGATCACTCTCTTCCTCATCGAGATTTGAGAGAAGAAGAGATGATTTTCTTGTTCAATTCTAGATGATAACAGAATGAGATTAAGAATACCAGGAGCTAGTCTTCTATGTTGAGATGTGAATATAGAATCAAAATAATTTGCCGCCATCTTAAGAAGGTCAGATGGCTCGATGATCCAAGCCCCATGGTCATCCTATAATTGAATAATTTTATTTATTCGGCGTCGTTGTTTAACTTTCGCATGGAAATAACTCGTATTCTTATCACCCCCATTTAGCCACTCTATGCGGGATCAAACTCTCCAATAATTTTCTTTCGAATTAACCGCCTCTGTATGTTGAAGCACAAGTTCCTGGATTAATGTCCAATCTAGAGTAGGGCAATCGTGGGCTTTCTGAATTTCTTCTTCCAAAAATTTGATTTTCCTTTCTGAATTTGCAAGTGGTTGTCGAGCCATCCATCGAAGTATATTATGCTTATTTTTTTCCAATAATATATCTAACTTGTTAATCTGATCCCCAATTGTAACATCCTTCCAAACTTCCTCGATGCACTCTTTGCAATTCAAAAGAGACCCATTTATGATCATAGCGAAATATAAGCTTTGGTTTGGCATATTTCCTGTAAGTGTGTAATAGTAAAGCTAAGTGATCAGAGCCCCTGCAAGTAAGTGGGTATACTAGCTTCAGGAAATTTATGCAACCACATTCGTGAACATAGAGCTCTATCTAGTCTCTCAGCAACATGAAATCTTCCGATTCTTCTATTAGACCAGGTAAATGTGGGCCGAACAAAGCCCAAATCAATGAGATTAACTTTATTAATGAAGTCGTTAAATGCCTGATTTTGTGTCGCACTCCATGGTTTGCCTCCACTCTTTTCATTATGATGAATAGTGAAATTAAAGTCTCCCATTAGTAAAAAAGGTTCAGGAGTCTGAACTAACCTCTTTTCAAGCACGGAGATTTGCTTCAAATGGATGGATAATTTGGAGTGCAAGTAAGTTCCAAATATGCGCCATACTAGATTCTTGCGCTTGTCTCGGATGAGTAACTCAATAAAAAACTGCCCGTACAGTGCAATTTCTACATCAACTACATTGTTCCATAACACTGCAATGTCTCCTGCCTGACCATGTGGTTCCACCACAAGTGCACATTGATATCCCATCTTTATGCATAATTCTTCTATTTTTTTACTAGAATTTTTTGTTTCGAGGAGAAAAACCACCTCAAAGGAATGAAGTCTAAGTAGCTTCTTGAGTATTCGGAACGCTAGGGCATTCCCTACTCCCTGACAGTTCTAGCACAACATTATGGACTAAATTGGGGCCTGTTAAGGTCCGCTACCACCACCTTAGCTTGCATTGAGTCTTTCTCTATTTTGACTTTCTTCTGTGTGGGGAGGGGAATGGGGTGGACCACCATGGCTTCCTGATGGGGATTTGTTAACAGGTTCATATTGGTTTGGCATGAAGGTTAGTTGTGGGTATTGAAGGTTAGGGTGAGGCTATCAGGGAGGGAAGTGGGAGTTCCCATTTGTTGGAAAGTTTATGAACTTTGTTTGAAGGGTTCGCAAGTTGGTTGAGTTTATGAGTAGAGGCTTTGGTTTTAGATTTATATTTTTTTATTTTATAGTGATACAGAAAATTTGCTGAAGTAAATATTTTTTTCTCATTGAAAATTCTCTTTGCTATCAAACACACCCTTAGTGATGTATTTAGTGAGGTTAAGGATTCTTGGGCCAAGGCTATGTGAATGTGGGTAATTATATAATGGTAATCGGTTGGGCAATTGAGGAGGGGTGTTGGGCTTTGGTTTGTTGCAGTGGTTAGCAAGTGGTGGGGAACTGCAATCCCCATTGTAATGCTTCTGAAGGGGGTAAATCTTAACTGAACTAACGTTCAGATCGTACATAGGTCGGTGTGGTGTTGGTGGTGGTAGGTGGTTGGGCTATTATCGTGTGCCGACTAGGTGTGTTAGATCATCATGATTTGTGATAGTGGCACGTGGGAACTCGTCTCTCCCATCATAGGTGTTAGCCGTACGTCGTCTCCCAATCCTGTCCCCGAGACCAACTGAAGTTCCATCGAAGTCATCTTCAGTGAACCTTGCGATCGCATTTCTTGATTCATACACCATAACTATAAGGTTTCTTGATTCCTGCTTTTCGATCATACGCTTTACTTAAACAAGCAACTTCTTCATTATCCAATTGACCACGCTAAAAGCGGAATGAGGGAAGGCGTTCATTCTTAAAAAGAACCCATAAATTGGACTTCTCATCCATTTCTAAGCATAATCCTCTCATAAGGGGAGACCTTAGAGAAATTTCAACTTTGACTCTCATATACTTCCTTTATTCGATTCCTTCAGTAGCAAAACCCAAATTTGATTCTATAACAACATCAATCCTCTCTCCAATTTGCTCCACTGCAGCTGGATCTCTATATTGAAGAGGAAGCTTGTAAATTTGCACCCAAAAGGCTGAGGTGGTGAAAGTCTTTGGATCCAATACAATCTTTTCATGCCACTAAGTCGTTGCAAATAAACTTTTCTCAAACAACCAAGGACCATGGTTGACTACATGATCCCTTTTGGGTTCATCCGGGAAAGAGATTTGGAAAATATTGGATTCAACTTCAAGGAACTGCATATCTGCTGTTTGATTCCACACTTTTAGGAGAGCATCTTTCAAACCCTTTTTTGTTGAATTTCTTATGGGTAATCAGATGGCCTAAGAGACTGAGGTTGCATCATTTTAAGGCTAAATATTAGGGTGTGAGTTTGATTTTCAAGGGTTTGGCTTCCCGTTTCGTGAGCTTAAAATAGGTAACATGGTTATTCAACCCAACCATTGCCAATAAGCTACCAACAGTAAACCTATATTTTCTTAGGAAATTAATATAGAGTTGTTAGTTCAACATGGTTATTCAATCGCCTAAGCTACCAATGAAACTATATTCGTGTTGAACGCATATCTCGAGGCGTCCCACGATCTCACTTTAATTAACGTACAATGCTATACACACGAGAACTCTAATTACTTGTGTAATGCGATATATATAAAAATATAACACACGTAATATTACATATCATATCAAAAATAACCGTCACCCTCGGGCCTCATGTAGAAGTGTCGACCGAGTTTTACTTCAGTCCAAATTAAGAGTCGTTAATCCCTATTATTAGAGCTAAATCTTGTTTAGTTCATTTGGGTTGTCCCAGTTATAGCTTGCATCAACATGAAGATTTTGGGAAAACCAAAAACAGTTTTAAAGATACCTTTGATTTTGAAATTTAAAGTCTATTTGATTTTATTTTAGTGAAAATCAGTGGCAAAATCGATTAAACAACTCAATTTCGTTTGGGAGCATTTTGACACATAATCGTGCATAAAAACCCTAAATTTTGAAATTTGAACTTAAAAGAATGTTGATGATTCCTATCCTAATTTGATCTCTTTTAGTGTGCTTGAACTCTCCACCTTCGACGACATCATGTGCATAATCGACTCCAACAACGTAACCCTTGATTCACGCACTCCAGCAACATTTTTTTTTTTTTTTAGACAAAACATGCGTATGTTTTTGGTTTGACAACTAAGGCACTTATTTATCTGTTCTTGCATGTCATCTCAACCCTTCATCTTGGCTTATCTAATGATGATTTTCAAATCATCTTATTCCCTTGATCTTCACTTAATGGTCCTAGGATTCCTTAGATGGCCTTATTATTAAGTAGATGAATGGCCATTGTTTTTTTTTTCATGATACAATGGCCCTTGTTAGTTCATCTAACTAAGCTCATCTTATTTTATTTGCACACAAACAAATAAACTTAGTCCTCATTTTTGAAAATGTCAAGACCTCAAATCAAACCCACACAAATTAGGCCATGATACACTCATTCATGAAAATCTTAGCCTAGCTTAGGATGTTTATTTGGGGCCTATTTTAATTATTTGAGACTAAGCTTGGGTTTTAGATAAGTTAGCACATAGCTTAGGATATTTATTTGGGGCCAATTTTAATTAATTTAGGATGTTTTTAGGGCCATTTTTTATTATTTCTACTTGGAAACCTTGATTAGATAAGTTAACACATAGCTTAGGAATGTTGAATTAGCACTCTATGATTCCAATAAGCCAGTGAGGTCTCCCATCCCATGCTCTTACTCTTATCTCAAGATGACTCACCGCTCTCGCTAAACTTAGGCTAATACCAAAAATTTGAAAAAAATAAATTGTGGAATGCTAGAATATTAATAAATACGCAGAACAAGCAAACATCATAAAAAATTACTAAAGTACACATGTTTGTAGTTTAAATGAGAAAAATAGGGGTGAAATGCATTTATTTATGGGAAATAGGCAATGTCACCCATTGAAAAGGCGTTATCTAAGTGGCACATTCTTCCGATGACGTGGACACATGGATAGCGCCTTTTCAAAAGGCGTTATCCATGTGTTCGGGCAAGGTGGCAAAAATTACACAGATAGCGCCTTTTCAAAAGGCGTTATCTGTGTAATATACGCCACATGGACCGGATTACACTGATAACTCCTTCTAAGAAGGTGCTATAAGTGTACATGTCCACGTCGACATATCCACGTGGAGCCACGTGGACCGGCTTACACCAATAGTGCCTTCTGAGAATGCGCTATTGGTGTACATCTCGATGTCCAACATGGATCCACGTGGACCGGAAAAACCCGTGACAGAGGGGGTGCGCAGATAGCGCCTTCTCAAAAGAACTATTGTGCACCCCATTGTCCTATTCTCGAAATCGACGCAGAGAATATATTCTCTGCGTCGGTTTCGGGAAAGAGGAGGGTAGGGGTACGGGGTAGGGGGTGGTAGGGGTCACAGGTTTCTTTGTGAGGAGGGGGCGTCGGCTATTTAAGGAGGGGAGGGGGAAGACGTCTGTGGAGAGAGACACCTCAAAGGGAGGAAGAAAGAGGGGACGACTTTGCGAGAGAGATTGGAGGCAGTGCACACGCGCGACGGAGAAGGAAGAGAGAAGGATTGTGGGGGCACAGGAGCAAGGAGCGGCGGCGGTGAGGCTCTCATCAGCAACGGCAAAGCAGCGTGGAAGAAGTCGGTGGTACGTGGAGGAAGAACAGTGGCCCAGGCGGCGGAGGAGGGAGCTACGGAGACGGCACCGGAGGAAGGATCAAGCGGCGCGGCAATGGCCAGCGTAGCAGCGGAGTGGAAAGAGGAGGTTAATGTAGTTGAGTTAGTTGAGGTAGTTAGTTTAGTTAGTTAAGTAAGTTTAGGTTAGATGTTTAGTTTAGTTATTAGTGGTTAGTTTAGTTAGTTTGGTGTATGTAGTTAGGTTAAGTTAGTTTAGTTTGGTTACGTTAGTTAGTTTAGTTAGTTAAGTTAGTTTAGATTAGGTGTTAAGGTTAGTTTAGGTTAGTATAGTTGAGTTTGGTTATGTTCATTAGTTTAGTTTAGTAGAGTTTGGTTTAGTTAATTTAGTTTACTTAATTAGGTCAGGTTAGGTTAGTTATGTTTAGTTCACATAGTTATGGTAGTTATGTTTGATTAGTTAGGGTAGTCATGGTTAGTTATGGTAGTTATGTTTGATTAGTGTACTTGAGGTCTGTTGTTCAGCAATTTTAGGTTAGAATAGTTGAGTTAGGTAACGGTGTTGAGTTAGGTTAGGTTAGGTTGGGTTACGTTTGGTTCACATAGTTAGGTTAGGTTATGTTAGATTAGGTTAAGTTAGTTAGTTAAGTTACTTGAGTTTAGTTTAAGACTCGTTATTTGGGTAAATGTTTACTACGGTAACTTAGGTTAGTTAACTGTGATTAGTTTACTTAAGTTCTATTGTTCGGCAATTTTAGGTTAGTATAGTTGAGTTAGGTAACGGTGTTGAGTTAGGTTAGGTTAAGTTAGTTTACGTTTGGTTCACATAGTTAGGTTAGATTATGTTAGATTAGGTTAAGTTAGTTAGTTAAGTTACTTGAGTTTAAGGTTTAAGACTCATTATTTGGGTAAAGGTTTACTACGGTTAGTTAGGTTAGTTATGTTTGATTAGTTTACTTTAGTCTTGTTGTTGGGAAATTTTAGGTTAATATAGTTAGTTAGGTTAGGCTCGTTAGTTGAGTTTGGTTAGGTTAGGTTAGGTTAGGTTATGACTCATTATTTGGGTAAATGTTTACTTTGATTATTTTACTTTAGTTTACTGAAGTTGATTTATTATACTCTCTGTGTTCTAAACTAACGAAAATAATATGTTATTGCAGGAATATTACGTTGAAGACAAAAAGAGGAGGAAAAAAGTAAGTTCACAAATTTAGTATTTTCATAATTATTTATTTAGGTTTGTTATGATTTACATGATATATAGTGACATAGGTATTGTGTTTATGAAGAATGGTTGATATGTTTATTTAATGGAAAGTGCGTTTAAAACATTAAGAAACTCTCATACAGAGGAATGAGTAGGCTCGGTAGTTGCGCCATTAAGACAATCATCTACATCGAAAGTCCCCTTGTGTGTAAATCCCCTCCATATGCCTGAAAATGCTTTAATTAAATTTTTAAATGAAAGTCGTGCTCGATGTGCAATGGTTTAGTAGGTATGAATGTTATTACATAGAAAATGTGAGTGCAAAAGAATGAGTATGCTCTGTAGTTGCGCTCTTATTGCGATCTTCTACATCAGAAAGTTCGATTGCACTTTAACTTGCTTTATTCGTCAACTATTTCACTTAACATATTTGTGCATTTGTGTAACCTTTTTACATCAAAGTTTGCAAACTTATGTAAGTCATGGAACATAGGAACATCACTTTTCTATTCTATGCATACGGTGAAATTGTTAATGTGTTAAATGGCATCGCGTACAGCTCACCCCCATTAGTAGTGTTGATGGTTAAGTTTGGGATGAGTGGTCGTCAAATGATGGATGACGTGTGTAACGCGATCACTATCTCATCTACGGAGACTATAGTTCACATGACTTATCGCCACATGATGATCCTCCCCGGAGGCTCGCATTATTTCGTTCCTGTGTTGTTGCATGATACAACACACGTCGACTTGATGTGGGAGACGGTGACCAATTTACCAATAACTGCAACGGTAGATATCTATTTGACATTTGAGTCAATCGACTCAGTTCAAAATCATACGATTCATACGTAAGTTCGTGATGAACGTGACGGCATGCCAGACGCAGCATTAATGATGGAAAGGCTACATATGCAATCCCCACAAGGTGAGGTCGTGGAAGAGGGTTTGTTAGTCCATTACATGAAGATATTAATGCCTCTAACGACGATAAAGATAACGACGATGCCAATAATAAAACAGATGAGGACATACGTCCCAACGAAGAGGCTCCAGCAGTTGTCGTTTGGGATAACATTAATGTTTGCACGGATGATCCAAGATATGAACCTCTCGGGTGCGAGAGAATGTGGAAGATGATGAACAATTTGCTATCGATGAAGAGATTTTATTGGAGAAAGGAAGTGATGATGAAGTTCACCAACCAATACCGAGATATAAAGAAATCGATTGGGAGGTGGCTAATTCAACTGCGACCCAACATTCTCATCAGCAAACTAGGAGGGACATGTCTAACTTCGATTTGGAGATAGGGATGTACTTTGACAATAAAAAAGACTTACAACATGTCGTTAAAGTGTAGCATGTTAATAGACATGTCAATTCCATGTGATGGAATCGACTACAACTACGTGAGCCATTAAGTGGAGAAGTGTGCAATACGCATGTAGGTGGCGTCTCCGTGCTTGTTTGCGAAAGAAAATACTATTATGAGAGATAACACAGTTAGACGTACCGCACACGCGTATTAATCCCGACGTAGAACACGGTCATGCCCAACTTGACGCCAACATGATCCAAAGCGTCATCGAGCGATCGAGGTATCACGATCAAAGCATTAGTCATAAGAAAAATACGGATACGAGTCAACTACAAGCGAATATGGGATGCCAAAAGGAAAGCAATTGCATGTGCATTTGAAGATTGGGATGAGTCGTACGCTCTATTACCAAGATGGTTGGTGGCTGTGAGGAGTAAGAGTCCGGGGACAAGAATCGAGTGGTCACATAGAGAATGGCATGCTGATGAAATAAGAACTGCGTTTCCTCAATTTCGTCGTGTGTTTTTTGCATTTGAAGCTTCAATACATGCTTTTAAGTTTTGCAGGCATCCGCTTCAGATTGACGTGACATTCTTATATGGCAAATACAATGAGAAGCTAATGATTGTGATCTATGTTGATGGCAATTAATGGACACACATTATCGGTTGCATTTGCCGTTGCAGAAACCGAATCAACTGATTCGTGGTGGTGGTTTTTCGGATGTTGCGCAAACACGTGACAGATAGAGAAGGAGTTTGCGTTATTTCTGATCATCACCCTGGCATTTTGGAGGCGGTCAACACCCCAAGCAACGACTTTTGTCCCCAAAAGGGTACCACCATTATTGCTTGCGACACTTGCTTAGTAATTTCGACACCCAGTTCAAAAATGACCCCTTGAAAGTAATCCTTGGTCAAGCAGTTGTTCAACATTAAGAACAAAAATTTAATGCGTGCATGGAGCGTTTTGCATACTTTCATCACGAACGCCTCAATGTCTGCAATATGTCAATGTCATCCCCAAATAACTTTGCACGATAGAGGCATGCGCTATGGATGGATGAATTCTAATGGTGTTGGTACGTACGAAATACAATTTATGTTTTACACTTAAATACACATAATTATCGCCGAACCAATATTACTTCTCGAATGTCATCGTCAATTGCAGAGTGTTTTAACGGTGTGTTGAAGGGGGCTCAATTCTAGCCTATGACAGCATTGACTCAGATGATTTACTAAAGATTGGTGACATACCACGATCAACGCAACCAAGAAATCAATGAAGCAATCTCAAACGGACAATCGTACACGAAATATGTCATGGACAAACTCACGGAAAATGAAAAATCCGCAAGGAGGCATCAAGTCACGTTGATCAATCGAGACATTGGTGAGTTCGAAGTGCAGACTGGAAGACATGGAGATCGCATGCATAAAGGCAACAACACCCAAGTCGTCATCCTAAAACACCGAGTGTGCGGTTGTAATAAATGGCAGTCGTTTGGTTTCTCTTGCTCACATGTGTTAGCTGCATGTGCATTTATTCGAGTGAGCTCCGCGCAGTTCATCGAGCCATACTATAGAATAGATGTGCACGCACAATGCTACTGCTACAATTTCAAGGCCATCCCAGATGAGAAGTATTGGCTGACTTTTGGGACAAAGATCATACCCGACCTAAGGTGTAGACGTGGCCGAGAGAGACCTAAGGGATCGCGAAGAGATAACGAGATGGATCTTCCTAATGTCCAAAGGCTTTTGCTATGTGACATATGTCATCAAGAAGGACATAGAAGAACAACATGTCCAAATAAAGACCGTGAACGAGCCCCAACTAGGAAGAATCAGTGTGGTATTTGTCGTTCATATGGACATAACAAAGAAATTGTCCAAGCAGACCTCAACATTCCAATAAAAACCTATAGTCGATTTTGTATAATGTTTGAAATAACTTAAGTTCATACCTATGTTGCTTTTGAGCATTTACGCATTTGTTTTTCTGTGAACATATATGAAAGAGTTATCGTTTGGTTTCAAACAACACTCTATTTCTTTTTATAACATTCATAAATATAGTTGTACAACATGGATCCAGTCCTTCGGATCCATCACTTTTGCAACTCCAATCTACACACAGATCATCGCGACCTTGGAGGGGCGAGGTAAACTTTTTTATATGTATACGTCAAATTTATAGCAATAACGTATCAAAAATATAGATTAATACATTATCAATTATAAGGTGTACGAAACAATGCGCGTACGTCGAAGACGTGGGGTCGTTGATTAACGGTGCAGTATCATTCGAGGATGATCCCATATCTTTGTTCCAGTGGGTTCTATGGGATTTCGCACGTAGTATTTTTCAGCCTTTGATCGGGCTTTGATTACTGCATTCGTAGAGAAATGGCGCCCAGAGACGCATACATTTCACATGCATTGTGGGGAGTGCACAATTACACTCCAGGACGTGTAGGTACAGCTCGGCTTACCTATCGATGGTATGCCTGTGACGGGAACGACAAACACAGACTATGTTGATGTGTGTGAAAGGCTACTTGGTCAAACTCCTGGGGGAGATGACGTAATTGGTTGTAAACTTAAAGTCGAATGGCTTGAACATAACGTACCAGCTATAGATGATGATAGCGATGAGGAGTCGGTGCAACGTTATGTTCGATCTTATATACTACAACTTATCGGTGGTTGTATTTTCGCCGACAAGTCCAATCGATTCGTACATTTGATGTTCCTACCATTGATGGAGGATTTCCAAGTAGCTGGACAATATAGTTGGGGAAGTGCATTGTGACGGCCCCGATTTTTACCCGAATTGGGCCCCGCCCGGCCTAAACCTATATGGACCCCCGAGCCAGTCTCGCAAGGTCAACGCAGGCCTAGTCAGCCTTCCAATCCATCATTATAAAGTTGAGTTATTAATATTTTTCGAGTTTACAATTTAATAGCGGAAGCAACTAATGTATTAAATAACTCAACAATAAGATAAGGGAGTTAGGCAACCTAATTGTGGAACCCAGTCAATATCATCAGAGGTGAGTAATTATAAAATATACAAAAATTCACCTAGCTATGAAGCTTTCCTACGCTACGCGTCTGCATGGCTCGCACTCGGTCAAAATAAAAATGACGAGCCCGAGTAAGTAAATCCAAGAGGACATATACACAAGCATTTCACAATATCCAAAACAACGAGTTCACGATATCCAAAGCAGTCGAATTCATGCAAATATATCGAAAGGAATAACGAACGCATGAATATACCAGACTGTAAACAATCCATCGATCAGTGATGCCAAATAAGAAGGAGTCCCGACCAAAAAATCGTTGAGTCGCGGCAAAAGCCAGCAGACTCGGGTTAGGGCGAGCCCCCTTGCCTCCCAACCCTAACCCCTGCCGACTATGAGATATCTACGGACCCGGATAAGTGCCCCCAACGTACACTCAATTGGGAGATATCAACGACGTACGGATAAGAGCTCATATTCGCAGACAAACAGTAACCATGACTCGCTTGCCAATTGACCCCCTCAATCGACAACAGTTAAACGATAGCTATCATCACAAGCAGTGAACAACAATAAAGCTATCACAACAATAAACAATAGTCAATGGAGAAACATGAAATACTGTATAAATTCCTAACTGGTTTACTTACCTCGAAATTCGCGAATCTCAAAATGTCTCGCGTCTCGATTTGCACACCCGACACCGTAATAGCTCATCTAGGATCCTAACAGTTGAAAATGTATCAATTTAGATTTCAGTTTAATGATTTAACATCTCGAATTTTGTCGATATCGATCAAAATTGAGTTCGACAACAATTTTGCCGATTTCACGTTTTTCGAGGTAAAACCTCGGTATAACGCCTAACCGACTCCCTAATTCTTCACTTTTTATGAGAATATTGATGTTTTATTGATTTGGGTCACAAATATATTTTTTTCCTATTTTTCTGGAATTTTCCTGAATTTTTCCATATTTTTATCTATTTTTCAGATTTTATTATATATTATATTAAAAATAAAACTGTTTAATTTCATTTAATAATTAAATAGTATATTTTATATGGGTGGGTCCGGGTTGACCCGACCCGGTCCAAGCGGACCGGTCGGTTTGACCCGGCCCGACCCACTTGGGTCGAGGTCGGCCGGCCGAGCGCCGAAACCCGCCACGGCACGGGTCGGTCCGACCCGACCCGACCCGCAGTGGGTCTTCTTCCCCACCAGAGCACGAAGTGCTCTGTTTCGATTTTTTTTTTTTTTTATAGCAACACAACAACTACAACTACAACATCAACATCAACATCAACCCAACAACATCATCAAACTCCAATTTCTTCATAAATTTAAAACATAAACTACTCACTCACCTAGATCACTACGTTGGTCGCCAACGCCGACGCCGCCTTCTTCTTTGCGATCGCACCATTGCCGGCGTTGATCGTCGTTCTTCTTGCGCGTGTAGTCTTGCGCATCGCAGCCGGCCAGCTCCGCTGTCCGCGCCATCCACCGCAGCCGCGCCAACCGTGCCATTGCAAGTCCGCTCCGTCCGCGCGCCGCCCTCTCTTGTTGCATCGCTTCTTCTTCCGTCCCCCTTCTCTTTCTCTTCGTTCTCTCTCTCACCGCCTCTTTTTTCTCTCTCTGTTGTTTCTCTCTCTCCCTCTCCTTTTCTTTTCTTTTCTATCTCTCTCCTTCCTTCTCTTTCTTTCTTTCGCCTCTCATTTTTTATCCAGGTCTCTTCTTTTTTTTATAATCAAATGTGTCCTCAAGATTCGCGCGGAGCGGAACTCGAGGCAGATTTAAAACATTTTTATTTAATAATTTCCTAAGAAGTTGTGCATCACACATCTCGAGGCACCATGAATCTTCAAATCACTACCACTTCATTTCACATTCTCGGAATTCGTGCCACACGCATCCCGAGGCGCATCCAATGTACATTTTACACTATCTCGATCCCACGTCGGCACGCGACTCGAGGCGCGTCCTCGTTCATGTTTCGGCTCACCGAATTCCTCGCATAGTTAGCATTATCATCTCCAATTAAATTCGGATATACGTATTTCGACGAGTGGGTCCCACATACGACCTTGACTTGACACATGGCACAAGTCAAATTTTCGGGTCGTTACATGCATGTTTGGCTTATTTGTACAGCGAGTTGTGTCGCGGATTTCGCGCAGGGCCACTTGAGGTTGCAGGCGCGTTAAATCTTGTACAACTGTGGGCATGGGACAGATTTCCATTTATAGCACCGCGGCGCCTGGGTGTTTATGGAGCTCAACCGCGAACAGTGGATGGAGAACACATGCTTATGGACGTTCCACTGGGACACATGTAATACAATTATTTTTTCTTATTTTTGTTAAAAATATAGTCCAATTTCATTTTTCTTAACTTGTTGTTTTCTACACAGATGGCTCGATGCATTTTCGGTTACACAAAGTGCGACGCACGTCGTATCGGCTTACTGTGATGCACTCGACTCGCAAAGGCATGAGGATGATGTGGTATGATAACCATATGCTGAAGTCATGGTGGTTTCTTCCCGATTACTGTACTAACGGTCACGGTAGTTGGCATTCGACGTGTCCCCTTATTTGTTTCCACATTTTCGAGTGGCATCGACTAGAAAAGGTTATGAGACAATTCGGAATGGTACAAGTGGTGCCACCAAATTGTGCTTATGACACCCAACTGCACCGCCTCGAATTGCGTGGACATCATCAAGAAAATTGGGTGACTTTTCACGCAAGCTATACACACATGTGGGAAAATCGTGGCGACACCATTGCCACAGCGACACATAATGAAGGGCACGATCATCAAGACTACATGACGTGGTATCGCTCGGTCACTAGGAGATTCATTGGACACGACGGGGCTTTACGTGACTACTCGATAAACTTTTAACTATTACTTTTTCTCGAACAACTAATATCTTATATTGCGTTCTTTGAACTCATGTTTTTATATCAGTGCAACTTGATGCATCGACTGAGGCGAGTGTTTATTGAGGATGGGTACGAGCAAGGTTTTGTTGCCATTCAAGAAAGGATTAAAATTTTAGACGAAGATGAAAGGCAAAGGTCTACTCTTTCGCATGAAGGAATTGACGTCGAACAAGACATAAATGATGATAATGAACAGGAAGATGAAGAAGACGATCAGGGAAAAGCAAACAGAGAGGTGAGAAGAAGACAAACACGACCAGAGACTGTGCGGGAACGCACCAGACGTCCTCGTCCACCACGTCCATCTACTCATACCGATATTGCTGCAAAGAGTAGCAGACGTTCTCCTCTAGCATGTTCATATCGTCCGAGAGCGAGTAAAATAGAGACTATTGGCGAGAGTAGCCAACGATCATCCCTACGAACTCATTCATTTCATGGGTACATTCTTGCATCGCCCACAATGCAACCAGAACCTCAAATGTTTGTACCCAGACTGCCGATCGCGAATCTTCCTCCTAACCATTTTGATCCTTACGCACCCGGGCCGTCTTCTTCATATGTGGACCATGGAATGCCTAGACATCAAATGTATCCGTCACTGCCTCGATACATGCCGAGTCCATATATTCCACCATGTTATAATTACAATATGCCATATAGTGGAGATGGCTCGTTCATGAATTTGTTGACCATGCCGTAGCCTCATGTTCTTTTCCCCCAACCGCTTATAGGAAGCCAGTATTTTGGGATAAATCAACCTCCTATTTTTTGGAGCATTAGTAGCATAGGTGAGTCGAGTGAAGCACTAGAGGAAGAACATCAATCTACTCGACGCCATTCAATGCAAGACCAACAACCTCAACAACCTCAACCGGATGTACAAACACGTCGTCCAACTAGACATAGAGTACGTCCGGTTTGCATCACCGAACAACAACGTCAACGTAACCGTCGTAATAGACATGCATGATGAGTTTTCTTGATGTCATGGTGATTTTTTTCATCTTATATTTTGGGTGAACGAACTTGATGTATACAACCTTCTCATGGAATAAACTTATTTCTCATGTTTTCCATATTATTATATTGCGGTATCTTTAATTACTCTTGAATATTCCATAAAAGAACCTCATCACTGTGAAAGATATATATATATATATATATATATATATCTCGACAAATTAGAATATTCAAACTTATAACCTTAAAGAACTTCAATTAATTAAACAACTAGTAGCTACCTAAGTCTTAACCAATGCATGAAACCAAGGTTTGGTTCATTGACCTCCAAGTTGGTTGGTGCTTGAATTATTTATTTTCGGCAATTTTAAGTACTAATTTTAAGAGTCTAGGGTACGGTATCCAAGTTCTTGAAGTGATTGACTTAAAGTTCGGTGCTTAATCAATAAATTTAATCAATCTTATTGATATTATAATCATTTAATTGAAGAAAAATCTCAAGCCGAATCTTATGAAAGAATATAAAGAAATGGACTTCAATGTGAGTATGGCTAGGGTAGAGCTTTACCAAGTTAGGTGTTTTTGTAATTTGTTTATACACATTCATTTACTGCAATTTTTTGGGGTTAAAAGTAATTTCTATTGTACATGATCCTATGGAGTCTTGGCCTATGCAATCTATAATTTTGAATTGATTGCCCCAAGGCCTATATAGAACTATAATATATGGTTAGTTGTTTTATTATACATTTTAGCAATAACTATTTGGGAGTACTACAACTACTTGTGTGCAAATGTACTTTCCGTAGCTTGGAAGTGTCAACTTCGGATTTTTTATATTTTGTCACTAATTTATGAGAAAAAATTACAAAAGT
This sequence comes from Stephania yunnanensis, assembly GCA_039657365.1. Classification (NCBI taxonomy): domain Eukaryota; kingdom Viridiplantae; phylum Streptophyta; class Magnoliopsida; order Ranunculales; family Menispermaceae; genus Stephania; species Stephania yunnanensis. The sequence continues at coordinate 25,451,480 of CM077580.1, forward strand.
ACATTACTTTCCTCCTTAAATGAGGAAAATAAGTGTAGTTTTTTTTATTCAAAACTATGTTATGTCGCCTTTCCAAAAGGCGCTATTAGTTGGGTAGATTTTTTCCACTGTCGTGGACGGTCCTACGTGGATTGTGTTACACAAATAGCGCCTTTTGAAAATGCGCTATCCATTTAACACAGTCCACGTATAATGACCGCGTGAACATGAGCCGACCGAATAGCGCCTATGGATTGCACGGGTTGTATGGGTTGTCCGCCTCGCAATACGTGCGAGACGTTCACATTGGTTTTACCACCTCGAGACACGCGCATGACTTTTACATGAGTTGCACGAGGTTGTATGGGTCGCCCACCTCGACAAACGTGTCTGCCATTTGCATGAAATCTCCACCTCGACATACATGGGTTACGTTTGCATGGGTTGTCCACATCAATATGCGTGCGCATTGTTTAAATTGGTTGTCTACTTCGAGATACGCGAGTGGCGCGGGTCGTCCATCTCCATATGCACGTGGCGGTGATGGGGAAAAAAATTTGTATAGATAGCTCATTTTCAAAAGGAACTATCAGTAGAAAGTATAGTTTTGTATAGATAGCTCCTTTTCAAAATGAGCTATCTATACAAATTGCCTCGCCAACTCACCGCCACCTCACACCCATGAAGCCTACAAATAGTGATATAACACCTTCTCATAAAGTGTTATCACCTAGATTTGAAAATAAAAAGTAAACTACCCTATTTTGTGAGATAAAATGTAAATGTCCCCCACTTTTGGAAAAACACCCAAACATCATACAAACATAACTCTTCCCACAAACGCTCTCTAGCACGCGGTTTCGATCGAGTTACACATCAACCTAAACTACGAGTCCCTAATCTTTAATTATTAAAGATAATCTGGTTTAAATAATTAAGGTTGTCACATTGCAGCAATGGCGAGGATAACCCCAGTGGGTAGGAGGGCTTACTAGACAAAATAAGCAAATGGACGATCTCATTGAGTGTCTGGAATTTGGTACATTGCCAAGTCTTTCAAAGGTTAGTCCATACAAGTAATACATGATTTTTCTTCCATTGCCCGCCATCCATCTCAGGTTCTTCAAGACAAAAGGCCAAACTTTAGCTATACTTCTCCAGCAGTGTGAGCTTCCTTTTGATGTAATCGAATTAGGAATTTTATCACCCATGGCCCCATTTTTTGAGTTCAAGAGACGAAACAATAATGAATCTCTCTGTGTAAGTAATTAAACTCAAGCCGGCCTTCATTAAGAATGCTCGATTCATATCAAAGCTAGCTCAAATGCCGAGTCCCCTATTTTTTTTGGTTGGCAAATTTATCAGACTCAGCTCGCGTATTCCACCCTTAAATTCCCTTAGGAATCCCCTGCATAATTTGTGGATGTCATCGCAAATGCCCTTGGGAATCAAGGTGTCTTGCACAGTATAGATTGTTACCTACATAATTGAAGAATTAAAATAGTAGAGCGCCCAACAAGCGAGATCTTGTGGGGATCAAGGCCTCTGATTTTCTTGCGAACTTTCTCTTGAACCTCAGCATACATAGGGAGATATGTTCCCAGTCCAAACAAACTAGAGGGCGGTGTGCTGAGTGTGGCTATTTGATCTTTGGAAGGGGAGTTGAAAAGTCCCAGAAGTAGATTTAAAGTGGAGTCAGGTTAGTGATCTTCAGATGGATCAAACATTTTTTGAAAAATTGGAAAGCTTAAGAAAAAATGCTTCAGCGTAAACATGTGCTAAAATATTTATTATTAAGTGCAATGAAACGATGTTTATTGTTGTGAATTGAATTGAGACTTGCTAAGAACTAGAGAATGAAATAAAAGACTAAAAACTTTTACTACTACAAACTACTACTACAAAGGAGAAGAGAAGAAATGAGATAGTTGGAATGAGAAGTTTTCATTCAACTTGGTGTGTTTTTACAATGAGGTTGGCACCCTTTATATAGGCCATTTGGTGATGATGATAAATGTACTTCATACAATGTGTACAAGCAACACATACACCCCATGTCATACAACACATCACAAGCAACATAGACAATACATGAAAGAGTTGGTGTACATTGAAGAGGATTACAAGCTACATGACAATACATAGACAAGTGGAGGTACTATTAAGTGATACATACAAGTTACATGACTACACAATATGTTGGTGTACATGCATGGTCATCCATATTCCATAACATTTATGAATTTAAAAACTTAACGAAAATGATTTTTGACCTTTTTTGTTACTTACATTTGCTACACAATGGTCTAGATTCCCTTAAAATTTGTGAGGTCCACACATTTCAATCAAATCTACATATGTAGCAAATGTATAAAATGTTAGATTATCATCTTTCAAAACTTACTTGAGAGTCAATCACCATATTTTTTTTATTACAATCTCACAAAGACCAACACCGGCCCATTGAAAGGTAATTTAATCCCAATTTTTACGAACTCACGATGATTACAATCTTACTGACATCAAGTGTACATGCCTAACCAATAATAATAGCCATAGAACTTGGTCAGTCACAATGATCCCATAGATCCTTGCTAGGTGAGCATACACTAGAACAATTTGAGCTTTTAATAGCACTTAATAGATAGATATTTTAATTAACCCCCATGAATTAGACAATTTAAGCTTTTAATAGCACTTAATAGATAGAGGTTTTAATTAACCCCTATAAATTAAACAATTAGACTTTTAATAGCACTAATTCATAAAGGTTTAGAAAACCTCTATGGAAACTCTGGCCCAAGAACAAAATGACCTCAACACTCTCACTCACTCGTCTCGCTGTCCCGCTCGCCCGACTCACTTTCTGCGCACTCACCTCGTTGTCTCGCTCGCCTTCGCGCACTCGCCTCGCCTCGCCCGTCTCGCTCGTGCACTCGCCTCGCTCGCAGGGACGATCAATCTCAAGACCAGTTGTCCAATCTGCAAGGTTAGTCTCGATCGATCTCAAACCCTAACGATTCGATTTGATGAAGCTGTGAATCTTTGGTTCTGTTGTTTAATTTTGATCATTTAGACCGATTTGATCTCATTTGTGTTGATTAGGTTATTTGAGATTGTTTCTATGGTTCTATGGTAAATTGTTCCGATTTCTGATCTCTCTAAGTCTCTATATTGATTAGGTTAACTGAATTTTGTTTTTAATGGTTTTGGTACTTGAATTAGCGATGAATGTAGTTGATTTCATAGGTTCTATGCTGAATTGGCTTTGTCGATTGATTTGCTATAGATCGAAAGTCCAAGCAAATTTTTTGCTCTATAGATTGAACTGCGATTGATTATTGAACTACAATGATAGGTGCCTACAACAAATTGAAGTTTATGTGGTTGATCTGACTCAAACTTCTATCTTTATTGATCAATATTAATGGCTAAAACTTATGTCTTTATTGATAAATAGTAATATTGAGACTTGGTAATTGTTGTTATTATTTGATTAATTAATTAAGTTTGTTTAATTTGATTAATGGTGCCAAATTCGAATCGTTATCTAGATAATTGTTGTTATTATTTGGCCATGAAGCATCTGGGTATGTATATATACATATTGTGCGGTTTCAAGTTTCAGTGAATACACAGTAGTGCACTCTGGTTGTGCTGTGAAAATCAAACCTGCTGCACCTTTGGAGAAAATATGTTTGCTCAGCTGTGGAGTTGCTGCAGTACATATGTAGTGCCCCCCTTACTTATTACCTTCCCACCGCATTTATATATACTCTTCATTCTGTGCATTTTCGTGGGATAACATCTGATAGATTTCAAAGAAGAATCTAAGAATATTGCATTAATGTGGGCTAATTGAGTTCAATAGAGTGCTCTTATTTATAGAGATAAACAAATCATAAAATAAGGAAAGTTACCAAAACTACCTAGATATCAAAATATAGAAACTTCATAAATACATAAACTACGAAATATAGCAACTACTATAATTTCCTAAACGACATCTAATTAACTCAACACTACTTCACTTCATGTTACTAGGTCTTGGTGCAGCTTGGAGGGTTGCTGATATTACCAAAGGATCTACAGTAGTTATTTTTTGTCTTGGAACTGTAGGCCTTTCAGTAAGTCATGTCAATGTTTACTGGTTGCATCTTCTTGAGATTCTACTGCATTAATTTTTTGAGAAATGATTCTACTGCATTCATAGTTTGGCAATGTTTCAAAACCATGGTTTTTTATATATATATATATATATATATATATATATATATATATATATATATATATATATGTATGTATAATAGGAAGCCCAAGGAGCCAAACTTAGAGGTGCATCTCAAATAATTGGTGTGGATATTAATCCTGAAAAGCTCGAAAATAGTAATTGCAGATTTGACTGTCAGCTATAACAATTTTGCTTCTATAAATATGTAGGAGAGTGAGTGCTTTATGAATTCAATTTGACACAGGAAAAGCTTTTGGAGTAACCGAGTTCATCAATCCAAATGTTTGGAACTTAACAAACATTAATATTATTGTGCACATGGTTGGCCTGTCATTTGGGTTTGCTTGAACACACAACAATCCTATGTGAATGCATCTCAACATTTCATATGAATTGATACTTGACTTCTCTAATAGTGGATCCACCAATTCCAATCCTCTCCCATCACTCCATAACCTCCATGCCTGTAATGATGATTGTGTTAAGAGAGTATTGTTAGATGTTCGAAAAAAATGCTAATGCCAAGTATGCACATGTTTAAGAAAGATTAAGATTTAATGATAAAGCTTGAACGGTTGAACCTTATACCTCCCACGAAATGAAGTTAAGGCATTATGTTAGATCACAGGTAGACCTAAAAGTTACAGTTGATAGATATAATTTATAGGGTCAAGAATGAATATTAATCTTCCTAAATGATGATTGTTACATTTATTGAAGTTAATAACTAAGCACTTTGTCTGGTGAATCTAAAAAATCTTGAACTGAAAAGCCAGTGTGATAGGGGGAGGAATTACTTGAGGTCGGTTCAAATCTGATATATATATATGGCTTATGTAAATTGATTCAAGATGTATACTTGTTTCCAGCTGCTCTTTCTTTACCAAAAAATTTATGTTTACATTATATTTTGTTTTCAATTCATTCTTTTTTATTTTTAGAAATCAAGGTCAATATTTCTTTAAATTTTACTCTTTTTATTAATGTCTTATTTGCTTGGTTTATGAACTAATGTGAGGTTCTGTATCCTATTCAATGAAAGATGTAAACTAATACTTGGTTAGTTCCTCTCTCAACAAGGACTAAACATATGTAAGAACCCTATTCTAACGAGTATACCACCTTTTTATCTAAGTAAATTCGGGATCCTTCCAACTTGTGAATGTCAAAGTCAGGGTGACAAGACTAAACATACGTGTGATAGCAAAGTGTGATGTAATTAAGTCTCCATAAGATACTTTGAGCATAATGTATATAAATGATATATCTTCTATTTTATTAAATGAAATCATTAATTATTGCTCTAAAAAAGTTATTGATGGTAACAAGACCTTTCACCAAATTATTAGGTTGTATAATCTTATCTATTTATATAAGAAAATGTACTTATTAATTAATTTGAGCTCTTCTCCATTCAAATGTACATATAATTTCATTTTACACTTATATGAGTATTAATATGTACTCCCTAGCTCAATCAGTTGAAGTAACTAAGATGAAATATGAGTTTTGCTAGATGTACATATATGATTAACATTAATTTTCCATCAGTTGCAATAATTGAATTACTTCTTATTAATTTTAAATGCAAGAAATTTAAAATTTGTACAAAGAATTTTAAACAAAAAGGAGGTAATAGATATTAACGTTCTTCAAATTTAACAAAGCAAAGATTACAATCTCAGGATGGATAAAGGTTGGGCCAGACATTCGATGTTAATATTATCTTTTTATAGTAATAGAAGCATTCATATTTTTTGTAAGGTTGAAACTTACTATTTAAAGTTTTTTTTTTGTATTAGAGTTTCAAAAGAATATTGTAAAGGAGCAAATGCATTCGTTCATCAAGCTCAAGCTAGAGAAGGACATCCAGAAGGAATTAGGTGTCCTTGTCAAAACTGTCGAAACATGTCTCGTGTGAAGTGTGATATTGCATACAACCATCTAATCATATATGGATTGGATCTCATGTATACAATTTGGTTCCATCATGGAGAGAGTTGTAAGGAATGAAGTCGCAAATGATGAAGGGGATAGAGTTGCTACGGATGAAAGGGATGAAATTACTACGGATGAAGGGGACGATGGGGATGGAGTTGCTAGGGATGAAGGGGATGAAGGAGATGAAGTTGTTATGGATTATGGGGATGGAGTTGCTACGGATGAAAATGATGAAATGGATGATGGGGATGGAGTTGATAGGGATCAAAGAGATGGAGTTGCTAGGGATGAAGGAGATGGAGTTGTTAGGGATGATGGGGATGGAGTTGCTACGGATGAAGATGATGAAATGGATGATGGGGATGGAGTTGATAGGGATCGAGAGAGATGGAGTTGCTAGGGATGATGGGGATGGAGTTGTTATGGATGAAGGGGATGGAGTTGTTAGGGATGAAAGAGATGGTGGGGATGAAGATCTAAAAGATGTCAATATCCAAGTTGACGACGAAAGGTTATTTGAAATTGACAGAACTCCACCTCTTTATTCAGGTTGCACAAAGTACACCAGATTTTCTGCCGCCGTGATTTTGTACAAGCATAAAGCTATTTATAGTCTATCTAATAATGGTTTTAATGAACTATTGAAGATTGTGGTAGACATGTTGCCACAAGAAAATATTCTCCCTAAGTTGTTGCAAGAGGTGAAGAAGTTGCAAAAGGAGTATGAGCTTCATTATGAAAAGATTCATGCTTGTGTGAATGATTGTTGCTTATTTAGGAAGGAAAATGAAGCTTTAGATGCATGTCCTAAATGCAATTCATCTAGATGGAAAGTAAGTAAATCCAACAAAGAGACCAAAAAAATAATTCCTGCTAAGATCTTGAGATATTTTCCTATCATACCGAGATTCAAAAGAATGTATGGGTGATTGGAAATAGCTAAAAATTTACTGTGGCACTCTTCCCATTTGAGCCAAGATGGTAAGATGCGACACCCAGTAGATTCAATAGCATGGGATTTAGTTAATCACAAGTGGCCTGAGTTTGCATTAGAGCCTCGAAATCTTAGGCTTGGCCTTTCTGCGGATGGATTCAATCATTTTCGTGATTTTAGCTCTCCATATAGTTGTTGGCCAGTAATGTTAGTCACTTACGATTTTCCTCCTTAGCTTTGCTTTAAGGAAGATAGTATGATGTTAACATTATTAATTACAGGCCCAAAGCAACCAGGAAATGACATAGATATCAATCTACAACCTTTTATTGAAGATTTGATGAAGTTGTGGAAGGATGGAGTAGTTGTATTTGACGCGGCAACTCAAAGAATTTTTAATTTAATAGCAATTTTGTTGTGGACGATCAACGATTTTCCAGCTTATGGGAATTTAGCTGGATGTTTTACAAAAGTAAATTTTTCTTGCCCAATTTGTGAGGTTAACACATGTTCAACATGGTTGACTTCAAGCAAGAAAATCGTATACATGGGCCACTGACGATTCCTTGAACGTGATCACATTTTTCGAAATAAAAGTACTTGGTTTGATGGAACTTGTGAAAAGCGTGGAAAACCTGAAGTAATGAGTGGATATGATGTTGCAAATGCAGTAAAGAATATAAAAAATGATTGGGGGAAAAAAGACAAAAAGAAAGAGAGATGTGAATCAAGGGAAAGGGGTACGAAAAGAAAGAGGAAAAATCAAGGAAGAAGAATACATCGGAGGCCATTGAAACCACTGGAATCTGGAAGAAGATGACCATATTTTTTAGTTTGTCATATTGGGAGGTATGATACTAAGTTGATGTGTAAAAATTTCTTTAATTATTTGAAATTGCATTAAACTATTCATCGTTCTTTTCAGCACTTGGTTTTACGCCACAATTTAAACGTTATGCACATCGAGAAGAATGTTTGCGAAAGCATTATTAGCACAATTCTTGATATAAAAGGTAAATCAAAATATGGACTTAGTTCATGAAAGGATTTGGAAAATATGGGAATTCGGCGAAGATTGCATCCTCAAGTTCGTGGGAGTCGAATATATCTCCCGGCAGCATCATTTAGACTTTCTAAAGCTAAGAAGCATATATTTTGCCAAAGACTGTCAAATATGAAACTTCCAGATGGTTATGGATCCAATTTTGCAAATCATGTATCACTAAAGGATTGCACCATTGTAGGTCTCAAATCTCATGACTGTCATGTTATAATGCAACAATTGCTATCTGTTGCTTTGAGGGGACTTCTACCCAAAGGACCTCGGATTGCAATATTTCGATATTGTAATTTTTTTAATGAACTATGCCAAAGAGTTGTAGATAAAAATAAACTCTTGGATCTTGAGAATGGAATTGGGGAAACTTTATGCATGTTAGAGAGATATTTCTCTCCTTCATTTTTCGATATTATGGTTTATTTACCAATCCACTTGGCAAAGGAAGCTCGCTTAGGTGGACCGGTCCAATACCGGTGAATGTATCCATTTGAAAGATATATGAAAAAGCTCAAAAGTTATTGTAAAAATCGAGCAAGGCCAGAGGGATGCATGTCAGAATGTTACATTGCCGACAAGTGCGTGCGATTTTGCAGTAGAAAGTTAGAACAATCAACTGATATGGGAGATCAAGAACGTCAGGACAACAATATTCATAATGAGACAATGCTGGAAGGAGAACCAATCTCAGCAGTATATACAAAAATGTTGTCAGACGATATGTTGGAAAAAGCACATCGATGTATATTGTTCAATTTGAAGATTGTTGAACCTTATTTGGAGTAAGTATGATAGTTAATTAGATCATTTTATTGATTTGAATTCCTGATCCAATTTCTTAATTTATATGTTTAGAATGCATATCAATGAGTTGAAGCGTAGAGACAAACGCCTTGGAAGGAGTGCAAGCCAATTATGGATGAAACATACAAGGACATTTAGTGAATGGTTTGAAGAAAAGGTTGTAAGGTCTTCAACTATATTTTTAGGTTTAATTCCAACAACTATTTTAAAAATCATGCATTTTTTGCTTACAACTTACCGTGTATATCTTTAGAGGTTAAGTCTCAGAATGTTGATGTGTCAAACATGTTGCATTGGATTTCTCGAAAACCAAGAAAAAATGCACTTTCTAGTTCAGGTTACGCAATTAATGGATTAAAGTTTCACACAAGAGATGTTGAAAGAGTTACTCAGAATTCAGGCGTATTTGTTGAAGGTGCCGATAGCCTTTGCAGATCAAGTTCACGGGACAATGCACTAAGAAGAAGTGAAGTTGATTATTATGGGGTTATAAGAGAGATAATTATATTGGATTATTTTATATATCGATTTCCATTATTCTTGTGTGACTGGGTTAATGAGGGAAACGATATGAAAGTTGAAGATGGTTTTACCCTAGTAAACTTTAACCAATGTTACAATCATAATGATCCATTTATTTTGGCAACTCATGCCAAACAAGTGTTTTATTCTAGTGAAAATGATTCATCAAACTGGTGCGTTGTGTTAAGGGCACCTCCTCGAGGATTGTATGATATTGCAATGTACGGCGAGAATGCGCAACCATCGTTTTCTGTTGTTGACATATCGCGTGTAGATTTGGACACTTGCGATGAAGATGAAAGTTATGTTAGAATGAATTGTCAGGGTCAATTTGTGTAATGGAGTTAAGTTTTAGCCTTATTCACGAATGACTGATCAAATGCTTATATTAATCACTTTATGGCTGATTAAGTTGTAGCAATATTATTATCTTCTTTTATTCTTGTGTTAATAATTTCTCTTTTGCTTTTCTTTGTTTTTTCACATGTACTAACTGGAACATTTGCATGCATTTTTTACAACCATCTACTTTGTTGTTGACATAGCGTGTGTAGATTTGAGGAAAATAAATGTATAAGGGAGAGGTAAAAAATTGATTTAGTTAATCACTTTATAGGTTGATAAATTTATTTGTGCTCATTTACTAATTATGATATTTTCTTTCCCTAAATGAATAGAGTTCAAAAGCCGCAAAAAAGAGAGCAAGAAAAGAAAAGGAAGCTATATAAGCATTGATGAGTCGAAACTCAAATGTTGGTGTGAGGATAAGGTGTCCGCAAAGTTCTACATATGAAGCACCTCCTTCATCATGTGACTCTCGTTCTCAATCAATAACTAGGAGCTTCAATCAACAACAACGAGAACAACAAGAAGAAGAGGAACAAGAAGAAAAAGAACAAGAACAAGAAGAACGAGAAGAAGAACAAGAAGAAGAAAGGAAGAAAAGAGGTCCAATCAAGCTTCCTTCACTTGCCAGAAAGAAAAAAGTACTCGTTACTTTCAATGACAGAAATCAGCCCATTGGTGAAAATGCAGATGTCTTTTCTTCTTTCTTGGGAATCGTGTCACGCGAAATGGTGCCAATTACTTTGTCAGATTGGCGCCGACTCAGGGGAGATAATAAGAAAATAATATGGAAGTTTATTGAGGTTAGACTTCTATTTTTATTATATAAAATTATAAAAAGTACTCTATTTGATTGTGTTTCATTCTCATTGCAGGAAAGATTTATAATTCCGGATAAAGCATCTCATGAAAAACATATATTACAAAGAATTAGGCGATTGTTTGGAGCATGGAAATCAAGGCTTACTAAGGAGTTAGAAAATGGCAACGACGAGAAACCTGCCACAATTGATGAAAAGTTATGGAAAGAGTTCAAAAAATAAAGGAGATCTAGCAACTTTCGTGAACAAAGCAATAAAGCTAAGGAAATTAGAGCAAAGCAAACGATTCAGCATACGACAAGTCGAAAAGGATATGCTCGCCTTGAATATGAGATGGCAAGTTTTATTCATTTATTCTATTACTTATACCTATATTTTAATCTTGTATTATTTATTGTTTTTATGCTTATAGATTGAAGAAAAAGACGGAGCTAGTGTTTCTAGAGCTGAAGTGTGGATTAGAGGGCATTCAGATAAAAACGGGAAACCACACAACGCCGAAATTGCCGAAATTGTGGTGAATTAACTAATAGATCTTTGATATTTTATATTATTAAGTTTTTCTTCCATTTGATGCAAATAGTAGTTGTTTGTTTTGAAGGATAAAATCAATGCATGTAATCAAAGTCAATGCTCGGAATCTACTGCTCAATCAATTAACAATGACCCTATCTCACAAGTTTTTGGTACTGAACACCAAGGTCGAGTGAGAGGTCTTGGTTTTGGAGTAACTACTACTGGTGTAGGTGCAACAACTCAGAATAACGCTATCATCAAAGAACTTATGGGTTTGAGAGAGAAATATGAAGATTTATCTTCTTATGTTTACAATCAATATAAACAGGTACAAATTGATATTTTCACTATACACATATGTGTACTTATTCATATCATGAACAATATTCATTCTTAAATTATGTTGGTTATTTTTATGATAGGGTCAACAAGGGGGAAACGGGCACACTTGTACATGCCAGGTAAAAAAGATATTAATCTATTGAATGTAAATGTTACGGATAATGAAATTTCATAATTTTTTATTGAAGCCACAAAACGGGAACTCTTCGAATAAGTGTGAAATGAAGTGCAAGTTAATCGATTGGGTCGTTGGTACCCATATAGTGGCAGAAGGAGAGATTGCAATAGATGACCCGCTACATGTTGTGGAAGGTGCTCCTATTGGGGTTGGATCTTACATGGTGTGGGTGCAAACCACATTGCTTTGATATGGAGGACTCAAGCTAATATGAGGACAATAGAGCAAGCTTTAAGGGAATCGATTCCATGGCCCAAACAACATGTCTTCATACCTAACACTTGAGGAAAGTACATTTCGACCATTTAGTTTTATTTTTTTACTCATCTTGTGTCTCTGAATTTAATTTTTTTGTGCTTGCAGATGATGGGAAGAGCGTATAGATGGTGCTAGAAATTTGATGAGTTTCAATGTTTCGTATTTGTTTCAATATCTTCTTTTCTATTACTTTTGCTCGTATATAGAAAATGAGCTTATTTTGTCTAGTTTTAAGTGCTTTGTATGAGACTAATCTTTGTTACTTTTGTGTTTCTTTAAATACATTCTGCTTTGCTCTCACTTCTCCATACATACATGTGTGTGTCTCTAACATATGGCCGAACTGCGAAAAGGTTGGTGAGCAAATATGGATTAAAGTGAATGTTGAGCAAACTGGTTTCTACAAGGTAAAATATGATGATGTACTTGCAACTCAACTGAAGGATCGCCTCTACCATTCCAAGTGAAGCCAGGTGAGTAATATTACGTTTGAAGTACTTCAGTGAATGCACAAATTCTGTTTATGAACATCTTTTTTTTTGTTGGCGAACGCCCTTCATCGTTGGCGACCTGGCTAGATAGTGCGGCTACCATAGCATAGAGAGGAATAATTTTTGCATATTCAAGGATGAGGAAACAATGGAAAGATGCGTGGGAATCCACAAAGAGGTGTGTTGCTTCCATCATTATAGATCACAAGGATTTCATTACTTGTTACTAATGCCATTTCATGTCAACTGTTTCTGGAGAATGTTTGTGGTGCTGGTGGTACATGATAAGTGGTTTGTGTGATTGGCATTATTATATAAAAAAGTAGGTTCCATGCTATTAAAACGTCATAAGTAGTACTTGCAATGCTAAGAGTGTCATAGTTATACAAGGAGTTTGATATCTTATTTACAAGAACTTTTTTAATGCTTTTATAATACTTAAATTCTTTATTTGGTTTAAGTTTTTTGGCTGATGTATGATTTTATGGCTGCAGGTTTCGTCTGGAAATGCAGTAGTTGCGTCCATGGTGACAACTAGACCTATGCAACGGCCAATGAATATGATGAACATGCCTAGAATGCCTCCAGGTGTGGCATTTTTCAATCTTGCTTCTCAGGCCAATATGGCAGGAGGGATGCATCCTGGTGGCATTCCAATGCAGCGTGGTCCTGGTATGTCGCCTCATCAACAACAACAGGTCAGTAATATTATCAAATAATGAGTTGTTTCTCGATATTTCCAACTCTGCTCCCTTCATTGATAATTTATTCCCACTTTGAAACAGTTGCGAAGGAAAGACCCAGGAATAAGAATGACTGGATACCCTCCATCACTAAAGTCGAGACGTTTTTGAGGTTTGGTCGGGCATCTTCCTTTTTTCGATAATTGTGTGAAATTATCTTGCAAAGGGGACTTGAATGACTATGTTTACATGGTCTTACCATTAATGGAGTCAACAAACATAGTTGGAGGCATACACTCAAAATTCGGACATTTTTATTTTTCTTTCAGTTAACAATTTTTGGTACTAAATTTTATAGAACTTGTCGACATGGAACATGAACACATTATTCTTGCCTATATTGACCTTAATCTTCAGGTACACTTAAAAGGAAAGGATAAGGAAAATGAGCTCGCTCTAACTTCTTTTTAACATGTAATGTGTCATCATTGCCAGACACTCGTTGCTGCAAGGATATTCTCGCAACATGGTGCCAACAGCCATTCTCAATGCTCTGGTTTGGTGAACATTTCATCACCTGTTGTGCATTCTGCAGACGCAAAGTTGAAGGTATTACTTACACCCGCTCATATGTTGTTTCTCCATATTTTCAATAGCGATTTTCCTTCATTACTATTAGAAATGGGTTGTCGTTGGACTTGTAGCTAGAACTCTCGCCAATATTCAGAACGATTGGCGACAAACAAACTTGTCGTATTGGTTTATATGAGCTATATCGTATTACCCAAGTGATATTGTATCCTCTGTTCTTGCTTATTTTTAATTTATGTGACACGCGATCCATTTGTTAAAGAGCGCATTCTTATTTTTTTGTTTCTTTTTTTTCTTTACTTTTGTTTTTTGGGGATCTTCTACAGAGTTGTGTTCTCAAAGTGAACATACATTGTGATGGGTGTAAGCAGGATGTCAAGAAACTACTGCAGAGAATTGAAGGTACCCTCTTATGCTCTTCTTCCCAACTTCTTGTTTTTGATTTTCTGTTCAAAACTTTTTTGTGGTCATTTGGGCTTTGTTGTTTGGTATATTTGGTATTTATTCATGTCCGAATTTACCATAAGGAAATGGAAAACAATTTATATTTTTATTATCTTCTTTCTCAGGTGGATGATTTTGACACCTTCAAAGAGAGGATGCTAGGTTCCGCAGAAAAGAAACACCCTCCACACAGCAGCAACAATGTTGCAAGCATGGCCATTAGGCCATCAGTAGTCACAGCTAATCACTTGAACAACAACAACAACAACAGTATAGTAAACTATTTTGTTAGCAGCAACAACAATGTTTCAAACGAGTAACTGAAAAATACATATTGTCATCTTTATATTCTGTTTGGCTCTCTTTGAGTTCTCTTCTTCTGACAATTTGATGTAAATCTTTGTTGCAGGCGTCGAACGAGGCCAATTGCTAAAGCTTCCCTTTACCACCACCTTTGATTACCTTCGAGGTTAGCTTAATTTCTTGATGGACAATGTCAGTATTCTTCATGTACATATCTTTGTTTCTATCCATCTCTTGTATTAACTATAGTCTTTTCTAACATATGTTGCGGTTAATTGCACTATCAACGAAAATTCTCGAGCCACTCGGTTCGTTTTATTTTGCTGCAGCTGTATCTGACTTTTATGTTCCTTGGAAAAGCATGGTAAGTAGAACATCTTTTATACAATTAATGGTTATATGTCTACTACCGTTATGTACGGAAACTTCATCATGCATGCCAATTTATAGACCAATTCCATTTGTGTAAGTTCATGAGAATGCAGTGTTGTTGATGTGTAAGTGAATCCGGGCATGCACTTGTTTGGATGCGTGCGTAGAATATTTGAATAATAAATGATATTATGGCTGGATTTTTCATGGTTATGAGATATATAAATTTACAGGCTGAACACAAAATTCAATCAGCATCTGGTCCTCTGGATCTACGGCTGGCTCAAGTTCCCAAGATGATCAAAGCGATCAGGGATAAGTGGGCTCCCATGGCATTTTGCATATCGTTCATGGTAAGAAATGTTTATAATAGTTGAAAATAACAATGCGTTTTGTCCCTTGAACGAGGTTCAGAATGTATGTAGAGATGACTCTTTAGAAGTCGATCTTATTTATGCTGATTGACAACTATTTGAGATGATGCAGTAGCTGAAAATACTTTGACTATTTGTTATATTTGGTATTTATTCATGTCCAAATTTACCATAAGGAAATGGAAAACAGTTTATATTTTTATAATCTTCTTTCTCAGGTGGATGATTTTAACACCTTCAAAGAGAGGATGCTAGGTTCCTCAGAAAAGAAACACCCTCCACACAGCAGCAACAATGTTGCAAGCATGGCCATTAGGCCATCAGTAGTCACAGCTAATCACTTGAACAACAACAACAACAACAGTATAGTAAACTATTTTGTTAGCAGCAGCAACAATGTTTCAAACGAGGTGTTAGCGCGAGGAATTTTGAAGTTGAGGATTTGAAAGCTCAAGCCTCATTGGTATGTCTCTTATTTTTTGTACATCAAACTATTTTGTATTTTTAAATTTGTTTAAAAAATATGTAGCCTGCCTTTTTAATAAGTTTACTATATTTTTTGAATGCTTGCATTGTTTCAAGTATTCGTTGATTACTTTCCATAATTTCCTGAAGGTTCAAGTTGTTTTGATGAATGTGATGTTGAGTTGTTTGAATAAAAACCGATATGGATGTGTTTTGATGGATTGAATTGGGTGGTGTGTATGTGCAGATAAGGAGGTCTTCATAACATGATGTGGTGAGAGTCGCTGTGATTCAAAAGGTGCAGGACATTGTTGGAGTTTAGACTCATATCAGAACTTATACATATATGTATTGTCATTTTATTCTCTATTTGCATATGTCGCATGTATAATTACTGGTGGAATAACAATATTGTGAGTGGGATGTACATTTGTTATATTTTCAATTGGAAATGAAAATTAATAATTATGGGCATTTTCAGCTATTAAATTTTTTTAAATGGCATTTGAAAGGGGTCTCAAATCTCTATGAAATCGCTATTATTCATAGGGGTTTGAAACCCCTATGTAAGCCTTTGACGATAATACAGAGGTTTCAAACCCCTATGAAATCACTACAATTGATATGAGTTTGAAACCCTTGTGTAAGCCTTTGAAGATATTATAGAGGTCTCAAACCCCTATGAAATAGCTAAGATTTGATAGAGGTTTGAAACCCCTATGTAAGCTTTGAAGATATGATAACACCTTAAAAGATAACACTTTTCATAGAGGTCAAAAACCTCTATGAAAAGTAGAATTTGTTCTAGTGATAATTGACTCGATGACCCGCATAAGTAGCAAGATCCAATATTTAACATATATTATTATACTAAAATTCATGATAGACTTTGACTAAGTATCAACTAAAGGTCTAGCATTTAATATGCATTTCTCTTGAAAGCATTGATTATCTCAGTAGAAGTTCAAGACCTTGGCCACTGTAGCTACTCTATGATGGTTCAATCACCATGTTTTTATTCCTTACAAATTGCACTTATTTTCTTTTTGTGATTAAATTGTACTTAATTACAAACTCCATCCTATTTTTCAAAAAATAAAAAATAAAAAACTTTATCCTACGTGCTTTTGTTTCTTTTTTTTTTTTTGAATATTTTGTTCATTTTTATTTAAATCAAGGAACTTTTAGTGATTAAGGCCGAGAAGAAAAAAGAAAGGCCATATAGTGCAGCTATATTTAATGAATTACTGCCCTTTCTTAAACAATATCTAGAAACATTAAACAATTAAGAAGGACCTTCTATTGACTCACTAAAAAGGAGGAAGGCCTACAATTACTCTAATCCTCAAACTGCTAACAAAAAGTAGTAATTTAGCATGAAGACCAAATCAATCTCTAACAAAACTCCAAAATCTATCCCTTCATTCTTAGACAACAAAATAGGGATAAATTAAGGAACTTCTAATCCCTTCACGGTGTGCGTATAAATATCAAATTAATAAGCCGAAACAAGAATTAAAAAGAAAAAAACAAAATCATACACAAAAACGTACAAAAGGAACTTTGCAAAGAACATCGATATGGCGTCAAGTAAGAGGGGTGCATTTCTATTGTTGGTTTTGGTCATCTTTTACGCTTTCGCAACAGCATCAGAAGAGGAAATTGCAGATCCTTATGAGGTCGATGATATTGAAACTGAGAGGCCGCCAACTCATCACGAACCACCTCCGGCTTATAAAGTCAATCAACCTGTGTACAGAACACGAGATGGTTCTCATCAAGGTGTCAATCCAGGCAGACACGCAGACCTACATTAAAGATCATCTATAATTTATTGATTTGTTTGATTATACCCAATTATAAAGATGTATAAACATATATGTATCCATCACTTTGCTTGCTTGCGTGCTATGGACGCATGCATGTATGTTGTCCTTGTAATTTGATTAATCACATGCAAGTAATTCTTGTAATCAGTTTGATAAATACTATATATAAGTTGCTCATCACTGATCTAATTAATAATTTGATTGTGTTTTTAAGTATAGCACTGTTTTGTTTTGTTTTGTTTTTTTTTTTTTGTTTTTTTTTTTTTTTTTAAGCTTTTAGAGATTAACCAGTTTGTGTGCGTAGTATAACCTGCGAGCAAGAAGTTTTTTTTTTTTTTTTTGGAAATCCACTCGCGAGAAATTAAATCACAACTTGTATATTTGTGTCGAAAAATATTTATTATACAATCCATAGATGCCCTTCAATATTGTGCGAAAATAAAATGATATTTACATCTCTTGTTTATGACACTAAATGGAGTACACTATAGAAAAGTTTGATTTACGTAGTTGACCCTAATTATTAATTTGGAATTGAGATTATGTTTGTTGTCGCGGTTGTTATTGTTACTGTAAGTCATGATCGTGGCTTTGTTGTTGTAGATTGTTATTGTTGTGGTTGGTTATGTGGTTTGAATTAAATCAAGTACGAGTACATTTACATACGAGGTAGAGGAGAAGATTTATTAGATGTTGGAAAATTTAATTATATAATTTAATTATTTATAATTTGAATGGAAATTATGTGAGAAGGTATGTAATCTTGTGAAGAGACATAACATACTAAAAGGTACATATATTCACTAAAAGGTGTATATTTCCTAATAAACATATAAAAGACTATATATATTAACTAGGTGGATCGTTTTTAGTAAGAGTTAGAAGGTCAAGAAAATAAGTCAAATTAAAATATTTTTTTTCTCTTTTTGATGGTTTTGAGTCAGAGAGAGTGTTGAATCATTTATTTGATTTATAGACTAATGATTTGGAGTGCTACAATCATTAGTATGATCGTTGTATCCTTGGAGACTATCATCATTAGTCTGTAAGCACCACAGCGAGGCAAAATAGTGTTCAGTATATTGAGTATAACTCAAGCCTTGATCTATTGCATTATAGTTTTCTTGCATTTCTCCTTGAGTTTTCACAAATTCCACCAACAATCTAAATACTATTTTAATATGTGGATTGACGATTTTGGATCGGCAGCGACAACATTGAAGTAAAAAATGTTAATATGTGTGTGTTTACATCTTGTAACATTAATCAATTTGTTGTTTTATTTTGGGATTTACGAAGACAAGGTGTGTTTGTCTATTTTATTATTTATATCGAATGGTGATAGAAGGCATAGATTAATTAGGATACGCTTATAACTGATGTCATGCATACGATGATTTGGTTTGCTTTGTATGTCATTACGAAGTCAAGTTTTTGTGTTCGTTCGTTATTTGTATTTGAAAATAAGTCTGCTATTAAAAAAAATCACTTTTGGAAGTTCTTGAAAATTAAACAGAAATGAAATTGTGTTTAAACACATTTGAGATTTGTCGATTGACTTCATAAGGGGCGAATCCAGAATTTTTGATAGCCCTGGGCTATAAATATTTTTTAAATTATTATTTTTATATATTATTATATATACTTTAAATAAATTATACCACAATATATATATATATATATATATATATATGCATCCATGACAAACATAAAATTAGCACGGTTATTGCATAAATTAAGCCATAAACTATTAAGCAAAAAAAAAAAAAAAACATTTGAACACAAACAATTGTAATAGATCAAATCGAAGCCAAATCAATAGATAATGAGTTCAACTAAAGTACCTTAAATTAAAAATTATTGTCTATTTGTCACAAACATGACGCGATCAATGAAAAGTGTATCAGTTGCAAACACAAACAATATAGAATCAAATATAAATTATCTTGTTGAGTAAAGAGTAAAAATAATACTTAAATAATAAATTATGTAAAAATCAGAATATGAAGAAAAATAACCTATTTAAGTTGTGCCCTTCTTTGCTTTAAAGAATCGAATTCATCAATTACTTCATCTATATCGATATTTTGAGGGAGTTCTCCTTCAATATGAATGATCATAGTATCTATAAAGAATTCTTCTTCCATTTTATTTCGTAAATCGGTCTTAATACGCGTTTCATAGCTGAAAATGCTCTCTCTCGTTGATGCCGTGGATACAGGTAGAGTCAAAATAAGACGAATCATTCTATCAACCAAGTTGTGGTGACGCTACTTATTTGTTCGAGTTAATATCTCCAATAACTCAGAAATTGATGACAAATTCTGAAAACACTTGTGGTGAAGTACATCAACCTCATAATGCTCCAATTGACATCTCAAATGATGCATTTCTTGATCACTAAAATCAGCAGGATAGAACTTTCTTGCAAGAATACATATTTGATCAACATCAAATAATTTGAACTGATCATTTGGTTGTAAAGCACAACTCGACTTAAGGATTTCCAATGCATCATCATTGAATCTGTAATTCAACTCTTCCAATTGATAGTCAATCGCGGAATTGAACACATCAAAGTGGTAATGATGCTCAACTGTGACGAGACTTTTTTGCTGACAAGAACGACCTGTGCCATCTTTGTACCAAGCATTCATATCGGGTGTTTCGATTTCATACTCTATGCAAACCGAATTCACACACATCAAAAGGTGATCAAAGCTTTCATTTCGTAATTTTAGAAGAAGTACTTTTGTTGTGGCAATTGAATCTATTGCATTCAGAATATCTAAAGATTTTTCTTGCAAATTTCAGCAAAGCATATCTGTAATTCCCATAATTCTATGCTTCTATGCATTACATGCAACATGAATACGAAATCAAAAGTTTTCATCATCATTAAAACACATTTTGCTTCACCACGAATATCATCAGTAGATCCATCACTAACCATTTTTTAAGCACTTGCATCGTTGCCCAATACATATCAATCACACTGCAAATAGAATCAAAATGAGAGCTCCACCGTGTTTCTCCTACTGATTGTAAACTTCCAATTTGATTAGCTCATTTACCAGTTTCACGTTCACCACTAGCTACTTTACGTGCAATCTCTACAGCTTGAAAGGCTTGCAACTCAGTAAGGCGTTTTGAAGAAGAACCTATAAGGTTAACAATAGAAGACAACTTTGAAAAGAGTAACCAAATCGAAGGTTCCTTTTTAAAACCTGCAACTAATGCTAGTTGTAGTCGATGAGCAAAACAATGCACATAATATGCATATGGACAGTCTTTAAGAAATAAAGCTTGCAACCCATTCCATGCCCCACGCATGTTACAAGCAACGTCATATTCTTGACCATGAAAGTCATCTATAAGTAAGTTATACCGAGCAAAAGAGTTACATACACTTTTCTTAAGTATTTAAGCAACGATGTTTTTGACTTGGACAATATCGAAAAAACACTCTTTAATTGAACCTTGACCATCCACGAATCTCAACACAATTGTCATTTCTTCTTTGCCTCCTGCATCCTTGGCTTCATCAACTAATAGACAACTTTTTATCTCCAATTTCTTCGCGAATTTTTTTTCTCACCATATTAGCCATAATATGAAAAATCTCTTTTTGAATATTTGGTGAGGTGTACTTTGCATTTCCTGGAGCATTGTCGAGTATAACATCCTCAATGTTAACATTTAATCTACCCATAAGCTTTAACATTTCTATGAGATTTCCTCGATTTTCTGAAGTTGAACCTTCACGATGACCTCTAAATGCGCATCCTTGTAAACTAAGCCATCGAACAGCCTTACTTGTAACCTTAAGCCGCAACCGATTTTTTCGAACATCCTCTGAAGTTTGTGCATTTATCACCCTGTCAATGTGTTGAGTAACATTCGACAAATCATCAACAGATTGTACACAATTTCTATGCGGCGAATTGATACTTCCCATATGTATCAAGAATGAACAATTAACCCCTTGATTAACTCTCTTCCAATTTTTAAATCATCCATTAGTTAATGTGCAGTGAGGTGTATTACCATTTTCAAAAAGATAACACGGGAAACAAAATACCGCATCCTTTGAAGGAGAATACTCCAACCATTGAAATTCTCCAAACCATTTTGGTTGAAAGCGACGATATTGATTTCCGAATAGACTTCGTAGGTATTCTGGCAACTTAGGTTGATAAGGGCCCATCTTTATATATGCTCGTCTAATTTCATCTCGCACATTGAAGGAATATTGTCGTATTGGAGTACGCAAGTCGGATCTCTTTCAAGAGAATCATAATCAATATCAACTTCTCGAGTTAAAGATTATAAAGGTCTCACTTCCTCATGAGATGAAGCCTCAACAACTGATGGAGAAAGATTGCGAACCTTAGATGTCTTCCCACTTGATTTAAAAAAGGAAAAAATTGTCTTCGTTCTTTTGTTACCATGACGCTCCATAGAGTTTAGTCTAAAGCTAGTATGCTATCCTTAAAAGAAAAAATGTCTCCTTAAATATTAAAGTCGTGAAAACTTTCTTTTTATTCCCCTAATTCAATCAATGTAAATAGTATATGATCAAAGATATAAAAAAACATGTGAAACATAAAAACAAAATAAAAATGGACTAATGTTGCTAATTTATATACATAATAAATTAAATCTTTATCTTAATTATACATTTTTTATCATAACTTTTGAAAAAATTGGATTTGATGCATTGTTAAGTTTGTACTTAACAAATTAAACTTCTATCGGTACAAACTAGTTTTGCAATATATATATATATATTGGATTCTTTATCTCAATCACCTTTTTTTATCAATTTTTATCTTAATTTATATATAAACCTACTTCAAACTAGTTTCGCAATATATATGTATATATATATTATAACATTATATACAATATGTGTATACTCTTTAGTTTAATATATATATAATCTATACGCTACTGTTGGAATATTTATGACTTTCTAATGTGTGTGTGTGTGTGTGTGTTGTGTGTGTGTGTGTGTGTGTGTGTGTGTTTGTGTCAATGACATTCTAATATGTTTGATTTATGTAAAGGTAGCCAGGTAGAAGAAGTGAAAATAAGGCTATTTGACATTTAATGGATTATCCGAAAATAACTGATTATTTTAACAATTATCTTTTTTGAATGGTCAAATAACACTAGTGGAACTATAAATAACTTTGTTCTATGTAGGTACTACTTTTAATTATTTCCATAGTAGATTTCTCTTCCTCTAGCCAAATATCTGATAAGGAAAATAATAGAGATTTGTTGATGATGATTTACTCTTTTTGTATGATATGTTATTGCAAATAAGCTATGTTGTCAAAAATATGAGATTTTTGACAACATAGTTGTACAATCGATCTCTTTCTTATTAAAAAAAAACACAACTAACAAAACATAAAAAACCAACAAGTTAAGAAAAATTAAGAACTAGCATATATCTTTGCTCAATGATTTCCACATTAAAAAAATATCCCTTCAAAAAAAGACATACAAACAAAAAAAAATTTATGAACTAACGTACCTCTTTGCTCGCACTTTGTAAAAGAACTATTAATCTATCCTTGTAATATAGTGCAATCTAGTGAAAAAAATAAATGTGGAGTAATGAAATTAATCCCAAAGAGATGGATTGGTTTCTTCAAACACAAAAAGAATGGAGGTAGAAGACACAAGACAATATAATCTAAAAAACATTGCTCCAAAAACTTTGAAAAATGTAAAAAACTTACATTCGGTGAATGTGAGAATTACGCGAATGTGTTGAGCAGCCGAGAGTTTTTTTTTTTGGCTGTGCGTTCTTGTTAATTTCCTTGTTCTTAACGATAGGGTTTAGGATATTGTTGGGATAGGCTTAATTGTGTTTTTGGGCTTCAAAAAAAAAAAAAAAAAAAAAAAATTAGGCCTTGCCCTGGGCTGCTGCCCAGGGCAAGGCCTACATGGATACGCCACAGCTTCACATAAAGCACTGTATTGACCGACCCAGTTCTGCCGCAATCTCTTTATAGTAATGGAGTGATCAGCTTCAATCTAGCGACTGTTTATGGAGTCAAAGATAATAGTATGTGAATTTATATGCCTTCGATGACGATCTACGTTAGAGATCAGTCGTTTAAGATTTTTTTTTAAATTAAAAAATTAATGAGACTGGATTTATAGAAAGAATGACAATTGATGTACAATTGCTTCCTATGATGCGGTATCATCTTCGGTACAATGATATCATCACTTGAACGATGAATCGGCACATGTCAATTATTAAGGCGCGGCTATGTGCACCCCACAAAAATTTATGGGCAAGTCACGTGATAAGTGCACCCCATCGACAGTTAAAGGCACTAACTAAAAAAAGTTTGTTTCCTGAAATGCCCTTGTGTGGTTGGAAGGGCACTCCACAATACAGAATTCGAAAAAATCGAATTTTGAAGCAAGGGAGAACGAGCACGAGCTTTAGGTTGTTGATTCCAGTTGATCAGTGGACGAGAACAAGGCGGCGTAACACAAGAGCACAAGCACAAGCAAGCAAGTCGGTTTCATGGACGAGAAAATAGCATATAGGTTGTTTGTGTGATTGTGGTGGTTCTGATTTTGGTGTTCATCAAAGTTTTGTTTGTAAGGTGAGATTTTTGGTGTTCTTTAATGTTACTCATGAAGTTTGTGGTTTGTATGCCTCTGTTTTTATTTTGGGTGGAAGTGTGAGGGCGTTTCATGTCATTATAGGGCTCGCCTCTAGTTTGGTCACACAGGATCGAGCATATGACATTAACTCAATTGTAGGTGACCAAAGAAAGATAATTTGTTTGGCTTTAGGGTATCACTCAATTAATTTTGGCTATTGTGTATGCCTTTGCTGTTGTTTGTGGTGAAATTTGATTGTCTGTTTGTGCTGGAAATATGATCGACTATAGTGCGTTAACTGATTCGGTTGTAGGCGACCAAACAACATATTGTTCGTTCGATCATATCCCACCAATTAGTTTAGGTAGTTTATAGTGTAGAGATGTAGTAAGTTTTGTTCGGTCATGCCCAACTGAAGATATCTTTTCAACTCGGTCAATAACCATCGAACTATATAATATATATATATAATATATATATATATATAGAGAGAGAGAGAGAGAGAGATTAGCTCTGTCACTAATGACCAAGCAAATACAATTTATTCAGTCAGTACCTAAGGAATAAACCTATTTTTACCTAAAGATTGTTATGTGATTTTATATGGTTTAATGAATGATTATCTATTAATTTAGGGTTATATTTGTGTAACTTTCTTATAGGTATAGCTTAAACTAAGACCACTAGCAATATAGAGGATACTCATGCCCCGGAGGGTGACCGTCCTGGCTAGAAGCTCATACGACTTCTTATAGGAAATCAAAGTAGTTGAGGTAGGAAGTGCTACGAAAATCTCATAGATTGTGGATTTCAGCTCAGGATTAGTTGAGGCACAAAGTGCTACGAAAATCTCATAGATCTCTTTATTATATTCATCCGGGTTGCAATAAGATGTATTGTGAAATGAAACACATTTATTAGTAGCTCGGGATGAAGACTGATGTTGCTAAATTTGTAAATAGATGTGAGATATGCGGCAAGTTAAGGCTGAGCATGGGAAACTTGGAGGTTTATGCATTCGCTGCCCATTCCTGAGTGGAAAAGGAAACATATATTAATGGATTTTATTTCTGGTATACCTCTAAGTTAGTGTAAGCACAAAGTTTTATGGGTTGTAGTTGATAGGTCAATGAAGACTGCGCATTTCTTGCCAGTTTTCGTGCGAGATCCACTTAACCGATTATGTAAAGTGTACATATATGAGGTGCAAGATTTCATGGAGTTTCGGTGTTAATTTTTTCGGATAGAAATCTAAGGTTCACATCTAGACTGTGGAATGAATTGCAGAGACAACTGGGAAATATTCTTAACCTCGGTATGGTATACTACCAGTAGATTGATGAGCGGCCTCGGCGGTTGATTTTAGTGTTAGATGATATACTTCGAGCTTGTGTCTTAGAGTTTAGTGGTAATTAGAAGAGATACATTCCTCTATGTGAGTTCTTTTGTAGTAACAGCTGTTAAGCTAGTGTTGGAATGTTCCTTTAAAGCTCTGTACAATCAACCATGCCATTCACCAGAGTGACTGGGCAGAGGTTGAGATACAAGTTTATTAGAACCAGTATTGATTTAGAACTACATAGAAGGAATGCAACAGATTCGCTAATATTTGACTACAACACAACTAAAATTGAAGAGATAAGCCGACAAATATCATAGGTCGTTGTAGTTTTTCAAAGGATGATCTCATTCTATTGAAAGTCCCATTTATGAAAGGATTGTATAGGTTAGGGTTGCGAGGTAAGATAGTTCTAAGGTACATTGGGTTGTTCACAGTACAAGAAAGGATTAGTCCTATTACTTACAGGTTAGAGTTGCCTCCTCAGGTAACCAGAGTTCATAATGTCTTCCACGTGTTAACGCTTCGTAAAATGGAGACTCAGTTCACTCCAAGGATTGATTTGAATGAATTTGATATACGGGAAGGCTTATCTTAAACTAGTAGTTGATTCAAATATTTGATCATAAGATTTAGAAGCTGAGAACCAAAGAGATTCCTTTGTTTAAGGTGAAATGACAATTTCAAGGAAATGAGGAACTAACCTAGGAGAGCGAATTTTATATGAAGGAGCAGTTTCTATTTCTCTTTGAAACTATAGGAAATTTCAGGTTTACTTTAATTTCGAGGACGAAATTGCTTTTAAATTGGGGAGACTATAACGATTTGTTACCTTAAACTAGTGATTAATGTTAATCCTAATCCTAATTAACCCGAGTTAGGCTTATGGTTAAGTTTGGCATACCTCGATTAGTGTATGCGTGTGATTGCATGATGGTTGGTGTTTGTTTGGATTGTTAAATGAATTTTATAGGTTGTGGGATTAATAAGAGATTAATAGAAACCTATAATTGGAACAATGAATTGTCGGTACCCTAAGTGCGACGAGGAAGTCGTGAAATGAATGTACACACCCGAAAACACTTGTAGGCATGTTCGGTGAATTTATTAGTGAAAAAATACATGAGATATATATTTATATATATTTGATATATATTAAAGTTATGAAGTTTGGTTTAAATTATATGGATCGTTTGATCAACCACGAGATGAGTGTAGGTGCTTGATGTATCAAAATTTGTGTCACTATAAAGGCTTCACTTTCAACACTAGATCAATCTCGAGATAACATGATACGTATCTCGAGAAAAATTCATATATGTAAATCAAAACCTTCATCATTATCTCATTTCATTTTGATCTTTCGAGAGAGGTAGTAAGGGTTTAGGTTTGATTCTGATCATTGGAGTTCACTCAAGGAGTTGAATTAACGTGAATTAAGGAGCATAAATGGATCAAACGCCAAAGATCATCACTTTGGTATGATTTACTTATGCATTAGTTGAAGTTTAATTTCATGGTGATGATAAAATCTTTGTGAATTGTAGTTGTTTATGGCTGGAAATAGTTTGTTACCTCATTAGAGGTCATCCCAAATGAATTTTAGGAGTTTTTACTGTGACTTGGTGGATTTGGTGATAGAACAGTGGCTGCTGCCCTGTGTTCTGTAGAGCAACATAGGGTGGAGCACACCCCCTTAGCAGAGTAGCGTGCTCCCTTCATCAACTGAGATGAACACAATTGGTGGAGCGTGCCTCACCCACTAAGGGAGCACACTCCCACTAGGGTAATAAACCTATATTGATGACAAATGATTGGTGATAGGTTGAGGAACACCAAGAAAGCTTGTGATAATTGGAAAGTTAGGGAATTTGGTAATGGAGACTTAACCCGAGGAAAGTACGAATTCACTTATTTATCAATGTTGCTTGGCTATCTTAGAATATGTAGTTCATGTAGATGTTGGGCTGAAATGGGGGACTATGTACACTGCGATGGTTTTCAATAATTGGAAAATGGTGTTTACTATGATTCACGATAGTAAGTTCCTAGAACTAAAACCAGGTTATATAAGAGATGGGTTAGCTTCTTGGCCTATATGTAACTTCATACTCAGTTTATAGGTTACGTGGATTACATACTAAAGGGTTTTGGATAAAACCATTAGACATTAATATTGGTCTGACATTCGCATTAATGGCCCCGATAGGTAATCGACCATAGTTCTATAAATAAAATGGGGATTATAGTGTAATAGTCCATGATAATTTGCTTTGCATCCATTACGTATTGAATTATATGTTTTCATATTCTTGTTAGTTAAAATTGGTGCATATTGTTATTGCATAATGTTTTTGATTATTATATGAAATGTTGATGGATATGTGAATTCCTACTTACTGAGCAAGTTGGAGCGCTCACCCAAATAACCTTTCAGGAATGTCGACAATTGCTATGACTATAAGATAGAGAAGATATAGAAGTCTTAATCTTCTCTTCGATGTAATGAGTTTTCCCTTGTCATATATACTTGTATCGAATTACAGTTTTTTAATATCACAACGGATGGGGGTTTTATATAAACGAAGTTTATTCTGGTTTAATTTGAAATTGTATATTGTATTTAATTATCAAAAAAGTTTTAAATTTTCTTTGCGTTTATTGTTTGTTTTATATCGATATTCAATATATAGTGGTGTTTATCAAGTGAATGAGAAAAGGCTATTGGCTTTAGTTAAATTAGGTTAGGTAATCTGGGCCTAATTGATGGGGCATGTGCCCTAGGTCAATCAATTAACTGTCTTTATGAATACTTTTAGTTAATAAAAATAGAGGATTTCATTTGCTGTTTATTATAATTAATTTGCATGTTTACATAATAATAAGATCCATGGGTATTTACATAAATATCCTAAATGTCCCTAGTCGATCATTATACTGGGAACTATAATGAATTAAGACTAGTGTGAGTCTTGATTGATGATCATATGATGATTATACGTATAAGGATACGAATCAAGATCACGAGTACTTGTTAGGGAACAAAGTACTGGACCGACCCGCTATGAGAACATCACATGGATTAAGTCATAGTTGTTTCTCATGATAGGTATATATTCCGGTCCTCGACTTGAGATTACCGAGACTTCAACATTAGGAACACAGTGATTTGACACAATCAAACGTTGTCTTTAACCTAGGACGATTATAAAGGTTGTGATTGGTTCTTGTGTGAGCAATGTGATGAAGTTGTGTAATCGAGATAGAATTTGTCCCTCTCATATAAAGAGAGATATCTAGTGGATCCCTCGATGTGTTAGACTGTTAAAAGGCCTAGTCTAAGTGAATTGATATTGATCAATGTCACTTGGATGTTTTCAGTCTACCTAGAGATCGAGACTAGTACGATTGAACATGTCGGATGACAATTCCATGCCTTATGTTTGATCTACGGATATCGTGTGACAAAAGGATGTTATATACACTATTGATTAGGTTGTATCGATTTGATATTCGTACGACTTGGGTAGTCACAATGTCTTGCTAGAGGCCGCTTATGACTTGTATACCAAAATATGTTTTGGTACACTGCCAACGTTGTATGAGCCTATTGGGTCGCACACTAAGAATGGTTTTGCGAGATTTTAAGACGATTCAGAAAAACGAATTTTATGTGATAAAATTCATGAATGTAAACGTCCTTGTGGTGTATTACACTTATACTTCTTTAAGTAAGGGTATATGTGTAATTTACTTAACCGTCTATATACAAGGGTTGTATAAATAGACGCTTTAAGTTACAATACACAAACAAAAGATCAAAAGGCCAAAACTTCTTTTTCGTTTAAGAAACGACTTAGGGTTTTTGGTATGCTCTGGATCGTTTTGGAGAGAAAGAAAAAGGTTTGGTATTCTCTCGAAGCTAGCACTTCAAATCACGGCCGCCGTTCGTGTATGGACTACTGGTAGAGGGCGTTCGTTGTTGGCAGCGCCTTAGAGATCGATCAACCTTCAGAAATGTATATTGCGATTGAGGTATGATTAAGTTTTTCATGGTTTAAACGTTTTTAATAGAATTAGATTTGGATCCTGTTGGGATTTTTGTCAAAATTGTTTTGTAATTTCCACTGCGTATGAACCCCAAATCTCAACAGTGGTATCAGAGCCATCGAGTTTGATTCCATTAAATTCATTGTATGTTTTCTTCTGATATATACATGATATATGATCGAAAGCATGTTCATAGTTGATGTATATGTGATATACATAAGTTTTCTTTGAGATTTATTATCACGTTTGTGTATATGATACACATATTTGTGATTTAATTGAAATCATTAGGTATAATCTTTATTCTTTGTGCATTGATGCATGGATGAAATCTCTGTAATTCAATATGCATATTTAGGTTACATTGTTTTACGTTTCTTGAATTGTATAAGGTTGAATATTAATTCGAAACTAATATGATTAGATTCGATTGGGATAGTAGTTCATGATTCAATGACATATTTGTGATTATCTAGATGAGGACCGAAATTGCAAATAACTAATTTTCGAAATTATTTATTTATAATTAATTAATTTTCGAAATTATTTATTTATAAATAATTAATTTTCGAAATTATTTATTTATAAATAATTAATTTTCGAAATTAATTATTTATATTGTTATATCTATTTTGTTATGAAGTTTCTATTTGATAAAGATAGATAACAAATTAGAATATGAGATAAATATCAAGAATCTTGTTATTGGTGATATTCTAGGATTCAAATATCTTAAATTCAAAATAAATAATTAATTTTCGAAATTAATTATTTATATTGTTATATCTATTTTGTTATGAAGTTTCTATTTGATAAAGATAGATAACAAATTAGAATATGAGATAAATATCAAGAATCTCGTTATTGGTGATATGCTAGGATTCAAATATCTCAAGTCCTAATTGGATTAGAATAAGATTAGTCCTAATAGGATTAGGATAAGATTAGTCCTAATTGGATTAGGATAAGATAAGTCCTAATTGGATTAGGATAAGATTAGTCCTAATTGGATTAGGATAAGATAAGTCCTAATTGGATTAGGATAAAATTAGTCCTAATTGGATTAGGATAAGATAAGTCCTAATTGGATTAGGATAAAATTAGTCCTAATTGGATTAGGATAAGATGATTAGTTAGATGTGGGCCCGGGTTAATTAAAATGTTTTAATTGACTTAATTTCGAATAAATTAAGGGGTTAATTTATGATAATAAAATCAGCGAAAATTATGATTTTCTATAGCGAATTTTAATTTTCGGAATTGAGATTCGTCTTCTAAAATAAAAATAAAAATCTCCAAATTGTTTAGTGATTGAACAAATCAATAAAATATATGATATTTCATTGTTTACATAAAATCACTAAAACTGAATAAAATCTCTCTATTAAATTTTAAGTCTCGTGCCATCCATTTTAAACACTTGTCAAGGCCTCGATCACACTAATATAGTTTCAGCCATAGTTGGGTGTATTGTGTTATCTTGGTGAGACAAGTTGGGTAAGAGTTACCTTAATGTTTAAAATGGTCCGACTTAATAAAGTCATCAAAATAGTTTTGAGCTTTAGGCAAATGATGAGATAAAAACATACAAAGACATAAGATGTCCCATATCTCATAAAAGGATCTAAAAATTACATAAGATGTAATTGGTAACTATTACCTACCTAAATAATCTAGTTCTATGTTTCATGCCATATTTGTCATAGAATTAGGTGAAATATGGATTTTAGTCCCCTAAATAAACAGTACGTTTTAGGAGGGTTGTTAATTTAGTGGGAGTCTATTCCTCTATACTAAATTAAACTTCGCATAATCTTTATTGTAGATCAATGGCCTCTTCAAGTAACAATAATCCCCTGTCATCGCGATCCATCCTTGAGAAGGATAAGCTATCTGGGACTAACTTTCTTGACTAGTTCGAAACTTGAGAATTGTTCTTAAGCATGAACGCAAGTTGTATGTCCTGGATGCTCCAATCCTCGAGGACCCACCGACCAATGCTACGAAAGTTGTGAAGGATGCGCATAGTAAACATGTCAACGATTCTACCGATGTTGCATGTATTATGCGGCAACTATGGTTCCCGAACTTCGAAGGACATGGAACTAATGGAAGCCTACGACATGGTCATGTAATTTGAAGGAAATGTTCCAACAACAAACTAGGCAAGAAAGGTTCAAGATAGTCAAGAACCTACATTCTTGCAAGATGACGGAGGGTGTGTCAGTTAGTCCTCATGTTCTGAAGATGAAGGGCTATGTTGACCAGCTTGATAGACTCGAATTTCCCATAAGCCAAGAGTTGGCTACGGATTTGATCCTGAATTCATTACCAGAGAGTTACTCACGATTTGTGATGAACTACAATATGAATAATATGGATAAATCAATTTCAGAGTTGCATTTGATGCTCAAGACTGCTGAACAAAAATATCAAGAAACCCTCTAGTAATGTGTTGATGGTTCAAAAGAGAAAGGGAATGAAGAAGAAAGGCAAAGGCAAGGCTAAAGTTGTCAAGGTTACTATTGCGCCTGTCGCAAAGCCTGTGGAAGAAGTCAAGCCCCAGCCTGTTCCTGCTTCAAAACACCCAAAAGAAAAGGAAGAAAATTGTCGTTTCTGTAATCAAACCTATCTTTGGCGTTGTCGTCTCGGACACATAAACGAGAAACGCATAACGAAGCTCCATAAAGATGGGCTTCTAGATTCATTTGATTTAGAAACATACGAAACATGCGTATCTTGTTTATGGGCAAGATGACTAAAAGTCCTTTTTTGGACACGGTGAAAGGGCAAGTGATTTATTGGGTCTAATACATACCGATGTATGCGGTCCTATAAACACAATGGCTAGAGGAGGTTATCGTACTTCATTACATTTATCGATGATTTCAGCGAGATATGGTTATGTATATCTTATGAAACATAAAGCTGAATCATTTGAGATGTTTCGAACGTTTCAAAATGAAGTGCAGAATCAACTTAGTAAAACACTTCGATCGGATCGAGGTGGTGAGTATTTAAGCCAAGAATTTGATGATCATCTTAGAAATTGTGGGATTGTCTCCCAATTGACTCCACCAGCAACTCCACAATGGAATGGAGTTTCTGAAAGGAGAAATTGAACCTTATTAGATATGGTTCGATCTATGATGAGTCATGTAGATCTTCCATTATCCTTTTGGGGTTATGCATTACAAGCTATGACTTTCACTCTAAATCGAGTTCCTTCTAAAGCGGTTGATAAAACACCATATGAGATATGGTACGGAAGAGACCTAGTTTGTCTTTTCTTAAGATTTGGGGTTGTGAGGCTTACGTAAAGCGACAAGTCTCGAAAAACTAGCACCTAAATCGACAAGTGTTTATTTGTGGGGTATCCTAAGGAAACAAAAGGATATTACTTTTATAATCCCGCCGAGAACAAAGTGTTTGTTGCTCGGTATGGTGCCTTTATGGAAAAACAGTTTATTTCAAAAGACACTAGTGGGAGAGAAATAAATCTTGAAGAAGTTCGAGAATCACAGGTAAACACTGAACCGCTACCGGAAGTTCAACAACGTTCCGAACCAGTAGAACCTCCACAAGTGACACAAGGCCCACGTAAATCTAGTAGGGTAAGACATGAGCCAGAGAGATTCGGATTTCTCATTACTGATAGTCGTGATGTGTTGCTTCTAGACCAAAATGAGCCCACCACTTATTAGGAGGCTATGTCTGGACCAGACGCAGATAAATGGCTAAGTGCCATGAACTCTGAGATGCAATCCATGTATGATAATCAAGTTTGGAACTTGGTTGATTTACCTAAAAGTGGTAAGACCATTGGATGTAAATGGGTTTTCAAGAAGAAAACTGACATGGATGGCAAAGTGCATACTTTTAAAGCAAGACTTGTAGCAAAAGGTTTCAAGCAGACTCAAGGTGTTGATTATGATGAAATTTTTTCGCCAGTAGCCATGCTTAAATCCATAAGAATTTTAATTGTCATTGTTGCATATTATGACTACGAAATATGGCAAATGGATGTAAAAACAGCGTTTCTTAATGGAAAGCTGCTTGAGGACGTGTATATGACACAACCTGAAGGTTTTGTACATCCCGAGAATTCTAGGAAGGTATGCAAGCTTCGAAGATCCATTTATGGATTAAAGCAAGCTTCTCGGAGTTGGAATCTTCGTTTTGATGAAGCAATCAAAGATTTTGATTTTATTAAGAACGAAGATGAGCCTTGTGTATACAAGAAGGTCAGTGGGAATGTAGTTATTTTTAAGTACTTGTATGTTGATGATATATTACTCATTGGAAATGATATCCCAACATTGCAGAATGTCAAGTCTTGGTTAGGGAAGTGTTTCTCAATGAAAGACTTAGGAGATGCAGCCTTTATCCTAGGGATAAGGATCTATAGGGATAGATCTAAGAGGCTAATCGGTCTAAGTCAGAGTGCTTACATAGACAAGGTGCTGAATAGGTTCAGTTCGCAAGACTCTAAAAGAGGATTGTTGCCAATGTCTCTTGGCATAAGTCTCAGCAAGAATCAATGTCCTAGGACAAACGATTAGCGAGACCGTATGAATAAGATTTCATATGCATCAGTTATTGGATCTATCATGTATGCCATGTTATGCACTCGACCTGATGTATCATATGCTTTGAGCACTACAAGCAGATATCAGTCAGATCCAGGTGAATGTCACTGGATAGTAGTAAAGAACATTCTTAAGTACTTAAGAAGAACTAAGGAAGTGTTCTTGGTCTATGGAGGTTTTGAAAATGATCTAGTTGTAAATGGTTACACAAATGCAAGTTTTCAAAGCGATATAGATGATTTTAGATCATGATCTGGATATGTGTTTACTTTGAATGGGGGTGCGGTAAAAGTGGAAAAGTTCGAAGCAAGAGGCGTGGCGAGATTCTACAATGAAGTTGAGTATATTGCGCGTCCGATGCAAAGAAAGGAGGCGATTTGGATCAAAAAGTTCATTTCGAACTAGGTGTGGTTCCGAGTATTGCTAACCCTATTTGTTTGTATTGTGACAATAACGGGGCAATAGCACGAGCCAAGGAACCTAGATCACACCACAGATCCAAACATATACTCGGGCGTTTTCATCTCATCGAGAGAAATTATTGAGAGGGAGACGTAAAGATTTGCAGAGTACCTATCGAAGACAACGTTGCGGATCCATTGACAAAAGCTCTTCCACAAGCAAAACATGATGGTCATGTTAGATCATTAGGCATTAGATGCATGTATGATTGGCCCTAGTGCAAGTGGGAGATGATGGGGCATGTGCCCTAGGTCAATCCATTAACCGTCTTTATGAATACTTTTAGTTAATAAAAATAGAGGATTTCATTTGATGTTTATTATAATTAATTTGCATGTTTACATTATAATAAGATCCATGGGTATTTACATAAATATCCTAAATGTCCCTAGTCGATCATTATACTTGGGAACTATAATGAATTAAGACTAGTGTGAGTCTTGATTGATGATCATATGATGATTATACGTATAGGGATACGAATCAAGATCACGAGTACTTGTTAGGGAACAAAGTAATTGGACCGACCCGCTATGAGAACATCACATGGATTAAGTCATAGTTGTTTCTCATGATAGGTATATATTCCAGTCCTCGACTTGAGATTACCAGAGACTTCAACATTAGGAACACAAGTGATTTGACACAATCAAACGTTGTCTTTAACAGGACGATTATAAAGGTTGTGATTGGTTGTGTGAGCAATGTGATGAAGTTGTGTAATCGAGATAGAATTTGTCCCTCTCATATAAAGAGAGATATCTAGTGGATCCCTCGATGTGTTAGATGTTAAAAGGCCTAGTCTAAGTGAATTGATATTGATCAATGTCACTTGGATGTTTTCGATCTACCTAGAGATCGAGACTAGTACGATTGAACATGTTGGATGACAATTTCATGCCTTATGTTTGATCAAACGGATATCGTGTGACAAAAGGATGTTATATATACTATTGATTAGGTTGTATCGATTTGATATTCGTACGACTTGGGTAGTCATAATGTCTTGCTAGAGGCCGCTTATGACTTGTATACCAAAATATGTTTTGGTACACTGCCAACGTTGTATGAGCCTATTGGGTCGCACACTAAGAATGGTTTTGCGAGATTTTAAGACGATTCAGAAAAACGAATTTTATGTGATAAAATTCATGACAGAAACGTCATTGTGGTGTATTACACTTATACTTCTTTAAGTAAGGGTATATGTATAATTTACTTAACCGTCTATATACAAGGGTTGTATAAATAGACGCTTTAAGTTACAATACACAAACAAAAGATCAAAAGGCCAAAACTCCTTTTTCGTTTAAGAAACGACTTAGGGTTTTTGGTATGCTCTGGATCATTTTGGAGAGAAAGAAAAAGGTTTGGTATTCTCTCGAAGCTAGCACTTCAAATCATGG
The DNA here is from genome assembly GCA_039657365.1 of Stephania yunnanensis. NCBI lineage: Eukaryota > Viridiplantae > Streptophyta > Magnoliopsida > Ranunculales > Menispermaceae > Stephania > Stephania yunnanensis. The sequence goes on from CM077580.1 coordinate 25,487,445, forward strand.
CCGCCGTTCGTGTGTGGACTATTGGTAGAGGGCGTTCGTCGTTGGCAGCGCCTTAGAGATCGATCAACCTTCAGAAAGGTATATTGTGATTGAGGTATGATTAAGTTTTTCATGGTTTAAACGTTTTTAATGGAATTAGATTCGGATCCTGTTGGGGTTTTTGTCAAAATTGTTTTGTAATTTCCGCTGCGTATGAACCCCAAAACCCAACACTAATTGGGGTTCTAGGTCGGGTATCACCTTAATTGGGTCCAAGGATGCTACAAAACCTGACTCAATTGCTTTCATCAATCCCAACTTCCTCTTAGTTACAATCATATTTGGTTTAATCTACCCCTTCATAAGGTTATTAAAATTATCTAATGCCCAAATGTAGTTGTATTTCATCTCTCTTGACATAAATACAAACTCGACTGCGAGCGTGAGCTCGGTTGATGTTACAACGATGATCTCAAAAAATGGCATGTGATACCTATTGGTCTTATAAGTGCAACTCATAATCAAAACCAAAGGGAAACATCGAAGTGAATTTATGGAGCCAGGATGAAACCAAAACAAGTCTGTTATAACGTCGATTTCCACGTCTTTCCTATGTCACGAAATATAATCATGTATGTCCAACACATGCATAAGTTGTACCATTTGTGATCTCCATTCACCTTCGACCACCCTTTGTTTTTGCCTTACTTTATATATCGTGAACAATGTTGATGCATTATCTTCATCTTTTTTCTTTAACGTGTCTAATATCCATTGAGGCTTGATGTTTCCTTGGATCAACTGTACGACCACAACGCGCTCTTCCAAAACTAACCGACCGACATATGATTGACCCTCCTTATAATGATCAATTTCATGGTTATGCCGCCCACACACCACTATCACATGCCATAAACAGTCTTCATGTTCATTTATATTTACAGCAAATGGACAACTAGATTTTTGGTGCCAGATTTTCTCTTTGATGTCCCCTTCAAAACCTCCCATTTGTCATCTATCACAATCTTTTCTTTAATAACAAGTTATTCTTTACTGGCTTTCATTTTTTTAACTTTTTGGGTGTCACCCCTATAAGTACCAAACCTCTCACATGCCATATGGACCCTCCCCCGATGACAACTATCTCCCCCTGCATCAAAATTCTTTGTGACAGCAACGAAATCTTTACTTGATCCCCGACTTAGAGCTTATTTGATCGACTCATCCCTACTTAGAAATGTGGTGTTGGGGATGAAGTCATTAGCGAGTCCGCAAAGTCAGAAGAAACAACATTCCTCAATCAATAATCATAAAAAATAACAAAATTTTATGATTCGGTCATATACAACCGAACAAACTGCTACTATTCGGTCAGATGTCTCCGAATTACACACATTTTCTCAGTGAGTTGACATTGAACATATTGATAATATTTGGTGACCGAGCCAAATGGCGGGGAACAACACAATAAAAAAACAAAAATTAAGTCAAACAATGGAAAAAAAATAAGAGATACCTCTTCGTCTTGCACATTCGCACCTCTTCGATGTTCATCCTCCATTTTTTTAACTTTTTGGGTGTCACCCCTATAAGTACCAAACCTCTCACATGCCATATGGACCCTCCCCCGATGACAACTATCTCCCCCTGCATCAGAATTCTTTGTGACAGCAACGAAATCTTTACTTGATCCCCGACTTAGAGCTTATTTGATCGACTCATCCCTACTTAGAAATGTGGTGTTGGGGATGAAGTCATTAGCGAGTCCGCAAAGTCAGAAGAAACAACATTCCTCAATCAATAATCATAAAAAATAACAAAATTTTATGATTCGGTCATATACAACCGAACAAACTGCTACTATTCGGTCAGATGTCTCCGAATTACACACATTTTCTCAGTGAGTTGACATTGAACATATTGAGAATATTTGGTGACCGAGCCAAATGGCGGGGAACAACACAATAAAAAAACAAAAATTAAGTCAAACAATGGAAAAAAAAAGAGATACCTCTTCGTCTTGCACATTCGCACCTCTTTGATGTTCATCCTCCATTTTGTAAGCTCAAGAGACATTGAACAAAAACAATGAACAATGCACCACAACACAAAAATTTGTACAAACCCCATTAAAATAAACCAACAATTCGAAACCCTCAACTTCCATCAAAATGCATGAAGAGATTGACTCCGATGATGGTATTAGCCTTTGAAATGCTACTTTGCGTCATCAATGTTCACCGGTGATCGAAGTGGATCGGCAGATATGAACGTTGGCTCTTGTGGAGTGCATAATCGTGAAAGTGATGAAGGGCATAAGAGTCATTTTGAGAGTTAATAAGGCTAAATAGCTCATTTCAATTAAAGGAAAATTAGGAAAAGGAGTGGGATTTTTAAGTGGCTTGCCCATAGATTTATGCGACGTGCACATAGCTGGGCCCTAATTGTTAAGAGGCATTGCATATATTCATTTATTTGCATTGGGAGTGGTTATCATGGATCAATTGTTGTGCTTTCTCATAAGAAATATCGATATCACTTGGCAACTAACATGCTACAGATAATGTGATTTTTGATTAGGTCACATTGCAATATTATATGATTGCAACACCCGATATACTATGTAGTGTATGTGGGTGTATGTGATCAATGATGGGGTATGTGCCCTAGGCTAATTCTGTAAACGTTGTTTAATTATATAAGTAAATGTATGTTTCTTTTACAATAATATCCATGGATAATTATTGTATTATCCTAAATGTCCCTAGTGAGTTGTTATTGTGGAAACAATAATAAATTAAGACTAGTATGAGTCTTGATGGGTAATCATGTGATGTATATACGTATATAGATACATACCAAAATAATGGGTATTTGTTGGGAACAGATGCTGGATCGACCCGCTATGAGAACACTACATGGTCAATGTCATAAGTGATTCTTATGAGAGTTATGTCATTTAGTCATTTGACTTAAGATCACCAGAGACTCCAACATTAAGAACACAATGATTTGTTACAATCAAATGTTGTCTTTAACCAGATGATTATAAAAATCATGATTGGTCCTTATTCGACTATTGTGTGGACGTCGTGTGATCAAGATGTAATTTGTACCTAACTTTTAGAGAGATATCTATTGGGCCCCTCGATATGTTAGAATGATAAATTACCATGTCTAGTGAATTGATTAGACCAATTTCACTTGACAATCTCAGTCTACTAAGAGATCTAGACTAGTAGATTGAACTATAAGATTGACATTCTATAACTTATGTTCAATCAAAAGATATGGTGTAACAAAAGGATATGATATACACTATTTATGTTATATCAATTTATTGATCTTCATGCTACTTGGGTAGTCATAATGCATTGGTAGAGACCGCTTATGACTTATATTCCAAAATGGTTTTAGTTCATTGCCAACATTGTATGAACCCATTAAGTCGCACACAAAGAACGGATTTGCACAATTTAATATTGTCTAGGTTAATGAATTTTATTTGATAAAATTCATTTTGAAGATTCTCATTAAATGTGCTAGTTTGACTAGGATTCAAGATTCTCATACATTTTTAGTGTGACTAAAAATTTTGTCTCTTAGTAAATCTATTTTGAATAAGACTCTAATTGGAATTATAGTTTGACTTTAATTCTTAATTGAGTTTTAGATAAATTACAACTCTTATTTGACTAGTAATTGTAGATTATTTATGACTCTATCATTTTTAGAGTTGAACTTTATCTAGGACTCTATTTGGAGTGTGACTAGGAGATGGAGTTCTTTACAACTCGACCTAGCATATTATAAATAAGACATTAGGATCACATTTGTTGTAGGGAATTCCTGAGAGAGACTTTTCCTAGAAAACTTTTGTAAGAATTCTTGTCCTAGGATTTTTGGGGCTAGCACTCCGGATTGTGATCTTCGATTTGTGTGTGGATTTCTGATAGAGGGCGTTCGTCTCTGGCAACGTTTTAAAGGAGGTGATCAACACAAAACAAGACAGACGTGGAGTTATTCTCGATAAGGCATGATATTTTATTGATATATCAATTTAATGGAATCAATAGGATCTTGGTTCGGGGGTGTTTAAAAAAACTTCGAAAACTTTCGCCGCGCATGATACTCGAAACCCAACAATGGTATTAGAGCCACTAGGTTTGATTTAATTAAACTTTAATGTGCCCTTATTTTTGATACATATGATATATATAAGAAAATCATGATATTATTATAAATATATAGTTGCATCATTGCGTTTAATAGAATTAATCTATATGCTAAAGATTGAAAGTATCGACATGGTGTAGTTGATGTATTTGCACCGTAACGCACATACATGAACAAAACATGTGCGCATCAAATTTAGAGGATAAGATCTCATTATTTGTGTACATAGATATGTGTAATTTAATATGTTTGTGGTTGTATGAGTTATGAAAGCCATGATATTGATAAAAAATAAAGAGACTTTGGATAAGATGAGATTCAATCCCTAGCCATTCAGCTTTTTTGGAATGCTTTAGCCATTCCAGCTAGCAACTCAACTCATAACAAGATTACAAAATTATATTTAAAGGCAAATCTATCTGTAATAGGATTACAAAATAAAATAAAAGGACTTTTGATGAGAAAGGAATTCGATCCCTGACCTCCCTTTTTCTAGTTGAAGACTTTAACCACCTCAACTAGCAAGCCAAGCTTGTATTATTTGTAATAGGATTACAAAATAAAGGCTTATATTGTTTGTAATGGGAGTACAAATTACTTATAGTTTTAGTAAAATACAAGGAGATTTTATAAAAATGAGGGATTCGATCCTTAATACTCGAACTCATTGTGGTGGTTTAAAAATCTTGGCTATCCATTCCAAGTTGTAATCGGATTACAACTCTATTTATATTAATCGAGTTATATATATTAATTGAAAAAAGTTTTAATTAATTAATTACCATTAATTAAATAGGGTTATTGTTCATTAATTGGATTGAATTAATTTAATTGGAAGATGTTTTAATTGAATTAATATCAATTAAAATTAGAAGGACTATTATTAATATTAATTAAATTATTTAATTAAATAGAGTTTTAATTAAATAGAGTCCGATAAAAAATTATATTGAGATATATTTAATTAATGAGATTAATGGAAATATAATCTTTCATGCACTTGGAAGATTTTAAGGAATTTAATTTCCTTGATTTGTTTTATGATGCCTTGTTCATATAAGAAGATGTTTATTCTTGTTTTATATAAATGATCTTTATTTTATGCATATTGGGTATATATGATATTATATAGTTAAATAGATGCTAGAATTAATCATTGTAAAAACACTGCATGGATCATAAAACTTGATAAAAACCCCTCGATTAGAATTTTAAGTTAATGCCACCCATTTTAAACACTTTTCAAGGGTTCGATCACATCAATATGGATATGCCTTCACAGGGTGTATTGTGTTATCTTGGTGAGGCAAGCTGGGTAATGGTTACCTGGATGTTTTAAATTGGTTTGATTTAATAAAGCTATGAAAACAATTTTGGGCTTTAGGTACAGATGAGAGGTAACGTGTTGTGACATATGATGTCTAGGTCTCATAAAGAACCTAAGAGTTGCACATGATGCAATTAGTAATGGTTACCTACCTAAATAACTTGATTTTGAGTGTCATGTCTTATCTGTCTCAAAATTAAGTGAAATATGGATCTTAGACCACTAAATTAATATTTACGAGGGTTATTGATTTAGTGTGAGTTTATTTACTCACTAATAAATTATTCTGCATAATCTTCTAGGTGTAGATGCTAAACTTCTAGTTACACTAATCCAAAGTAACTACGATCAATCCATGATAAGGATAACATAAATTTTTAGACTAATTTCCCTTTTTTGATTAGAAAATTGATAAATGTTATCAACTATAAAATAAGGATGTATGTCTTAGATTAATAATTCCTTTAAACTACCATTTATTAGTACAATGATTATATGTCATGTTAGCAAATATAAAAATGGACTTTAGGAAAGATTCGGGTCGTGAATACTAATGATATGGCAGTGACATTGAAGGAAATGTTCCAACGGTAAGTCAAACGGGAAGGGCATAAGATTGCAAATTTTATAGATTCTTGTAAAATGGTTGATAAACTATTAACATGTCTTTATGTTTGGAACATGAAAGAACTATATTAATTATCTCAAAAGGCTTGAGTCTTTATGTGCCAAAAGTTGATAGTAGATTTGATTTATAATTCATCAAAATAGTTTTAAACTACATAATTTGAAAAACATGGAGAACACTATTTATAGTTGCATATGATGTTTATAATTGTAATAAAGAATAATCAAAAGGGCCTTAGATATATATTTGATGGTTCGTAACATAAAGGAATTTAATAAAGAAAGATAAATGGAAGGTAAAAACTACAAAAGGTGTTTGTGTCGGACATAAAAACCTTAGTTATGAGTTTGACTTTGCCAAGTTCTAAAAAAGCCTTAAAGAACGAATTTTGTTTTTCATAGAATGAAATTGTTCATTTTATAATGAATTGCAAATCCTATCAGGAAGACATAATTTTGAATTGTTACGAACATTTCAAAATGAGTATAAAAAAATTACTTGGCAAACTATTAACATACATTGATGAGATCAAGGAGGATAATATTTGAGCCAAGAGTTTAAGTGACTATATTTAAAATTGGGATGCAGCTAGGGATTCCCCGGTTATAGCTGGTATGGAGGATCGAATTTCGGTTCAAGAGACTTAGATAGCTGAGGTACTACATTTTATTACGGGATCATACCACCGCACTGATAGCACTTGCTACAGCGATTGTCGCACCTAGAGAGCCAGTAGTAGTTATTGTACCTACAGGGATAATCGTCGCCCCGATCGTTCCCCAAACACTCGTTGAGAGGGTAGTAGCGGAGATACAGACAGAGAGAGCCACCGCAGTTGTTGTTCCACTAGAGACGCTGACTCCTACGCCTCAACCCACGACCATAGATCGGCTGACTGCTATTACTGCTACCTCTACTACATCGAGATTCGTATTGGTTCTAGAGGCGAAGATGCTAAAAGAGTTTCTGAAGTTTTAGCTAGGCTTCTTTTACGGAGGTGGTGACCCCGAGGCTACGAGAAAGTGGATTTTGCCTCATCAGCATTTTCATAAGCTAATGAAGAACGATGAGAGTGTTCAGACATGGTTATCCGAAGCATGTTTAAGAGGTCACACAACATTATGGTGGACCACATAACATGATACCCATCCAGAGCCAACGACATGGGCTAAGTTTAGGGAGTTGTTCTATGATTAGTACATACCCATGGAAGTGAGATTGAAACTAAGGGAGGAGTTCCTGATCTAGAGACATGGTAACCGGACTTTGCTGCAGTATACAGAGAGATTTCGGTACTTACTCAGTTCTTGATGGACGTAGCTGGGATAGAGCATTTTCAGATATACTATTTCACTAGATGAGTTAAGGATATGATTGTTTCGGCAATGGTATCGTCTAGGGCACCCACTATGCAGGACATATTTGGTAAAGCTTTGGCGCATGAAACCTACCTGATGTATATGGATGCCAGACGTGTGACTGGGACTGAGGTACAAATAGGGCAGAGTTCTCGACCGGATCAAAGGCCAAAGAGACAAAAGGATCGTTTGGATAGAAGGATGACAGATAGGACAAGGCCCACATAGATGATCACTAGGGCAGTCAGTTCCAGTATGAGAAGAGATAGCCATTTCACACCATCGCACCAGCACCGACGGATCAGCGTAGGCCACCACTACAAATGTACCATTAGGGTCAAGATCAAAGGGACATGACAAGGGTCACAAAGACCGAAGTTAAGGTCCAAGATCTAGAGATGGACAAGCAGGTAGGCAAAACCACCGTAGATGTCACATGTGTAGTTAGAGGGGACATTTGAAGGTAGACTACAGGACACCACCGCCACCACGTCGAGAGCCAAAGCTGGCCAAAGAGATAGCCCAGCGCAGCCGGATGGCGGAGAGACCAAACAGCTCGTTGCGGGTACGTTACATATTTTTGGTAGACCTATACATGCTATGTTTGATTCTGATATCACTTTATCATTTATTGATGGGCGTATTATTCGAGAGTTATACACAGACACTAGACACACACCTTATTCTTAGTACGTCCACTGGGATAAGATATACCCTAACCGAATATGTAGAGATGTGATGATAAAGGTTAAGGGACAACAATTATCGAAAAATCTTCAAGTGTTAGAGTATCTAGAGTTTCACGCCCTTCTCAAGATGGATTGGTTGTCACTTTATCATGCACGAATAGATTGTTATGGTTAGAGGATTGAATTTCGTGTTCTTGGGATACCAGATTTTTCAATGGTTGGATCCGCGACTGACTTACCTATCACTAGGATTAACTAGCTACAGCGCAAGAGATGGAGGCATTTACAACGATAGATGAGCCGGAGGTTAGGACAGAGGTCGAGATTGAAGTCGTTCTGGTAGTTAGAGATTTCATGGATGCATTTCCAAATGATCTACCAAGATTGCCACCGCTACGAGCTATTGAGTTTATCATTGAGTTGATATTTGGGACTCAACCGATCACTAGTAAACCTTATAGGATGTCACCATCAGAGCAGGAGGAGGTTAGACGACAACTAGATGAGTTATTGGAGAAGGGTTTTATTCACCCTAGTATGTTACCTTAGAGAGCTCCAGTGTTATTTGTGAAGAAGAAATATGGTTCGATGAGGATGTGCATAGACTATAGGAAGCTGAATCAGGTAACAATTAGGAACCATTACCTATTTCCTAGGATTGATAATCTGTTCGATCAGTTGGTAAGCGTCAGATTCTTCTCAAAGATTGATATTCGCTCAGGTTATCATCAGTTAAGGATTGAGAGAAGGATATCTAGAAAACCTTTTTCAGCACGAGGTACATGTTATTCGAGTTCACAGTTATGTCATTTAGGCTGACTAATGCCCCGACGATTTTCATGGATTTGATGCAATGGTCTTGAGATCGTATTTGGAAAGATTTGTCATAATCTCTATTGATGACATCTTGATCTGCAGTAGGATTCGTGAGGATCACAAGAGACACCTTAGGGCAGTTTTGACGACGCCGAGATAGCATAAATTATACGCCAAGTTTACTAAGTGTGACTTCTGGCTAAGTGCGGTGAGATTTTTAGGACATGTCATCAGTGATCAGGATATCTCTATGGATTTAGAGAAGATTCAGGCTATTATTGACTAGAGGACACTCGAGTCTGTTGTCGATATTTAGAGTTTTCTTGAACTAGCTTGATACTACTAGCGATTCATGCCAAAGTTTTCCTCGATTGCAACGCCGATGATGAGACTGTCCAAAAGGATGTTAGATTTGATTGGTCAGAGGAGTGTGAGCAGGCTTTTTGTGAGCTGAAGAAGAGGCTGACTTTTATACTAGTATTGACATTACCGAAGCCGGGCAAGACTTTGATAGTTTATACGGATGCGTCAGGCATTGGTCTTGGATGCGTGTTAATGCAGGAGGGTAGACCAGTTTCATATCTTTCTAGATGATTGAGACCCCATGAGGAGAATTATCCAGTGCATGACTTGGAGCTTGCAGCAGTCATTTTTTGCACTAAAGGCCTAGAGACACTACCTTTACAGAGAGAGGTTCATATTGTATACAGATCACCAGAGTTTATAATATATATACACTCGGAGGGATTTGAATATGCGCTAGAGGAGATGGATTGAACTGCTGAAGGACAACGACTACACTATTGTGTATCACCCAAGAAAAATGAACGTCATAGCGGACGCATTGAGCAAGAGCATGATTGGTAGTTAAATTGTGTTGCGACATATGACACACGAGCATGGCTTATTACTGGTGGTGTCAATGATGTGCATGACAGAGGTGTCATATACAGCTGAACAACACATTTGTTATCAAATGTGAGTTCCAACTGTATCAATTGAGAGGGTCACCGAGTATCATAAGGCTTATGGGCTTTATAAGCGGTTCAGTGTTTTGGCTCGGGACCTAGAATGCACTGATTGGGCAGAGACCACGGATTGATGTTTGAGACACTGGGGGAGATTGCGAATACCTATGGATCAGGAGATACAAGGCATGATTATGAAAGATGTACATCGACCTCGTTACATAGTTCACCCTGGTAGGACCAAGATGTACCATGACTTGAGGCAACTATTTTGGTGGTCAAGGATGAAAGCTGAGGTAGGAACGTACGTCAGGAGTTGTCACATTTTCCAATAGGTGAAGGCTGAGCACATGAGAACCAGTGGACTGTTACAACCATTACCCATTCCACGGTGGAAATGGGAACACATGACTATGGATTTCGTCAATGGACTACCGCGAACATCGAGGCGTCACGATACAATTTAGTTTGCGACTGACAAACTGATGAAAATGGCTCACTTCATTCTGTTGTTTATGAGATACACGTTCCCACAGCTATGCATGTTATTTGAGTGGGAGATTATTAGATTGCAAGGGTGCAGGTTTCTATTGTATCAGACAGAGATCCCAGGTTGACTTCGAGGCTTTGGGATGCTATACAGGAACAGTTTGGCACCAAGTTGCAGTTTAGTACGGCTTATCATCCTCAGACCGACGGACGGTCAAAGCGACTAATACAAATTTTGGAGGATATGCTCAGGGCATGTATATTACAGTTTGAGGGTCTGTGGGAGGATTATTTGCCTTAGTGTGAGTTTGTATATAATAACAGTTATCAGGCGAGTATTGGTATGCCACCGTTTGAGGTGTTGTATGGGAGGCCTTGTAGATCACCTAAATGTTGGGTAAAACCGGAAAATACAATAATCGTTGGGCTTGACATAGTTGTTAATCACACTGAGAAGATCAAACAGATCCGTCAAAGGTTATGAGCCGCACATGATAGATAGAAGAAACATGCAGATCAGTATCATAAGGGTCTGAGCTATGAGGAAGGCGACATGGTATACCTAAAGCTTTCCCCTTAGAAGGGTTAGCAGAGGTTTGGTATTAAGGGGAAACTAGCGCAGAGATTTATTGGGCCATTATGGATCATAAAGAGAGTGGGCAGTGTTGCTTATCGCCTAGAGTTGCCTGCTGAGTTAGGTAGGGTTCATTCGACATTTCACATTTCCATGTTAAGACTAGCTAGGTCAGGGCCGAGATCGGTGATTGATTTGAGGCAGATTGAGGTTCAGCCTGATGTGACTTACGAAGAGAGGCCGATAGTGATCGTTGACCATAGAGTTCAGATTCTTGGGAATAGGTAGTTCTCTAAGGTCCTAGTTCGTTGGCAGCTTCATGGGATGGAGGGACTTACATGGGAGCTCTAGTCGACGATGCGAGAATGATACCCTCGGTTATTTCACGGTTCGACATTCAATTATGTTAAATTTCGGGACAAAATTTTATTTATTTGGGAAGCACTGTAACAACTCGCTTCATTAACGCCATTATTTATTTCGTAATTTCAAACATGGACGCCAGCTCGGATCCACGTAGACGCCACGGGTAGGCTAGGACACACGTCGACCTATGTACACTAGTAAATTGTGCATTATGTTGTTTAAATTGTGATGCACTTTATGAATTTACTTGTTAATATATCGCATGTGTGTATGTTGAATGGTTATACCATGCGAGGTTGTGTGATGGGTAGTTACCTTAAAATACGTGTCAACGTGGATATCGAGAGGCGAAGTACGGGTACACTAGGAAACTCATCTAATTCATGTTAATATGACTAAGAAATTTAATTGAAACGGGTAATGTAACCATAGGCTAATTAAATTAAAATTTAATTAATAAACTATGACGCGCCTCGAAATGCAAGTCGAGACGCGGGCACCGGATATCGAGTAGTCAAAGGTTAGTGGGATCATGAGTTGGTTAATTTTGATAAATAAAATACTAGCCATATGGTTTGATAAGGCTTAATATAAGGTGAGTTAATTGAATAAATAATAAGGGTGCAATTTGAACTAAATAATGAGGACCATAAAATAGACATCAAAATGATCATATTGAGTAATTCTAGGAGATGAGTGTGTTAGTGGAGTTATCAAGTGGTGTGGGACAGCATGAAATGAAACCACAAGATAATCATCGAGATACGTATGCACACTTGATCTTAACCAAAACTATATATAACGGGTGAGTGGGATTTTCATCTCCACTAACTCCAAACTCATGCAAATTCAGAGAGAAAACCAGAGAATGAGAGAAGATTCTAGCTGAAAATGAGTACTTGGATATCAATTCAAGTGATTTAACCTAGGGTAATCATCTTCCTCATTTCATACACTCTTCTTTAATGAACCCATTTTTGTGTGTTTTTGGTAAAATTCGAGTTGGTGGGATAGATCCCTGATTTTTTTATGGAAATTTAATGCATTATGGTTTAATGATCATTTCTATTGAGGATTTTTATCACTTGTTTTGCATGAATTAGGATTTTTATTGAATTTGGACAAGACTAGTGAATGTTGGGATTTGATGATTTTGACTTAATTATTGTTTCGAGGTTAGTCTAACTGATGTTTGGAGTCACTTTTGTATGGAGAAGATGTAAACCAAGTTAGAGTAGCTAATTGAGAGGGGAAAGACATAATTCTCGACTTGAGAATTCTATCACAAAGGGTAATTAACATGTTAACTGGGTTGGTTAGCACACTAATCATTTTGGGTTTCCAACTGTTTTTCAAAATGAAGAACAATAGTGCGCTAGACAGATCCCTTAATGCGCTAACTTCACGTAGCGCGCTAGGTAGATCCATTAGCGTGTTAACTTCACCAAGCGCGCTAGGTAGACAGATAAACTATGAGTTTAAGGATTGTTTTGGTGATTTTTAACCTAATACAAGTCTAAACACTTACAAACAACCTAAACTTATAAAATTGGACTTCAGGGTCTTAATGGATCGTAACTCGGTGCAAAGGAGTTGACGGGTTGGATAGGGAATCCGGGGAGGTCGCAGATCGGTTTGAGATTTGTAAAACCCAACTTAAAAACTCTGAGTATTTGATTCAGTTTTAAATTCATTTCCTATCATTTCCTTGTTGTTTATTATTCCATTATATTACTTGGACATGGGATGAGGGTACTCCCCGAATTTCTGGGTGTTGTGTTCATGATGCACTAAACTATAGCACATGTGACCTGCCCCTAAGTGAACATTAATGTGACGACCCCTTCTCAAATTAAGGCACTGCCCGATTTAATCCAGTTATTGAGCCCTAGTCTCACCATATTGGACCTAATAAGGAATTAGTTAGCTTTTTCAACAACCTTATTACTTACGAATTATTTAGTTTTCAAATAGATATAAACATATACCTATCCTATGTAAATTCATAAATCAGAGTTAATTAAAATTGATTAACTTAAAAGTTATGTAGCGGAAGTCTTAACTAATTAACTAGCAGAAGCTTATAAACATGTAACCTAACCTTTGTGAAAAATCAGGATCACATGCATATATATAATGAAACGACGATATATAACATCATGTGTCTAGTCAAAGTACATATCACTCAACCTATAATATAAAACTCTCAAAAGAATATCATATACGTATAAAAGTAATACATCAAAAATCAAACCTACAAAATCTGGTGTATTAGTGCTCCTCTGGTTCAGAGGTAGTCGTCTATCTTCTCTTTGCCTGGCCTACTACTTGATGGATTTACACCCACCGTCACAAAAATAGATGGTGAGTACTTGAAAATAGAAAGTAATACTGAGAGACATTTGTTCACATTCCAATTATGCAACAAGTATCAAGAAACATAATAATAATAATAATAATAACAACTATGCTGAAAGAATATCCTGCAAAGAGATACTTTAGTTAAACAAATGAAATTGACACTAGGCTAAATAGTAATTATCTAGGGTCGGTCGATTGTGATCTTCATCACATCAGCCTTTCCACTATATAAGGATGGAGTTGTGCTCTACATCTCTATGAAGGTCGTACTTACACGGTATAATACGCCTTTATAATTATCCCAAATATCAGTTACTGGGATGTATACTTGCCAACAACCCTGAGTTTTACAACTCGCGAAGTTACCTAAGTTATGCTTGCTAACAACCCCGAGTCCCATACCCCGTGTGCTGCACAAGATAGTGAAGAAATTTCGATCACCTTGGAAAGTCTAGTGAACCCCATATGTCAGACGAATTTCTATCATAAAATGGCCTTAGATACAAGAACCACTTTCATATTCAAAGAACAACACGATATTAGAATCCAACAAATACAATTACATAACTAATGCACAAAGGGTATAGATTCACAACACTATGTAAAAACTACCTAACAACATGCAATTTCCTGACCACCAATAATAACAATCAATAATGACATATCACATGAATTGGAGTCAATGAAATCATTTTATCAACAAACTATGTCATGAAACACCCTCATGTAATGAGAATGAACAACAAGTCATGGCACATGAAGTACAAAGGCAATTCATTCCAAATGACCGGAAATGAACATATGAATAGGAATGAAATATAAAAAATCTCTCAATCAGTTTACTTACATACCACGTAATTTTTTATGTTACTCCGGCCTCCCAACGCCGTAAGTTCCTGACATCATATCATATATTTTTGAATGTGTTTGAACCCTTACTTAGCATATTAAACTCTTTTGTAGTGTTTAAGGACTTCTTGAAACTTACATATTTTTTTATGCTGCCATAGCATGTAGTGCGCTATTGACCAACACATCATGCTACCTATCCTGCACAGCGCACTATGTGTTGTAGAACCTAGAATTCTACAATCAGAATTCTAAGTTTTCCCAACAAATAGGCTATGTTAATGCCTTGAGAACCCTCATACACACCTCTAGAGTTTTAAGACACCATTTACAACATAAAACATCAACAAGTATTATCAAATACATGAATTCATTGAATTGGGCTATGTTTATAATGCAGGAAAGTTACTTAACTTGATGTACACTAGCTTAGCTTGAGTTCTTCTTCACCAAATCACTGAATTTGTTGTTTTTCTTCCTCCTCTAGCTACTCTCTTCACTCCGGCAAGCTTTGCTTCTCACTTACGAATTCAGAATGAAAGAGTTGAGTTACTTGTGTTGACCAAAAGCTTTATAGTCATAAATTCGATATGGTTGATTGATAGCCCTTGATCTTAATGTGCACACGTATCCAAGACTTATCTAATGACTCACCTACTAACACATGTCCCACTAACTCATGCCAAGTGACACCAATGAGTGACTCGACTTGTGTTGAGATGTGCCAACACATGTCTCGAGAAATGTCAAGTGGCTATTGTTTTAACTTACTAACTTAAGTGTATTAATACATAACCAACCATAGCCCCATTTATATCACTTATAAAAGCAATATAAAGCTTATATCAACTCACTACATTGCTCTCTAACTCGGTCCCACGCCGGTATGCATATCAAGGAACGTCTCTGCTCGTGCCTCGACACCTATATGTAAGTAGAAATGACTATGTAAGTAGAAATGACTTAGTAGTCTACACATACAATACATTAGGCATACACTATAACAAATATAACATTTACCTCGGCCACCTAGCCTCGGTTACGATGTGTATCTCGCTGCGGGTACTACGTCGCTGGTCGTTTGATCCTGATTAATATATTAAACTAGGATTAGAAATTTGGGCCATGACAATTAACCTAAGCTTGCCCTTAGTGCACGTGTTGATGACTCAAAGGATTTGGCTAGCACTACGAGGGACTAAGTGTTGGGCCAGTTAGGCGCGATTATTGGTGAGAACTTGGTGACTCGAAGTACAGTCTAGCTCATCTAGAGCGAGCACACGCATTTGTTAGCTTAGCGTTATCTATTCATGCGATGAGCCATTTATAGTTGTCTATATTACATTCCGCATGTTTATTTGACAATACTTCTTGCATTTCCTTACTTTATTTATGCGAATGCTCAGAGGAGTTCTTTAGGATTTAACTTATTGTACTCGTCATCTATCTTTTTGTGATGATTGAGTGCAGATCCTAGTACCAGTAGAGTTAAGAGGATCCTAGGCGACTACATCAGATTGCTCGCTGTTGAAGAACTACTAGTACGTGCTTATTTTGATATTTTTTTTTATTATTTTGGGTATTGGGGAACTTGAGATGACACGGTACATGTATATATACCTTTGTTATGGTAATGTCGCTTATATATAGAGTACACGGAGACACGTCACTCCGGGGCGGCAGGGCCGCCACAGTTTTCTCATTTATTCTAATTGTTATTTTTGTGTTTTTCGTGGTTTTATAGTTAAGCAATTCATATAAAAATATATATGTTTTGAATTGTATATCTCATTTTTCTTACAAGGAAATCGAATGATGTTGCTTCGAGTCCATCTGAGATTATATAATAAGTTTTTTTTTTTTTTGGTTCCATTCTTCTCATCAAATTAATTTTCATCTTATATAATGAAACTAAGTAATATATATATCTTTTTTTGCATGTATATAAAAATATTTTCGAGTTGTTTATTTTTTTAATGATATTACTCTTGAATTCAAGTCCAATTTACATATTTTTTTATTTTTTATTAAATCTATTTTTATTTAATTTATTAGTATACAGTCTTGGCGCTGGTTGCAGAGTAGTTAATGAATTAAAAGAAAATCTATTTTATTTTGCTAATTTTAAAGAAAAGTAGCAATACCGCCGTATACTAATAAATTAAATAAAAATAGATTTAATAAATAAGTACGTGGGCCAAAATCGGACAGGGTCGAAAAGTCACGTGAGGCTCGCAGAAGTACCTCGATCCCTGCGCGACATAATGCACGTGTTCATGTCACGTGACACGAGCCAAATGCCGTTAAACTCCGCACTTGAGTTTGGTTTTGGTTTTGGTTTTGGTTGGACGGTCGGACCTCTCTCTCTCTCACACACACCTCGCGCACGGAGCCTCTCGCAATGCGGTGCTGTCTTCTCTGCTTCTTCTCCTTGGCTCACACGCGAAGCTGAAGAGACAGAGCAGCGAAGGCAAGCGTGAGGCATAGACGCGTTTCTTCGTCGCATTTCTTCGTCGCATTTCGAACTACTGCGAGAGACGAAGATGGACGACTACACGAGGGAACTGATGGATCTAAAGACCCTTGTCACTCGAACCCTCGAAAAGAAAGGCGTTCTCGCCAAGATCAGGGTAGCTCACTCACTCCCCCATTTGTTTTTTCGTTAAATCTCTATGTTTTGTGCATTTGGACCTCAATTTGTGCCCTAATTGTGGAGTGTTTTTAAGGGTTTGGTTTGATTTGGGGAAAAATGGAGGCTTTTGGTAGATTGGATGCGTTGCGTGGACTAGGGCTATGATTTATTTTTTTTTTTTTATTTTTTATTTTTTGTTTTTGGAGAGAGTAAATTGTTGCGGTGGTCTGTGAAATTAGATTAGGGTTTGTGATTCTTATGCAATTAGATGGGAAATTCTTGAATTGTTTTTCGTAGTGTTTGGTAGGGTTGAAGTGTCGTTGTTGGTTGGTTTGTAGTTCTCTTACGGCTTAAAATGCTCGGAGATTGCAATTGCAGCGTTAAAAATGTGGTTTTGCTTGTGTTACGTGTTAGCCATAGTTGCTCCACGAGAGCTGTCTTGGTTGGCGTTGCCGCGATGCACATTAAGATCTCATCGTAGAAAGTAGTTACTGCTTTTCTTTAACAATTTATACTGCGCTTGATCTGAGGAAGTTAACGAAAGAGAAGAATGAAGCATATTTTTGCGCTTAAAGACTTGTTGCATCTCTTATAGGGTGTGACAGACCTACATTATACTGTGCATGTTCCTTTTTTCTTGTTATTGTTTCGAATGTGCCATTTATTAATTTCACAGCGAATGTGGAAATAATTCTCACGAGCAAAAAGATTGTGCACTGTGGGACATACCTTTTATGTGTACATGGAAAGCTATATACTGTGTAGCAAATGTGCAGGAAGAGTAAGTCATTCAATCCCTTTCATCTTTAGTGTTTATGTTGGAATTAATCGAGTCAACTTAAATGAGTGGAAGAATCGAAAATCCCTATTTCACAATATGATTAAAATTGCATGCAAAAAGAATTGAAAGTGTTTATTTATAAGCTGCTTGATGAAAGTGAATTTGCCCCTTTCAGAAAATCATTAGGTTGTTGGAGACCTTTTTTGTTTCTTTTGAGAACCATGGGTATCCAAATCTTGGGTTTGAGTCGTTTGACTGATCTCATGGGGACTAGTTAGGCGCACCAACCCCAAAGCCCGGGCACTAGATACTTGGACAGGAGCTTGTGGGGTTTTGTCTGTGGAAATTTACACATGGTGTTTTAATTTGCTCTATTATGTTCACAATTTATTTTCTTTGTGTTAGAGAGGGTAGGAGACAAGCTATGAGGTGGAACTGTGTGGATAAACCATGATTGAGGAGGATGGATGATAACAACTTTTTTTGCTGATTTATTTCTATCATCACTTTTTATTTCTTCTCATTCTTGGTTGATCTGGCATAGGATTTAATAGTTTGAGGTGGGGTGCAAAGGTCTTGTTGGACCTTTGCCTCATGAGAAGTAAAGCCAGTGAAGATATGCAATTGATTGTTTTGAGTGAAGGTTTGCCAGCATAAACTATTTATTACACCGAATTGAATGCTTCATCTATTGCATTGTTCAGTCTTTATGTTGGTTTGATACATTGCTTACTCATTTATAGGGAAAAAATTATTTAGAGGAGATATTATACAATCATTGATCCAAGTAAAAATATTTTTATCTTGTCGGAATTGAGTAGCGGATACTTCTAGAAGCATACAATTGGAAGGACACTCAATTTATGTTGGTTTCAAGAGGGCAAGCAATTTTGATTTATGGAAGTGCTAATATCCTAGAGGTTAATTTTGGAAGTATCAACATTTTTCCTAATTGTTAGTAGTGTTATTGAGGCGTGCCTCCCTTTCTGCATTGCACCTTGAGGCAAGGTGCCCTCTTTGTGCCTCAAATGGGCCTAAGCACGTCTCTTTGCGCTTTGGCGCTGCTTTAAGGCACATAGAGGCGCGTGCCTCACCATTAAAAATTGAAATTGTTTTATGTTTTTTTGTTGCTAATAGATTTCATCTAAGTGTTGTGTAGTTGTTCAGTTCTAGATTGTAATCTTTGCTAGGTCAAACAATGTTGCATATTACGTATACATAGTTTTCATACATACACACATACATGTTACATCAATATATGTTTGTATATGTACTTATATATGTAGAAATCTGTATATATTGGGCTTCACTCAGGCCGTGCGCCTCACCTTGCGCCTTACACCTCATGCCTTTTAGGCAACCATCGCCTCAAGTGTGCCTTTCGCCTTTGATAACGCTGATTGTTAGTGTATTTGCTCTATTTTTGTCTATTTGTGATAAAAGTTACTTTTGTTCTCATTGTGGTTCCCTCGTTTGTCATGTGATAGATACCTGGTTAAGAGTATTTCGACCACGTTAGTAATGCTAAATGGATTATCTAGAAGAGTGAGGATTATAAATAGGTGTTGGTTAGTTGAAATAGACAAGATGGATTTGAGTTGCAAGTCAAACACTATGGGGGTGTATTTGGAAGAGTGAATATTCTCTCCTAAGTCTTTTTTTTTCTTTGCAAATTTGTTAAAAACGGATTCGTTGGGTTGTTCTATATTCAATTTGAGATAGTTAAGACAAAACTACATTATTTTGTAGTTTGGTGGTTTTAGGAATTCTACAGACTTGCTAGCTTATTCAATATTTGTTTACTTCAAGAATGTTGTTCTTTTTGTTGAAGTGAGAATTGAACTCAACTGTTAGGAGTGTGGGTGATGTGGTAGCTAATGTAGGCTTAATGTTAGAAACTTAGAATTATAATATGGTATATTACAAGGGTATATTAGGAATATATAGGTATTGTTGTACTATGGCTTTTGATTTTTTAGTTTAAAAGGTTGTAAAGACACCACAATAGCTAGCTTTTATCAAAAGAATTGAAGAATTGAATAGAGAAACCTTGGATTGGGGGTTTACGAGCGTTCTTTCTTGTTGGATTGTTCTTTCACTCCTCCTTTGATCCTCTCTAAATCAGAATTGGTATCAGAGCGAGGATGTCAGCAAGCGATGGCTTTCGACGAAGGAGGAAGACGATTCGTCTCGACGACGATGATTGCGAGATGGAAGCCTTATAGGCAATTGTTCACCGCATAGAATAAAAGCTTGATGACTTTTAGCGATAATTCTGACCTCGACTCAAAGCCATCCGTGCTAGAAGCTCCAATGACTATCGTGACGGACTAGGGGTGAGATGTCCACAATTGGTGAGCGCCATATTTGCACACCCATCTCACTCCATCACCACTTCATCTCTATCTTCTTTACCTTCACACCTCCAAGCCCTTTATCTGTGCAACCAACCTACCATGTATCTCCCCCAGATCCCCTCACCACACCTCCATCTTTATCCCCCATCACCGCCCCATCACCACCCCCATTTCCTTCCCTCACTTAATCGCCTCCCACTTCGTTTTTCACTCCATCTTCTCCACCACCGCCTCCACTTTCTCCACCTACTCCGCCACAAATCCATGTTTTTTGAGGTCCTAGCTTCGCCATCTCTCCGATTCATCGATTCATCTCCACCAATCCGAGCATGCCTTGCCCCACCACATCCGTCACACATCCCAAGCTCTCAATAGCTCAATGAAGACAAGAAAGAGGCAAATCACCTTACAATCGACCTATCTCCAAAATTGCAACTAATTGTCTGTCCCAAATCATTGATTACTTTGTTGCCACAAAGCCCTCGAGCTTTCATTCGCTTGTTCTTTGCCCTTTGGAAGCATTCTAGTCTCATTTCACCAATTTTGAGCAATGGTTGTTCATCATGAAGGGTTGTCACCAAGATCCTTTGTTCTATCACTATCAATTTTGATGTAAGAGAATTGAAGATTCTTGAAGGAATGTTGATTACTCTTGTATTTAAATGGAGTTTAGGGTTTAGGGTTTAGGGATATGTTTATTGCTTATAACCTGAGCCTGAACTCATTATGGGATATGTTTATTGCTCAAAATCTGTACTCATTATAACCCATGCCTTTTGTTTATCTATGGAGTTTATTTCCATCAAATTGGTCAAGTGCTCTAGGACGATCAGTGATGCTTGCAACATGTTTGAAGAAACGCTACTACCGCCAATGTTTACATGGGCTACAGTGTTGAGAGATCCCGTTGCATTGACCTCATTACCTTTTCATTTCAGAGTTGTTTTGCTTATTGGATATGTAAGTGGGTATTTTCATTGGTTCATTTTTGTTGCCATAGAGGTCGTGCAACACATGAAAATTACATTTGATCAAGATATTTGTATACAATTTGGATTTGATGGGTTCATGATAAGTTCTAAGCATGCTCAATTGGATTATCTTTTAACTAATACACAAACTGAAGTCACACCTCAAAGTTTGTTTGAAGAAATGTCTGAGAGAGAAGTGCACACTTGGGATTTTGTGTTTGATGGGCATTATTACCTTGTTTCTTCGTCGAAGACTTTCTTGTTGATTCATGATTGGGCTTGCTTGGGAAGCAAGTTGCACTTGGATTTTATTCTACTCTTTGTTCTTCAATTCAAGGAAATATTTGCCTATATGATGTTCAAAGTCCAACTATTAGGCAATGTTTTCAATGCAGCGAGACGGTGTTAGGCGGTTTAGTTCCACCTAGTTGAGGCGTGGCTTAGGCGGTGCGTAGGAATACTTAGTTATACCTCCCTAAGAAATAATTTAATTTATTTAGAGACCCCTCAACAATAAGGGGCATACTTTCTCACCTACACATTCTCACCATCATATTTTCAACTCCACATTTTTTCACACATTTTGAAATAAAAAATATTTTTTAAAAATAAATAAATAATATTTTCAATAAAAATATGTTTTATTAATTATTTTCAGACTCACTACCTGCCTTATTAAGAGCTAGGCGGTGGAAACCCTCAAATGCCTACGGTGACGCCTTGAAAACACTAGTATTAGGATGGACGTCTCTTACTGTAATACCCAAATTGACTCCCTTCATTAAGATCAGTATGCGGTAGTTCACAATTGAGGTACTTAATGCAATGCGTTGGCTCTTGTAAAAGGCACACTTCATAGTACTCCTTAGCTTTAATGCTTTTCAAGCAATGTTTTGTGTTGGTTCACTCGATTTTCTATATGCCAAGTCATAGGTGCTAGCTATGGCAATGTACCTTGCATTTGAAGACATTGTGTTTGGAGATGTGCAAGAGACACTTGTAAAGCTCTTGTCTACATATTGCCTATTGAATGGGTGGGTTTCTATGCATACAAGTTCTCACAGAGGCACTAGATTGATAAAATAGTTGGTGACTTCTTCACGAACAATGCCTAATTTGGAGCTGTTAGATACCAGTTTTCTTGTGTGGCGGACTTGTTCTTCGTCAATGATTGCCAAGTTTCCTTAGGAGTTGTGTGTAGGACTTGGTCTCTTCACTTTCGAGCTATTGAAGTCCAGCTGGTTTGTGACTGCCAATCTTGTTCGTCCTTCAACCATGCTCATCAACATTGCTTGGTTTTTGTTTTTGATTATGCTGCTGAGTTCTTGTTGGTTTTTTCACACGACGTTATATGGATTTTATGCTTGATTATGCTTCAACACCAGATCGACCCTCACATCACGCTCTTTGATGATGCTTTTACTTCTATTGATTGCTCGAGGTCGATCTCTTTTAAGAAAGGGAGAATGATGTTGTAGCTAATATAGGCCTAATGTTAGAAATATAATATGGTATATTACAAG
This sequence comes from Stephania yunnanensis, assembly GCA_039657365.1. Classification (NCBI taxonomy): domain Eukaryota; kingdom Viridiplantae; phylum Streptophyta; class Magnoliopsida; order Ranunculales; family Menispermaceae; genus Stephania; species Stephania yunnanensis. The sequence continues at coordinate 25,510,289 of CM077580.1, forward strand.
GGCATATTAGGAATGTATAGTATTGTTGTACTAGGTTTTTTGATTTTTTAGTATAAAAGGATGTAAAGACACCACAATAGTTAGCTTTTATCAAATGAATTGAAGAATTGTGTTTATGTGTGTTCTTTCTTGTTGGTTTGTTCTTTCACTCCTCCGCCTTTGATCCTCTCTACATCAGTAGGCATCACTGATACCATATAGAAAGTTAAATCGAGCAAAATATTGTTCGGCTTTTTCTCATGTTTGATGTAATAGAGCGATATACTTATCATTATGCTCTCCAATTTCTTGAAGACTTGGTTTTTCAACTTATTCACTGGCTGCATTACATTTATTTTTTCAGGCTGAGCTTAGGGCCAGCGTCTTTGAGGCCATTGAAGAAGAGGATCGGGTATTAGAAAATGAAGATAATGCAACTCCTGCACTACTTGGTAGCTGTAATGACCGTGCAAAGCAACTTCATGCTTCTCCCTCAGGTTTCTTCTTTCCTTGGCGCTTTGTTTTCTTAAAGATTTCATTTTTATGGGAAAATGCAGGTAGATTTTAAAAATTAGCTATTATCGTTCATTTTACTTCATGGATGTTCATTTCCTTTGGTTTGTAAAAGGCATAGCTAGATGCTTTACATCATAGTTGCTTTTACATGCGTGAGTTTTGGAAGTTGTTAGAACTTTTCAGCAGTACGAGTGTTCTACTTATTGTTGGCCTGGATATTGTTATCTGCAGGGTAATGTGATGTTTTTTTTTTTTTTTTCCTTGGCCTGGGATTTTCAATTGCTCATTCCTCTTCTCTCATTAGTTTGCAATTCAATGAAGACTTCATGCTTTATAGCACTAATGTTGGACATTGATTAAATTGAAAAGCCTAGAGTTCAAATTTACCATTAGTCTTACATAATGGACTTCCATATAAACTTTGGTTTGTAAGAGGCGTAGCTAAATGCTTTACGTCAGAGTTGCTTTTACATGTGCGTGTTTTGGAAGTTGTTATAACTTTTCAGCAGTATGAGCGTTCTACTTATTGTTGGCCTGGATATTGTTATCTGCAGGGTAATGTGATGTTTTTTTTTTTTTTGTTCTTGGACTGGGATTTTCAATTGCTCATTCCTTTTCATTCCTCTTCTCATTAGTTTGCAATTCAAAGAAGACTTCATGCTTTATTGCACTAATGTTGGACATTGACTAGGTTGAAAAGCCTAGAGTTCAGATTTACCATTAGTCTTACATAATGGACTTCCATATAAACTTTTGTTTCTAGTTCAAGTTGTTTAACTGCTGATCCTGCATTGGAGTAGGTGTTTCTGATCCATGAGCTTCTCAATATTAAAGAATGACTACCTTTTTCTTTTTGGACAAATGGATCAGGTAGCTAAATAGCCTAGTTCTTATAGTTCATCATAGTCAAGGAACGGTGTATCCCATGATGGATAGATATAATTTCTGGTTTATTTGTTTCGTTTTTTTCTTTTAACCATGGGCTTATCCGTTTCTTATACTTCTTGTGCCATTCGAAATATATGGTTTTTGTACACTTGCTTTTGTCGTTTCTCTCTCTCTCTCTCTCTCTCTCTCTCTCTCTCTCTCTCTCTCTCGATCTCGATCTCGATTGCTAGTATTTTGGATGGTGGTAAATGGTCAAAAACTAAATAAATTTACCACTTATTTTCAACTAAATTGTACTGCAAGTTGCAACATATCGACTTTGTTTGAATTTGATTTGAATGGAAATAAAGTCTTTTTGATTTACGAGACTTTCAAATGTAGGAATTTTTTTTTACTTGTTCAAATGTAAGGAGTTTAAATAACCACATAGTGGAATTAGAAAGTTGTGGGGAATGCCTTGAATCCTTGCCCCACTTATTAACGTAGCGCATAGTTGGGATGACCAACCACCAAAGTCTATAAAGATAGAGAAGATGACTTAGGAAATGTGTTTTACGTCACTTTCATCCATTTATGGAATAGAATCTTCTCAGTCTTGTAGGGAACCTATCTTTGTTTTCGTCACCATCATCCATTTGTTGAACAAAGTCTTCTGAGTCTTGTAATGAACCTAGTTCTGTTTACTAACAGTTGAATGATAATGGTACAAATGTTATTATCGGTGAAAGGCTAGCCGAAATTATGTATTTGAGAAACCAATTGACCTTATGGGAGAACTTTTATGTATTCCTTGGGATTTAGTGAAGGCTTACTTGATATTTCATGCAGACTGGTTCTAATGGAAGAATTGTGTTATGAACCTTGGAATAGGTTCTTCGAATAAGACTAGTCCGTGACTAAGTCTTGTATAGAAGAGTTCGTGACTACTTCTCCTTAAACTAATTTTTTCATGAAGTAATACCTTGCTTTATTATTTCATAATGATGGTCTTTTATAGGCTTTTCATGCAATAGGAATGACTTGCGAAAATAGAAACTACTAACATTGAGTCCTACTAGGAAGGTAAACAGTCTAACAAAAGAAGAATGAAATCTATCTAATTAGCAAAGTTCTAATAAGTAACTTTCTAATAAGTAAACCTTCTAATAAACTAATATCTTTAATAAGGAAATATCTATTTGCTATGTTGTCATTCTTTTGGTAGTTAGGCCCACACAAATATTATATGATCATATTATTACTCTCCTCATGGGCTTTGAGCTTGCCTTTAAGATCTATTCAAAATAGGCCGTACTAGGTCAAGGATCATCGGGAACATTATCACCGCCGCCGTCTTCGACCATCGAAATTTGTATCCAAAATAGACGTTTACGCTTGTGGCTCTTTGACTAGGACTCATCGTAGTTGTAGCACAAACCTTTAGATCTCCTTTTGACCATTTTTGCTTGGGCGAGGCTCTTCACAAAACGGGTTGAGGAGCTTCTTTTATCATTATCTACAACGTTGTTAGATGGGGTTGCTCCACTTTTAGACAAAGAAATCATGTTGAAGGACAAGGATGTACCACCATAAGTTGTTTTAGGAGTCGACACACTATCTATGGCAAATAGGGGTGGGCAGTGGTTTTCGAAAAACCGCCCAAACCGCCCAAACCGACCAAACCGCGCGGTTTGGTCTGGTTTTTAAAGCTGGCGGTTTGGTCGCGGTTTGGAAAACGACCAAACCGCGATTCCGCGGTTTGGTCGCGGTTTTCATTTTGAGAAAACCGCGGTTTAACCAAACCGAGGTCATTTTGGTAAATAACCACCATATATCACAAAACCCTAAAACATAACAAAAAACAAAACACTCATCTCTCCTCTCTGCGCTCCCTCGTCTCTCCTCTCTGCACTCTCTCCTCTCTGCGCTCCCTCGTCTCTCCTCTCTGCGCTCCCTCGCTCTCCTCTCTACCAGATCTAAAGGTAAGAGAAATTAGGGCAGACATGGAGAGTGCGAGTGGCGAATTCGACGCCGATGGTGGACTTGGACTCCAAGCAGAACTCGTTGCGAGTGAATCGGGAGAGGAGATTCGACTTCTCGACGCCTGAGTCGCCGATCAGCACCACCTTGAATAGGTAATCGTACTCCTCGTCCGGTCTCCTCGCCATCAGATCAGCCTCGTTTCGCGCGAATCTGAACTCCGACCGGATCGATCGCCAACACCGCCAAACGCGAAACGAACTCTGTTCGCTCTTGCGCTCCCTCCTCTCTGCGCTCCCTCGTCTCTCCTCTCTGCGCTGCGCTCTCACTCCTCTCTCCTCTCTGCTGCGCTGCGCTCTCACTCCTCTCTTCTCTCTGCGCTCTCACTCCCGCTCGTCTCTGCGTTCTCACTACCGCGGCGCTGCGCGTCTCTCCGCTCTCACTCCCGCTGGCGCTCCTCTCACCCCAGCCGTCTCCTTCATCCTCCTCACTCTTCGTCTCACCCTCGCCGCCGATTCCATCGCCATTGTCGTCGCCTTCCACCGCGGGAACGTCCACCGCGGGAACGTCCACCGCCGCCTCGTACCAAAACCGCGAATCCAAACCGCAAACCGCAAACCGCGCAAACCGCGGTTCGGTTTAGTTGCGGTTTTGGTGGTTCGCGGTTTGGTGGTGGTTTGGAAAATTACCAAACCGTAGACCATCGGTTTGGTCGCGGTTTGGTGGTTTTCACCACCAAACCGCGGTTTGCCCACCCCTAATGGCAAATGATACATGGGTACCATTTGAAATCTTTTGCTTGTGTTCAAGTGCTCGAGCCATGCTTATTGGAACTCTTAGATTTCCTGGTTGTTGCAACTTGATGCCTATCTGGAGGTCCTCAGTCAAGCTTGCAGTAAAAAGATTCACTTGTTGTTGAGGCTTCAAATCGGATGTTCGGGCCAACAATGACTGGAATTGACATTGATAATCTTCGACGGCTCTGGTTAGCTTCAAATTTGTTAAATCCTCTGATCTTTTGTTGTCTCCTCCACAACCACTATGGTGTCCCTCGATATCGCCATTGGTGGGTTTCTTTGATATCCCTCAAACTGCAATGGAGAGATCAACCATCTGTTTCTCCAATGCTTGTTGTTGGCTTGTCATGTGCTCCATGAAAGCCTCAAACTTCTTTGTCAAGGCCTCCATATTGCCTAATATGATCGTTAGCTTTGATACCATATGTTAAGAACCTTGGAATAGGTTCTTCGAATAAGACTAGTCCGTGACTAAGTCTGTATAGAAGAGTCTGTGACTACTTCTCCTTAAACTAATTTTTTCACAAAGTAATGGCTTGCTTTATTATTTCATAATGATGGTATTTTATAGACTTTTCATACAATAGGAATGAGTTGCAAAAATAAAATTAAAACTACTAACATTGAGTTCAACTAAGAAGGTAAACATTCTAATAAAAGAATAATAAAAGCTATCTAATTAGTAACGTTCTTATAAGTAACTTTCTAATAACTAAACCTTCTAATAAACTAATATATTTAATAAGGAAATTTCTAATTATGCTTATGTTGTCATTCTTTTGGTAGTTGGGCCCGCACAAATATTATATGATCATATCAAATTGCTGTGTTTTGGAAATCGCATAATGATCTTAGTACTTCAATTTATTTAATTATCATTCCTAGTGTAAAATTCTTATAATCTATCTCGTGTTGTTATCCTTTTGACATACATTTAAAATCACTTGTGTCTATATAGCGCTGATGAGGATTTTGGAATTTTCTAATTTGATTATTTTTTTCCTTACCGATAGTTTATTGGTCACTTGATTTTCTACATACAGGACGACTGCTAACATCCCTTATCTGTGAATACTTGGATTGGGCACAACTTGGTCACACCCTTAAAGTTTATTTGCCGGAATGTAATTTGGTAATTGTGCAACTCATTGAGCTAAATATAGCAATACTTTTTAATTCTTGGATAAGATATCTTTTTTTGATAGGATCTCGATTACATTTTCAATTAACTTTTTTTCTAAGCAATGTTTTACTCTCTTTTTGATTGTCTTACTTTTGCAGCCTAAGGACTTATGGAAGGCTGAGTTGAAGGACTTTAGTAGCAAAAATGGCTATGACTTGAACAGGAATGGGGACAGCGGTCCTTTGCTATTAGACGTTCTTGAAGGGTTTCTAAAGTTTGAGGTATTATTGTAGATCCTTTAAATGGCTCTCTAATTTACATTTGCATGCTTAAAGACCAAAATAAAAGAAAAAATTTTGGTTATTTCGTCTTAAATGGAGTAGTCCTTTTTTCTATCAGTTTAGGGAATTCGCAAAATCGTGGTGTTAGAAATAAGAATCATAATTGGCCTTACAACTTGTGTACATGCAGATGTTAATTTTGAGCTGAACGTTTGGCGCTTTAGTTGAAAATTTTAGTGCTCCCTATCCATATGTAGAAGTATACATACCGATTGGACAAATTATGTCTAGCTAGGCTACTTTATCTTCATGATCCTAAACAAAGTACGCTCAATGAGAATGCTCAAGTATCCGCACCCTTTCGAGTACGACTAATCCCATATGGTCAAGTCGGTCCTACCAAACCCATTGACCAGGAGAAACCGCCAAGAAATGGTTTCATTGTTGACGCAAGGACTCGAAAACGCAACCCCTTCCATGTGTAGAAATCCCAATTCAGTATTTGCGCCACTCCTACTATATTATGTTGAAGGTCGTGACCATGGGCTAGGGGAGCCTTACATTGTATTGAGTATTACCATGGCAAATTAGTGATAAATAAGCCTCTTAATTGTGTTAGCTTAATTAAAAGAGATTAGAAGGAGAAACCAGAGGTATCTACTAAACTTCGGAATAATCTTCTCCAAAAATATAATTTACAATTATGGGGTACTATGACATGCAAACAAACTATCTTAGATGCATGAGTAATGTAACTATTAAATGATCTTAAAACTTGAATCAACACAAATAGGCATTTTTCGGTCTTTAGATATGTCAAATCAACTTTAAGAGCCAAAGCGATTTCAAAGACAAAGTCTGGACTAGTGCTCTACCCGAACCATCTCGAGAATCACACTTTCAAAGCTAGGATTCTGTTAAACCAAGGCCTTCAACTACTCATGAGTTTTCTCGGCATCTCAAGTAAAAAGTTTATGATCTTTGAATCAAGCATTATAATTCAAAGGTATGCCGTAGGCGATACTACAACTACTACTCTCCACTAATGTAGACTTAGCACAATAAAGAGTCAATAGGTCTTCATATAGGGGCCTTTTTCACAAAGTAAGGTGGGTATACTTTTTTATTCATCAAATAGGGAAGGTTGCTTTAAAATTACAAAACTAATTTATATCTCCTTTTCAAAAGGAGCTATTGATGATGAGGTGGATGAATTCATGGTGTGGTTTGATGAGGTGGAACTTTGTATTAATAACTCTTTTTGAAAAAGAGTTATTCATACAAAATACTAAGTGTATGAATTACTCATTCTCAAAAGGAGTTATTTGTTTAATTCATCCATCCTAACGTCATACGCACGTATCGAGGTGGGTAACCCATGCAAACAATATCCACATGTCTCGAGATGGACAACTTGCGTCATGCACGTATCTCGAGGTAGACAACCCATGTAAACTACACGCACATATCTCGACGTGGACAACCCATGCAAATGTCACGCATGTATCTCGAGGTGGACAACTCATGCAAATGCCACACACGTATGTTGAGGTGGACGACCATGCAACATCGTGCAATTCATGCAAACGTTACACACGTATCTCGAGGTGTGCAACTCATTCAACCTTGTGCAATCCATGCAAACGTCATGCACGTATCTTGATGTGGACACCCATACAACCTCGTCCAATCCATGTAAACCATGCAAAGGTCACACGTATTCCGAGGTGGACAACCCATGTAACCTCATGCAATCTAAGTAAACCGTGCAAACGTCACGCGCGTATCTCGACGCGGAAAATCCATGCAACCCATACAAACGTCACGCATATATCTCAAGGTAGATATGGACGACTCACATGCCAATTGCAATTGTAAATCCATGCAACCTCATGCAAACCACCGCTTATCAAGCTAATCTGTCGCACCCACCGCCTATCTTGCCTTAAATGGCGTCGCCTATCAATAAAACTTTACATGGTTCATCTACAAATGAAAGATACTTTCTGTACCCTTTAAGTTTTGTCTTATTTCTATCTTGTGTATGAAGATGAAAAAAAATTTAGGCGAAAACCACGTTATTTCATTATCTAGAATTTAAAAATTAAAACAATAAGAAACTTTTGAAAAATAAGTTCATTTCATGAAAAATAAAGTATACAACTTCATTCACTCAAGATATAAATTGAAAAAAAAAATCATCACGACATCAAAAAAGCTCATACAGGTCTATCGACGGTTACATCGACGTTGTTGCTCCGTGATGCAAATCGGACGTACTCTATTGTGTTTGTACATCCAGATGAGTTTGTTGAGGTTCTTGATCTTGCATTAAATTTCGTTGAGTCGATTAATTTTCGTCCTCTGGTTCACTCGACTCACCTATGGTACTAATACTACCAAAAATAGGAGGTTGAACTATTCCAAAATACTGACTTCATGTATGTGGTTGGCCGAAAAAAACATGAGGTGGCGGCATGCTTAACAGGTTCATGAATGAGTCATTTCCACTATACGACATACTGTAATTATAGCATGGTGGAGTAAATAGACTCGGCATGTAATGAGGTAATGAATGATACATTGAATGTCTAGGTATTACATGATCCATATATAAACGACGACGACCCGGGTGCATAAGAATCAAAATGGTAAGGAGGAAGATTCATGATCGGCGACTTAGGTACAAACACTTGAGGTTTTGGTTGCATTGGGAACAATGTAGGAATGTGCTCATAAGAAGAATGATGTGGCGGTGATGAGCGTTGGCTACTCTCACCAACATTCTCTGTTCTTCCCGCTTTCAGACGAGATAAACATGGTGGAGAACGTCCGCTACTCTCAGCAACATTCTCTGTCGACGAGATGGACAAATACGTCTGCTGCTCTCACCCGCAGTCTCTGTTTGTGTTTTTCTTCTCACCTCTCTATTTGATTCGCCCTGATTATCTTCTTCACTTCTTCTTCTTCATTGTCATCATTTATTTCTCGTTTGACATCAATTCTATTATTCCATAGAGTGGACCTTTGCCATTTATCTTCATCTAAAATTTTAATGTCTTCATCAAGCGTAACAAAACCTTGCTTGTACTCATCCTCAATGAACACTCGCCTGATCGATGCACCAAGTTACACTGATATAAAAAATAGGAGTTTAATACACGCAATTTAAGATGTAATTGAGAGGAAAACAAAATAATAGTTTCAAACTTACCAAATAGTCACGTAGAGCCTCGTCGGGTCCAATGAATAGTCTAGTGACTGATCGATACTACGTCATGTAGTCTTGTTGATCGTGTCCTCCTTGTTCTGTTGTGACTATGCTGTCACCACGATTTTTCCACATATGTATAAAGTTTGCGTGAAAAACCACCCAATTTTGTTGAGTATATTCTCGTAATTTGATGCGGTGCAGTCGGGTGTCGTAATCACAGTTTGGGGTGTATGACCTGTATCATTCTGAATTGTCTCATAACCCTTTCTGGTCGATGCACTCGACTATGTGTAAACAAATTAGAGGACACTTCGATAGCCAACTCCCGTAACTGTCAGTACAATATTCAGGAAGAGACCCGATGACTTCAGCATAAGGTTGCCACATCATGACATCCTCCTTCCGTGAGTCGAGTGCATCACGGTAAGCTGATAAGTCGTATGTCGCACTTTGAGTAACCGAAAATGCATTGATCCATCGGTATATAAAACAATAAATTAGTGAAAATAAAAATGGAGTTAATATTATATAAATTACAGAAAAATATTTTTATTACATGTGTCCCAATGAAACGTCAATATGCATGTGTTCTCCATCCATTGTTCGAGGTCGAACTGTAGAAACACCTAGGCGCCTCGGTGCTATAAAGGGAAATCTATCTCATGCCCACAGCGGTACAAGAATTGACACGCCTGCAACCTCATGTGCACCCGCACGAGATCCACGACATAACTCTCTGTACAAATAAGCCAAACATGCACTTTCCTAACTATATTGTCCAGCTGTTTGAAAATCCTTGAGCAGCGATAGAAACATCAAATGTATAAATTGGTTTGACTTGTCGACGAATAAACAACCACCGATAAGTTGCAGTATGTATGATCGAACATAACGTTACACCGATTCCTCATCGCTATCGTCATCTATAGCTGGTATGTTACGTTCAAACCATTCAACTTTAAGTTTATTTCCAATAATGTCATCTCCAACAAAAATTCCACCAAGTAACCTTTCACACACCTCAGCATATTCTGTATCGGTGGTTCTCGTCACATGCATACCTTCGATAGGTAAGCCAAGCTGTACCTGCACGTTTTGAAGTGTAATTGTGCACTCACCACATTGCATGTGAAATGTATGTGTCTCTAGACGCTATCTCTCAACGAATGCAGTAATCAAAGCCTAATAAAGGCTGAAAAATAATACGCGTGAAATCTCATTAAACCCACTGGAACGTAGATATGAGATCATTTGAGAATAGTACTGCACCGTTTGATTAACGACACCGCGTCTTCAACGCACGCGCAATGTTTCGTTCACTTTATTATTAAAAATATTTTAGTCGATGTATATATTATACGTTTATTCATGAACATTGGATGTATAAATCTTATAAAGTTTACTTGACCCCTCCAAGCTCGCGAGGATCCGTGTAGATTGTAGATGGAAAAGTGAAGGATCTAATGGACTTGGATCCATTGGTGTAAAAATTGCAATCGAGGGGTTTAAAAAATTTAGTCATGTTTTTCGGAAAGTCACAACAATTCATTGATATAGGTTCAAACAATAACGGATACTTAAACATTTCACAACGTGAAATTTCAGGATACTTCAAAAATTTCAATATAAAAAAAATTACCAACTTAAGCCAATTACAAACAATATACAAAATCGACTATTGGTTTTGATTGGAAGGTTGAGCTTTGGTTGGTCAATTTTCTTTGTTATGCCCCCCTGCACGACAAATGCCGCATTGGTTCTTCTTAGTAGGGACTCGATCACGGTCATTATTAGGACATGTTGTTCTTCTATGTCTTTCTTGATGACATATGCCACATCGCAATGCCCTTGAAATATTAGGAAGATCCATCTCGTTTTACTTTTGCGTTCCCTTTGGTCTCCCTCGGTCACGTCTATACCTTGGGTCCAGTATGATCTTCGTTGCAAAAATTCATGTTTAAGAAGTTTACGTACGGTAATGAAAATCTTACAAGTTTGTCAATGTTAATAGAAGTCATCAAAATGAAACTCTCTATCAAAGTCTATCAAAGTCTTCATATTTGGGTTGTTATAAAAGTTCATGAAAACATGTTTTTTTTTTCTTTGTTATTTTTGCACTAACATTTGCAATGATCTTATTTGGTTCTTTTATGTCGCTAAAAGATGCTTTATTTACCTATTTATTTTGATTGATACTAGTTATAGTTGTTAAGAAAAAGAAATATAATTATTTATTTATTTATTATAAATTGCAAAATATTTGTTTCATTAATAAAATCACAAAAATCTACAAGTATCAATCAAAATCATATTTAAGAAGTTCACAAAAGTCACTGAAAATCTTAAATGTTAAGAAAAGTCATCAAAATAAAGTCTAAATAAAAGTTTATCAAAGTCTTTAAAAATCTACAGAAATCAACAAACTCCACAAAAGTCATCCACTTATAAAAGTGACTAAAAGTCAATTAAAATTTCAATTGAATACACCCTTGTAAATAAGAAGTTTGATGTATGGTGAAGGGTGTGAAGTTTTTAGTCTCTCATTAAGGAATTGGAGAGCTAATAGGCCTCTCGAATGTTTGTGTTCTCTTTATTTTTTTGTTAATTGTTGTAAATCTCCATTGTAGATCAATGAAGGTGTACTAACATTTGAAGATCCTATCATATTAGTATTAGAGCCACTACGATCCTCAAATTTGTTAAAATGGATGTAGAACAGTTGGAGATCGTTAACAAGAACCTCTTGGCGGTTGGAGAGTGTTGTGGAGAAGATGATGCTTGAGAGGATGAATCTAAGATCAAATTTTGGTGATCTTGCTTGAAGATTCGATGCTCAGATTCATCATCAACAACAAGTGAATCGGCTTTTAGTGAATGATGCAGATCTGGAATGATCCATTGATGCCAAGACCTTCGTTCCATCAAATCTTCCTCTCTAGTATTTTAAATCACCAGTAAGGCTTGTTAAACCATTGTTATATTCAAATCCTTCTCTTACCTCACCTTTCCATGAGTTCTCGACTATCGATCCATCGCCCCGACCATCAAAATCCTTGTCAATGCATGTTCTGACCCTTCTAAATCTCAAACCACTATGTTCCATCCCTTATCCTCCGTTACCATTGTTGGCCACCGATCCACCACTACAATGACTAACCATGGTTTGATTTGGATCCAAATTCAATTCAACAACAAAACTTGTAGTGCTTTCCGTCCTAGATTCAAAGCCAGGCGGAACTTCATTCTGGGGGGATTTCATTTGCTCACTTGAAGTTCTCATGATTCCACCAGATCCATGTAAAGCCCTTTCCAAGAGCAATGAAGAGATTTCAGATCTGAACGTTGCGACTGAATTGTGGTTTCGTATCCCTAATTCTTTATATTTTCAATGGGGTATCGCTGCAAAAGGTGCATGTTCGGGGTCTTTGAGCATGAAACCTTCAATGAACCACCAAATTCTGGTGGGCTCTTTACGATCGAGTTACCCATCAACGCAGTTGCAGATCCTGTTTGTTCTTCACATGTTTATGTCGCTCTCTTCTCTTCAAATGTTAACGTTACTATGTAGTGGGCTTCACGTCTTGCAATGGAGTTTTCTAGGTTGTTGAATCGAGGAAGTCGACTATGAGGCAACGATTTTCATCTTGAGACGATCTTGTAGTTTGGTTTATATCACGTAGGCTAGGCGTGCGGGTCAGCGATTCAACTTAATGCGCTGTTCACATATATTTCAGATCTTTGCATCATACCGTTGGATGTTCCTTGAGCGGCATATTTCTTAATTCACTTAACATTAGTGGTCTGCTTCAGTGACGCTGCACTCGAGAACAATCGTTCTGTACCCGTTTTGACTTCCTCTCTTCCCTTGGCCTTTGTTCTTTGTTGTGCAGGTGCGTGTCATCTTCAGATTCGATTCCATTCATTGGTGTGCTTGTCTCTTTTGGATGCGCCATACTTGTGGCTATATACACTACTACATTGGAGATTCTACGACTACACCTACAGAAACTGGGTGAGCTTAGGAACTGTATTCTTGTGATTGATGTTCTTAGGGAACAACACTTTGTTGAGGTGCTTGGTATTGTTTCCCATGTGCACAATATGCTCCTTCATCCTCTTGTGGTTGTAATTGTTGGGCTTAGGAATTATGATGTGCCATCGATGACAGTTATTGCCTGCATTACGATTGCTGAGGTATGTGGTAAATGGTTTAGTTACACCAGAGGCTTTGCAACCCACAATTTCCCTTCTAAATTATCAGGGCACTTTGGTTTTGCTCCCATTAAGGTTGCTTTTGTCGGAATGCGTGTGGAATACGGGAATGATGTTGCATTGAAGTGTCTGAAGCAAAGTTTCTGCGCAAATTCATGTTTAAAAGTCCTTCCTGCATACCATTGGTTCTTTGTCTCTCCACAATATGGGCTTCTGCAATTCATGTGCCGGTTCAAATGCATTTTTTGGTTACCTCAACTTGCTCCTATTTCTTGGATCTCCCTATTATTGAGACTGACCTGCGTTTACTTATATGGGGTAGGCCTATTTTTGGGTTGATTAGGCACATTGAGATGTTCTGTCCTTTAAAGAAGCTGCACTTGCTGGACGAATTTGTAATAGAGTATATCTGTTATGCTACTCCATGAGGAACAACTGAATCATTTTTCTACCTTGGATGTACATTATGTTCTTTGGATTAGGATTCCTTGCTATTTGGTTCTATTGGTGCTGGACCTTTCCGTTGTTACTTTGTCGAGAGTGCTTGTTTGTTCTGAAGCTGATTTAAGGAAGATTAAGGGTGGAAGATGTTTCTCTGTTTCAGCTCTTAGGGGGCCATTGTTACTTCACAAGTGATTGACTTCCATTATGGGTCTTGGCATTGCCAATGCTGTTGTTTGCTCTAGATGACTTTGCTTGTGTGTGGCTCACTTACCTTGGTGTTCTAGTTCATTTTGGCTTGTTCTGAGCAATGCCAATTGAGGGTTTTGATCCTCGTTTCGACTTCCTTTCACCTTGAGGAGAAGGTGGATTTTTAGGGGGCCGGTTATGATAGGTATCAGGTAAGGCTCAAGGTCATTTAAGTAATCTGTCAGTATTCTAGTACTTTCTCTAGTTGTAGGCAAATAGTATAAATAAAAATTGTGGCAGATAGTATAAATAAATATTGTGATGTAAAGTGAAGGGCGTGAAGTTTTTAGTCTCTTATTAGAGAATCGGAGAGCTAATAGACCTCTCGAATGTCTATCTGTTCTCTTTGTGTTTTCGTTACTTGTTGTAAATCCGCACTTTAAATCAATCGAGGTGTTCTTCCATTTGAAGATCCTATCGCTTCGATTTCAATTTTAGGACTCTTTCCGGTCAACAATGTGGTGGATACTTAATTATGTGCTCTATGGATATGTGTCAATTATGGTTCAGCTCCACTGCAATAGAGCCATCATGTTATGTTAGTTTTTATTGCTACACTTTGCATTATGAACTACTTCAAGTGGGTTCAATTGGGTTGTTAGTTGTGGCTTCTTGACTTAAGGGTGGTTTCTTTGGGATATACAGTTTATGCCACATCTACGTGTCCATTTTCCTATGCTTCCATTGTTGAAATTTCGATTTGAACATTGCAATTCTTGTGCGTTCCCTGGCTCCTTTGCTATTGGGTGTGCATTGTTGTTGAAGGTCAATCGCGGCCCCAATACAAGGTTTATTTGGATCTTGGCATTGTCATCCTCCTTTTATGTTCTCACTTGGTTCTTACTTTGGGTTTCTGAGTGAAAGAGGTCATACACTCTTAAATGGGTACCACGCTTCTAATATAGACTCAGCTATAGGGGATGTTGAGCTGCATTTTCTTGTGATTGGATAGACACACCTTTCTCGATTGCTTGCATTTGGCCTTTGAATTGTTCTGGAAAAGTGGATTTTTAAAGTGGGGGATTACTGATAAGGCTCCAATTAGATTAAGGTCGAGGCTATTCGGACCCCCACCTTTTGCTCCCTTTACCCAAATACTTCGTTTTACCCCTATTTTGAATTTTCTTTACTTCGTTTACCCTAATTTTTTTTAAATTATTCCGAAACTACCCCTAGCTCTTAACGACTCTAACTCCCTCACCTACCCAAGTTCGAACCCATGTACCCCATAACTAAATTCGTCACCACCATCCTCTCTTTGATTTTCCGACCTTATCGAACCTTCAATCGAACTCTCCAGTGCATTTCAAGTCATTTTGTGGGTGGAATCTCACCATATCTGTATGTCGTGGTGATCGACAAAGTCAAGGAGCACCACCTCTTTCTTCTTATATTACCGGTGTATTGGGTAAGTTTGAAGCCCTATTTTTTTATGGATAAAGACGAAAGAAGCTGAGCTAGAATAACCCTAACCCTAAAAGGCATCGAGTTAACTTGTCCGATAGAACTTCAGGGTTTACAAAGTACTAGGATTGCAAGTTCAAAAGTACAGTCGGACAAAAAAAGTCGTTAAGCATTTGAAATTAAGTAGGAATATATTTGGGGTCCGCCGAGTAAAACTGTGGGGTATATAATGCAACGTAGCCACCAATAACCACATTTTCTAGGTATCCAACGATTAAGGATTATTGAAGTCCATAAAGATATATCGGACAGGTTTGGCCGATGTAAACTTAAGTTAAATAAGACAATAAGATATGGGGTTCGCTAGTTTCATATTGGGGTAGCATGTTGCATTAATCATAATCAAGTTTCACCATATCCACGCGACCAATTGGTTGATTGCGCGTAAATTATTCAAACCCACCAACCATTATCTACCAAGGTTCGAAACTTCGACTTCGCTTATTTATTTGCTCACTTAAAATTCAGAATTAATTCGAGGAAGTTAACTTCGACGATGGAAGTTTGACAAAAATTCGTCGATGCATAGAAGTTTACGGAATTTCACTTTAAATGCTACAAAACTCAAGTTTCTTCGTAGAGATGCTAGAACTATACTTAATCATACAATGATAATGCATAAACTCATGTCATCGGAGGATATTCGAATTTGAAGTATATTTCTAACATAGACAAAGTTTCAGTCGAAGTTTGCTCAACTTTCCATGAAATATAACAATTTTTCTTCATCTTTTATTAACTTCCATCAATGTTTTTGAAGTTCGGTCGAAGTTAGCCGAAGTTGAGTCAAATTCTTGCAATTTTTCTACTGCATCTGAACTTCGCTTTGCTCATCTCAAAATCAACAAACTTCGTCGAACTTCAGTGAAGTTTGTCGATTTTTAAAACCTTGTTCTCTACTTTGATCCTCCGCATACGGTTCTCATTGTGGCGCGGTTGGTGGCAAGGGTGCTTCGCTGCTCATTATTAGCTACAAACAAAATTAAACGTATGAGCATTCAATAATGAACATTAATACTTTAAAAAAAAAAGATAACGTGTAATGTAAATAACTTACTCTAACAAAATGGTTGTTGGTAACAAGGCACGACCATATGAAGTGTATGTTGGCTAAGGAAGGTGTCGGACCTCTCGTGGGGAATCACACATTGGACCCATACTTACATAAGACAACAACAACCATCTCATAACAATTGGCCACAATGAGCCCCATGTCCGGAAAAGTAAGCCTAACAAACTCCAAAATCGAGGCTCTCAAAGTGGTTAAGTGCATTTCAGACCCAGGCGTAATCAGTGTCAAGCTGAAAGTGTTCTCTGTAGGTGACACTGTTTGGTCCATCTCTTCAACCAATTCCCTCATCACCCTTTGCCATCCATCTTTCAAATCATAGCGAAGAGCATGTGCTATCGCTCGATATCTACAATGACCATCTGCTGTAACATCCACTATCTGACGGCGGGAAGTGCGCCACAGGGATGGTATCTCATTAACGTACTCCAGATGCCACCAGGGAGCGGGTCGTGCAACACCTAGGTGTGACGTATGGGATTGTACCTCCCTTACTGCGTCCCTTTCCACCTCTACCATGTTTGGAAGAAACACTTCCACTTCTACTTGCCGCCGCGGACTATTGGGGTGGTTTCTTACTTGCAGTAGATTGTTGGATTGGTTTATCACCCACCATGGACTCTTTTGATGTTTTCTCCTTTACCACGGGTTCTTGAATTGCTTCCTCCATTGTTGACTTCTCGGGTGTGTCGATTTTGAGCTTTTTCTTCTTCTTGGCTTGCTGACCACTTCGCTGAACATCAGTGATTGAAGTTGATGCGAGCCCACTGATTTCCCTCAACTTATGCACAATCTCTGCTCTTAAGTCGGGCATGCCGGTCATGTACTTTTTCTCCACAACTTCTAATTCCAAACGAATGGTTGAGAGAATGTCCTTATGGGGAGCAGTGGTCTTGGTTTTGCTCATGTCTTCCACAATCTGTTTTTGACGTGCATTGAGCCTCCTAGTATTTGCAAGACCCACCAAACTGTTGGCGAGTCTATGGTTGTGGACCACGCACACGGCTCTAACATTCCAGCAATCATCTTTTGCGTGCTTCACAAATAGCTTAAATAGACACCCACACTTCTTGCTTCCAGCCACCTTCTTCTCTTCTTCATCTTCTTCCTTATTTTCCTTACTCTCATTTTTCTTCCCCTTGGCCTTTTTAGGGCTATAGAGTTCACAGTTCGGTCACAACCAATAGTCATTCTAGCTCGCCTCCCACTACCAACCGCATCAAATTTTGAATAATTACAAAAAAACCACATTTGGCAGTTGTATCCTGAGCCCAAGTGAGGGCCTCCTCTCTAGACTTTGGTAGCAATGTCGGTATGAATGCCTCCGTAAAGTCCGAGAAGGCCTCCCCTTCCCTGGATGTACCAGCCCCGGATGTACCAGCTGTATCACACATATTAACTTGCAAGAAACAAGAGAAGAACGAATTAAATCAGGATTAATGTCAAAAATCCAATTTTCAATTCAAAATGAGAGGTGGTGGTCGAAACAGACCGATAGTTTAAATAACACCGTTGGTCAAAACAGACTAATAGGTATCCAAAGTGGGCGACCAAAACAAACCAAAAATCAACACCTAAAAACCAGTTAAAAAACCACCAAACAACGAACAAAAATTGCCAAAACGATGGTAAAAGACTTAATAATGAACTTACCGAGTGGGTTTTCATGAGGGTCGCCAGAGTTAGGTCGGTCGGAGGTCAGTGTGGTAGTCTACTTCTTGGTGTTCTTCCCGCTTAACACTGTTGGTTCAAACAATTTCGTGGGGTATGGGGAGTAAAAACCTCTTTATATTCAGGGCATCAAAGTCATTTCACAAGGGAGTTAAAAAAAATTCAAAACTAGGGTAAAAGGAGGAAAAAATGGGGCCCGAACAGCCATGGCCTTAGATTAAAGGCTACAAAAATACTATAGGTGTGAGTTAAAAGAGTTAGCAAGTTAGTCAAATGTGGTTTGTCTGGGTTTTGAATTTGTAGTAAAATATAGGTTGAAAGGTAGAGTTGAGTATCTGGTTATCTTGATTGTAAGTTAGGAACTCTAATGAGTTTGGGCTGAGAGAGTCTAGTGACTTTTCTCTGGGTTTTCTGGTTCTTGTTGTTTTCATTTGTTGATTAAGCAATAAGATTACAAAATTCTATCAGAAACCAACTTGTTTTGAGTATCTGAATCCTCCAACTTGGTTTATTGTTTTCTTCTTTTGATAGTCGATAAAGATTTCGTCGTAGCAGCCTTTTCAATCTGTTACTGAGTTCCTATCTTAAGGTGTCATTTGAGTTAATGATTGGTAGATGATTAGACCTTATGTTCCTATCTTAAGGTGTCATTTCCTGTCTTTTGATACTTAGCCATATTTTTGCTCACCTTCTTTTCTCCTTTTGATGAATATATCTGTGCCGTAATGAAAATAAAATATACAAATGATCTATAATCTTGTTTAAATGGTAAGGGAGCATTTAAATTTCGTTTCCTGTTCCTGTTCCTCATCTTTGACGCATCATTCTTCTTGACGTCATGCTGTTCTCTGTTCTTTATTTGTATGCACTGTCATGTGGAATTCAACTTATCTTTCTTTTCAAAACAATTTTGTTTTAGTGCTTGGAGGAACTTAAGGGCATAGGTATATGTGCTAATAAGCTATAGCTTGTGTTCTCACAGAATTTGTCCCAAGCACGAGGTGCTGGAAAGAGAATTAACACACAAGAGAGTGACTCCTTGGCCAATTTAGATTCCAGGAACATACGAAGACCCTCTTCATCATCTGTTGCTGGAGGTTTACCTCCACTTGGAAGGTACTGTTGGCAGACTCGTGTGATTGCAATATTACTTCAGGTTCTTGATTTCTGTTTTAGTAACGTCTTCCATTTTATTTAGGACTGTTCCCGTTTCACAAGTTTCTGGTAAGTAATAGAATTATTTATTTATTTTGTGTGTGTCCTCTTATTTGGGAAGGATTGGGATTGCTTCTGCTGTGTATGTACTTGTTTTTTTTTTTTTTTTTTTTTTTTTTTTTTTTTTTTACTATTCTTCCTGATGCTTTTCCCCCCTTCTTTATTTTCTTTTGGGGTGTCTTTAGATAGGAGAACAGTCTCCTCTTATAGGAAGGATGACTATAATTGGAGATATGACACTGATGAACTTTCGGAGGAAGTGATCCGTGCTTCAAATGCCTTAGAAAATATCCAGTTGGACAGAAAAGCTAGAAATCTGACATCGTCTTGGAGGTACATCTAGGTTTAGTTTTTCATTTTCCTACTGTGGCTCTGCTTCTTCTGTGTTGTCTCTGAATATAATTGGAACTTTTAGTCTTTTATTTAGTTTGTTTCTTTTAATGAAATGGTTTATGACTCTTGAAATAATTGCAAAACTAGCTTCCATAACGATGAAACAAGTTAGAGATACTTCTCCTGCCCCCATTTGCAACGCATGGGAACTCTTTTTCTTAAATGCTTTAATGGTGTTCAACAAAGTTCTGGGAACAGGAAATCATGTTTTCTGCATGCGAATCTCAGAATATATTCTTAGTAACGAAGAAGATATATATATATATATATCCGAATACGCTCCTGTATTATGAGATACTCGTGTAAAGAGGGGCACAGACACTAGCACTTGAACACGCTTTCATTAAAAGAAACACCTCTTGCATTGTGGTATTATGATTGCATGGGCCGTCTTGCAAGTGCTGATGCACTATGAGGTTCTATAGCCTGGTTATTTATGGCAAGTCTCCGATTTGATGTGAGTTCTTGATTTATATAAGCAACTGTAACACTGCCTACTGTCCTGTTATTTGTACTTGATAATGCTCATATCAGGCAGCTCTGTATCATTCTGAGACGCCCCTTGCATTGTGGTATTATGTTTGCAGGCATGCAGGAGACGGAATTTCAGAGGACGATGGCAAGTCAGATCATATCTAGGCACCGGCCGTTCACCTAATACCCTTGCAAGTTGTAGCATTCAAGCTTAATACCACAGCATTGTTGAGCCACGATAGTCAGAAAGTGCGCAGAACCAAACAAAAACGGTGTTATGTAAAATTATGTTGTTTGATGATGTTCTACCAATTTGCTCCGGCATTGTGTTTCCTTCAAGTAAGTTTGGTTTATGAGATTGGCAGTTCTAGATGTAATAGCTGTTGTTACTAGGACCTGGGTAATGCCCCTATTAACTTATTTTTTTCTTTTTTGTGCTTGCTTTGATGCTTCACTCATCATTTGGAGCCAACACTGTTTGCAAAATCTGATCAAGGATTATGGCGTGATAGATGCTATTTGACAATGATTTTTTTTTTCTCGTGGTTGTTTTACTTAATCGCTACGCACAAAGTGCTCTTAAAAATAAATTGCTAGGCACAAAGTGACGCAATCATCTCGTTTATATAGATCGCAACCATGCATGTGCACCACGTGACTAAACGAAGATTAGAACCTTTTTGGTTGCAGGACCTACTTTCTTCCGGTCGTTTCCTCCTAGAAAAATATGATAAGAAAAATAATTAACTAAACCAAGAAAGTTAGAAATCACTGATTGGATAGAGTTGAGGGCCGCTATGGGCACCCCACCATTTCAAGAAGACACTCTGTTGTTGAGGGTACTTAGTATTTTACCAAGGGCACTCAGAATTTAGGCCCGAAATTTTCAAAATACCCCTAGTTGAAAATAGAGGCACCCTACCACCCCCACCACCGACCTCTTGAAGGAGCAACCATGCAATTGTTGATATCCGGTACAAGCGAGCAATCTCGAAAATCGTTTGTGTTCGTTCGTCTCCGTGTTTCTCCTTTGTAGTAAGACTTTTTCAAGTTTGAAGGCTCGGGGTGTTTGGCGATTTCGTCTCCACATTAGGGCTCGGTTGAAGTTCGTCGTACACACACTCAAGGCGTGAAATCGATCGTTTGAAGGTACGTTGATAGTCTAATTAAGTTTCATTTGGTAGAGTAGTTGTAATGTTTGTGTGGCGGTGCAAGGAATGGTTCCATTATTGGAAATTCGTGGTTCTCAGCCACTCAGGCTAGAGATGTTTTTACAGTCTCGGCCAAGCATGGCTAAGACAGAGGGTAAATTTTTGGGAACTCGTCTTTCTCGGCCAGGCACGCCGGAATAGTTCACACAGTCTCGGTTACGAATGGCCAAGCTTAATTGTGTTATTTCGATCGAGACATCACGAGAGTAACATTTAGTGTTAGTTAATGTTATGTCGGTGGTGTACAATCGAGAATGTACACTATCTCTCGGTTGTACATTGCCGAGACTGTTAGAGTCGACGCGGTCTGCACATCACGAGAGTAAGGCGAATTGAATAGGTTATGCCATGTCGGTGGTGTACAATCGAGAACGTTGCATTGCTCTCGGTTGTACATTGTCGAGACTGTTGTTCCATTATCGGTTAGGAGTGAACGAAAGTATGTCGTATTTCTCGAACCTGTTTGACCGAGACAATAGAAAATGATGATTTTGAATTTTTTTAGAATTGTACTTTTGGTTTTGTTCCAGGCGCTTAAATGTTGTAGTGTTTTCAGGCATGACTCGTTCGAAAACACTGGTGACAAGGGAGGAGGTTGGTGTTGAGGTTTCGAGGGGTAACCGGGGGAGAGGCGGCCAGAAACCCCCGACAACATCTTATCGGAAAGAGAAAGAGAAGGAGAACGTAGATGTTAAGGGAAATGCTAAGATAGATGAAAATCGTGCAAGAAATTTAGAATTGCACGATGAGGGTTCCAACATCGAAACGCGGCGACGAAAATATCTTGTTGTTGCCTAAGGGGTAGAGGAGGGTCATGCATCGGAGTCTAGTAGCAGTGACTCATCAGCGGCGGCGAACAACACAGAAACTGATCGTAATGTGGGCGAGAGTAGTAGTGGTGGAGGTGGCCATAATGAAGGAGAGCCACAAGGGCTTGTAGAAATGCGTGCTCTTTCCCCGATGGTCTTTTGGACGGTGCGTTGTTGAAGAGCTTTAAGGATCATGTCGCATTAGCGATTTGGAGCAATGAGGTATTTAAAATTTCATTGAACGGAGTTATTAAAAACTTAGGGTTTTCACAAAGATGACAAGATGTTTTTTTTGTTGCAGGAGCTTCCGGTACTCAAGTGTATCAATCACAAAGCTCAGATCCAAGAATGTGATTTACAGTCGTGCCACCTTGACACGGAGGGCCTTCAGAGGATTATTCAGCGTTCTGTGTTGAATATGGTGATAAATTGTTCATACCGCAAAGCCAACAAGGAGGTTATCTTTGCATTTGTGGAGCGGTGGCAATCGGAGACGAAAACATTTCACTTACCATTTAGTGAAATGTCTATTTTCTTGGAGGATGTGAAATTCCTCCTGAAAATTCCTGTGACGGGCAAAGTCGTGGCAGTTGAGAACTTTGTGAGGTACACGGAGGAATCCCGCTCGGACGCTATTAAGATGGTGTCGAAACTACTTGGGGTTAGCGTTGAAGAGGCTGAGGAGGAGGTGAATATCAGCAAGGGGCTCGCAGTGCGCAGAGACTAAAAAGCATAATATATCAATAAAACATTGAAACAATGTCTACAGTAAACAAAAATGTACAACAACGTCGTAGCTAGACACATAGGTAGATACATGTTTTATACTATGGTGTACCTAAATCTACCACGGATATGATGCCTTCTTCAACAGTTGCAAGTGGCGCGATATCTCGAATTACGAATCTATATGGCCAACCTTTTGCGCACTCCTCAACATACCGGTCCCATGATGGATATAAGGATGGCAGCGGTGCATTCAGATGCAACTTCACCTGTCAAAGACAACCGTAGAACATAGAAGCTATTGTCATAAACCCGATTAAGGGGGAAACAAAACAATTCACAAAAATCTAAGAACTTACCCTAACCCAATGGATATTCTTTTCATTTATCATAGCAATAATAAGTCTGTTGTGTAATGACAATGGTGGAGCATTACGTAGAGGTAGAAATGTCGAGGCACTCCCATGCGAGAGGTTTACCAGAATGACATTGAAGGCAATTGATATTAACAATCCCATGTCTGGAAGTGTCAACCATTCTTTGAAAGATGCACCAACTTGATTATCTGGACAATGTACTACAATCTTGACATTCTCGTAACTCGTTCCAAGCACTTCTCACCAAAGGTTTTCATACCCGATTATCTCATCATACATCCTTCTACGTACAACCCTCCAACCGTCTACATCGGCAAGTCCTAGCCCGGAGGCAACACACCGATATCCACAATTTCCATCGACTAGCACATCGATAGTGCTCTCAATATATGGCAACCAATCCGGTTCTACGCAATGAGCATAAGCTATGTTAGATGCACTTTGGGTGCGTCGACTTATACGACCATTTTAGGACCCACTTTACTTTTCTTTTTCATCGAACTAGAGGCCTCTTCTGTTGAAAGCACGTACTCAAATCCGCTCGGCAATCTAGTCGTCGAAGAATCGTCTTTATCGTGTTTTCTCTTCGATCATGCCTTACCTCCGATTGAAGACCCCTGGTGTCCTTCCCTTTATATTTATTTTCGTAGGTGGCACAACACTCGGTGTAGATGAAGGACGACTAATCTCCTTGAGCTGCTGAATAATCCTGATGCGATCGTCCTCATCAGTGCAATCATGAAACTTTTGCAACACCCTTTCAATCTCATCGTGCACATTGTACCTAGACCGATCAACATGATTCTCAGGTATGATACTCAACTTTCGCCAGTAAACATAAATGTCCTCGAGAGGGATGGGCGACCCAACAAATTTATGATGGTTTACCTTGTGTGCACAAGGAAGGCCATGTGTCGTATGTACAGCACAACCACAACGAGTGGAGTCGTGACCAACATCCTCTCCACGTGTCAATTCATCTCTAATTAACTTAAGTGCCCTATTGAGAGACATAACCACGCAATCGTCGATATAACTCATCAATGTATTCATGTTGGACAACATTTAAACTGAGCTCAATCGATGCCTTGACGTTGTTGTGTTGGATCCTAAGGATGCCATCAACCACATTCCACAAAGTCTCAAAATTTGCTTGACTGTTGCCAAGATGTAGCTTTAGAGTGGAATGCGCAGACTCAACCCTCTGCGTTGTTGTTTTTCCAAAGTGCATAATTCAATTTGTCCATGCGGGTACAAATTTCTCCTTTTAGGTCTTTACCCATGTGTTGTCCAAGTAATCAGTAAGACCCTTGGCATTCCCAAACTCACAACGCAAGTCATTCATCTAACTTCGAATAAGGCCTCCGAGTTGGCATACATCACGCTCGTCCACCTATCCATGAAACGAGCAAAGCCATAGTTATCCCCAAACTTCTTCTTAGTCTTGACTAATACTACTTTGTTGATGTGCCAAGAGCAAAGAAGGTGAGACGATGACGAAAATACTTCTTCAATGGCACTAATAAGGGCTAAGTCCCGATTGGTAACAAACACGTCAGGTTTAGGCCACCCATCCAATATGGATCTCAAGTTCTCAAGTGCCTAAACATAATTTGCATGACTTTCTGATGATATGAATGCAAACCCAACGAAGAACGTCAAATGCGTAGAAGTGATGCCAACAGTCTCCAATAAAGACATTCGATACCTATTTGTTTTGTACCTGCAATCCATCAAAATTACCGATGAGAAACACCTTAGCAACTTGATCGAATCAAGATGTGACCAAAATGAATCGATGACAACATTAGTATCGGGATGCTTCCTATGCCACGCCACCCACTTATTCTTCTCCAATATGTGCAACAATTGTTGCATTTGAGTACTCCCACCCGCATCCTCAATTCGGACTTTTTGTCTTGCATTATATATTGCCCTCATTGTCGATACGTTTGTGACATCTCTTTGCTTCAACGTATTAAGGATGTCTCTTGGCTTCACATTACCTTTTGTCATCTACACCACAACCTCTTGCTCCCCCTCCAAGTTGTTCGCGGGGTCGTGATTGTGCCTCCCACATATGACAGTGACATACCACAAAGAGTCAACATTTTCCTTGATGTTGATAAGGAAAGGGCATCCACATTTTTTTGTACCGGTGTGACTCTTCCCCGTTTCCTCTTCTTCATTTCTTGGTTTCGAAGAAATCTTTGCCGCTTTACCCTTCCCAACTCTTTGTGACATTCCCTTATATGTACCAGACCTCTCACATGCAAGTTTCACCCTTCCCCAGCGTTTAATGCCCTCGACATCAGAGTGCTTCGTCACTAGCACAAACATGTTCTCCCGGCTTATCATTTGAAGCCATGAAATTGTCGCTTCTCTAGAGGGGAATGACCTACAAGGTGTAAATGTATCCTTATAGTCTGGAAATAAAGTAGAAACCGACATTACATTCAATACAAACATTGTAACATTATGATCAACCAAAATGTACAGCACAATCACCAAAAAAACCCAAAAACACAAGTTTTCGATTGTACAGGTCCGATACTATAAACAAAGTTTCGTTCATGTTCGATCGAGAACTACTTCATAGTCTCGGTCGTTCCATACCGACACTGCCACTATGTATCATTCACACCATTACGTGAACTAAGTAGACTTCTCGGTGCTTGCTGATCGAGACGTTTCTGTACATCTCGGTCCTGCGAGGCCGAATCAATCGCGCACATCGACTGAAAATTTTATAAACCGCATAAAAAACACTTTAATTTTCAAAAATTACCTCAAGTTCAACCTCCTCTTGCACCATAGCAGTACAATATTCCATTTTATAGTGCAAACAACTTTGGATAGGTCGAGTTTACCAAACCCTACGTTGACGAACAAATCATCAATTTCACAGTTTTTAATCAAATTTATAGTTCCATCGAAGCATCATATGGTTTTCAAACATTGTTACCTCGCTGTCGGATGATGTCAAGTCGTAAGAATCGATAAACGCTCGGCAAACACAATTGTGACTTTATGGTTCACTTGTTCCTCAAGGTGGTAGGGTGCCCCAGTTTTGAGTTGCAAATGGTTTGTGGGGTTTGGGTGAGTATATATGAAGGGGCAAAATAGTCTTTTACATTTTAGATTGGGAATTGAGAAAAATTATGGGTTCCTTCATGAATTGGTGGGGTGCCCATAGCGGGCCCTCATAGAGTTTGGTGCGTACTATTTTTTTTTAGCGCGGCCGTGGGTACAATACTTTAAGTAAAGGTATCCAAATTTTATGATTATTCTCTCATCTAAATTGTACCTTGATGAAAATGACAAACTTGCCCCTTTATATAAATTCTACACATACCAACAAAATACTTTTGAATTGATTTTGGGGCACCCTACCTTTCCTTCTCATCTCTATTTGAAACTCATGTAGTTTGTTGGTGGGCGTGTATTGATTCTTACGTTTTTCAATCATTCGGTGGTGAGGTAACACTCGATTACAATCATGTTAAGCATTTAATCAACTGTTTTGATGTGGAAAATAGTAACATTGATGATTTAGTTTTTCATTGTAAGGTACAAGAAGAGGTACTTCTTGTTGTTTATTGTTTTCTTTTTCATTTTTTACAGGTGTTTGCACAGTCACGATTATTTTGGCCACGCAGTATCGAGACTTGAAAAAAAAAGTCTAGTTATATGGTGGTCGAAATTAATTCAGACGTCATGGCCATATGCTAGCCGAAATGTATTGAAAAGTTTCGGTCATATGGTATCGAGACTCTTCGAGCAGTCTCGGTTATGCTGGACAAACACTGCTTCTTAAGTCTCGGACCTGTACTATCAAGAATATTTATTTTTGTGTTTTTTGGCGAATCATTTGTGTCTTGGTGATGATTCATTATGTTTCAATGTTTATGTTGTAGGTAATGCTAGTTTCTACATTATTTCTAAACTACAAGGAAGCTTTCACTCTCTTATAGGTCATTCCCATATAGAGAAACAACTATTTCATGGCTTCAAATGATTGGTCGTGCAAATAAGCTTGTGTTAGTTATGAAGCACTCTGATGTCGAAGGGATTAAGTGTAGGAGAAGAGTCAAACTTGCATGTGAGAGGTTCGGTATATTTAGGGGAATGTCGTAAAGACTAGGGAAAGCCAAAGCCACAAAACTTATTTTTGAAACCAAAAATCGAAGAAAAGGAGGAAAATACAAGGATTCAAACAGGTACCAAGAAATGTGGGTGTCCTTTCCTTATTAACATCAAGGAAAATGTGAATTCTTTGTGGTGCGTAAATATCGTATGTGGGAGGCACAATCATGACCCCGCCAATAACTTGGACGACCATTCATTTGCAGGAAGATTGGATACAGGTGAGCAGGTGGTTGTTGTGCAGATGACTAAGGGGAATGTGAAGCCACGAGATATCCTCAACACATTGAAGCAAAAGGATGTAAATGATGTTTCGACTTTGCAGACAATATACAATGCATGAAAAAAAACATTGAATTGAGGATGTAGGTAGGAGGACTCAAAAGCAACAACTATTGCACATATTGGAAAAAATAAGTGGATGTTGTGGCGTAGGAAGCATCCCGAGATAAATGTCGTGACTGACTTATTTTGGTCACATCTTGATTTAATCAAATTGCTATGGTGTTTCATGTCGGTTCTTCTAATGAATTGCACATACATAACTAATATGTATCAGATGTCGTTATTGGAAATAGTTGGAATCACTTAGACGTATTTGACGTTCTCAATTGGGTTTGCTTTCATATCATCGGAGACTAATGCCAGTTATTTTTAGGCACTTAAGAACTTGAGATCTATATTGGACGGGTGGCCTAAATCTAACGTGATTGTTACATATCGAGAATTATGTATGATTAGTGCTATCGAATAAGTATTTTCAACATCGTCTCACATTCTTTGCTTCTTGGCACATCAACAAAATAGTCTTCGCATATTTCATGGATAAGTAGACGGGTGTGTTGTATGATAAGTCGGAGACATCATTTGAACTTAGGATGAATGACTTATGGTCTAAGTTCAGAACTATGAAGGGCCTTATTGATTACTTGGATAACAAATGGGCGAAGTACTAGAAGAAAAACTTGTACCGGCATGGATATATCAAATTATGCACTTTGGGGAAACCACGACGTAGATGGTTGAGTTTGCGCAATCACTTTGAAGCTACGTCTTGGCAACATTCAAACAAATTTTGAGACTTTATGGGTGTGGTAAATTGTGTTCTTAGAATCCAACATAACAACATCAAGACATCATTTAAGCATAGTCTGCATGTGGTGGAACATGAATATGTTGATGGTTTGTATCGCCAGTTTTGTGGATACGTCTCTCAAAAGGCGTTTAAGTTGATTAGAGATGAATCAAAATGTGGAGAGCATGTTAGACATGTCTATACTTTTTTTGTGGTTTGACATACGTACCACGAATGGTCTTCCTTGTGCATACGAGATAAACTTCCATAAAAGGTCGGTTTACCCATCCCACTCGAGGAAATTCATGTATAATGGTGAAAGTTAAGTATGGTACCAGTAAATGTTGTGGATCGGGCCGGATACAATGTGAATGATGAGATTCAAAGAGAGTGTGAAAAAGTTTCATGCTTGCATTGGCGAGGATGATCGCATCATGATTATTCTGTAGCTAAAAGAGATTAGTCGACCTTAATCTACACCAAGGGGTTGTCCCACCTACAAAAATAAAGACAAAGGGAAAGACACCTGGGTTTACAGTTGAAAGTTTGATGAACAAAGGAAAGAAAAAAAGATTGAAGAGGAAACTCTATGAAGAAGATACTTCGATGATAAAATTGTCAAGCCAGTTTGAGTATGTACTATCGAAAGAAGAGACATCTAGTTCGATGAAGAAGCAAAATAAAATGAGGCCTAAAATACGTTGGACTAGTAGGGTAACCCAAGGTTTATCCGTAACGGTCCAAATTAATTAAAACTAAGACTAGGGTTAATCTCAGGGATTAACAATCGTAATTTGAACGTTACGTGGACAACTCGGTTAACTTGGATATGAGAGCCGAAGGAATATGTTATTTATGGATGATGGTTGTTTATATATGGTGTTTAAGATTATTATTATTATGTTGCACTACATGTGTGTACGTTGTTATCGGGTGAGTTGGTGTGACGGGTATTTACCTCGAAAGGCGTGTCAATATGGGTATCGGGCAGGCAAACTACGGGAACACTAGGAAACTTGATTAATTCATGTTAAGATAACTAATTAATCAACTAAAATAGGTAATGCAACCATAGGCTAATTAAATTATAAAATTTGAACAATAGGCTATGGCATGCCTTTGAGTGTGTGTTGAGACACGGAGCAATGGGTATCGGGTAGTCGAAGGTTAGTGGGACCACAAGTTGGTTAGTTTTGATAAGTAAAACATTAACCATATAGTTTAATAAGGCTTTAAGTAAGCTTCATAAATCAAATAAATGAAAGCTTATAGTTTGAGGTAAGTAATGTGGACGCTAGATAAACCTCAAGATGATTATAATGAGACAATCTAGGATAGGAGTGCGCTATTGGAGTCATCCAGTGGTGTGGGACAACATGAATAAATGCCACAAGATAATTCTCGAGATACGTACGCATACTTGATCAAGATCAAAACTACATATAACAAGTGGGTGGGATTTTCATCTCCAGTAATGGTGATTTACATGCAAAAACCAGTAAAACTAGAGGAGAAGAAAGATTTCAAGCTGAGATTCAACACCTTAGAGACCAATTCAAGAGCTCAAACCAAGGTGATCATCATCTTCATCTCCTCCACTCTCCTATGAACTCATTTTTGATTGAATTGAGTGAATTAGGGTTTGATGGTTAAACCTCTGATTTTGGGTTAAAATTTGATGAATTACATGTTACTAGATCATTTTCATAGAGAATTGCCAAATGGTTTAACTAGAATTTGTGTTTTTGATAAATTGGAAAGTTGGTAAATGCATGAGATTTAGAGGAATTTGGGTTAAAATTGATGTTCAAGAGTGTACTAGATGTTGTTTTGAAGTTAATATTATATGTAAAGCATGTTTAAACTAGTAAGGTAGCGAATTGGAATATAAATGATAGAATTCTCGACTTCAGAATGTTGACCTGGAGGATAGATACCTCGCTACCTAAAATGGTTAGTGTACTAATCATTTTGGGTTTGCAACTAGTAGCGCGTTACATCAATTACCTAGCATGCTTCCACTACATAGTGGGCTACACGATTCCCATAGCGCGCTAACAACAAACAGAAACTGAAATTAAAGGTTGTTTTGGAATTTTATGACTTTATACATAACTTAAACACATATAAACATACTAAACATGTAAAATTGGACTTCGGGGACTTAGGGGACCGTAGCTCTGGTATCAGGGAGCTAGTCGGGTCGGATACTAGGAGTCCGAGGAAGTCGGAGTACGAATTGAGGTGCGTAAAACCCTTGAGAATGCTTTACAAAATTTGGTTTGTTTTTCTTGTGCATGTGATGGGTGCCGAATTGTTTACTTTACTAGTTTATCCAACTTATTGATTGGTTTATCAAGGTTTGTACACCGAGATGTATGGACTGACTAGGGTATACTATACCATAACAAGTGTGATCGTGCCCTAGGTAAATTGTGACCCGAGCTGCACTCAGATGCACGTGTCGGTTACTCAACGGATTTGGCCAGCGCCGCGAGGACTAAAGAAATGGGGCTATGAAAGTTGTCGAAGAAGCCCATAGGAGAGACCCTTAGCTCTGAAGTATGGTATTGTCTATTACACGCGATACATCCTTGAGTTTTCATCAAAGACATTTATGTGCATATTGACTTAGTTGTTGTATGTTTACGTTCTCATTTACCTCGTTACTGCTACTTGGTTTGATTATTGTATGTTGTGTTGTATTACTATTATTGTATGCTGCTTGAATTTTTTGTATTCACCTATATTCATGGAAGTACGTATTTTGTCGCCAGATAGCATACTTGCATGTCTTGTAGTTTTATTTGTTTTCTTACCGAATATTGTGTGGACTTCTCTTGAGAATTTACTCACTGGACTCGTCACTGTATTTGTTGGATGACTGAGTGCAAATCTTTCTACAAGTAGTGGCAAAGGAAAATCTTAGGCGACTATCTCTTTTTGCTGACGGTCTTGGGCATACTCGTAGGTGTGTATATTATTTTGATATTCTGGTATTATTTTAGGTATTGGTAGATTTGAGATGAAGTGTACATGTATATACCATGTTTTATGGTACTATCGCTTATATACATAGTACTTTTTCGGGTTTTCCACAGTAGGATTTGCTCTTATGAATAATGTTTACCATGGTAAATTACCTTACCTAATTGTATCAATTAAGGCTTCCGTTGATTTATGTTAACTTGTAAAATACAACCCACTAACAAACTCAATGAATAAACCACAAATTATTGAACTTAACAAATATTTAAATACTTAAAGAGGATAATTTAAGAAAATACAGATAATCCACTAACACATTTAATGAAACGCACATGGACACGAGCTTCGAGCTAATAGGACAACAGGCAAGTGTCGGACACGTGTAGTTAGGCCATTTAGGCAAAACGTAACTGAGACACATCACCCTGGGGTGGTAAGGCCGTCGATTATCTAAAGTTGGTTATTCCGATTGCATACAATCGGATTGGTTGTCATACGTTGAGAACACTATTGATATGATGGGCAATGGTAATTATGTATATCAGTACGTTACCTCTGAGCTCGGACTCCCCGATGGAGATGGCTGGTGATTAGTACGTAGAAGGATGTTTGATGAGATAACGGGGTTTGAAACTCTTTGGCGAGAAATGCTTGGAACGAGTTACGAGAAGGTGAAGATTGTCGTGCATTGTCTGAATGATCGGGTTGGGCATTTTTTGACAAATGGTTGACACTTCCATACATTAGGCTCTTAAAATCAACGACCTTTAATATCATTCAAGTAAACCTCTCTTATGATAGTTGCTCGACATTTCTTCCTCTACGTAATGTCCCATTGCCATCTTTCGATAGTCAGCTTATCATTGACTTGATTAATGATATGAACATCGATTGGGTTAGGGTAAGTTGGTACATTATTTTTTACGTGTGTTTTATATAGTTTGAATTATATGATAATGACTTTTTGTATAATTTGTATTTAACAGGTGAAGTTGAATGTGAATGCACCACTTCCATCATTATATCTATCGTGGGAAAGGTATGCCGAGGAGTGCGCTGAAGGTTGGAGTGACAGATTCATAATTCCATCATTATATCTATCGTAAGGACATTGAATGTAAAAATAGTGTTTTATTCTAGTTTACATTATGGATGTATGTCATTACTTAGTATATTGCAACTCTATTGTTTTTCAAACATGTGTTATTTATTGATCATTTACAAGCGTTTGTGAATGGGTAAATTTTATTTTTATTTGGTTGACATTTTCCTTTTCAAATTGTACCAGAACATGGTCCCGATTCTTTGGATCCGAGATCGTATCCATAATGTCGTCATGCAACAATTGAGACACTTTGCAGGGTCTCGGTAACTACATACCAAACGTTATTCAAATATATGAGATTAGGTTCATTATGGTAGGACGTCCCCAAAACAAAGCTATGCTTTCAGAATGACATGACCAAGATCCTTGGTTTTGTTTTGTACATAACTAACTCATACAAAAACTAAAACTATATTTAACAGTAAATCTCGGTAGGACATTTACTGAGACTTAGTTATAATTTCGGATTGTCATGACCGGGATGTTTTGTGTTGTTTCGTTTACAACCAATCGAGACAAAACCAAGTTCCCTATTGAACAATCAACTCGGTGGAAAGTTACTGAGACTCAACATAAAGTTTTAGAGTTCCATGACTGATACCATTTGTTATGTCTCATAGACGTCTAATCAAAACAACATAAAACCGTAATGGCCCCTAGTTCTAAATAAGGCACCGCCCGGCCTAATCCCGTACTCAAGCCTTGATCCACATGATCTAAGACTTAAGTACATATTAGTCAGCCTATCGTCCCTATATTCCTTAAAATTCATGTATTGATCTATTATTAAATTGAAGATAATTCAAATTCAATTATCATGTTAAGCGGAAGCATCACATGTGTGTATATATATGACACTAGTCACTCAACGCACTGTACAACCCAAAATGACATAAAGAATAATAATACAACAAAAGTCGAGACATACAAGTGAGTGAAGAGAGTCCCCGATCTTCTCCTTCCCCGGTCTGCTACTGCTCGATGGACTTACACCCACTGTCACAAACTAGACGGTGGGTATAATGATATTTAAGTACTAACTGGAGAATTTCATACCACATTTCCAAAATAAACAAATGGTATTTAAAAGCACAAATGAGCGAAATAAATTGCTGAAACAAGTAATGTAAGTAAATACCACAGTTAAAGATGTAGAGACAGACACAGGCTAAGTTGAGATGATCTACATTCGGTCGGTGGTAAGACCTATCACCTACCTTTTCCCACTACGATATGGAGCTGCGCTCAACATATCTCACATAAATAGTGGAGTTGTGCTCTACGCTTTAGAACATCAATCTCATGCTTGCCGATCATCTCGAGCCTCATAACTCGTGTACCGCGCAAGTGTAGTGGTGAGTGCAGGAACCTCGATAGACCCATGTCCCCGTAAATCGCGCATCTCTCATGCAATGGACACTAGATAATCCCTACTTGATTGTCAAAGAAAAATAATGCCAATGTTCTAGGAAGCCAAGATAAATTCGGCTACAAAGCCCAAAGGAAATTGAATACAAGTCTACTTAAATCCACGTTATTCCATTAGCATGCTTTTTCTCAATTTTGTTCAAGCATGACATCAAGTGTAGAAATAAGAGTCAATGAAACAAGTCACGAGGCATCATGTCACAATATTCACTCATGAATAGATACAAGAATAACATGATGTGCAAGTTCAAATAGCAATGTCTACCAATAGACCAAGAAAGCAATAAAAGAATGAAATGAAATACAAGATTCTCACAGTTGTACTTACAACGCACATGTTTGTCTAAGTCTAGTCGATCACTTGACAATTTTGTAATGCGTGCCCAAACGCCTGAGTTCTCCCTTTAGTTTCCTAATATTCAATAATGTCTCAATTTAGGCCAAATCGAAATCGAGACAAATTTCTAAAAACTTTGTTTATTTATTTAGGAACATGGAACATATGAGCACTTACGGAGAAGTTAATAGAACTAGTAGATACCATGATTAGAAGGAGAGTTAATATTGCTTGCCTCCAAGAGACAAAATGGGTAGGAGAAAATAGTAAAGAAATAGGAAGCAAAGGGTTTAAATTGTGGTACACTGGTATAGATAGAAAATGCAATGGAGTAGGAATTGTGGTGGATAATGATTATAAGGATAAGGTCGTAGAGGTTAAAAGAATGGGATAGATTGATTATAATTAAATTACTTATTGGAGACAAAAAAATTAACATACTTAGAGCATATGCACCACAAGTAGGATTAAGCGAGAGCATCAAATGCAACTTTTGGGACGATATGGATGGATTTATGTAGAGTATATCATTAGATGAAAATGTTTTTATTGGAGGGGATTTAAATAGGCAGCAAATAATGATGGGTTTGAGAGAGTTCATGGAGGTTTTGTTTACGGTAATAGAAATGAAGAAGGTGAATCAATTTTAGAATTTGCTTCAGTATACGATCTTGTCTTAGCAAATACTAGTTTTAGGAAGAGGGAGTCACACATAATTACTTTTAGTAGTGGTCATAACAAGAGTCAAATAGATTTTCTTTTAACAAGAAAAATAGATAGAAAAATATGTAGATACTTCAAAGTAATACCTGGTGAAGCACTTACTACCCAACATAAGTTAGTAGTACTTGATATTAAGCTAACACAACGACATAATATGAATAAAAGAGTTACCGACCCTAGAATAAAGTGGTGGAACCTAAAACATAGTAAACAAGTAGAGTTTAGAGAAAAACTACTAAAGGAAAATGTTTGGAATCTTGACTTAGATGTTAATACAATGTGACTAGAAATTAGTAGTTGCATAAGGAGGGTGGGATCAAACATATTAGGTATATCTAAGGGCTTGAGACCTCCAAAGAAGAAAACATGGTGGTGGAATGAGGATGTCCAACGAGCAATTAAGACTAAAAGAGAGATGTATAGGAAAATACCTAAATGTCAAGATGAAGATGTGTACAATCAAAATAGAGAAGCTAGAAAACAAGCTAAAAAAGTAGTTAGTCAAACTAAAACAAATTTCATGGAAGATCTATATACAAGGTTAGGTAATAGAGATGGCGAGAAAAAAATACATATATATATATAGGCTAACCAAATTAAGAGATAAAAAGAAACAAGACCTAAGTCATGTAAGATGTATTAAGGACGAAAATCAAAATGTTTTAACGCGCGAGGAGAATATTAAGGAGAGATGGAGAAGTTACTTCGATAGTTTATTTAATGATGGCCAAGTTGATACTATAATAGATGAAAACCCACACCAAGAAAGAAATGTAAACTATACACGCAATATTAGAATTGTAAAAGTTAAAGAGGCATTGAAAAGAATGAAAATAGGGAATGCATGTGGCCCAGATGAAATACCCATAGAGGTTTGGAAAGGCTTAGGAGAAATCCGATTGACTTGGTTAACAAAACTTTTCAATAAAATTTTAAAATCAAAACGGATGCCAATGGATTGAAGAAGAAGCACACTTGTGCCAATCTTCAAAAACAAAGGAGACATTCAAAGTTGCTCAAACTACCGGGGAATTAAACTTATGAGTCACACTATGAAACTTTGGGAGAGGATAATTAACAATAGGCTAAAGAAAGAAAAAATAATATCAGAGAACTAATTTGGTTTCATGTCTGGTAGGTCAACTATGGAGGCGATTTTTTTTGTAAGACGATTGTTAGAAAAATATAGAGAAAAGAAAAAAGATCTTCATATGGTATTCGTAGATTTAGAAAAAGCATATGATAGGGTCCCTAGAGGTGTTCTTTGGTGGGTTTTAGAAAGAAAAAGAGTGCATGCTAGATACATAGACACTATTAAGGATATGTATGATGGAGTAATAACGAGTATAAAGATATTTGGAGAAACTACAAAAGAATTTTTCATTACGATAGGACTAAATCAAAGATCGGCTTTAAGCCCATATCTATTTACTTTAGTTGTGGATGAACTAACTAGACATATTCTAGATGATATACCATGGTGTATGCTATTTGTAGATGATATTGTCTTAGTGGATGTAACTAAAGATGAAGTGAATAGGAAATTAGAACTCTGGAGGAATACATTAGAATCTAAAGGTTTTAAGTTGAGTAGGACGAAAATCGAATACATGCACTGTGAGTTTGGAAACACTAGACATCGAGATGACGGTGTGGTAAAATTAGGGGAAGTAGAAGTTTTTAAGGTAAAACACTTTAGATACCTAGGATCAATCATACAAAATGATGGTAACATTGAAAATGATGTCACACATAGAATTCAAGTTGGATGGAAGAAATGGCGGAGTGCAATAGGAGTGATTTGTGATCGACATGTTCCTACTAAGTTAAAAGAAAAATTTTATAGGACCGCAATTAGGCCAGTTATGCTCTATGGAAGTTCTTGGGCGGTAAAGTAACAACAATTACATAAAGTGAACGTAGCAAAAATGAGGATGCTTAGGTGGATGTGTGGTAAAACTCGTAAAGATAGAATAAGAAATATAAAAATTCAAAGACAAGTAGGAGTAGCACCAATTGATACAAAGATTAGGGAAGGGAGGTTGTGAAGGTTTGGTCACCAGCAAAGACGTCCTACAAATGCCCCAACTAAAAAACTTGACTCAATAGAAACTGTAGAAATTCAACGAGGTAGGTGCATACCAAAGTTAACATGGGATGCGTTAATTAAGAGGAATTTGAATGGTTTGTAAAGCTCACCATCAATTGCACTTAATCAAACACAATGGAAAATTCTGACACATGTTGCCGACCCCAATTAATTTGGGACTGAGGCTATGTTGTTTGTTTATTTATTTTCTGTCATTTGGCCCATTTTGCGTGTTTCGAGGTAAAACCTCTGAAAATTGCTCGTCCGAAATCCAAATATTTGATTTTTCCTAGCAATTCATTATTTTTTATTTATTTTGTCGACATATAATTTTTTATAGCTTTTCCTAATTTTTCTTGAATTTCCCAATTTTCCTTTCCCTTTTCTCCTTTTTTTTGTTTTCATTTTGGGTTTGGGTTGAACCGGCCGAATCGATTTCGAACCAGCTCGGTTCACCCAACCCATTTTCTCCTCTCTCTCTTTCTTTTCTTTTTTTTTTTTTCGGGCTGAGGAAGGGTGGCTGAACTGGTTCGGCTCGCCGAGCCAAACCGTCCCAATTTAGGACCCTCATCTTCCTCCTCGCGCGAATAGAGCACATAATGCTCTGTTTTATTATTTTTTAAAAACTTTTTCTTCGTTGGGGTTGGGCTTCCATCCCCAACCCCAGGTGGAGTTCGTATGCAGGGGAGACTACTCCCCTACTTTGCTCGAGCTCGGACGAACTGCCATGGCAGTTCGTCCGAGCTCATCATCACGAACCACCACAACGACCGACAGAAACCCCAACAACAATAACGTGAAGTTCAACTCACCTTCGGGTCACCTTCGTCAAGCTCTGTCTCTCTCTATCTGTCTGTCTCTCTCTCTTTTCTGGTCTCTCTCTTTCGGTCTTCTACTTTCTTCTTCCTCCCTCTCGGTTTTCTTCCTCGCTCAATTGTGTTTTTTTTTCCTCTCTGTTTACCGACTTGAAGAGATTAATATAGATAAGGATAAGTGTGGACTTTGGGGGGTCAAATGATATGATTGGGCGGCTTGAATGTGAGCCACACATCTCAATCCATATACGTATCTCGATGTGTATCGGGTGGTCTTCAACACCACACTTGTCTCCCAAATCACTTATAAGTGACTCAAATGTGTGACACTCTTTCTCGAGATGTGTGTAAGTGACTTTCCAGGCCTATCTGGTGGTGTATATGTTAATTTCTTAACTTAGGCCCATTTTTTATGCTATGCGGTGTTTAGGTGGCCACATTAACACTACGCATTTCCACAAATTTCACATTTTATGTCAATAATTAAAGCTTACCCCAATATGCTGCTACCTCGGTCCCACGTCAACACGCGACTTGAGGCGCGTCCCGCTCGTCTCGATATCTGCATACCCATAAATGACTTAGTAGTCTACACATATACAATATACTAGGCATACAACACAACAAATATAACATTTACCTCGGCCACCGTGCCTCGGTAGTGACATGTATCTCGCCACGAGTCCCACGTCACGGGTCATTTTGTCTTGATTAACGAAGTAAATGTGTATTAGTTATTTGGGCCATGACAGAAACTACCCCCTGATTGGTTTAAAATGATGTTCAATACATATCTCGGTACTGCATATCCCTGATTGTGTGATAGGTTACTAACCTGAGGGACCGAGATTGTGTGACATTACTCAGACCTAAAGGAGCGAAAGTGTGTTTTGATCACCAATGTCACATCATTCTAACCATAAACTCACAACAACACAAGAATATAAGTTCAACAATGATAGCAATATAACATAATAACATTCACAACAATGATGCTTCAAAAAATCAAATGTAAAACATGTAAAACATGTGAGATTAGTCAAACAACAATAATATTATCCTTCAAACAACAACATCATATCAACATAAGTGCAAATTGTACCAAACTCTCAATGTATAAAAATACAACAATGACAATAATACAACAGAATAACATTAATTCAATGCTCTCGCATTCACTCATTGATTTGGTTTCTTTAGATTTTTCTGAGTATATTCATTGTCAAGCATTCTCTTTGGGGGGTAAGCATCGACCGATGGCAATGGAGCATTAGTCGGGGTGGACATTGATTGTATGGAAATGTTGTCATATAAGGAGTTCTTATGAGTTGCCGAGGTAGGGATTGTTGTGTCGGTGGTGGTGGCGGCGTTGGTAGTGCTGGCGGTGGTGGTGGCGGCGGCGGTGGTGGTGGTGGTGGTGGTGGTGGTGGTGGTGGTGGTTGTGCCAAAACTCCTCCCTGATAAGAAATTGATCACATTACGCGCCATTTTCTTTGTGGACTCTAAAGTACACATCTTCACCGAAGAGTTCATCCACCGTAACGCGACATCCAATGCACGCCTATTTCGCTGTTGAAGACCAATAAAATGAGCAAATGAAAACAATCAGAACACTATTCATGTTACATACATCAACAGAAAACCTAAAAAGTTAACATACCTCCAATAACTTATTGTCGGTACTAGTACTGGTGACAAGGTCTTCATTTTCAAGGCTCGGGTTCTCGATCATCCGGTGTGACACCTTGAGGAACCAAAGAAGATAGTCTAGTGTAGCCAAGAACTCAAACTTCGGAGGCCAACAAATGGTTATGCTAATGCTCTCAATTGTCTTGTTAGAACCGATACTTAATAGAGTATTTAAGTGTAGATGGGCCTCAGACTACTTCTAATGGGCTATACGGAGGGCCATGTATAGATTGTACATGGCCATGCTATTTCAGAATCCTCTCCGAATGGTAGGGCTCTACCACATCCATGTACTTCAATGTGTCACTGTAGAACGCCATCGGGTGCACAACTCCATTATCCCTAATATCAACATAAGGGTCCTAACTAACCTTATCAAACATAAATAAACGTAATTAGTAACCATAAGCTACCTTGAACTTTTACCAATACGATTGAGTAACTAACTCACCTCGCTTGGCTGCAACTTGTCTAATGTCCTCTTTATAGAGCATAACTTGTCAACATTCATCATCGTCTCACATTTCTGAGTCAATCTAGAGACACGAGGTTGCACATGGTCCATGTACTTTGCATTGAAAGTTGCGAGTTCGAGTTTGAAGTGCTCATACATCCATCCCTGACAAATACATAAAAAGTTAGTTGTTGGAAAAACTTAAAAACTAATTAAAAATCCTTAATTAACAATGTACATAGAGTTAGAATTATTATTTCAAGTAATGTGAGGTAGTCGGCAATCTGGGATACTTGTACTCTAGTGGCAGACCTAAGTCACGATACAAATACATCAACGCAGCTGCACCCCATGCTTGCTTGCCCGCATAATCCAAATCTTCAAGAAGCTTCAACAAGACAATAGAGGCCCGAGACCCACTTTTATCCGCAAAAGAGTGCAAGAGATCAGGTACAACAAGTACATTTGGGTAGTGCATTCTACGAGTTAATACGTAGTGTCCATCGAAGTACGTTTAAGGCACCACTGAGTCTTCAACCAGCACTTCCGCACGGTGAGCCCGTTGTTGATGTTCACTTCTTCCTCAACATCTTCAATGCTAACCCCAAGTAGTTTATACACTAGCTTTATCGTGTCCGCGCGAAATTCCTTGATGTACCTCACAAAGTTTTCAATTGAGTACCGTGATTGATACACTAGAGTAACGGGTAATCCTACAAAAAAAATCATCAGTTACATGAAAACCATAAGTTCTTAAGTAATGTGTTCAATGAAACATTAAATACATCATTGCTCCAAATCGTAAAGTGATATGATCCTTAAAATTATTCATC
The DNA here is from genome assembly GCA_039657365.1 of Stephania yunnanensis. Taxonomy (NCBI): domain Eukaryota; kingdom Viridiplantae; phylum Streptophyta; class Magnoliopsida; order Ranunculales; family Menispermaceae; genus Stephania; species Stephania yunnanensis. Next base: position 25,551,039 of record CM077580.1, read on the forward strand.
AATGATCCCTCTTAAGGACCACCGGGGAAAGGAACACACTGTTGCTCTTGCTCTTGTAACTCCCCTTCATCATGACTACCTCTACCACTAGTACTCCCACCCACATTGCGATGCCCACTAGTGGTGTCTACTCGTTTTGAGGACTGACTACTACTAGACTATGATGCATGAGCCTGATTTTCACCTCGAGCAATTATAAAATCATTTTGTCGGCGTTCGGTAACATTGAAACTTTTATCTTGCACCTTAGCATTCTTTGCACATTTTCCAGTAACCTTTCCCTTTCCCTTCACATCTACATTCTATTTCTCTTTCCAATAAGATGCAGTATAGGGTCTCTAGCCACCTTACTCGCGGTTACCCCTCGACGGCTCAACATCAATCTCCTCCCTACTCATTGGGGTCTTCGGACGAGACATACTTGATAAAATAATTGAATGTAAGCTCATTGAATAGAAAGTCCAGTAAATTCCAGAAAAACTAGAGAAAAATCAGCAATTTCTATATTCTCAGTTAAACATGTCTTGGAATATAGCTACAGTCACGGTCATTAGTGACCGACATAGTAACCCAAGTCTCAGTAATTGAGAACCAAGACAATGGGTTCAATCTTAGTTGGACATCACCAAAACCAACTTAATTCTACATTCTAATGTAATCTCAAAATGTATTGACCAAGAGAAATCGGAGTGTCACGGTACCTAAGACACTACAACTTAAGCAAAATCTCGATTTTAGATAACCGAGACGATCAATGATCGATTACAAATTCATTAACATATTCGATTAGTGCCCACCGAGACAATAACGTAATCGGGACAACAATGTAAGTCTCGGTAATATGTAAATGAGACTTTGCACAACGACACTTAAACCTAACTTTCGGCTATGGTTAGCGAATAATACTAGCGTATTCTCTTACCTGTGTAGCCGAGAAACACGAGTTTACAAATTACATAATACAAATAAATATCAAACCAAAATATATCAAAATTGAGTTTAAACATACCCATAATTTTTCGAATTAATGCCTCATGTAAGATTGGAACTCTAAGACTGAGACTTAAAATGGAGTCAAACTTCGACAACTCGGAAAACCTTCAAACTAGAAAAACATCACTAGTTGAAGGAACCAAAACCAGAGGAGAAACGAAGAGAAATCGAGCTTGCCCTTGCAAAGGATTGAAAGAGAGTCTAGGGTTCCAAAAGAAAACCAAATTTCTCTTTCTTCGTTTTTATCAAATTGGTGGTGGGTGCACTTAGGGGCAATTTCGGGATTTCAGTGCAATTTTTTGAGTGTCCTTGGTAAGCCACTTGGTGCGCTCAACATTGTTGTGCCTTCACTTATAGGTGGGGTAACCATAGCGAATCCACACATTTTTTCAGTTCTTACATTCTATATATTGAGTTTCCACCTAATGCACAATGTCGCCAATCTACACATTTCATCGTGGGTTTATTTGAATACATATAATGATATCTTTTATTGTGATTGTTGGGTTTTGGGTTCATACGCAACAGAGATTACAAAACAATTTTGACAAAAACCCCAACATAATTCAAATCTAATTCCATTAAAACGTTTAAACCAAGAAAACTTAATCATACCTCGGTCGCAAAATACCTTTCAGAAGGTTGATCGATCTCTAAGGCGCTGCCAACGACGAACGCCCTCTACTAGCAGTCCACACACGAACGGTGGCTGAGATTCGAAGTGCTAGCTTCAAGAGAATACCAAACTTTTTTGTTTCTCTCCAAAACGATCCGGAGCGTACCAGAAAACCTTAATTCGTTTTTAAACGAAAATAGAGTTTCGGCTCTAAAATTCCCATACATGTGTTCTAACTTAAAGTGTCTATTTATACAACCCTTGTATATATACGGTTAAGTAAATTACACATATACCCCTACTTAAAGAAGTATAAGTGTAGTACACCACAAGGATGTTTATGTCATGAATCTTATCATATATAATCCGTTATTCTGAACCATCATAAAATCTCACAAAATCATTCTTAGTGTGCGACCCAATAGGCTCATACAACGTTGGCAGTGTACCAAAAGACATTTTGGTATACAAGTCATAAGCGGCCTCTAGCAAGACATTATGACTACCTAAGTTGTATGAATATCAAATCGATACAACCTAATCAATAGTATATACAACATCCTTTTGTCACACGATATCCTTTTGATCAAACATAAGGATGGAATTGTCATCCAATATGTTCAATCGTACTAGTCTCGATCTCTAGGTAGACTGAAAACATCCAAGTGACATTGATCAATATCAATTCACTTAGACTAGGCCTTTTAATAGTCTAACACATCGAGGGATCCACTGGATATCCCTTTTTATATGAAAGAGACAAATTATATCTCGATTACACAACTTCATCACATTGCTCTTTGATAACCAATTACAACCTTTATAATCGTCCAGTTAAAAGACAACTTTTGATTATGTCAAATCACTGTGTTCATAATGTTGAAGTCTCTGGTAATCTCAAGTCAGAGGACTGAAAAATATACCTATCATGAGAAACAACTATGACTTAATCCATGTGATGTTCTCATAGCGGGTCGTTCCAATACTTTGTTCCCTAACAAGTACTCGTGAACTTGATTCATATTCATATAAATATAATCATCATATGATCATCAATCAAGACTCACACTAGTCTTAATTCATTATAGTTCCCAGTATAATGATCAACTAGGGAAATTTTATGATATTTCTGTAAATACCCATGAATCTTATTATAATGTAAACATGCAAATTAATTATAATAAACAGCAAATGAAATCCTCTATTTTATTAACTAAAAGTATTCATAAAGATAGTTAATGGATTGACCTAGGGCACATGCGCCAACATCTCCCACTTGCACTAGGGCTAATTATACATGTATCTAATGCCAAATGATTCAACATGACCATCATGTTTTGCTTGTGGAAAAGCTTTTGTCAATGGATCCTCAACGTTGTCTTCAGTAGGTACTCTGCAAATCTTCACGTCTCCCCTCTCAATAATTTATTTGATGAGATGAAAACGCTTGAGTATATGTTTAGATCTGTGGTGTGATCTAGGTTCTTTGGCCTTTGCTATTGCCTCGTTATTGTCACAATACAAACAAATAGGGTTAGCAATACTTGGAACCACACCTAGTTCAGAAATGAACTTTTTGACCCAAAGCGCCCCTTTCTTTGCATCGGATATTTGCAATATATTTAGCTTCAATTGTAGAATCTGCCACAATCTCTTGCTTCGAACTTTTCCAGCCTACTGCACCCCCATTCAAAGTAAACACATATCTAGACTGGATCTAACATCATCTATATCATTTTGAAAACTTGCATCCGTGTAACCATTTACAACTAGATCATTTTCAAAACCTCCATAGATCTAAGAACACTTCCTTAATCCTTCTTAAGTATTTAAGAATGTTCTTTACTGCTATCTAATGACTCTCACTAGGATCTGACTGATATCCGCTTGTAGTGCTCAAAGCATATGATACATCGGGTGAGTGCATATCATGGCATACATGATAGATCCAATAGCTGATGCATATGGAATCTTATTCATACGGTCTCGTTCATCATTTGTCTTAGGACATTGAATCTTGGTGAGACTTATGCCATGAGACATTGGCAACAATCCTCTTTTAGAGTCTTGCAATCTGAACCTATTCAGCACCTTGTCTATGTAAGCACTCTGACTTAGATCGATTAGCCTCTTACATTTATCCCTATAGATCTTTATCCCCAGGATATAGGTTGCATTTCCTAAGTCTTTCATTGAGAAACACTTCCCTAACCAAGACTTTACATTATGCAATGTTGGGATGTCATTTCCAATGAGTAATATATCACCAACATATAGTACCAAAAAAATAACTACACTCCCACTAACCTTCTTGTATACACAAGGCTCATCTTCGTTCTTAATAAAACCAAAATGATTGATTGCTTCATCGAAAAAGAAGATTCCAACTTCGAGAAGCTTGCTTTAATCCATAAATGGATCTTTGAAGCTTGCATACCTTCCTAGAATTCTTAGGATGTACAAAACCTTCAGGTTGTGTCATATACACGTCCTCAAGTGGCTTTCAGTTAAGAAATGTTGTTTTTACATCCATTTGCCATATCTCATAGTCATAATATGTAGCAATGACAATTAAGATTCTTATGGATTTAAGCATGACTACTAGCGAAAAAGTTTCATCATAATCAACACCTAGAGTCTGCCTGAAACCTTTTGCTACGAGTCTTGCTTTAAAAGTATGCACTTTGCCATCCATGTCAGCTTTCTTCTTGAAAACCCATTTACATCCAATGGTCTTAACACCTTCAGGTAAATCAACAAGTTCCAAACTTGGTTATCATACATGGATTGCATCTAAGAGTTCATGGCATTTAGCCATTTATCTGAGTCTGGTTTAGACATAGCCTCCTGATAAGTGGTGGGCTCATTTTGATCCATAAGCAACACATCACGACTATCAGTAATGAGAAATCTGAATCTCTCTGGCTCATGTCTTACCCTACCAGATTTACGTGGGCCTATTGTCACTTGTGGAGGTTCAATTGGTTTAGAACGTTGTTGAACTTCCAGTAGCGGTTAGGGTTTATCTGTGATTCTTGAACTTCTTCAAGATTTATTTCTCTCCCACTAGTGTCTTTTGAAATAAACTATTTTTCCATAAAGACACCATACCAAGCAACAAACACTTTGTTCTCATCTGGATTATAAAAGTAATATCCTTTTGTTTCCTTAGGATACCCCACTAATAAACACTTATTAGATTTAGGTGCTACTTTTTTTTGAGACTTGTCATTTTACGTAAGCCTCACAACCCCAAATCTTAAGGAAAAACAAACTAGGTCTCTTCCCGTACCATATCTCATATGGTGTTTTATCAACCGCTTTAAAAGGAACTCGATTTAGAGTGAAAGTTGTAGTTTGTAATGCATAACCCAAAAGGATAATGGAAGATCTGCATGGCTCATCATAGATCGAACCATATCTAATAAGGTTCGATTTCTCCTTTCAGAAACTCCATTCCTCCTATGGAGTTGATGGTGGAGTCAATTGGGAGACAATCCCACAATTTCTAAGATGATCATCGAATTCTTGGCTCAAATATTCACCACCTCGATCTGACCGAAGTGTTTTGATAGTTTTACCAAGTTGATTCTGCACTTCATTTGAAACGTTCAAAACATCTCAAATGATTCAACTTTATGTTTCATTAGATATAAATAACCATATCTGTTGAAATCATCAGTAAATGTAATGAAGTACTGATAACCTCCTCTAGCCATTATGTTTATAGGACTGCATACATCAGTATGTATTAGACCCAATAAATCACTTGACATTTCATTGTGCCCAGTAAAGGGACTTTTAGTCATCTTGCCTAGTAAACAAGATACGCACTTTTCATATGTTTCTAAATCAAATGAATCTAGAAGTCATCTTTATGGAGCTTTGTTATGCATTTCTCGTTTATATGCCCGAGACGACAATGCCAAAGATAGGTTTGATTCAAATCATTTGACTTGAATCTCTTTGTATTTATGTTAAAGATTGGAGTATTAGTGGACCTTTTCATGCTTAGAATATAAAGACCATCAGACAAATCATCATTTGCATAAAATATACCTTTACGAGAAATGAAACATCTATTATTCGCAATAATAAAATCAAAACCATCCATATCCAAGCATGAAACAGAAATGATGTTTCTGCTCAAGGCAGACACAAAATAACAATTATTTAAAGTTAAAATAAGTTCACTAAGTAAGACTAAGTCATATGATCCAACAACAGGGAAGGAACTCTTGCTCCATTCCCTACGCGGAGGATGACTTCTCCTTTCTTCAACTTTATACTTCTAGTGAGTCCCTGCACATTTATACAAATGTGAGATCCACATCCTGTATTTAATACTCAGGAATCACTAGTAGATAAATTAATTTCGATAACATAAATACCTGTAGTAGTAGTCGCACTACCATTTTTCTTCTTTAGATCTTCCATATAGAGTTTGCAATTTCTGAACCAATGTCCAGGATGCATGACAGAAATGACAATTTCCTTCATTTTCTTTCGGGTGTTTTGAAGCAGGAATAGGTTGGGGCTTGACTTGTTCCACAGGCTTTGCGATATGTGCAGCAGCAGCCTTGATAACTTTAGCCTTGCCTTTGGTTTTCTTCTTCATTCCCTTTCCCTTTTGGACCATCAACACATTACTAAAGGGTTTCTTGATATTTTGTTCAGTAGTTTTGAGCATCAAATGCAACTTTGAAATTGTTTTCTCCATATTATTCATATTGTAGTTCATCACAAATTGTGAGTAACTTTCTAGTAATGAATTCAGGATCAAATCCGTAGCCAACTCTTGGCTTATGGGAAATCCGAGTCTATCAAGCTGGTCAACATAGCCTCTTCATCTGCAGAACATGAGGACTAACTGACGTACCCTCGGTCATCTTGCAAGAATGTAGGTTTTTGATTGTCTCGAACCTTTTTGCCTAGCTTGTTGTTGGAACATTTCCTTCGGCGTTATAGCCATGTCGTAGGCTTCCATTAGTTCCATGTCCTTCCAACGTTTAGGAACCATAGTTGCCAGCATAATACATGCAACATCAGTAGAATCTTTGACATGCTTATTATGCGCATCCTTCACAGCTTTCGTAGCATTGGCTGGTGGGTCCTCAGGGATTGGAGCATCCAGGACATACAACTTGCGTTCATGCTTAAGAACAATTCTCAAGTTTCTGCCAGTCAAGAAAGTTAGTCCCAGATAGCTTATCTTTCTTAATGATAGATCGCAGTGACAGGGGATTATTGTTACTTGAAGAGGCCATTGATCTACAATAAAGATTATGCAAAGTTTATTTTAGTATAGAGGAATAGAATCCCACTAAATTAACAACCTTCCTAAAACACACTGTTTATTTAGGGGACTAAAACTTATATTTCACCTAATTCTATGATAGCTATACCATGAAACACATAACTAGATTATTTAGGTAGGCAACAGTTACCAATTACATCTTATGTAATTTTAGATACTTTTATGAGATACGAGACATCTTATGTCTTATCATGTTTTTATCTCATCATATGCCTAAAGCTCAAAACTATTTTGATAACTTTATTAAGTCGAACCATTTTAAATATTTAGGTAACTCTTATCCAACTTGTCTCACCAAGATAACACAATACACCCAACTATGGCTGAAACTGTATTAGTGTGATCGAGGCCTTGACAAGTGTTTAAAATGGATGGGATGAGACTTAAAATTTAATAGAGGGATTTTATTCAGTTTTAGTGATTTTATGTGAACAATGAAATATCATATATTTTATTGATTTGTTAAATCACTAAACTATTTGGAAAATTTAATACTGTTCACTAATAAAAGAATTTTCATGCGCTTGGATTAGTTAGATGGTGGTCCCGCTATCTAACCGGTCAGCGGATGGGGGTACAGGGAGCAGCGCCCCCATTTTTTATTTTTTGTTTTTTTTAGAAGATGAATTTCAATTCCGAAAATTAAAATCCGCTATAGAAAATCATATTTTTCGCTGATTTTATTATCCTAAATTTACCCATTAATTTATCCAAAATTAAGTCAATTAAAATATTTTTAATTAACTCGGGCCCACATCTAACTAATCATCTTATCCTAATCTAATTAGGACTTAAGATATTTGAATCCTAGCATATCACCAATAACAAAATTCTCCATATTTATCTCCTATCCAATAGAGATAACAAAACCAATTTTGCTAATATCTATTAATCTAATTTGTTATCTATCTCTTATCAAATAGAAATTTCATAACAAAATAGATATAAAGAGATAAATAAACAATTTCAAAGATTAATTATTTGCAATTTTGATCCACATCTAAATAATCACAAACATGTCATTGAATCATTAACTACTATCCCAATCGAACCTAATCATATTAGTTTCGAATTAATATTCAAACTAATACAATTTAAGAAACATAAAACAATGTAACCTAAATATGCAAACTGAATTACAAAGATTTCATCATGCATCAATACACGAAAAATAAAGATTATACCTAATGGTTTCATGGATCACAAAACATGAAATTCAATTCATTAAAATTATTCGAATTAATCTAACATGGTTACTAGGATCTACGAAATTGATTTCAATTAAATCATGAATATATGTATCATATACACAAAACATGATAATAAATCTCACATAAAACTTTGTATATCACATATACATCGACTATTAACGTGTTTCAATCATATATCATGTATATATCAGAAGAAAACATGCAATGTTTTAATGGAATCGAACTTCGAAGGCTCTGATACCACTGTTGGGTTTTGAGGTTCATACGCAGCGGAGATTACAAAACAATTTTGACAAAAACCCCAACAGGATCCGAATCTAATTCCATTAAAACGTTTAAACCAATAAAACTTAATTATACCTCGGTCGCAAAATATCTTTTTGAAGGTTGATCGATCTAAGGCGCTGCCAACGATGAACGCCCTCTACCAGCAGTCCACACACGAACGGCGGTCGAGATTCGAAGTGCTAACTTCAAGAGAATACCAAACCTTTTTATTTCTCTCCAAAACGATCCAGAGCGTACCAGAAACTCTAATTTGTTTCTAAACGAAAATAGAGTTTCGGCTCTAAAATTTCCATACCTATGTTCTAACTTAAAGCGTCTATTTATACAACCCTTGTATATAGACGGTTAAGTAAATTACACATATACCCCTAATTAAAGAAGTATAAGTGTAATACACCACAAGGATGTTTCTGTCATGAATTGTATCATATAAAATTCATTTTTCTAAACCATCTTAAAATCTCGCAAAAACATTCTTAGTGTGCGACCCAATAGGCTCATACAACGTTGGCAGTGTACCAAAACACATTTTGGTATACAAGTCATAAGCGGCCTCTAGCAAGACATTATGACTATCCAAGTTGTACGAATACCAAATCGATACAACCTAATCAATAGTGTATACAACAACCTTTTGTCACACGATATCCTTTTGATCAAACATAAGACATGTAATTGTCATCCAATATGTTCAATCGTACTAGTCTCGATCTCTAGGTAAACTGAAAACATCCAAGTGACATTGATCAATATCAATTCACTTAGACTAGGCCTTTTAATAGTCTAACACATCGAGGGATCCACTGGATATCCCTTTTTATATGAAAGAGACAAATTCTATCTCGATTACACAACTTCATCACATTGCTCACACAATAACCAATTACAACCTTTATAATCGTCCGGTTAAAGACAATGTTTGATTGTGTCAAATCACTGTGTTCATAATGTTGAAGTCTCTAGTAATCTCAAGTCAGAGGACTGAAAAATATACCTATCATGAGAAACAACTATGACTTAATCCATGTGATGTTCTCATAGCGGGTCGTTCCAATACTTTGTTCCCTAACAAGTACTCGTGAACTTGATTCATATTCATATAAATATAATCATCATATGATCATCAATCAAGACTCATACTAGTCTTAATTCATTATAGTTCCCAGTATAATGATCGACTAGAGACATTTAGGATATTTTTGCAAATACCCATTGATCTTATTATAATGTAAACATGCAAATTAATTATAATAAACAACAAATGAAATCCTCTATTTTATTAACTAAAAGTATTCATAATGACAGTTAATGGATTGACCTAGGGTATATGCCCCAACAGTGATTTCTAATAATAATAATAATAATAATAATAATAATAATAATAATAATAATAATAATAATAATAATAATAATAATAATAATAATAATAATAATAATAATAATAATAATAATAATAATAATAATAATAACAATAATAATGATGATAATAATAATAATAAAATAGTATTGGTATTTCTCAAAAAAGAATTAAATAATAGTGTAGTTAATTAGTGATTATAAAAATATTTTCTTCTTTACATAATCTCTACATTAAAAAAAGGCAAAAAAAGATAAAAGTGTTGTAAACTGGATGACCATTTAACCAAGCTTAAGAATGATCACATTGTCAAGCATGACTCTCACATTGAATTGTAACATCAAACATGACTTCTACATTAAATGTAACTTGTACACTTTACATAACTTGTATTCAACTCCAATGTATAATCACTTATCCATGTATTGTCATGTAATTTGTAATCCTCTCCAATATACACCAACTCTTCCATGTATTGTCTATGTTGCTTGTGATATGTTGTATGACTTGTGGTGTATGTATAACTTGTACACATTGTATAAATACAATTATCATCATCACCTAATGGCCTATAAAATGGTGCCAACCCCATTGTAATACACACACCAAGTTGAATGAAAACTTCTCATTCCAACTATCTCATTTCTTCTCTTATCCTTTGCGGTAGTAGTTTGTAGTAGTAGAAGTTCATAGTCAGTTTGTAGTAGTAGAAGTTCATAGTCTTCTATTTCCTTATCTAGTTCTTAGCAAGTTCCAATTCAATTTACAACACGTTATCAGAGCGAAGTTGCTCTACAAGAGGAGGTCTTGAAGATCAATAAGCTTTTCAAAGATATAAAGTTAAGAAGGTATAATTTTTATTAATTTAAATAAGTTCAATTTATTTCCATGTTATCATGGTTAATTTCTTTTTTGTTATATGCATATTTAATTATGTAAATGTACTTTATTCATACATTATGCATTATAACTTCATTGACTACGAAAGTATGTTTTGTAGTTACGTATTGTATGATCTTCTACATCAGAAATCAAAAGTCAATGTGTGACATGTAGTTTTTCTCTTAAAACTACAAACGATTAGTTATTGTTTTATTCTTGATTTTATAATACAAATAATGCTATAAGTTTGAGTTGATAGCGGGTAAGCCTTGTCCCCGGTAAAGCTAAACATTGAAAGAGAGACGGGTTATCCCGTTCGAGGAGGTATGGTATTAAGTAGACTATGTCTCGCCACCCAACCTGGAGGTTGTCCCGCCATTTCATACGAATAGTATATTTTGTTTATTAATGAATCAAGTTGTGAACATATATTTAATCATATGTTATGTTTTTACATAAAAAGAGGAAAACTATTTTATATTAAATTTATTTTCAAAATATTATTCAACCATAGTTGAACTTGTTGTCTTATTATATTATCGACAAGAATTACTAGTAATGACAATTAGATACTACAATTTGTGAATAAATCATATATGCAAAACTGTGTGTTATACATAATCATTCGTCAATTTCTCTTTAGAGATTTGAAAAGTGAATATTTCACTTTATATATCTTTTCACCTTATGGAGTTATATATATACATACCAAAAGGGTAATGCTCCAAAAGCTCAAAATGAGCGGTTGAGTCTCATGCTACAAAATTTAATCAGCCAAATATTAATTATAATTCCACAATTTTAATTACCTCTATGTTGAGGCTATGTGAAAATATGACTGATGTGATAATAAAAATAAGGTCACGTGGCCCGCCTCGATTTATTGCTGCAACAAATATCGAGTGCGCACGTCAACCCAATAAATATTAAGGATTGATTTCTTGTCTCATGGTAGCTAAGTAAAATAATGAGATATTATAAATATGATATTGCTCCCATCCAATTAGTTTAGCTTCAAATTAAGAAGCATATGTTGCATATAATGATCATGATCACAATAATAAATTTATGGACGTGGAAAATGTGAAAATATCAGGTAAAGGTTGTATTGACAATTCCACCAAAAATTAGAACAAAAGTGGTGCACCACTACAATTGACAAATAATTATTGACAATGAGTACTTATAATTGTGACATTTTTTTGTCATACATGAAAGGCTATTTTGCCTAAATATTGTCATATATATACCCGAATATTTTTATGACCTTTACCATGTCTTCAAAATCAAAGGCAAAATATTATGAATTTTATCATTGAAAATGGCTCGATAAAACAAACACATCGAGATGTGTTTAAATCGTGACCTAAATATGGGGCAATGAGTTTATGTCTTATGTATCGTGCTACATGCATGTACATTATAATATAAAAGTGAATATTTTTCGAATTCGAACTTAGCGGAGGCTAATATTCAGGCAATATCTAATATAACAATTTTATTGTTAATGTCTTGTTTAGAAGAAGTCTACTCAGAATAATAGAAAATTTATTTATATGATTTAATATGAGTATAATATTCCCACCTTTAACTTTTGGAATATATAAGACACATTAAAACGAATGTCGTTATAAATCAAATGACATTCATAATGTGGAAAGATGATTATCCATAGTCATCAATAATGCGAAAATATCATAAATTCGCATGGACATCCTTTATCGAACTGGATTTTTTTTTTAGCTGGAGATTATCTTAAGGCAAATCAATAGGAGACGTATATTGATTTACTCTCCATTAATCACATTATAAGATGCCTTGAATCCCTAATAGGGAAATTATTTATAGAAGTTTTGCTAATTGTTACTTTGATGAAGCAGTTTTCCCACCATTAGGGGGAGATATAAGCCGAATCAAAAGGAATGGTGTGAAATTGCTTGAAACACATCAAATTGCATTAAATTTGTTGTATTATGATTCATGTATAAATTAATATGACTCGAAGTTCAAAGGATCATTCAGTAGTAACAAAGTTATGAATCAATTACTTAATGCAAGTACTATATACAAAAAGTGACAATTATATGCTTTAACATTAAATGATTCATATAGAAAACGATGTCCATGTGCAGCAAAATGCACAAAATATCTCACCCATGTGAACATGAGGGAGAGAATCAAAATGAATTATTGGTTAGTGTATTGCACTATTTTTCCCTTTGCTATGGTTTTATCCCACTGGGTTTTCTTTGCATAGATTTTTAATGAGGCAATTCTAACAATATTAAAATTCTTTTATCAAGGTTGATTAGTGTATTGCTTCATTTTCCTTTCGCTATTGGTTTGATCCCACTGGATTTGCCTAGCAAGATTTTTAAAGAGGCAATCCTAACATTATTATACTCCGTATAAAACATTTATGAGAACAATGCACTCTTTTTCCTATACTAGGTTTCTTCCCACTTGGTTTTTCTAGTAAAGGTTTTAATGATGCATATATATTCTTTTAAAGTGTATCAATGTGTTGCACTCTTTTCCTTAGCTTTGATTTTGTCCTACTGGATTTTCCTAGCAAGGTTTTTAATGAGGCAATCAATAATATTATACTACAAATCAAGATTGACGAGAACATTGTACTTTTTTTCCTGTACTAGATTTTTCTCCCACAGGGTTTTTCTAGTACATGTTTTAACGAGACATATTCTCTCAGCAAATGTCATCTAAGGGGGAGTTGGGAGTGTTGTAAATTTGATAACCCTTTAACCAAGCTTATGAATGATTACATTGTCAAGTATGACTCTCACATTGAATTGTAACACCAAGTATGCCTTCTACATTAAATGTAACTTGTACACTTTACATAACTTGTATTCAACTCCAATGTATAATCACTTATCCATGTATTGTCATGTAACTTGTAATCATCTCCAATATACACCAACTCTTCCATATATTGTCTATGTTGCTTGTGATGTGTTGTATGACTTGTGATGTATGTATAACTTGTACATATTGTATAAGTACAATTATCATTATCACCAAATGACATATATAAAGAATCAACCCCATTATAATACACACATCGAGTTAAATGAAAACTTCTTATTCCAACTATCTTATTTCTTATTTTTTTATTTATAGTAGTAATTTATAGCAGTAAAAATTTTTAGTCTTCTATTTCATTCTCTAGTTCTTAGTAAGTTTTAATTCAATTTAAAACAAAAAGAAGGTAAGAAAGCCTAAATGCCCGGGGCGCTCTTCTTCGTCTGTTGACAAACACAGCAACACAGATCCCGAGACAGCGACTTCGATTAACTAATCCCAGCATCTCCGCCTCAAGCGACTCCCATTTTCTTCATCTTGGCTTCTGTTCCTCTGCTCCGCTCGATCTGATCTCCAATGGCGGCCCTGACCCGCCTCCTCGCCAGACCTCGCTCGTTCTCTCTCACGAGGACCTTCTCCGTAGCTGCGTCGACGACCGAGACCGACTCTCTTCTTCGATTCTCTCCTCCGTCTCCGTCTCCGTCTCCGTCTCCGTCTCCGTCTCCGTCTTCTTCGCTGCCTCGATTCGCGCGCATAGATCCTGATGATAGGAACGTGCAGTGGGTGTTCCTTGGGTGCCCGGGCGTGGGGAAGGGCACCTACGCCAGCCGCCTCTCCAATCTCCTCGGCGTTCCTCATATCGCTACAGGTGATCTCGTCCGCGACGAGATGAAGTCTTCTGGCCCTCTCGCCACACAGGTCTCCTTTCGTTCTGCTCTTACTCCTTCAATTTCTGTTTTGTTTTGTGTGATGATCTGTGTGATTTGTTGATGATGTTATAGTCCGATTGATTTGGAATTTTAATTTTGTTTTAACAGTTCGTCTATTTGGTCTCGTGAAGATCAGATGATGAAAAATCTGAGCTCCGAAATTAGTCGGTTTGGTGATCTGCTTGTATTTGTATATGATGTCTTCTGTAACTTTGGGGTTTGTTGCTACTAGGGATAACTTCACCTATATAGAACGTTATATGCACTACAAAGCCGGTCCCCCAGTCCGGATAAAGGAAGAGGACTCAGGAGGGAGTTCCCAAACCCATTTTCCATTTTCCCCATTTTCCATTTTCCATTTTCCATTTTCCATTCAGTCAGCGTAAAACTTTTGTCACTCTTTATTATGAATGGATCAAAGAAATGAGATAAACCTTGGGGTTCCCACCTAGCGATGTTCTGCATCGGAGTCCGGGTGTAGTGAAAAATGAGTAAGGCTTTGTTTCACATTGCCGCCTGGGTGTGAACAAAAATGAGTTGGGGTTCCCACACATGGGACTGGATGTGGGTAAAGAAGCTAGTCCCTTCACACTTATTCGACCCATGCTAATTTTGGGATTGAGGCTATGTCGTTGTTGCTTATTAGGTATCGGTAAAAAGGTTGAAGTGTACTTTTCGTTAACTTTTTCCTTTGGGGGGTCAGTGACGTTTTCAGCGATCCAGTGGAACCTAATTAACCTAATTGGTAGGAAAGCGACTGTTTTTTATCTGCTTGTTTGTTCCTATTTTCATCAGTATGAATTTTAAGGTGTTTAGGAAATTAGGGCATAGAAGAGAATGTAGGTATCCAGTTGTGAGATGCATTGAAGAAACTTGCGAAACACCTAGGTCTCCACCTATAGTTTTTTCTAATATAAACACTCAAATCTCCATTATGAGTTGCATAAATTGAAGATCAATACGAAATTTACGAATGCCCCATCCAAAAGTCTCGGTCCACTTCTTCCAAATCTTGACATATATAGTAGACAGTAACAAAGGTCATATTTTTTGTTCTCACACGTTGGCATGAATTTGGAAGTGGTACGAGAATCCGTGAAGGATTCTAATTTCTAAAGATGCTAGTAAATATTCAGCAGATCAGAATTGTAGAAATGAGACTTCACTGCTCCTAAAGTAGCTTCTTGTTCTTATCTATTAATTAAACTACTGAATTGAGTGATGCGATGCACGTTTATTTGTTATCATCATATTTTGTTCTTATTCTCTATATCTGATGATTATATTGAAGGGCCTGTAAATAAGGATCCTAGGTCTTTCCAAATTAATTCGTACAGTATATTAATGCCCTAGACAGCTAGACTTTCTTGATTTGCTCATTGGTGATAAATAACATCTCCAATATTTTTCTACAACTAGCACAACAGAAAATGTTTGAAGTTAACACCTTTGGTTTTGAAAATCTGAAACGTTGTGATGACGTATTATGCATTGTTCTAGCAATAATTATGTCTGGCAGACTCTTGAATGTCTTTATGCCCAGTAAATTATCAATAATGAACAAATGAGGACATTCCCTCAGTGAGGAACACTCGTTGCAACTGTTTGAAATTTGGATTAAAGATTCAAATAATGACTAAATATGCTTGTTGCAGAAACCTTACTGCAACTGATTGGGGCCTGAATA
Source organism: Stephania yunnanensis (assembly GCA_039657365.1). Lineage (NCBI taxonomy): Eukaryota > Viridiplantae > Streptophyta > Magnoliopsida > Ranunculales > Menispermaceae > Stephania > Stephania yunnanensis. The sequence goes on from CM077580.1 coordinate 25,567,142, forward strand.
TGTATGTCTATTTCTTTTCTCCTCTCTGCCGCACCATTGAAGCTTTTATCCATGAAACTCCTTGGGTTGTCATTGTTTACGGTGTCAAGGTCTGATTTCCATCTTTTGACATTCCACTTCTACATATTCTGGAACCAATGTATGATATAAAGGTTTAAAACATGTGGAGCATCATCGTCTTTGAGGAAATGAAAGACAACTTAAACTCTGCCCTGGAAAAACTTCTTGTTTAATTTCCTTGGAGAAGGAATTCAGCGTTGAGTTTCTGATTTGATATTGCAAGAGATTTGGGATTAAAATGCTTGCTTCTGGCACTCTTCTGCTCTTAGTCTACACTTTTTTTAGATTTTTGAAAAGATTCCAATAGATTTTGCTCAAGCCAGTTGTTTTTAGTGGTTTAGCTTTATTCTGACACACCTCAGAATTGTTTTTAGTAGATTCCAATGTCAGCTTTAGCCAATAAAAATCCTAAATTTAGTTAAACTTGAGTGTTGTGATGTTACCTGTGAAATACTATAGCCTCTTGCCGAGCTGACAGATTTTCTTGGCTCTTGTCTGCCTCTCTAGCTCTGTCTGTTACATCTTCATAGTTATGTTTTAGTGAAGCTCCATGCCAGAACCCTCTTTCTCATTCAAACATTTTTTTTTTTTTTTTTTTTGTGGGCATTCAAACATCTATTGGGAGCCCCATGCAGAAGATTACTTTTCTTTGTTTTCGCTCCTCTATATTCTCGTATTTGTTGAAGGATGTTACTTTGATTTGCAACTGAATCAGCATAAAGGTATCTCCTGAATGACATGTTAAGGGAACCGTTTGGCGACAGTCTTAAATCCATCGTTATCGGTGCAGACTTACTTGTCTAATCTGCCTATCGATATCCTTTTCTCCTTTTAGGCATTCCCATGATTTCATTAGTTCGCTTTTTGTTTCTCTCTCATTTAAAGATTTGTTATCCTTGTTTATTCTTTGATTTTTTATTTTTTATTTTTTTTACTTATGAAGGATCATCCATAAAATTAACGTGTCTTGCAATTTGTTTTCTGCCTTACTAAGTGCCTTGATCATTATATTTTTTATTTGTCAACTATGGCATTGCTATGTTGAGTGAGCATTTCTCATGATTGAATGAAGGAGAATTGAGCCACTGGTTTGCCATTCCTTTTGTCTTCTTTTGTGCTTATCTTCTTTAGGGACTTGTTTGCAGCTCACAGAGATCGCAAACCAGGGGAAGTTGGTGTCTGATGAAATAATTATAGATTTGTTGGGCAAGCGCCTTGAGGCTGGGGAAGCTAAGGGCGAATTGGGGTTCATTCTTGATGGCTTTCCACGAACCATCAGACAAGCAGTAAGGATTTTGAAACTTTGAGCTTATGCTGAGTAGGTAGATCAATAATTTGGGATTGCTCTGGTATATCCATTTTATTCTTAAATTTTACTTGGGAGTTGTATGTTTTTGTTGCTCACACTTTACTCAATCATAGTAAGGTCAGATTGACACAATTTAGATTTTTTCAAGACCTGCCACACAAAAAAATGTTAGACTTTTACTCGTGATGGTTCAACATTTTAGTCACCAATTTAAGAAGCTGCTAGTAGTTTTAATGATCCAATCATATTAAGAGTGGTATCCCTTCTATTGGTAGTGTTGTCTGATGACCGAGATTGTGCATTATGGATAGGGAAAGTACGAATTTGAAAACACCATTATTATGGCCCTATCGCATTGAATGTTGTTGATTGTGTATCTGCTTTTCTTTCCTTGCTCTAATGTTTCAGGAAATATTGGAGGGGGTTGCTGACATTGACTTGGTGATTAATCTAAAACTCCGTGAAGATGTATTGATTGAAAAATGCCTGGGTAGAAGGATTTGCAGTCAATGTGGAGGTAACTTCAATATTGCCAATATTGATATCAAGGGTGGGAATGGGTGTCCTGGAATATATATGGCCCCGCTTCTTCCTCCTCCTGGTTGTGTGACGAAGCTCATCACTCGAGCTGATGATACAGAAGAAGTCGTCAAAGAACGATTGCGTATATACAATGACATGGTATAGCATTTGAAAACGCTTTAGCTCCTTATATTTATTATTTCGACTCTAGATTTGAGATGCTTATGACTTCTTGCTTGGGCTTCAACCGCAAGCATGCTTTTAAAAAAGACAACAATATTGCTATTCCTTGTGAATGTGATTAGGAAACCTCTAATATTAATTATTTAAGAATATTATTATCATTATTAGGGATTGGCGTGGAACATGTAGCAAAAGAGTTTATAGGTCGGATCGAACAACAAAAATCCAAGAAAGCCCATAAAACCTAAATAAGAAACTACTAATTTTGTAGTGTTGTTTAAACTTTCTAGTTTATGCTAGTTGATATTTTCATAATGGTAAGGATTTCTTTCTTTATTTCATTGTTATTATTTTATTAGTTTCTTAATTATGGTATTGGTATATATGTTATCAGGAAGTTTACAATTTTTGTTATTCCCTTTTATATATGTGGGTTTGTGACACAATATAAATATGTAACCACTCCTCTATTGTTAGACATTGAATTACAACAACAACAACATAGCTTCAGTCCCAAATTAACTGGGGTCGGCTACATGGATCAAACTTTTCATTGTGCTCGATTAAGTGCAATTGATGGTGAGCTTTGCAAACCATTCAAATCCCTCCTAATTAATGCATCCCATGTTAACTTTGGTCTGCCTCTACCTCGTCGAGTTTCTACAGTTTCTATTGTTAGACATTGAATTATTGAATGAAAAATTGAGAATTTTCTGCCTTTGCTCAATTTTGAGTGTTAAGTTTTGGTGTAGAAACTTGTTCTCTTGTTCTTAAGGCTTAGTCGAGTATTAGCTTTGTTTGTTTCACTTTATTCACTGCGCCAGTTAGTATCTGAGAAAGAATAGCTTTCATGTTCTCATGGCAGCTGATCAAGCAACAAATAAAGCGAAACAAACAAGGCTAATGCTTGACTAAGCCTTAAGAAAAAGAGAACAAGTTTTTACACCGAAACTTAACACTCAAACTTGAGCAAGGGGAGAAAATTCTCAAAATTTCATTCAATAATTCGATGTCTAACAGTCATCAAAATAATTCAATGTCTAAGAGCATCTCCAATGGTAACATGTATTTAAACCATGGATTGGTGTCACATCATAGATGTGAAGAGGATGTATATCCTATGTGGCACTAGATAGACATGCACCTCTTAAAATGATCTCCAATGGTAATGTGAATTTAGACCATGGATTGATGAGTTGACACTTTTATTTTCAATTTTCATAATATTAATAAAGGCTTGAAAAAAATAAAAACTTTAAAAGAATTAATAATGCTGACGTACCAGTCTACGACAATGTCTAGAAGTAGACATTGTAGTAGACACCCTCCACTTTGATTCTATGTTACATAGGATGAACATTATGAATCTATGGTCCTATTGGAGAGCATTTTTTGGGTTGGATGTGGATTGTATTTTAGGTGGATCGATTTCCACCCCAATCCATGGTCCCATTGGAGATGCTCTAACAATGGATGAGGGTTTACATATTTATGATGTTTCATAAACACACCTAAATAGAAGGAAATAACCAAAGTTGGAAACTTCCTAATAATCTAATAACAGGCAAAGCTCACCATCAATTGCACTTAATCGAGCACAATGGAAAAGTTTGATCCATGTAGCCGACCCCAGTTAATTTGGGACTGAGGCTATGTTGTTGTTGTTGTATAATAATCTAATAATATAGATTTTAATATCATAACAAAAGAAACTACTAAAATAATAACAATTAAATAAGGAAAGAAATCCTAACTATTGTAGAAATATCAACTTGCATATATTAGCAAGTTTTCTTATTAAAAAAAAGAAGTTTTCATCAAGAAACACTTTAAAATTAGTAGTTTCTTATTTAGGATTTATGGGTTTTCTTCTTGGGGTTGTGTTGTTCGGCCCGATGGCCCTGACCCATAAACTCTTTGTCTACACGTTCCACATTGGGGTGATGCCCTATAACACCTTTGTTTTTGACTAAGCTATTCCAGTTCACTTCAGTTTTTGGCCTCCCATTTGGTTTTATCTACTCTCTAAGTTGGTCTGGTAAGTTTTGTTGGTTGCTGCATATCTACAGCGCTCTTGCAAATTTTTTCTTATTATACAATAACAGGACTCCTTTATGCCCTGAACTAGTCCCTCCAGGTATATATTAACCTCCATATCCTTGCACATTGGGAACAAGGTGTAGCCTCTAAGGGATCTATTAAAGGACGCATGTGGAGAGCTTCATTTTGAGACTTACAACTGTATCAATTTTCTTACTGCTGCAGAGCCAGCCTGTGGAGGAGTTCTATCGCGGCAGGGGAAAGTTGTTGGAGTTTGATCTTCCTGGCGGAATCCCAGAGTCCTGGCCAAAATTGTTGCAAGTTCTGAATCTTGATGATCATGATGATAAGCAGTCAGCAGCTGCTTGATTTATGTCCATGGTATTATATATGTACGGTAAGTTATTCTTCGCATGTGGGAATGCATGCGCATTAATTTTGACAAAGGAGAGAATATTCTTTTTTTTTTTTTTTCTAAATAAAATTGTCAAACTTGCCTAATTATTTTACAAGGTTTCAGGTGGGCTTTTGCTAAAAGTGTGGTGAAAGCCAGTGCGTATTATTTAGGTCTTAGAGGTCGAAGTGATATTATTTATTGTTTGGGGGTTTGTTATAACAATTTGAAGATATTCTAGATAAATCATAAATCTTGTTCTGGATATAATGGGAATGCATTTAATCTCCAACGTAGGCTTATTTTCAAAATTCCTTTTTTTCCTCTGTTTTCATGTATTTTACATGTTATTTATTATATTATTTCTCAATCTCCATTACAACTTCTATTATACTTAACTAGTTCGCTTTGTGTAAGTTTTATGGTTGTGAATCAGATTCACAACTTGTGATAAGCTCTTGCTGTTTTGAGTTTTCTTTATTCTTAGTCCGTCAGACAATGTGATTCTTTGAAAATCATTAGACTAATTTACGCATCACATCACTTGATGTCTTTGTTGATGATTTTAACCTTCAAGGCTCTTGTCTGAATCTCATTGACTGTATTATTTTCCAAAGAACCTAGGTTATTGGTATATTCAGAAGATCATCTGGCATCATATAGCTTATGCATAGACTTCTGATCCATTCTTGATTGAACGAGACAGTCAAACTGAAGTTTTTTGCATTATGCATTCTGTTCATCTTGATGTGTTTTTTTCCTCGTTGGTGGCACAAGCCCCAAACGTTCTCAAATGGTGCGTCTTTCACTTCGAGGATGTTTTCTTGGATTATGTGGCTCTGAAGTCTTGGAGTATTTTAACCTCAATGCATGTAGCAAGTACATCAATGAGTCTCAAATGAAAATCTGAGGGAGTCGACACAGTTTTCAACCCCCTTTTTGTGCATTAAGTTTGTGTTTCTGCCTTCATATCTATATTCTGCTATGAGGGTTTCACAGCAGAGTTGGCTTTAGTCATCTACATCAACTAATGTAAATCGGAGTTGGCTTCTCTCGTTGAACCCGTGTACAATATTCCATACTGCTTTGATTTCTTTCATATGGTGCAGGTTCTTACATTTTAAAATTGTCATTGGAAATCTCGAGTTCACATATTTCAGCACAACAAAATCACTACGCCAGATTTTCTCCTGCTAGAGAAACAGCTTACAAATTACCTGAGGTTGCGCACAGGTGATGGAACTACTAATAGTTATAACTCTCAGCCGAACACAGCCTTTCAACAAGCTTGTTCTTGTTGTGGCGAAGTTGTGTGAACGATATGTGGATGTGCACGCTCCAATGCATGATCCTACGAATTCTAACAACCATGCAGCAAATTTGTGTATCATAAGTATGTTAATCTCGTCTTGTATTTATTAATCACATGAATTGTTTTTTTAACATACAGATTTGGCAAAAAAAAAAAAAAAAAAAAAAAAAAAAAAAAAACAAAAAACAAAAAACAAACATAGCATATAAATTGTGCTAACAAAGTGGAAACTAATGCCAAGAGAGCAGACCATGAACCTTTTTTACCTCATGTCTTGAGATTTATTGAGTTGTAATCTTTCACCCTCGAACCTTAAGATTTTAAGCACAAGGTTGGATCTTGAAAATGGGTTCTCATCCTACAGAGGGCGCGTGGATGAAGATTTTCTTAAAGCATGAACAATCTCGGTGAGAAAATTATTTAAGGAAACCATCGAACGAGGTGAGATTCCTTGATATATATTTGAAGGTATGTACCAAAATCATAGTACCCTCATTTTTATTTTTATTTTGTTTTTTCCGAGAAAACTTGGTACCCTCATTTGATTGATGGCGAAAGTATGCTTTAATTATTGATAGGTTTGAGGAAAAAGCATTCTAACTTTTACAATAAATACCTATTTTCTTCAAATTGGTAAATGGTCATAAAAATGAGTTGAATAAAACAACTGCTATGCCGCTTATAAAAACTAATGGATACATCAATTTAACGAGTACTTGCTGGTGTCCTTTAGATATACTGTTTGAGTAGTGAAAATAATCACACATCCTCTAATAATTAGAAAGACAATGAGTTCTAAGTTTGGAATGGGTATCTAACTTGGCATGTTGAGAACTCTCCTAGTACAAAACTAAAGCGTATAAAACTAGCCACTTACGCGGCCACACTCCCATAGTTCCATGAGTCCATGATCTGAACTTGGGCCTATTGCAAAATATAACAAACACACATCAACTTTTGTGCACACGTACATAAAATGTATAAATGAAGAGACAAACAAATATGCGTCTAATTCAAAGAGGTCACCCAACCATTTTTAAAATAATAAATCTAAGAGGTCACCCAGTGACCATATTTGAAATTAAAAAAAACAACCCTTTTTAAAAACTAAAATATGAATAGTGGTGTTCTTGTATGTTCAAGAATGCAAATCTCGTAAATTTGTCCGTTTGAATTTGTTGCTTGTTTGACTGCTTGAGTTGATTGAAATGTTTTTTTTTTTTTTTGAGACAATGAGTTCATTGAAATGTTACACCTTGTTTAAGAACAAGTAATAAATAACTACTCTATAACTTAGGACTTCTATCGAGACCCATTAAGATAACATTAAAATCTCGTAAATATCTACCGACTCAGCATCACCATCGCCCATGTCCGCCACTTAAATCCACTTAAATTTCTTAATTTTTTCTCTCTCTCTCTGAGATGTGATGCACGAAGAGTTTTTAATTGGTGTAACATGTATAGACATGCCAATTTTTAAAGTGTAGAGAAGTTAGAAATTGCACTAGCACTAGTAGATATCATTATAGGTCAACTCTTAAATGAACTTTTATTTTGCCATTGAGGAGGCAAGAGTTTTGATTTGTATTTGGTATAGCCAATAGAAGTGGTCTGCTTTTAGAGTGCTGGTCTGAGCATAAATTTTATTGTGCTTGTTTAAGTGGTGGTTTGACACTCACCCCTTACATAGTGATCTCAAGTTTAAACTTTACACATAAAGTTTCTTTTATTGAGAGAGTTAAAGATTTTGATGGTTACGGCTCAAAGTTGGAGTAGTGAATTAGTCTTAATACCAAGTGGTTCACATAAAAAAAAAGGAAAATAAAAAGAAAACAAAATGTATAGTAAAAAATGTTTGATACTCGAAACAAAGGTTCTTCGGAGGTGGAACCTCCTTGTTGCATTTGTGATAAAGAGCAATAGTTTTCAATTTATTCAATCCTTTAACGTAGCTTTTGTTATGTTTTATTGTTTTACTTAGGGCTATGATTTCAAGTCGGAAAATGCTTCGCTAACCCACATTATAACACCTACCTGACGTGGAGGCCATGGGCCTACTTTCAAAAAATGTCGAGAAAACAAAACGAAAAAAATAAAAAAATGCAAACAAAAAAACGCGTCAATTTGGTCTGACCGACTTGCTGTAATCTGTTAGTCGGTTAAACTGAGTTGACAAAGTTGATTGATCAAAAAATTTGAATTTTCGTCTTTTTTTTGGGATTTCCTTCTCTGTTATTCTCATTTGAGCCAAAATGGAACCAGTCGAGCCCTAAAACACCTCCCTCTTCTACAAAGAAGCCGAGCAATTATAGAAGCATTTTCGACACAAAAGGCAAAATCATTTTTCATTGGACTGGCTTGGTTACTTACTAATTTGTGTTTCGTTTGATTTTTTTTTTTTTTTTTTTTTAATTCTAAGATTTTAGAGAAGCCTCCAAAAGCACCAACCCAGTTAAGAGAAGTCGATCACTTTCACAACCATTTTCTACACTGAATATATGACATTCTATAATCCTTTCTTGTTTGCTCTTATTAACTTTGCATGTCGTGACCAAATCCACCACCTAACTACGACTCAACTGCCTATTGTAATGGAGGTTGCTAGTGATGTTCGCACCAATCATAGTAGTATCAAGTTTAAACTCTACACATGGAGTTTCCTTTATTGGTAGAGTTAAAGATCGTGATGGTTCGATTATGGCTCAAAGCTAGAGTAATCAGTTAGTCTTATACTAGGTGGTTCACACAAAAAAGGAAAAGAAAAATAAACAAAAACAAAAAGAAAACAAATGTATGGTAAGAAATGCTTAATACTCGCGACAAAGCTTCAGCGGAGGTGGATGGATACATCCTTCTTGCATTTGTGATAAAGTGCAATAGCTGTCAATTTATTCAATCTTCTAACGCAGCTATTGTTATATTTTATTGTTTTACTTCAGGGCTATGATTTCAAGTAGGAAAATGCTTCGCTAATCCTTATTCAACACCTTCCCCACGTGGAGGCCATGGGCCCACTTTTGCTGTTTTTCTCGTCAGGTTAGCAAAAAATGTAAGGAAAACAACGAAAAAAAATAAAAAAAATGTAAACAAAAAAAATGCGTCAATTCGATTTGACCGACTTATTGTCACCTGTTATTTTCGTTTTTTTTTTTTTTTTTTCGATTTCCTTCTCTGTTCTTATTTGAGCCTAAATGAAATCAGTTGAGCTCTAAAACACCTCTCCTCTTTCATGAAGAAGCCGAGTGATTATAGAAGCATTTTCGACACAATAAGCAAAATCATTTTTCACTAGACTGGCTTGGTTACTTACTAATTTGTGTTTCGATTGATTTTTTTATTCTAAGATTCCAGAGAAGCCTCTAAAAGCACCAACCCAGTTAAGAGAAGTCGATCCCTTTCATAACCATTTTTGAAACTTAATATATGACATTCTTTAGTCCCTTCTTGTTTGCTCTTATTAACTTTGCATGACGTGACCAGATCCACCACCTAACTGCGACTCAGTAGCCTATTGTAATGCGGGTTGCTAATGATGTTCGCACCAATCGTGGCAAGGCGAGGCCAACAATTTGGCTTAGATAGGTACACATTTACCTGACATTGAGTTGGGTGGGCAAGGATTTGAATGACATGATCTCCAGGGAATTGGTTCATTAACCTCTACAATTACTATAAGTAAAGGGAGCGAACATATGGTGCAAATGGAGTCTGAAACATCAATTACGTATATTAAGAAGGGGAATCGAGGAGTTGATGAGCTTTCCATGTTTTGTAATTGAAGGTCGTTTAATTAAATGTTGTTTTGTATTGAACACAATAGTTATGCTATGATCTTTGGCGTTGTAAATTATATGAAGCATATTGTTTCTCGTTTTGATCAATTCATGAAGGAAGATGGATCTCCTATGGTTATATTATAGTCTTACCACACCTTATTTAAGGAGAGAGAGCACACAAGGATCCATTTATGTTTTAACAAGGTATGAACTCGTTGGAAGAAACCAAAGAAGAACTCAGGAGGAAAAACATAGCAACGAACAAAAATAAAGAAGGCCTACTTCGTATGCTTTGACATCAAAGAAGATAGACATGAGAATCTTCGCCCACAATACCAAATAACTCAACAACAATTTCTCATGGATAAGAGCACATAAGTCCTATTTTAAACCATGCAAGTAAGTCATAAACAAACACCATCCAATAACAGGCTTCAAGCTAAGGAAAATTAAACAATTCAAACCACACTGGTTGATAGTGTAAGTCCCCTAGTAACCATAAGTTTCAAGAGAGTACTCACATAAAAATAACTTAACAAAAGCTCTAAAACATAGATTTGTAAGATTAAGGGACATAATAATTGAAATCATTTCTTATCTCCTTCATTGGTTGTCTGAACTATAGTGGGTGAAACTGTAGATGGACCCTTATCGGGGCCGGGAAGTGCACTCAACTAGCCTAGCCTCATCATCATCTGTGCAGTCATCCGTGTGAATTCATGTTTTATGTTAGATCCATACTCTACAATGTTCTTCTCCACTCCCCCAACTAGGTGGTCCATCATCCGATAGGTGAGGATCAAGTCCTTCACGAACCTGTCTTCCCAACTAGCAATCATAATGTTGAACATGTTTCCCATATTGCCAAACATGACTCTCATGTTCCGCTTGACTGAATTGATATCACTGTGGAGCATGCATTCCGTTTCCTTCCTTAGCGTGGCCAAAAAGGTTTGCACCAGCAATTTTATTTCATTCTCATCTTCCTCAAGTGTTTTGGTCTAATCCAGCAGCTGCATTAGGATTTTATAGACATGAGGTGATCCCATTGTTGGTAGGTAATCGAACCACCTCATTCACTAGGCAACATGTTTGTCTTTCACTATCTCAATTGGAGGGGGGAAGGGGGGAGGGGGTCAATCAGGTGTGATCCATCATCGATTGGTGTAAGACGTTCTTGTTGGAACATTCTTGTTGGAACAATTAATTACATTATTTAATTGTTTATAATTTGAATGAAAATCATGTGAAAAGGTGTTTAATTATGTAAAGGGACATGAGATACTAAAAGGTGTATCTATTTACTAAAAGACATGTCTTTCCTAATAGACACATCTATTCACTAAGATGCATGTCTTTTCTAATAGACACGTCAAAGTCTATATATATATATTCACAAGATGCATTGTTTTCAATAAGAGTTGTAATAGAGTTATAAAGTTAGGAAAATGAGTCAAAAAATAATTTTCCCTCTCTTTTCATGGTTTTGGGTTAGAGAGTGTTTAATCATTTATTGGTTCGCAGACTAATGATTTGAAGTGCTAAAATCATTAGTATGATCTTTGTATCTTAGGAGATATAGTCATTAGATCGCAAGCACTGTAGCGAGATGCAATTGAGTATAACTCTAGGCCATTGAGTATAACTCAAGCCTCGATCGACTATATTATGCTTTTAATTCTATCACGCATCAAAGTTTTCTAAGACCCCAACAACAGTTCTTCCCTAGGCTATTGGAAGTTGTCCTCCATTGGCTATTCCTTTTGGTGGTTGGGGCTAGTGAAGGCTAAAATTTAATGTCCTATCATGCTCATCTACCTTCTTATTGTGTTCCTTAGCTTCAGTTGAGTCCGCATGCAAGTCCTTTCCCACCATCTTAAATCCTTCACTAATGTGGCTAAGAGAAGCATCCGCCTCTAATCATCCAATAAAGATAAGCCTAAATACATACAATTAGGAGCAGTTCAAAATAGCCATAAACAAAAAGAAGAAATTATAAGTTAAAATATGTTAACAAAAGTGAATGAAAAATTCGAGATTACCTACGCCTTTTCTGATCCCAGTATCCAAAAGAAAATAAAATTAAAGAAATAGAATCTTACAAAATCAAAATAAACAAGAGATAAAAGTCTTTTTTACATGGTAAAACCTTAATTGGGAAATATACACAGCTCTGTAGAGCGGAAAAATTCATTATGAAGAAAGTTTACAAAGCAGTACCAAATTCGACTGAAAGCCTCGGTATAAGACTCTTTCGAAAAATTCCTAATACTTCCTGATCTATTTTTTTTTTCTTCCTTTCAAATCGCTCTATGTATATTTTCTTCTGTACAAGTTCTTAGATAAACATAGAGAAAGAGATAAGCCCCGAAAATGTGTTCGTATTGGGAACTAACTGGAAGTACTTGAAACCAACTCAACTTCCTTTTTTCTTTCCTTTTCTTCTTTTTACATAAAAAAGATAACGGATTAGACCTCCCCCATAAGAGGCTTTTGGTCCCTCAAAATCATTCTACTAACTAAGTGAGGAAACTTATCTCTGACATGTTTTTAGAGTACCATTTCGCACGATTTGGAAACTAACTCTTTTCATAGATCCAGGAAAATTCTTAATTGCCATTTCTGGTCTTTCCGGTCTTTGTGTCTAGAACCAAGTCTTCTCTAGCTGATTCACTTGGAACTAGATCGTGCATTGTTAGAAGTACTAATGATTATTCATGTTCATCAAGTAGTGACGGCTCAAATAAATTCATGTTCTCTACATTAACAACTGAATACTATTGGGGCATGTGCTCTACGTCAATCTACAAACATTGTTTATCTTATAATTTTAGTTAATAAGATCGAGGTTTTCATTTGCTATTCTATTATAAGTGATTGCATGCTTACTTTATAGTAAGATCCGTGGGTATGTGTTGAAATATCCAAAATGTTCATAGTCGGTCATTATGTTGAGAACTATAATGAAATAAGATTAATGTGAATCTTGATCGATGGTCATGTGATGATCATGCGTATAGGGATACGAATTGAGATCATGAGTATTTGTTATGGAACAAGGTACTGAACCAACCCGCTATGAGAACACCATATGGATTAAGTCATAGGTGTTACTCATGATAGGTATATCATTTAGTCCTTCAAATTGAAATGACCATAGAATTCAATATTATGAGCATGGTAATTTGACACAATCAAATATTGTCTTTAACTGAATGATAATAAAGATTGTGATTGGTTACCATGTAAATAATATGTGAAAGTGTATAATCAAGATAAAATTTTACACTCTAGTATAGAGAGATATCAGTGGATCCCTCGATATGATAGATTGATAATGGCTAAGTCCATGTGAATTGATATGATCAATGTCACTTGGATGTTTTCACTTTACTTAAAGATCGAGACTAGTGCGATTGAACATTAAGGGCGACTTTTCATGTCTTATATTTAATCAAAGGATATTGCACGACAAAATGATATGATATATGTTATTCATTAGCTTATATTGATTTTGATATTCATGTTACTTAGGTAGTCATAATGCCTTGCAAGATACCACTTATGACTTGTGTACCAAAATGGTTTTGGTTCACTGCTAACATCGTATGAACCTATTGGTCGCACACAAAGAATGACTTTGCACAATTTCAATTGGTCTAGAGTAATAAGTTTTATATGATAAAATTCATGATATAAAGCCCTTACGATTTGTTATATGATAACATATTAATAGGGGTGTATGTGTAATTTGCTTAAATTAACTAAATATAATAGTTGTATAACAAGTATGATTTTAAATGAGGGCTTATCTACACATAAAAATAGAAGTTGAAACCCTAAAACGAAATAAGATTTTCGTTTTTTGCAAATTTTGAGTTCTTTAGATTTTGGAAGAGAAAGAAAAACATTTTCATATCTCTCTTGGAGCTAGCACTCCAAATTGTGGTCACCGTTCGTGTGTGGATTTCTAATAGAAGACACGCGCACTTGAACGTCTTCGAAATCAAACAATCGGAGAAGGAAATCACAGATTAAGATATAATTTACTTTTTGTATATCTAGTTTAATAGAACTTATTTTCAATCTTATCGAGGGTTTTCAAAATTGTTTTGAGTTTTTCGCTGCGTATGAACCCCTAAACCTTAATTAGGAAATATCTACAACTCTATAAACTAAAAAAAAACCCATTATGAAGAAAGTTTACAAAATAGTACCAAATTCGACTGAAAGCCTCGATATTAAACTCTCTCCCGCAAAATTTCCTATACTTCCTATTCTTTTTTTTCCTTTCAAATATCTATATGTGTATTTTTTTCTCTACACATTCTTTGATAGATACATAGAAATAGATAAACCCTGAAAACGTGTTCGTAGTGGGAACTAACTAGAAGTAGTTGAAACCAACTTAACTTCTTTTTTTTTTTCCATTTTTTTCCTTTTCTTTCTTTACATAAAAAAGATAATGAATCAGACCTCCCCTATAAGAGGCTTTTGAACCCTAAAAAACATTCCACTGACTAAGTGAGGAAAATTCTCTTTGACTTGTTCTTCAGAGTACCATTTCGCACGATTTGGAAACTGTTTTCGTTCTTTCCAATCTTTGTGTTCAGAACCAAGTCTTCTTTAGCTGCTTCACTTGGAACTAGATCGTGCACTGTTGGAAGTACAAATGATTCTTCACATTCATCAAGTTGTGACTGCTCAAATAGCTTCATGTTCTCTGTGTTAGTAACTAAATACATATGCATATAACTTAACAAATCTAGCTCGAAAGTATTGGTTCCATATTGCTCCAATATTCTTAATGGACCATATCGCAAAGGCTTCTATTTTTGATCTGGCTCTTGCATTCAAGCTTTCCCAATAAAGAGCCACACCAAGTCTCCTACTTGAAAATTGTATTGGGTGCGATGTTTATCATACCGCTCTTTGTATTTTTGTTGAGTCTTCTCCAGACTCTATAAACCTTCTAGTGAAATTGTTGAATCCTGTGGATAAATTTGATTGCATTTATATCTTCTGATTGCTACCTTGACCATGTAGATTAGTAGAAAACTCCAAATCAAAAGGTGATTGAGGAATAAAACTATAGCAAACCTCTAATGGCGACTTCCCAATTGAACTGTGAATTGATATGTTATAACGGTACTAACTATAAGGAATATTTTCTTCCAAACTCCGAGGTTTTTGTTGATTGAATCCCCGTAGTAATTGAATAATTGTTCTGTTTACAACTTCGGTCTACCTATCAGTTGAGGATAGAATATTGTGGATCTTTTCGATTTTGTATGCATCACGCTTTTGAGTAACTCTCAAAACTTGCTCAGAAATCGACTATCTTTATCACCGATAATGCTTTTTGGCAACCCGTAATGGATAAAAACATTTTTGAAAAATGCTTCTGACGCACCTTCAGGTGTGATAATTTTCTTGCATGGTAACATAATTGCTATCTTGCCGAAACAAACCACTACAATAAAACATAGTCATGAACTTTCTTAGTAGTTGAGATACCACCTAAGAAATTGTTAGACCCTAGTTTATTGTGTTTGGTTTGGTCTATACTTGTTGCCAGTGTGTTGTCAAAACATAAGTTATGTTAGTTAAGTAAATGTTGCAATGAAGATGGAAGCCTCACTCAGCAAGATGTCCGAGTGTAGATACAATTCAGAGATAGATTATAATGCAAATTCTAGTGAAGATTACAATATCTAAGTTAGAGTCGAAGATGAAGACAAAACTGAAGTTGTAGTAAGAATATAATAGGAGTTGGATATTGCAACAGAGCAACTGTCTCTATTAGTCTCCAACATTGAAGAAACTTGATACTACATGGAAATAACTTCAAGATGGATTACAACAACAAATCCGAAAGAAGGTGCATAAAGGACTAAAGAACTTTATGGAGACGACGAGTCAAGATTCTTGAAGTTATTGAAGACTTAGTTGTTAAATGTTGGATGATTCCAACATAAGTTACGATTAGAAACCGATGAGGTTTTTGAGTTGTAGCGTATTTAGGATTGTATTCCTAGATAGAGTAGATAGCTTGAGTCTATAAATACTTAAGGTTGCTATTGTGTGGATCATCGTTCATTACTTGAGTTTTATGAGAACGACATATCGTTATAGTGGTTGTTCACATTATCAAATTGTTTAATTGATTATTTAGGCTGAGCCTACGCAGAAGAAGACATTTAAGCCTTATTGCGAAATCAATTCTTGTTTAGTATTTATATGTGTTAGTTAGTTCATTACTGATTTGTTAATCTCCTCAGTTCCTCTAGTTTTCAAAACTTTAATAGAAACCCATAAAGATACTATCCCAAGGTCGTTCATGAACTGGTAATGATGTGTAAAGTCCCAATTTTCTATTACTGGGCGTACTCGTACAACATACTATACAACCTTTGATGAACTGTCAACATCAACTATCATCTCAGGCCAATGTACATAATGCAACAATTTGAAATAGTTTTATGTACCCTAAAATTTCTTGCAACTAATGATGTGTGAGCCTCACAAATCAAGTGCAGACGACATTCATTCGGAATGCATAATTTATTTTTCTTAAATAACAACACGTCTTCAATATGGCACCCAACATGATGAGAAACGTTTTGATAAAACTCCTTCAAATCTCCTTCCTCCAAATAATTATTTTTGTAAGAATCAACAGCAGAAGGTTCTACTTGCATCATATTGCCGCTAATTTAGAAGGCGACCTAGAAAGGAAATTAACCAATTTGTTTGTAACTTTTTTTTTGTATTTGATGACCAATCTAAACTGTTGTAGATAACCCATCCACTTGAAATGTCTAATTTGCTGCAATTTGCTTTTAAGTATGGAGATATTCCAAAGGCTTATGATCAATATGAATGACTGTCTCTTTCCCCCAAAAATAATGTCGCCTATTTTTGATTGCTTGAACCATGAAATCTAATATTTTTATCATAAGTAGGATGATTAAGAACAATTGCAGAAAATAACTCAAAATGATAACAAATCAGCTTACCCCCTAAAGTAAAAATACTCCCGTGGCACGTCTTGAAGCATCTGTCTCAACTTTAAAATGAAACTGCATATTGGGTAGTGCCAACACTAGTGCCTCGCAAATTGTTTTTTTTTTTTAAATACTGAATGTTTTTTTCTTAATTGGGTTGTATATTGGGTTAAGAGACTAGACTTCTCGATTAATGCATGTATTACTTTGTTTGGTATCATGTGATCGTCTATTTACCAAGTTTCCACAGTAGGTGCATTTATAATGTTTCTGCAAATCTTATGAAGTGTTCTTCTGATAATATTAAAATGATAAAAAGTTTTAATTAACTTTGAAAATCATAACTAATGAGAAATGAATAATACTTATCTTGAACATATATAATAAGGTGAATGAGAGAAAATACTGACTAATACATTGTTAAGTCTTATGTGGCGGGGATTAGGGCTTAATAACGAGATTAGGCTGGGCAATTGACGCGCGCCGAACGCGTCAATAATAAATTTAAAATACCTTAAACCAACTATTTTGTAGAATAGTGGCAAAGGGTCGATCCCACAGAGACTGGTATTCTCTCTTCGGTCAAAAATAACAAAAAGGGAAAATCGGGGTTTTTGAGAGAATGATTTAATTATCTAATCATAAAATAATGAAAGCAAAGGAAATAAAATTGAAAATCAAATAATTAATAAAAATACCTAGGTCAAGACATACAAGTTCGGTTCGGTAAAAGATTGGATTTGGTCGTCGATTTATGTAAAATATGCAAATCAAAATATCTTAGTGTAGTTATAGACCCGGTGACGCACGCGGTTCCTCGCTCTTCCCTGTCTCGGTAGCCAAGGTACGACGGTGACTACTTCCCTAGTCAGACACACAACCGCATATTCAAGTGAATTGGATTTAATGTGTTGGCCATGAATGGGCTTCGTGAAGGCACTACACCTAGACAATAGGATCACTCGTGTGTCCGATTTATTGATTTCTAAGGTATTTAACTTAGGTCCCAAAAGGGTCTAATCAATTGGTAGGGTCAATTGCCTTTGGTGTGGTCTTATTGCACAAGTACGGGTGCTTACAACACCTTTTTGGTAAATTAAGAATTAAACAAGTGTTTAACCTTAATTGTTAAAATAATACCAAAGAAAATAAAATATTAATGAAAAGACTGAAATTAAAATATATAAATCTCGCAAATCCATTATTTAAGCCCGGTCGAACCTCCCTCGTAGTCTTGCCTAAGTTAGAGGTTTTAGCCTCGCATCAAGAACACAAAAGAAAAGAAGAAAAATAAGATAAAAAAAGAATGGGGGAGAAGAAGAGAGTTCGGCCAGCAGAGGAGAAAAAATGGCCCCCCTGGGAGTGTGTCCGTTCATCCCTATTTATAAATTTTTACTATGCCACGTGTCAGCGTCCCATTGGCTGATTTTTTAATGCGTGCCACGTGTCCGGATGCCATTGGTGGGGTGGTGGAGTGCGATGCCACGTGGCGCACTGTGAGTGATGGTGCGATGCCACGTGGCGGAATGTGGCTGGAAAGCATGTGGGTGTGAGCTGGGATGTTGGGTGAGTGCGATGCCACGTGTCAGAACGCGATTGGTTGAGAGGAGGGTTCGTTGACGTGGCGGCGCGTGATTGCACGAGAGATGCGGTCGAGAGGTGAGTGCGAACCCACGTGGCACGCGCTGATTGGTGGAACAGGCGGTGGTGGATGGCGTGGCGGCATGCGATTGGGCGAGAGGGGCGGCGCGCTGACGTGGTGGACGAGCTGGCGAGTGAGGAGTTGAGGAAGTGGCCACGTGGCGAGTGCTGATAGGCTGGTCAAACGGTGCATTGTGCGCGTTGACTCGTTCGATCATCTGGCAGATTGTGCACTGCGCATCCCGAGGACGATCAGACGGCTCCTGAATCGCATGAAGAAATTGTCTTGCGCGTGACGTGGCGTGCGTGCTGAATGGTCGGGACGTACTGTCCACTATTTGACACACCGCGCAGCGCGCACTTCGAGGAAATTGTCGAGGTGTCCGATTTTGACATGTAAATACTTCATTTTGAGTATTTTTTCGCCACGAATTCAACCGCGCACCCCGTTTCACCTAAAAGTGACAAAAATTATTATTTAATATATTATTTTAAATATTTTCAATAATTAATATACTAAAATTAACTATAAATTACCTATAAATTATTGACTTATCAGCAATACCTCGTTTGAGGGAATGGGATGTCACATAGGGTTGTGTGATTACCTTCTTAAGAGTGAATCTCGTAAGATATGTGTTCTTGAACTTTTCTAACTCGATATTTCAAGCTCTAAGTCTGAATTCCTTAAACCTTAGCTTAACTCTACTCTCTCAAATTCGATATTTTTTGGTGTTGAATGAAGCTAGGTAGTGGTAGGAATCACTTAAATAGACTAAGATTAAGTTTATGAGGGTTGAATCTTAGAAAGCAATTGACATTTTTATGAAAGAGTGCAACGGTTTGGTGGTGTGAATGAGATGATTTGTGTGGCGATTTTGGGTTTTAAATTTAAAAACCAAAAATGTTGCCCAACAATTCTTGTCTAAGTGGAATCGTTGGGAATCACTATGTGAATCAATATTAAGTAAGTAGTTGTGAGATGCAGTGACCCACTGATTTGAATAGCGATTCCTGTGTAAGGCGAATCGATGGAATTCGTCAGCCTATTAATTTGCATTAAATTTCCTGTGTTCTGCTACCAATTTTGCCAGCAATTCCCAGTGTTATTTGGAGCTGTTGGGAATTTTCTAAGTCTAAATTTTTGCTGTTTTGCAATTTTATTTCCTAAGTAACTTATATACCCTTCTTAAAGGTGAATGCAAATGTAAGATTGACTGAAAAACTTAAAATTTTTGCAAATTTGATTGGGATATGTATATAACTAATAATTTTATTAATGAAATAGATAAATAAACAAATAAGCAAGTTTATAATGCGAACTTCCATAAAGGACATAAAAATAAAAACAACTCGATTATCCCCTCTTTATTTGAAGCTACTCCGAAGCGTGACTTCCAAAAGTAATTTTAAAAAGTGAGTCAAAAGGAGAGAGAATAAAAACAAACTATACTAATGCTAGGTGGCCTATTAAAAACTGAAATAACTTATAGAAATAATGAATATGGGCTGCCTTCGATATAGCAATTAATGGACGAATAATTTAGATAAGTGGCTGATTAGGCAAATGTTGACTCAACACAGGTTGACCAAGGTCTACGTGTTTCTAGGTCGTGTAAGGCCCAAATTGTGGGGGTTTAAGGCCGTTACACTAGCCCATTCGTTATTCGAGATTCACTGTGTGCAAATGTTCATAAAAATAGGCCACATACGATAAATTGTCTTTTAGCTTGGTCTGAACAAACTTAATCCTTCCTAATGCATGAAAGAAAAAATTCACAAGGACTTGTTCAAATTCAAAGTAATCAAAATCTAACCTTCTTGTGGACATTGATGTCGTCCTCAAGATTTTTCCCTCCCACACCACCATCTCTACAACTCCATTACCTGCTCCATGCACCTTCATGTCACCAAGATGATAAGAGTATCAACTATGTTGGAGGGGAGCTTTTTCTATTTTCGCCATTTTCACCTTGGAACTTGAGCGTAGTGGCAAGGAAGCGTGAGGTGCAACCCACTTCTCCTTTTTAAGGGTTAGTAAAGGAGCCACTTCGGTGATGGTCTTTGGGGTTTTTTGGTTGTTGTACCCTTCTTCTTGTCAATCCTTTTTAATAGATGTGCGATGACCTTAGATTTTATTTTTGTATTGGTGGAGGAATGTGTAATAATTATGTATTTATGTCTCTTTTTATGCGTGTATTTAATATGTTTTTATGTGTTAAACTGTCTAAAATTTACTCCATCTCGGTCATTTATATAAGTCCTTTAAGGTAAGGACATAAGATTAAGACAACTTTAATTAGTAGTGTAATTTACATATATGGCATTTGACATTAAATGAATTAAAGAATTGAAGAATCATAAATGTTTGAATTGTATATGGGTAAAATAAGTAAAAATGCAATAAATATACTTATTATATAAATTGAATTCTCAAAAAGACTCAAACAACCAAAAAGACATAAAAACTTAATTTATTCGTTAATTTTTAATAAAGAAGTTTTTGCTAGAACAACTTATTATATAAATAATTTGAGGGAGTATGTCCTGATAATTGGTTTTTTTCTAGTTATAGTGTTTTGTTAAGATTTAGTGCGATTTTTATTTTTTATTTTTTGCTAGGGATGATTAATGAGATTCGTGGTCTCGTAGATGATTTTCGGCTAATCTTGGAGTGTGATAGTGTTCTGCCTCGAAAAGCATGCTGATGGGGGATCCTAAGGCAGTTTCGTGGAGCCGACAGGTGGCTACAATGACGATTGGGTAATTTCAAAAGCAATAAGTCTATTTGGACTCATGAGTCCAGACTCATAGGGATGTTTTTAAAATTTTTGTAAATATTTAAGGGGTATAATAGAAATTTTACAAGTGATTATGGTTGTTTTATTAATTGCTCGAGGATGTATTTGAAATTAAAAAAAATTTTGAGTCCGGACTCACGAGTCCAAATAGCATTACCCTTTCAAAAGGGTTGATAATTGAACAATTCTAGAAAAATGAAGAAAACTGGTCAAGTATAGGTAGAAAGAACAAATGACAGAACTAGGATTCACGGGCCTTCAAATTGCCCTCCAGATGCGTTATTTATTGATTAGAAGATGTGAGCTGTTCGAATTTGATGTGATTCATGCAAAGTAATTGCAACACAGACATAGACAGCACTTTGCAGCCGAGAGATGTGTCTCGAGCTTCGTAACGTGAGGTAAATCAACTTAAAGGGAAGATAATTGAGCTTTGATTAAATCAAATCTAGGTCAGCAAGGCGCATAACTCTTACTCTCTACCAACTAAGCTACTAAGCCGCCTATTACTCTATAGGCAAGATCAACTTATTTAATACACATTCAAGGGATTTTTTCCTTGATTAGTATATTTAGGGAAAAAATTTATTAACCCAACACACCCATCAAAATATTTTCAAAACTAACACACTTCTCTCCACGTCATTGCCACATCACGCACGAGGTGGCGTGTTCCGTTTTTTTTTTTTATTGATTTGAACAGAAATCGTGACTCGAGGTCACGATTTTCGCTCAACTTTTTTTTTTTTATTGATTCGAAGGGAAATCGTGACCCGATGTCACGATTTCCACTCAAATTAAAACAGAGCAGAACACTCATCTTCGTCAACACCACCCGAGTTTCTCCATTTCGTCTGCACTAACGGTACTCCATCTTCTCTCCATCTTCAAGTCCAGATCGTCTCAACTGTTGTTTCGGAGGAGGTCAATCAATCAATCGACCGAATACTACTCTATAAAATCAACTTGTTTGGGGATTTTGATTTTTTAGGGTTCCTACGATGTGTGAACTGTTGCATTTTTTTTTGTTTTTGTTCTTGTGGAATTTGTTGATTTAAGGGTTTTTGTGGATTTTGTTTGGAGATTTTGAATTTTTAGGGTGACATTTTTAAGGGTTCTTGTGGTTCAAATGTTGCGTTTTTTTTGTTGTGGTTGAACTGTTGCGTTTTTTTTGTGTATGTTTTTTTTTGTTCTTGTGGATTATGTTGATTTCAGGGTCACTATGAAGTTATGAGTGGTTGTGTATGGGGGATTAATAAAAAGGTTAGTTAAAGTCCCACCAAAAAATCAAATTGATTTGGATCCCTCCTACTAATCCCATGTCACATGCAACCTTTAGACTGCAATATTGTAATGAAATGGAAGATTCAATTCTCAGTATTTGGAAAGTTGGATTTTTTATGTGGAATAACTATTTATTTTGAAGAGAAATTCATGCATTTATGAAAAAAGTATAAGTAAATTAAAAGGTATATTTGTCTAGTGATACATAATACGTATAGCGATTCCAATACCTCAAGTATCTCGTTGTTTTTTTTGTTCTTGTGGAATTTGTTGATTTAAGAGCCAACACATGGGTTTTTGTACTTGGATTTTGTTTGGAGATTTTGAACTTGATTTTAGGGTGACAAGTGTGTGTAAAATAAATTTTTTAAGGGTTCTTGGTTGTGGTTCAAATGTTGCACGTAGTCCAAATACTTCGCATTTTTTTGTCATACACCCATCCCTGCAAACACGTACAATGTTAGTTAGTCCAAATTACAAGTTGGTTGAAAACCGAACGAACCTCAAGCAATGTGAGATAGCCAAGAATCTGAGACACTAGCGTTTTTTGCTCCCCATGTATGTCCCAAGAGCTTCAAAGCAGCGATGACAGACACCCGAGACCCACTTTTTTTTTGTTCTTGTGGGCACCATCGATTATGTTGATTTCGTGAGGTCACTATGACAAGTTATGAGTGGTCCACAAATGCAGAGATTAGCTCCCTTGTTGTATGGGGATTAATAAAAAGGTTAGTTAAAGTCCCACCAATGAAATTGAATTTAAAAAATCAAATTGATTTGGATCCCTCCTACTAATCATGTTCCCCGCCTCCATGTCACATGCAACCATTTTCGTGCAAATGTAACCTTCCACGAGTGCCATCTCGCACGATCTGTCATGCTGGGTCTCCGCCAATATTGTAATGAATAAATTACAACATGGCGCATGGAAGATTCAATTCTGGCAGTCACCCATGACCGACATTTCCTCTAATATATCGTTAGTGTACCACCGAGTCCAATGAAACGGCCTCGGTTGTCCGCCACCGAGAGTATTTGGAACTATGACCAAATTCCTATTGTACACCACCGCCACCACATTACCTGCAAAATTCTATTTTTTATAGAGTGGTCATAACTAGCTTTTATTTTGAAGAGAAATTCATGCATTTATGTAACTTAATTACACTAAAAAAAAAGTATAAGTAAATTAAAAGGTATAAGTGTCTAGCTGATAATGAGACCTAAAAAAATACTTATATAATGATTGGTAGAAAGATTTGTTTGAGTAGAATTTAAGTATTTGTTGTTGGGTCTGGTGTACTTAAACATGCGAGTTTGTTGCTGATTATTCACGATTTAATTATTGTTGGAGCCATAATGGACATTATTTTCAATATAAATTATTCTTTACACCTAATCATGTTTAAGAGACATCTAATTCCTCATCGCTAAACCATTATATTTGTGAATTATCGCATAAACATTGCATGAATAAATAAATAAGTTAGAAATAGTCTACATTATCCCTCTTATTGGTAAAGAAATAAAATCAGTTGGAGTTGTATTGAAAAAGACTTATTATATATTATCAATTTTCATTGTTTAAAGTAAAGAAATAGCTTAATGAGATAGTTAAAGTAAATTGTTTCAAGTCTTATATTTCGCACCCACTTATATTTTCCTTGTATTTGTCACTTTCTTATGACTTTGTCGTACATGAACATAGTTTCAATTAAACTATGTTTTCATATTATTCGCACACACTTTTGTTTTAACTTTAGTAGTTTCTTGAATGGAATGTATCGCTAATTGTATTGTTTCTTTATTGGTTTATGGAATTAATGACAACGTTGTTAATGATTTGGGGCTCATTTGGGGTTCAAGCGCGATATGGATCCTGGCCCTATAGATGATTCGGTGTTGACTATGTAAGCTCTACATAGATCTACTCGTGTTTGGAATGGACCGGTAGTACTTTTTTCACCTGTTTGCATAATTTTATAGCTAAATTTTATAGCTTCGTAGCTACATTTTAACTAATGTAACTTAAATCTCGTTTTCCATAGGAGCCTGGTATATTGACTATCAGGCGTAATTCAGCTGCACTACATGCCTTGGAGACCACGGGAACATTAATGCGTGTACTGACAAAATACCGAGAAATGATTGACATGCAAGCACCAGATGAAGTAAGAAATATACTTAATTACTTTTTCCAAATACCTTATTCTACAATAGTGAAATGCGAATTTTATTCATTTCAAGTTGTTTTTTTATAACTTAAGGTAATTTGGGAACCGTATCCCGAGACGGTTATAAGGGATCTGCCTGCGTATTGTAGCAGTGGTCGTGCTATTTGGCGAACGAGGGCACCTTTACTTTTCTTTTGTGTTGTTGAAATGTATAATCCTGATAGAGTCATGCGACGATTTGGTTTGAACCAAAGGATACCACCTTTACATAGCACATGCATGGAGCTACATAAGATTGACTTGAGAGGGAAAACGGATAAGGATTGGAGTGCAGAACATAGTGCTTATGTCTGCCTGTGGAACGAACGTGCTTCCAATATTGCAACTGATGACATATTGGAGGAGCCATTGCAATTTTACGACCCGTATATGCTATGGTATCGTCGCATTACACGACGATTCACGTCTCGTCGTGGAGCTATTGCCGAGGCATTGGTAAGTACAATTCCATTTGTTTTAGTCATGAAGTCTTTCAAATAGTTGTTTTGATTTTACTTTCGCATAAAACTTCATACATTTTTAATATGTAGGCACATGGAATGACATTAATTCATCAGTTGACATTGGGTGATGATGTATCTATTGCACGTATTAGAGATGTAGCTGCATCGACTTTGACTGCAGTACATGCAAATTATCGCATGCATAATATGCCCACATCATTTGAAGCTTTTCATCAATCTTCTCATGATGATACACGTTCGAGGCATGACACTCCAGTGTATACTCCATCAGTACCTCTCGATCAGTTCGAGACTCTGTACACTCCATCAGTACCTATCAACGAGTTTGACACTCCACATACTCCATCAGTTCCTCCCAACATGACATTCGAGGCTACAGAAGCTTTCCATTTGATAGGGCACCTACATCTTCGCGCCATTTTAATGCAAGTCCAGTAATGATGAATTTTTCTGGGACTACAAGTACTCATGATGGTGGAATGCGTGATATCGATGATATTCAACGAGAAGATGCTCAAAATCCTGCTGATGTGGGCCATTCGAATGTGCCATTAGCTTTAAATCGTAATGTGTGAGTCGTAAAGAGACACGTTGTGGGACTGGAAGTCATTATTTGGGGTCAGACTAGGACTTTTTTTACTTTCACATTACATGTTTTTTGGTTTATATAATGCTTTGTAGTTCTTCCACTTCAATTTCCAAGTTCTTCATTTATATCAAATGAAATTTTTTGCATCACTGACATTACTTTTATGAATTTTGTAAATTACTTGTAACTTCATATTTTATACTAGTTTGTATTAACAAAATAATCAAAACAATGACAGACGACTTGCATCAAAAGAAAACATCGGGACTTCAAAGGCGTGCTTGTGCTATTCTCCCTCTTTCTTTTGCCAATAGGATATTCTTCGGTGACCAAGCTTACCTAGCTTGAATGGGTGGTTCTTTTCGATCCACCCTTCGCCATCCAAAGAGGAAACCATGTCCGAGAGGAACGCAATTTGATTTCTTTTAGAACGGAATCGCTCGACCATAAGGGAGATAGGTAATTGATAACAAAAATTTTGTATAGGCTTGAGTGGCACTTGGAGTGACTGAGGTTGTGAGTAGGAAATATAGTCCCAGGGATGAAATAGCTAGTGAGATAAGCAATCCTCATTCGGTCCTTTGCTCTGGGAATTCTGTGACATCTCGCTCAATTCTGTGACAAAAAAAAAAATTCACTTGTTTTGAAGCAAGTCGTGAGTTGCAGTCACGACCTGCTTCAAATGCAAGTCGTGACTGCAAGTCACTTTTTCCCTACTTCACATTCAAGAACCGACCGAATGAAAATGGGATTTTAAATGACAAACCTGGGAATCGAACTCAGGGCCCTCACCAGCGCTTGACCCCCTCTCCATGCAAGCTACAGCTACCAGAGGATGTTTTTCGACAAATGCATCATTTCCGCCATACGTAAGCACGAGCCATAGATGCTCTTCGATAGGTGCATTTCATCACTTACCTAATTAACAAAAATTTCGTCAGTAACAATAATTCGCCGACGGGGTTTTCATCATCTTAATCACCAAGAGAATAGAATTTTAACATTCTGATACTTTAGGACTGGTTTTTGGTGTTCTAATTTATATATTTTAAGTCTTGATTTGCTTATTTAAATACTTTGTGTTGAATAAATCATTTTTGACTTCATTTCTTGTTCACTTAATGTTTGTTTTTAGTGTTCCACACTTAATGCCTTGATTGCAGTGATCACGTAGTCACTAACTTTAGGTAAGACAGTAATCGAGACCTTGGGTCCGTCCAACTAAAACTGGACACTAGAACTTTATTCGCCAGGTCACATTGATCGGTTGCACAGACTTTGAGCGACCTTAAACGGTTCTAAATTAAACTCTTTGAGACTCTACGTTATGCTGCTCGCACCGACTGATGGAGCCCAAGAGTCGAATTAGGATTCTAGCCACCAAGACCTTGGGGCGAGAAGAGTTTAAGGATACCTAGTCTATAAATTAATTTGAATACTTTTTTTCGTTTTTAACTGGTTTGGTCACATTGAATTTAATTTCCCAATTCAAGTCTAAAATAAACTTGTTCTTGTCGCTATGCTTACTAGATAGTTTAAAAATAATCATTCTCACTTATTATTTGTTTGTCTATGCTAAAACCACATAATCTTCTCTAGTGCTATGTTCTACTATTCCCTGTGGATTTAACAACCGGACACCAAATTCTATTTGGTGCCACTATTAATTTCATCGAAGCCGTACACTTGAGGCTCATAACAAAATGTTGGATCTATATATTGAGCCTTGAAGAGGCCCTTCGAGTAGTGCCATTTGAAAAGACTCGGGCATCCCCTCTTGTGTGATCTTTGGTTTCACCATGGTTGAGATATACATTAAGGATACAGTAAAAAATGGAAGACAATGACTCGATTTTTTGGTTTTGGCAGGTGCTTATGGATTCCAATGTGGTTGGTTTAGGCACATCAACAGCAAGAGGGACTTTTTGTTTGTAAGGAAAAGAGGGATATTTGGAAGTTTAGTTTAATTTGGAGTAATGGTAGTTATGAGGGTGGTTTGGCTACATAAAGTGAAGTAAATGTCTACTACTAACCATTAAAATTTTGCACTGACCCACTGTTGTGCATGGCTGCCACATGGAGGAGAGAGTGAAAAATCTCAAAATAATTCAAACAATAATGGAAAGTAACTGAATTTTAACCATCACTACAAGAAAAAAGGCCATTTAACGAGAGAAATCACATCATTAAATGTCTATTTCCCGTTGCGTTAAATATCTATTTCTTGTCGCTAACGATTTTTAGTAAGTGGAAAATCCCGTCATCATTTCCCTCGCTATCGCTTCTTTCATTAAGGCGACAGGATCATATCCCCTCGCTAAAAACCTTTTGTGAGAGGACAAATTCCCTCAATAAAATCTTTTAGTGAGAGGCACACCCTCACTAAATAGCTTTTAATGAGAGGAAAATCTCCTCATTGAAACCTTCTATGAGAGGCCAACCTCATTAAAAACCTTTTAGTAAGGAAAATCCCCTCACTATAAGCTAAAAGTGAGGGGCAATCCTCTAACTAAATAGCTTTTAGTGAGAGGAAAACTCTCTCACTAAAATCTTTTAGAGAGGCTAACCCCACTAAATATCTTTTGGTGAGAGGCAAATCCCGTCACTATAGGCTAATAGTGAGGGGCAATCTTCTCACTAGGCAATCCTCTCACTAGGAAAATCCCCTCACTAAAAGTTTTTTGGGAGGCTAACCTCACAAAATAGCTTTTAGTGAGTGATAAATACCTTCACTATAAGGTAATAGTGAGGTGCAATCCTCCCACTAATTTTTAGTAAGAGGCAAATCCCCTCGCTAAATAGTTTTAATGAGGGGGACTAATCCCCTCACTAAAACCTTTTACTTAGGGTCAATTTTCTCACTAAAAAACATTTAGTGACATGTCAGTCCACTCACTACTAACAACACCATGTAGTCATTAAAACATTTTTCATAGACCATTTCCTGCACTCTCGCAATCGACACAAAAGAAAAATACAATAAAGAAAAATACAATAGGGTGTCATCATGTCTTAAATCTTTATCAAGCTTTCGAACATACAAGTACTTAGTCCTAATGAAGTAACAATTTGTAGTACAAATTTGAAAAACAAAGTAAACATTAAATGCCCAAGAGTAGTCTCTATCCAAGGAAAACACATATCACCAGCAAAAAAGAAATTGTTCTCAAGAGTAGTCTCTGTTTATTCATCTCTTCGTCAATCCTTCCGAAGATGATTTGTGATCTCTATATATTCCAATTCCAAGCATGTGCAAGCCTCAATGCTTGTTGAATACAACTAACTTTCAAACCCATCAAATTCAAACAAGCATAAAAATGAACAAGAAAAGTAAATCTAACATAAAAACAACAATCTTTGCTAGAGTAGTAGCTAGTTGCTTTCCTAACCAACTTTATCTTAGCATCATTAGGAGCATGCATAAGAAGAATACTATTTGAGATACTAACACTAAACATAAAGAGAATGTTCTAGTATTCCTATTGCTTAAATTGCTTCAAAACAGACAATCACATTTTAAAACCAATTTTGAATTTTGTCCGTCAGTGATCCAACTGAGAAAACTGACTTAAAGTGCCGCAAAACATCTCCCTAAGGAAACAACAATCCTAAAAGGGAAATATAAATTAGCTTCACAAGCCCTGAACTAAAATTCCTATGATATGACATCACTAGGGAAAACCATCACCATAGAGAGCCAAAATAACTCCTAAACTTTTGCAGAAAGAGGAGTTCATAAAGTAGAGAAGACAACTCTCATCATCCGACAAGCCAGCCTTCGCCTCCACTGTGACTCAATTAAGAATGTCAACTCTAGTGTAACTCAATCATCATTTTTTTTCAATGAGAGCAACTTATTAGAGAAAAATATTTGTTCCTAATAAGAGCTATTGAATCAAACTCTTCCAACTTGAATGATGAAAACAAATAAAGGGCATACATTTCAATGGAAAAAAAACACTCAACTGGGTTTCCATTCTAAGTTTCAGTTATTGACTACTAGAAATAGATATTAAAGAGAAACTTGAATACAAAACATCACAACTAATTGATTTCAACATTAATCAAAATGACAGATAAACACATCAGAACACAAAAAAAAACATAACATTCAGACCAATATCAATATATCCGAATATGAATAAAAAGTTTAAACAAGCAGCTTATAAACTACCCAAATTAATTATAACTTAAAGAGAAATTTCACGACTCAAAAGTAAGAGCAAAAAAAACTCAATTTTGAAAACTAAGTGACATACTAGCAAAACCAAATTAAAGCTCTCACCAAGTAGAAAAGAAAACAAAGATAATGAAATGCAAACATGTTTCATGATGTAGAAGCCACATAAGACCCATAACTAGGCAATTCAACTTACAAGCAGAAATCCTAACAAAGAACACCTGTGATGACAATTCAAGTTGGTATGTCAAATACTATGTATGATCCAATTGCAGCATTGTAGCTATACTAGGACAATCCTTGATATCTACCTTCCTCCTACACCCCTTCCGGAGATCCCCCGGGTCCGCAAACTCGAAATTCTCCAACGAGAAACCGCATAGCGACATCAAATCATTGTAACTACAAATCCCCATGTTTCCACACCACCCATAAACCATACATTGATCAACCACAACTGCCCGCCTCTCAGTAGCCACCTTAATATCCCTTACATGATATAAATTCTCAAATTCCCATCTGAATCCAACCTAACAAATCTAAATGTATCATTCCCCTCCCTCAAATCACTACCGTAAGCCATCACAATAGGAACAACAAAACTGGGATCATTTGTCAAGAAAGAATATATTTTCTTCAACAAACACATAATGATCAAGCCTACCTTGTACAATAGTTTTTACAAGCAATGTTATACTAACCAATGTCAAGGATGACATTTGGTTTTAGAGATGTACTGCTAGTTTAAATAGAAAGAAATAAAAAATAAATCAAGTAGGAATAATCTACCTAAAAATAGAATCATTAAGAAACGGTTCATATCTACCAACCAATGTTAAGTACCATCCTATAAAAAACACATTAAACAATAAAAAAACATAAATTTCATCAACTCCAAATGCAAATATATTAACTTATTGAAAAAAATGTAAAACTTTATTTGAATCATCATTAAATTGTGAAGGATCAGTAGAGGATGATTCCTTTCTTTCCTTTTCAATCTGGTCTAATCTATCTAAAATACTTCCAACGGTTTGCCTCAGATTTATAATTTCTTCATCTTTTTCATGAAGCCTTTCCTTAAGCTCTCTAACTTATGTAGATTTAGATCTTTAAAATCCTTTCTATTTATTCTGCCACCGTAACCAAACACATGGCTATGTCTTTGTTCTCTAAAGCACTTTTGGATGTCCTTAATATTAGAAAATGATGGCTTAGCATTGACGGTCTTGTTAATTTCATCCTAGCAAATGGAAAAAAAAACCTTCACTCTCTTTAAAAGAACAAATGAAAAAAATGTATAGAAAAGAATGTCAATCTACAAAGGATGCTTACATGTTTGTCAATTGTTTCTGGCTCAACTAGCTTCCTATCTTTCTGTCTTATTTCAAAGAAAAATACTCCCGCATAAGGTGAATTGCTGTCTTTACCTGCCTAGAAAGCCATTACATGATATTGATTCTTCTATAATAAAATCTTACTAAATATCACATATTGAGATTACAAATTACCTTTTGATATCTCAATTCTCTAAAAGGCTTGCTTTCAGTATGGCGAGGAAATTATGCCTTACTCCTATTGATAATATTTTGATTATTGATTTTCTATTAAAAAGAAAACCCACATTGCTATCTACATATAAAACAAGTATATAAAAAATCTTTAGATTTGAAATAATCTATCTTGAATTTTGGAGCCAAATATTTTTTATTAACAAGCCCTTCTTAATCTTTAAGATGAATCCCACTAGGAGCATTCCTCTTAGCTTCTTATCGAGTATTGCATAATTTCACATAATCTACATTTAAAGTTGATCGTAAATTTGTCCATAAAGTGTTCATATGCTCTAAGGTGTCATCTTTATACAACTCGAGGCTTGGATTGGAAAATAATTCCTGCAAATAAATAAACAATAATAATGTTTTTTTAAGCAATGAAACTAAAAAACATTAACTACATTCATATAAAGTCTACAAATACAACATTAATGGATCCCCAACTTCCTACTTCCATTACCAATGAGTACATACAAACCAAACCAAAAACAAAATGCATAGTTTGGATTGAAGCCTAGTAAATAGTTTGAATACCCAACAATGCTATACACATACAAGAAAAGCCAGATTTTGCATAAATATTTGAGTAACCAAAACACAAAAAATAAGAGTTTCAATATCATTGATTATAACATTCCAATATCAACAGAGCTGAATTGACCAATGAAAACATGAATTAGTATGAAGTAAAACAACTACAATACTTCTATATAAAAACCACATAATTTCAACATCATTGATTAACATTCCTACATCAAGCCAAGAAGAAGTTCGTTAGCAGCATAACGTAGACAGGGAGCATTTGGTTATTTTATTCTTGTTATTGTTGATTTAAACTCACTATGATACACCTATAATTAGTATAAAAAGAGATTGTTTCTGAAAATGCACTAAATAAATTCTAGTTTTGGAATGGATGGTAAGTTTCTTCACCAGAAGAATGTTCTGAATCTATATCTGATCCTATATAAAAAAAGAAAATAAATTGATTTTCATCATGAAAAAAAAAACTATTATAAACTCATAAATAAACTCTAGTTTTGGTACTATATCATATCGTATTAATAAAAAATTTAAAGATAATAAAACAGACCCCAAGTTTTTTCGTATCATGAAGAAATTGAAAGTATTTGGTATTCTAAGAAGGAAAAATCCAAAAAGCCATTCATTGAGATAGGAGAATATACAAGCACTACTATGCACATTGGATTACAGTCACATTTGCTTTGAAATGAGTAAGAAAAAGCAAGTATAAAGCAATTTTCAAAAGAAAATTCTTGTCTAGGGCTATAAAAGTGTCTTTGCTTTATTAGTACATCAAGGGACCAAATTGCTTGATATTTATTTGGCCTTTTTATTGCTTCAAGAGTTGTAATTGAGGGGGCTCCCATGAAACACCTTTTTGAATAGAAAATCTAAGATTAATTTGGTTTGACATCAATCTAGATTGACCATAAAAAACTTGAATGTTACATATTTATTCATTATAGTAACAAAACTAGAATTTCAAAATTAGATTGACAAAAATTATTTTGAAAGTATTTTGTTATGGCTGCAATGAGATTTTATATCGCCAAATGAACCTTTTGGATAGGTTGCAGGATTCCCAAGTCTCTTGGAAGTAGCAAATTCACATTTATTTATCATTAAGACATTTTAGTCTTTTGGAAAGATTGGCAACCTACCAGAAATGACTTCATTCCTAATTCACCTCTTTAAGTGTTCAAGTCACACACTTACTTGAAGACGATGCTATTGTAGAAGTATACTCGGATAGCTCAAGGGCTAAAGTAAATAATGTCATCTATTGTTTGATTTCTCTGATTGTCACATAATGGTCCCTTAAGTGTTTTTATATAGTTCAATTAATTTTTAAGACCCAATCGATTTATCTTGCCTATTTCTTACTCATATGGTTTTAGCATCATTATCATTTTTCATGAATATAGACCTTCCTTTTCACACAAACCAACTCAATGGGAAGATCCCAGATGAGATTGGCAGTTGTGTTAGCCTTAGAAATCTAGTTCTTTTTTATAATCGTGTTTCAGTTAGTATTTTTATTCAACTGGCAAACTCTATAGTCTTGAAGCCCTAAGGATTAGTGGCAATTAAAAGATTGTTTGATAATGAATTTTCATTGGTTGCACTCATACGGGGCCTCCCACATATGGTTCTTATTAGATTGACTAATGTTCTTTCATGTTTGCACTCATATAGGGCATACTCTATGATCACGCACTATTTTGCCCAAATGTCTTGACCAAGATTTATGATTATCTGAAATTGCATGCTTCTTATAAAATGTAACCTTGAGCTTTTTTTGACCTTGAAGAAGAATAACAACTTAGTTCTTATTTTTTCCCTGAACTTTACTTCTATTAGAATCTATAATGTAAAAGAATAACCAAATAATTGCAAGAATAAAAAACATATAATTGAAATCAAATAGGTTTTAATAACACATACTTACTTTCAACGCAAACTTCCGAAACAACATATACAAAATCATCAATTTTGCCATCCGCATTTACAGGGGTATACTTTATGAAAAAGTAATGGCCAACGAATTCTTATGGTAATTCAAAATCCTAAATGAATTAAAAATTGAACAAATATAAAAAAAATAAATGCATGTAACACTTGATATTTCATAAAATAACACATTCATGATTGTTGGCCTTTCAATTGCTTTTGGGTAGGCTAATAGCTTCCAAGACATTTTCATCAACAAACTCTTATATACTTGTTATGAACAATTGAGCGATGCTATCCTTGTCATTTCCATCAACAACATGACCTTCCAATAGGACCTTCTTGTTTGCTCTTGAATCCCCTGATATCTTAACATTTATAACTTTTAGGTATGACATAACTATAGGAACCTACACAAAAGAAGTCAATATAGTTAGTAATGTTGAGAGATATGTAACTATCAAATTGAAATGAATGAAACACAGTAAACATTACCAAGATTTAAATCATCTTGTGGCAACCTAAAGGATAAAGGTTTGCCCATTTCATCATTTTCAAGATAAATCAGTATGTCTTTGACCATTTCATGTTCCTTTAGCATAATCATGACATCTTGATCACATTTCAATGGTGTTCCATCCCTATCAGTAACTTTGAATCCAACGGAATAGACTTCAATGAATCTTTTACAAATTGCGAGTATATCCAAGAAACAACTATCTTCACTAAAATTCTCCTCATGGTACTCAACATCACCAAAGTACATGATTAAATTGTGTGAGGTGAATGTAAGTTAAATAAAAGAAAAAGATACATGTTAGATTAAGTAATTCAACATCTAATTGGAAAATAGTTCTCTAAGATAGAAAATAAAATAACACAAACTAAATTTATAAAAATAATACCGCTAGACACTTCAATAGGATGACTAGACTTCAATCAATTTTCATGCTCATTTCCCAACATCTCCGGTGCATTGAATTTCCTAAACTTACGTTTTGTACCTTTATTATCTTTAAACACATGAGAACAACTCCTTCCATATTCTCCTGCATGAAAACAATGATGTCATTCATTGATAAAAAGTAAACACAATTTCAAATAAACCACTAACTAGATGCAGAACCTTAAAAAACCTTTTTTCCTTATTAACTCCAACATCTTCATGATGACTCAAATAGACCCCACCTAGTAAATTGAAGAATTTTGAAAAAATTAAGACAAAATTAATGGGTAATTGATTGAAATTATCAGCTTATGAACTAAAACCCATTTGCGACTCTGTATTGTGAAGCATATAATCAGTTTGAAATAGAAAGAATAACACATGAACCTACCTATTACTATATTTAAGAATGTTCCCCTTGCTAATGTTCTTTCATGATTAAAACAACAATGAAAAAAACTAATAACAAAAAATAACAACTAATGTATTATAGGCTTAAAAAGAAATATTGAACAAAGATTCCTCACAGTTCAAAATATATTTCACATCACATGGAAAAACATTTTTCGTCGAAAATTGAACTTATTTTATCATTCACTGTACAATCTCCTTTAAATTAACCTACAAGATAAACAAAATTGAATAAAAAATAGCCAAAACAGTTCGTATAGAAGGAAAAACTTACGTAGGAAAATAATGGTCATTCAAAGTCTCTTTTCTTATAGTGCATGCTAACGTTTATTGATTGTAGTAAAACCTTTCCCTACCCTAATCGCCACTGGAATTGTGAAATCCGAGAATTTCATAAACTTTATTAAGTGACTAATTAAGTAATTTTAGATTTTATTTAGAGTTTAAGTATTCGAGGAGGGGCCATGCATAATGGACCAGAGATCATAAGGTATATTTTATTTTTATGTGTTGTGCGCTTATTGTGTGTATTATATGGTATTTTATCGCAAAGTCAGGGTGTGTTGAGGTGTATCCTAAGTTTTTCTTACTCGGGGTTGCAAGTCCATGTCTGAAGGGTACGAGTAAAAATTAAATATTAGTTGCTCGAGAAATAATTAACCAAGTGTTAATCCTCACTTGAAAATCTTGCCTCGATTTACGTGCAATTCGGGATCAGTAGTATCATAAAATGAGAACGAAGTTGGTCTAAGACCTTACCTCGAGCTTTTGTTGAGATTGGGTCCAAATCGGTGGAAGTTTAGTTTAGTGTGGTAAGAGAATTGGTCCATAGTGGTTTAGTATCTCATAGAAAAAGTTGAAATCTTTAGGGTTTTGGTGTGACTAAAACCAGTATTATAGATGTTATATAAAGATAGACTATTTTGTTGAGAGTTTGGTTCAATTTGATGAAAGACTAGATCCAAAACGAGTGCCAAAAATTAAAGCATGTCGAAATAAAGATTTCAAGACTTAGTAAATAAAAAGAAATTAAGCTACTGACAAGCAGCTAAGGGTTTATTTATAAACAAATAAAAAACCGATATTTTGTTTTGATTCAATAGAGAATGGAAACTTTTCGTTCCCTAACCCACTCAATTCAGGTTATCGCTTTGTGATCTTCCGATGTCCTATTTTCACCCAATTTCTCTCTGCAACACTATAGAGCATTGCGAGATAATCGGTTCGAGCTAAATTTCTATGGTGGTAATGAGGTATTTGGCATGCAATTTAGTAAATTCGCAATTCATAGCATTTTCTACAATTTAATTTGAATTCTTGCGATTTCTCTATTTCTTTTGTGAGGTTCGATAGAAATTGGAAAGGATTGTTGTGAATTGGTATATTACATTGATTCACGCCAATTTGGAATAAGCCCTATTGGCACGATTTATGGTTTTGATGAATTAAACTAATGCGATTCAGTTGATAAATATTTTGGAGATGTTTTTATAGTTGATATTGATTTACATCGGGTTTTGGATGAGTTGATTATTAACTTTAATCCAATTTGACTCCACGAGCTGTGCAAATATGCTAATGTTTGTATCAAGTGGTTTCATGGTGTTTATTTATCTATTTTGAGGATTTAATTGTGAAAATATTGATTTGGATATGTTTTTTGTTTCAAAATAAATAAAGTTGGCCATTTTGGAAAATTCATAACTTCTCTTTTAGTGATTTGATTTGAGTGTTCTTAGAGTCTATAGAAAGTAGGATATAAGTTCTACAAGTTCCTTTTAGGTCATCATGAAAAATAAAGAGATTTTTAAGGGAAACAATTTACACCAAGTTAGCTAATTGAAAACCAGTTGAAACAATTATATAAATTAATATTTTTGGAAACTATTCCCAAGCGTATTTTGGTTGTAGTTCTCATTGGGTTTCAAGACTTGGCTTCAATAAGAGCTTGACCCATAGTATAATTAGGCATGCAGGAAAGCTAATATAACCATTTTCAAGATGATCAGACACTTCAAGAAGCTCAAAAACTATGCGTACAATTGGTTGGTTGTAAGTAAGCCCCTACAGTGGTATTTATTATATATGAAATTTATCTTTGCACATGCATTTATGATTAGTCTGCATTGCATTTCACATAATTATTGGTCATGCATTCATGTCACGCAAGACAATGACTTGTTAGTGCTATGACTCACAAGTGAGATTCGGGGCTAGGTTTCCTAACCAAATAGACTAAAACATTGAAGACCCCATGGCACGCAAGTTTTTTGGCGAGCATGCATTGATGGAAAGGGATGTTGGAGTGTGGTCGGATATTTGCCTAAGCTAGTAGTAGTTGTACTTAGCATCTATTTCTCTAAGTTTAGCAGTAGATATGGACGACTGAGCTGATGCGTTTGGTTTTGAAATCCACTCCGACACATTGTATTTGCATTTCATGAACTTCTAGTACCATTTCTGAACTATATTTGAAAGTCGACATCCGAGTATAGTTAGGAAATAGGAAAAATAGATTCACGTTGTTATAAATATTTCTTGTTATTTGAAAATGCAATTACATGTCTCCTTGTATTTATACTAACATTTGCAGGAGTACATAACAGTATAGGAGTTTACTTACCTGACATCTTCGAGTTATTTTTGATGATGTCAGATTTTTAGTAAAGACATGGAAGAACATACGAGACTCGAAGATTGTGGTGCTTGTTTCTCAAACTAAAAGGTTAATTCTTGTTGTAAATTATTTATATATATTGTTTTGGGCTTTAGAGTAAGTGTAGGAGACTTGAAATACTCTCAAACATGTTATGAAAGTTTCCTAAGTTAGTTTAAATGACTTAAATTGATAAATATTGTGAACTGTGGGGAGTTGCGAGTCCTTTAAGGCTTATCTCCATTTTACTATCTATTAAGTGGATTTTCCATCAGGCCACTTTCAGGGGAGGTACTGCGGGAATTTTAGAAAATATGGAGAACAATTTGATGATTTCTTAATTTGCTATAATTAAGGAAATCATGAATTGAGTTTTATTAAGGATATAAATTCAATTTTGGAGCATTATTGAGGATAGAATTAAAAATTATTTTGAGTTTAAGTTAATTGAAAGGATTTGGTGCATAATTAGGGGAAAATAGGCTAAGTCAGGATTTAGTGAGACGAGCCCTAACAAACTTGGTATTATAGCTATGGTTAAGCTCAATCAAAAAAATGTTAAAAATGATAATGAGGTTGAGTTTAAGATTGAGTCGATTGGGAAGTTTGGGTTAAAATCCTCGATTACATTAAGTTACATGAACTTAAGTGATGATCTTGAGGAACACGGCTCAGGAAAGAGGTCGCGATTAGTTGGGAAGTAACTGTAAGTTGGGGTACATTGTTATTGTGATATGTTTGTTGTATACTATTAAATTATCGCCAGATATGTGAGAAGATGTTTATTCTCGTTGTTAGTTCGATATTTAAATCGCGAGATATGGCAAGAGAGATTCAGAACAGACAAGTAAGAAGAGAATAGACTTGTGAAACGAAACTAAATGTAAATGGGCGTGAAATAGACTTGAGAAGTCTAGAACTCATAAGAGGGAGTACTAAAAATAGTTCCTTAACAATATAACATAGGAAGACAGTCAGTTATAAAACCAATGAGAAATTGGTTAAGCAAGAAAACTAAATGATTAGGAATATAGTACTATGTATGGATTTCTTTAACATTGAAAGTATCAAACTATTACAATTATAAAAACCTCATTAAAGTGCCAAAAATGGACTTAATTTAAGTCTCAAATGATTAAGAATAGTTTAGTAAAAAATTAAAAAAATTAAATAGAGACTTGTAGGAAGCACAAAATATAAACAATTAGAAATTTAGAATAAGGTTAGTACTGGATGAGTTAGTAACTCAGGAAGACCTATTCTATGAAATATTGGATTGATTCACAACCAATTAAAGGTCATTTCCAAAAATAGTCTCAATGACAAAAAAGAGACATGTGGTTTCAAAAGTAGAAATTGATTTAACAAATTAAATTGTGATTGGAAAATCACAATAACATTGTAATATGATCAGTAAAGTTGTCTTAGTCTGTTTTTATTAAAATATAATACTTTGAAGAAAAGTAATATCTCCTTTCCAAAACAATGTGAGATATGGAATATAACTACGATTGAAAACAATTTAATAACTTCTAAATAGTAGTACTGAATTTTTGATTGTTTGTCACTCAAGTACTTAATTTAAAGTAATGTTGAGTATAATGGTTTTATGAGTCGAATAAAGAAATAATAAAACAAATGAATAATTGACTTAGAAGTAATCTTAGTTAACACCAGATTAGTTGTTGTTATAGAACAAAGATTAGTAAAATCTCTAACTTGAAAATGAAAGGTGTAATAATAAGATCAACATGTTAGAAGTTTTGGTAGTCGGGAAGTGGTTTAATAGCTTGGATTAGCTATTAAACGTCAACATAAGTGATTGTGTTTTGAGATTCAAAGTACCTAATGGTCACTTTAATCAAATTAAGTAATGATGCCTATCACTACAACCTAAAATAAAACCAATGAAGATATATATGTATTGATTGAATATCAGTAAGTGATTGGTATAGAACGTTAGCATATGCTCTTATATGGCTAGAATTTTTATTTATAGGATTTACAGGATTGAAACAACATCCTTTACGAGTTTGATTAGTCATTTAGTTAATCAATGGTTAAAAATTCTAACTCTTCTATCTTTTCATATGAACAACAACAGACTAATGAATTCATCAAAAGTAAATTGATGATCTATAAGATATTTTTTTTACTTTACGTAGTCTCTTGAAAGTACCAAAATTCTTTTTGAGAAAAAGAAAAATTGAGAAAATTTAAGACTAATGAAAAAAGCTATGGCAATAACACACAATTAGTTTGTTTGAGTTAGGAACCCCTCTTTCGAATAAAGAATAGGTAAGGAAGACTTCAATTGACTGAATGATATTAAAAAGTCGCAATGTCCTTAGCTACATTCTCAAAGAGAAAAGATATATGAATTGTCTTTGTCAGTTGAGATAAGTAGTTGTAAGTGGCCTAGGTGTTGAGCAAGATTATAGTAAGTTTGTAAAGAGATTGAAAGTAAGGTCAATGTGAGAATAGTTAAGATTAACAAAAATCAAGCGGAATAGACTCTATGTATAAAATAAAATGAGATGTAGAGATGACATATGGCTGCTGAAGGTAAGGCACTATAGTAGTTGTGTATGACCAAAAGTCAAAGTAATCCATGTTCATAATCACGATTCATTTACAGTGTAGAAAACTGATATGAAGGCCCCACATGTCTTTGAATAACCGAATGAATTGGTGATTGTCAAAATAAAAGAGTCTATGAAGTTTCGTTGGAGTCAATTGGAAGCTTAAGTATAAAAAATGGTTCATAAATTTTACATAAGTATGAAAAGTAAAGATTCAGCTGAATGAGTCCCGATAAGGCTTAGAATGTCAAACAGTGAGTTTGATATAACTTAATTTATCTTCTTAAGGATCTTACAAGGAATTAAGCTCCAAATGCTGAAAATTTGAACCATAATAATATACAACTAATATCAGTGAATATGTTGTAAATTGGTTCAATTGTCGTGCTACACTAACTAATTAGTCAGTGGGGAAGTTTGAAGAACTAGATTATTTTAAATTGGAGTTGATGTAAGATACCTGTATGATAGTAAATATATAAATGAATTGAAAAGAGAGGTACAACTTCCAACTCGGTTAGTAAGTATTATCCCTACTGGTTGAAAATTTAAATAAAGTACGATGTTTTTGACTTGATATATTTGAAAAACTGAATGTTCTTTTATTGTAAATTGATAAAAGTTAAAAATATGTATAAAGTAGAAATTTAAAAGAGATAATGTATTTATAAATATAACATATTTATAAACTTGTATGAAATGCAAGTTAAAGTTTATACTGGGAGAGTACAAACATGATATATGTCGATATCTCTGTATAAAAGCTTATATCTGCTCAATGGAAGGATATATGTCTCTATTCATGTAATGAGAGAAGTCTAGTGAACAATAATGAATGTGATGTGAAATCTCAGTAATTAGAGAACTGCGGAAACTAATGTTAGTAAGTTGGTAATGTGGAAACTGGAGTAGTAGTAATCAAAGCAATCTAGAAGAGATTATTGGATAAGTGAAACAATGAGGTTTTGGATGAACTTTTGAATAGCAAATGATTTGATGAAGTTAAAAAGTCATTAATTTTATAAATAGTCAAATGGAGAGTTAAGTGAATAAGTTGACGAGTTGAAGTTGGTAATTGCTTTTTAATCCACAAATCTAAATTGTATTGTGAGTAGACATTTAGAGAATAAGTCAGAGTTGAATGATGTATCTGGTTTCATTTTCCGATCGAATTGAAATTTGAGATATCTTATCATAAGATGACAGATGTATTTAGAGATCAATAGTCATGGGATGACTTGTGTAATTCTAAGTTTTTGTTGAGAAATGCTGAAATGGTGATTGATCAAATAGACACGCAACTCTACTTTAATATCAAATGTTGTGCTCAAATATTACTTGCATTATTATATAAATATTTAGACTGATGATAGTCTAAGAATTGTTCAACCAATGATTTTAATTAAAAATGATTAGTGATGAGAAAGCAAACTAGGATGTGTTTGGTGGATAAGGAAAGAATTATCATTGGTTTGTGGAATAGTATTCAGTTAAAAATGAAAATGGTTTAATCGAAAATCAAGATAGGCTAGATCTTGCTAAATATTGATACTTGAATGAGATTCAAGGTATGAAATAAGTAGTGAAGAAAAGTAAGGCTACTTGATATTCCATAAAGTTGATCGTTTAACTCGTCAAATATTCACAAAATGTCAGTATTGACAGGGAAGTTGTAATGAATTTTCATTAAAACAGGAAGTTGAAAATGAAAAGTTGAAATATTTATGATTTCTACAACTAAGTTATTGATTACAATGAAAGTGATTGAGTCCACTTAATAGTTTCACTTTGGAAATGATTTTTACAAGTTCGAACTAAAAAAAATTGTATATGAAAGATCGTATTCTCAAATCTCTTTTGGTTCAATAACCTGTAAGGTTAAATTTCGAGGGCGAGATTTTTAATTAGTTAGGAAGAATTGTGAAATCTAAGGATTTCATAATCTTGATTAAGCGATTAATTAAGTAATTTCCGATTTTATTTAGAGTTTAAGTATTCGAGGTTGGACCCATGCATTATGGACCAAAGATCATAAAGTATATTTTATTTTTGTATGTTGTGTGCTTAGTGTGTGTATTATATGGTATTTTATTGCAAATTCAGAGTGTGTTGATGTGTATCCTCAGTTTGTCATACTCAGAGTTGCAAATATGTTTCTAAAGGGCACGAATGAAAATTAATCCTTAGTTATTCGAAAAATAATTAACCAAGTGTTAATCCTCACGTGAAGATTTTGCCTCGATTTACGTGCAAGTCGGGATCAATGGTATTGTAAAATGAGAATAAAGTTGGCGCAAGACCTTACCTCGAGTTTATGTCGATTGATAGTGGTCGAGGTTGAGATTGGGTCCAAATTAGTGTAAGTACGGTTTAACATGGGAAGAGAACTTCTTTTTGATAGGAAAGAAATAGCTTTTGCACCCACTAAACTTTGAACCCAAGATCTCTTACTTCCAAATCCCATACAAAATCATTTGGTTACCCAATTGGTCAGTATGGCAAGAGAATTGGTCTATAAGGGTATAATATGTCATGGACAAAGTTAAGATTCTTGGAGTTTCGGTGTGACCAAAATAAGTGTTATGGACATTTTATGAAGGTAGACTATTTTTTTGACAGTTTGGTTCAATTTGGTGAATGACCTGATAAAAAATGAGCACCGAATGTTAAGACATTCAGAATAGGGATTTTTGAGACTTAATAAATAAGAAGAAATTAAGCTATTGACAAGCAGATGAGGGTTTATACATAAAAACAAGTCAAAAATCAATACGTCGTTTTGACTCAACAACGAACAAAAACTTATTCCTGATTGTGACTTTGTTCAACTATCTGTAGTCGATATAAAGTCTCAAAATGCCATCCTTCTTTTTCACAAAAAGGACAAGTGCTCCCTATGGTGACATAGAAGGTGTGATGAATCCCTTTTGTCCAAAGTCTTAAAGCTGAGTCTTCAACTCCTCTAACTCTCATGGTGCCATGAAGTACGGTGGTATGGAAATCGGTCTCGTGCCCGGTACCAACTCAATAATAAAATCAACCTCTCGAGGCAGTGGTAGTCTAGGTAAATCCTCTGGAAACACATCTGAAAACTCTCTAACAATCAATATATCCTCAAGCTTAGGTCCCCAACTCTCTACTACAGTATATAATGCAATCGATGCCTCCATCTCCTCTGTTGTCGCAAGTCGACCTCTCATACCTACTGTCCTCACTGAACTACCTTTATAGGTGAATATCACATGCCTTGGGATCTAAAATATCACTGTCTTACTGAAACAATCAATATGAGCGTGGTATGCCGATAACCTATCCATCCCTAAAATCGCGTCAATCTCTAAAAACCTGAGGACTCTAAAGCTAGCAGGTAACTCTACCCCACCTATCTAGATCCGACATCCCTCGATAAAACTATTAGGGTAAACACTATCTCTAGCTGCGATACTCAAAATCAAATGTACACTAAGCCTATAGGGTTTCTACCTTAGAATGTCTACCATGCGACCAACAATGAATGAAACAGTAGAACTGGAATCAAACAACACATACACATCTCTACTAGAAATGGAAACTGTACCCTTAATGAGATCTCGTCTCGCTTTGGGATCTGGTTGCGTTACCTTATGTACTCAATCTCTA
The DNA here is from genome assembly GCA_039657365.1 of Stephania yunnanensis. Classification (NCBI taxonomy): domain Eukaryota; kingdom Viridiplantae; phylum Streptophyta; class Magnoliopsida; order Ranunculales; family Menispermaceae; genus Stephania; species Stephania yunnanensis. The sequence goes on from CM077580.1 coordinate 25,611,206, forward strand.
CCTAATTGTGCATAAGCTGCCACTGGCTGTGTGCACTATTGGGCCATATGCCCCATTTGACCGCATCTCTAACATGTAAGGGGTCCATGTTGACAAAACTATTGTCTCTGTCCCGGATCATCTTGAACCTGTTCTAGTGCCTGCTGCTGCCCTTATCTAGAGTCAGGGCCTCTATTTCAGCCTCTACCTTGCTACTACTGATGTCGAAGTGCTGGTGGTATTGGTAATGCCTGCCTGGCGAGATGAGGTAGGGGAGGTCTACTGTAAGTGTCATGTATGGGGGTTGGTAGTACATGTGCTACTGGTCGTACGTGAGAACCCTATGTTCCACCCATCTGAAACCGTCTTCTTTACTCTCCTTTGTTTCTTACCCTTTGTTCTCTTTACTCATGATCATCTCCTCTCTCTGATAACTTAGCATGTCCATCCTCCTCTTTACCCAACTCATATGTCTCACGAGAGAGAGCCCACTCATACATCTCTTAAAGAGATTAGGCGCGGTGCTCACAAAAGATCGTGTGATATCTCGTCTCAAACCATCACCAAAATAGAAAACATCATTAGCATCATCTGTAACTAAGTCTCCAACATACTTTCTAAGGTAGCCTTATCTATTTTTGTAACTCATAATTGTTTCACCCTCAGCCTGTCTCAGTGCCATTAACCTCTTATTCTTTCTTTTCACTATAGAATTTGAAAAATAATGCTTGAAAAACACTTTCTTGAAATCATCCCATGAAATAATATTGCCTCTGCGCACCACTCTTGTCCTCCACCAAACATCTGCACCCTTATCTAGGGTGTAGTAAGAGATAATGGGATGTAACCTGTCCTTAACTCCCAATAGTAGATGTAACTTCTCCTATGAGAGAATCCACTGCTCGATATTCTTGTGATCTCGCTCTTCAATAAAGAAAACTGGCTTAAGCCTGATGAACTCCTTCACTTGCATGGCTTCCCTTGATAGTGCTGCTACCTTAAAAGGCATAGGTGTTGGAGTAGATGTGTCCCCAGCTATAGGTGTCTCATGTACCGTCGCTATTAGTAACTCCGATGGACGTAGTGCTATGGGATCTAATCATTACCGTGGCACTGGTGGTGCGGTGCTTGAGATTCAGAAGTAGTAGTATCAGGTGTAGTATCAGTCCTGATGGTCTGGGGTGTCATTGTAGAAGTATGAGTGGCAAGAAGGGCTAGTGTGATAGTCGCCATGTGCTCCCTCATGAAGGCAATGAAGTCGGCTAACTACTGCCCTTGAGACGCTACACGATCAAATAACCTCTTATAGTCATCCGCAGAAGTAGTAGGAGGCTGACTCCCACTAGCTCCAGTATTTCCATTATCGCGTGTGTCTACCATCGGTGTCTGCAAGTGTATAAAGAACGTGAATCAGCTACTTTATGGTGTAACTTGTAGATATATACATATAGCAAATATCATGTACATAAAAGATATCCCTATGTCACCTTCACTCACTTCCCAACTAACAATTCTAAGTAAAAATCATCTGGTCTCCACATCTAAGATTTGTATTTTATTCAAATTTTGTGTCTTACTTATTGAGAAAACATTGGCTTTGATACCAACTGTGATGGCCCCTTCCTTAATCTAGGGCACCGCCCAGGCTAATCCTATAATTAGGCTCAAATCCTAACCCCGTAGGACTTAATCATGTATTAGTCAGCCTTTCTATCCAAATCTACACCATACTTATGTTCAGAATAAGGTAAAATACATGTCACTATACATTTGAGTTTCAGAGTTAATTTAAAACATTATATAGTTTATTTAATTATAATAGAAGACTTATTATGTGGAAACAATTATTATAAATCCTAAGTGTGTGGAAACCAGGAAACAATGATCATATGCATATAAAATAAAGTGGCAACTATAAACAATGTGATAGTCATCATAAGTCGGGGTGGTAAACGCTTAACCCTATACGCAATCCCAAAATGTATAAAAAATATAACTGTATAATACATAAATATTGAAACTTACAAAATGTTGATGAAGAGGTGCACCGCTGGCTCAGAGGTAGTCGCCAATCCTGTTCTTGCCCGGCCTGCTCGTCGACGGCTTTGCACCCACCATCATAAAAAGGAGGGTGAGTAGAAAAAGTAACAATAATCCTCATTAACAAATTCATTTACATTCCCAAAATAAACTAATTGGTATTTAACATAATAAGTTAAATAAAGAAAGACAAGTACCAATAATATGCTAAGAAATACCATAGTTAAGCAAATGAAACTGACACAAGGCTAAATAGTTATGATCTAGATTCGGTCGGTTGTGACCTACGTCCGTAAAGCCATTAACCACTAACCAATGTACATGTCTCACACAATCTACCTCACTAGGGACTCTAATCCTAGTGGCATCAGAGACTTTAACCCCGATATCATCAATGACTTTAACCTTGTATATCATCAACAACCCCAGGGTCTCTAACCCCGTATGCCTAATCCTAGTGGCGAGCGCAAACATCCCTAGGGACTCTAACCCCATGTGTTGATCTAAAAATAGTGCAATGGACTCTAGATTCTATAACTACTTTATAATTTTAAGAAAATGACTCATTAAGGAATCCAATGATTTGGCTATGTTACAAAGCACAAAATCTTCCAAATAGTACAAGTCCATAAAGCTATTCATAAACTCACAAATCCTTAATAGCATGCTATTTATACTATATTTACTATAAAACAACAAGAAATGATATGAGAGTACAAAGCTATACATAGTCAATACAGACTATAATAAACAAGTTAAAATAGGAAATGAAATGTAAACAAACAATCAATGGGTATGCTTACATCAAGCAATGTGTCCTAGCTTTACCGACCTCCTGACACCTCAAATCTCATATTCGCAATTCCGTATCTTTTTCCTACCTTCCTCATGACCTATAACATGTTTTTGGATGTGTTTAGGCATTTACTTAAAGTTTTAGACCCAATTATAGTGTTTTGGAAATTTTGAAAAATTACAGATTTTTGTGCTATCATGACAATGAGCTTGCTAATAAAGTGGATTAACGTTCTAATGATCTCATTAGCGCGCTAACTGCTATCTCTAGCATGCTTACTAAGATTAATGCACTAACTATTTTACCTAGCGCACTATGTGCAAGAAAACCCAAAATTCTGCAAACAAAATTCTGAGTTTACTCATACACACTCCCGAAACCCCAAGACATCATCAACAACACAAAAACAACTTTGTATAACATTAAATACATAAATTCATCAAATTAAACTAAATACACTTGTGTATGTAATTACCAAGTTGATGAACACACCATCTAACTTGATCATCTTCACCAAAATCTATTGTTTTCTTCAAATTTCTCTCCTTCTACAAGCTCCAGCAAGTTCCTTCTTGTTTGCTAAGGTGATAAAAATGAAAAACTTGGTTGCATGTCTTGATCTCTAACTTATATATAAATGGAAATGGTTGAATTATAGCCACACATCTTGCTGTAAACACGTATCTCGAGACATATCTAATGGTCTGCATGTTGACATTTTTTCATTAACCTCCACTAACTAATCCTAAGTAACACAAATACTCGATTGGACTCTAGCTATGCTAATACATGTCTTGATGCACTTCGTATGTCTATTGAATTCAATCACTAACTTAGGCTACCTTAATTCCAAATCAACCATAGCCACATAAAAGCCACATTTAAACCATACTAAGTTCAAAATATACTCACCACATAAATCTCTACCCCAGTCCCATGGTGGCATGCAACTCGAGGCACGTCTCCACTCACATCTCGACTCCTATACATGGATATGAGGGATTTAGTAATCTACATATATACAAACACTAGGCATACATCACAACAAATCTAACATATACCTTGGCCATCTCACCTCGATCAATGCACATATATCACGGTGTGGGTCTCACATCATGGGTCGGTGATCCTGATTACAAATAATGAAAGAGATTAGGAATTCGGGCCGTGACATTTAGAGAGTAGGGAAGATCAACCTCTAGTGTTTATGAATCCACCTCCTATTTTACGCATACTTGTAGAATTTGAAATAGGGATGGAACATAGGGGCACTTAGATATTTTATGTGGTGTTTCCAACTGTGTGTTAGACAGTCAAGACTATATGGTTACTTATGTGTTATAATTCCAAGATGAACTGAAAACTCTAAAGGAGGGGACGTCTATTTAATTGCCTAAGTCCACGGTGAATCCTTTAGTTCGTGAATCCTCTAAAATAACGGACATTTCATGATCTTTTAGGCTAAGTTTAGCCAATAACTTAAAATAAATGCACTTGTTGGAAGGTAAACTGTCATTATTTTATTTATTTCATGCATTTTATTTCTATTTTAGTTTAGTATATTTAATTTACTTTAATTTAGTTATTTAACCAGTTTATTTAATTCTGAATTCTATTTATTAAATGTTATAGGTTAAAGAAGTCTTGAGATGAAAGAAAGAGAGAATACCTTTTGTTTGGTGTCAGGTTTGGCTTTCAATTAAAATTTCGTAAACGTGATTTGTGTTATTATTTTTAAAAAATTGATTACTTGCTAGGACTTATGTGTTTTGAGACATGGTTGGAAATAAGAAAGTTTAACTTAAGTCGTCGCATTACTGGCAAGTCTTTAAGTAGAACCCAAAATACTAGATTCTTTATCCACCATTTTGTTAATTTTACCCTTAATTGAAAAACTCCGAACTCGCAAAATTTTGTTGAAATTCTCAATTTCGTTCCTTGATTTCTCAGTTCATACTCTTGTGTTATGGTTTCAAAGTTTTTAAAGTGAAAGTTCAAACTTTTTTTGAAATATTTGTGAAAAATAGGCCAGTGATTTTCCAACGATACAAAAATCGAACTACAAATCATTGGAAAAATTAGGGACAGTTAGTAGAATTTTACGTGAAAAACTAGTGTAGCAATTTGACAGTGATTCAATCGTTTAACGTAAATCGGTAGCCACATCAGTGAGGCATCGAGCCTCAATCCTACTGATTCGAGCAGTGAATCCCCTCTTATTCTTCCATTTAAGATATATCGCTGCTCATATCGGTAGGTGGCTGCAACTCATTTTCATCGATTCGCTTGATGATTTCACACTGATTCCACTTAATACAAGAATCATTGGGGTTGAATTCGAGTTTTTAAAATGCGAACCACAAATTCGTGCGCACATTTCCATTCACGGTGTAAACCCTTGCATCCTTTCAACTAGGAATTCATAATAATATGTAATTCAACTCTCCAAAGCCTTATTATAGCTTATTTAATTAATTCCTGCCTTAATTAGGATTACAATATGATTTCAAAGAGAGAATTTTTGATAAATCTCTAATTTTTGAAATGAATTATAAATTAATCATGGTTTTTAAGTTTTTATGGCTTATGAATGATTAATATTTGGTTTATATAGTTTTAAATTGAATTGATGGGAATAAAAGTTGATCACTTGATTTTCGAATAATTAGGAGAAATACTTGAATTTTTAACTAAAGTGTGACTTTAAACCGAATTTAGACTATAAAGGTTGTGTTCAAATTAATAGTTTTAAGAAAATAAGTTTAGGGTAGTTTTAAAAATTTAATTTAATAAGAATGAGTTATTAACAATTGTGTGCAAAATTGGGTTTTTAATAAAAATATGGATTTTTTTTCAATTTTCTCACTTACTTTTTTAATGTTTTATTGATTGGTTAATACCAAGAACTTCACTATCACTAAACACTTCACAATTAATCAAAACACATATTACACCATTTAAAATAACTATGACAATACATATGATGTATTCAATAGATTAAATTTTTGGAGACTTTTATCATATCTATCTTGCTATTATATTAATCTTGTGCTATCATCTTATTATCTTGTATTACATCTATTTTTCCTATATGGTTTTGTTTTACTCTTGACTTATTCTTGAACCTTGAGAACATGCTTCGAGTTAAGTTTGGGGGTATATAGGTGAAGTGGTGTATAAAAAAGCAAAATATGGAAGACTCAAAAGGTAGAATCTATTTATTTATTCAAAGTTGACTGAAATTTTCAAACTTTTGAAGCTATAGGTAATATTTCTTCATTTTATTTTTCTAGTTAGGAAACTTTGAATTGAATATAATTTGGCTTTAAATAGAAGTAACATTTTTGTTACCATGAAAATAGAAAGTTTATGATGGAAAGGAATTGTTGTACTCTATCAGACTTAACGTAGATTGTATATACACTAGAGGAGTTTAGAGGAGATTGATTGCTTTATGTTAAACATTATAATGGATCGAAGACCGAAATAATAGTGCAAGATAAAAAAGAAAGATTTCTAAGAATCTTGTCATACAAAGATTATTGGTTAATTACTTTATATTTTATATTTATTTATATATGAAAAAATTTATGCCAGAATTGAAGGAAAAAATAGGAAATTAGCTAATGAACTTTACTTAGTTGGAAATAATACTTCCTTAACTATAGTGAAATTGAGAAAAGCTAACAAGAGTTTTTAAATGAAAAAAAGAGAGATCCACAAATTCCAAAGGAAATGGAGCAAGGAATCTAATGGTGAGAAAAAGGGGAGAAAGAATTCATAGAAGATGAATATTGGAATCTAAAGGAAGTGGAGCAGGAAACTATAGAAATATAAAGAAGAAGAAAAAACTTATATATAGAAGAAAGAAAAAAGAAAAGAAAAATAAAAAATAGAGATATACGAAAATAGGAGGATGTTTATGAAAAACTCTTCAAATAAAAGATCGAGCTCGAGTGTTTATAGTTAAGTTAAGTGAAGTATCTTATTTTTGCGAATTTCCAACAAATAAAAATAATAATGAAAATTATTGGTGATTAAAAATTTCTATCGACTTTGATTTTGATGGAATTTTAATTATTACTTAAAAATGAGATCGATTTAGTGATTTTTGTATCTTGAGATTCTATATTAGTTAACATAAGCTTGATAATTTTTGGTGGAGATTGAGAAAACCTATATAGTGGCTTGACCTTGATAATTGACTTAACTTTCAATTCTGAGGTATATTGCATAACTAGAAGTTTGAGTTGTCAAATAAGGGGTTGTTCTTTAAATCTTTCTATTCTATAATAATTTTTATTTTTATGAGGGTAATACATTTCTATTTAACGATCAGTTCTATTTAAGAATAGGATTAACTAATTATGAAATTAGAATAAGGAATGAAAAAAAAAGAATACGAATGAGAGTATTGTTTTTTAGGGACAACAAAGTCTTAAGTTTGGGGATATTCAATAAGTCATAAATTATTTGGATTTATAGTAAATTTTTATGTTTTATAAGGTAAGTCTCTAAAATATGATCCTAATTGTTGAGTTTTTGGGGTTTATATGCATCGAAAAATCAAAACAAATTTTTAAAAACCCCAATAGGATCGAAAATAAGTTCCATTAAACTAAATCTACGAAAGTAAATCATACATTATTATGTGATTTCCTTTTCTGATTGTTTGATTTTCAAGACGTTCAAGTGCGCGTCCTCTATCAGAAATTCACGCTCGAACAATGACCACAATTTGGAGTGCTAGCCCCAAGAGATATTGAAAATGATTTTTATTTCTCTCCCTAAATCGAGAGAACTCGAAAATTGTAAAACATAAATCTTATATCATTTTTAAGGTTTCATTATTTATTTATATGTGTAGATAAGCCTCACTTAAAATCCTATTGGTAATACAACTATGGTATTTAGACAGTTTAAGCAAATTACATATATACCCCTATTAATAAGTTATCATATAAGAAATCGTAAGAGCTTTTATGTCAGGAATTTTATCATATAAAATCATTACTCTAGACCAATTGAAATTGTGCAAATTCATTCTTTGTGTGTAACCTAATAGGTCCATGCAACATTGGCAGTGAACCAAAAACTATTTTGGTACACAAGTCATTAGTGGTTCCTAGCAAGGCATTATGACTACCCAAGTAGCATGAATATCAACATCGATATAACCTAATTAATAACATATATCAAATCCTTTTGTCGAGCGATATCCTTTGAGTAAACCTAGGGCATGGAAAGTCACCCTTAATGTTCAATTATATTAGTCTCGATCTTTAGGTAAACTGAAAAACATCCAAGTGACATTGATCATATCAATTTACATGGACTTGGTCATTTTTAGTCTATCTTATTGAGGGATCCACTGATATCTCTCTCTATATGAGACTGACAAATTCTATCTTGATTACACACCTTCACATATTATTCACACGATAACCAATCATAATTTTTAAAATTGTCCTGTTAAAGACAACGTTTGATTGTGTCAAATTATCATGCTTCTAATATTGAAGTAAAATGTAATCTTAAGTCAAATGACTAAATGATATACCTATCTTGAGTAACACCTATGAACTAATCCATGTGGTGTTCTCATAGCGGGTCGGTCCAGTACCTCATTCCCTAACAAGTACTCATGATCTTGATTCGTATCTCTATACACTTGATCATCACATGACCATTAATCAAGACTCACACTAGTTTTAACTCATTATAATTCCTAGTATAATGACCGACTAAGGACATTTAAGATATTTCAACAAATACCCATGGATCTTACTATAAGGTAAACATGCAATCACTTATAATAAAACAACAAATAAAACCTCTATTTTATTAACTAAAATTATAAGATAAATAATGTTTGTAGATTGACCTAAGGCACATGCCCTAATATTTCCCACTTTTACTAGAGTCAATCATTCATGTGTCTAATACCTAATGTCCTAACATGACCATCACGTTTCATTTGTGGAAGAGCCTTCGTCGAAGGATCTGCAACATTGTCTTCTCTAGGAACTTTGCAAATCTTCACGTCCCCCCTCTCAATGATTTCTCGAATAAGATGAAAACGTCAAAGTATATGTTTGGATCGTTTGTGTGATCTTAGGTCCTTGGCTTGTGCTATCGCCTAGTTGTTATCACAATACAAGTAAATGAGGTTAGCTATACTTGGAACCACACCAAGTTCTGAGATGAACTTTTTGACCCAAATTGCCTCCTTAAATACCTCAGACGCTGCAATATATTCAGCTTCTGTTGTAGAATCCGCGACAGTTTCTTGCTTCAAACTTTTCCAGCTCACTGCACCTCAATTCGAAGTAAACACATAATTAGACTGCAATCTGAAGTCATCTATATCAGTTTGAAAACTTGCATATGTGTAACAAATTACAACAAGCTCGTCTCCCAAACTTCTATAGACCAATAAAACTTCTTTAGTCCCTCTCAAGTACTTAAGAATGTTCTTTACTACTATCCAGTGACTCTAACCAAGATCGGATGATATCTGCTTGTTACGCTCAAAGCATATGATACATCAGGTCAAGTGCATAACATGGCATACATGATAAATCCAATAGCTAATGCATATCGAATCGTATTCATGCACTCTCGCTCATCATTAGTCTTCGGAGATTGAGTCTTGCTGAGATTTATACCATGAGACATTAGCAATGACCATCTTTTAGAGTCTTGCATACTAAACCTATTCAGTACCTTATCTATATAAGCACTCTGAATTGGTTCGATTAGCCTTTTAAATTTATCCCTATAAATCTTAATCCCAAGGATGTAGGCTACATCTCCTAAGTCCTTCATTGAGAAACACTTCCCTAACCAAGACTTGACACTCTTTAAGGTTGGGATGTCATTTCCAATGAGTAATATATCATCAACATACAGCACCAGGAAAACAACCATGCTCCCATTGACCTTCTTGTATACACAAGGCTCATCTTCATTTTTAATGAAACTAAATTCCTTAATTGCTTCATCAAAATGAAGATTCCAACTCTGAGAACCTTGCTTTAATCCATAAATAGATCTTTGAAGCTTGCACACCTTCCTAGAAGTCTCAAGAAGAACAAACCCTTCAAGTTGTATCATATACACGTCCTCAAGTAACTTTCAATTTAGAAAAACTGTTTTGATATCCATTTGCCATATCTCATAGTCATAATATGAGGCTATGACAATTAGAATTCTAATGGATTTAAGCATGACTACATGAGAAAAAGTTTCATTACAATCAACACATTGAGTCTGTCTGAAACCTTTTACTAATAGTCGTGCTTTATAAATATGCACATTGCCATCCATATCAGTTTTCTTCTTGAAAACCCATTTACATTCAATGGTCTTACCACTTTTAGGTAAATCAACTAGGTTCCAAAGTTGGTTATCATATATGGAATGCATCTCAGAATTCATGGCACTAAGCCATTTATCCGCCTCAGGGCTAGAAACAACCTAGTTCATTTTGATCCATAAGCAACACCTCAATATTATCAGTTATAAAAAAATCTAAATCTCTCGGTCCGATGTCTTACCCTATCAGACCTATGAGGGCCTTGTGATACCTATAGAGGATCAATTAGTTGAAGACTTAGTTGATCTCCTATTGGCGGTTGAGTGTTTATTTGTGGTTCTTGAATTTCTTTAAAACTTACTTTATTCCCACTATTGTTTTTTGAAATGAAATCTTTTTCCATAAAGACATCATTCCTAGTGATAAGTCAGTATTTATATAAATTTAGTACTTTATTTTAATATATTTAAATAAGGAAAGTTTCTAAATTATATATTAATTATATTTTTTGATCATTTTTAGGTGAAACGGAGTACGCGGTTGAAGTCGTGGCGAAAAAATACTCAAAATGGAGTACTTAGATGCAGTGATCCAATGTCGGACAGTTTACCTCGATTTACGCATGTCGGGTGGGTAGAATAGGAGATAACATATTTCAACCAATAAGGAGCTTCCACGTCAGCATTCAACCAATCAGGTGACGACACGTCAACACAACATCACGTCACTCATTAGCTTTCATCCAATCACATCCCGCCACGTGGCGTCAACACACCGTCCCCACGAATCACGGGCCGCCGCATCAGCAATCAACGCCACGTCACATATCACGCAACTTTTCCTCGTTTAAGCTGCCCATTGATTTGCCTTGGGATGCGTAACTACACAGTCTCCCAAATTTTGGCTCTGCTTTCGCGAGACTCTCTCTTCATCCCTGTGTGCCACATGGCGTTCGTTCACCCATACAACGCGTCATCGCAAGGGGTTTCCACCAATCAAGAGCTGACATGTGGCTCTCACACAGCAACCAGCGTGTCATCGCAACCTGTCTCATCCAATCCAGTTGCAACACGTTAGCAAGCGACAGTAGGCGAACCAATGGTGTTCTGACACGTGGTGGACACCTATTTTCAAGCAAAAAATAGCACTACGATGCTCCTTAGCGCACGAGTCACCTCCCCAACCCCAAAAATCAGTTTCTCTCACCTCCTGAGAACAATATTTAGTAGTTTTATATATTAGGAGCTTAGGTATTATTGAGAGGAACACCGACTATTACTTTTTAGCATCGACTTTCTTCGATGATGATGATCGGCTAATCGACTCTTTGCCTAGGTCGAAGGGGAAGCAAGTTGAAATTATGGATTCACGGCATATTATGTGTGATCTATTACTTTTTAATTTAATTTAATTTAATTTCTCCTATTTCATTGTTATTGATTTTAATGATTATGATTTAGATTTAGGGTATGTATGTGGCCAATTCATGCTTTTAGGTGGACAATCTACAGTTACTTTTGAACCAATAAAGTAACCAACACTCACTTATTTGCTGTAAGACGTTTTTGGTTCTTGAGCGTTCAACAATTGAATATAAGTTAAATCGGTAGCGGATGCGATCTGGTTATTTAGGATTAATGTTCCTACATATCGAGATTAATGTGGTTAGTATGTTAAACCTAATTGGCGAATGTCTAGGGTTATATATAAATTAGGGAAGCAGTTAGTGGCGGACGTCCTGGCTATCAAAGTTAGGGGAATTAGGAATTTCTGGCGGATGTAGATTTTCCATAGCTAATCTAAGATAAATATAAATTAATAACTTTTTGGGAAAGATTGAAGACCATTATTGTCATTGAATCTTGATCCTGATTTGTGGAAGTGAGACTTAGGTGTGACTTAGGTATTAATTAATTGTTTTGAAAATTAGTTTAGTTGTTTTATTTATTTAGTTAAGTTAGATTAGTAGGTCAATTAATTTATTTTAAAACCCTCGATTTTCCTTTTTTGTTGCTTTTAACATAAGAAAGAACCAATCTCTGTGGGATCGACCCTTTGCCACTATTCTACAAAATAGTTGGTTTAGGAAACTTTACTTTATTGATGTGTTCGGCGTTTGTCAATTTTTGGCGCCGTTGCCGAGGATTGGTATTTTTCTTTCCTTAGTTTTTTATTTTTACTTTTATTTGGCCTATCTAGTCCCTTGCTCTTAACATGTATGCAGGTAACCCCGTGATGGACTCCTCCTTCCCCCATAATTATGGTCGATTTGAAGGCTCACATTATTATAATGTGAATGGGGTAGGTATGTCACATAATGGATATCAATTTTTTAACATGAATTCTTTTGTGCAACAGGTCGAGGTTTGCGAAAATTGTGGAGATTATTCTCATTCCGCACATAATTGTCCATATTATCCATAGTATAAGAATTATCACTATTCTAGCTATGCATTGGCACAACCCGACTTCTATGGGCTCATGTCAAACCCACAGGTTCCTTAACATGAAGGAAATCAACAGTTTCATCAACGCACCTCCTTGGAAGATATGGTGAAGCAATTGATAGATAATCAGCAACAGTATCGACAACTTTTTGACGAGATCCGACAGATTGATTTTACTATTCCAGGCTTGAAGGAATTGGACACTAAATTAATGCAATATAATGCCAAGTTTCAGAGTATGACTGATGAGGAAGAGTTGTGTAGTACACAACCAATTTTTAAACCCAGAGGAGGATGTGAGTGTTGATACATTGAAAAATCTTGATGTGAATGAGGTTGCATAAGTGGAAGACTATTTGAGAGAAACATCAGAAGATTGTGAAGTCTCTCCAATTGAGTCAGAGATTCTCATTGCACTAAATGAGGGGGAAAATGAGATGAAAATTGATGTCAATTCAGACAAGTCGGAGAAGCCGCAGATAGAGAGCAAGGAAGACCAACCTCTGGTGTTGGTGCAACCACCCACCCTCCCATGCACATTTAGTACACCTTATAAGGGCGTAGAAGTAAGGGAGCGTTCGCAGATCTTCTACATTGCCGACACCTTAGTGTTGGATGATCCTAATGCGATATATTCTTTCGTGTTGGAAGTCCCAAATGAACTCCAAAATCTGAAAGAGGGTGTGCATGCTTCATTGTCCAAATACGTAGATGCACCGTTTGTTGTTGACATCTCTAAAGGAGAGGGCATCACATGATCAAACATGCCAAGTCTAGCCAAAGACTTAAAAAAAGGCGGTTCGTTTGGAGGCAGCCCAGCTTAATTTTTATTTTATTTTATTTATTTATTGCATTTATTTTAGTTTTAGCCCAGTTTTAGTTTTTTCGTTTATTTATATTTAATAACACTCTAATTTGGTCTCTTTATTTTTACAGGTGATATGTTACGTTTGACGTTCATTGGAGGATTGGGGTACCGAATTTTGTAGGCTTGATTTTGGATTACATTTTTTTTAGCATAATTTGAACATTTTTTTAAGGAATTAACATGTTTATAGGAATTTAGGTGTTTTGAGACTTGGTTGGGAAATATCCAACTTAAGTCACCGCATTAGTGACGGGTTTTTTTAGTAGACTCAAAGACCTAAACTTCATTATATCATCTTGTTGATTTCACCCTTAGTTGACAGACTTCGGGCTCGCAAGATTTGATTAGAATATTTTTAGTTAACTCCTATGTTTACTAGTTCTTGCTCTTGTTATGGTTGTTATTTTATAGTTTCCTTAGTCACCTACGCATGAGAGATTTTGTGTGTTCACTGGTTTTTCGAGACTTTTTGCTATGCATGCATTTGTATCATTTCTTATCTATGTTTTTCTTCACCACTGTCATTTCTCTTTTTGTTATATGGATGCCTTGAGTTGTTTTAAATCTTGAGGACAAGGTTTGGAATAAGTTTGGGGTGTTTTAGGGATTGTAGATTATTTTATATGGATTTTTTTGCGAAAGACCACATGTGAGATTGTTTATTTTTTTCTTATGCGGTTATATGCGAATATCAGATGGTAATGGTGGTGTTTTATATCATTTCTTCCATTTCTTTCATTTCTTGTCCGTTCATATTTCTCTCTCATTTCATTAAGATTTAATAAACTTTCATGCATATATGTATTTAGTACATACGCATATATATTATTTTAGTTATTTAGAGTCACACGAAACTTTGTTAATGCCTTTGGTTGTAGATGAGTAATTTATAGTTGCCTTTTTTACTTGAAACTTAGAGAAAATTAGGAGAAATACTCAGTCGAGTTCGTAGCTCTACATTTTTATGATTTCATGATTAATGACTTAAATGATGGTTGGATTTTGTGCTAGATAATGAAAATGAGTAGACGGTCAAATTTGTACAAGTGATATTATTTTAACCCACATTGGGGATTTGCTTGACTATAGTGAAAGTGAGAATGACTAACATGAGTTTTTTCTATAAAAAATAGAGAGTCCCACTGGTTTCCATAGGAAATGGAGCATGGAATCTTGTGGTGGGAAAAAGTGAGAAAATTGGTCCATAGGAAATGGAGCAAGGACTGTATTTGTTGAAAAAAAATTGGAGGAAAAGAAAATGTGAAAAGAAAATATTAATAATGAATAGAGGCGGAAGTTGTAAAACTCATCAAATAAAAGATTTAGTTCAAGTGCTTTCACTATATTAAGTGAAATTTAAACTTGCGTGCTTTAACGTATAGACCAAGAAAACTTGTGAGTAGTTGATGACCTTTATTTTGACCGAGTCTATGTCGTGAAAGTGAGATCTTAATTGTGTTTGGGTTGCGAGTCTTGACATATCATAACTCTGAAATTTTTCGAGTTACTTGTTAATTCGGTGGCTAAGTAAACTAAAGGAACTTCATGAATTTGGGTCGGGTATAAGATTAGTTGAGTTAGTGCATTTTTATGTTAGGGGTCTAGTTCAGTTTGTGTTGTTATTTACACCTTTGCTCGGGACGTGCAAAGTCTTAAGTTTGGGGGTATTTGATAAGTTAGTATTTATATATATTTAGTACTTTATTTTAGTATATTTAAATATGAAAATATTCTAAATTATATATTAATTATATTTTTTGGTCATTTTTAGGTGAAACGGAGTGCGCGGCTGAACTCGTGGCGGAAAAATGCTCAAAATGGAGTATTTACAGTAGTGATTGGATGCCTGATAGTTTACCTCGATTTACGCGCATGGTAGGTAGAATTGGGGACATCATAATTCAACCAATAGGGAAATGCCACGTCAGCATTCAACAATCAGGTAACGACACATCAGCACCACACGTCACCCAGCAGCACAACAACACGTCACTCATTGGCTTTCGTCAATCACATCCCACCACGTAGCGTCAACACTGTCCCCACCAATTACGGGGCGCCATGTCAGCAATCAAGGCCACGTCACATATCACGCAACTTCTCCTCGCTTCAGCTGCCCATCGATTTGCCTTGGGATGCGTAACAGCAGAGTCTCCCAAATTTTCGATCCGCTTTCACGCGACTCACTCTTCGTCCCTGCGTGCCATATGGCGTCCGTTCACCCATGCAACCTGTCATCGCAAGGGGTCTCCACCAATCAAGAGCCGACATGTGGATCTCACACAGCAACCAGCATGTCATCGCGACCTGTCTCGTCCAATCCAGTTGCAACACGTTAGCAAGCGACAGCATGCGAACCAATGGCGTTCTGACATGTGGTGGACACCTATTTTCAAGCCAAAAACAGCCCTACAATGCTCCTCAGCGCACGAGTCACCTCCCCAACCCAAAAACTAGTTTCTCTCACCTTCCGAGACCAATATTTAGTAGTTTTATATATTAGGAGCTTAGGTATTATTGAGAGGAACACCGACTATTACTTTTTAGCATCGACTTTCTTTGACGATGATGATCGACTAATCGACTCTTTGCCTAGGTCGAAGGGGAAACAAGTTGAGATTATGGATTCACGGCATATTATGTGAGATCTATTATTTTTTAGTTTAATTTAATTTAATTTTTCCTATTTCATTGTTGTTAATTTTAATGATTATGATTTAGATTTAGGGTATGTATGTGGCCAGTGCATGCTTTTAGGTGGACAATCTACAGTTATTTGAACTATTAGTATCCGTGTAATTGTACTTTTGGACCAATAAAGTAACAAACACTCACTTATTTGTTGTAAAACTTTTTCTGTTCTTGAGTGTTCAACAATTGAATCTAAGTTAAATCGGTAGCGAATGCGATCCGGTTATTTAGGATTAGTGTTCCTATAGATCGAAATTAATGCGGTTAGTATGTTAAACCTGATTGGCGGATGTCTAGGGTTATACATTAATTAGGGAGGTAGTTAGTGGCGGACGTCCTGACTATAGAAATTATGGGAATTAGGAATTTCTGGAGGATTTCGATTTTCAATAGCTAATCTAGGAGAATATAAATTAATAACTTTTTCGGAAAGATTGAAGACCATTATTGTCATTGAATCTTGATCCTGATTTGTGGAAGTGAGACTTAGGTATTAATTAATTGTTTTGAAAATTAGTTTAGTCGTTTTATTTATTTAGTTTAGTTAGATTAGTAGTTAAATTAATTTATTTTAAAACCTCCGATTTTCCTTTTTTGTTGTTTTAACCTAAGAAAGACAACCAATCTCTATGGGATCGAACCTTTGCCACTATTCTACGAAATAGTTGGTTTATGAAACTTTACTTTATTGATGTGTTCGGCGCGTGTTGAAGCAACAAACATGTTATTCTCAGCGGGATTATAAAAGTAGTATCCTCTAGTTTCTTTAGGATAACCAATGAATATACACTTGATAGATTTGGCTGATAATTTTTTTAAGATTTGTCATCATACGAAAATCTCATAGCCCTAAATCTTAAGGAAAGACAAACTTGATCTTTTCCAAAACCACATCTCATGTGGTGTTTTATCAGTCGCTTTATAAGGAACAAGATTTAGTGTAAACGCAACAGTTTCTAAGGCGTAACCCTAAAAAGAAATAGGAAGATTTACATGACTCATCATAGATCAAACCATATCCAATTAAGTCCAATTTCTCATCTCAAAAACATCATTCCATTGTGGGGTTGCTGGGGGAGTTAACTGTGAGACAATCCCATAGTTTTTAAGATGATCATCAAACTCTTAGCTCAAATATTCACCACCTTGATCTGATTGAAGTGCTTTAATAGTTTTACGAAGTTGATTTTGCATTTCATTTTGATATGTTCGAAATATCTCAAAAGATTCGCCTTTATGTTTCATGAGATACACCTAACCATATCTACTAAAATCATCAATGAATGTATTGATGTACTGATAACCATTTCTAGCCATTGTGTTTATAGGACCGCATACATCAGTATGTATTAGACCCAATAAATCAATTGCCCTTTCACTGAGTCCAAGAAAGGGACTCTTTGTCATTTTGCCTAGTAAATAAGATACACATGTTTCATATCATTCAAAATCAATTGAATCTAAAAGTCTAGCTTTATGGAGTTTAGAAACGTGTTTCTCATTAATGTGGCCAAGGCGACAATACCAAAGGTAGGTTGATTCAAATCATTTGACTTGAATCTCTTTGTATTTACGTAACGAATGGAAGTATCTATGGACCGTTTCATGTATAGAATATAAAGACCATTACATAAATCATCATTCACATAGAAAATGTCTTTACGAGAAATGGAGCATTTATTATTCGCAATAAAGAAACTAAAACTGTCCAAATCCAAACATGAAACCAAAATGATGTTTCTGTGCAAGGCAATGATATAATAACGATTATTTAAAACTAAAACAAGTCCACTAGGTAAAATTAACTCATAACATCTTATAGGAAACGCATAAAACTTTTCTCCATTTCCAACTCGTAAGATGACTTTTCATTTCTTTAGCTTTCTACTTTTAGCGAGACCTTGCACATTAATACAAATGTGAGATCCACATCCGATATCCAATACCCATGAATCATTAGTAGAAAAGTTAAATTTAATAATGTAAATACCTGAAGTAGTAGTCTCACTACTCTTCTTTTCCTTTAGATCTTCAAAATATAGCTTGCAATTTCTGAACCAATGTCCGGGTGCATGGCAGAAATGACAATTTCTTTCTTTTTTCCTTTTCCTTTTCCTTTTGGGACTTTGAAGTAGAAGCATCATGATGCTTGACTTGTTCCATAGGCTTTGTGATAGTCACAACAGCCTTGGTAGCTTTAGCCTTGCTTTTAAACTTTTTCTTGAAAACCTTTCTTTTCTGAACCATTAGCACACTCGCAATGGGTTCTTGACATTCTACTCAGCAGTTTCAAGCATTAAATGTAACTCTGAGATATGCTTCTCCATGTTATTCATATTATAATTCATCACAAATTGTGAATAACTATTAGACAATGAATTCAAAATCAAATCCGTAGCCAACTATTGGCTTATGGGAAATCCAAGTCTGTCAAGATGGTCAATGTGGAGCTTAATTTTCAGAGAATGAGGGCTAATTGATGCACCCCTAGCCATTTTGCAAAAATGAAGGTTATTGACTGTCTCGAACCTTTCTTACCTAGCTTGCTGTTGGAACATTTCTTTAAGCACCGTAGCCATGTCGTAAGCTTCCATGTGTTCCATGTCATTCTGATGTTTAGGAACCATAGTTGCCAACATAATGTATGCAAGATCAATTAATTCATTGACATGCTTAGTATGTGTATCCTTAACATCTCTTAAAGCATTGGCTAGTGGTTCCTCAGGAATAGGATCATGCAGGACATATAACTTGCGTTCATGCTTAAGAAAAATTCTCAAGTTTATGAACTATTGAAAAACGTTTGTCCCAAACAACTTATCCTTCTCAAGGATGGATTGTAGTGACAAGGGATTAATGTGATTTGAAGAGGCCATAGATTTACAACAAAGATTATGCAAAAGCTCATTTTAGTATAGAGGAATAAACTCCCACTAAATTAACAACCCTTCTTAAAAATACTATGTTAATTTAAGGGACTAAAATCCATGTTTCACCTAATTCCAAGACAGCTAAGGCACGCTGCTTTGAATTAGGTTATTTAGGTAGGTACCAATTACCAATTACATCATTTGTAACTTTTAGTTATTTTATGAGATTATGACATCTTATATCTTAGCATGTTTGATTTCATCTAGTGCCTAAAGCCCAAAACCATTTTGATAGCTTTATCATGTCTAACCATTTCAAACAATAGAATAACCGTTACTCAACTTGCCTCACCAAGATAACACAATACACTATGAGGAGGCATACCCATATTGATGTGATTAAAGCCTTGACTGGTGTTTGAGAATGGATGACACTTGACTTAAAATTTGAAAGATGAGTTTTTTGTTTGTTTTAGTAATCATAATTAAATAAGATAAATATTACACATTACAATTCATGAATAATCACTAAAAAGTTAGGAAATCATACTAATATTGACTATTGCATGATCTTTTGGACGCTACAAATAGTTAACGGCGGTCCCGCTTGTCGGTTAACGGATGGTGGTAGAGGGGGCAGCAGCCCCGTTTTTTTTAGACAACAAATTTCAATTCTGAAAATTGAAAATCGCATAAAATTTCTCGTAATTTTAGTCAATCCAATCAAGCAAAACTGCCATTTATTTTAATTTCAAAAATATTAATTAAATTGTTTAATTATCTCGCGCCCACCATTAACTTAATATCTCATCTTAATCCAATTAGAATTTAACATACTTTGAATCCTTATCCAATTAGAGTTTTTTTTTATATCTCAACTATCTTATAGGATTTGTAATTCTAATCCAATTACATGCCTATCTCCTATCTTATAGAAATATACTAACGGATTACTACAACGAGATATATGATCAAAATCAATTTCAAGGTATTAATCATGTATTCAGCATCAGAATCATATTAAAGTAATCATATTAACCTAATCATGATCTCTATCATGGATACATACATAATTATTGAATAAAATGAAATATTGTTCAAAATCAAAATCATATTAACTTAAACATGAAGCTTACCATGAACATATAAAATTCACATCTTTCAATATAAAAATATATGTTAATCGAAATATTTTAAACATAAATACTATCATTGAATCATATCATGCGATGTATCAATATACATGAATTAACAACATGCTTTAAAACTAGTTCATGATAACAATTATCACAGAATCTATATGTATATCATATATACATCGATCAAGATTATATTTTCACACATATATTATATATACATCAGTGAAAACATGCAAAAATTTAATAGAACTGAGCCCAATGCTCTGATACCACTGTTAAGTTTTTGAGGTTCATACGCAGCGAAAAACTCAAAAAAGAATTTTGAAAAACCCTATTAAGATCGAAAATAAGTTCCATAAAACTAAATTTATGAAAGTAAATCATACCTTATTCCATAATTTCCTTTTCTAATTGTTTAATTTCCAAGATGTTCAAGTACGCGTCTTCTATTAGAAATCCACACACGAACGGTGATCACAATTTAGAGTGCTAGCCCCAAGAGATATTGAAAACAAGTTTTTTTTGTATCCCTAAATCCAGAGAAATCGAACATTGTAAAATGAAAATCTTATGTCGTTTAAGGTTCCACCCTTTATTTATATGTGTAGATAAGCCCTTACTTAAAAACATATTCTTAATACAAATATTGTATTTAGACAGTTTAAGCAAATTACATACGCCCCTATTAATAAGTTATCATATAACTAACCACAAGGGCTTCTATGTCATGAATTTTATCATATAAAATTCATTACTCTGGACCAATTGAAATTATGCAAAGCCATTCTTTATGTGCGACCAAATAGGTTCATGCGACGTTGGTAGTGAACCAAAAATCATTTTGGTACACAAGTCATAAGCGGTCTCTAGCAAGACATTTCAAAATAAATAAATTAGTTCATATTCATGCAGATAACAAGAAGGATATAAGGACGCATGAATAAATAAAATACTATAAATAAATTTAAAGCAATCGATACATGAGTATTCAAAGATGCAAATAGAGAGGCGCAAGTAGTGCCGACTAATAAGATGTCGATTCTTGGCAAAACATCAATACTTGGGTTCTAGGGTTCGGTACACTCACAAGTCCTAAACCCACGAGCTCGTGAGTCAACGGTGGTCCTTGGAAGGAGTGGCTGGCCGAGGTAACATACCAGAGTCATGACCTTGGGATGCACTGCATTGGATACTGATTTTGATGAGGTGTGAGTTCTTAGCGTTGTTGTTACCGTAACAACCTTACAATCTAACTCGTGCCACGTGGCATTTCAAGGTCGTATTTGGGACCCACTCGTCGTGATACATATGTTCAAATCTTGGGTGTAGACACTGAGGTATGTTATTTTTTGTGTGATGCTTGTATTATTTATTATATAAAAGATTGAACAATTTAAAATATTTAATTTTGAAAATGTGTAGATAAGATCTTACCTCGAGTTTTGTATTAGTTGGCAGTAGTTGAGGTTGAGATTGCATGTAATTTGGTATAAAATTAGTTAAATATGGTAAGCGAATTGGTTTGTGAGAGTTAGATATGTCATTGACAAAGTTATTATTTTAGGGCTTTGGTGTGACTTAAATCATTATTATGGACGTTTTATGAAGATGGACTATTTTGTCGAGAGTTTGGCTTAATTTGGTGAAAACTCGGATAAAAAACGAGTTTTGGAAGCCAAAACACTTCAAAACAGAACTTTCAGGAATTAATAAATAAAAAAATTAAGTTGCTGAGAAGCAGTTGATTGTTTATATATAAATATATAAAAAATCAAAATCAAAATAAATCGATTTTGCTTTCAACAAAACGTTGAAAATTCTTTTCCTAAATCCCTTGATTTGGGTTTTCGCTCGCGGAGCTCCCGAAATCCGATTTTTCGCTCGCGGAGCTCCCGAAATCCGATTTTTTGCCTGCTTTCTTTCCGCAAAATCGTTGAGGATCACAAGATTGTCAATTCAAGCTAAGTTTCTGACGGAGAAATGAGGTATTCGGCCCATAATTTCGTAAATTTTTAATGCATGGCATTTTCCTTAATTCAATTTGAATTATCATGCTTTTTCGATTTCTTTCGCGGGGCTGCAATAGAAATTGGTAGAAATTATTGTTAATTGGTATATTGGATTGATTTTCATCAAATTGCGATAAATTCCACCAAGGTGGGCTAGGGTTTTGATGATTTGAATTAATGCAATTTAGTTGATAACTATTTTGAAGATGTTTTTATAGTTGATATTTATTTATATTGGATTCTTGGATGAATTAATTATTAATTCTGATACAATTTGACTCCACGAGCCATGTAAATATTTTGGTGTCGGTATTGAGTGGTTTCGTGGCATTTATTATTGAGTTTTGAGGACTTAATTGCAAAAATATTGATTTGGAGACATTTTCTAGTTGAAAATAAATAAAGTTTTTCAAGTTGACATGCTATATTAGAAAATTCGTAACTTTTCCATTTGTGATCTGATTGGAGTATTCTTAGAGTCTATGGAAAGTATGTCATAAGTACTACAAGTTCCTTCTTGGTTGTCATGAAAAATTATGAGGTTTTCAGAGTTAAAACCGTAACCCTACTACGCTAGTTGATAATACTTTGAAATTATTATAAAGTATTATTTTTAGAAATAGCTTTCGAACGTACTTAAGTTGTAGTATTTGTATGGTTTACGAGTTCTAAACCAAAGATATTAGACTTGAATCAATACTAAATGATATCACGAAATCTAAGGAAGAGATATGAAGGTTCAAGAACACGTTTTAGAGTATTAGGAGGCCGAATAGTTTAGGAATAAGCATGTGGATCGAGGTAAGTAAACCAGCTAGGAAATTGTACAATAATTTCATTTTAAGCTATTGAATATTGTTGTTCATTGCTTTGATATCTATCATTGAAAATTCCATTCTAATTGTAATTGAGTTGTCCAAGGGCAAGTGAGCCAACGGTGATTCTTGGAAGGAGTGGCTGGCTGAGGTGACTTACTAGAGTCATGACCTCAAGATGCATTGCATTGGATACTGATTTTGACGGGGTGTGAGTTCTTGTGGTTGTTCCAAGAAGTCTCACGATCTTATGGGTTTAGGACTTGTGAGTGTACCGAGTCCTTGAACCAGAGTGTTGATGTTTTGCCAAGACTCAATGACTTATTAGTCATGACTACTTGCGCCTCTCTGTTTGTATTTCTAGACACTCATGTATCAATTGCTTTTGAAATATTTACAGTCTTTTATTTATTCATATATCCTTATACATTTCTTTTTATTTACATGAATATAGACTGATTTATTTATTTTGAAATGCTATTTACTATCTTACTAGAGTCAATTACTTAGGCTCGTTATTTTTGTGTTTAGTTGAGTGCATATCCGAAATCGAGTAAGGGAAAGGGGCCAGTTCTAGGAGATTTATTGTGAGGACTTTGGAGCGACTTTCCCTATCACATTTTTGCGTAAGTTTTGTATTATTTATTTATATTGTTATGACACATGGGATATATGTGAGATATTTACATAGAGTATATACGGGGTTTCCATACTCTAGGCTGTCCGGATTGATTTGTGTAGAGTTGTTTAGATTCGTTGAAGTTGAAATTGCTTCTGCAAAAATATTAATAACTTAAAAATTTGAATAACTCGCTAAAAATGTAATGACAAAAGGTTAGGAAGGCTGACTAGGCTTGCATTGACGTCGCGTGGATTGACTCGGGGTCCACGTAAGTCTAGGCTGGGCGGGGCCTAGTTTAGGTTGTGGAATTGGGGCCGTCTCAGCTGATCAAATGGATATTGTGTTAAAATGACACAACCTTAAAGTGACGCACATCTTCACATAATCTTTCACTTTCGTTCATCTCGAGGCAATCTAACAATCAATATTAATCAAATCAGATTTATAGTTATTTATATGTTTATATATTGTAGCGGCCCCAGTTCCCCACAAATTGGCCCTTGTCTGGTCTAAGCCTAAGTGGACCCCTGAGCTAGCCTCGCAAGGTTAATGTAGGCTTAAGTATCCTTCTGATCCATCCATATAATTAAATTTATGATTTTAAGTCGAGGCACCACTATTTTTCAAGCTAGCAGAAGCAATTAATATGTTAAATAACTCAACCAAAAAAGTAAAAGATTCATAAGTATCCTAGTGTCAGCCTTCCTAACCTTTTATCATTACATTTTTAGCGAGTCATTCAAGATTTTAAGTTATCAACATTTTTGCAGAAGCAATTTCAACTTCAACAAATCTAAACAACTCTACACAAATCAATAAGGACAACCTAAATGTGGAACCTTATAAATATATGTAATCATTTATATCTAGTGTCAAGTGTAATAAACAAGCAAAATGATATAAAAGACGTATGTATCTCTTAACCCAAACAAGTATCCTAAGTGTGATAAAACAACATATATAAGTAATATAAAAAGTCAAAAACCAATAAAAGTGAATAAGGGAGGGCCACTCTGATGTCTTCAGAAAGATTGCCTAGTATTGGTGCCTTGCTCTTGCTCTGATGCAAATCTGCGCTCGTTCAAACACAAGAATGATGAGCTCAGTAATTAAAAGCTAGTAGGAACTAAACAATACTTCAAAATAAATAAACCAGTTTAAAACTCATCCTTATAAAAAAGAAGTTATAAGGAACGCATGAAAATAAGACTGAATAATGAAAGTGTAACAAGAAATGAATGTCTAAATAAACAATATAAAGGTGCCCAGGTAGTCCAAGATCACCGAGTACGGGTAACATAAGGTTGGGGTCATAGAGTCGCAGCAATGCTAAGCAGACTCTGGTCTTAAGACGTGGTAGAGCCTGTTGTACCTAAATCATTGCGAATGAGCGATATCAATGGTGCTCCAGATAAAACACATCTCATTACTACAAAACAATAGGCGAATCTTGGTCACGACTCCTGTAGCTAGCCGACGACCACTCCATTAAAGATACCTTCTTGACTCACTTGGCACTCGAACACTCATATCAGAGTAGGAATTCCAAGAAAGGTAAGATAGTGCAATAGCAACAACATTTAAAGCTCAATGAATTATTGCGCATTTCCTAGCTAGTTTTACTTTCCTCGGATAACGCTAACACGCTCCAACACACACGCTCCAACACGCTCCCCAAACCAATCCTACACTCAAGCTAGTACGCTAAGTCCTTAGTAATCATTTTGATCAGTTTATATTATGTTAAAGTCCGTTTGTCTTACTAATACTCTATTAAGTATAGTTCAGTTCATAGTTAGATTTGCTTTACATTATTATTCTTATATTATATATGTAGGTGTAGGCAAGGTTATACAAATACACCTAATATTTTATACATACGTGTATATATATACACGTTTGTATATATATGTATGTGTATGTGTGCGTGCATGTATGTATATATATATGATATATATATATATATATAACCACTTAATGCATCACTAGATCTCTGCAAACTTATTTTAGGAATGCTATCATTTATTATTATTATTATTATTTTCAAAAAATATACTTTTACTTAGATATAATAGTAAATTCGCTGATTAGCTTACATAGGCACATCAAAGTAGATTATATGCCTTTTTTTCCTTAAAATCAACCGAAGATTTTTATTTCAATTAAATTGAAGCCCTTTGATTTCTTTAAATAATTCAAGTGTAATTATTCCATTAACTTATTAAAAGTCATCAACTTATGCAAGTAAATTACTTCATTTGTCATTAGGCATAATTGTCTTTATTTCACAACTTAGGCATATTAGATAAATAGAATTAGCTTAGTTTATTCATATGACTTAGGTACTTAAGTATTTCTAATCAATACGTAAATTATTAATTAACTCAATGTTGTACTCAAATTCCCAATTCTCAAATAATTTAATATTAGCTAATGAATATACCCTCCATCTATGCACCATTTCTTTTATTAATGCACATTATTATTATCTTCATTCTTCTTATTCATATTCATATCAAGGTTCCAATACATTTAGGCCAACCCAACAATGAGTTGTAACCATTAATTTGGATCAACCTTAATCACTTAAGGAAGCCATGTATGAATTTAGTTGATCAATATACATATGTGTGTGCTGTTGTAATTAAAGGGGATGCAAATAAGATTAGGGAAATGAGAGTATGAAGAAGAAGTAGCTTGCAAGAATAAGGCCATCATAAAAAAAGAAACAAATCAATATGAATCAAGAACATGGATAAGAGTTCAAATAGAAGAAAATATTAAGCAGAAGGTGTAGAACATGTCTTTGAGACCATATGAATTTTTAACTTCGTGTTGTCATCAAGCTTTCTCCAACTCCATTAATGGTGAAATTCCTTCCAATTTTCTCTTTAGAGCTTTTAGAAATGAGTTTGAGTTAACTCCCTAATGACTTCTACCCTTTTATACATTTATTTGAAATTCATTAGTGATGGATTAATTAAGCTAACCTAGCTTAATTAAGTCTAAATCCTAGATCTCCATCTCATTTCTTCATATGCCAAGTGTCCTATAAAGTGTAAAATGACAATTTTGCCCATAGATTATCCATTTATTTTCCATGCAACCAAGACATTTACTTAGATTAAATGACCTTATTTTTCAACATATTTACCAAGCATACCATACGCCTTTGAATCTAATATTTGTTCCTTAATATGAATGAAGGAGAATTTTACATTAATTTCAATCTTTCATAGTACACCTCTCGAGGTACATCATATGCCTTATTTCATCTCTACACTATAATCATAAGTTACTTAGATGTGCATTGTAATGGTATAGTAATGTGATAATCTAAATAAAATTTTAACTTAGGTTATTCTCTTAATCAAATCGCATTATAGTCCTACCACTATTTTTTTCCTATCTTCTCGCCTACTCATATTTGGGTACCCATAATATACACGAATACCAACCATCGAACCTTATTCTTATTTCGACGCAATCAGATTAATAATTAATTGAAACTCGCCATTTTTTAGTATAAAATAAATACTATATATATCTTACATAAATAATATACTTTAATGTTGACTCCCGATGGCTTACCGATTATGCAACATCAAATACAGTTCGCATCAAAGTCATGCGGTGACACATTTGCACGAGTTAGATTATTTAGGTTGTTACAACTTTCCAAACTAATAAGAATTTTGTCCTTGAAATTAAGATAACTTAAAGTAAAACTTACTGGAATCAAAATTGGTCATGGAAGTGCTCCTGTATATAGTACTCTAACTCCCAAGTTAGTTGCTCGTCCTCATGATGCTACCAGTTGACGAGGATCGATAGGATCTCCGTATTCCTCAACGCCTTCACCTTACGGTCCAGTATTTAAATTAGCTCCTCTACATAGGTGATGTCCTTTCTCAAGTCTATCTAGCTTAAATCTACTATCGATCACCTACCTCCTCTTGACCTATCGAGTATAAGCATGGATATATGGAATATAGGTTGGATTTTTGCTAAATGTGGTGGTAGCTCCAACTCGTATGCAACCTTGTCGACTCTCCTCTTGATCCTGAATGGACTGATGAACTTAGTCGCGAGCTTTACTTTGATTCCAAATCTTTTTTGACCCTTCAAAGGTGATACCCTGGAATACACATAGGATCCCTTGTCATACTCTAACTCGCCATGGTACTTGTCATAGTATTTATTCTGTCTCTACTGTGCACCTTTCAAACGTAGTCTAATCTATCATATCTTTTACTTGTGATCCACTATAATCTCTGAACTAATAGCTGCCACATCCATGGGCTCTACTCAACATGATGGAAATCTACATGGCTTATCGTGGAGTGCCTCAAACGATGTTATTCCAATACTTATCTGATAACTATTATTGTAAGAAAACTTACATCGAAGAAGATATTCTTCATATGAACCACCATACTTTAGTACATACTTTTTTCAAAATGTCCTCAAGTACCTAGATCAGTCACTCTGACTATCCATTTTTCCGTGAATGGAAGGCGATGCTCATGTTCAACAGCATGACAAATTATGCTTGCATACTCTGCTAAATCTTTGACACAAACTGTGGCCCCCTGTCTAACAAAATCGTTAATGAAACTCTATGAAATCAGAATATCTCGCACGCTCGGGCATAGTCACTAACATCAGTTTTCATTCTCGGCCACCAGTAGAGACGTCGCATATCTGTATAAATCTTGGTCCAATTAGATGAATCCTAAAATGTGAACGGTGAGCCTCTCGAAGTATATGATCTTGTATCTCAACCACAAATGGAACCCACAATCTCCCTCTAAATCTGAAGCATGAGTCTATTAACTAATTCCAATATGGATGATCAAGACTCTGAGCAAACTTACTTAATATCTGGGAATGCTCATTTGCCTGTCGTCCCTCAAGTACACTCTAAACGTATGTAGTCAGAATCCTCATCTGTTTACAAATTAACACTCTAGTAGTGGTCAGTATATAACTGCATGCATAAACTCCACAGCCTCGTATAACCCATACTTTTATGTCATGTTGCAAGCCTCTATCTCTGAGTCTACGCCTCTCCAGCTCAATGTGTCTACCACAACATTAGCCTTCCCTGGGTGATACTTCAAATAGAAGTTGTAATCCTTAAGGAATTCTTGCTAATGCTTCTGTATCATATTCAACTCAATTTAAGTGAAAAGTACTTCAGGCTCTTATGGCCAGTAATAATGTGAATCTCGCTCCATAGAGCTAATGACCCTAAATGTTCAGTGGAAATACCACTTTTGCTAACACCGAGTCATGAGTAGGGTAGTTCTTCTCATGAATCTTTAGTTGTCAAAACACGTATGCTATCAATATATTATCTTGCATCAAAACACAGCCCAAATAGACTTTAACAACATTAGTATTTACCTCAAAACCTTTCCCTGACTCTGGTAACACCGACACTGACACTGTTGTCAATTGTTCATTCAAAATCTAAAAGCATGTTCACAATTATATGACACTAAACAATGACTTCCTTATTCTTCAACTGAGTCATCGATGCAGCGACCTTGAAGAAATTCAGAACAAATTTCCCGTAATAACCTGCCACCAAAAAATTGCAGAAACCCGTCACTAATCTTGGTGTAGGCCAATCAATCACTACTTTGACCTTAGCAAGGTCCACTGATACTCTGCTACCAATGACTATATGTCCTAGGAACCCAACCTCTGTATCCAAAAACTAGCACTGACTAAATTTGATGTATAGTTTATGCTCCCTCAGAGTATGTAATATTATCTAAACGTGTCCTACGTGATCTTGACGAGTCCTGTAGTAGATGAGAATTTCGCGATAAACACTATGAAAAATTTGAATGAATACCTTCTCAACACCCTGTGCATGAGGTCCACGAACATCAATGAGCATTCGTCAGCTCAAAAGGTATGACATTTAACTAGTAGTGCCCATATCTAGTGTGAAAAGTAGTCTTCTCCCAAGCCTCCTCTCTAATCCTTAACTAATGGTGTTTGGATCTCATATTGATCTTCGAAAACCACTATGCTCCTTTAAGCTGGTAAAACAAGTCATTGATGTATGAGAGTGGATACTTATTTTTCGTAGTGATTTGGTTGAGTTGTTGATAATCAATACAAAGTCTTAGACTGCCATCTTTCTTTTGAACTAGTAGTATTGGCACGCCATACAGTGACAGGCTTGGAAAAATTATGACTCATTAGATATCATCATTCTCACCTGCTAAGGGTAGCCAAAACGATAGGAGTTTTCATGTGGATCTTCATGAGTTTCCTTGCTGCTTTAAGATTCATGCCACCGTAGCACTCGGTCGGTCTATATCTCCAGAACTCATGTGATTGTCTCGCCTCGGCTGTCTGCTTGGTACAAGTCTTTGTGGGCATGAGTAGCACTATCTTTACCTAAGTAGGGAGTTTAAGTAATATTGTCTTAGTCTGTATCCGTACAATCTCCACATTAACTAGCACTACTAGCGCGATAGGAGCTGCTGGAGTGGCATGCACAATAAGCACATTCCTTGTACATTTGAGCTACCATTGATGCCGCTGGCTTTAGGCCGATCGGCTATCGCGACCCATCAAAATTGGAAATTCGAGATTAGTTTATATCTATCGATAATAATATAGTACAATATATCAAATAACATATATAATTTAGATTTTTAACTTTGCAAACTCTCCTAACTTTCAAACTAAGACTCGAAGTCAGGATTGTAGGGTCCCACTTTAAGTTCCAATCGTGTCCCTATTTTATTTTTGTTTGGTGTTTGTCCTTGTTATGGGTTAGTTAAGAGTTGACACCTAGCCCTTATCTAACCTGGTGCTCTAACACTAACTGTGGCGTCCTTAGTTCCTCACAAATTAGGTCCAGCCTTATGTAAGCCCACGTGTACCCCCGAGCCAGCCTCGCAAGGTCAACATATGCCTAATCAACTTTCTGATCCATCCATATAAATAAATTTATGATTTTAAGTTGAGTTACAAGTATTTTTAAAGTTTTACAAGTTAGTGAAACTAATTAATATATTAAATAACTTAACTAATATGGTAAAGGAGTCGAACAACCTAAATATAGAACCCTATAAGCATATTAATCTTGTATATATTGTGTTAAGTGTAATAAACAAGCAAAATGATATACAAGCCATACGTATCCCTCAATCCAAACAAGTATCCTAAGTGTGATAAAACAACATATATAAGTGATACAAAACGTCAAACACTTATTAAGTGAGTAAGGAAGGGCCGCTCCGATGTCCTCATAATAGAACACCTTGTACCGACGCCTTGCCCTTGCTCGAGTGCATATCTACCCTCATTTAAATGCAAGAATGATGACACCAATAAGTAAAAGCCAGTAGGATCTAAAAAATACTTCATAATAAATAAAGTACTATAAAATTCATGCAGATAGAAAAAAAGCTATAAGACATATATGATAATAAGGCTGAATAATGAAAGTATAACAAGAAATGAGTGTCAAAAGAAGCAATAGAAAGGTGCCCAAGTAGTTCAAGAGCACTGAGTGCTGCTACCACAGGGTTGGGCTCATAGTGTCGTGGCAACGCCAAGCAGACTCGGGTCCAAAGACTCTGCAATGCCTGCTGTACCTAGACCATCGCGAATGAAGAATATCAATGGTGCCCCAGATAAAGCAGATCTTATCTCGACCAAACAAATGAATCGGGGTCATAGCACTGGTAGCTAGTCGACAACCTCTCCATCAGAGATACCTTCTTGACTTACTTTGCCCACGGACAATCATATTGGAGTATGAATTCCAAGAAAGGTAAGAAAGTACAATAGTAATAACATTTAAAGCTTAATGAATTACTACACATTTTCTAGCTGGTTTTACTTACCTTAGATCACGCTAATACACACACTCTCGTGACTCAACACGTTCCTCAAACCAATACCGACACTCTAGCTAGTATGCTAAGTCCGCGGTAATCATTTTGATAAGTTTATATCGTGTTAGAGTCCATTTGTCTTACTAATCCTCTATTAAGTACAACACAGTCCATAGTATGATTTGCTTTGCATTATTATTCTTATATTACATATATAGGTGTAGGCAAGGTTCTATAAATACACCTAATCTCTGATATATGTAACCACTTAATGCATCAATATATCTCTAATAACTTATTTTAAGAATCTTATCATTTATTATTAGCACTTGTCGAGCGTGTATAATAAATTCCCATATTTTACCATTAACTTGTAGTAGTGGTAAATGGGATATCGTCTCCACAATAATTCTTTCAATCTCTTAAAAATTTAATATATCCTAAAGTTTTATTGGTTTTAATATCTTTCAATTTAATTACTTTAACTAAACTAGAAAATAAACACTAAAACGAAACTAAACACTTAATTAAAATAACTAAACTTCAAACAACTTAAACTAAATAAACTAACTTAATATACTCAAACTAATAAATAAATAATCTATATATCGACTTGAATAAAATATCTAAAAATCATCTAAACAAACCTCCACTAAACATCATAATATACCCAGATTGTTGTCAAACTCCAAAACATAACATTACTTCACAATATAGTTATAACTAGTTTATATGAAAATCTTAGAATCATTAAACCTTAATTCATAATAGGTTTATAGCCTTTAGCTAGCCATTGATTTTCTTTAATTCAATGGAAATGCCACATTCTTATCATTGAAAGTCTACCCATTAGATAAAACGCAAAAACGATAGCAATAAATTCAATGAAAATCATACCTAATCTAAGTCATTATTGCTAAAGTTGCATAATAAACAACTTGGAAAAAAATACCTAAGAAATCCCCTCGGGAAATGTCCTATAGATTAATCATAGTTACTACTTCTATAATTGTTGTCAATAACTATAGACATATAATTTAATACTTTATATTAGGAAACATATTGGCCACTATGCACTCAACATAAAGAATTACTAGTCGTAATATGCAAAAACAACTTGTTTTATCCGTGATTGACGTGTATGAATTGATCTAAAGTATTAAGTACACGATTTTACAATCATAACTACATAAAAATCCATAGTAAATTGCATATTTAGGGTTTTTTTAGATTAATAAAATACTCACACGTGCCAGGATTATTTAATATATAAATATAAAAAAATGTCATATTGAATTAATAAATAAATAATTACCACTAAATCAATGCTCCAATATTGTTTCACATATAAAACTAAACTCAAGAGTTCTAAAAAATTAAGGAAAGAATTGAGAAATAGAGAAAGTAGGAGTTATTTCTAAGCTCTCTCGTCTTATATATAGTTCCCTTGAAATACATCTCCTAAATAAATACGAATTCCTCATATTAATATAAAAAAATCGTCACCAACCTAAACGATTTCTCAGCAATCCTTCAATTATTCATAAATTGTTAAGCAAATTACTGAATTTAGCTCTTAATGGTCCACCAATTTCACTAGCGACTTTTAGTTCATTCTCCAATTCACTATAGATTCGCTAGCTTCTTGCTGCCACCTATTTATATGGCAAAATTCTGGTATTGATACAAATCACTGGCTTACCATTGGTGTTGTTTTCTTGGTGACTTTATTGCTTTTCTTTCTCTTTTCTTCTATTTCTTCATTTTCCTATTTAAAACTTGAAATCACAAAAATTAGAGAATACCTAGTGTAATACCATCACTTATAGTAAAAATCAACCTAAAGTACAATTTGAGATGTGTATAATTATGGACTTGTCGAATACCCCCAAACTTAGTACTTTGTTACCCCGAGTAATGGAATACTCTCAATCATATTCTCTTTTCATTCTTTATATATATTGATTTTAGTCTAATTCATCTTAAATATAAATAATATAAATTTTAAAATAGAAGTGATTTCCAAGTGGAGATGTGTTAACTATAAGTAAATGAAAAAAAAAGCATCCCTTAATGATAACTCAACCACCTCATGTAACACTCATTAGAACTTGAAGTTCATTACTAAGGTTAATACATGACATTGGTTTTCTTAATCTCCACTGATAAGCATCAAGCTTACGATGACTAATGTACAATCTCAAATACAAAAATCATTAGATTAATTTTAATTTTAGAAAATATTTTATAATAATAACACAATCAAAATCAATAGGAATTTTACCAAGATACCAATGAATATGTCATATGAAAACAAGTTAGATTAAGAAATACTTCATTTAGTTCTAGTTTAAATTACTTAACTTAAATCTTTTCATTTGAAAAGTTTTAAGAACATCCATCTTTTCTTTTTATCACTCATTATTTTTTTACTCCATTCTTATTATTTCTTTTGACTTTTTCTTTTGATTCCCTGCTCCGATTTCTTTGGACGTTCTCATCTTTTTCCCACTATAGATTCCCAACTCTATTTCCTTTAGAATCTATAAGACTCTATATATTTATTTTTATAAATTCTTGTTAACACTCACTATCCACCAAAGTTGAAGAAAGTATTCTTTCTAAGTTAAAAAGATTTATTGGTTTCTAACCCATTTCTTCTTAATCAATAGGCTTCGTATCATAAGATTCATAGAAATCTATCTTGTTCATCTTGTACTATTATGTCATTTTTATCCGTTATCATGACTAACACAAGGTATCCAATTTAGTGTTCACATCAAGTAGTAAAGTTAATCCAAAAAGACTGAAAAGTTGGTTCCTTCTATCATAAAACTCACTTGGGTAACAAAATATTACTTCCATTCAAAAATCTATTTGATGTTCATTATCATCTTAACTAGAAATAAAGTAAAATGAAAAGCATACTTACTTGATTTCGAAAGAAATTTAAAAGTTTTCGTCAACTTACTTGAATATAAGATTTAAAAGTAGTTCTGAACTTATCTTCTACCTTTCTTTGCCATCATTGCCATCAATGTCATACTTCACCTAAAATACCCCCAAACTCATTTCAAACCTTATCCTCAAGGTTTGAAATTAAGTTTATTTTCAAAGTAACAAATATACCACGTGAAGCATAAATGATATGATATGTCATAAAAACATAATTAAATATATAAGGCAATAATTTCAAATGAATGGAACATGGAAAGGAAACATAAATTGTCATTAAAAAAAATCTCACTAAAGGTAATACGTTGTATTTTCAATCATTCAAAACCTAAAAGAGAAAAGATATTGTTAGACTAAGTGGTTAGTCACTTTTACTTCACTCGAGATTTTGATGGAAACAAACAAAGTGAAAGTATACTAATATGTTTATCAAGTGTGTTTCAGTTAGTCAACGTTTGTAGAACATCACATCTTAAGTGTTCAAGGCATACAAGTTCATGATTTGGTCCACATGACGAAACAAAGATGAAACATCATATTATATGTTGTAACATTAATGTAAGGTACAAAGGTTCATTTACGTAAGTCTAATGCATTAGTTCATGCATAACATATTTTTCAAATCGTTTTTCAAATTTCAAGTGATCATTTGGAGTTTTAAATGAAACTTACCACTTGAATCGGTCTTATAAGCTCAAACTATGTGAAACCTTGTTTTTATATTCACATTACTTTAAAAACCATTATGGAAGTTGTCGGAAATGAAAAACTTGTTTTGAATGGTTTTTGAAAAGAAAAAATTGTGTATTTATAGAAAAGCCCCTATATAAGTCATGAAACCGGGATTTTCTATTTTTGGGATTTGTGAAAACATCTGGACCACCTAAATAGGTTTTATGACCCTTAACAAACATGTATAACATGTTATAAGAGGTTTCGTAGTGTCTCGGATGCTATAAGGGGTTTTTAACTCTAGGGTCAAAAATATTTATTTTGAGGCCCCTGGAGTTACCATGTTAATAGTGATATTAGCGTGCTAATTCCATAGTTAGCGCGCTAATGTTCAAAATTAGCGCTCTAACTTAGAGGATTAGCGCCCTAGTTCCTAATATTAGCGCGCTAATTGCCTTTATGACAAGTTTTTTATAAAGCTAGAAATCACCCTTTAATTTGAATAGATGATCAACCCTTGGATATCTAGAATGGTAAATTTTTTTTAAAAAGGAATGTAGAACATTGTCAAACAATGTCTCGTTCACACTCAGCTATGATATCGAGAAGTTATTTAAACAGTTGAATATGTCATATAAACTCAAACTATGTGAAACCATGTTTTTATAAGCCCTAATATCATTAGCGCGCTAATGTTGTCGGCCATGACACATATATCATTGTTTTTCTGACCCTAACTTATTCTTTTCGCACACCATACCTCTCCTCTTGGGTCTTCATCCTCTCCAACAATTCTCTCACGATTCCAAGGTAAATTCCATTACCTTCCTTGTCAATTTGGGTGTTTTCTTTTACTTCCTAGCCCTAGGTTTGCACCACCATTGTTGTCTCCATTATTGTGTTTGTACACATGTTGACCCATCGCACCGCTGCCTGTCCCGCTGCCCATATCGCCCATGCGTTGTCCTCCTATCGTCACCCCATGCATCGTGTTGTCGAGTCATCATCATCGAGTAGCGAGTCCGAGTCGGCCCACACTGCCTCCCAATCATCATCCTGTCGCGAGACTAGGTCTTCCAGTCATAGTAGCGACACCTCAGTCACCGTCCCAACCAATGCCCCTTAAAAAGAGGGTCGGTCCAAGTCCCTATGTGACGACCCCAGTTCCACAATCCCAAATTAGGCCTCGCTCGGCCTAGACTTACGTGGACCCCCAAGCCCGTCTGGCTAAGTCACACAAGCCTAGTCAACTTTCCTTTATTATTTACCATTTATCAAGCAATTAAAGTTGAGTTGATCAATTAGCGAGTTATCATAGTTATAGTG
The DNA here is from genome assembly GCA_039657365.1 of Stephania yunnanensis. Classification (NCBI taxonomy): domain Eukaryota; kingdom Viridiplantae; phylum Streptophyta; class Magnoliopsida; order Ranunculales; family Menispermaceae; genus Stephania; species Stephania yunnanensis. Next base: position 25,647,624 of record CM077580.1, read on the forward strand.
GAAGCAATTAAACTTCAAACTAACTAAAAAAACTAACTCAAACAACCTAGAGCGTGGAAACCACAAATATGTATATCATCATCAATGAACATTCAGAGGAGAGTAAACACAAGCTATACATGCTAAGCTCTCTCAAAAACCCAAACCCAGTGTTTCAAAACAAGTATATCTAATAATACAAAAGAATCACCCATATCAGACAAGTGGAAAGAATTTCTCCAATATCCTCAAATGTTTTCTCGTAACTTTAGAGCCTTCCCCTTGCTGGACTGTGGATCTGCACTCTGTAAAACACAAGAATGGCAAGCCCAGGTAAGTAACGTCAAGCAGGACCTATATACAACATTTTGAAATAAACAAATCAGTCTAATTCATGCAAATAGAAAGAAAAGAACAACGAACGCATGAATATAAAAGACTACGAATAAATCAATTGAAAATTGAGGGTCTAGAATACTAAAAACATGAATAGCAGGGAGTCCCCACATAAAGGTCGCTGAGTCTCGACAAAAGCCCAGCAGACTCGAGTTTAGGATGAGACACAACCTACAATGAGATATCCACAGACCCGGATAAGTCCCCCCAACATACAATCAATTGGGAGATATCAATGGTGTCCAGATAAGAGCTCATATCAAAAATAAATAATAACAATGACTAGCTTGCCAATGGACCACGAACCCAATAGAAATTTCAAAAGAAATGATGAACAGAGTAATACCAACAAATTTAAAACTCAAGAAATATCGGTAAAACTTCGTAGCTGGTCTACTTACCTATATCCAAACTAACACGCACTCAAATCGGCTTTGAAACGCCTCCAAATTCGTACCCAATACCCGACACTCATAAACTATGCCCCTGATAATATATGCTCAAATTTATATCGTTTTACAACCTTTTTGAGATATTTTAGATTTTTAAATCTTAAAATTGCGCAAATTAGGAAAATCTTAGTGGTGGTACACTATTCAAGGAAATATTTGTTGGTGTAAAACTTTCGACAACATCAACAAGTATTTTTCCAATTTCCTCAAACTTTTCTAATTTTTTCCAATTTTTTTTTGAATTTTTCTTGAATTTTCATGATTTTTATTAGATTTTCTATTATTTATTTATTTATATTTTTGAGTTTGGGGCCCTTTGGGCCCCATTTTCACTGAACCAGGCAGGCTGAACCGGACTGATTCAATTGTTTTTGGCGGGGCCCAGCCTAAAACCCTCCCCCTCTCTTTCGATCACGAAAGTGAGGGGGCGTGAAACAGAGGCGTTTCACGCCTCTGTTTCACCTCCCGATTTTTTTATTTTTTATTTTTTCTTCTCTTCTTCTTCAACTTCAACACATACAAATGAGATGTACAATCACACTTTAAACCTAACATTAACTCACCTAAAATCAACAACAACGAGATCAAATTCAAGAATTTGAAATAACAAATAATCAAATGATGTTAATGGAAATGGAGAGGTACCTAGCTTGATGTTCTTCCAAGTGTAATCATGACACTACTTCTCCACCCTCATTGGTTGCTCTTCTCTTTGCTCTAACACCCCAACAATCTCTATTCTTCCTCTCCTCCTTCTTTCCAAAATGTTGTGAGTGAGTGAGTGAGTGAAAATGATGAGTTTTTATGTATCGGATAAATATTGAACCATGACCACACATGCATTTGTACGCACGTATCTCGAGGCACATCTAACGGACCACTTTCACTCAATTATTAACCAAGTCATGCACAAATGACTCACAAGTTGACTCTATTGGCCTCTTGATTTGTCAATGCGTATCTCGAGATACATCATGTGACCATTTTAATTTTTCAATTACTATAGGTACATTAATGTTTACATTTAATGTGACCAAATTAGCCACCAACATAAATTCAACATTAGTCCAAAAAAATTTTGAATACCCCATACTCTGCTACTTCGGCCCCACTTTCACACGCGACTCGAGGTACGCCTCTGCTCGTCTCGACACTGTTATGCCCCGCGTGTACCTTACCCGCACAGTCCCAAATTTCATTAATTTAATTTTTTCAACCTTTGGTATAATAATTAATACAAGCATCAAACCAAAAATAACATACCTTGGTGTCGACTCCTGAGATTTGGACATGTGTATCACGACAAGTGGGTCCCACCTATGACCATGAAATAACACGTGACACGAGTTAGATTTTTAGGATTTTTACACCCTACACGAGTCATAGTCCATTTTGGCGCGGGTCAGCCCACGACTTACGGATGCCAAAATCCTTAAGCCAGCCGTTGTCGATCTCGTATTCTTCGACAAGGCACATCTCCCAATACAAGAGGTCCTCTCCAAATCATGGTGTGCTACTTTCTGTCAGTATAAGGATGACTTAATCATCCATTAGTTTGAGTCTTTTATTCCAATCTCGCAACGACGAATAACTTTGTCATTTAGTTATCTATCGGTGGCCAGTCTATCGAGATTACACTGTAGAGCCTCACTCAACGGTGTGACCTTCCTCTGCATTCTCCCACCACTACCATTGGGTGAGTTCCTTAGCTGGCTATTTAATTCGCTCGAGATGTTAAACTCTTTCACACGCTCTGACAGAGAACTCATCGTGTATCCATTTGGAGTCACCGACACTGACTTCAAGTTTGTGCCTCAACTACTTCACAAAGTTTTGCACAAGGTTATTCTTCCCTGTGGCGATAGTAAGAACTATGTCACTTTGCTTGACATGTTCATCCTCGAGCACCTACTTCGTAAGATCCCTCTAAGTTTGCCTCACCTTATAATCGGTTACACGACTAACACGTGTAGCTTCGGTCGACATCTCACGTACGCCCACATCATCTATTCTTATCTTGAGTAAGTCTAGGTAGATATTTGCTTAGGAGGACGTCCAATATCTGCCTATGACACCATTGACATGGCCACTCTGAAGGCCATGAAATACAGATATATTCGTCGAGACCAGAGATGTGTTTTGGAGGAGGATATCCCAGATGGTCAGCGCTATGAGGGATACGAGTCCCCACTTCCCATCGATCCTCCATGTGCTTTTGATGATATAGACTACCTAGACTATAGCTTTTTGTTCCCTCAGGGTGATGACGGTGATGATGACATTCAGTAGGACTTTGCGGCTCCACCACCTCAACACCAACAATCACGGCAGCAGTCGCAACAGCAGCATCGGCCTCTACACTATCCAACTTTTTACGACGTTGCCTTTCCTCCCGAGATGTCTCCAATGATGGTTTAACTCTCTGCGTAGTTGCGTTATACGCATGAGTACATGACTCAGACGTTCGGCAATATCGACACCCGCATTGAGCATCAGGCTGATCGACTTCGTCGTATAGACGACCGTCTATTGCTAGTAAGGCTAGCTCAAGATGACCCTCCCTCGGGTTCTGCCCGTCGGAAATCATCTCATTAGGAGGATTACATAGGCATAACATAGTTAGAGGGAGCAATAGGCTCATTTATGTTAGTCTTCAGTGTTTGTATGTACATTTGTTATGTTGTACATGTTGGGTTTTTGGGTACATACGCAGCGGAGATTACAAAACAATTTTGACAAAAACCCCAACAGGATCCGAATCTAATTCCATTAAAACGTTTAAACCAAGAAAACTTAATCATACCTTGGTCGCAAAATACCTTTCTGAAGGTTGATCGATCTCTAAGGCGATGCCAACGACGAACGCCCACTACCAGTAGTCTACAAATGAACGGCGACCGAGATTCGAAGTGCAAGCTTCAAGAGAATACCAAACCTCTTGTTTCTTTCCAAAATGTTCCAAAGCGTACCAGAAAACCCTAATTTCTTTCTAAACGAAAATAGAGTTTCGACCCTAAAATTTCATACGTGTGTTGTAACTTAAACCGTCTATTTATACAACCCTTGTATATAGACGGTTAAGCAAATTACACATATACCCCTACTTAAAGAAGTATAAGTGTAGTACACCACAAGGATGTTTCTGTCATGAATCTTATCATATAAGATTCGTTATTCTGAACCATCATAAAATCTCACAAAACCATTCTTAGTGTGCGACCCAATAGGCTCATACAACGTTGGCATTGTACCAAAACACATTTTGGTATACAAGTCATAAGCGGCCTCTAGCAAGACATTATGACTACCTAAGTTGTACGAATATCAAATCGATACAACCTAATCAATAGTATATACAACATCCTTTTGTCACACGATATCCTTTTGATCAAACATAAGGATGGAATTGTCATCCAACATGTTCAATCGTACTAGTCTCGATCTCTAGGTATACTGAAAACATCCAAGTGACATTAATCAATATCAATTCACTTAGACTAGGCCTTTTAACAGTCTAACACATCGAGGGATCCACTAGATATCTCTCTTTATATGAGAGGGATAAATTCTATCTCGATTACACAACTTCATCACATTGCTCACACAGTTTCCAATCACAACCTTTATAATCGTCCGGTTAAAGACAACATTTGATAGTGTCAAATCACTATGTTTCTAATGTTGAAGTCTCTGGTAATCTTAAGTCAGAGGACTGAAAAATATGCCTATCATGAGAAATAACTATGACTTAATCCATGTGATATTCTCATAGCGGGTCGGTCCAGTACTTTGTTCCCTAACAAGTACTCGTGATCTTGATTCGTATCCCTATACATATAATCATCATATGATCATCAATCAAGACTCACACTAGTCTTAATTCATTATAGTTCCCAGTATAAAGATCGACTAGGGACATTTATGATATTTCTGTAAATACCCATGGATCTTATTATAATGTAAACATACAAATTAATTATAATAAATAGCAAATGAAATCCTCTATTTTATTAACTAAAAGTATTCATAAAGATAGTTAATGGATTGACCTAGGGCACATGCGCCAACATCTCCCACTTGCACTAGGGCTAATTATACATGTATCTAATGCCAAATGATTCAACATGACCATCATGTTTTGCTTGTGGAAGAGTTTTTGTTAATGGATCCACAACGTTGTCTTCAGTAGGTACTCTGCAAATCTTCACGTCTCCCTTCTCAATAATTCATCTGATGAGATGAAAACGCCTGAGTATATGTTTGGATCTGTGGTGTGATCTAGGTTCCTTGGCCTGTGCTATTGCCCCATTATTATCACAATACAAACAAACAGGGTTAGCAATACTTGGAACCACACCTAGTTCAGAAATGAACTTTTTGATCCAAATTGCTTCCTTTGCTGCATCGAACGCTGCAATATACTCAGCCTCTGTTTTAAGATTTGCTACAGTCTCTTGCTTCGAACTTTTTCAGCTTACTACACCCCCATTCAAAGTAAACACATATCCAGACTGCGATCTAAAATCATCTATATCAGTTTGAAAACTTGCATCTGTGTAACCATTTATAATTCGATCATTTTCAAAACCTCCATAGACTAAGAACACTTCCTTAGTCCTTCTTAAGTATTTAAGAATGTTCTTTACTACTATCAGTGACTCTTACCAGGATCTGACTGATATATGCTTGTAATGCTCAAAGCATATGATACATAAGGTCGAGCGCATAGCATGGCATACATGATAGATCCAATATCTGATGCATATGGAATATTTTCATATAGTCTCGCTCATCATTTGTCTTAGTACATTGAGTCTTGCTGAGACTTATGCCACAAGACCTTTGCAACAATCCTCTTTTAGAGTCTTGCAAACTAAACCTATTCGGCACCTTGTATATGTAAACACTCTGACTTAGACCGATTAGCCTCTTAGATCTATCCCTATAAATCCTTATCCCGAGGATATAGGCTGCATCTCCTAAGTCTTTCATTGAGAAACACTTCCCTAACCAAGACTTAACATTCTGCAATGTTGGGATGTCATTTCCAATAAGTAATATATCATCAACATACAGTACCAAAAACACAACTACACTCCCACTGACCTTCTTGTATACACGAGGCTCATCTTCGTTCTTAATAAAACCAAAATCCTTGATTGCTTCATCAAAACAAAGATTCCAACTCTGAGAAGCTTGCTTTAATCCATAAATGGATCTTTGAAGCTTGCATACTTTCCTAGAATTCTCAGGATGTATAAAACCTTTAGGTTGTGTCATATACACATCCTCAAGCAACTTTCTGTTAAGAAATGCTGTTTTTACATCCATTTGCCATATCTCATAGTCATAATATGTAGTAATGAAATTAAAATTCTTATGGATTTGAGCATGGCTACTGGCTAAAAAAGTTTCATCAAAATCAACACTTTGAGTCTGCCTGAAACCTTTTGCTACAAGTCTTGCTTTAAAATTATGCACTTTGCCATCCATGTTAGTTTTTTTCTTGAAAACTCATTTACATCCAATGGCCTTACCACCTTCAGTAAATCAACCAAGTTCCAAACTTGGTTATCTTACATGGATTGCGTATCAGAGTTCATAGCACTTAGCCATTTATCTGAGTCTGGTCGGGACATAGTCTCCTGATAAGTGGTGGGCTCATTTTGATCCATAAGCACATCACGACTATCAGTAATGAGAAATCCGAATCTCTCTGGCTCATGTCTTACTATACCAGATTTACGTGGGCCTTGTGTCACTTATGGAGGTTCAACTGGTTCAGAACGTTGTTGAACTTCTAATATCGGTTCAGTGTTTATCTGTGATTCTTGAACTTCTTCAAGATTTATTTCTCTCTCACTATTGTCTTTTGAAATAAACTGTTTTTTCATAAAGGCACCATATTGATCAACAAAGACTTTGTTCTCAGCGGGATTATAAAAGTAATATCCTTTTGTTTCCTTAGGATACCCCACAAATAAACACTTGTCAGATTTAGGTGCTAGTTTTTCTGAGAATTGTCATTTTACATAAGCCTCACAACCCCAAATCTTAAGGAATGATAAACTAGGTATCTTCCCGTACCGTGTCTCATATGGTGTTTTATCAACCGCTTTAGAAGGAAATCAATTTAGAGTGAAAGCTGCAGTTTGTAATGCATAACCCCAAAAGGATAATGGAAGATCTGCATGACTTATCATAGATCGAACCATATCTAATAAGGCTCGATTTCTCCTTTCAGAAACTCCATTCCTTTATGGAGTTGCTGGTGGAGTCATTTGGGAGACAATTCCACAATTTCTAAGATGATCATCAAATTCTTGGCTCAAATATTCACCACCTCGATCTGACCGAAGTGTTTTGATAGCTTTACCAAGTTGATTCTGCACTTCATTTTGAAACGTTCAAAACATCACAAATGATTCAGTTTTATGTTTCATAAGATATATATAACCATATCTGCTAAAATCATCAGTAAATGTAATAAAGTACTGATAACCTCCTCTAGCTATTGTGTTTATAGGACTGCATACATCAATATATATTAGACCCAATAAATCACTTGGCCTTTCACAATATCTAATAAAGGGACTTTTAGTCATCTTGCCTCATAAACAAGATACGCACGTTTCATATGTTTCTAAATCAAATGAATCTAGAAGTCCATCCTTTTGGAGTTTCGTTATGCGTTCTCATTTATGTGTCTGAGACGACAATGCCAAAGATAGGTTTGATTCAAATCATTTGACTTTCATCTCTTTTTATTTATGTTAAAGACTGGAGTATCAGTGGACCTTTTCATGCTTAGAATATAAATACCATTACACAAATCAACATTTGCATAAAATATGCCTTTAGGAGAAATAGAACATTTATTATTCACAATAATAAAATCAAAACCATCTATATCCAAACATGAAATGGAAATGATGTTTCTGCTCAAGGCAGGCACAGCAGAAATGACAATTTCCTTTATTTTTTTTGGGTGTTTTTAAGCAGGAACAGGCTTGGGATTGACTTGTTCCACAATCTTTGCGACAGGTGCAACAACAGCCTTGGCGACTTTAGCCTTGCCTTTGCCTTTCTTTTTCATTCCCTTCCCCTTTTGGACCATCAACACATTACTAGAGAGTTTCTTGATATTTTGTTCAGCATTTTTTAGCATCAAATACAACTCTGAAATTGATTTCTCCATATTATTCATATTGTAGTTCATTACAAATTGTGAGTAACTATCAAGTAATGAATTCAAAATCAAATATCTAGCCAACTCTTGGCTTATGGGAAATCCGAGTCTATCAAGCTGCTCAACTGAGCCCTTCATCTTTAGAACATGATGACTAACTTATGCACCTTCGGTCATCTTGCAAGAATGGAGGTTCTTGACTGTCTTGAACCTTTCTTGCTTAGCTTGCTGTTGGAACATTTCCTTCAGCGTTACAACCATGTCGTAGGCTTCCATTTGTTCCATGTCCTTTTGAAGTTCAATAACCATAGTTGCCATTATAATACATGCAACATCAGTAGAATCGTTGACATGCTTATTATGCGCATCCTTCACAACTTTCGTAGCATTGGCTGGTGAGTCCTCAGGGATTGGAGCATCCAGGACATACAACTTGCGTTCATGCTTAAGAACAATTCTCAAGTTTCTGAATCAGTCAAGAAAGTTAGTCCCAGATAGCTTATCCTTCTCAAGGATGGATCGCAGTGACTGAGGATTATTGTTACTTGAAGAGGCCATTGATCTAAAATAAAGATTATGCAAAGTTTATTTTATTATAGAGGAATAGACTCCCACTAAATTAACAACCCTCCTAAAACATACTGTTTATTTAGGGGACCAAAATCCATATTTCACCTAATTCTATGACAGCTATGGCATGAAACACAGAACTCGATTATTTAGGTAGGTAACAATTACCAATTACATCTTATGTAATTTTAGATACTTTTATGAGATATGGGACATCATATGTCTTAGCATGTTTTTATCTCATCATGTGCCTAAAGCTCAAAACTATTTTGATAGCTTTATTAAGTTGGACCATTTTAAAAATTTAGGTAACTCTTATTCAACTTGTCTCACCAAGATAACACAATACACTCAGCTATGGCTGAAACTGTATTAGTGTGATCGAGGCCTTGACAAATGTTTAAAATTGATGACATGAGACTTAAAATTTAATAGATGGATTTTTATTCAGTTTTAGTGATTTTTATGTAAACAATGAAATATCATATATTTTATTGATTTGTTAAATCACTAAACAATTTGGAGATTTTTATACTATTCACTAATAATAGAATTACCGTGCGCTAGGATTAGTTAGTCAGCGGACGGAGGTACAGGGGGCAGCGCCCCCATTTTTTTTAGATGACGAATTTCAATTCCAAAAATTAAAATTCACTATAGAAAATCATATTTTTTGCTGATTTTATTATCCTAAATTAACCCCTTAATTTATCCTAAATTAGGTCAATTAAAATATTTTTAATTAACCCGGGCCCGCATCTAACTAATCTTCTTATCCTAATCCAATTAGGACTTAAGATATTTGAATCCTAGCATATCACTAATAAAAAAATTCTCCATATTTATTTCCTATCCAATAGGGATAACAAAACCGATTTTGCTAATATCTATTAATCTAATTTGTTATCTATCTCTTATAAAATAAAAATTTCATAACAAAATAGATATAAAGAGATAAATAAACAATTTTGAAGATTAATTATTTGCAATTTCGGTCCTCATCCAAATAATCACAAACATGTCATTGAATCATGAACTACTATCCCAATCGAACCTAATCATATTAGTTTCGAATTAATATTCAAACTTATACAATTTAAGAAACGTAAAACAATGTAACCAAAATATGCAAAATCAATTACAGAGATTTCATCCATGCATCAATACACGAAAATAAAGATTATACCTAATGGTTTCATGAATCACAGAACACGAAATTCAATTCATTAAAATTATTCGAATTAACCTAACATGGTTACTAGGATGTACGAAATTGATTTCAATTAAATCACGAATATATGTATCATATACAGAAAACATGATAATAAATTTCACAAAAAACTTATGTATGTCACATATACATCAACTATTAACATGCTTTCAATCATATATCATGTATATATCAGAAGAAAACATGCAATGTTTTTAATGGAATTGAACTCGAAGGCTTTGATACCACTGTTGGGTTTTGGGGTTCATACGCGGAGGAGATTACAAAACAATTTTGACAAAAACCCCAATAGGATCCGAATCTAATTCCATTAAAATGTTTAAATCAAGAAAATTTAATCACACCTCATTCGCAAAATACCTTTCTGAAGGTTGATCAATCTCTAAGGCACTGCCAATGATGAACGCCCTCTACCAGCAGTCCACACACGAACGACGGCTGAGATTCGAAGTGCTAGCTTCAAGAGAAAACCAAACCTATTTGTTTCTCTCCAAAACGTTCTAGAGCGTACCAGAAAACCCTAATTCGTTTCTGAACGAAAATAGAGTTTCGACCCTAAAATTTCATACATGTGTTCAAACTTAAAGCGTCTATTTATACAACCCTTGTATATAGACGGTTAAGTAAATTACTCGTACCTACTTAAATAAGTATAAGTGTAATACAAGACAATGATGTTTCTGTCATGAATCTTTTCATATAAAATTTGTTTTTCCGAACCATCTTAAAATCTCGCAAAACCATTCTTAGTGTTCGACCCAATAGCCTCACGCAACGTTGGCAGTGTACCAAAACACATTTTGGTAAACAAGTCATAAGCGGCCTCTAGCAAGACATTACGACTACCCAAGTTGTACGAATATCAAATCGATACAACCTAACCAATAGTGTATACAACATCCTTTTGTTACACGATATCCTTTTGATCAAACATAAGACATGGAATTGTCATCCAAAGTGTTCAATCGTACTAGTCTCGATCTCTAGGTAGACTGAAAGCATCCAAGTGACATTAATCAATATCAATTTATTTAGACTAGGCCTTTTAACAGTCTAATACATCGAGGGATCCACTAGATATCTCTCTTTATATGAGAGGGACAAATTCTATCTCGATTACACAACTTGATCACATTTGTCACACAATAACCAATCACAACCTTTATAATCGTCCGGTTAAAGACAACATTTGATTGTGTCAAATCACTGTGTTCCTAATGTTGAAGTCTCTGGTAATCTCAAGTCGGAGGACTGAAAAATATACCTATCATGAGAAAAAACTATGACTTAATCCATGTGATGTTCTCATAGCGGGTCATTCCAGTACTTTGTTCCCTAACAAGTACTCGTGATCTTGATTCCTTTCCCCATACTTATAATCATCATTTGATCATCAATTAAGACTCACACTAGTCTTAATTCATTATAGTTCCTATTATAATGATCGACTAGGGACATTTAGGATATTTCTGTAAATACCCATGGATCTTATTATAATGTAAACATGCAAATTAATTATAATAAACAGCAAATGAAATCCTTTATTTTATTAACTAAAAGTATTCATAAAGACAGTTAATGGATTGACCTAGGGCACATGCCCCAACAGTACACTCAAAGAAGAAAACCAAAGAGTGCTTATAGTTTTCAAAAACGAAGCTTGGATTTTTGTGTGCTATCACTTGTAATCTTTAGAGGCAACTGAATCACTCTCAAAACCAGCATTATTGAGTTGTTCAAAAACTTACATCCACTCAAGAACTGATTTTTTAAATTGTTTTTCAAATTTCAAGTCATGATTTGGAGTTTTAAAAATGAATTGAAAAACATGCTATGCATGAATTAATCCATTATGCTTGCGTAAAAGAACCTTTATACCTTACATCAATGTAACAACATGTAATATGATCTTTCGTATTCCTTTCCTCGTGTGGACCAAATCTTAAACTTTTATGGCTTGAACACTTGAGATGTGATGTTCTACAAACGTTGACTAACTGAAACACACTTTATAAAGATATTAGTATACTTTCACTTTGTTTGTTTCCATTAAAATCTTGGGTGAGGCAAAATTGACTAACCACTTAGTCCTACATATATTACACACGGCGATGTCTAGGAGTGAGCTCAGTATCAACTTCATTATTGTTAACCTAATTTATAGGGGTTAAGAAACATAGCTATCACTTGGTTTGTAAGTCCTGGTTTAAAATTGCAACTGTAGGGATGAATGTCAATCCTCCTCCTCTAATCCTGCAAGCAACTATCATATCTTCTCTCAGACATAGAATGGTAGCACTATAGAGTCTTCTTGTTTGCCCTAATCATTTCTTTATTGTGACAAATCGTCGTTTGGCTACACATTAATGAAGAAAATATAGTTCGAAAAAAATCATTTTCTATGAGGCTATGATAAAGATGGTGCCAAACTCGATGGAATGTTTGGTATAGTCACTCCGGCCATCAAACTTGCTGCTCTCTATGTGTTTTCTCTTGTCTTCCTTCTGTTCCCAGTAATGTTTCACTTCCTTGCTTCCCTCGCATTTATTGCATTAAAAACTTCCCGTTCATCCTCCGAGTCATTATATCCTACCATCTTCCGCATTCATTGCGCTTCTACATCATATATGGTCCTATCGTGCAACACATCAAATTCAATGTCAAAACCCACCCCGACTTTCCTACACAACTCAATGATCAAAATTGAGAATGGTAATCCTTTATTCTTAATAGTCTGCATAGCAAACTTCGTAGAATCATGTATAATGTTTCCGACATCGATATAACCCTTCTTTATCACTATATGGTATAATAAAATAGCTCTGGGTTCTTCACTTTAAAGTATTGTTTAGTTAGGTAAAAATATGCACGTATAAGATAACTTCAACTCTTTTTAATCATCCTAAAATAGGTGGTTTCATTAACTTTTGGGTCGCCTTTGCTATCAAACCCAAATCCCCTCCCCTAAGGTATCTCTGACGCATCTTATATAATTTAGAATCGGTAAGAGTTCTTATCGCCATGCTTGATATTTGGGTAGTCCTCCTCCATTTTATGTTTATTATGAGGAAGATCGAAGAATCCACTCAACCTTCCGGGTGAAATATCAATTATCTTCCCTTTGACAGTCATTGTGTCACATTCCCTACTAACTTGTCCATTAGCATAAAATTGTCGTACAATTTCTAAACATCCCCTTTCTTCTTTTCCTGTATAATCTCTTAAAAGGCGATCCTATCACCTATCACTAATGATGCTCATAATTCTATCCTCATACTTGTTTGCATTTTGAATGTTGAACCCTCTATCAGGAATGATGACTCTCTTCTTATCACAGAAATACCTCATTTGAGCTCTACGTCTTACAAATAAAGAATGGTTATATGTACCAAATGACTAGGGTTCGGATTCTCAAAATACTCTTCCTCATCAGACAATAATGGAGATTGTTCTCTAAGTTCAGCCCTACTAGATTTAGGTTTTCTAATGCTAATCCCAGTATGTATTCTATTCTTTAGATGGCTCGCATACTTCTATTTTTATTTTAGTTGCACTACACGTTTCCTTATGTCTTGTTTACTACCTTTACCTCTTCCCATACCTCGTCTCGCCATAAGATAGTTCAATTATGATGAAATACGTAAAGTTAAATTCTTATAATTATAATGTAAGGAAAACAATACATTTAAAGGTTTTAGTGTAAAAGTCGAAAGAGTCGAAACTCAATCATATAAAACTTGTTGTATCAATATACCCCATTTCTAAATATGTAAATATTGGAAGAATTCATAAAAACCCCCAAACAAATTTAAAAACCTATAATTGAATTAAAAGTGTGCATAAAAACCATATTAAAAATGATTTGTGATTAAAACCTTAAAGCTACATAAGTGTGAAAGTTGATCAAAAATCAATTTTTGCTCAAGGTATTGAAATAAAATAGTTGTAGGGTATTGAATCATTACCTTCTTAAGAGTGAATCTCTCAAGTAAAATTCTTTACTAGCTCCTTTAATATCCTCTACAAGCTTCAGTTTTGATACAACACTCTCCAAGCCCTAAATGTGGTGTATGAACTAGGATCGGATATATATAAGGATGAGGTGCTATAAATCAAGGAAGGATGCACTTAGAGACTTTAATACAAGCTTTGGAAGGTTGAATCTTGGTAAGAATCAATATATCAAATGAATAGGTGAAAGGATTTTAAGTGTCAAAGGTTTTTGTGTTGGTGATATACTATTTTTAAAAGCATGGATTCATACTTAGCGATTTGGTGTTTAAGTGGAATCATTGTCAAATCCCAAGTGCAATCGATGAGAATGGGTCTTAGTGGTTCAGTGATTAGTCCAGTGAATCCTAATATAAAACTAAAATCCTTGACAAATCATTAAGTAAAATTTTCACTCAAAAACCTACAAACTGCTGGCGATTTGTCTAGTAATTCCCAGTGTTATTTGGTATCGGTAGGAAGTTGCAGAATTATTTTTGTTTTTTTTTTCTAATATATTCTATATTTTAATAGCCATCCTATATATCAACCATAATTAAGGTAGAATAATTTGTATTCAATCATAGGTATTGTAGTATATCATGTAGGGGATAATAAATTAAATAAATTCTTTATAACTTAAAATAGTGAAAAACAAATAAAACTTAAGTGAAAGATAAATATACTAACTATCCTAATTATAGGAAATGTAAAGACATTGGCTCAATCAACCCCCTTACATGGAATTATTTTAGAATAGTTGTCCTAAAATACTTCCATTATAAGAGTCAAAAGTTGAGAGAATAGAAAAACAACTAACTAATCTTCCTACTAAAGCCGAAAATAAAGATAGAGTATGGGCTACCTCCCATAAAGCGTTGTTGTTTATAGTCATTGGTTTGACTTAGTAGATAAGATCACTCGTCGTTTAGTTTGAGTGAGTCAAACTGACTATCAATTAATTCTTCATTACTCTTGACATTTTTGTCTTCCTTATCATTCTCAGCATCTGCATAACGTTTTTCAGTGTATTCATCATGATAGGATGTTTCGTACTCATAGTCATCATCATAGTCATCACTATTGATATAGTTTTCCATTTCATAACCATCCAACAAATATATATACTCATTTCCCATCCTAATTATAACTATACATTGTTCGACATCAAGAATGATTATAGCTATTTTGAGAAAAGCCCATTCCATCAATATCACATCATATTTCTCGATCTATGGTATTGTCCAGAAATTGGTGAAATATTTCATTCATCCAACATGCACTGGCACATTCTTCGACATTCCTAATGGAAAGATCTTATCACCATTTGTATTGTTGGCAACCAGAGGTGTTATAAAATCAATATTGAACCTGGTTTTTCTTTTCAATTATTCTTGTATGATATTCATGTCATATCCTATATCAAGTAAAACATTAGGGAAACATACGTCATTAATCATCATGTGAAAGAAGAATCTCTTTGGATTATCTTTGTAAATCTTAAGCTCATGTCCTAAATCTTGAAGCTTTAGATGCTCATCAGTGAATTCTTCATCCATAGATTGCTTCTTTTTTCTGTAATGCATATCAGGCTGTTGCTCTTTGGACTTCTTCTTCTTCTTATTATGTGGTTTCTTATACATCCATGGTGGAATGGTTTCATTTGCATGGATACAAACATTAGAATCTATTATATTAATTTGTGGATTTTGTTGGTCAATCTCAAGGTCAATGAGTACCATGTCCTGTTTAACAAAATTCTTATTATAAGGTTTTAACCTATGGCCATTTACTTTAAATATTTATCCTGTTTCTAAACATTCTATTTCTACTACACGTTGAGGTAATAATCTGAGGATCAAGTAAGGTCTTATCCATCTCAAATGGAGTTTACCAAGAAATAATTTAATTCTTGAACAAAATAGTAGAATTTTATCCCCTACTTGAAAATTTTTAGCAATTATTTTCTTATCATGAAATGCTTTAATTTTATCTTTAAAAATTAATTCTTTTTCATATGCTTTACCCCTAATTTCTTCTAGTTCTTAGAGACTCAACTTACGTTGTTACCTGCTTCTTTATAATTCACATTGCATGTTTTTATTGCCTAATAGGCTTTATATTCTAGTTTGACTGGTCGATGACATGCTTTTCCAAATACTAATGTGTAATGCTTATGGGTTTCTTGAATGCTATTCTATATGCCTATAGTGTGTCTTCTAGTCTAAAATTTGTCCCTAGATGTTGAACTAATTGTTTTTTTTAGTATTCACTTAATTTCTCTATTTGTAGTTTTGGCTTGTCCCCCGTCTAGGGTGATATGTAGTAGATGTCCTATATATGACATTATACTTAGCAAGTAGATTGGTAACTAATCGATACAAAAATCATATATATGACATTATACTTAGCAAGTAGATTGGTAACTAATCGATAAAAAAATAAGAACCTTTATTACTTATAAATTCTGTAGGTGCTCTAAAAATTGTAAAGATATTTGATTTAAGGGAACCTAGCACTACTTTTGAATTATTAGTTCTAGTAGCTTTTGCTTCTACCCACTTAGACACATAATCTACAGAAAGTAAGATTTAAACATAACTATTTGAGGGTGAAAAAGGTCTCATGGCATCTGTGCCCCATACATCGAACACTTCATAAAATAGGATATTGGTTAAATGCATTTGACTTCTACGTTCAAAGTCTCTAGTTCATTGGCAATTTGGACAAGATTTTATATATAGAAAATCATCGTGAAATAGAGTAGGCCAAAAGAATTTGTAATCTAAAACTTTACAAGCAGTTTTACATGGACCAAAATGACCTCCACATGCATAAGTATAACAATGAGCTTTAATTGATTCTACTTCTGAATATGATATACATCTCCTAATTATTTGGTTGATGTGAAACTTCCATGAATAGGGCTCATCCCATGAATATTGTTTAGAATCCTTTTAAATCTTATTCTTTTTTGTTCTCGTTAAGTAAGGTGATAACCTATTGGTGGTAAGACAATTGATTATGTTGGCATACCAAGAGCTTTCATTATGC
The DNA here is from genome assembly GCA_039657365.1 of Stephania yunnanensis. Classification (NCBI taxonomy): domain Eukaryota; kingdom Viridiplantae; phylum Streptophyta; class Magnoliopsida; order Ranunculales; family Menispermaceae; genus Stephania; species Stephania yunnanensis. The sequence continues at coordinate 25,664,485 of CM077580.1, forward strand.
ATATTAATAAGTATTCATCAAGAAATTCATTCTTTAATGGTATAGGTGGTTCTTCATTTTCTAACCTACTTAAGTAGCCCGCTACTAGATTTTTGACTCCTTTCTTATCTTTTATAGTAAGGTCGAATTCTTATAGGAGTAGTATCCATCTTATTAGTCTAGGTTTTGCATCTTGTTTATTCATTAAATATCGCAAAGCTGTGTGATTTGAATAAACTATTACTTTTCCTCCTAATAGATATGGTCTAAATTTTTCTAAGGAAAATATTACCGCAAAGAGTTCTTTTCCAGTAGAGGTGTAATTTTGTTGGATTATATTTAGTGTATTTGAGGCATAATATATAACGTAGGATTCTTTCCCTATTTTTTGACATAAAACATTTTCGATTGCATGTTACTTGCATCACACATAATTTCAAAAGGAACGACTAATCTAGTGATTTAATAACAGATGTAGTTGTTAAAGAATCTATTTGTTTATCAAATGCTATATTGCATTCATATGTAAATTCAAAAGGAACATCTTTTTTAAAAGTTTGCATAATGGTTGTGTAATTTTGGAGAAATCTTTTACAAATCTTCTATTGAATCCTTATTGAATCCTCCATGTCCAAGAAATGAAAACATCTCTCTTGTCGTGGTAGGGTAAGGTAATGTTTTGATTACTTAGATTTTTTATAGGGCCTACCTTTATTCCTTTATATGACACTATATGTCCAAATATGAATCCTTGTTCTACCTTTGAATGGCATTTTTCAAAGTTAAGTACAAAATTTTTCTATGCATCTTTTAAGTACATTAGTAAAATTAACTAAGCATTCATCAAAACAATTACCATAAACTTTGAATTCATCCATAAAATCTTCAATGAAATTTTCCACATAATTAGAGAAAATACTAACCATACATCATTGAAATGTTGAAGGTGCATTTCATAAACCAAAAGGCATACATTTATTAGCAATAATAATGGGTAGGTAAAAGTAGTTTTTCTTGATCTTATGGGGCTACAGATATTTGGTGAAATCTTGAATAACCTTATAAGCAACAATAATGGGTTTTTTCAGCTTATCTTTCTAACATTTGATCTTTGAATGAGAACGACTAATGATTTTTTTTTGTCGAGGTATGCAATTTTCTGTAACCTAAACATACTATATTGCTATCAGCTGTTGGAAATATCATTCTTGCATCTAATAGTTTTAATATTTTAGTTTTTTCGACATCCATCATAGGTGGGTTTAGTTCTCGTCGTGGCTATCAAAAAGCTTTGGTATCAGTTTCTAAGTTTATCTTATGCATACACAAAGCCGGACTTATTCCTTTGATATCTGCTATGCTCCATCCTATTGCTCCTTTAAATTTTTTCAATATATTTATTAACTTATTTTTCTTCTAGACTAGTTAATTTGTTAGAAATTATTATTGGCAATTTATCACTATCCCCTAAATAAACGTATTTCAAATGGTTTGTTAAGGTTTTTAGATCCAATTTAGGGACTTTAACTGTAGAGAGTGGAAGTTTTGAATGAGGTCTAGTTCATCTGTTTTATCAGTTTTTAAGGATTTGTCTATTAGTGGGTCTATTATATCTAATGTGCATATGGAAGAAACATTCAATGGGTATTTCGTTGCATCACATATATTAAAATTTACTGGATTATCGCTTTAATTGTTAATGTTCCTTTTGAAACACCGATTTCTGGTTTAGCTATTTTCAAAAATGGTCTTTCTTAGATAAGAGAAGTCCTATTAGAAAAAATTATCTTTTTTTATATATAAGACAGAGAAATATGCTAGGAAGATTAAATCATTAACTTTAACTAGTACATCTTCAAGAAACCTTATTTGTTTGACAATATATCTATCAACTAATTGTATGACTATACTAGTTTCTTCTAAATGTACATTCATCATTTGTAAATAAATAAATAAAAGCATAACATTTATGGAGGTCCCTAGATCACAAAATGATTTAGAATTTCCTATGTTCTCAATTGTACATGGAATGAAAAACGATCTAGGTCAGAACATTTAGGAGGTAACTTCTTTTAGATTAATACTGATACGTGTTCTCCTAAACTTACATTTTCATTAACCTTGATCTTATTAGTGCATAGGTCTTTTATAAATTTCTGATACTTAGGTACATTTTGAATGACTTCAAACAAGGGTATATTAACTATTGCTTTCTTTAATGTATCATATATTTGTTTTAATTGTTACAGTTTCTCAGCATTTTTGTTAGTTTCCAAAGGATGAGGAAATGGTGGTTCTATGTTAACTAGTTTATCTTCATTAAGTTTATTACTTTTTTCGTTACAGGTTTTATTACTTGTTACTTCAATTTCTTTTTCTAGTCTGCTTCTACTTCTTTCTAAGGAAGTAATTGGTTCGACATTTTAGTTCATCCATTTGCTTACCACTTCTTAATATTATAGCTAGTGCTTTTTCATATATAGCAGGATAGGGTTGAGATGACAGTTTCTGTTGATTTACAACTTCACTCATTTGTGTTGCCATTTGACTTGTCTTTACTTCAGTTATATAATTTTATAATTTTTGAGTCATTTGATATTGTTCTTTTTTGAAGTTATTCAATGTTTTATACCTTTAATAACCCTGATTGTTGCTATTATCATAAACAAACCCATCATATTAGTTCACGATTGCATTAGCTTCTTCTATTTTGATTCGTTGTTTCAAAGGATATTCATTATTAGAAAAATTTAATTCATTACTAGATTTTACTTTGCTTAATCTAACTTTTGGTAATAATTCAATCATGGCTTTTAACTCATCTATCTTATCATTTGGTACTTTGTATTCCTTTTTCATGTCACTAAGATTATCTTTGGATAGATCACTCTTCTCGCCATATTGCTTTGATTGCCTAGCCATTTTATTTGTGGCTTCTCTTGATAGAGTTGGTGTTTTATCAAGTAAAGATCCTCCATACATCATATCTAAGAATTTTCTTTCTAAGTGATTTAATCCTTAAGAAAAATATCGCATTAAAATTTATTTGTGAATCCATGCATTGGAGATAGTGAGATTAATCTTTTATACCTATCCCTAAATTTATTGAAAGTTCTCTAGTTTCCATCTTAGCATTATTATTTTATCAAATTAGGATAATTTTTCTTGCTGGGATATATTGATCAAGAAAGACTTGTAACATCTCTAACCAGTTGGTTATGAAATTTTGAGAAAGGTAAAATTACGAATCTAAAGCATGGCCTTTCAATACAAAAGGAAAAACTTTTAACTTAACATAATCTATTTCTATATCTTTGGGTCTTAACATGCATACTTTATGTACAAACTCTTAAATAAATTTTTGAGCTTCTTCATTGTCTTGACCATAGAAGCACGGTAAAGAATTTATGAGTCCGAATTTCAAATCGAATTCCAAAAATTCTTCTGTTGTGAAAGTTAAGCACATAGGCTTATAAGCCATGACATTTCTATTAGATTTTCTAAGAGTTAATTCTTCATCATTTTTAGCCATTTTATATGACTTTCAATAAGAACATTTCGAGAGATTATTTTTAAAATACCCGCCAAAGGTGCTTAAAACTGACACGTGTCGAGCGTGTAATAAATTCTTGTATTTTACTATTAATTTGTAGTAGTGGTAAATGAGATATTATCTCCACAAGGATTTCTCAAATCTCTTAATTATTTAATCTATCCTAAAGTTTTATCATATTTATTTTGTTTTAATTTAATTACTTTAACTAATTAAGAAAATAAACACTAAACAATATAAAAATCAAACTAAACACTTAATTAAAATAAGTAAACTTTAAACAACTTAAAATATATAAACTAACTTAATATACTCAAACTAATAAATAAATAATCGATAAATTATCTTAAATAAAATATCTAACAACCATCTAAATAAACCTCCACTAAACATCATAATATAACAAATTGTTGTCAAAGTTCAAGACATAACATTATAGTTATAACTATTTTATACGGAATCCTAGAATCATTAAACTTTAATTCAAAATAGGTTGATAACTTTTAGCCAGCCAACAATTTCTCTCAATTTAATGGAAATGCCATATTCATATCATTGTAAGTCTACCTATTGGATAAAACGCAACACCATAAAAATATGATATTATTAAATTCAATGAAAATCATGCCTAATCTAAGCCAATATTACCGAAACCGCATAATAAACAACTTAGAACACAATCACTTAAGGCATCTACTCGGGAAATCCACTATAGATGAAATATAGTTACTACTTTTATAATTGTTATCAATAACTATAGACGTAGAATTGAATACTCTATATTAAATAACATATTGGCTAGTATGCACTCAACATAAAAAATTACTAGTTGTAATACACAAAAAAAATTTGTTTTATCCATGATTGACGTGTATGAATCAATCTAAAGTATTTAGTACATGATTTCATAATTATAACTATATAACAATCCAAAGTATATTACATGTTTATTCTATAGATTAATAAACTACTCACATATGCTGGAATTAATCAATACATAAATATAAACAAAAGACATACTGAATTAATAAATAAATAATTACCTCTAACATAGTGCTCCATATTGCTTCACGTATAAAACTAAACTCAAGAGTAATAGAAAATTAAAAAAAAGAATTGAGAAAAAGGGAGTAGAGAGAGTTATTTCAAATCTCTTTGGTCCTATATATAGTTTCCCTAGGAATACATTACCTATATAAATATGAATTCCTTATATTAATCTAAATATACTGTAACCAACCTCAGTGATTTCTCAATTATTCATAAATCGCTAAGCAAATCACTGGTTTTTGCTCTCGGTGCTCCATGAATTTCACTGGCGATTTCTAGTTCATTCTCCAATTTACTATTGATTTGTTGGCTTCTTTCTATTACAAGTTCATATGGCGAATTCTCGTGTTGATACAAATCACAGGTTAATTGCTGGTGTTGTTTTCTAGTTGACAGTTTTACTTTTCATTCTCTTTTCTTTCATTTCGTCATTTTCCTATTTAAAACCCGAAATCACAAAAATAAGAGAATACCAAGTGTAATATCATTCTTTATAATAAGATTAACCCAAAATACACTATAAAATATGTCTAATTATTGACTTTCCAATAGTCATTATTATTTTAACACTAGATTAATCTTTGGTCACATAAAAATTCACTTTCACTTAGGTACAATAATAAATTCTTTGATTAGCTTAATTCGACACATCAAAATAGCTTATATACCCATTTTTGTCTTAAAATCAACTTATCAACTTAGACTTTTTATTTCAATTAAACTCAAGCCCTATCACTTATTTGAATGATTCAAGTGTAATTATTCCATTAACTTGTTAAAAATCATTAAATTATACAAGTAAATTAATTCATTTGTCTTTAGGCCTAATTGTTTTTATTTGACAACTTAAGCATATTCAATAAATAGAATTAGCTTACTTTATTTATTTGATTTAGGTACTTAAGTATTTCTAATAAATGCTTATGTGATTAGCTAACTTAATGTTGTACTTAAATTCCCAATTCTCAAATAATCTAATCTTAGCTAATGAATGTGCCCTCGATTTATGCACCATTTCTTTTATTAATGCACATTATTATTATAATTATTATTTTCATTCTTCTTAGTCATATTCATATTAAGGTTCCAATACATTTAGGCCAACCCAACAATGAGTTGTAGCCATTAATTTGGATCAACCTTAAACACTCAAGGAAGCCATGCATAAATTTAGTCGATCCATATACATCTGTTTGAGTTGTTGATTAATTAAAGGGGATGCAAATAAGATTAGGGAAAAATGAGTATGAAGAAGCAGTAGCTAGCATGAAAGAGATCATAAAAAAGTAACAAATCAATAGGAATCAAAAGCATGGATAAGAATTCAAATAAGAGAAAATATTAAGGAGCAGATGTAAAACAAACCTTGAGACCATAAGACTTTTAACTCCTTGTTGTCTTCAAGCTTTCTCCAACTCCATTGATAATGAGATTTCTTCCAATATCCTCTTTAGAGCTCTTAGAAATGAGTTTGAGTTAAATCACTAATGACTTCTACCTATTTATATATCTATCTGAAATTCATTAGTGATGGATTAATTAAGCTAACCTAGCTTATTTAAGTCTAAATCCAAGCTCTCCATCTCATTTCTACATATGCCAAATGTCCTACAAAGTGTGAAATGATAATTTAGCCCTTAGTTCATCCATTTGTTATCTATGCAACCAAGACATTTACATAGATTAAGTGACCTTATTTTTCAACATATTTACCAAGCATACAATAGGCCTTTGAATTTAATATTGGTTCTTTAATATGAATGAAAGATAATTTTACATTAATTTCAATCTTCCATAGTACGCCTTTTGAGGTACATCATATTACTTATTTCATCTCTACACTATAATCATAAGTTACTTAGATGTGCATTGTAATGGTATAGTAATGTGGTAATCTAAATAAAAATTCCAACTTAGGTTATTTTCTTAATAAAATAGCATTGTAGTCCTACAACTATTTTTGTCCAATCTTATCACCTACTGGTACCCGAGCACCCATAATATACACGTATACCAACCATCGAACCTTACTCATATTTCGACACAATTGAACCTATAATCAACTAAAATCTTACATTTTTAGTATAAAATAAATACTACACACACCATACACACATAATATACCATAATGTTGACTCCCAAGGGTCAGATAAAGTCTGTGTCAGAGTCCAACCATGACGTGTGGCAAGAGTTAGATTATTTAGATCGTTATATATATATATATATATATATCTTTTGTGTTTTATCTCTAATAAATTCATTGAAAACGCTTACTAGTATTCTCTTGTAGCACTTGGTGTCCCGACAATTTATTAATTAATTATTTATTTCTCAATTATAGGCTTGTATTGATTTATAATTAATCTATAAATTTATTAAACATACCATAGAAACACCAAACATCACACAAAATCATGCGCACACTAATTGAGGTATGTTGAACTTAATCACGAGCCTAATTCGGGTTAATTAAGATTTTAGTTAACACTATAATCACTATCTTAAGATAACGGGTTGCTAAAGTTCCTTTAATTTAAGCAATTTCATCCTCGAAATTAAAGTAAAAATAAAATTACCTATAGTTTCATAGAGAAAAGGAAACTGCTACTTCATAAAAGATAGTCGCTCATGGGTTAGCTCCTCATTTTCTTGAAATCATCTTACTCTCGACAATTTAAATTGGTTTCTCATCGTAAGATAAGTCTTCCCGAAGATCAAATTCATTCCAATCAATCCTTAGAGTAAACTAAGTCATTGTTTTATGAAGTATGGAGACATGAAAAAAATTATGAACTCCAACTAACTAAGGAGATAACTCTAAATTGTAAGCAATAAGACCAACTTTTTAATTTAAATTGAACGACCCGATAAACCTTGAAGCTAACTTAACCCACAATCAAAATCTATATAACCTTTACATAGGTAAGACTTTCATTAGAACATAATCGTTCTTTGAAAACTTAAAAGACCTATGATGCTTATCGGTGCATCTGTTTTATCTTAGCTATGCAGTGGTCAAATGCTGACAAAATTGCTGAATTCTCTCTATGTAGTCTTGAGTCAAATTCTGCCCCGGTAAAACTATGACTCCAACCTCTGCCCAACATGCAAGGGAACCACAAGGATGACTACACTGAGCTTCAAAAGGAGCCATTAAAATGCTAGATTGATAGCTAATATTATAAGAGATCTAAAATCTACCATTTTGCCTTTTTGTTTGAGGATGATATGTCGTACTGAGGTTGGGAGTTATTCCTAGCTGGCTCTGCAATTCACCAAATATTATGAACGTGAATCTCAGACTCTATAAAAAATAACACAGACTTGACACCATGAATCCTTAATACCTCACATACGTACACTTCACATAGTTGGTCAAGAGGATCTTGCATGGAAACTAGTAAGATATGCGCAAACTTTGTCAACCTATTAAGTACGACCCAAACTGCATCACGCTTATGCTGATTTAGAGGAAAACCATAAATAAAATTTATTGATATATGCTCCCATTTCCACTCAAGAATCGACAAAGAACACAACAATCCTTAAGGTTTCCTATGCTCAGCCTTAACTTGTTGACCTATCTCACATCTCTTTATGAAATCAAAAGTAAAAGACTTCATCATAGGCCACTAATAAACATGACTCATATCGCGATACATTTTAGTGTTACCAAGATGAAAATAGCAAAGAGATATATGAGATACTCCTTACAACTCCTACCGCAAATGATAATAAACTAGAATCCACAATTTATCCTTAAATCGTAATGCACCATTAACATAAACTAACAAATCATGTTAATCAACCTTAGTCGCTAACCCTTTATGTGCTAAGTAATCCTTATTAGCTTCCTGACATTTAACCACCAACTGAATAATCTTCAATTCTACTCAAATCTGAGCAAAACATAATAGATTACTAGCTCTGAAACTAGCTTTTTTGGTTGATGATTTGTCACATAGTCTTTAAAGAATTATCATTACAAAAGCTTTTTCAAGAAGTCTAAATAAAGAAGCTATAACAGTAGCTACATTCTCTTTGCATGTTCTTCTCCTACTCAAAGCATCAACAATCACATTTGCCTTGCTTGGGTGATACTCTTGAGTGAAGTCATAGTCCTTGAGAAACTTAAGCCATCTATGTTACCTCATGTTCAATTCACTTTAAGTAAACAAGTATTTTAGACTCTTGTGATATGAAAATACAGTAAATCTCTCACTGTACAAGTAATGCCTCCATTTCTTCAAGGAAAATACAACTGTTGCTAACTTAAGATCATGAACTAGATAATTTTTTTCATGAATCTTGAGTTGCCTTGAAGTATAAGCTACAACTCTACCTTCCCACATCAGCACACAATGCAAGACAAAATGAGAAGTTATTACAATAGTGCAGCAACCACTATCAGAGTTGGGGTTTAGTCATTGTAAGCTTGTAAATAGATATGTTTTTCCCGTCCTTTTTTATTGATTACCAGCTAGTTTAGGTCAAGGTTTTCACGAATTATTCGATTGATGATTTATTCATTGTTACTTTATTTCAAAGCTGCTTTATTGGTATGTGTTATTACGTTTATCGCTATTATTTTTTATTGTCGTATGCCACTTACATTCATGGGAATATGACTTACTTTTATCAGATGTTATATTCACATGTCTCATAGTTTACCTCTTTATTTCATTAATATTGTGTGCACTTCTATTAGGATTTTACTTACTAGAATCGTCATTATATTTGTTGAGTGACTGAGTGCAGATCATTTGACTGGCAAAGGCATGGAAATATTAAGCGATTACCTCTAGGATAGTGTTACCTGCTCGTGTTTCATTACAATATATATGTATTTAATTTTCATTAGGTTCTTGGGATAGTAGAACACTGAGAACTTGTATATGGATCTTTTGCTATATTGATTTTGCCTTTGATATATACATGGTATCTTTTTGTCGGGTTTTCCACTAATTAGGATTGTTAAATATTGCTTAATTTATTCATTTAAAGACTTCTGTTGTGAAATTTTATTAATACTTGATAAAATTATTAACCAGAAAACTCAAATCATTAATATTTATATGAAGATTAATTAGCTAGGTTAGAGTTTAATGTAAAATGTATAAGCGACCTGTTAGGTCCTGCAGAATCATAGTTTGGAATGCCACTATATGGCGAAGCATGTTGACATGTGATGCGACATGGCGGGTCCTACGAAGACCTCAAAATTAGGGGTCGCCACAGTTTGGTATCAAAACAAAGTCAATGGAGCCTCGAGAATAGTTTAAAGAAGTCAAGTAAAACTTAAACAAATAAATCTTAGATGTGGAAACCCAAAGATCCTGACTTAGAATCCTAGTCGGGAAGCATACTTGAGTCGAGTAGCGATAAGGATTATATATGAGTTATGTTTTTATTGTATATATTATGTATGCATATACAAAAAGTGATCTTGAGAATTCTTTTTGATGTAGATCACGATGGATGGCCAACTGATTTCGTCTCCGATTGATATTGGTCAAACGAGCAATAAGATCAAATATGATGGTTTAGATCCTACAATAGCCATATGATTTGTAGCTCATGATAGGAAATTTGAGGTATTAATGGAGATAATGCACACACAAACAGTGCCATTCGTGTAATTGATCACCGTAGGGACACCAAGTGTTGCAAAGATGAAATTTTTTTTGATAATAGTTGTAGCGATTATCCAGTTTGTACTGACACAAGATTTGTTACAAGATACTCTTATATTGGTTGTTGCACCTACAATAGGGGATACCAAGACAACAACAGCTACGACTGAGACTTCGATAGCTATTCTAGCACAAACAGTCGTATTTAAGACTTCGATTACATTGTAGGTCAAGTTGATGAGGGAGTTCATAAAATTAATTTTGAATATTTCCTTGGAGGTGGAGACCCAAAGGAAGACAGGAAATGTTTGATTGCACATCAGAGGCTACACAAGCTATTACAGATTTACGAGAGCATACAAGTCAGGATATCATGGCATATGATCAAAGGAGATACTATTATGTCGTGGAAAACATACACACATGGTCATCCATATCTGATCGTATAGGCTGAAATATGTCTTCTATGATTAGTATATTTCGATCGAGATCTAGCTGAGTCTGAGATAAGAGTTTCTAGCTTTGAGATAGGATTCTTGGTCAGTGTTACAGTACGTGAATTGGTATCAGTACTTATTACAGTTTGCCACATACGTCTTAGGCATCGAAAGACTACAAATTTATTACTTCGTTCAAGGATTGATTGAGGATATAGCTAAAGCCATTGTTTCCACCAAAGCCTAGACACCACATGAGATGTATGATAGAACATATATCCATAAGGCACATCTGATGTAGAAAGGCAATAGGCATTTATCCACTAAGTCAAAGAGGCATACATGACAGAGTAGTGTTCGGAAGAGATAGAGAGATCAAGAGGACAGAGAGGACGGATAATACGATTGAGACCTTAGTGATCATGGTCAGATTACCAGAGCTTATGATGTACCTGCACTAGTAGCACCGCCGTAGAGACAGACTCAAGACTAGGGAGGCAGGGACCAGAGATCATAAAGCCAAGGTCAGTGGTGAGAAAGCTAGTAGGTGGGATTAGTACAGAGGACCACCTGTTGGCAATCTGGCCACGAGGTTCATGTTAGGAGGGATTGTCCACAAAGATTGAAGACTCTAGCAGTGGTGACACTGGTGCGGACTGAGAGTTTGTACACTTGGTGACTGAGCTAGGCCAGGAGACGTTCGAGCAACAAGTTTAGGGTACGAGATTTAAATTTTGGAATAATTTTTTTTAAAGTTCATGCATGCATGGTAAGTTAAGGTAGGTCATGGCATGTCACGGTATGTCATGGTATATGATGGTATATATAGTTAAGTTTACTATGTTGTGATACATGATAGGAAAGGTTTACGATTACCTAGTGTTAGGTAACATGTTTGGGAAATTTGGGCATGGAATCAAGCTGATAGTAGGTTACGAAGGTATCAGAGAGCGTGACGGATCATGATCACTTCAGAGGGACGTGCCTATGTCTCAGTGCAACACTACATCCCCTGTGATGGGTGTGAGAGTAATGGGGTGTTCAAAGGACCATAGAATGGTATTATCAAGGTGTGAGGAGTGATTACTCAAAGGTAGGTTAAGTGAACCAGATGTTCCTCAAGATTTGAATTTCAGAGATGAAATTTATCCTAGTTGGGAAGAATTGTAATGACACAATAATTATACTAGAATTTGCATTAATTTTAGGAATTAAAGGTTGTAATTCGGGCGTTACTTAGAAAATTGGGTTGACTCGGACATGAGGCTCAAGGGTAAATATTATTTATGAATTATAGTTGCTTATAATGAAGTGTTTAAAATTATTATATTATTGTATTGCATTTCATGTGTGTGCATTGCTAACGGGAGAAATGGTGTCAAGGGAAGGTGTTATCGCAAATATGTTAAATAACATTAACCATTTGTAATTATGTGTCTAGGTGAATTAATTTGATTTAAGAAAAATAAAATTTCTATAGTTTGATAGGAATTAATTGAACCCTTGATCAACCTAGTGATGATTCTAAAATAAATATAACAAGGCAAGATGAGTGGCTTACAAGTAGGACAAGTTGTTTTCTTATAGGATGAGTGGTTTCATTTAGGGACAAGTGGAATTGAGGGAGGACACATGTCCTAGTAATTAACTAATAATAAATCAAAGATTTGGCTAATTAATCTACTTACTAGTACAAGTATATAAAGCCTATACTTAGTGGAAGAGCTTAAAATATACATTTCAACTGCAAAATCAGAGGAACTTAGGAGGGTATTGGTTGAGAATTTAGGGAGATGGATGAGAGCTGGAGGTTAAATCAAAGTGTCATCAACCTAGGCACAAATATATCTCTTTAAAGTTTAAAATCAGTTTTGGGTTTGGCTCATTTTGAAGCGTAGGTGCTTGAATCATTGAAATTATTTTATATATTTGGATTCCTAAATTCAAGCTAATAATTCAGCTGTTATAAAGTTTTTAATTTGGTTTTGAAATAAAAAGGTATGAAATTTTGAAGTTGTAAAAACAAAATTGAAATTCTACATGTTGTATTGTAAACAAGCCTACGTAATTTGGTCATAACTTCCTCATTTTAAATAAAAATATACCTAATTTTGTGGCATTTAAAAGTAACTCAAAGAGGAACAACTTTTTCTTAATGAAAATTTTGTAATAAGAATGCTTTGAAGACCAATTTATTTGGACAAACTTGATACTAGGGAACTAGAGAATTGTAGCTAGGTATCAAGTAAACTTTCGGGGTCCATTTAGGGGTTTCGCCAGCAAGGATTTGATGTATTTGAGGTGCATAAACCCATTGAAATGCCTTACCAAATTCATGATTTGTTTTATCGATGTCGGATTACATGTATGACAACTGGTGGGCACACGTAAGTTCCACTCTAATTTGATTGTGTATATATTTGTTATAGCTAAATAACTTGCACGAGTTTGCTTGTTTTTATCGTGTTTCTACGACGATTGGGAGGGATGTAAGATGTCCCCTTAACTTGAAATAGTGTCTGAAGCAGTTCATCCATTAATTGTAGTTGGGGTTTAGTCATTGTAAGCCCGTACGTATGTATGTGGTTCATGTCCTATTTTATTGGTTACCAACTGCTTGAGGTCATGGTTTTCTCAAATTATTCGCTAGTTTATTTATTCATTGTTGCTTTATTTTGAGCCTACTTTATTAGTATGTGCTGTTACATCTATTCACTGATGTTTTTGCTTGTCGTATGCCGCTTACATTCATGGGATTATGACAAACTATTGTCAGATGTTATATTTGCATGTCTCATAGTTACCACTTTTATTTCATGAATATTGTGTGGATATCTCTTAGGATTTTACTCATTGGACTCGTGACTGTATTTGTTGGGTTAGTGAGTGCAAATCTTTCGACGGGCAAGGGAAAGGAGGTAATGGGTAATTACCTTTCACATAGTGACGTCAGCTCGTGTTTGATTATAGTATGTATTTATTTACTTTTTCTTAGGTTTTGGGGATTGTAGAACACTAAATACATGTACATGGATCTTTTGCTGTACTTATTTTACTATTGATATATACATGGTATATTTTTGTCTGGTTTTCAACTACTTAGGATTGTTAAAATTGCATAATTTATTCATTTAAAGGCTTCCACTGTAAAATTGTATTAATACTTGATAAAATTATTAATCGGCTAATTGAAATCGCTAATATTTATATGAATATTAATTAACTAAGTTAAAGTTTTAATGTAAAATGTGTAAACAACCAGTTAGGTCGTGGGGCATCGTATTTAGGCATTCCACTATGTGGTGAGGCTTGTCGATGTGTGATGTGATGTAGTGGGTCCCATAATGGAAATGGAGTTTAGGGCCGCCACAATAAGCCTATCTATAATTTTTGATCAAAAATAACCTTTTTGAATCAATAACTAAATCATATTATAGTGGTCTATGTGTCTCCTTGATCTGGAATTATTATTTGATTTGCTAGTTTAGTAGTATTTTTTTTATTTCTTCTCGCATTTACTTTCTGAGTTATTAATTAGTTATTAGTTTAGATTATCTTTGTTTTTGAAACCTTTTTTATAACCTGGAGTTAACCCCAGTCTCTTTGGGCTCGACCCCGTAGTTGCCTTACTGCACACCGACGTAGACACTAAATCGACATTATTATTGGTGATATATGATGCGACATCAATTTTTGGCTCCATTGCTGAGGACTGGTGATGATTAACTCTAGGTTACAATATAAAAAAACAAGAAAAATTGTACCTTTGTATCATAGTGTTGGTAGGTTCACTTCGTGGCCGACTACTGCTACTATTACGATCATGATCCTTATCAAGACTCACACTATTAGAGTTTGAATAAGGTAGGTGTATCAAGTTACAAACAATTTTTTTTCTAATTGGCATTCTTTTTAGCAACAGGTTAATGCTTTTATGGAGAGTACTCTCATTCTGCTAAAGCTTGCGAAGAACTTGTAGGTTTTGTATGGCAGTTTAGCCAATTTGGTTCTAATGTGGATAGGATTCTTATGAATGTACCATACATGATGTAGAAAGAAGAGAGAACAAGGTTGACTTCACAAACTTTACTTAGCATAAAACTTGAGAGTCCCAAGCCTCTTGAACCTGTTGAAGAGCCACAGCTCGGTTTTTATGACTCCATGTTACGACAATCGACTCATCAATGGAAATGACTATCTTTAAGGAAAATGATGAGGATCATTTTTTAGGAGCAGCGGATATATATGACTGAGGAAGAACTTGAACAATCGATTTATGGAGAGACTCCACGAATAGAGCAAGAATACGAGGCATTTGTGATATTAAATGGGCAAAAAGAAGGATTATTTCTATTTGCGCCAAAAGATATCAAAGAGGAAGAGTTGCCCATGCAACCAATTTTTAATCCAAAGGAAACCTCGAGTCTTATTTCTTTTCTTGAGGTGGATGAGCTCACATCAAATGATGATTGGGTTAGTGAAGAAGAAAATGAATTAGTTGAAGAACGTGAGTTGAACTTCACGAACATTTTCCATGATTACACACCTTCTAATGATAAGAGTGTTGAGAAAGAATTTGAATTAACTTTTGAAAGGAAAAATTAGCTACAAGAAGAGAGCAATGAAGACCAACATCTGGTGTTAATGAAATCAACTCTTGTCCATGCATACGTGTTGAATTCTACATAAGGTTTGAAGAAAATGAGAACTTAGAGATTTTCTACACTGCCGACATCTTTTTGTTCAATGTTTAAGATGAGATAGAATCTTTTGTGTTGAAAGTCCAAGATGAGCTCCAAACTCTGAATGAGGGCATACTAATTTCAAATGACCGTCCATGCTAAGTCTAGCTAAATACTCGAATAAAAGGTGTTTTTTCGAAGGCGTTTCAACTTTGTTTTATTTATTCATGCATGTTTATTTTTGTTTAGTTTAATTTTTAAATATTTATATTCCTATAAACACCTTGTTTTTGTAAACTTTTCAGGTGTATAGAAATAAATGAGCACCAGATAAAAGAATAGTAGCTTGTGTTTGGTGTCAGGATTGATTTTAAGTATCATTTTTATTAGCATGATAGATCATTATTAGTAAATTGATTGCTTTTTCAAATTTACGTGTTTAGAGTTTTGGTTGAGAATTGAAAACTTCGTTAAGTCATCACATTAATGGCAGGTGTTTAAGTAAAACCCAAAAATGTAGACTCCATTCCACACCCTTGATTGTTTTAACCTTGGTTGGAAGAGTTTGGACTCACAAGTTTTAGTTGGAATCTTTTTAGCGAACTCATTGTTTGATAGTTCTTGCTCTTATTATGTTATTGGTTTAGCTTTTTCCTTATGTCACCTGAATTGAAGAGAGATTGTATGTTCTATTGATGCATCATAGAGATATTTTGATATTTTTCTACTCTAACATTGACACTCTTCATTGGACATTACTCATTTTTCATATTGTTAGCTTCTTATATATATGTTTCACTCCAATTATTTCATTTTCTTATATTCCATTTTGATTTCACTTGTTCTTTTGGATTTCATATGGTTGATCGACTTTCTTGAACCTTCAGGATAAGGTTCATGATAAGTCTAGGAGTATACAGGTATGTAGTTAGATGTAATGCATGTAAGAACTTTGAGGATTTTCGATAATTTTTTTGCAATTTTTTCCAGACTTTTTGGCGAAATACAAGTAATACAGTTTCATTTATTTCATGGATTGATGGCTTAGTATGTTATTACATATTTTAAATATGTGAATTCTTTTTTTGTTTTTCCATTTGTTTTAAGATTAAATAAATGCCAATTCTAGCTTTGAATAATGGTTGACAATTTGAGAATTCAATGTGGATTAACGAATGGCATAAAAAGGATAAGACTTTTGGTAGAGCATAGGTGAAACATCATGTTCTTGTGATTGGTCTAGTAATTGAGGCTATACCAACAAGTTCTAGTGTGGAGTCAACGCTCTATTTTTATATATGAAAGTGGGTAGAAGGTTATAATAGGACAAGAGTCAACATAATCTCTATAGGTTATAGAATAGGTTTGCATCCATTTAAAACTGGTTATAACTTAAGACTGAGTTTAGGGGAAGAACTAGGAAGTGTTTGTTTAGCCCTTAGCCTTATTCCACCTATAATTTATCCCTAGTAAGCCCAATTGAGCCAACCAAACATGATTCCTTCATCACCTGTCATGAAACCCATAAACCAAAAGCCTTATAATCCTTTTACCTACATTGGAAGGTGATAAGTGATTATTTAGACTTTTATATAGCATTAGTTTAGTAGTATATTTAGTACAAAATACCTAGAATGAGCTCTAATTGATGGTATTTATATATTTTTAGGCATACAAGGTATAAAGGACACAAAAGAGTGATTTCATAATTAAACAAGGATAAAATGTATAAAACTATGATTGACACCACGGCTAGTAGGCTTGACACTATGGGAAGAATTTACATAGTGCGGGCAAGGCGCAGAGAAGAGGAAGAAGTGAATAAAAAATGTTTAGTGGTGTCGACGCAGTGGCGGCGCCGTGGTTACATAGGGACGACGCCGTGTGGTTTAAATAGTGCGCTAAACATATTAAGACAGGAAAATGGACACAAAGAGGCCGAAGCTGTGGCGGTGCCGTGGCAATACAAAAAAAAAGGCCAGATTACTTATGGACAACATTGAGACATGGTAAATAGAAGTTTTAGAATTCTAATTCTGCTGCAATTGTCTATTAGGGTTTCTAATTTATTCTAAAGTGTCTGAGGGACATAAATAGATATTAGAACATGCTAAAAATGCCAATTAGAAAAAATCAACATACACTACTACCAATTAGCCTAGTTTACTTTGTTCTTAAATATTAAGATGAGTTTTGGAGGAGAAGACATTGCATACTCAAGTGTGGTTATTCAGTAATATTTTCTGGATTTAACTGAAGCTATTTCATTTAATCATTGATTGCAATGAATACCATGATGTGTATGTTTATTTCAATGATGTATGAGTAGTTCATTAATTTTGGGGATTTGATAAGTCGTTAATTATGTTATATTATTTATATTTTTATGTTTGAGTCTCAAAAATATTGGCATAATTGTCATTTTTTGTTATTTTCAGGGTTAACAGAGTGCGCGATTGGATTCGAGGTGAAAAACTGTGTGAAAGGGTGTATTTACACGTAGTGATCAAATGCCAAAGGATTTTTCTTTAAATACACACTGCACAGTTGAGTAAGGGGTGACCAGCAGCTAAGAGATACATCAACGACACACGTTTGTGTACACAGTGTCTCAAAGCCACTCAGTTCAGCCTCGGGATGCATGCGTTGATGTATCCCACTTCTTTGCTCGTTCTCTTGTGCGATTCATCTGTTTAGCAACTGACGCCACATGTCGAGTCCGCACTGCACAACACGTCATCAGCAACTCCTTCCTCTTATCAGTGCACGCCTCGTCAGCGTTCCACAGCAAGCTCGGCCAATTAGTTTCTGCCACGTGTCCTATACCTGCAATGAAACAAACACAGCAGTATGATTGCCTCGGCACACGTGTCATTCTATACCCCATGAGAATTAGTGTCTGTCACATCCAGAGACCAATTTTTAAGAGTTTTTTCTATTAGGATTTTAAGTATTAATTGGCAAGTCAAATTCTATATTTAGGCCTTTGTCTAGCTCATTCGGCTATTCGATTCCTCTTATATTCTACTCCTCTCTCCCTCTACTTTTCTTCTATTACTTTTTGTGTTGTTCTATGATAGACTAAACTCATGGCTTAGGCAAGACTGTGAAGGTGATTCGACTACTTTCATCAATGGCTTTGTAAGATTTTATTTATTTTAATTTCATTGCTTATCATTGATATTTTATTTGCTTTGGTATTGTTAGAATAATTAAAGTTAAATTCATATTTAAACTCTGATTTAATTGCTAGTGAGTCGTAAGCATCTGTCCTTATGCAATAAGACCACACTTTTGGCAAGTGACCCTACCAATTGATTGGCCTCTTTTGGGACTGGTTGAATACTATAGGAATCAAGGCTAATCGGACACACTTGTGATCTAATTGTCTAGGTAGAGTGCCTTCACCAAGCCCATTGTGTTGAACGCATTAAACCCAATTTGCTTGAGTCTAGGGTTGTGTGTTTGACTAGAGAAGTGGTCATTGTCATACCTTGACCATTAAGATTAAGAAGTGTGGGGAAACGCGCACGTTACTTGGTCCATAACTACACTATGATACTTTTACTTTGCATATTTTACATAAATCGAAGACCAAATCAAATATTTTATTGAACTGAACTTCTATATCTCGAACTAGGTATTTTTGTATTAATTGATTTTAAAACAATTTCCATTGCTTTATTATTATTGAAATTAGTCAATTTATTCACTTTTCAAAACTCCCGATTTCCTTTTTTGTTGTTTTCGACCTTAGAAAGAATACCAATCCCTGTGGGATCGACCATTTGCCACTATCTGCTTAATAGTTTGTTTAGGTATATTATTTTATTGACGCATTCGGTGAGCATCAATTTTTAGGGATCCATGAATCTTATTGTGTGAATGCTATGCAAAAGTAGTTTGAGTGGACTTTAAAGATAAAAGTGTGATGGTTAAAATTTGTATTGGTTCTAGAAGTAATGCTACGAACATCTTGATCATATGTTTGCTGATTATAGGTTTTAGGCGTTACAATGGCCATTAGAGCTTTTAAGCCGGATATGGACGATAGAACATAATAATATATAACATCAATATATAGTTATTGATTAGGGAGGCACATATAGTAAACTTAATTAATTATGAATCTAAAGATTCAAAACTTAAAGCAATGTGGGACTTAAGTTAATCACAACAATTTGAGTTCTAGTTTGCACATTATAATATTTTCCGTCACGATAGTGGGTTGAAGTGGATTTGAAGAAAATTTGTCTATTCTAATTATACATTACACACACATAATGAAGATGATGGAAGTGAGTTAAAGGCATAGTTATTCATTACCTAGATGAAGTTTCTTACAAAGATCTTTTTAATATAAAATTAAAAGTATTTACATAGTTTTGTTAAAATATAATAGTTTAGTTAAAAATCAATTAAAAAGGATTTTCGTAGCAATAGAGTAAATCTGACTACGTACATTAAGTGCAATACACCTATCAGTGAGAATGATATTCATAATCAACATTAGTTGATCGCATAATTACTATGATTGAGTCGTCATACATGCGGCAATGATAAGAAGGCTAACTTAATCATAGCGAAAATGAGAAGTGCCAACATGATATTTTTAATCAAAAATAGAGTGTCCTACAGGCTGCATAGGAAAAGTAGTAGAAAGTCTAGTGGTGGCAAATAGTGAAAAAGAGCGAAATCCACTAGAAATGGAGTAAGAACCGTACAAAAAAAGTTTGGAGAAAATAACTTTAGATCGAATGCTTGTAGCTAGATTAAGTAAGTCTTTCCAATGCTTTGAGTCCTTTATTATCCATTTCCTGGTGATCCCTGAATAGCCATAATAATTAAAAAGAAAGTCATATTGAACCCAAATGATGTTTTGAATATGTCAGTGGAATAGTTGTATAATTTTCTATTTGTGCAATCTTGACATTCAATGCCTTCTTTAGAGATTGTATGTTTTCGGCTTGTTAAAAATTTTGAGGTAACTTGTGAATAATAGATGGCTTTAGTCTTTATGAAGCCTAGTGTTTGGCAAAGTTTTCCTAAAAAAAGTGGTTGAAATATCTTGACTCAAAGTAATCGGCTTTGCTTGAGTTTTCTTATTTCCATTTAGTAAGTTTGTTGAAATAAATTAGACGAAACAATTAAGTTAGAGCTGGGCATTAATGAAGCTAATGTAAACTCTTTGTATGCAAGTTGATTATTTTATACTCTATTGTTCAGAACGAGCAATTGTCTTGTTTGGGGGTATTTGATAATTCATCATTTGTTTTTAGTTAAAAATTAGGTTTTTATACAAAAAGCAGCGATCTTAGTACAATGCAAAAGCGACAAGGAATCACTGGATCAAACTTACCTGGATTGCAAGAAGCTCACTACAAATGTTGCGAGAAAAGCTTTGTGAAGACCAAGGAGAAAAATTAAGCTCGTATATCGAGGAAAACCTCAGCGCCTTCATAGCGATTTCAATTATACTTATGGCACTGACATATTGCTGGGCTCGATTTGGAACATAACAGGGCAAAAACAAAGTATCACAGCGTCTATTGAGTCGTTAATTATGTAATATTATATGTAGGTTATCTATATATTTTTATTGTCAAGTCTCCAAAATACTAGCCTAATTGTGTTTATTTATTATTTTTAGAGTTATTAGAGGGCGTGGTTGAATGTGGGGCAAAGAACTACACAAAATCGAGTATTCATATGCTAGGATCAATTCGACATTGAAAATTGCTCTAACACGTATCTCGAAGCAAATTTGGTGGGCCCATATGTGAGAAACGTGTCATGGTGATTGATGAAGATCAAACGGCGCACGATGCATGGCAAACTTTAAGGAAAAGAAAGTTGAAGGGTTGTTTCTTGATTTTTATGATTTTATATTATTTTATTAGTAACTTATATAGATATAGATATATAGAAAGTGAGTATAGATATGCATGGAAGAAAGGAAACATAGGGAGAAATAGAAACGATCAGAGAAACAAAAAAAGGCAAGAAAATGGACCGGAATTGACATTTATATACTCTACCTTTCGGCTATTCAGGCTCTCTCGCTCCTGAACTCTTATTTTTTTTCTTCTTTTTTGTGTTCTTCAACTATGCGAGGCTAAAACCTCTAGCCTAGGCAAGACTGCGAGGGAGGTTCGACTGCGCATATTAATGGATTTGTGTGATTTATATATTTTAATTTCAATCTTTTCATTAATATTTTATTTTCTTTGGTATTGTTTCAATAATCGAGGTTAAATTAAAGTTTAAATCTTGATTTACTCGCCAGTGTGTTGTAAGCATCCGTACTTGTGCAATAAGGCCACACTAGTGGCAATTGATCTTACCAATTGATTAGCCTCTTTTGGGACCGGTTTAATACCTTAGAAATCTAAGCTAAACCAAACACACAAGTGATTCGGTTGTCAAGGTGTAGTGACTTCACGAAACCTATTGCGGTCATCGTGTTAAACCCAATATGTTTGAGTATAAGGTTTATTCGTTTGACTAGAGAAATAATCACCATCGTACCCTTGCTATCGAGATTAGGAAGTGCGAGGAACCACTTACGTTACCGGTTCTTTAGCTATACTAGGATATTTCGATTTGCATATTTTATATAAATTGAAAACCAAATCCAATCTTTTATCGAATCGAACTTGTATGTCTTGACCTAGGCATTTTTATTAATTGTTTTCAAATTATTTTAATTGTTTTGTTTATTTATTTTAAACATCAGTTAATTTATTCATTCTTTAAAACCCTCGATTTCCCTTTTCGCTATTTTTGACCTTAGAAAGACTACCAATCCCTGTGGGATCGACCCTTTGCCACTATTCTAAAAAAACGGTTGGTTTAGGTATTTTCATTTTGTTGACGGGTTCGGCGCGCATCAATTTTTGGCGCCGTTGGCGGGATTGCCCTTTTTCTTTCTTTGGTTATTTTTTATTTTTATTTTTATTTTTTATTTTGTATCTAGTCCCTTGTTCTTATCATGTATGCAGGCAACCCCGCGATGGCTTCCTACCCCCACAATTATGGTCGATTCGAAGACTCACATTATTATAATGTGAATGGGGTAGGTATGTTATATAACATACTTCAATTTTCGAACATGCATCCTTTTGTGCAACAGGTCGAGGTTTGCGAAACTTGTGAAGATTATTCTCATTCCACATATGATTATCTGTATTATCCAAAGTATGAGTATTACCATTATCATGGCAATGCATCGCCACAACCCGACTTTTTTGGGCTCATGTCAAATCCACAGATTCATCAACAAAGCACCTCTTTAGAAGATATGAAGAAAAAATTACTAGATGATCAACAGTGGTTTCATGAAGAGCTTCAACAATTTTCGCGTGAGTTTCCAAGCTTGCAAAACTTGGAAACACAGTTTATTTAAGTGAATGCCACACTCCAAAATATGCTTGACGAGAAAGAGTTGTGTAATACACAACCAATTTCTTACTCAGAGGAGAATGTGAATGTTGATACATTGAGGAATGTTAAGGTGAATGTTGATACACCGGTGGAGAACTATTGGTGCGAAACAATGCAAAGACTTGAAGTCCTTCAAATTGAGTCGGACATTTCCATTTCACAAAATGACAATGATAAAGCTGCGATAGAAATTGGAGTCATTTCAGAAAGGCCAGAGGATCCATAGATAGAGAGCAAGGATGACCAACCTCTGGTGTTGGTGAAACCACCAAAACTCCTATGCATATTTGTTAAACCTTATACGGGGGTAGAAATAAAGGAACGTTCACATATTTTCTACACTGCTGACACCTTTGTGTTGGATGACCATGATATGACATATTCGTTTGTGTTAGAGGTCCCGAATGAGCTCCCAATTCTAAAGGAGGGTGTGCATGCTGCATTGCCCAAATATGTTGATGCTCCATTTGTTGTTGACATCTCCAAAGGAGAGGGCATCACGTGATGAATCACAATAAGTTTGGCCAAAGACTTAAAGAAAAAGGCGCTCGTTAGGAGGCAACCAAGCTTTGTTTTTATTTTTATTGCATTTATTTCAATTTAATTTAGTTTTAGTTTTTTAATGTTTAATAAAGCCCTAACTTGGTGTGTTGGATTTTTACAGGTGTAATGAATGTTTGATGAGCACTGATGGCACTAGCCACCCCTTGAGTTTTGCTAGGTTTGACTATGGATTACATTGTTTTTGGAGTAATTTGAGCATATTCTATTTTAGGAATTAACATATTATTAGAGTTTTAGGTGTTTTGAGACTTGGTTGGAACATATCCAACATAAGTCGCCACATTAGTGGCGGGTCTTTAAGTAGACCCAAAACCCAAAACCTCATTCCATCATCTTGTTGACTTCACCCGTAGTTGAAAGACTCGGGCTCGGAAGATTTGATAGGAATCATTTGAATTAACTCCTATGCTTATTAGTTCTTGCTCTTATTATGATAATTTTATTTCATAGTTTCCTTAGTCACCTAGTCATGCGAGATTTGAGCATTCACTAGTTTTTGGAGACTTTTGTTATGCGTGCACTTGTATCATCTTTTTATTTTATCCATATTATTTGTCACCATTATTCTTTGTCTTTTTGTTGCATGGATTCCTTGACTCGTTTTGAACCTTAAGGACAAGGTTTGGAATAAGTTTGGGGGTACTTTAGGATTTGTGGATTGAGTAGGATGGATTGCTTTGCGAAAGATCGCAGGTGAGATCATTTAAGTTTTTTATTTTTTTTTTCAATTATATGCGGCTATATGTGGTTGTTGGACGGTATTGGTGGTGTTTGATATCTCTTATTCACTCATTTCTTCCATTTCTTTTCCCTCCATACTCATCTGTCTCACTTCATTAGGAGTTGATGCACTTTCATGCATGTATTTAGTATAGTTTTCATTATTATATTGTTTAGAGTCACCCGAAACTTTATTTCATGCCTTTGGTTGTGGATGAGTACATTATGCTTGCCTTTTTGACTTGAAATTTAGGAAAAAGTAGGAGAAATACTCACTCGAGTCCGTAGCTCAGCATTTTTATGATTTCATGATTAGGAACTTAGTATGATGGATAAGCCTTGTTTTAGATACCAAAATTGGTAGACAGTTGAAATTGTGCAAGTGATGAGACTTTAACCCACATTGAGGAATTTGCTTAACTATAATGAAAGTCAGAAGGGCTAACAGGAGTTTTCAAAATATAGAGAGTCTCACAAGTTTTCACAGGAAATGGAGCAAGGAAACTTGTGATGGGAAAAGGAGAGAAAATCGGTCAACATAAAATGGAGCAGGGACCATATTATTTGAAAAGCAAAATTTGGATAAGAAAAAATTAGAGAGTATACATATAAAATGAATAAAGGTGGAAGTGTATGAAAACTTCTCAAATAAAAAGACTTAGCTGGAGTGCTTATAGCTAGATTGAGTAAAATTGTAAACTTGCATGCTCTAATGTGTAGACCAAGAAAACCTGCGAGTAGTTGATGAACTTTGTCTTGACCGAGTCTATGTCTTTAAAGTGTAATCTTAATTGTGTTTGGGTTGCGGTTCTTAACATATGATAACTCCAAAATTTCTTGAGTGGCTTCTTAATTTTGCAACTATGTAAACCAAAGGAACTCCATGAATTTTGAATCGAGTATAGGATTAGTTGAGTCAGTGCATAGCTTTATTAGAAGTGTAGTTTAGTTTATCTGTTTATTTGTCATTTACATCATTGCTTGGGATGTGCAAAGTCTTAAGTTTGGAGGTATTTGTTGAGTCGTTAATTATATAATATTATATATAGGTTATCTATATATTCTTATTGTCAAGTCTCCAAAACACTAGCCTAATTGCGTTTATTTATTATTTTCAGGGTTCTTAGAGGGCGCGGTTGAATCCGTGGCAAAAAACAACGCAAAATTGAATATTCATATGCTCGGACCCATTTGACATCGAAAACTGTGCTAACGCGTATCTCGAGGCAAAATTGGTAGGCCCGCTTATGAGAAGCGTGTCATGGTGATTGATGAAGATCAAGTGGTGTACTATGCATGGAAAACTTTAAGGAAAAGAAAGTTGAAGGGTTGTTTCTTGATTTTTATGATTTTATATTATTTTATTAGTCACTTATATAGATATAGATATATAGAAAGTGAGGAGAGATATGCATGGAAGAAAGGAAACATAGGGAGAAATAGAAACGGTTAGAGAAACAAAAAAATGCAAGAAAATGGATCGGAATTGACATTTATATACTCTACCTTTCGGCTATTCGGGCTCTCTCGCTCCTGAACTCTTTTTTTTTTTCTTATTTTTTGTGTTCTTCAACTATGCGAGGCAAAAACCTCTAGCCTAGGCAAGACTGCGAGGGAGGTTCGACTGCGCATATCAATGGATTTGTGAGCTTTATATATTTTAATTTCAATCTTTTCATTAATATTTTATTTTCTTTGGTATTGTTTCAATAATCAAGGTTAAATTCATGTTTAAATCTTGATTTACTCGCCAATGTGTCGTAAGCATCCGTACTTGTGCAATAAGACCACACTAGTGGAAATTGATCTTACCAATTGATTAGTTTCTTTTAGGACCGGTTGAATATCTTAGAAATCTAGGCTAAATCGGACACACAAGTGATTTGGTTGTCTAGGTGTAGTGCCTTCACGAAACCTATTGCGATCATCGTGTTAAACCCAATATGCTTGAATATAAGGTTATACGTTTGACTAGAGAAATAGTCACCGTCGTACCTTGGCTATCGAGTTTCGGAAGTGCGAGGTACCGCGTACATTACAAGTTCTATAGTACACTAGGATATTTTGATTTGCATATTTTACATAAATCAAAGACCAAATCCAATCTTTTATCGAACCGAACTTGTATGTGAGATCTATTTATTTGTTTTTTTAATTTGTTTTTCATAATATTTTATTCCCTTTGATATTTGTTGAATTATTGAGATTAAACACTTGTTTAAATCTTGATTTACATGCTAGTAGGTTGTACGCACCCGTACTTGTGCAATAAGGCCACATTAGTGGCATCCGACCATACCAATTGATTAGACCATTTTGGGACTGGTTGAATACAATAGGGATCTAGGCTAAACTAGACACACTAGCAATCCAGTTGTCTAAGTGTAGTACCTTCACAAAGCCCATTGCGGTCAACACATTAAACCTAGTTTGCTTGAATATAGGGTTATGAGTTTGACTAGGGAAGTAGTCATTATCGTACCTTGACCATCGAGATAGGGAAGTGCGAGGACCCGCGTACGTTACCGGGTCTATAACTACACTAATTTAGTATGGATTGCATGGTTTGATTAGATTGAGGACTGCATGTAAAATTATGCCAAATTGGGAGATTTTTGAGATACTAATGGTTTGGATTGTTTCCCCCTTAATTGATATATTTACTTGCTATTTTTATTCTAGTTTTAATTAATTTAGAAATTATTCCTGTGAACTACTCGAGTTATTTTTAGTTTCATAGCATAAGTCAGAAATTTGGTCTTCGTGGTTCGACCCCATGCTTGCCACTACTGCACTTCTTGTGGTCATTGGTAATCTCATCGGGATTATATATATTTTGACGCATTCGTCATAGAGATTTCTCAGTTAATTGGCATTTTGAAGATATGACGTGGAGGGCAAATATGATATTTGAAGATCAAGTTTTAGAGTTTTGGAAGATTTTGTATATGAAATTATTGATCCAACCTGTTACATGACAAACTCAATTCTTAGTAATCAAATTTGAGGATTTTAGGGATTCCCTTTCTTTTAGAGCCTAAAAACACTATAAAAAAGCCCTCCTATCCTCTCTAGAGAAGGAACCACTCCATTCCCCATTCCATTTTCTCCTTTCAACCTCATCTTTATCTCGACTTTTCTTCACTTTTTTTTTTTTATTTTTATTTGTGTTTTGTAATGGAGAATCATTTGGTATTAGTAGGCTAAATTATAGTCTGGATCAATGAGACCTGTAAGTGATTTATGAGATTTAATTCTTTAACTCTATATTTTTAATTAAGTTCTTGTATTTTCGATTGCATTATTGTCATGAGATTCTTAGTTAGGTCAGAATTCATTGCCAGTGATCCTACTATTATTCTGCAAGGGAGATCGCGTTAAGTGGCAAGTGGGGGCCTTATCTATTGGCAACCAATGTGCCTCTGTGCAATAGAGATATGAGATGGGTAGTAGTGTATTGTAGTTTCCACCTGACAGATGAGAAAATCAACACTATTTATCACTCGTCATAGGTATTCTCATAGAGTGCAAATGCTACCAATCTATTGAAAACATATAGCATGTCTAGTGGTTTTGCAAGTTAAATTAGTATATGGTTGTGTTACATGTCTCCCCTACTGATATGAGAAGAAAAATAGTGGCGGGAGTCACTATAAGCCTATCCATTAGACTTGATGATTCGAATCGACAACTAAATTATACTTACAGCGGTTTATGTGTCTCCTTGATCTAGAATTATTATTTAGTTTTTCTAGTCTAGTTGTATTTACGTTTATTTATTCTCGCCTTTAATTTCCTAGTTATTAATTAGTTATTATTTTAGATTATTTTTCTTTTTAAAACCCCATTAGATAACGCAGAGTAAACACTAATCTCTTTTGTTTTAACCCTGTACTTACCTCACTACATATCCCTATTCAAGAAATCAGGACTGTTATTGGTGGTATACAACATGTCATCGGATTGTTAAACCCCAACATAAGTAAGTTTATAAGAAATTGGAACTAATAAATCTTACATCTTCGGAAAGCCACTTTAACACCTGATTTGAATCTCAAATTCACTTAGAAAATATAAATAATGTTTGCCTTTCAAACAACCCTAGTTACTACTTCAAATAGATAATGAAATCATATATCACTACACACATTTTAGACTATTCATGCAATACAAAGATCGTGATTAAAATCTATAGATAATAACTTATCAGACCAGTGAATCAAAGAATACAATCGACTCAAAGCATCAAGCACATAATCTTCTCATGATAATTACATTGCAAAATGGATCTAGTTCACATTCGGGCTTTGTTTAAATCAACTAACATCTCACTCAGAATCATAAATAACATTATAATAATATAAATATAAGACATAATTTTAAAGTACCTCAGAATTAAAATACTTTAAGTCTTCAATCTTCTCCAAAAGTAATAAAATATGAAAATAATAAAGAATGGCTCCAAGTGCAATGGAGTTTTGATCTATGTACTCGAGGGGAACTAATTTTGAAACCCTAAGCTTGTATTTATAGTATTCTAGGTAGTAAACATTCAAAAAAACTCAAACAACTCATAGTTATCTTAAATTCACAAAATCATATCCAGCGATTCTCAACGATTTGTGTGAGATAAGAATTGTTGGAAAAATCTGTATTTTGAAGCTCACTGGGTTTATCGATTTGGCTAGCGAATCTAGAGTCATGTGAATCACTGGGACCACTCATTGAGATTTTTAGGTCTTCCTTTGCATTTTTGGTAATGATTTTTCGAATACTCTTTCCTCTTGATTAATTCCTTCACAATCTTCATTTTTTCATTCATTTTTTCATATTCTAATTTACTACCTTAAATAACAAAAACAAAAGAAAACCCCATGTAGTATAGTCTCTTACATCTAAAATCATTCTAAAATGAACTATAAAACATGTCTTATCATTGATTTGTCAAATACCCCCAAACTTAATACTTTGCAATCTCGAGCAAAAGAATATTCTCAATCATATTCTCTTTCTCCCCTTGTTTTGATTTCAAAAACATATGATCTTAATTTTAAATAGAAATGACCTTAAAAAATAAAAAAATATATATTACCTTTATAAAAATAAGAATCATGATAGAATAGAAAAAAACTAAAGAATTCATTTTTTTTCAAATTCAACCCCCTAATTTTGCAATAGACCTCATAATTTAAAGTTAAACCAATCATCAAGGTCAAGACACTACATAATTTTTCTCAATCTCCAATGACAAGCATCAACCATATAATAACTAATATAGAATCTCGAGAAACAAAAATCACTAAATCAATCTCATTTCTTAAACAATATTTAAAATACCAATAGAACCAAATTCGATAGAAATTTCAATTCACCAATAATCATTATTTTATATTCATTTGTTGGAATAGAAAGATCTAATTCACTTTACTTAGCTATAAGCACTCGAGCTAATTATATTATTTTAAGAGTTTTTCATAAACATCCTTCATTTTCTAATATACATATATCTCTATTTTTTTTTTCAATTATATATTCATTTTCTTCTTTATATTGTATTCCTACAGTTCCCAACTCCATTTTCTTCGCAATTTATAGGTTTCTTTATTTTTCATTTAAAAACTCTTGTTAGCTCTTCTCAATTATATTATAGTTAAGGAAACATTCTTTTCAACTAAGTAAAGTTTATTGGTTGTTTCCTATTTTTCTCATCAATTTTGGCATAAACTATTTTCAATACATATTTATATATACTAGATTAATAATTTTTATATAATAAGATTCATAGAAATCTATCTTGTTTATCTTGCACTATTGTTTTGATCTTGTACCCATTATAAAGTCTAACACAAAGTAATCAGTCCCCTTTAAGCTCCTCCAGTGTATACACAATTTAGGAGAAGTCAAATAGAATATGACAATTCCTTTCCCTTATAAATTTTTTTCCACGGGTAGTAAATATATATCACTTCCTATTCAAATCCAAAATATATTCATATTCTTAACTAAAAAAAGTAAAAAAAGGGAAAACATTACCTGTATTCTGGAAAATTTGAAAATTTTACTATGTTCAACTATATTCTACCTCTATTTTCTTTCATAATTTGGATCTTCATACTTCACTTCAACTAATACCCCTAAACGCATTCCAAAATTTATCCTCAATGTTTAAAAATAAGTTGAGTTTCTCAATAAAAAGAAAAATACCTCTCGAAGCTTAAATGAATAAAATAATAATTAAATAACATAAGAATGAATTGAATAAGTAAAAATAATTTAAACATTTCCCAGCATCATTGAATTGAATTGTATCGAAAAAATCAAATCATATTAATTGTATCAAATTCAAACACACCAAAGCAAATGTATCATGATATTCAAAATAAATGATTGCAAACATATACCTCACATGAATAAAACTTAGGAAGAGATTGCAGAGAAGAATAAAAATCTCATAAGTACAGCTAGATGGCACATCATCCCCATGATCAAGCTGTTGGGACCGATTGCTTGCTTTAGGATCATACAAGATGTAGCATACTCCCTTCATCGGCTTATGTTCAGTAAAGACTCCCTCGTTGCGCATCCTCAGATGGAGTAACGGAACATGAATGTTGGCGCCCCCGCCTTGATTCCTCCTAGTTCTGTGTAGCTCATATCCATAGACTCTTCGGGCGATCTTGCGTTAGTTTTGAAATGTGAACTCTTGATTTCTTAAAGTTCTCATCTGATTATGCAAGATTTAACTCATCATAGCCAAATCTATATCCTCTGAATCTATGCCAACGAAGTCTTCTGCAGGTAGCTCTGTTACCTAATTTCTCTACTTATTGTACGCGACATTATACATTTCTTCTAAATTTCTTTGATTATCTACCCGTACTCTTCTTCTCTTCGTTGTTTCTCTCCTAGTGTGGTATTTTTATGTCGTTCCTCCTTTAAGTCAACATATCTAGGCACCTTCTTGGTTTTCTCAATGACATCGTCTTTAATGGTCTTATTCGAGAAAACATCAAACCCGACTACTCTAATCGGAACTCGGTTATTTTTGGAAAAATTGATAATCATCAAGGAAAAAGCAAGTCCTTCATTTTTCTTGGTGGTCATGGCATTCCAATTCATAGATTATTCAGCCAACATCGATATACCCGATCCCTCGGACTTTGTGGTATAATAGAACCGCCCTAAAATTCACTATGTCGTAGTGTTGTAAACTAGGTTGTAGGCTTGTGTTTAAGAAAAAGCTCAAAACTTTGGTTGTTTTCTTTGATATTTGGTTTATATGTGTTTTAAGTACCCATTTGAATCAAAATGAAAACCAACCCCCGAAATAGCTTTTAAACCGTTCATAATGGTCTCATGGGGAAATTTGTATATATGCATGTATTCAGGTTTAGGGTACTCATTATTTTGTCTCAAATGAACTTTCGGTAATCCATTATACCAGTTTTTCCTTCGGACGAGTAGTCCACTAGTTTTTCTCAGACTATGGCTACTTTTTTATTGTTAGTTAAATGTCCGTTAGCATAAAGTTCTCTCTCTTGTATGACACATCCCTTTTCAACTAAGGACCCCACATCATTATCGGTATTGTAATCCCTAGTTAACAATCCTCTATTCATTTTCCCTTATTATATTGAGGATCCTAAGCCCATAATTGATTGCATTTTTTATGTTGAAACCCCTCACTGATATAATCTTTATTTTCTTCTTAATGTCTCCATCCATTTTAGCAATGACTTTGGCATTGATAAGGTTATGAGCATGGAAAGAAATAGTTGGTGATTCCATAATCTCTTCCTCTCCTTATGAATCATAGTTAGAACTTAAGGGTGGAAGAGGCTCTCTAGGTGCTCTTGTTCGGGATTTATTCAATGAAACCCCCGTTAGCCTAATTGGTTTAGGTAGAGCTTTGGATTTTTGTTTAGGTTGCTCCAAAAGTCGTGCTTTTCCATTCTCCTTTCAAGTGCTTCTACCTCTACCTCCTCCGACCATTGTTTCAACTTTAAAAAATCACAAGTTCAAAAAATAAAGAAACCTATAAATGATAGAAACAAAATTATCAGAAATAGTTCGTTAAAACTTAAGACTTTACTTAAAAAAAAAAGAAATCTATTTGGAATGCTAGTTTAAGATTCGCTGTAAATGTAAAACATGATTGGCATCGAAGTGATAAGTAAAATATAAACTTGATAATCGGTTTTCTAAATAATATAAAGCAATCAGGTGACAAATTGCAACTCTCTTAAAAAATATAACAACTCAAATTGAAATAAAATCATAAGGAAACCTGTAAACTCATTTCAAACTCACTTTTGTAAATCATTTGCAAATATATGTAAATATAACAAAAATTCTAAAATTATTGAATTTGTAAGCAATGATAAATGTGATAACTACTCTCAGTCAATCGGAATCAATAAAAATATTTGTGCAATACATTTGAATAAATTCCAACAAAACCAATTTGAAAAATGTAGAAAAATTTGCAAAAATTCCCAAATAAAAAATTTGTTAAAGTAAAGAGTTATGGTTGATGTAATTTTAATCTTGAGAGTGAATCTCCTAAGATTTATTATTTTGAACTCCTATACACTATCTCTCTAAGCTCTAAGTTGAAAATTCCTAAAAAATAGTTTTGCTCAATACCCAAAAATCAAAATTTTTAGTTTGAATGAGACTAGGTTGACATAAGAATCACTTAAATACTATGAGATTGAGCTTAGACTGGTTGAATCAAGGCAAGAAATTCGAATTTGCATGAAGAGGTGCAATGGTTTGCAAGTGTGAAAGGTGTAGACTATATGCGATTTCGAGTTTTTGTTTTAAAATCCAAAAATCATGCTCAATGATTCCTGTATAATTGCAATTGCTGGGAATCGATGTGTAAATCGTTGGAACATTACTTATTGTGTTCACCGATTTTGCAAGCAAGTCTCCAGTATAGGTGAATTACTGGGAATCGATAGACCCCAATTTTAACAGATTTTTTCTATATACTATTACTAATTTTGCCAGTGATTCCTAGTGGTAATCCAAATCACTGAGAATCGCTAAGCCATATTAACTATTTTTTCAATTAATTTTATAATTAACTTATTCATTATTTATAATAACTCATATTAAGGTAGAAGTGACTAAAAATCAGAAAGTTCCAGTAGGAAATGTAATTAAATAAATACTTTTATTAAATAAATAAATAAGAAAGTAAATAATTGACTTGCATAAAGGCTAAAAAAGCAAAAAAACACTCCATCATTCCCTCTTAAATGAAATAATCTCAGAATTAAGATTTAGAATATATTTACAATAAAAGACAAAAAGTGAGAGAATAAAGGCGTACTAAACTAAACTAAATTAAGTTCCTAATAAAATTAAATAAACACGAAATAAACATAGAATATGGTTGCCTCCCATAGAGTGTTTTTGTTTATGGTCGTTGGTCCGACTTAACCTTTCTAGAATTAGTTTGGATCTTTAAACTCGAATTTAGAATTTTCTACTCTACTGCCATTTCAGATTGAAAGTGCTCGGCCATTAACTGTCACCATCTCATTTTGTTCTTATTTTATTATCTTAGGTATTTTTGTTTTCTTTTACCTCGTATTTGTGTCTTTTCTTGCTAAAGCATTTCTTTTTCGTTTTCTCCAAATAAAGAGTTAACTTGTGCTAGATTAGTAGTATTTATAGGTTAAGTAGGTACTTTAGTTTGATTACTTAACTTGCTGATTTGTAGAGTCATTTGACTTAATTGATTTATTTGCTCATTAATTGACGTATCGATTTTAATTTGGTTTAGACAAATTTACGTAAAGTTTTGATGCTTTTATACTATAAAGTTATGTAATATTTGCTTTAAATTTAGTTGCGTAGGTTGAATAGTCTATTAAGGTTATTGTATTGATTTGGTTGTGTCGGTGGTCTTGGTCAGTAAGTGGTATAGTTTTGATTTTGTTGACCGCACCTAAGATTTGAGTTCGATTTTCTAGTGTAATAATTGATGTTATTATATTGGTTTCTAGGCAAAACAGAATATTGGTTATTAATTGCATTGAATTCTTCATTATTATATTCTCGTAAAATGGGACACAAATTCATAGTGTGTGTAACTTCATTACAAAATCCACATTGTTTAATTTGATTTGATCTATCTTTTAATAGTAGCTTTAACAATGTTAGATAATTATTCAACTTTTTTTTATCAAATTTGTTACTTTTTTATTATTAACCTCATAAACTTTCTTTTTTGATGTATCGTTCTTTTCACCGTATTTTTTAGATTGTTTGGCAATCTTATTAATAGCATCTTTTGCTAGAGTTGGTGTAACATCGAATAGTGATCCACCACATACGACGTCTAATAGTCTTTGTTCGAAATGATTAAGTCCTTCATAGAAGTATTCTAATAAAGCTCTTTGAGTGTAACCATGTTGTTGATAAGATGAAATAAATCTTTGAAATCTATCCCAAAATTCATTAAAGTCTTCATCATCATTCATTTTTATGACTAGAATTTGTCTTCTATAAGTACTAATTTTCTTGAAGGCATCTATAGTCCTAGGAAAGCTTCTGACATTTGTGCCCATGTGGTTGTTGAATTTTGAGGAAGATAAAAATACCACTCTCATGCTTGATCTTACAATATAAAAGGAAAAGCTTTAAGTTTGACTCGTTCTAACGTGCAGTTTTTACATTTCATCTATTGACTTTGTGTTGATATTCCCTTATAAATATTTGTGGGACTTCATTGTTCTTCTTGTAGAATTTAGGTAGAGCACTAATGAATTTAGATCTAAGTTCACATTCAAGAAATCCCTCAGGATAGGCAATGCACATTGGTTCATAAGCAATGAAATTTTGATTAGCTTGCCTAAAACTAAGTTCTCCATTATAGTTATTATTATTATTAATATTAAAGTTTTTATTGGCCTACATTTTTGTAAGTTGGTCTCCTCTACATTATTGTTGCCTTAAGTTACGATTAAATATTCTATTTACCTCATGATCAAATAGATGTAATGATCTCGTTGAATTAGAACGACAAAGTTGATAGACCGTACAACACCTAAAACTCTTAAGAGAGTGTGATTAAATCCCCGGCAACGGCACCAAAAATTGACATGCGTTGGGTGTGTACAATAAATTTTCCCTTTATGTAATACATAAAATATTTTATAGTAGTGATAAGTGGGAATCTTCTCGACATGAATTTATCAAACTTCTCCAGGAAAAAGTACTTTTAAAGGTTATTATTATTATTTTTACTTTTACTTTAATTAAAAACAATATTTAAACTACCTATTAATTAGCTATAATTTAATAATACTTAACTAACTATATGAACTTAATTAACTCAATTCAAATTTACAATCAATCAAATATGTTTAATTCAATTATAAATAAATATCTAAAGAAACATCCTAAACAATGAAACATAAACGTATTTTACGTTACAAACATCTAAATCTATTCCATATAGTTATGACGATATTTTTTAAAGTAAGATAGATCATTAAACCTCAATTACAAGTAAGCAAACCACTTATAGCCAACAATTCGTTCTTCTTATATTGGTGGAAAAGCTAAGCTTTACTTTTTTTGAGCTAACCCCTTTATTTACACAACGACATTAACTTCCAGCAATAAAACCGCATTAAAATTTATGAGAACTTTCAACTACTAAATCTAACATCTTTAGAAAGCCACTTTAACAGTAGATTTAGATCTCAAATTCACCTAGGACATCTAAATGGTGGTTGCTTTTCAAACAATCCTAATTACAACTTCAAGTAGATCACGAAACCATATATCACAATACACATTCTAGACTATGCACTAATACTAAAATCATGATTTAAACTAATAACTAATTACATATTAAATTAGTGAATTAAAGAATATAATCAATTCAAAACATTAGCACATAATCTTCTCATCATAATTACATTGCCAAATGGATCTAATTCATGTTCGAACTTTATTTAGATGAACTAACTACTCACTCACAAGATTAAATAACATTGCAGTAATATAAATAAAAGACATAATTGAAAATACATTTGAATTAAAATACTTTAAGGTTAGCAGGTTATTGCCGACGATTTGATAATGGTTTCTGGAAAGTCAATAATTATACATGTTTTATAGTTCATTTTAGGATGATTTCAGATGTAAAAGACTATATTGCTTGAGGTTTTCTCTTGTTTGTTATAATATAGGTAATAAATGGAGAATATCAAGAAATTAAGGAAAAAAAGGAAGATTATGTAGGAATTAATCAATGGAAAAAGTATACGAATAATCATCACCAAAGAAGCAAAGAAAGAACTGGAATTTTGAACCAGCAATACACAGGACACCAGAGTTATTGTCCAGATTGAGTTTGGACACCTTGCGCATGAAACTCATGAATGTAGTAGTGGCATTAATAAGTCTAAATGACATTACTGTAAAATTAAAGTGCTTGTATCTAGTACTGAAAGTTGTCTTGGAGATATCCTCATCCTTGATCCTTAGTGAAGATAACCAGACTTTAAAACAATCTTTGAGAAATATAAGGCACCCATTCAACATATTAAATTAGTTGTCGATCTTAGGCAATGGATATTTGTTTCTGGTAGAAACTTTTGAATTAAAATACTTTAAATCTTCAATCTTCTGCAAGAGTAATAAAATATAAAAATAGTAGACAATGGCTCCAAAGCAAATGGAATTTTGATCTATGTACTAAAAGGCAACTAATTTCAAATCCTTAGGCTTGTATTTATAGTTTTATAGGTTTTAAACATCCCAAAAAACTCGTACTTATCTTAAATTTATCGAATCTTATCCAAAGATTCTTCGCGATTTTTGTGAGATAAGAATCACTGGGAAAATTTTTATTTTGAAGCTTGCAAGTTTCATCAATTTGGCCAGCGATTCTGGTGTCATAAGAATTGAGGGTACAACAGTCTAGTTCTTCCTTTGCTTCTTTGGTGATGATTATTTGCATACTCGTTCCTCTTGATTAATTCTTACATAATCTTTTATTTTTT
Organism: Stephania yunnanensis; assembly: GCA_039657365.1. Classification (NCBI taxonomy): domain Eukaryota; kingdom Viridiplantae; phylum Streptophyta; class Magnoliopsida; order Ranunculales; family Menispermaceae; genus Stephania; species Stephania yunnanensis. Next base: position 25,701,577 of record CM077580.1, read on the forward strand.
ATTAATATCATCATATTCTCCATTTATCACCTAAAATAACGGAAACAAACCCCAAATAATAGTCTTTCATATGTGAAATCATCCTAAAATGAATAATATAACATGTCTAATTATTGGTTTTTTAGAAACCATTAACAAATCACCAGTAATAACCTGCTAACCTTAGAAAACTCTAAATCTATTACACTGAGGTAGGAGTAGGCTAATCCTTGATTGCCTTAACTTCATAACATTAATAGATATGCCCTCCAAAAGATCGACACATCCGAGAAATTCGACCTTTGAAGATTAAAATTTGCACTTACTGAACTTAGCATACAATTGATTATCCTTCAGAGTCTGCAATATAACTCTAAGATGGTGCAAATTCTCCCATTGTGTCTTCGAATAAATAAAAATATTATCTATAAACACAATAATGAACTAGTTAAGATAATCTTTAAACACCACGTGCATCAAATCCATGAACATTACAGTGATGTCTAAAGATAATCTTTAAACATCACTGTAAAATCGAAATGCCCATATCGAATAACATTAGTTGTCTTCGAGATATCCTCATCCCTGATCCTGAGCAAAAATAACCATACCTCAAATAAATTTTCAAGAAATATCTGGCATCCTTGAACATATTAAATAAGTTGTCCATCCTAGGCAATGGATATTTGTTCCTGGTAGTTACCCGATTAGGTGCCGATAGTCAATGCACATGTTTAAGGTTTCGTCTTTCTTCTTCACAACAAATCAAATAAATTGATATATAATTATTATTTAATTTTCTAGTCAAGTTGTATTTATATTTATTTATTCTTGTAGTTACTTTCCTAGTTATTAATTAATTATTATTTTAGATAGTTTTCTTTTTAAAACACCCTTTGATAACCTAGAGTTACCTTAGTCTCTATGGTTTCGTCTCGTACTTGCCTCACAACATATCTAAATAATTGGTTAATCAGGACTATTATTGGTGCTATATGATGCAATATCAAATCATTAAACCTTAAGCATAAGTACACATCCTATAGCCAACCATTTGTTCTCATCATATCAGTAGAAAAGCCACGATATAATTTTATTGAGTTAACCCCTTTATTTAAACAAAGACATTAACTTCCCGCAATAAAACAACATTAAACTTTATGAGAACTTTGGACTACTAAATCCAAAACCATCGGAAAGCCACTTTAACACAAGATTCAGATATCAAATTCACCTAGGACATCTAAACAGTGTTTGCGTTACAAACAATCCTAATTATATTTCAAATAGATACTGAGACCATATATCACAATACACATTCAAGACTATGCAAGAAATACAAAGATCATGATTAAAATCAATGGGTAATAACTTATTAAATCAGTGAATCATATAATATAATTGGTTCAAAGTATTAACCGCATAATCTTCTCATCATAACTACATTGCAAAACGAATCTAGTTGATGTTGAGGTTTAGATCTTCTAACCACTCAAAATTATAAATAACATTGCAATAATATAAATGAAAGACATAATTGAAAATACCTTGGAATTAAAATACTTAAATCTTCAATCTTCTCTTAAAACAACAAAATACGAAAATAATAGACAATGGTTCGAAAAGTAACAAGATTTTAATCTACGTATTCTAAGGGGAACTAATTTCAAAACCATAGTCTTGTATTTATAATATTCTAGGTAGTAAACATCCCAAACAAACTCAAACAACTTGTAGTTATCTTAAATTCATGAAATCTTATCCAGTAATTCTCACCAATTAGTGTCAGATGCGAATTGTAGGAAAATCTATATTTTAAAGCTGACTGGTTTCACCAATTTGACCAGCGATTCAGGTGTCCTATAAATCATTGGTTCAAATGTCCAATTCTTCCTTTTTTGGTGATTATTATTCGCATATTCTTTCGTCCTGATTAATTTATTCATAATCTTCATTTTTTCATTCATTTCTTCATATTCTAATTTATTGCCCGAAATAACAAAAACAATAGAAAACCCTGTGTAATATAATCTTTTACATCTAAAATTATCCGAAAATGAACTATAAAACATGTCTAATTATAGACTTGTGAAATACCATTTAACTCAACACATTGCCATCACAGGTAAAAGAATATTCTAAATCATATTCTATTTCTTCCCTTGTTCAGATTTCAAAAACATATACACTTAATCTTAAACATAAATGTCATTAAAAAAAATATTACCTTCATAAAAATAAGAATCATAATAGAATAGGAAAAACTAAAGAACAATTCATTTTTTTTTTCAAATTCAATCCCCTAATTTTGCAACACATTTCATAATTCAAAGTTAAGTCAATGATCAAGGTCGAGGCACCACATAGCTTTTCTCAATTCCCACTGATAAGTATCTTACTTATGATAACTAATATAGAGTCTCAATATACAAAAATCACTTAATCAATCTCATTTCTTGAACAATATTTAAAACATCACCATAATGAAAGTCAATATGAACTTTTATTCACCAATAATCATCATTTCATATTCATTTGTTGGAATAAAAAAATATACTTCACTTAACTTAGCTATAAGCCCTCATACTAAATCTTTTATTTGAAGAGTTTATCATAAACTTCCTTCATTTTCTTATATACAACTATCTCTGTTTCTTTTTCTTCAATTATATATATTCATTTTCTTCTTTATATTTTATTGATATGGTTCCGTGCTCCATTTTCTTTGGAACAAGTTATTCCTTTCATATAACTTTTCCCTCTCATTTTTCCTACAATTGGATTCCCTACTCTATTTTCTTTGCAATTTGTGAGCTCTCTATTGTTCATTTAAAAACTCTAGTTAGCTCTTCTCACTTATATTATAGTCAAGGAAACATTCTTTCCAACTAAGTAAAGTTTATTGGTCATTTCGTTTTTTTCTTTTTAATTGTGGCATAAACCATTTTCATTACATATATATATACTTATCAATAATTTTTACATCACGAGATTCTTAGAAATATGCCTTGTTTACCTTGCACTGTTGTTTTGATCTTCCACCCAATATAGTGTCTAACACAAAGTAATCAATCCCCTTTAAACTCCTTTAGTTTATACACAATCAAGGTGAAGTTGAATAGAGTTTAATAGTCCTTTCCATCAATTTTTTTTTATTTTCATGGGTAGCAAATGTAGATAACTTCCTATTCAAATCCAAAATGTATTCATATTTCTAACTAAAAAACCTAAAATGAAATGGGAAAATATTACTTGTATTGTGGAAAAATTGAATAACCCACAATATTATACTAGATTATACCTCTCTTTTCTTCTATACTTTGCATCTTCATGCTTTACTTCACCTAATACCGCCAAACACATCCGGAATTTTGCCCTCAAGGTTTAAAAATGAAGTAAGACTTTCCATCAAAAAGAGAATTCCTCGTGAAGCATAAACAAATAAAATAATAATTAAATTACATAAGAAAAAAATTGAATAAATAAAGATAATTTAAACATTTCCAAGCATCATTGAATTGAATTATATTGAACACTTCAAATCATATCATTGTATCAAATTTGAACTTATTAAAGCAAATGTATTATGATAACATACCAAATCTTGCAAAACATAATATTACAAACATAGAACTCACATGAATAAAACTTAGGAGAATACTATAAAAAAGAATAAAAATCTCAGAACCGCCATCTAGATGATGCATCATCACCATCATCCCCATGATTAGGCTATTAGGACTGGTAGTTCGCCTCAAGATCATACAGGACATAATTTACTCCCTCCAATAGGTTATCTTTAGTAAAGACTCCTTAGTAGGGCATCCTCAACTAGAGTGAAAGAACATGAATGCTGGCTCCCCAGGCTTGAGTCCTCCTAGTCTTGCATCGCTCATATCCATAAGATGGTTCGGGCCACTACAAAAAAATAGCAAATCAGAGACGAAAATTTCTGACTCTGATTTGCATAAATTCCGTCTCTAATTGCAAAAAAACGGAATAGAGACGGAATCAATTCCGTCTCTAAAAACGTCGTCGCTGATTCGATCAGAAACGAAAAATTGATTCCGTTTCTGATTAGAGAAAGAATAGAGATGGATTAATTCCGTTTCTAATTAGAGACGTAAATTAGAAACGGAACAGAGACGGAACAGAAATGGAATTTTTTTCGAAATGGTACATTTGTAATTGCATTCCGTCTCTGATTCCGTTACTAATCACAAACGGAATTAGAGACGAAAATAATAAATTTATGAAGTTTGTCTCTGATTCCGTTGCTAATCAGAAACGGAATCAGAGACAGAATCAGAGACGGATAATTTCGTTTCTGATTCCGTCTCTGATTTCGTTTCTGATTAGCAATGGAATCAGAGACGGAATTCTTATTTCCGTTTCTGATTCCGTTTGTGATTCATGCATATATTGCTGAAAAATTAGAGACGGAATAGCAATGGAATGTTTGAATTCCGTTGCTAATCCGTCTCTAATTTTCATTTTCGTTTAATTTTGAAACATAAACATAATCCAATTGGTTCTCCAACCTATAACTCGAAATTACAACCATAGGACCTACTCCATCCCCTGCACCACCTCCAACAACTCCTTGGGGGTGCTAACATCCCACAAAAAATTCAAATTTGACATTCATACATCGACAATATATATCAAAAAATATTCAAAAGAGAAAAAAATGTAAAAATCAAAATTTGAAAAAGATTTTTATATCCACGGAAAATTGTCTTGTATTACAAAAGCTCCAAATTTCTAAGTATTCACAAAAACCACCAATCCTATTTTTCAACAACCACAAAAAAAACTTACAATCCTATAAATATGCCCAAAAAGAATTAAGCTTAATAACCAAGAACAAAATCCATCTAATGTTCAACAACTCCAATCACCAAAACTCCAACGTGACTAGTCAGAATAAGAAGAGCAATAAGGACTCCATATAATAATTATAACGCAGCTTTGAAGCACTTCTGATTCTCCATCTGAGGACAACAACCAGTGATAATGCATATTCACGGGGTTCCTTCCGAGCGATCCTGAACCAAATAGAGAGCTAAATAGCACCCAGAACAGATCCGCTCCAACGTCGGTAAAAGAAATACACCACACAACATCAAGAGCTTTCAAGGAAGTAAAAATATATAGGAAAAGAAGGGGAGAGGCTGGAAAGTATATGGGGTTCCAATCGTCCAGTAATCGGAAATATGGACGAGCCTACCTCAAATTTTTAGTCTTCTTTCAGTCCCTGATAACATCACATACAAATTTCAACTTCAGTGTGATAGATGAGGAACTATCATCTATCAAAGTCTTTCTTTTCAAATATCCGTTGCATTTATATTAACATTCTACATCGCACCCCTGAACCGATTTTACTTCCTAAAGCATATGATCTCCATCCTAGTCAACATCTTCAGACTACTAATCATCCTGTGCAACTATAACTCACCATGAATTAACATGCATGAGCAATATCTAAACCCCATATTGTCTATTTTTGAATTAAAAAAGAGAAATAACTACAAAATCTACATCGAAGAGGTAACTTGCATGAACAGAACAACTTCTCAAAACCTTTTTGGACATCTTGGTTTATCAATCACCCTCATTTGTCATTTTCTATAGATAAATGTGCCAATTTTGGTCAATGTGTAGTTTTGTTCTCAACTATGCAACCTCAAGGATGGTTTACTTGATTGCATCATGTATTCTCTATCAGCCTAGCCAACACAAAAGAAAGGAAAACAAGCCAACCAAAAAAAATTTGTTGAAGTTTTTCAGAAGTTTGTTATGACATTTATCGCTATAATCAGCTTCAACCCTTTATGTATTCCGAAGCTGTGGAGCATCCCTGATAAGTACTAACCCCTATTTTGTACATGGGAAACTGAAAAGCTTAGTTTCTTTAGTTCTTCTAATTAATTGTTTCTTCATTTACAAAAATACAAATTGCAGATGCGCAAGCTTGAAAGTAGCAAAAACTTTATAAAATAAAACATTAAGCCTCATCTACCTAATAGAAGCTAGAAATACAGAAAATAACAATACTAGTTATAAAGGAGATAGCAAAGTTATAGTCTAGCTTCAGCTCCCAGAACAATTAGACTTCGTCGCGAGACACCATGTCACAATTCACAAACACAAAGATTTACACACCACATCACTTCCGTCGAAATAAAACAAAACCTATCTAGTCCAATATGTAATAATCAAGAGACATGGCATCTATCACAGACATCCAGACCATTCCTTCAACATCAGTGCTAAATACTAGATTTCCAGCTTCGTACTCTTACGAAAACTAACATCACAGAGATCAAGCGACAACAATTTAACAAAGCCAGAGCAATCTAAACTCAATAGAGTAAGAAACTGCAAATGCACAAACACAAGGCAGATTCAGCAAAAAAAACAAATTGGAAACCTAGTAATCAGAGGCAGCATAACAGTCATAGCAAACAGTGAATTATCACACAAATGCTCTCATCTCAAAAAGACATTGACATGCCAAAGCATCAACAGTGAGATGGATGAGGCTCTCACCTGTGCATTAATGATCTCTCGGCGTCTGTCTCTCTGCGAGCTATCTCATCAAGTAGCCATTTAGCAGTGCCTTCACTCTTCCCACACAATGTTGCTACAAAAAAAAGATAATGGCTGCCTAGATTAGTGGAGTAGAAAATAATATTGTATATAAATAACAAAGCCAAAAAGCTATATCACATGAATAAACATGTATATAAATAACAAAACTAAAAAGCTATATCCCAAACTGCTGCCACTGCATTGCTGCCACTGCATGGCTTCAAAGATGAAGAAAACAAATACAAATATAAATCTAAGAAACACGCTCATTCCTTTAAAAGCTTCAATTTGAAAATGGAAATTAGCGATTCAACTGATTCTGCTGAGTTTTCCAAGGACTAATATAGTAGATCAATTAGTGCACTGCTGCCACTGCATTATAGATGAACATGCACTTTTCTACTTTCCTTCTGCTACAGCCTTCTATTTTATTTAAGCCAGTTATGCTTTTAAAGGAACAAGCGTGCTTCTTAGATTCAACATTAAAGAAGTCTTAATTACAAACAACATATCTCAAACCAAAAAAAAGTGAAAAAAGTGAAAGAGTATATGTCAGATTCAGCAAGTGTTAGCTTGTTAACTAAACTATATGAAACCATTTCTTTTTTCAATTAAATGGAATTCACTACATGAATCAACCTACTTCGGTTTGTCAAGTTTTTTTAACCTGACTGGTTTGGAGTTTTGTAGACAAAAGATCCCAAACCAAAACAAGTATACGAAAATGATTACATTAGTAGTTGACATCCTGTATAAAAACATAGAACATCAAATTTTTTTAATTAAAAAATGAGCTCTGCCAAGGAGAGGCATTGAGAAGCAAGTACAAGTTTACAACACAACATTAAGATGGATTAAAAATTAATGTCAACCGCAGTAGAAGCCCACTAGATATGCAAAATGCAATAACGTGTATGTCACAGAAAATGACAGCAGGGTAAAAGAAAAGAAATACCTTATATTCCTAGTTGTAAACTGAGCATTAGATCATAGACAGCTCCAGAAGGCCATTGCGTCTTTCCATGCCCATGCCTCATACCCCTTCTCCACTCTCCTTCATATATGCAGCCATCTGACCATATATACTTTCCTGAGCCAGCAATATAGCAGAGAATATAGCAGAGAAACCGAGTAAGGACACAGCTCCAGAATTGCAGTCTTTCCTAGCCGCTTTCATTAGCATACCATCCCCTGAAATACATGCAGGCAATTTAATTAATGTTCTTTTCCTTTTCATTCTTGTCCTCAGTAGTTCATTTTCAACTAGGATTGCTTTTCTGGTTCATGACTAACACAGTTTTCTTCTATTGCTTAGGTTTAATCTTGATCCCTAACATTTTAAATAAACATTTCTCAATCCCCTGGCAAGTAAGCAAGTACTTAATTGTAGGGGGTAATTGCAAAATAATTAAAGGCTAAAATTTTGTTTGAATAGGGAAAATTGTAGAAAGGTATTAAGCTTTAAACAAGTAAAGAATGTATTATGGATATTCAGAGGGATATAAATAGAGCAATAAAGTATAACAAGTTTTAAACGTAAAGGAGCAGACATCGAACTAGAAGAAAAAGCACCTAAAAAAGAAGCCATCATCACATAAATGAGAATCACGTTAAATTGACAAGAAAAAATCCAAAATACTAAAGAAGGACAAATTGTTTTTAAGGAAAAAAGTAACGAGTTCCAAGAGATAACCAATTGCATGGGAGAGGGATACGAGGACAACGGTTGGAGAAGGTAACAGGCCAAATGTAATGATAGGATATGAAGCAGGGGCTACAATCTTTATCTTTGATTCCTTACACAAGTCTATCTGCTCAATAAAGTGATTGACAGTTAAAACTGAATGATAACGCAGCCCCCTTCAAAATGTGCTGGCGAGTGGTAAAAAGAACCATATGTAAGATGGAGCACACCGACCTCACAACGCCTAGTTGTGGCAGCAAGAACCCCAAGTGCCACTCCATTTGGTAAAAAATAACTTACTCTCTACCCAGTCCGTTCAAGCTGTCCACTAACTTCTCCTGTTCCATAGAAGGAGATTCCAATACGAAGCTAAATCCTTTAAAAAATGATTGTCGATAATATAATAATAAGGAACCAAATTTTTTGAAGTATACGGAACCAAAGGAAAATCTAATTAGAAGAATAAAATGGGGGAACACTGCAGCTAGAGATGGAACAAGGACAACTGACCTTCATAGTAACAACCTGTTGCCCATGCATGCAAATGTTCGAAAGTAGGGATAAAATGAGGCTCCTTGTAAATCATGAGTGGTTATCCCTAACATTCGAATTGGGAAAGAAAGACTTGGAAATGCCATGTTCCTATCATCTTCGGAGCAATCAAATATGAAATTAAGAATAATATGAGAATACATACTATATGGCATATATTACTACTAGTAATTTATTAATTTATGCAATGTTGTCAATAGGATCATGAGGAGTTGTACTAGGTGATGGAGATGTTGTGTTTGAATACCAGTTGGACCAAAAGAGATAGTTGAAGAAGTTGTGAACTTGTCTTGAGCAGCACTAATCTCGCTGCAGAAGCAAAGGATCAAAGCATTCATACAAATAGTCTAAACCTACTTGGGATTTGAATTCAAAGAAATATGCAGGTCCGATGATATATTTAAGAAAAATGCCCTATGAAGAACTTCCCAAGTAAACAAAACTTACTACTGGATCAGGGGCATCCCTGTATCTAAAGATGTATCCATAGAGGCTGCCCATTTGATATAGGGCTTAACAGCTGCACCATAGGCAGAATTGACGTTACCATATTCATTTTCAATCTGCTCAAAAATAGTATCATCACAAACGTTAATTAAGTTCAGCAAAATTGGAACAGGCAGCATCAAAACAAGCACAATATTCCAATGTAGCTCCAAAAAAGGTAATGAATTTATCTCTACTAATAGATAATTAGATACCAAACCAACCTGGGAAAGGATTATGAGCCCGCCTTGAGAGGCATAGAGCTTCTCCTGCTTCATCATATCAACAATCTTCGCCGTGAACTTTTGCATCTCTTTCTACAACATGAATAAGAACAAATAACAATAAAATAACTACGAATCCGCAAAAACTAATGTGTCAAAAATCAAAAGGCACGAAACAAACATAAATAGAAAACCTTGAAGGGCTCGTTATCGTTCTAAGCTCGATACTAGGGTATGAAATGCAACCAAATAGGGAAGCCTCTGCAATGGGATCAAACAATTAATTCTCAATTCTTCAACAAGATAACAATTTTAATAGCACGAAATGATCACAAATTCACATACACCCATAGTTCCATTCAACTGCAATGTTAAGTCCTGATTTTCGATTCCCCCCAATGACAACTCGCTTTCCGTTTATGAGTTCTGTTGCACTTGCATCCTTTATGGCCGAGTAATCCATTCAATGTACCACCACTCCATTGAAGACCTATGGACCTTGGTTTATAGGGAAATTGGGTAGCTTGGGCAAACCACTGAACCTACCAACACATAAGATCACAAACTCTGCTTCATACAACTGTTTAGAACATAATTCAGTTCAGTCAAAAAAAAAGTGAACACACAAAGGATACTCTTTTATATGTATTACCTCAGTTTCCATGGTTAAGTGTGTTTTGAAATTAAATGCTCCATTTTCCTCTATGACTAAAGGGCTCACCAGTGCCACCCCATACACACCATGAATCCATCTTTGCGTCCAACGCTGAATTAACCAAGTAATTGAAAACAATGGAATAAATTCACATACCTGAGTGTATGAGAAGGAAACCAGTCGTGAATTACTAAGCCATCTAAAACCCCTAACAATGCCATTATGTACACAGAAACTCGCTGCAACCGCATGGGCAGAAACATCAATGACAACAATTAGTGAAACAATCATATAGCAATCTCGTAAACAACCTAGGACCAACTAAAAAATTGACAGTGAGAGCTTCAGATTATGTCAATATCACTCGAACAAGAGATTCATAACTAATTGATAATATAAACGTTAGCCTCAAAATAGTACACACAACATGCAACAAATGAACTTGTAAAGTGCATTGGCTCTCAGGCCTCACATATGCATATATGTACAAGTATTCGTTAGGGGTTTTTCATGAGCTGAACACGATTCTTTCGGCTACACCTTCACAAACATCTCTACGCCAAGCAAATGTAACATCTGCTGGAGGGTAAGAAAGAAGAAGCAAATGGAATGGGAAAAAATTCTGAACAACTATCCAATGAAACATAAAGGAGTATCGATCTAAATATGCACAAAAAGAAGTGTCAATCAAAAAGTAATGCGAAGAATTGCTAAAGTTATCTACAAAAGCAAAAGTATAATCTCAAAATTTACACAAACAACAAGAAAAAAACCTATGTATCACCAAGCTGCTCATCTTTCGTAAGCCACGCTTGCGTCTCTCGCTCAACATTGTCCCCTTGTTGTGGTGGATCGACCGGATCTATTTGCGGCAGCTGTTGCTGGTCATGAGGTGGAGGTGGTGGTGGTGGTGGTTGTTGTTGAGATAGGCCTGCTCCATCCATGTTCATCCCGAGATGCTGATGCATGAACTCCATAACCTTTCGTAATTGCTCGGCAATGACATTGAACTCTGCACGCGACACCATATCCGGCATCTGGGACGTGCTAGCACCAGGATCTGCTTATCTCCTCTTCTTTCTCCCTAAAGACCCGAGACCGTAGACACGTCCTTTGGGACACTCACCCGCCACATTGAGGTACACCGCCTCATCATCCACCGATTGGTCCGGTGTAGCCTGGGGTAGCTCCTGACGTGTCCTCTGGAGTCTATCCTGCGGTTATCAACAACAAACAACATACATGATATGGTTTAAAGTAAACTTAATACTATTTAACATTTCATTTCTATACTTACATAGAACCGCTCTGATCTAGTATCGATGAATGTCATCCCGTCGTGATTTACGGTGTGGAGATGCAAATACAATTCATTCATAGTAGGTGGCGTCTCGGATGAATCAGTCTGTTTGCAGGACCAATCATGAATTCAGCATAGTGAACAAGTGTATAAATGTAACAAATAACCAAGAGGTTAAAAAAAACTTACCAATCTTTCATGGGTAGTCACAAAAGACACGGAACCACCACCGTGCTTCGAGGGTCCAGTCCCAGGTCCTTCGACCTCAGTGTTCCTATTCATTGTCGCTTGCCTAGACCTGGCAAGGAAGTCCTCGCTCTCCCAGTACTCCAAGTATCTCCTCCATGCCTCATTTGTAACATAAACTGGCTGCACACAATTCTTCTTTAACTTGTGCATCAATGCGGTGTACCTTGTGCCAGCAAGCCTGTCGTACGCCGCTCGAATGAGATCCTCGGGAATCGCGTCATCCCATCTAAAAAATACCTACAAAATGGCGATTGCAATTGTTACGAGACATTGAGAAAATAGTATAAATCATAAGATATTTAGTAGTCCTGTTTACCTTCCATTGGCGCCATCATTGGTCTTTATGATGAGTCGGTACCGACTTCCAACAATACCCTTCAGGAATCATCCATCTTTTGAAAACTTTTGTCATCCCCCGTGCACAAAAATGAGAAGGATGCAACTCCCTGTGTTTCATGAACATGCATAACATCTTAACTACTTCTTTAATAATTTACATCCATATTTAAAACGACATATATGAATCAAATACAAACATACGTATCATTGGCAATCAGTCTGATCGGGATCCCCTGCACGCGAGGGGGCTCCATCCCTGTCCTCTGAGGTGCCCGCGGAGGGCGTGTCACCTCTAACCTTGCTCTGTCGTCGTATTGTGGGGATGCTGCCGGTGATGCGGTGGCTGGGGGTGCAGGCCTCGTGGGTAAAGGAGTGACATGTCTCGATGTCGGCGATGGTGACTAGAACTGCGAATTTGTTATAGTCCTTGATGACGAAGATGATGGTAAAGACAACGCCGACGGTATGGAAGGCTAAGGTGACGCTGAGGCTGCATCGTGCTCGAGAGAACGAGAAGTCAGAATTGATAATGCAGGAATTGACCCACGACCTCGACCGCCACGACCTCTATGGACCTCTCGTGTGGCCTGACCATGATGCCCACTTGGTATTTCGTATCCAGAGGTCGATGCTTTAACTCTTCCGACTGGACGATGTCCTCCTAATGGTATACCTCGACATGGGGGATAATCACCTCCCGCCTTGAAACCTAACAAAATACCAATAAAATTTCAGAGAAGAAGGGCATACAAAAATAAGTAATTAAGTCTAAATGATGGGAATTAATAACACATGATCCATGCTGATAAAAGGAACTAAATGATTGGACGTTGACATAACATAGACATACATTATTCGCTATCATCCTTTTCAAATTCATTCGCATGAATAGAAGTTGATGATTCTTCTAAAACTTATGCTGGTATATCCGTTTCAAATTTCGATAGAGTTTCCTTTGTATTTCGAGCTATCAAATAAGTCCCAAAATACCTGCAAAAGTTCTTCTAAAACTTATGCAGGTATATCCAACTAAGGAGCATACGTCATTATGGGCATAATAATCCCTAGTTAACAATCCTTTATTCCTCCCCCTTATAATGTTTAAGATCCTAAACCCATACTTAACTTCATTTTTGATGTTGAAACCCCTCTCCGATATAATCTTTATATTCTTTTTAATATCGCTATCAATTCTAGAAATGGCATTAACATTGATAAGGTTAGAGTCCTGGAAAGAAATGGTTGGTGACTCCTAAATCTTTCCTTCCCTTCGAATCATAGTCAAAACTTAAAGAAGGAAAAGGCTCCCTAGGTGCGCTAATCCTCATTGGCCTAATTGGTTGGGTAGAGCGTTAAAGTTTTGTTTGGGTTGCTCCTAGATATGCCTTTTCCATCTCCTCTCAAGTGCTTTTACTCTACTTCCTCTAACCATTGTTTCAACTTTCAAAAATTACAAATTCAAAAACTTAAAAAACCTCTAAATGATAGAAACAACATTGTCGGAAATCGTTTGATAAAATTCAATACTTTAGTTTAAAAAGGAGAGTTATGTTTGGAAAACTAGTTTGAGTTTATCGTAAATGTAAAAGAGGATTGGCATCAAAGTGAAAAGTAAAATATAAACTTGAAAATCTGTTTTCTAAATATTGTAAAGCAATTGGGTGACAAATTGTAAATCTCTTAGAAATTATACCAACTTAAATTGAAATAAAACACTAAACAAATGCCCCGACTTATTTTAAACTAGCTTTCGTAAACCTTTTGCAAATATATGTAAATATAAGAAAACTTTTGAAATTGTTAAATTTTTAACAGTGATGAATGTGATAACTGCTACTAGTCAATTTGAATCGATATAACCATTTGTGCAATAAAATTGAATAAATTCCAACAAAGTTATTTAAAAAATATTGAATTTTTTTGAAAATTCTCAAATAAAAAATTTGTTAGAGTAAATTTTTTTTTGAAACTCAAATATTTTTTTTGAAAAATATTGTAATTACCATCTTGAGAGTGAATCTCTTAAGATTTAAGCTTTTCAACTCTTCCACACCATCCCTCAAAGCTCTAAACTGAAAATTCCTAACACCTTAGCATGGATCAAAACCACTAAATCAGAATTTTTAGTTTGAATGGAATTAGGTTAAGGTGGGAATCATTCATATACAATGGGATTGAGATAATAATGATTGAATCTAGGCAAAAAACTGGAATTTGGGTGAAGATGTGCATTGGTTTGCAAGTGTGAATAGTGGAGAGTGTATGATGATTTTGGGCTTTCGTTTTAAAATTCAAAAATCGTGCCTAGCGATTGCTGTATAGGTGCAATCGCTGCGAAGTGTCGTGTAAATCAGTGGAACATTACTTACTGTGTTCGCTGATTTTTCCAGTAATTTTCCTGTATTGGTGAATTGTTGGGCATCGCTAGATCCCAATTATTAAAATATTTTTCGTGTGTAATACTACTGATTATGCTAGTGATTCCTAGTGGTAATCCAAATTGTTGGGAATCGCTAGGCTATATATATTACTATTTTTTCAATTTATTTTGTAAATAACTTATTCATATTAACTCATTCTATGTTAGATGTGACTGAATGTCTGAAAGTTTGAGTGGGAAATATAACTAACAAAATATTTTTATTAAATAAATAAATAAGCAAGTAAATAATGCGAATTGCATAAAGGCCATACGAGCAAAAAATTGCTCGATCATTCCCTCTTAAATGAAATCATCTCTGAATTTAAATTCAAAAAATATTTTCAATAAAAGTGTCCAAAAGTAAGAAAATAAAGACATATTAAACTAAACTAAACTAAGTTCCTAAAAAAATAAATTAACATGAAATAAACATAGAATATGCGTTTCCTTCCATAGAGCGCTTTTGTTTATCGTTGTTGGCCTGACTTAAATTTTTCATAATTAGTTTGGATCTCTAAACTCAAATTTATGATTTTCCACTCTAGTGCCATTTTACAATGAAAGTGCTTGGCCATTAACTTTCATCATTTCTTTTTTCTTCTTTTTCTATTGTCTTAGGTATTTTTGTTTTCTTTTACGTCTTTTTGTGTTAATTCTTGTTTAGTCGTTTCTATTTTATTTTTTCTAAATAGAGCATTAACTTGCGCTTGATTAGTAGTATTCATAGGTTGAGTAGTTACTTTAGTTTGATTGCTTAACTTGTTGATTTGTTGAGTCATTTGACTTAATTTATTTTTTGGCTCATTAATTGAGGTATCTTTTTCAATTTTGTTTTGACAAATTTAAGTAAAGTTTTGATGCTTTTAGTTCATAAAGTTATGTAATATTTGCTTTAAATTTGGTTGCGTAAGTTGAATAATCTATTAAGGTTATTGTATTGATGTTGGTTGCGTCGGTGCTCTTGGTCTATAAGTGGTATAGTACTGATTTTGTAGACCGCAGCTAAGATTTGAATTCGATTTTCTACTATAATATTTGATGTTATTATATTGGTTTCTAGGTGAACCAGAATATTGGTTCTTAACCGTGTTGACTTCGTCATTATTATCTTCTTGTAAAATATGACACACATTCATAGTGTGTGTAACTTCATTACAAAATCCATATGGTTTAACTTGATTTGATCTATCTTTTAATAGTAAATTAACCATGTTAGATAATTCTTCAACTTTTTAATGAAATTAATCTGATAAGCTTTCTTTCTTGATGTATCGTTCTTTTCACTATATTGTTTAGACTGTTTGGCCATCTTATTAATAACTTCTTCTGCTAGAGTTGGTGTAACGTTGAATAATGATCGACCACATATGGTATCTAATAGTCTTTGTTCAAAATGATTTTTTCCTTCGTAGAAGTATTTTAATAAGGCTCTTTGAGTGTATCCATGTTCTAGACAAGATGAAATTAATCTTTGAAATCTATCCTAAAATTCATTAATATTTTCTTTATCTTTCATTTTTATAACTGATTTATCTTCTATAAGTACTAATTTTCTTGAAGGCATATATTGATCTAGGAAGGATTCTAACACTTGAGCCAATGTGATTATTGAATCTTGAGGAAGATATAACAACCAATCTCGTGCTTGATCTTATAATATAAAAGGAAAAGATTTAGGTTTGACATGGTCTAACTTGTAGTATTTAGGTTTTGTCCTATTAACTTTGTGCTGATATTCCCTTATAAACTTTTGTGGGTCTTAATTGTTCAGCCTGTAGAAGTTAGGTAAAGCATTAATAAATCTATATCAAAGTTCACATTTGAGAGATTTCTGAGGATAGGCAATGCACATTGGTTCGTAAGCAATAACATTTTGATTAGCTTGCGTAAAAGTAAGTTATCTATGATCATTATTATTATTAATATTGAAGTTGTTATTGGCTTCCATTTTGGTTGGTTGGTGTCAACTACGTCATTGTTGTCTTAAGTTATTATTAAATATCCTATCTACCGTAGGAACAAATGGATGTAAGATCCTACGGAATTATAACGATGAAGTGGATAGACTATACAATGCCCAAAACTCTCAAAAAAGTGTGTTTAAATCCCCGACATTAGTGGCAAAAACTGACATGTATCGGGTGTGTACACTAAATTTCCCCTTTATGTAATACTTTAAATATTTTGTAGTAGTGATAAGTGGGAATCATCTCCACATGGAATTATCAAGCTTCTATAGGAAAAATGACTTTTAAAGGTTTTAATTATTATTTTTGCTTTTACTTTAATTAAAAACTATAATTAAACTACATATTAATTAACTATAATTTAATAACACTTAACTAACTATATTAACTTAATTAACTCAACTAAAATTTACAATCAATCAAATAGATTTTATTCGACTATAAATAAATGTCCAAACAAACTTCCAAATTAAAGAAACATAAACCTGTTTTGCGTTCCGCACATCTAAATCCAATTCATATAGTTATGAGTATACTTTATAAAGTAAGATAGATCATTAAACCTCAATTATAAGTAAGTAAACAACCCCTAGCCAACCATTTGTTCTCCTTATACTGGTGGAAAAGCAATGTTTTAACTTTATTAAGCTAAACCCTTTATTTACGCAAAGACGTTAACTTCCCACAATAAAACCGCATTGGACTTTATGAGAACTTTGAACTACTAAATCTAGCATATTTGGAAAGCCACTTCAACACTAGATTTAGATATGAAATTTACTTAGGACATTTAAATGGTGTTTTCCTTTCAAATAGTCCTAGTTACTACTTAAAATAGATAATGAAAATATATATCACAATACACATTCTAGACTATGCATGCAATTCTTATATCATGATTAAAATCAATAGATAATAACCTATTAAATAAATGAATCAAAGAATACAATAGATACAAAGCATAAAGCAAATATTCTTCTCATCATAACTACATTATAACCAGATCCAGTTCATATTTGGACTTTGTTTAGATCAACTAACTACTTACCTATAAGCATAAATAGCATTGAAGTAATATAAATAAAAGCTATAATTAAAAATAACTTTGAATTAAACTAATTAAAATCTTCAATCTTCTCCAAAAGCAATAAAATATGAAAATAATAGACAATAGCTCCAAATCAATGAGATTTTTATCTAAGTACTCAAGGTCACCTAATTTCAAAACCCTAAGCTTGTATTTATAGTTTTATAGGTAGTAAACATCCCTAACTAACTAAAAAAACTCCTAGTTATCTTAAATTTATGAAATTTTATATAGAGATTCTCAACGATTTGTGTAAGATAAGAATTATTAGGAAAATCCGTATTTTGAAAGTCGTAGTTTACCGATTTGGCCAATAATTCTGGTATCTTGTAAATCGCTGGTTCAAAAGTCATATTCTTCCTTTACTTCTTTGGTGATGATTATTCGCATACTCTTTGCTCTTGATTAATTCCTACATAATCGTCCATTTCGCTAGTTTCTTCATATTCTACATTTATTACCTCAAATAAAAAATAAGAGAAAACCTAGTGAGTCTTTTACATAAAAAATCATCTTAAAATGAAGTATAAAATATGTCTAATTATTGACTTGTCGAAAACTATTGGCAAATTGTTGGTAATAACCCGTTAACCTTAGAAAACTCTAAATCTTTAACATTATGGTAGGAGTAGGCCAATCCTGGATTGCCTTAAACATCACCAGATCAATAGATATGCCCTCAAGAATAACTACAAGTCCATGAAATTTGACCTTTGAAGACCAGAATTTGCGCTCATTGAACTAGTCATACAACTGATTATCCTTCAGAATCTGCCATGTAACTCTTAAATGGTGCTAATGCTCCTCATGTATCTCCGAATAGATCAAAATATTATCGATAAAAACGATGATGAACTGGTCAAAATAAGATTAAAACACCTTATGCATCAAATCCATTAACATAGCAAGAACATTAGTGAGTCCATAGATAACTTGGCATCAAATCATTCTTTGAGAAATATCTGACACCCTTCACTAGATCAAATAAGTTATCGATCGAAGGCAATTGATATTTGTTTCTGGTAGTTTTCCATGATTAGGTGCCTACAACAGATGCACATACGTTAGATTTTATATTTCTTCTTCAATAAATGAACAAGTGCTTCCTATAGTGACATACGGATAGATAAATCCTTTTAGTAACAATTCCTCTAACCGAGTTTGCAACTTACGTAATTCTTTCAGTGCCTTCTGCTACAGAGGAATTGATATAGGTTCGGTGCCAAGAACATGATGAATAATAAAATCGATGTCACTTGGTGGTGGAAGTCTAGGCAAGTCAGATGGAGAAACTTTCAGAAATTCTCAAACTAATGGTATCTCACCAAACTTAAATTCATGACCAGGCTCTCCAAAAGTAACAACCCCTACCATAACCTCTAAATCTTAAGGAGTAGCTTCCTTTCCAAGTGCAAGTTGTGAAGGATTATAGCCTTTGTGGACTATAACTTCTAAAGGGTTAGGGATTTGGATGACTACTCGTTTGTGAAAACAATCAATATAGGCATGGTATGTTGCTAACCAATCCATCTTTAATAATGCATTATTGGCATGGTATGAGCTCATTCTCCTAAATTTTTGCTACACATCTCTTGCATATTATGTTAGGATAAACCTTCTCACTCACTATTGTCCTAAAGATCAATAATGTACTGGCCCTAACATGTTTAAATTTCAGTTCATCAACTATTGCACTAGCAATAAAGGAGGCCGTAGAACAAACATCAATTAAGACAAGTATATCTCGACCATAAATATTTAAAATAAATTCAACATGCCTCCTCGTAGCCTCAAGATCAGCCTCGGCCACCGCATGGATCGGCCTTCATGTCGGCTCTACTACACTACTACTGATGCAAATAGTGGCATAAAATAATCTCTCTGAATATGCCCTACTTGCCCACACTGATAACCTTTCACGAAAGCCCTCTAAAAAAAACCACTAGCCTATGGAGCTTGTCAAGGTCCACTCAGTTTATAAGCTAACAAGGTCTTACCCTTGCCTTTACCCCCACACTACGGCAGTTGCAAAGGTGGTTTAGCTATTGAAGCCTAAGAAATAAGTAAAACTCGTGCAGTAATAAATGCCAAACTAGCAAACCCTATCTATGTAGCAGTTATAGCCTCACTCTGCTGCCTCTTTATCGAAAGAAAATATTCAAAACTGGGTTCTATGACTCCGAAGGAACTATAGACAAGTGGTGGAATAGTTACTACTCAAGAAGGTCTATCTAATACAGTTGCATCCACCTCTATCGCGCTCTCAAAGATAAATTTATCAGTAGTGAGAGGACGAGATGACACTACAACACATATCTTATAGTTTAGCCCATTAAGAAAGATGTCTATTTTATTCTCTTTTAATCCCACCATCTTTGGAGCAAACTTGCTCAATTTAGTGAACCTTTGCTCGTATTATCTCTACTATATGAATTTAGTCTTCTTCCTATTTGTAAGTGACTTCAAGAAGTTCTACCTATAAAAGATGGTGCTAAACCGTGGCCAAGTGGTAAGAGTCTTCCTTTCTCTTTAAGGAATTACACCACATATGAGTAGATTTAATAAATAAAAATGCTACTAGTTTGACATTAAATCAATCCTTAACATAAACAACAAAAAAACATTGCTCCATCTTAAGAATCAAATCCTCAGGTACTCCGTTATTTATATTGCCATTGAATATCATAATGTTATTTTTCATGGACTTCTTACATGTTCTGAGAAACGCGGCCTTCTCAAAATCTACTGGCAACATTTCAGCTCTCTCTACCACCTAGACCATGATACCACCAGATATGCAGGAGCTACCACTATTTTCACTCATCCTTTAACTTTGCTAACCTCGGGATTAGTTATAAGCTGTGCTTCATGTCGCTGAATTGGCTATCCCATCGGAGCTATCAACATTGCCATTAACGTTGTTTGAGATTCCATGAGCTCTCCCATTTGATGCTCAATTCTAGACTTCTACTCATCTTCACTTTTCTATTTTCTTTCCTCTCCTTGATCTGCCATTAGATTCTGAGATCGAATTAAAGATAAAACTATTAGGTCAACATTTAGTGAAGATAGGGAAATCATATCTATCAAATAGATATGAATAAGTGCAATAAATAACATATGATAACCATTTCATTTTTCCTTTTACCCTTAAAACAATCACAAAACGTTTTATCACATTCTAGGCTTATTTATAACTCGAGAAAACTCTTAGAGTTAGTAAACTTATGTTATAGTATGAAAGAGTATCTGAGTTAATACCAAACTCGTATCAAAGTTATTCCTTAATCTAAAACAATAGAAAACCTTAAACTTAAGCTTTGATATCAAACTATATCTAAATAATCACTTGTTTCTGAGTAATAAAGTTATACTCTAAAGTAATCTCTTATACAAAGGTCACAGTTGAGCCAATAAACCTTAGCTCTGATACAAAGCTATAACATTCCTGATCAGGGTGATACCCAACCTGAAACCCTAATTAAGCCTTGATAAACCAACCAAACTTAACTAGAGCCAGTATCATTTCTTTCTAAAACTCAACCTATACATCAATATTAAAACATATATCATAGTATATGAGCGAAAATAAAAAAACTTTTAGATAATCTAAATAACGTACTTAAATTTAGAGATTATCAAACCAAAACATAATTAAAAAACCTCCCAACCCTATTATTACAACTATGAAATTCAAACAATATACATATACAAATGGAGTCATTGCTTTATAAAGAAGATAGTAAAACTCCTAAGCCTTCTCTTTTCCTTTAGCTAAAGTGCTGGGATAACTAAAGTGCTGGGATGAGAAGCTGAAATGTTAATTTGGGGTGAGTGCTCTGACTTATTTAGTATGTAAGGATTCACATGCTATCAACATTTCATATAATAGTCAGAGTGATATGCAATAACAATATGAACCAAACATAGCTAACAAGATCATGGAAAACATATAATCAATAGATAAATGAATGCAAGTCATATAGTCAATAGCTATCACACTTTGATTCCCATTTCATTTGTAAAATTATAGTCAATTACCCATCGATACCAATAATGTGATTGTTAAATGTACACATTGGCCAATGCGCCATCAAGTCAATCCATTAATGTTTAATGGTTATATCTTAAACCCTCTAATGAATGTTCAATCCATGCACCTTATTTAGCTGAGTAGGATTTAACATATAGGCAAAGAACCAAACCTATATCCTATACAACTTAATCTCAACTTTAGGGTTTACTTTCACTAATCACATCATACTCCATTTTCCATTTTATTAAAACACTTCATAGTGTACATAATCTCGATTCAGTTCCAGAAACTATAAGAACTACATATACTACATATCTAAGAAATATTGAGAAATAAGCGAATTCACACTTATCTTGGTTCAAATTTGTTTCTATTTTCCCAACTTTTTGGGTTACTCGACCTTTCTTGGTATTTGAGAAACTATCACAAACCATTTAAGGTTATTACATGTCCAATACTTCACATTTAGATCCTCTAAACCAATCCTTAAGCCTTCAAATATTTCCATGTAAAACTCAGTGAAATTGTTTTTTTAGGAGGGCGGACACTCTTTCATTCGGTGGGGCAGGCTTCACTAATTAGGATCCTTACAGTTCTCATAAGGGATAAGTCAATACTTAAATAATGTTTTATAGTATTTTTTAGGGTAATTTAGGATGTAAAAGGCTATATAACACTGAGTTTTCTTTTGTTTCTATGGTTTTTGGTTAAAATTAGAATATGTGAAAAAATGGATGAAAAAGGAAAGAAAATAAATGATTTAATAAAGTGAAACAAATGTACATGAAATCACCAGTGAATCAAGAATCAACCATATATAAAAGCTTGTGATTTTGTAGCAATTCATAGTTTGTCAATAACTTGCTAGACAAATCAGTTAAGTCGCGAGACATTTTCACCAATTTGCCTAACAATTTACATTTTAAGAGGAATCCATCAACAATCGCTGGATTTGATTTCGAGAATATTAGATAACTAAGAGACGTTTAAGATAATTTTGGATATGTACTACTTAGAATACAATATATATGAACCTTGGGCTTCAAAATCTATTGCCCTTGAGTACCTAGATAAATATTTCATTGCTCTTAAAGCCATATTATTCCATATTTATAAGGTTTTATTTAGTTTAGATTTATATTTATTAGCTTTTGGAGATAATTTGAAGATTTAAGTATTTGATCAGAGGTATTTATTTATTTCTTTTATTTACTTTATTGTGATGTTTATTATAAAAATGAGTGAGTAGTTTATTAATCTAAACAAACGTCGAACATGAACTTGATCCATCTTGTGATGCAGTCACAATAGTAATTTATTTGTACGTAATGCTTTAAACCAATCATATCTTTCTATTAAAAGATTTAATAGATTATTATTCGTGGATTATAATCATGAAGCTTTGTATTGCAAGCATAGTCTAGATTGTATATTGTGATATTTGCATTCAATATCTAATTTAAAATAGTAACTAGGATTGTTTGAAGAGGTCTTTTATAGTTTCGATATCCTAAGTTAATTGAGATTGAAGTTGAATAATGAAGTAGCTTTCCCAAGGTATTAGGCTTAATAGTTTGAAGTTTTCACATAACCCAATGTTGTTTTCTTGCATAAAATTAATTTTTTAAGCTTTCAATGGAATAATTTAATAAAATAAATATGTTTCTTTTCCACTGGTGTAAAGAGAACTGATGGTTTGCTAAGTACTATCTACTTACTTCTGATTTGAGTTTAATGATCTAGAATACTATATAAAGATATTAAAGTATGTTTATGACTATGATTTAAGTGATATGTTTGGATGCAAAATGGTTGAATTTTTCATTATTCTAAATGTTTAGATATTTGTTTATTATTGAATTGAATTGAGTTGAATTTAGATAATTTCAGTCGTATTAATTAAGTTAAGTTAATTAGTTTAATTAATTATTTTATTTTTATTAAGTTATTTTTAATTCCCGTTTTAATTAGATTAATTAAATTAAATTAAAAATTAATATAAACCCTTGGAAGACCTTTTCCTAAAGAAGTTTGCTAAATCCATGTGGAGACAATCACACTTAGTACTACTACAAATAATAAGGATATATGAAAAACTTATTGTACACGCTCGACACATGTAAATTTTTGGTGCTATTACTTGGGAGTTTACATGATTTCTTAGGAGTTTTAGATGTTGTATAGTCTACCCACTTTGTCGTTCTAATTCCACAAGATCTTTACATCCATTTGATCGTGAGGTTAATAGGACTTTCAATTGTAATTTAAGACAACAAGAACGTAGGGAACACTAAGCTACCATAATGGAAGCCAATAATAATAATAATAATAATAATAATAATAATAATAATAATAATAATAATAATAATAATAATAATAATAATAATAATAATAATAATAATAATAATAATAATAATAATAATAATAATAATAATAATAACAATAACAACAACAACAATGGAGAACTTACTTTTGGCAAGCCAATCAAAATATCCCTGCATTTGAACTGATGTGTATTGCATATTCTGATGTATTTCTTGAATTTGAACTAAGATCAGGATTCATTTGTGCTCTACAATAATTTTTTGGTAATGATAAGGAAGACCCCAAGAAATTTATAAGAGAATACCAGCTCAAATTCAATTCGATGAAACCTAAAGGCGATACGTTAGAACTAGTCAATCTTAAAGCTTTTCCTTCTACATTGAAAGATCAATCACAAAATTAGTTGTTTAATCTTCCTCAACATTCAATAACCACATGGGCTGCAATGTTAGAAGCTTTTCTAGTTCAATATATCCCAACCAGAAAAATTAGTTCCTATAGAAGACAAATCAAATTTGTAAATATAAAAGATAATGAAAACATTAATAAATTTTAGGATATATTTCAAAAATTAATCTCTTCTTATCGACAACATGGATATACACAAAAAGGTTTATTAGGATACTTTAAAGAATTACTTAATCCTTTTGAACAAAGATTTTTAGATATTATATATGGTGGATCATTATTCTGTGTGACACCAACTTTAGCAAAAGAGGCTATAAGTAAAATGGTTATAGAATCTAAACAATATGGTGAAAGGACCAACACATCAAGAAATAAACTTTATGAAGTTAATAATAAAAGAAGTAATACATTTGATGAAAAAGTTGATAATTATCTAACATGGTCAAATTACTATTAAAAGATAGACCAAACCAAGTGAAACCATAAGGATTTTGTAAAGAAGTTACCCATCCTATGGATGTGTGTCTTACGTATTAGAAGATAACATTGAAGAAGTCAATATAGTTATGAACCAATTTTTTAGTCCTCCCAGAAATCAATATAATAACAATAGTTACTACACTAGAAAACCAAATTCAAATTTTAGCTATAGTCTACAAAATCAAAATTATACTATTTATAGACCAAGAACACATATATAATCTACAATTATTCAAAAATCACGACAAATAGTTCAACCTATGCAACTAAATTTAGAACAAATATTACATAATTTTATGATCCAAAGTCATGAAAATTTTACGTAAATTTCTTAAAATCAAATTAAAACCAATATATCTATTAATGAATTGAAAAATCAATTAAATAAGATGAATTTACAAATTAATAAGTTATTTAATCAAACTAAAAGATCTACTTAGTCTACTAGTCAAGCACAAGTCAACGCTTTATTTTGTGATAAAAAAGATAAACACATATGCCAAAAGGATACCTAGAGAGGTAAAAAGAAAAAAAAATGTTAAGAAAACAATAGAAGAAGAAGAAGAAAAGATGATGACCAATGTCATTCCCACTAGAGAATGGATGGCTAGGAAACTTAAATGTACACCTTTTTCCTGAAAAACTATATTCATGGTATTTGGCTAGAGTTGAAGCTTATGAAAAATCTTTACAAACTTCTGAATTAGTTAATCGAGAGAAAAATGATAATATTCCTTATGAATTGAATGAAGATACATATTCTATTTCTCCCGTTCCACAACGATTAGCGGATGCTAGTATGGAAGAAATTAATGAAGACATTTTTGAATCATTTAATAAATAAAAATTAATAAACCTTTAATGAAATCAGTTACGCAATTATCCAATTATGATGAGGTTACTATATAATTTCCTGAATCTGAAGACAAATTATTAGAGGACATTTTAGTAAAAGTCAACGACTTAGTATTTCCAACCAAGTTAGTTTATTTTAATGGAACAATGTCTATGAAGTTTGAAGATAAAATTTTACGTTCAAAATTAGCAATGAACATAAATATGATTAATATGATGAATTACTTGATAATGAAATTAATGATAATGGTTTTTTAGAATAAAACTATTATGATGAACTAAATGTTGAAATTTATGGTATTAATGTTGTAACAATGAAAATTGATAATGAAGTTTTGAATAAAGAACTAGTTGAAGACACTTCAAATGAAAAGAAAGCAACTCAAGAATGAAGAATTAAGGATTAGGAGAATGGGAAAAATAGTAATAAGCCAGGATATTTAAAATCCAAGAAGAATAAAAAAAAGAAATAGTTGAGTTTAAACCATGTAAAGTTTAATAATCTTGGAGGCATATATTTGCTAAAAAAAATTAAAGAGGCTTAGTACTTTAGAGCTCAGTGTGATATGGGTTCTAATGCAAATCTCAAGCCCTATATTTCTTTCTACAAATTTAGCTGAAGTTGGATGCACTTACTTCGAAACAAGTTTCTCTACCGGATGGTACTTCAATTCAACCAATAAGAATGGTTACGAATGTACCAGTTCAAGTGGATACATACATTGTACTTGTAAACACCTGTAACTTTAAGCTAGTGATTATTGTTAACCTAAATCCGAATTAACATAAGTTATGTTTGTGGTTGAGCCTTGCGTACCTCAATTAGCGTGTGCATGAGTTTGTGTTATGATTGGTCTTTGAGTGGCATGTTTAAACTAATTTATAAGTTGTAGTATGAAAGGGGAATTTATATATAAGCTTATAATTGGAAAATAAATAATTGATTAATAAATTGCGTCGTGTAATGAATGTACAATCCCGAGAATAGCCGTTGGCATGTCCAGTGAATTTAATGGAGATAAAAATACTTGAGATATATATATATATATATATATATAATTGATGTATAATTATATATAAATAAAACTATAAGTTTAATTTGATTATTATGGATCGTTAGCTCAACTCGAAACAAGCGTAAATAATATTATGTTAATTTGTGTCTCACTTTAGGGGTAAATAAGATTACACTAAGATATTTGTCAGTTTAGGATGTGTCACTTTAACATGATACTTGATCAACCTTGAGATACCTTATCACTGTTTCTTTTGATCAAGTAGGAGGAAGCAACTGATGGTTTTTTCTTTTGAGGAAATTGATCTCAGTGGTCATAGAAAGTGAATTCAAAGTGATTATGAAGAGATCAAACCACACTTGATCCCGTGATCATCAAAAATGCGCAAGTATGAAGTTAGTTCTTGAGTCTAATTCATAAGTTGAACAGGGGCTGTTGTTTTGCTCTTTGTCGAGATAGTTTAGGGTGGAGCGTGCTCCCTATAGTAGGGAAGTGCACTCCTTTCATAAAATGTTATGAACCTAGTGTTGGGGCATGTGCCCTAGGTCAATCCATTAACTGTCTTTATAAATACTTTTAGTTAATAAAATAGAGGATTTCATTTGTTGTTTATTATAATTAATTTGCATATTTACATTATAATAAGATCCATGGGTATTTACAGAAATATCCTAAATGTCCCTAGTCTATCATTATACTGGGGACTATAATGAATTAAGACTAGTGTGAGTCTTGATTGATGATCATATGATGATTATACATATAGGGATATGAATCAAGATCACTAGTATTTGTTAGGGAACAAAGTACTGGATCGACCCGCTATGAGGACATCACATGGATTAAGTCATAGTTGTTTCTCATGATAGGTATATTTTCTAGTCCTCTGACTTGAGATTACCAGAGACTTCAACATTAGGAACACAGTGATTTGACACAATCAAACGTTGTCTTTAGCTAGGACGATTATAAAGGTTGTGATTGGTTGGTTGTGTGAGCAATGTGATGAAGTTGTATAATCAAGATAGAATTTATCCCTCTCATATAAAGAGAGATATCCAGTGGATCCCTCGATGTGTTAGACTGTTAAAAGGCCTAGTCTAAGTGAATTGATATTGATCAATGTCACTTGGATGTTTTCAGTCTACCTAAAGATCGAGACTAGTACGATTGAACATGTTGGATGACAATTCCATGCCTTATGTTTGATCAAAAGGATATCGTGTGACAAAAGGATGTTATATACACTATTAATTAGGTTGTATCGATTTGATATTCGTACAACTTGGGAAGTCATAATATCTTGCTAGAGGCCGCTTATGACTTGTATACCATATGTGTTTTGGTACACTGCCAACATTGTATGAGCCTATTGGGTCGCACACTAAGAATGGTTTTGCGAGATTTTAAGATGGTTCAGAAAAATGAATTTTATATGATAAAATTCATGACGGAAACATCCTTGTGGTGTATTACACTTATACTTCCGTAAGTAGGGGTATATGTGTAATTTACTTAACTGTCTATATACAGAGGTTGTATAAATAGACGCTTTAAGTTAGAATACACGTACGAAAGATCAAAAGGCCGAAACTCTATTTTCGTTTTAGAAACGACTTAGTGTTTTTGATATGCTCTGGATCGTTTTGGAGAGAAACAAAAGGTTTGGTATTCTCTCGAAGGTAGCACTTCGAATCTCGGCCGCCGTTCGTGTGTGGACTACTGGTAGAGGGCGTTCATCGTTGGCAGTGCCTTAGAGATCGATCAACCTTCAGAAAGGTATATTGCGACTGAGGTATGATAAAGTTTTTCATGGTTTAAACGCTTTTAATGGAATTAGATTCGGATCCTGTTGTGGTTTTTGTCAAAATTGTTTTGTAATTTCCGCTGCGTATGAACCCCAAAACCCAACACCTAGTTGGTGGAGCGCACCCCACCAAGTAAGGGAATGCGCTCCCACCTAAGAAAATAGAAAAACTACTAGTTTTTACAAGAGAATTTCTGAGGGTGTAGGTATTTGTTTAAGGGTTCTAAATAAAAGGTATTAGACGTGTATTGACCTCAAATGGTTTTTGATAAGTCATCAAACACTGAGAAAAGTTGAGTGATCAAATTGGTAGGAAAATAGAAATGAAACCTAACCGAAGTGAGTATGGATTTGCTTCTTTATAAATATTGCCAGGATATTGTAGTAAATGTTGTTCATATAGTTTATAAACTAAATGAGGGCTATGAACACTATGATGTATTTATTAAAATGGAAAAAGATGTATGATGTGATACGTGAGAGTAAACCTTGAAGTTAAAATTAGGCTAAATAAGATTTGGGTTTGGTTCTTGGCCTATATGTTAAATTCTACCCAACTAAGTAAGTTGTGTGAATTGCACATTCACCAAAAGGTTTAGGATAGAAACATTGATCATTAATGAATTGGCTAGACAACACATCGGCCAATGTCTTGGTCTAGCAATCACATTAAGTCGGTGGGAAACTGACCTTAGTTTTACAAATGAAATGGGAATTACAGTGTAATAGCCATTACTTATTTAACTTGCATTCATTATTTATTAGATTACATGTTATTCATAATTCTATAAACTATATTTGTGCATTTGTTAATGCATATTACTCTTGATTATTATACGGAATGTTAATTATTTTATGAATTCTTATTTATTGAGAAAGTTAGAGTGCTCACCCCTAATTTAATGCTTCAGGCTCTCAGCCCAACTTTTCAGGGAAAGGGAAAGAAAAATGTAGGAGTTTTATTATCTTCTCCTTGATGTAATGAGCCTTAGATATATATTGTTTGAGTTAGTTATATTATAGCAGTCTTGGGATGTTTTGTAAATGAGTTTTGGGTTTTGATAAACTTCAGATTTATTTATATCATTTTGATTATCAAATTTTATTTTTATTTTTTGTTGCATATATTGTAATTCTTATTTCGATATCAATATGCAAGTCGTGTTTATCATGTACATAAGCAGAGGTTTCTGCTCTAGTAAAGTCTTGTTGTTGTACCGAAGCTTAATTAGGATGTTAAGCATGGTATCACCTTAATTAGGATAGGTATGAGATAGTTTGGTATCGTTAGGTTGGGTATCGCCCTAATTAGGATAGGGATGCTACAGTTTTGTATCAGAGATAAGGTTATTAGCTATGTTTCTCGATGTATTTAATTATGAGACCCGTGTTGTAGTTTCTTCTCATCCTTGCACTACTTACGCCTTTGTCATTGAGAGTGCGATGGAAATGGAAGCAACCAAATTAATTAGGCCCTTTGGAGAAGTATCTATGCCACCACTAGTACCATAGTTCCTCGGGAGTCAAAGAACCTAAAAGATTGCTTAATCGTGTCCAGCAACATATAAAGAAATGCAGCTAAGGCCACTACACAGAAAGTTCTATAGGGTTGATATTTGTTAGTGAACCAGTTCAACCTATTTCTCATGCTTTGGTTGCTAAACCACCTTTAGCACAACCTTAGTCTAGAGGTAAGGGCAAAAGTAGGACCCAGTCAACACAAAAACTAAGTGGATTTATGGAGGTTCTACAAGCTAATAGGTTTTCTTAGATGGGTATAACGATAAGTTATCTATTGGGGCATGGGCCCTAGGTCAATCCATTAACAGTCTTTATGAATACTTTTAGTTAATAAAATAGAGGATTTCATTTGCTGTTTATTACAATTAATTTGCATGTTTACATTATAATAAGATCAATAGGTATTTACAGAAATATCATAAATGTCCCTAGTCGATCATTATACTGGGAACTATAATGAAATAATACTAGTTGGAGTCCTGATTGATGATCATATAATGATTATACGTATAGGGATACGAATCAAGATCACGAGTACTTGTTAGGGAACAAAGTACTGGATTGACCCACTATGAGAACATCACACGGATTAAGTCATAGTTGTTTCTCATGATAGGTATATTTTTCAGTCCTCTGACTTGAGATTACTAGAGACTTCAACATTAGGAACACAATGATTTGACATAATCTAATAATGTCTTTAACTAGAAGATTATAAAGGTTATGATTGGTTACTATGTGAGCAATGTGATGAAGTTGTGTAATCAAGATAGAATTTGTCCTCTCATATAAATAGAGATATCCAGTGGATCCCTCGATGTGTTAGACTGTTATAAGGCCTAGTCTAAGTGAATTGATATTGATCAATATCACTTGGATGTTTTAAGTCTACCTAGAGATCGAGACTAGTACGATTGAACATGTTGGATGACAATTCCATGCCTTATGTTTGATCAAAAGGATATCATGTGACAAAAGGATTTTATATATACTATTGATTATGTTGTATCAATTTGATATTCGTACAACTTGGGTAGTCATAATGTCTTGCTAGAGGCCGCTTATGACTTGTATACCAAAATGTGTTTTTGTACACTACCAACATTGTATGAGCCTATTGGTTCGCACAATAAGAATGGTTTTGCGAGATTTTAAGATGGTTCAGAAAAATGCATTTTATATGATAAAATTCATGACAGAAATGTCTTGTGGTGTATTACACTTATATTTCTTTAAGTAGGGGTATATGTGTAATTTACTTAACCATCTATATACAAGGGTTGTATGAATATATGCTTTAAGTTAGAACATACGTATGAAAGATTAAAGGACGAAACTCTATTTTCATTTTAGAAATGAATTAGGGTTTTCTGGTACGCTATAGATCATTTTGGAGATAAACAAAAACTTTTTGGTATTCTCTCGAAGCTAGCACTTCGAATCTCGTTCGTCGTTTGTGTGTGGACTGATGGTAGATGGCGTTTGTCTTTGGCGACGCCTTAGAGATCGATCAAACTTCATAAAGGTATATCGCGACTGAGGTATGATTAAGTTTTTATGGTTTAAACGTTTTTTATGGAATTAGATTCGGATCCTGTAGGGGTTTTTGTCAAAATTGTTTTGTAATCTCCACTACGTATGAACCCCAAAACTCAACTGTGGTATCAGAGCCTTCGAGTTCGATTCCATTAAATTCATTTCGTGTTTTCTTCTGATATATACATGATATATGATTGAAAGCATCTTAATAGTTGATGTATATGTGATATGCATAAGTTTTTCTGAGATTTATTATCATGTTTTGTGTATATGATACATATATTCCAGATTTAATTGAAATCAATTTCGTACATGCTAGTAACCATGTTAGGTTAATTCAAATAATTTTAATGAATAGAGTTTCGTGT
Organism: Stephania yunnanensis; assembly: GCA_039657365.1. Classification (NCBI taxonomy): domain Eukaryota; kingdom Viridiplantae; phylum Streptophyta; class Magnoliopsida; order Ranunculales; family Menispermaceae; genus Stephania; species Stephania yunnanensis. Next base: position 25,733,473 of record CM077580.1, read on the forward strand.
TCTGTGATCCATGACACCATTAGGTATAATCTTTATTTTTCGTGTATCGATGCATGGATGAAATCTCTGTAATTCAGTATGCATATTTAGGTTACATTGTTTTAAGTTTCTTAAATTGTATAAGTCTTAATATTAATTCAAAACTAATGTGATTAGGTTCGATTGGGATAGTAGTTCAAGATTCAATTACATTTTTGTGATTATTTGGATGTGGATAATTAGTTTTCGAAAATATTTATCTATCTCATTATATTTATTCTGTTATAAAATTTCTATTTGATAAGAGACAGATAACAAATTAGATTAGAAGATAATAGCAAAATCGGTTTCGTTATCCCTATTGAATAGGAGATAAATATCGAGAATTTTGTTATTGGTGATATGATATGATTCGAGTATCTTAAGTCCTATTTGGATTAGGATAAGATGATTAGTTAGATGTGGGTCCGGGTTATTTAAAATCTCTTAATTGACTTAATTTTGGATAAATTAAGGGGTTAATTTAGGATAATAAAATCAGTGAAAAATATGATTTCCTATAGCGAATTTTAATTTTCAGAATTGAAATTCGTCTCCTAAAAAAAACGGGGGCGCGCTTTGATTCCTGTCTGTCATTGTCAGTCGTGAGAATCATCGCCATTGATCGGTCAGCAGGACCACCATCTAACTAATCCTCGCGCACGAAAATTCTTTTATTAGTGAACAGTATAAAAATTTCCAAATTGTTTAGTGATTGAACAAATCAATAAAATATATGATATTTCATTGTTTACATAAAATCACTAAAACTGAATAAAATCCCTCTATTAAATTTTAAGTCTCGTGCCATCCATTTTAGACACTTGTCAAGGTCTCGATCACACCATTATAGTTTCAACCATAGCTTGGTGTATTGTGTTATCTTGGTGAGACAAGTTGGGTAAGAGTTACCTAAATGTTTAAAATGGTCCAACTTAAAAAAACTATCAAAATAGTTTTGAGCTTTAGGCACATGATGAGATAAAAAACATGCTAAGACATAAAACGTCCCGTATCTCATAAAAGTATCTAAAATTACATAAGATGTAATTGGTAACTGTTACCTACGTAAATAATCTTGTTATTTGTTTCATGCCATAGCTGTCATAGAATTAGGTGAAATATGGATTTTAGTCTCCTAAATAAACAATATGTTTTAGGAGGGTTGTTAATTTAGTGGGAGTCTATTCCTCTATACTAAAATAAACTTTGCATAATCTTTGTTGTAGATCAATGGGCTCTTCAAGTAACAATAATTCCCTGTCACTGCGATCCATCCTTGAGAAGGATAAGCTATCTAGGACTAACTTTCTTAACTGGTTCAGAAACTTGAGAATCGTTCTTAAGCATGAACGCAAGTTGTATGTCCTGGATGCTCCAATCCCTGAGGAACTACCATCCAATGCTACGAAAACTGTGAAGGATGCACATAATAAGCATGTCAATGATTCTACTGATGTTGCGTGTATTATACTGGCAACTATGGTTCCTGAACTTCAGAAGGACATGGAACTAATGGAAACCTACGACATGGTTGTAACGCTGAAGGAAATGTTCCAACAGCAAGCTAGGCAAGAAAGGTTCGAGACAGTAAAGAACCTACATTCTTGCAAGATGACTGAGGGTGCGTTAGTTAGTCCTCGTGTTCTGAAGATGAAGGGCAATGTTGACCAGCTTGATAGAATCGGATTTCCTATAAGCCAAGAGTTGGCTATGAATTTAATCCTGAATTCATTACCGAAGAGTTACTCATAATTTGTGATGAACTATAATATGAATAATATGGAGAAATCAATTTCAGAGTTGCATTTGATGCTTAAAACTACTTAACAAAATATCAAGAAACGCTCTAGTAATGTGTTGATGGTCCAAAATGGAAAGGGAATGAACAGAAAGGCAAAGGAAAGGCCAAAGTTGCCAAGGCTGCTGTTGCACCTGTCGCAAAGCCTGTGGAACAAGTCAAGCCCCAACCTGTTCCTACTTCAAAACACCCAAAAGAAAAGGAAGGAAATTGTCATTTCTGCCATGCACCTAGACATTGGTTCAGAAATTGCAAACTCTATCTAGAAGATCTAAATAAGAAAAAAGGTAGTGCGACTACCACTACAGGTATTTATGTTATTGAAATTAATTTATCTACTAGTGATTCCTGGGTATTAGATACCGGATGTGGATCTCACATTTGTATAAATGTGCAAGGACTCACCAGAAGTAGAAAGTGGAAGAAAGGAAAAGTCATCCTCCGCGTAGGGAATGGAGCAAGAGTTGCTGACTTGGTTGTTGGATCATATGACTTAGTCTTACCTAGTGGACTTATTTTAACTTTAAATAATTATTTTTTTGTGCCTACGTTGAGCAGAAACATCATTTATGTTTCATGTTTGGATATTGATGGTTTTGATTTTATTAGTGCGAATAATAGATGTTCAATTTCTCGTAAAGGCATATTTTATGCTAATGCTGATTTTTGTGATTGCTTTATATTCTAAGCATGAAAAGGTCCACTGATACTCCAGTCTTTAACATGAATACAAAGAGATTCAAGTCAAATAATTTGAATCAAACCTATCTTTGGGATTGTCGTTTCGGGCACATAAATGAGAAATGCATAACGAAGCTCCATAAAGATGGACTTCTAGATTCATTTGATTTAGAAACATATGAAATGTGCGTATCTTGTTTACTAGGCAATATGACTAAAAGTCCCTTTACTGGACACTATGAACGGGCAAGTGATTTGTTGGGTCTAATACATACTGATGCATGCGGTCCAATAAACAGAATGGCTAGAGGAGGTTATCAGTACTTCGTTACATTTACTGATGATTTCAGTGGATATGGTTATGTATATCTTATGAAACATAAAACCGAATCATTTGAGATGTTTCGAACATTTCAAAATGAAGTGCATAATCAACTTAGTAAAACTATCAAAACACTTAAGTCAGATCGAGGTGGTGAATATTTGAGCCAAAAATTTGATGACCATCTTAGAAATTATGGGATTGCTTCCCAATTGACTCCACCAGCAACTCTACAATGGAATGAAGTTTCAGAAAGGAGAAATTGAACCTTATTAGATATGGTTTGATCCATGATGAGTCATGCCAATCTTCCATTATCCTTTTGGGGTTATGCATTACAAACTGCAGCTTTCACTCTAAATTGAGTTCCTTTTAAAGCGGTGGATAAAACACCATATAAGATATAGTACAAGAGTTTGTCTTTCCTTAAGATTTGAGGTTGTGAGGCTTACGTAAAGCGACAAGTCTCAGAAAAACTAGCACCTCAATCTGACAAGTGTTTATTTATGGGGTATCTTAAGGAAACAAAAAGGATGTTACTTTTATAATCCCGCTGAAAACAAAGTGTTTGTTGCTCGGTATGGTGCCTTTATGAAAAAATAGTTTATTTCAAAAGACACTAGTTGGAGGGAAATAAATCTTGAAGAAGTTCAAGAATCGCAGATAAACAATGAACCGCTACTGGAAGTTTAACAGCGTTCTGAACCAGTTGAATCTCCACAAGTGACACAAGGCCCACGTAAATCTGGTAGGGTAAGACATGAGCCAGAGAGATTCAGATTTCTCATTACTGATAGTCATGATGTGTTGCTTATGGATCAAAATGGGCTCACTACTTATCCGGAGGCAATGTCTGGACCAGACTCAAATAAATGGCTAAGTGCCATGAACTCTGAGATGCAATCCATGTATGATAACCAAGTTTGGAGCTTGGTTGATATACCTGATGGTGGTAATACCATTGGATGTAAATGGGTTTTCAAGAAGGAAACTGACATGGATGGCAAAGTGCATACTTTTAAAGCAAGACTTGTAGCAAAAGGTTTCAGGCAGACTCAAGGTGTTAATTATGATGAAACTTTTTCGCCAGTAGCCATGCTTAAGTCCATAAGAATTTTAATTGCCATTGCTGCATATTATGACTATTAGATATGGCAAATGGATGTAAAAAGAATATTTCTTAATGGAAAGCTGTTTGAGGACTTGTATATGACACAACCTGAAGTTTCTGTACATCCTGAGAATTCTAGGAAGGTATGCAAGCTTCAAAGATCCATTTATGGATTAGAGCAAACTTCTCGGAGTTTGAATCTTTGTTTTGATGAAGCAATCAAGGATTTAGGTTTTATTAAGAACGAATATGAGCCTTGTGTATACAAGAAGGTCAGTGGGAGTGTAGTTATTTTTCTGGTATTGTATGTTGATGATATATTACTCATTGAAAATGACATCCCAACATTGCAGAATGTCATATCTTGGATAGGGAAATGTTTCTCAATGAAAGACTTAGGAGATGCAGCCTATATCCTAGGGATAAGGATTTATAGGGATAGATCTAAGTGGCAAATCGGTCTAAGTCAAGGTGCTTACATAGACAAGGTACTAAATAGGTTCGGTTTGCAAGACTCTAAAAGAAGATTCTTTGCAATGTCTCGTGGCATAAGTCTCAGCAAGATTCAATATCCTAAGACAAATGATGAGTAAGACCCTATGAATAAAATTCCATATGCACAAGCTATTGGATCTATCATGTATGCCATGCTATGCACTCGACCTGATTTATCATATGCTTTGAGCAGTACAAGCATATATCAATCTGATCCTGATGAGAGTCACGGGATAGCAGTAAAGAACATTCTTAAATACTTAAGAAGGACTGAGGAAGTGTTCTTGGTCTATGGAGGTTATGAAAATGATGTAGTTGTAAATAGTTACACAGATGCAAGTTTTCAAACTGATATAGATGATTTTAGATCGCAGTCTAGATATGTGTTTACTTTGAACAGGGGTGCAATAAGCTAGAAAAGTTCAAAGCAAGAGACCGTGACAAATTCTACAATTGAAGCTGAGTATATTGCAGTATCCGATGCAGTAAAGGAGGCAGTTTTGATAAAAAAGGTTAATTTCTAAACTTGGTGTGGTTCCAAGTATTGCTAACCCAATTTGCTTGTATTGTGACAATAACGGGGCAATAGCACAGGCCAAGGAACCTAGATCACACCACAGATCCAAACATATACTCAAGCGTTTTCATCTCATCAAAGAAATTATTGGGAGGGGAGATGTGAAGATTCCCAGAGTACCTACTGAAGACAACATTGCGGATCCATTGAAAAAAGCTCTTCCACAAGCAAAACATGATGGTCATGTTAGATCATTAGGCATTAGATGCATGAATGATTGGCCCTAGTGCAAGTGGGAAATATTGGAGCATGTGCCCTAGGTCAATCCATTAACTGTCTTTATGAATACTTTTAGTTAATAAAATAAAGGATTTCAATTGTTGTTTATTATAATTAATTTGCATGTTTACATTATAATTAGATCCATGGGTATTTACAAAAATAACCTAAATGTCCCTAGTCGATCATTATATTAGGAACTATAATGAATTAAGACTAGTGTGAGTCTTGATTGATGATCATATTATGATTATATGTATAGGGATAGGAATCAAGATCACGAGTACTTGTTAGGGAACAAAGTACTGGACCGACCCGCTATGAGAACATCACATGAAATAAGTCATAGTTGTTTCTCATGATAGGTATATTTTTCAGTCCTCTGACTTGAGATTACCAGAGACTTCAACATTAGGAACACAGTGATTTGACATAATCAAACGTTGTCTTTAACTGGACGATTATAAAGGTTATGATTGGTTATTATGTGAGCAATGTGATGAAGTTGTATAATCGATATACAATTTGTCTATTTCATATAAAGAGATATATCCAGTGGATCTTTCGATATGTTAGACTGTTAAAAGGCCTAGTCCAAGTGAATTGATATTGATCAATGTCACTTGGATGTTTTCAGTCTACCTAGAGATTGAGACTAGTACGATTGAACATGTTGGATGACAATTCCATGCCTTTTGTTTGATCAAAAGGATATCATGTGACAAAAGGATGTTATATACACTATTGATTAGGTTTTATGGATTTGATATTCGTACAACTTGGGTAGTCATAATATCTTGCTAGTGGTCGCTTATGACTTGTATACCAAATTGTGTTTTGGTACACTGCCAACGTTGTATGAGCCTATTGGGTCGCACACTAATTTTTGTTTTGCGAGATTTTAAGATGGTTAAGAAAATTGAATTTTATATAATAAAGTTCATGACAGAAACGTTCTTATGATGTATTACACTTATACTTGTTTAAGTAGGGGTTTATGTGTAATTTACTTAACCTTCTATATACAAGGGTTGTATAAATAGACGCTTTAAGTTAGAACACACGTATGAAAGATTAAGGGATGAAACTCTATTTTCGTTTTAGAAACGAATTAGAGTTTTTTGGTACGCTCTGGATTGTTTTGGAGATAAACAAAAAAGGTTTGGCATTCTCTCGAAGCTAGAAGTTCGAATCTCGACCACAGTTCGTGTGTGGACTGCCGGTAGAGGGCGTTCGTCGTTGGCAGCACCTTAGAGATCGATCAACCTTCGGAAAGGTATATTGCGAGTGAGGTATGATTAACTTTTCATGGTTTAAACTTTTTTAATGGAATTAGATTCAGATCCTGTTGAGGTTTTTGTCAAAATCGTTTTGTAATTTCCGCTACGTATGAACCCTAAAACTCAACATTATCGATATAGGCAAGCAGGGCATATTCAAAGAGATTTTTTTTGGCACCCCGGTGTAACTTGAAATGCGTGCTAAAACAAAATTTGGAATAAAATTCTAATTTTTGGTTTTACATTATATGAATCATCAAATGTGACACTAAAATATTTTAAAATAATAAAATTGGACACTAGGGAATTAGGAGACTAGTCAAGGTCAAGTGCGCATTTCGAGGCACGAATGGGTCATTTTGGAGTAATTTCACGAACGTCGAAGCGAGTAAACCAATGAGAACATCAATTTAGAATTTACTTATTTCACTATTACTTTTCGCCAATTTGGCATGCATAGTTTCTATATTCCCGCGTGTGTTGGTGTATTGTCGACGGGATGGTATGACCACTTTTCGACACTCTCATCGATGATGATTTGATTGTTGCTACGGTGTTGGTCAAATCTTAGACTACGTGTGAGATTCCTCTCCGCGAGTCGATGATCTCGAGAGTAGGTTGACATATCAACCAAATAAGTTCCTCATTTCGATCGTGAAGAAAAGGCGGGGATTACCTCACCACCAATGCCTTCTAGATTTAGCATTTTCGTCTCAGGGCTCTACAGCTATACACTACATTCGCGTTCCCTATTCTTGATTATTTCAGCGACTTATATTCATGCTTTACATTTCTATTTATTAACTTTATCTATATGAATTGTAGTCATTTTATCTTGATTTCTTGTGAATATTAACTGAGTTTCTCAAGGATCTACTCACTTGAACATTTCATTATTTTTGTTGGCAAATTATAGATCATATTACAAGCCGAATAGAAACAGCCACCACAGTTTCAGTTGTTGGTGTTCGTATTTGTGTATGTACTATTTTAGATCATTTTGGAAGACTTCTTACCTGATACTTGTATATTGACACTTATTATACCTTTTTGTTGCCTTTATTGATGTATATGGTATTCTTTTACTGGGTTTCCACCATATAGGTTTGTTAATCAATGCAAAATTTGTTTACATTACTTATTTGCATATTATTATGCCTTGCGCTTTTAAAATAACTTAAATGAATCAAAATAAAGAAATTAAGTTTTAAAGACTCTATAACTTAGTATATTTTGACAAAATAATCATTTAAACATCAAAATAGACTAATTAAAATTATTAGATCATTAGTTCGCGAGTCGTCATGGATTAGTGTGAAGGTCACGTGGCATAACCTGGTGACATGTCCAGCAACATGACGATATCTGATTTGCTTCGAAATTTAGGGCCGCCACAGCTTAACTCGGGTTAATAAGGTTTTAAGTTAACATTAATCACCATCTTAAGGTATCGGGTCGTTATAGTATCCTCAATTTAAAGAAATTTGGTCATCGAAATTAAAGTAAACATAATGATTACTTGTAGTTTTGAAGAGAAAACCAAACTGCTCTTTCATATAGGGTTAACTCATCACCACTGTGAAATTGTCATTTTTTCTTAACTAAAGGAATCTCTTTGGTTCTCAGCCTCTAAATATTATGATCAAGAATCTTAATTGGTTGCTCTTCGTAAGATAAGTCTTTCTGAAGATCAAATTTGTTCTAATTAATCATTGGAGTGAACCGAGTCTCCATTTTTTAAAGGATAGATATATGAAAGACATTATGAACTCCAGCTAGTTGAGGAGGTAACTCCAACTTGTAAGCAGTAGGACTAACCCTTTTTTTCACTCGAAGTTGCCAAATATACCTATAAGCTAGCTTACTTCATAGTCTAAACCTGTAAAACCCATTCATAGGTAAGATTTTCAACATAACAAAATCTTCTTTCGAAAACTCCTAAAACCTATGATGCCTATTGGCGTATCTCTTCTATATTAGCTGTGCTGTAGCCAAACGCTAGTGCGTTTGCTGAATTCTCTCTATGTATTTCTGAATCAACTCTCAACCCAACAAAACTGCATCTTCAACCTCTGCCCAAAACACATATGAACGACAAGGCCGACCATATAGAGCTTCAAAATGAGTCATTTTAATGCTAGCTTGATAACAATTATTATGAGAGAAATCATGGAAAGGAATGTATTTCTCCCAGTTACCACTAAAATCCAAGACACAAGCTCGAAGCATATCCTTTAAAACTAAAATCAACGACTCTGTTAATCTGTTAGTCTGTGCATTGTATCCTGTACTAAGGTTAAGAATAGTTCCTAGTTATCTCTACAAATCACTCTATAGTTTGGAGGTGAATCTCAGATCACCATCTTAAGTAATCGACACTAGAACTCCATGAAATCTCAACAATTCACATATGTATACCTTATATAATTAGTCAAGAGGATCTTGAATTGAAACCGTCAAGAAATGCTTAGACTTTGTTAACCTATGAACTATAACTCAAAATGTATCATGCTTATGAAAACTTAAAGCTAGACTAGAAACAAAATCTATCAATATATACTCCATTTCCACTCAAGAATAAGCAGAGATTGCAATAACCCTCTAGGTTTCTTATGTTCATCCTTAACATGTTTACATATTTCATATCTTCTTAGAAAATCAACAATATCCATTTTCATCCTAAACCACCAATAAATACACCTCATATCATGATAAATCTTAATGTTACTTGGAGGAATAGAGTCAAGAGATCTATGAGATTCCCGTAGCAACTCTTACTTCAACTAATCTTGAGCTAGAATCCACAATCTCTCTCTGAACCGTAAAGCACCATTACTAAAAATTGACTAATCAAGTTTGCCCATAATAGCTGGTAACCTCTGACACTCTATATAACCTTGATCAGCTTTCTGACAATCAATCATCCACTGAATAATCTTCGATTCAGTCTAAAATTTAGCATAAATGAACATATTAGTAGCCCTAGAACTAGTTTTCTCAATTGATGATTTGCAAGGTAGACTTTCATTAATCATCATCGCTAATGCTTCCTCAAGAATTATAAACTGAAAAGCTTTGGCTGTAGCTACATTATCTTTGCATGTTCTTTTCCTACTCAAGGCATCAACAACCACATTTGTCTTGTTTGGGTGGTACTGAATAGTGAAATCACAGTCCTTAAGGAGCTCAAACCATCTGCGCTGCGTCATATTCAATTCACTTTAACTAAACAAGTAATTCAGACTTTTATGATATGAAAATACTGTAAATTCCCCATAGTACAAGTAGTGCCTCTAAATCATCAAAGCGAACATAAGCATTTGAGTTTCCTTGAAGCATATGATACAACCCTCAAAGCATATGATACAACCCTCCCTTCCTGCATCATCATGTAGCCTAAGCTTGAATGAGAACCATCAATATAAATAACTAACTTTTCCCCTATTCAGGTAATGTAAGAACATGCATTGTAGTGAAATTACTTTTCAAATCTTTGAAGGCAGCCTTGCACTCATCAAACTAAACAAAGTCAACATCTTTATGTTTTAGATGAGCTGGTGGCACATCGATATAAGAGAAATCCTTAGCAAATCATCTCTAATAACCTACTGACCCCTAAAAACTCCTACATCTGACACTGTGGTAGGAGTAGGCCAATCCGGGATTGCCTTAACCTTTGCTAGATTAACAAATATGCCAGTAATATTAACCATATGTCTGAAAAATGCGACATCTGAAAGCCTAAAATTTACACTTACTAAGCTTGGTGTTATAGTCGATTATCCTTCAGAGTCAGCAATGTAACTCTGAGGTTGTGTGAATGTTCCTCTTGATCTTCGAACAGATCAAAATATCATCGATAAACATGATGACAAACTAGTTAAGATAGGGTTTAAACACTATGTGCATCAAATCCATGAACATAGCAAGAACATTAGTAAGCTCTAATGGCATCACTGAAAACATGAAATGCCCATATCGAATACTGAAAGTTGTCTTTGAGATGTCTTCATCCTTAATCCTCGATTGATGATAATTAGACCTCAAATAAATCTACGAGAAATATGTGGCACCCTTCAACTAATCAAACAAATCGTCGATCCTGGGCAACGGATATTTGTTCCCGATAGTCACCGAATTAAGTTGTCTTTAATTAATGCATATATGTAGGGTTCCTTCCTTTATCTTCACAAAAAGAACCGGTGCTCCATATGGTGACATAGTAAAATGGATAGACCTTTTCTCTAATAACTCCTTAAGTTGATTTTGCAACTCTCACAATTCTTCGATGTTATGTGGTATGGAGGAAAATACATAGGTTTGGTGTTAGGAAAAAGATAAATGATGAAGTTAATAACATGTGGTGTTGGGAGTCTAGGCAAGTCAAATGGAAAAACTTCTAAAAATTTACAAACCATAAGTACATCTCCAACCTTAAGTTCCTAACTAGGCTATCAAAAAGTAACAACCCCTGCCATAACCTCTAAGTCTCGAGTAGTAGCGTCCCTCCTACGAGTTGCAATTTGTGAAGGATTATAGCCTTTACAGACTATAATTTTAGATAGGTTAGGAATCTAAAAGATTACTATTTTATAGAAACAATCAGTATTGGAATGGTATGTTGTTAACAAATTCATCCCTGGAAGTGCATCATACTCCAAGAATTCCATTGCCCTCTAATTAATTTGGAGTTCATTCTCTCTAATTTTCACTATACATCTCTTACATATCAAGTTAGGTTAAACTTTCTCACTTACTATAGTGTTATAAGTTAACAAAATTCAACTCATCAACCATTACACCAACAATAAAAGAAACTGTAGAACCAACATTAATCAACACAAGCATATCTTGTCCACAAATATTTGAAATACCTTCCACGAGCCTACTCGCAACCTTAGGATTTGCCTTAGCCACTGCATGAGTCTGTCTTCATGATGGCTACGTTATACTGCCAACCAATACAGTTGGTGGTGCAGAATAATATTTTTGAATATGCCTTGCTTGTGCACACCGATAACTTATTGATCAGTCGTCAGATATATTATGTATTTGTACATTTTTGTTATGAATTTTGATGCTTTTATCATCATTTATATTGATAAATCCTTGTTTTATGTTTTAAGGGTTAAAACAAGCTGTTAAACGAAAAAGAGAGATTTCCCACAAGAATCTGCAAAAAAAGCCAAGAGAAGGCTCTACACTTCCAGCTTGTCAGACATCTTTGTGGAATCGCTGGTCTTAACTTATGCATATTAAAAATTTGACACTAAACTTGGACCAAGAAAAGCCAAAGGAAAAGCCAGGAGAAAATTGAGAGTGAAAGAGTGAAAATACACCCAGTGCTTTGGCAGCGCCTTGGAGTGCACAAAAGGTGTTGTGACAGACCCAATTCACAACAAATTAGGCAGAAAATAGGGGATTGCATTGATTGAGCAGCGATTATTTTAAGATGTGTAGCATCCCTTATCTTCATTAAAGTAATACCCAGCTTAAACTATATACTAGTAATCAATAAATAAATGAATAACAACATGAACAAATAATAGCTACTCCGGGTAACATAAATGACATAAACAATACATATCGGATGCAAGTCATTCAGTATATCGCAACTGTAACCTTTCTTTCCAATTATTTTTAAAAATGAGAATCATCCTCTCATTTACGTAAGAACACAACCTAAAGGTTTTCCATATTGACCTAATGTAAAATCCTATAAAGTGCATTAATGCATAACTAAGATTCTGATTCTAATTGGACAGAGCATGAATAGGGTTATAGCTATATTTTGCATTTTTTTTGAAGGTCGATACTTATCCGCCTTCCTCTATTTTCTCATAAGAGCTCGGTAGTTATCTGCCTTCCTCTTTGTGATTATCGAAGGTTGGTACTTATCCGTCTTCCTCCTTATTTTCAATCGAAGTTGGTACTCATAAGCTTTACTCATTATGTTTAATTGAGGTTGGTACTTATCCACCTTCCTCATTGTATTTTCATTACGGAACCCTTTCCATTTCACTTCCAATATTTGCGTTATAAAACATTAAAAAAATGAATCATAGTATAATGCCTCAAACCTATTCCCTAAGCTACATGAGCTAATATAATAATTATGTACCATAATTGATAAAATAATGAGTCCCACTTACCCGTATCGACTTTCCTAACTTTTACTAACTTGCACAACTTATGGCATACTTAAACCTTTTTTCTCAATCTAACACCTAAAATAAACTAGTTGTTTCATTAATTACAACCCTTTAACTAGTCTTACCTTCCTAAAATCCTAGTACAAGTCCCACAAGCTTTCCCCTACTTTTTCCTATTATTTTACAATGGCTCAAGTTATCGCTAGTTGAAGCAATAATAGTTGCAACAACTTCACTTGCAACAACAATTACAGTGGCAACAACAACTTCACTTACAACAACAAGAGTTGCAACTGTAATAGTTGTAATCGCAATAATTGCAACAACAACGATAATAGTTACAACAAGAAGAATCGTTGCAACTTCAACAATAACTTCAATAACAGTTGCAAGTACTTACAAAAATATGAAAGGGATTTTGACTCTCCGTATTACACAACAACTTCTAATCCTAATGGACCTTGAAATACATAATTTCTTGTCCAAAATGAAGGACTTACCACTTTTTTAAGTATAATTCATCAAATTAAGGGACCTACCCATCAATTCATTGCATTTCATTGCTTCGTAACATCAAGAACACATGCCAACATTTTATAACGGCAAGAGCCCACCCAATTAAAGAAGAAAGCTGATCTTGAAAAATCAAATTTAAGCCCACAAGATAAGAAGTAATAAACCCATAGCAATTTTCTATCAAACTCTATCACTTCCTAACTAAACTATTGAGAAATTAATGTAAATCTAAGAAAAAATAAGGAACTTACAAAGTATCACTCCCAACTAGTTTCTTTGATATTTTCAATGCTTCAAAACAATGAAATCTTGTTGATTTCCTCTTTCCTTTTCTCAATCTAACAATAACATAAGTTTGTTAGCTTCAATTTGATAATCTATAGGTTTTGATTCTCATTCCTTCCCTTTCTCCTCATGTTTTCCTCTATTTCTTTGTTTTTTTTTCTTTTTCAAAATCATTATCCTATTTGATTGGATGGAAAAATAAATATTCCAAAGAAAATCACGAATTCCGTGGGAAAATTACATTTTCATGCATTAGATAGCTGAAATTTTCTCTCGGAACATTTTCTCACAAGTGCCAATTTTTTATATTAAGACCCATATATTTTCTTACTTATTATGGTGGGCAAATTGAGTTTTCTTTTGAAAAAATTTGAGTTTTCATATTAAGACACATTAAACTAATACTTTAAATATGTAAATTAATATATTTGATATAAATGATAAGTTTGCATATATATTTTGAAAGTTGTTGTTAGTAAGTTTTGAGAGAAAAACTCTTATATGTGCAATAAAACACATATGGGAAAATTTTCTTTTGAACATTTACTAAGGAAGATTTTCTTAAGAATTTTTTTTTAAATGGAATTATTTCTTTCAAATCAAACAAGTAACATATGCTTCTCATGAGTAAACTCGTAACTCATTCAAATCTCTTCTTAGTCATGTGCACCATGTATCTTGAGGTGAATCTTTTGTTTCATAAACAAAAAACATACAAACCTCATTTAATTGCCACATCCACAAATTTATGCATCCATGACACCACATTCATTGACATTTATGGAGATATGATACACGCATCTCAAGGCTTGACCAATTTCTCTCAACACCTATCATCCAACTTTTAGCTTGCACTATTCGCTACCTCGAGATCTATGCCACACGATCTCAAGGCAAATCCAAATGTTAGTCAATTTATTTATTAAAAAATATAAGTTATTTATATTTATATATATCAATTATATATAAATATATGTATACCAATGTATTTTCACACATATAAATTCATCGGGCGTGCCAACGACTACCCTTCGCGTGAACACTATTGTACATCCCACGTATCACTAGATGTCCACAAATTTATTAATTATTTCCAAACTATATTTATACATACTATATATGAATAGAGATATGTCTATATTTATGCATTTATAATTTCGTCGTGCAAGCCAACGAGTGCAATCGGGCATGCACGCTACCCCACTTCCAATGTGCATCACCCTTGACCTGCACACAGTATTAGGTATCATAACAATTTATTAATTAATTAATTGTTTTCCAACTATAGGCTTATATTAATCTATAATAATAGCCTATAGAATATTTAATTCATAATCAAATCAACCAAACACAATACATTCACACAAACGTATCCGTGCACTAATCAAAATACGTCGGGTTTAAACATTCTCCCCAACTCAAGACAATTTCATCATTGAAATTAAAGTTTGTATACTCTCTCTGTATGGCTATAAACCATCATAGCAGATAGGCATTTTTTTTCTTCCTCACAAAACTATTTATCCGGCCAAGTGAGTTATTCCTAACTACTTATCGAGTCAAGAATAATATGATATCCATGATTAAATTTCACTTTCCTTATTTAATTACTTATCTAATCAAGTGAGATATTCTCAACTACTTATCTAGTTGAAAATATTATATTAAATTAAGTTATAGTCCTACGGTATTGGTTCAACTAATCTCTTGATTTCATTCCTTTCACTCAACTGCTTATCTGGCCGAGTGAATTATTCTTAACTACTTATCGGGTAGAGAATAATATTTCATTTTATCTATCTAGAGAATCACCATTATTACAAAACTACAAATTTGATTATTTATCTTCCATAGTTCTTATCATATTTTCTCTCATTACTATACTTGATTTATTATTTTCAAATTGATAATTTAAGACTTTGTCAAGTAATTGATGATCTATAGGGTTTCAAACTATCAACACTTACTCAACCTTATTTCTCAAGTTCATTTTTACTTTTTTCATTAACACCCCCCAGTTTTAGATTGGCTAGCAATCTTAATTAACAAAATCATAAAATCTTGATTTTAATATTTATAGTGTTATGAGTGAATACTTAAAATTAGATTTAACTTGTCCTAGGTTCTCCAAACTTTTAGCACAACCATCTCTTCATCATGCTTCTGGTCATAACTCGGGTGACTAACACTACCTATTGGCTCTTGCAATAGTGTGCTACATTCTCATTCTATATGTCCTCTTTGTGCACACCTAAAGCAAATAATCGACATTCTTTCTTGAGTTCTTGCTTCTTCATATGATGGTCTCCATGTCCATTGAATCTTTTGGATTAGTAGAAGAACATCTATTAGTAAAAGTCCTCCTAGCTTGTGCTTGTACTCTTCTTACTTTGCTACGAAAAAAAATTTTAAACTTGTTTTTTTTTTCGAGGTATGTGTTGGTGGTTTTTGAATTTCTGCCATTACCCTCTTAGCTTGTGTATCTTGTATTGTTATTCTCGTACTTGTCTCATAGTCCAGGTCCAATCAACCTTTTGCACTAAATATTATTAACCTAATACTTAAGTGAAAATAAAAACCATTAAAGATTATCCACAAGAAAACAAGCTCACTTCCTGTCATCATAAAATCAATATCTTATGTCTTTCTCCTTTTTTATTATTTTCCAAATACCATTCAGATTTAGGTTTCTACAAACCTAATCCTCAATAATTTCTCACTTCCTGAAATATTGATGCACATAAACTATCTTATCATTATCTCGAAAACACATAGCACTTGTAACTGTCACATAGATATAATAAACCTTACAAATAACATATCTCAAGCTTTTATTTTATTATCACCCCCAAAACATTGATAAAATCAATTATCAGATTCTCTAATACCGAATTGTATTAGAGTTATTACATGATTTAAAACCACAAAAAAAATTAAACATCAAGCCTCATGCCAACTATATTAGATTTATTTCTTAATACCAAAATATAGTAAGCCAATAAACCTTAAGCTCCGATACTAACTGTATCAAAGTTACTACTTAATTCAAAACACATTCGAAAGTGATAAAATTTAGGCTCTGATATCAACTATAGCATCCTCTATCTTGATTAAGGCGATACCCAACTTGAAACCCTAATTAAGCCACGGTACACCAGTCAGATTCAATTAGAGTAACAATACAATAATCTTACATATTTGATAATCACAATATATTGTATTTCAAATAAATAATTAAAAACATAGCGGAATTAAATTTTTTTGATAAAATAGAAGATATACAAAAACTAGTATAAATCCCAGTCATAAAACCATATCTCAACCCCATTTATTACAAAATAGTAATTCAATACAATATATATATATACACACACACACACACACATAAGAGTACATTGCATGAAGGAGATCTCTACACACCTAGATTTTCCCTTTTGCCTTTCTTTTTAGCGCTAAATTGTGTACTTGATGAATTGTTAAGAGGGATAGGCGCTCCATCTTGCTTAGTACATGACTCTCATTTACCTATTAATTATCTACTAGCAATCAATGAATAAATGAATAACAACATAAACCAATAATAGCTACTCAAGTTAACAAAAATGATATATACAATACATATCAGATGCAAGTCATTAAGTGCATCACAACTGTACTGTGACATTTCTTTCCAATTATTTTTAAAAATGAGAATCTTATCTCATTTACTCAAGAACGCAACCTAAGGGGTTCCACAATAGCTTAATGTAAAATCTAATAGATTGCATTAACACATAACTAAGATTATAACTTTAATTAGATAGTGAATGGATATGACTTTAATTATGTTTTTCATTTTTTATTTGAGGTCAGCACTTATCTGCCTTCCTCTATTTTCTCAAAAGAGGTTGGTACTTATCCACATTCCTCTTTGTGGTTATTAGAAGTTGGTACTTATCCGTATTCCTCATTACGTTCAACTGAGGTTGGTACTTATATGCATTCGTTATTATGTTTAACTGAGGTGGGTACCTATCCGCCTTCCTAGTTGTATTTTTATTATGGAACCCTTTCCAACTTACTTGCGAAATTTCAGTTATAAAACATTAAAAACACGAGTCACAATATAGTGCCCCAAACCCAGTCCATAAGCTACATAAGACAATATACTAATTACATAGCATAATTGATAAAACAAATGAGTCCTACTTACATGTATTGGCTTTCCTAACTTATATTGACTTCCACAACTTCTGGTATCCTTAAAACTTTTTCTCTCGATCAAACACCTAAAATAAACTAGTTGTTGCCATTTTGAGTCTAATATTCATTAATTAAAACCCCTTAACTGGTCTTAGTACTTTCCTAGAATCCTTGTACAAGTCCCACAAGCTTTCCCCTACTTTTTCCTATTATTTTACAATGTTTCAAGGCATGGCTAATTGAAGGATAGTTGCAACAACTTCACATGTGACAACAATTACAGTGGCAACAACAAATTCAGTTACAAAAGGAAGAGTTGCAACTGTAGCAGTTGTAATCACAACAGATGTAATGACAAAAACAATTACAACAAGAATAGTCATTGCAACTGCAACAATAACTTCAATAACAATTACAACTACTGAGAAAATTGTGAAAGGGATTATGACTCTCCTTATTACACCACCACTTCTAATCCTAATGGACCCTGAAATACACCAACTTTTATAAAAAATGAAGGACTTACCACTTTCATAAGTATAATTCATCAAATTAGGGGAGCTACCCATCTATTCATTGCATTTCATCACTTCCTAACATTAATAACACATGCTAACATTTTATAATGTCAAGAGACTACCTAATTCATGAACAAAATTGATCTTGAAAAATCCAATTTAAGCCCATAAAATGAGAAGTAGTAAACCCATAGTAATTTCCCATCAAACCCCATCAATTCCTAACTAAACTATTAAGGAATTAATGTAAATCAAAGAAAAAATAAGAAACTCAACAAGTGTCACTCCTAACTAGTTTCTTTGAACTTTTCAATGCTTCGAAACAATGAAATCTTTTTGATTTCCTCTTTGATTTTCTTAATCTAACAATAATATGAGTTTGTTGGTTTCAATTTGATGATCTATAGGTTTTTCTCTCATTCCTTCCTCCTTTCCTCATGTTCTCCTCTTCTTCTATGGTTTTTTTTTTCTTTTTCAAAATCATCAACATATGCTTCTGACGACTTAACCTGTAAGCAATTCAATTCTCTTCTTAGTGATGCGCACCATGTATCTTGAGGTAAATCTTTTGTTTCATACACAAACAATACACCAACCTCATTTAATGGCCACATCAACCTAACTTCATCTGTCCATGGAACCACATTCATTGACATTTATGGAGATAAGGTATGCATCCCGAGGCGTGACTAATTTTTCCCAACACCTATCATCTAACCTTTAGCTAGCACAGATCTACGCCACATGATCTAAAGACAAATCCAGAGGTTGTCAATTTATTTATTCAAAACTTTAGGTTTTTATATTTATATATATATATATATATATATATATTATAAATATATGTATACCTATATATTTTAACGCATATAAACTCATTGGGCACACTAACGATCACCATTGGACGCGCACACTATTGTACATCCCACGTGTCACCCTCGACCCCGCTTGTCACTATATGCTCACAAATTTATTAATTACTTCCAATATATATTTACAAACACTATATATAAAGATACATGTGTGCCTATATTTGTGTGGGTATAATTTCGCAGTGCGCGCCATCGAGTACACTCGGGTAGGTACGCTACCCCACAACCAATGTGCGTCACCTTTGACCTACACATGGTATTAGGCATCCCAATAATTTATAAATTAATTATTAATTTTCCAAATATAGGCTTATATTAATTTACAACAATTGCCTATAGTATATTTATTCATAATCAAATCAACTAAACATAATACATTCACACAAACGTACCTGCGCACTAATCGAGATACATCAAGTTTAACCACGAGCCCAACTCGGGTCAATTAGTGTTTGGCTTATGGTTAATCACCTAGTTAGGGAAATAGGTCATTACATTCTCCCAAATTTAAGACAAATTCATCTACTTAGAGCCTTGTTTGTTAGCAATCAATGTGCTCTTATACATTCGACGTATAAGATGGATAACAATTCATGCTAGTTATCACTTAGGATAAGTGTTTTATGGAACGTTAAGGCTGCTAGCTTATTGAAAGCCTACGACAAATTTGGTGATTTTGCGAGTCTACTTAGTATATAGTAGTGTCGCTCATTCCTACCATTGATCTTGGAAAATAGAGCGACCACACTCAAACTTACCTATGAGAATCTAATAAACTAGCTTATTTTATAACTAATGATCAAGTCAATTAATTGTCAATTATGAAAGATCTCTAAGTCCAGGTTTTTATTATATTGTTGGAAATATTAGTTTTAGTTGTCTATGTATTCTTATATTGTTTAATGTAAGTTATTTAGTTTATCTATTCTGGATGAGGTTAATTAGAAATCAAAACTCCCATTTCCTTTTAGTTGTAGCCTAGGAATCCTTCGCACTCTCTGTGGGTTTGACCCTGTACTTGCCTTACTACATGTCCAAATAGTCAGTAAATCAATTGTTGTTGTAAGACGTAACATTAATTTTTGGTGCCATTGCGGGAGACTATGTTAAATGGTTTTCTATGAAAACGTAAAAAAGAAAAAAAAAGAGCTTAGAAGAGAAAGAACTCACTTTTCAGGAAGTGAACCAACTTCAAAAAGGTTCTCAACCTCTATGCATAAAAATCCCTATCCAAGCCAAAAAGTTAATGTCAAAAATGTACATATCCAAAAACTTCTTACATTTCTTGGAAGAGATGATGAAGATCTGCATAAATTTCTAGTAGAACTTGAATTGGTTGTTATGGATGTGAAGCCTAATGCAACTAAGCCTGATATGGTTAAAATGAAGGCTTTTCCATTTTTCTTGGAAGTAATGCTTTCGATTGGTTGTTCCACTTACCTCATAGATTTATTCATTCTTGGAAGGATCTACACCTCAAATTTCAAGAACAATATATGCCAGTGAGTAAGATTACTTTTATCAGGCAACAAATTTCCACCATTTACATGAAGGAAAGAGAATATTTCTTTGAGTATTATGAGAGATTTAAAAGATTATTTCATGCTTGCACACAACATAGTTTCAATGAGAAATCATTGTTAGAAAACTTATATAAAGGTGTAAGTAATAGAAAGAAATGGTGTGTAGATACGGTATGCAATGGACGTATTTCCATAGTTACACCATCTAAACCTAAGAAAATCATTGAAAAAATAGTGAATCAATCCAGGCATTATGGTGCAGCGGATAAGACTTATGGGAGTCGAGCTGAAGTCAATTCAGGTGAGGATAGGCTTGAAAGTAAAATGTCAGAATTGAAGTTCATGATGAAACAATTAATGTTAGGATCAAGCAGAGCCCAAACTTATAGTACTTTTTTTGATACACAGATACTACATATAACTACCCTTTACTTTTTATGGAAAGATGTCCAGTTGATATGGTTGAGCGATTCCCATGATCACTTTAGGAAAAAGGTCAAGATGATCAGGGCTATGGCTTTCAAGGCCATCATACCAAAGCATAACAATCACCCATACAGTTTAAAGTAGTCATTATGTGAGAACTTTTAAATTTTTATGAGTCTTTTTGCCGTAGGTGCGATATGAGATTTGGTCAGATGGAGAAGCAGATCGAGTAAGTTAGAACTGAAGGTCGAGCAAATAGGGAAGAAATATTACCCATTCAACATTCTATTGAGGCAATTAAGATTACTTTAAGGAGTGGAGCTGAACTTGAAGGACCCAAGCAACCAGATACACTAAGTAAACTAAAGGAGGTAAGAATAGAGGTTGAGCATGAGATATAAATCACTGCTGCACTACATGAGAAACTAAGGGTAGAACTAATCACCAAATTTATTGTTATTCACCCTCCATTTCCTTTACGTCTTGCAAAATCAAAGAAAGAAGAGCAAGACAAAGGAATCATAGATGCCCGTAAGAGAATAGAGATTAATATCCATTTGCAAGATGTTATAGCTAATGTGCCTAAGATTGCCAAGGTCTTGAAGGAGTTGTGTTGCAACAAGTTAAAGCTACATGAACATAAGAGAGTCGTCGTTTGTGAAACTATCTCGATCATTTTTCAGAAACTTCTCCCTAAGTGCAAGGATCCATGAATCTTCTCTGTTCCAATCACCATCCATGAGACACATCTCTAATGCAATGCTAGACTTAGGAGCATCCATAAATGTCACACCTTTGTATGTGTTTGAGTTGCTCACTTACAATGAACTCAGAGAAACTAGGATAGTGATCTAGTTAGCAGATACATCTGTTATAAACCCTTTAAAATTATTAGAGGATATTATTTTTGTTATAGGATTGTTATACTCTCTCATGGACTTTTTCATCCTAAACATAAAAGAGGAACTATTCCCTAATTTCTCTTCGATCCCATTTTGGACGCCCTTTCATGAAAATGACACATGATAAGATTGACATTGCAAACATATCTTTGACTATGGAGTTTGATGGAAATGTTGTAAAAATAAACATTCATGATGCCATTGAAATATCCTGCCAATGTATCATCCCCTTTAATTTTAGATCCAATTGATCCACTGGTACAAACATGTATTGACTATCCTACGAGATTTACATTAAACTTTGATGTCAGTAAATGAGTGACTTATGATGATTTGGACCAAATCTGTTCAGTCGACAAAGATGTTGAAGGTGTCGATAAGGAGTTAAGATCTTATGAACTCCATTCAAAACTCCTGTCCTCATGGATTTGTTCTTGTTTAGTCCTAAGCTCGAGCCCTGACTTGAAAAATCCCTAAAGCTTGATTTGATATAGCTTTTTGATCACCTGAAGTACACCTACTAAGGTGAGAATGAATCATTTCCACTAATCATTTCAAGCAAACTCTTGAAACTAGAAGAGAAAAAACTAGTGCACTAATTATGAGACTACATGGAAGCGATAGGATGGACATTAACTTATATCAAGGGATGACATCCTTCCATATGCACACAGAGAATAAATATGGAAGATGATGGCAAACTCTCGATGCAAGCTTAAAGGCGATTAAACCCACCTATGATGGAAGTATTCAAGAAGGAGATTATAAAATTTCTTCATGCAGGAATAACTTACCTCATTTCTTGTATCAAGTGGGTTATGCTAGTGCAATTCATAGCCAAAAAGATTCAAGTAACCGTTGTGACCAATGCCCAGGGTAAGTTAGTACTTACTAGTGTCCAAAATGGATGGCGATTTTGTATTGACTATAGAAAACTCAGTGCGGCTATAAGGAAAGATTATTTCCCCTTGCCATTCGTAGATCAGATGCTTATACGTTTGGCTAGAAAATCCCACTACTGTTATTTAGATTGGTATTCAAGGTTTCATCAAATTCCTATCGCACAAGAAGATTAAGAGAAGACGGCTTTCACTTTTCCTTGTGGAACATTTGCTTACAAACGCAAGCCATTTGGGCAATGCAACACAACTGAAACATTTTAGCGATGCGTGGTATGCATTTTCTCTAATTTTTTTAAGAAATTCGTTGAAGTCTTCATACATGATTTCATCATTTACGGATATAATTTTTGAAGATGTTGGCAATCGAACCAAAGTGTTGTTCTAATGCATTAAAATGAACCTTGTTCTCAATTACAAGAAATGTCATTTTATGGTAGAACAATGGATATTTTAAGCCATATTGTTTCATTTGGAGGTTCAGAAGTTAATCCAGCAAAAGTGGATGTCATTCGTACTATGCCCTATCCTTCCACTATGAGAGAGATATGTGCGTTTCTAAGTCATGCAGGCTTTTATAGGCAATTTATTAAGGATTTATCCAAGATAGCCTAACCTATGTCTCGATTACTTCAGAAATAAGTTCCATTTGTCTTTGATGACAATTGTAAGGAGTCTTTTTCCACACTAAAAACTGCTCTCATCTCCACCCTAATCATCAACATCCCTAATTGGTTGATTCTTTTTGAAATTATGCGTGGTGCAAGAAATTATGTTATGGGAGTCATGTTAGGACAAAAAGTAGGGAGAGAATCTCATGTGATTTACTATGCATCTAGAACTTAGGATGTTGCTCAAATGAATTACACTACCACTGAGAAAGAACTCGTTGTAGTTGTCTTTGCACTTAAGAAGTTCAGGCTTTATCTATTGGGTATCAAAGTTGTTGTCTATTCTGGTCATGTAGCTTTCTGTTACCTAATTTCTAAAAATTAGTCTAAGCCTAGACTAATAAGATGGATACTCTGACTTCAAGAGTTCAATCTTACAATCAAAAACAATAAAGGTGCTGAGAATCTAATCACATACCATATTTACCGCCTAGAGGATTGAGAACCACCTATTGCTCTAAATAACGAGTTCCCTGATAAACACTTTTATATAATATTTTTGAAGTTCCACAGTATGCTGACCTTGTTAACTATCTAGCCAGCAAGCAATTACCATTGAACTACTTACGTGCCCAAAGCAAAAACTTGTGAACGTCTCGAAACATTATCTGTAGGACAATCCATATTTAAAGAATTATTATGTGGATCAAATGAATCGTGGATGCATTCCTCAATAGGAAACACATTCTATCTTGTCTCACTGTCATTCATATGTGTGTGGTAGTCGGTCCACAGCGTATAACTAGTAAAGTTTTGGAATGTAGGTTTTTTTGGCCCACATTGTTCCATAATGCTTATGTCTTCATTGAAACTTGTCATAACTGTTAGAAGTACAAGTCATTACGACCAAGAGATCCAATGCCAATGACTAAGACCCTTTTCTGTGAGCTCTTCAACATCTAGGGTATTAATTTCATGGGTCCATTCCTACCTCCTATTATGAATACTTACATCCTGTTAGCAGTGGATTATGTCTGAAAATGGGTTTAAGCTAAAGCCACCATAAGTAATGACTCCCAAATGGTGGTCAAGTTCCTTAGGTCACAAATATTTTCAAGATTTGGAGCTCTATGCTCAATCATCAGTGACAGAGGAACTCACTTCTGCAATAGGATTGTAAAGACTTAGGAAATATAATTTCATCCATAGGACATCTATAGCCTATCATCCCTAAGCCAGTGGTAAACCCCAATTTTCTAATAGAGAGATCAAATCCATTATTGAGAAAACTGATCACCCATAAAAAAATTGGAGTTTATGCCTTGATGATGTGTTATGGGCATATATGATAGCTTTCAAAACACCTATTAGAATGCCTCCATGTAGGTTAGTTTTTGGAAAAGCATGTCATCTTCCTGTAGTGTTAGAACATAAAGCATATTAGGCAGTTAAATGTTGTAATGTGAATTACAATGAAAATGGTGTTGAACGAGAATTAGATATTCATGAACTAGAAGAGATTAGGAATGATCCATATGAGAATGCAAGGATTTGCAAGGATAAGACGAAAGCTTATCATGAATGTCAACTGACAAGTAAATCCTTTGCGATAGGTCAAAAAGTCATTCTCTTCAATTTTAGGTTGAAATCTTCCAAGGTAAGTTTAGTTCTAGATGGGTGGGTCCATTTCTTGTTACTATTATCTTTCTATGAAAACTTTAACAAGACGCTAAAAGAAGAAGTTGACTTACAGCCAATTGAAGCGCTGATTGATCATGTAGAAGGAGTTTGTAAAACATTATATGTTATGAATTTGAATAGCAAGCTAAAACGGGAATGGCGGGTGAAGGAAATGCCAAGGGAGGAAACAAAGGAGAATAAAACACAAATTAAGAAAATGAAACTACTACATAGAAAGTTGAGGTCTTTATCGAGAGGAAACCAAAAACACAAAAGGCTAGGGAAAAAAATAAGTAGAAAAAGAAAGGGATATCGATGCAAAAAGTAGCGCTACTACCGACCAAGAAAATAGAGGATCCAGGTCCTATAGATATAATCGTGAGAATCAATAGAAACTTTTGAGGAAGCATTTATGGACACTAGAGCTGAAATCAATGTCATGCCTTTATCATTCTTTAAGAAAACCAACATTCTGCCCATAAACACTAAAAAAGTAAAAATCACCTTGGGAAATGGCAAGACCATCACCACAATCAGGAGGAAGAATAATGTCCACATGTATGTTGCTCGATTCATTTATGAGGTAGACTTCTACATTCTTGACACTTCAGATTCGATGAAGCATGCCATGATACTTGAGAGGCATTTCATATATTCTACTAAGATATTAATTGATGTGGAAAGCAAGGTGGTCTTAATGAGATGGCAAGAGGACATCATTCTGATGCAACATAGGAAAGTTATTACCCCTCTTGAAGAGTATGAATTATTGCTGACACCCTTGGGGCCCTATTTCGATAACTTAAAATTCCCAATGATCGATTTCATATGTATTGATATATCACCTAGTTAGGACTAGAGATTGAAAATGTCGGGCCATCAATGTTAAACACCGGCACTCCTGGGAGGCAGCCCAAAGATGTAGGTTAGGATTAGGAATAATTACTTACAACTTTAAGTAAGTGGTGGATGTCCCAATTGGAAAACAACTGGATTAGATTTGAAAAGTCGACATACTCTTTTGACGAGTAACTATTTATTAGAGTGCAGTAATAATGATAGTTTTTAATTCGTTACATGAGGAGTTCGAGTTTTTGTTTCATGGCATTTAATTGTTGTATGCTTCTACGTTTACCACTTTATTACATTTCATTTTACCTTCTATTTTGATTTCACTTGTTCTTTTGAATTGTGTGTGGTTGTCTGACTTTCTTAAACCTTGAGGACAAGGTTCAGGATAAGTTTAGGGGTTTCCTGGAGTTTAGTTGGATGGAATGCATGGATGAACTATAAGGATTTTCAATAAATTTTTGCAATTCTTTAGATATTTTTAAATCTCTAGCGAAATATAGGTAATATGGTTTCATTTATTTCATGGATTTGATGGTTTTGCAGATTGTTACACATATTTAAACATTTGAATTCTTTCTTTTTTTATTTTTCATCTATTTTGAGCCTAAATGAATGCCCAATTACAGCTTTGAATAATGGTTGACAATTGGAAATTCAATATAAATTGATAAATGTCATAAAATGGACAAGACCTTAGGTAAAGCGTAGGGGAAACATCATGTTCTTGTGATTGGTCTACTAACTGAAGCTAAGCCAAAAATTGTTAGTGTGGAGTCAACGCTCTATGTTAGATATGAAAACGGGTAGATGGTTAAAATAAGATAAAAGTCAACTTAATCTCTACAAATTCTAGAATAGGCTTACATCCATTTAAAACTGAGTATAACTTAAGAATAAGTTTAGGCGAGGATGTAGGTAGTGTTTGTTTAGCTCTTAACTATAACTCACCTATAATTTATTCCTAGTTAGCCCAGTCGAGCGATTCTGATCTGATTTGTTCATCACCTATCATGAAACCCATGAATCAAAAGGCTTATAATCCTTTTTACCCACATTGGAAGACTAACTTAATCATAGCGAAAGTGAGAAGTGGTAATAGTAGTTTTTAAATAAAAAATAGAGTGTCCCACAGGTTCCATAGGAAATGTAGCAGGGAATCTAGAGGTGGAAAAAGTGAGAAAAAGCAAAACCCACTAGAAATGGAGCACGGACAGTACTAAAAAAATACTTGGAGAGAAAAATAGAGAATATATTTTTAAAAAAGTGAATAAAGGCGAAAGGTTATAAAAACTCCTCAAATAAAAAGATTTAGCATGGGTGTTTGTAGTTAGATGAAGTAAGTCGTTCCAATGCTTTCAATCTTTTAATATCCATTTTTCCAGTACCCCAACCCAACTATAAGAACCCAAAAGAAAGTCTTATTGACCCTATTTAGATACTGAGGGTTTTAGGCTTATTAAAAGTTATGTGTTACTCGTGATTAATAGATGGCTTTAGTCTTTATGAAGTCTTATGTTTGGCAGAGTATTCCTCTACAAAGTACAGAAAATATCTTGACTCAAAGCAACCAACTTTGCTTGAGTGTTCTTGTTTCCATTTGGCAAGTTTGTTGAAACAAATTAGAAGAAACCATTTAAATTAAAGTCAGGCATTATAGGAGCTGAATTGTAATTTATGTATGCAAGTTGATTAACTTATACTCCATTGCTTGGGATGAGCAATTGTCTACGTTTAGGGGTATTAGATAAGTTGTCAGATTTGTTATGTTTTCATATACTTTTGTTATGAAATTTGATGCTTTTATCATCATTTATTTTGATAAATTTTTTTTTGTGTGTTTTTAGGGTTAAAATGGGCTATTGGACGAAAAGGAGAAATTTTCAATAAGAATCAGTGAAAAAAGCCAAAAGAAGGCTCAGCGCCTTATTAATGCCTTAATTTAGTTAGACATCACCATGGAATCACTGGGCTTAACATCTGTGTATTGAAGATTTGACAGTAAACTTGGACCAAGAAAAGCCTTACGAAGACCCAAGAGAAAATCGAGAGTTAAAGAGATAAAATACACCTAGTGCCTCGGCAGCACCTGATAGTGTACAAAAGGTGTTGAGATGTTGCTAGACCCAATTTAAAACAAATTAAGGAGAAAACAGAGCATCATAATGACTCTTAAGAGATGTACTAGTTATACGTATGACACCGAATGAATTTAAAGATTTTAAATTGCAAATTTGGTGGATTTATTGGATTTAGAGAATCTATTATGTTATATTTTTACCTAAATAAATACTTAGGGTTAGACGTGCAAAAAGGGGGATCTCATCTTATTTTATCTCTAGTTATCAATTGTGGAAAC
Organism: Stephania yunnanensis; assembly: GCA_039657365.1. Lineage (NCBI taxonomy): Eukaryota > Viridiplantae > Streptophyta > Magnoliopsida > Ranunculales > Menispermaceae > Stephania > Stephania yunnanensis. The sequence goes on from CM077580.1 coordinate 25,761,751, forward strand.
AAATAGCTCTCTAGATTTTCGGTGTTCATTATTTTACTTTTAATGTACTTTTTAATTCGTTTATTGTTTTAATAAGTTTATATACATACTAGTAACTATGTGTTTACTGGATTTAGAGTTTTCTACATTTGCACGTATTGATAACATGAGGTTTTTTTATATTTAAAGTGAAGTCTCCTTTCATTGGAATCTTGTAACTTTGGTTGTATGGATGATAAATCTATTGGTTTTTCATCAAGTTAGGTTGAATATGCTTTGCTTATGTAGTGGCCAATGCATAGGTGGGTGTAGGAGATCTAGGTCAGTGAATCTATCGCCATAGGTAAGTGAGTTCACATTAGGTGACAAATTGAGCCTTTTCAATTGGCAATCAATGTGCTCTTATATATTAAGTATAAGATGGACAACAGTTCATGCTTGTTATCACTTAGGGTAAGTTTTTTCAAGGAATGTTAATACTCTGTGTGAAACATTTTTTAAGCCCCAGTAACACAACCAAACTTAACTAGAGCTAGTAGCCTATCCGTTTCTACTTGATAAACTTAACCTGTATACCAATATCCAAATAAAATAAAAAATAAATGCATCACAAAACTAAAACTTGTTGAAAATCAAAATGATATACATAAATATGGAGTTTGTCAAAACCAAATCTCATTTATTAAACCTCCCTACCTTGTTCATTTACAACAAAGTAATTTAAACAGTATATATATATATATATATATGGAAGGCTCATTACATCGTAGAGATGATAGTAAAAGTCCTAAATATTCTATTTTCCCTTCACTAAAGCGCTAGGCTAGGAAACTAATTTCTTAAATTTGGGGTGAGCGCTCAGACTTGCTTAGTAACTAAGGATTCACAAAGCCATCAACATTCTATATAATATTCATGAATATGTTGTAACAATATGCCCTAAATATAACTAAAATGATTATGAAAAACATTTAATCCAATAAACAATAGATGCAAGTAGATTTATCAATGACTATTACATTGTAATTCCCATTTCATCTTTAAATGTAGGGTCGATTACCCACTGACAACATTAATGTGATTACTAGACCAATACATTGGTCAATGTGCCATTTAGATGATTCATTGATGTTCAATGGTTCTATCTTAAATCTCTAGTGAATATGTAATCCACGCAACATGTTTAGCTAAGTAGGATTTAACATATAGGCTGAAAATCAACCCCATATCCTATACAACCTATTCTCAATTCTAGGATTTACTCATACTGATCATAATAGATACTATTTTCCATTTAATAAACTCATCTCACTGTACGTAGCCCCCTACCCATTCAATGCATAAACTATATGAACTACATATACTACAATATTTAGGCAACATTAATGAATAAGCATTTGTGTTTACCTCACTTAGGTTTAGTTTTCAATTTCCCAACTTTCCGAATCACTAGACCTTCCCCAGTATTCCAAAACTTATTTCAAACCATTTGTGGTTAAAATAGGCATAATACCCTATATTTAAAACCCCTAAGTCAGTCCTTTTGACCTTTACAAATTCTAATCAAAACTCAACACAATTGTTGTTTTCCGAGGTGGGAGCGCGCTATTTCACTTGGTGAGGCGATATCAAAACCTGTCTCATTAAGTCCTGACTTAGTATAATTACCTTGATTAGGCTCCTAAACCACACAATCAACTTTTCACCTCAAAATACTTTCTATTGTAATCCCTAATAACGCTCTAAATTTAAATTAGATCCTCAATTAACCTCGAATTCTCAATCAATTTCATTAGAGAAAATTAGGAAATCATTCGGATTATTCTTTGTATTTTTATAAAAAAATTGAAAGCACCTCCACTAAAAATGGTTTACTGAAAAACTTTCAGGTAATAGACAACAAAATTAGGGAGAGGCCTAAAAGGACTCACAACTCCACGCAGTTCATAATATATATCAAATTCAAACTTTAAATACTAACCAAGAGTCTCTGATACCTTAGTTACAACTTTGTAATCTTAAAATAAACCAAAATTGAATTGTAAACCTTTTAACTTACTTCAAACTAATTTAGAAGACTCTCATAGCCCATTCAAAAGTATTTCATAACCTACACTAGCCCCTAACCCTAAAATAATATATGTAATATTACTAAAACATGAAATTTGAACTTTAAACTTTAAAGCAATCACTAAAGATTTTTGAGTCTTATCTATTTTGTCTAGTCTTTACGGAGAACTTGACATAAAAAAAAAAACTCAAAAATGCCAGGTTAGTAAACTCCTACTTTTTGTATGAACTTCTGCAAATGTTAGTCCTAATACATGGAGACATATAGTTTCATTTCTAAATAAAAATAAATTTATATAACAATATGGATCCCTCATTTCCTATTCTAAGCTCATAACAAATGAGCCCACTCATGATAAACCTATAACTTTCCTATGAGTTCAATGCATGCTACCCCTAACTCGACATTACGCGCCTTAGACACTGTAGCGCATCTAGTTTGGAGTGGAGCACCTCACACTCTTACGACTGAATTAGGGGCAAGCATGACCAAGAATGATTCAAAATGCTTTGAATTAGGTACAAAGATAAATTTCATAAATAGTAAAGTCCATTGTAATGTTTACTTACAACCGTCCAACTTTGAGATTAATATTTTGGATTCTTAGAGCGTCGGATTACTTTGAAAATGGTTTCAATAACTTCCCTCCATACCCAATTATATTATGCATCAAGCTTTAAGTGATACCAAATCATGAAACCTAATGAAAACTGTAGCCAAAGTATGTTTCTGAACATTTTTCAAAAATATTAATTTATATAATTGTTGCAAATCGCTTTCAACTAGCCAAATTGGATTAACTTTTTAACCATGAAAACCTTAATATTTGTCATGACAACCTAAAAAGAACTTGTAGTGCTCATGTCCTACTTTCCTTAGACTCCAAGAACACTTAAATTGGATCAACGACATAGAAGTTATGAATTTTCCAATTTAGCCTATTCATTAGGCAAAATTGTTATCAATTAAATCACATTAGTTCAATTCATCAAAACCTTAACCCACGCTATTGGGATTTATTCCAAATTGGGGCAAATAAATCTAATATACCAATTTACAACAATCCCAACTAATTTCTATCAAAACCCACAAAAGAAATCGAGAAATCATAAGAATTCCAATGGAATTGAGGAAAATGCTATGAATTGAGTAATTACAAAATTACAGGTCGAATACCTTGTTTCCACTATAGAAACTTAGGTTGAATTGACCGTCTCATGACGCTATACCATTTTGTGAAAAGAAATCTGGCAAAAATTAGGCGTGAAGAGATTCTAGAGTAAAATACCGTATTGAGAGGGTTAGGGAACGAAATATATTTGATCCTTTATTGAAAGAATGTGCAAGCGTTTCTATTGTTTTATTTCGTTAATTCTTTTTTTATATAAACCCTCAGTTACTTCTCAGCAGTTTAATTTCTTTTTATTATTAACTCCTTAAATCCTTATTTTGACGTGCTTTAACTTTCAGTGCTCGCTTTCAATCCCATTTTTCATCAAATTTAACCAACTCTCGACAAAACAGTCCATCTTCATAAAACGTCCATAATACTGATTTTGATTACACTAAAATCCCAAAAATCTTAATTTATTCCCCGACGCACTAAACACTTACAGACAAATCCTCTTGTTTTACTTAGCCAAACATGCATCAATTTGGACCAAATCTAATCTTCAACCACGACCAATCGATACAAAACTCGAGGCAAGGTCTTCCACCAACTTCATGCTCATCTTACACTGCCACCTATCCTAACTTGTACGTAAAGCAAGACAAAATCCTTGTGTGATACTTAACATTTGTTTATTAGTTTTCGAGCAACCAATAATTGTTATTGCACTTATGCCTTTCGGACAAGCACTTGCAACCCTAATTATTATAAAATAAGGATACATCTCAACACACCTCGACTTTGCGACGAAATACCATATAATACACTCTCTAGGCATTCATCAATGAAAAATAGCATTTTGACTAATGATCTCCTGTCCGTAGTGCGTGGGTCGTACCACGGATACCTAAACTCAAATTAAAATCTGAAAATACTTAATTAGTCATCTAACCAAATTTATGAAATTCTTGAATTTCACAATTCTTCCCAACTAATTAAAAAATTCATCTTAGAAATTTGAACTTACAGTTTTAATGAACCAAAAAAGATATGTGAATATGATCCTTCATATACAACTCTTTTAATACGAATTTGTAAAAACCATTTCCAAGGTGAAACTATTAAGCGGTAGAGATCGTAAACATTTCAAATTTTTATCACCAAAACCTTGGTTTAATGAAAAGTTAAATCCATTATTTGGCCGATCTTTGCATTTTATAAATCTGTGATGAGTTATGCAATCAATTTTGTGGAATATTCAATAAACCTAGTTGTACTTCACATTTTATACTTTTAATCCCATTCAAGATTCAACACTTTGCAAGATCTAACCTATCTTGCTTTTCATAACACAAGGTTTCATTCTTAACTGAATATTTTTCCAAAAACTGTTGATAATTCTTTCCCTATACACAAAACTCTAGTATATACATCCCATTTTATTTTCTCATCACCAATCATCTTTTTTTTATTCGAATTGTCGATCGATTTATTTTAAGACTATAGTCAGTCTAAAATTATGATTCAAATAATATTTTAACATAACATTAAATACAAAGTAGAGTTGTGTGTCCATTCGATCCATCACTATTCCAACGTTTCTCGAATGAAACCTAGAATTACACAAGTCATTCAATGACTATAGATCTCTAATCGTATCTATCATCCCATAACAAGAGATCTCGAATTTTTAATCCGATCAGAAAATGCAACCTGACACGTCATGCAACTCACTTATTCTCCAAATGTATGCTCATGATATCATTTAGGTTTGTGCACAATAAATCAATTCCTAATTCCAACTTGTCAGCCATTTCACGTAACTTTTTTTCTTGATTGGTTAGAAAGTTAATGGCTTTTTCAACTTCATGAAATCATTTTCTATCCATAAGTTTATAATAAACCTCATTCTTCCACATTACCAATGTACTCACATTGGTTTTAATCATATCTTTAATTATGAGATTTCTTATTATCTCAATCTCAATCATTACTTGTCTGCGAAACTTCTTTTCTTACTTGAATAGAGATACTTATCCTTATCTTGAGTAGATATACACATTTTAACAGAGATCAACATATTCCTTGATTATACTAACATATTATAACTTTTAACTTGTATCACATAAAAGTTTATAAATATGTTATCTCTTTTCCATCTCTCTGACATTTCTTAGTTTATAGTGGAAGAATATTGAATTTTTCAAACATATCTTAGTCAAATATATTGTTCTCTATTCAGTTTTTCAAACTGATACGGATAATACTTACTAACTGAGCTGTAAGTTCAGCATCTCTTTTCATTTTTTATTTTTATCCTCATCATCATACATGCATCTTACCTAAACTCCAATTTAAAATAATCTAGTGCTTCAAACTTTCCCACTTACTGATCATGTGGTGTAGCATAAAATTTGAACCACTATACAACGTATTTACTGAAATTAGTTGTATACTTCTTTTGTTCAAAATTTTCATCTTTTCCAGTTTATCTCATTCTGGTGAAGATATATTATGTTCCATTAAATTTGTAGTTTGACATCCTAATTTGATCGAAACTCGTTAACCTGAGATTTCTATATTTTTCACACTTATGTGAGAATTTATTGAAAATTTAAATTCTTATACTTTAGCTTTCAATTGACTTTAATTGGACATTATAAACTTTTTTATTCCGACTATCATCAATGTATTCGATTATTCGAAGATAGTTCTCGTCATAATGGATTTTTATGCTGTGAATGAATCATGATTATGATACGGAGTTACATAGAATTTTGGTCATGCACAACTACTCTAATGCCTTAACTTGATTAAAGAAGTCCGTTTTCATCATTTTCAATAGTAAGAAGTCATCTCAATGTCTCATTCTATTTAATACACGAAGTGTATTCTGTTTAATTTGTCAATGTTAGCTATTCTAAAATTGATCTCATTATTGTCCCTCTAAAGACTTATTACCCCTTCATTCAACACTTAGACCACTTACAACTCCTTAATATTTTTTTACAAAGGAAATTTAGATCTCTTCTCTTTTCGAGATTATAGCTAAGGATAATGCAACTTCTTATAATCATTTAATGAATCAAAGTCTTCTCTAGCTAATCTTTGTTTGAAACAGAGAAATTTTCTAACTAAATAGTCCTAATCTTTTTATTGTCTTAAGTTGTTTCCATTTGTCTCCGATTTCTTGACTTTTCTTTTTCTTAAAAAGAAATTCGATACTTTTCAAGGGACCGTGTTAGATATCAAAGTATCTTACTATTCATTAATTTTTTTTTACTAATTCATCTTTCTGTTATTGTTCATTCGAAGAGATAGAAGAATTTGAAATTTTGAACTCTTATTAACTTAACATTTAATCAAACTCTTAAATGATGCTATTTCAATCATTTAAGTCCTATAAAAGAAAATTCTTATTGTATAGGACTTCTTATTCTATTCCTCTTCAAATCTCTTGTGGATATTCCATCATTACATCTATCTCTTCCTTTATTACATTTTAAGTTGTAGTAATAAGAATCGTAACTTAATTTCGTTCGAAGTGACTATTAGGTAATTTTAATTGCGAAACACAACTACTTGTGTTTTTTTAATAGCTAATCTTAACTATTTTCATACCGTTTTCCCAAAATCGCGACTTCTAAGACGTTGATTTTATCATTACACATTTCAATTTCAAGTTAGAGACTTCATTTATCTTTGTGTCATAACAACACCTAATCCAGTTTTAACAGAGATTACTTCTAAGTTGTATATTTTCATTTGTTTTACTACTGCATTGTTTGATTGTTAGAAGCATTGTACTCAACGTTGCTTATAATTAAGCAATTTTAGTAAGAAACAATTAAAAGCATACAATATTTATACTTATAAGTCACTTAATGGTTTGAAACTATGGTTCTATTCTACATTCCGCATTGAGTTTTTTTTTGCGAAGGATACGATACTTTAATTCAAAATATTTATATTTTCATAGAAATCGACTTAAACAACTTGACTAATATAGTGCTTTTCTAGTTAAAACTCAGTTTGTCTAATCAATTTCTATTCTCAAATCACGTGTCTCTTTTTTTCTTGTTAGGACTATTTTCGGAAGAAACCCTTAATTAGTTATCAATTCAACCAATACTTTATAGAATAGGTCTTGCAGAGTTTGTAGTTCAACTAGTGCTAACCTCATTCTAAAACTCAAGATCAATTTCATTTTACATTTTCCATACCATTTTCATTCATTTATGACTTAATTTAAGCCTATTTTAGCACTATCCTTAGTGTTTTACAATAATAATAGTTCGATACTTTTGCTTTCCAAAAAATCTATGTTCAATACTTACGTTCCTAAATCATCAAGACTTTGCTCAACTAATTCCCCATTGGTTTTATAATTAACTATTTCACTTAGTTATATTTGTATCGAACTACTTACAATACCTTCTTTGTGAATTTCAGACTTAACAAGTCCATTTCACCTTTATTTACGCTCAGTTTCGTTTCATAAGCCTATCTCTCTTTTATTATATGTTCTTATTCTAACTCGGTCACATCTCACGAGTTAAGTATCGAACTGACAATGAGAATAAACTTCATATCGGATATCTAGCGATAGTATAATAATATACAATAAGGATATCACAATAACAAAGTGTCCTCGCTCACAGTCACTTCTTAACTAATCGTGCTTAATCACTTTTTGGTTCCTAATCAAAGTTTCCTCAATTGAGCCAAACCTATGCTCAGATATCAACTCTGTCAGGACTCATCTCACTAAGTCTTTGCGTAGCCCAATTTACCTAATTTGGCTCTTAATCCACACAATCAACTTTGCACCTAAAAAAACATTCTATTTTAATCCTTAATAATGCTCAAAATTTAATTGAGATCCTCTATGAACTTTGGATTATCAATATTTTTGGTTTGAGAAAATTAAAAAAACATTTAGATTATCCTCTATTTTTCTATAAGACTTTCGGCATCATCTCCCTTAAAAATGGCTTGCTGAAAAACTTTCACCTAATAGACATCAGATTTGGGGAGAGGCTTAAAAGGACTCACAACTCCCTGCAGTTCATAATATATATCAAACTCAAACTTCAAATACTAACTTAGAGTCTTCGATACCTTAGTTATAACTTTATAATATCAAAATAAAAAAAACTGAATCGTAAACCTTTTAAGTTACTTCAAACTAATTTAGGAGACTCCCTAAACCTATTCAAAAGTATTTCACAACCTACACTCACCCCAAAGCCGAGAATAATATATATAAAGTGACTACAACAAGAAAATTAAAGTTTAAACTTGAAAGTAATCACCAAAGATCTTAGAGTCTTATCCATTCTTTTTGCTCTTCATGGAAAACCTGAAATCATAAAAAACAACTTAATGAAGTTAGGTAACTAAAGTCCTACATTGCTATGTACTCCTGCAAATGTGATTTTGAATACATTGAGACACGTAATTGCATTTCCAAATAAAATAAAAATTATATAACGACATGGACCCCCTTTTTTCTTATTTCAAGCTCATAACAAGTGGGCCCACTCATGATGAACTTATATCAGTCTTATGAGTTCAATGCATGTTATCCCATAATCGACATTACATGTCTTAGATGCCTATAATACTTCTAGTCTGAAGTGGAGCACCTCATACTCTTACGATCGAAGCAGGGGCAACTCTATCTGGATGTCATATATGCATGACCAAAAAACGAAGCAAAATTTAGTGCAGACTAAACACAAATGCAGGTACTAAGATAAATTTCATAAATAGTAAAGACCACTATAGGGTTTACTTACAATCAAGTTGGGCATATTCAGATAGATTTCTCAGGCTTTGGATTCCTTGCTCTATTTTCTTTACAATTTGTGGGCCTCTCTATTTTAAACTCTTATTAGATCTTCTCACTTATATTGTAGTCAAGGAAACATTCTTTCCAACTAAGTAAAATTTATTGGCCATTTCCTATTTGTCTCTTTAATTGTGGCATAAACTATTTTCATTACATATATATACTTGATCAATATATTTTTAGAAATCTGTCTTGTTTATGTTGCACTGTTGTCTCGATATTCTACCCAATATAATGTCTAACACAAATTAACTAATACCCTTTAAACTCCTTTAGTTTATACGCAATCATGATGAAGTCGGATAGAGTTCGATAATTCCTTTCCATCATAAAGTTTTTATTTTCATGGGTACTAAATATAGATCACTTCTTATTCAAACCCAAAATGTATTCATATTTCTAACTAAAAAAAGTAAAGTGAAATTGGAAAATATTACTTATATTATGGAAAATTTGAGAAAACCACAATGTTCTACTAGATTATACCTCTCTTTTCTTCCATACTTTGCATCTTCATGCTTCACTTCACTTAATACCCCCAAACACATTCGAAACCTTGCCCTCAAGGTTTAAAAATTAGGTCAGATTTTCCATCAAAAATAGAATACCTCGTGAAGCATAAACAAATAAAATAATAATTAAATAGCATAAGAATGAATTGAATAAGTAAAGATAATTTAAACATTTCCAAGCATCATTAAATTTAATTATATTGAACACTTCAAATCATATCAATGTACCAAATTTGAACACATCAAAGCAAATGTATTATGATAACATACTACATTTTTCACAACATAATATTACAAACATAGACCTCACATGAATAAAACTAAGGAAAAGTTTATAAAAAAGAATAAAAATCTTAGAACCGCCGTCTAGATGAGGTATCATCACCATCATCCCCATGATTAGGCTGTTAGGACCGGTAGTTCACCTTTAAATCATATATGGTATAGTTTACTCCCTCAATCAGGTTATCTTTAGTAAAGACTCCCCAGTAGGGCATCCTAAGCTGGAGTGATGGAACATGAATGTTGGCTCCCCCGCATTGAGTCCTCCTAGTCCTGCATCACTCATATCCATATATGGTTTGGGTTATCTTGCTGTTAGTTTTGGAACATGAAATTTTAATTTCTCAGATTTCTCATTTGATTATATAAGATTGACCTCATCATGGCCATTTCTGCATACTTTGAATATGGGTGGCTCTGTGTTCTTTTTTCTTTGCTTATTGCCTATGACATTCTACATTTCTTCTAAATTTCTTTAGTTATCTACCTGTATTATTGTTCTTTTTTCGTTTCTCTCCTCTGTATGACGTTTCCCTTTTGTTCCTCATCTGATAAAGTATATCCCGGAGCCTTCTTACTTTTCTCAATAACATTGTTAGTAATGGTCTTATTCAGGAAAACATCAAATTGAGGCACTTTCATTGAAACTTGGTCTTGTTTGAAAAATTTGGTAATCATCAAGGGAAAAGGAAGTGCTTCCTTTTTCTTTATGGTCATGGCATTCCTAATCGATTCATAGATTATTCAACAAACATCAATGCACCCGATCCCTTAGACTCTGTGGTATAATAGAGTCGCCTTATAGTTCACTATGTCATAGTGTTGTAAACTAGGTTGTACGCTTGCATTCAAAAAATGCTCCAAGCTTTGGTTGTTTTCTTAATATATTTGATTTGTATGTGTTTTAGGTACTGGTCCGAATCTAAATGAAAAAAATCCCTTGGAATAGCTTCTAAACTATTTTTAATGGTCTCGTGGGAAAATCTGTATATATACATTTATTTAGGTTTAGGGTACTCATTATTTTATTTCAAATGAACTTTCAGTTATCAATTATACTAATTTGTTTATTCAGGCAAGTAATCCATTGGTTTTCCTCGGATTATGGTTACTTTTCTATTCTAATATTTGTGTCCGTTAGCATAAAAGTCTCTCTAGTATGGTGCATCCCATTTCAACTAAGGATCTCGCATCGCGATCAACATAGTAATCCCTAGTTAACAATCCTTTATTCCCTCCTTATTATGTTTAGGATCCTAAGCCCATACTTAACTTCATTTTTTATGTTGAAACCCCTCTCCGATATAATCTTTATATTTTTCTTAATGTCGCTATCCATTCTAGCAATGGATTTGGCATTGATAAGGTTTTGGGTGTGGAAAGAAATGGTGGGTGACTCCTCAATATCTTCCTCTCCCTTCGAATCATAGTCAGAACTTAAAGGAGGAAAAGGCTCTCTAGGTGCTCTAATTCAAAGTATATTTAATGAAATCCTCGTTGACCTAATTGGTTTGGGTAGTGCTTTGGATTTTTGTTTGGGTTGCTCCTCGTTATGCCTTTCCCATCTCCTCTCAAGTGCTTTTACCTCTACCTCCTCCGACCATTGTTTCAACTTTCAAAAATCACTAGTTGAAAAACTAAAGAAACCTGCAAATCATAGAAATAACGTTATCGAAAATGTTTCGGTAAAATTCAATACTTTAGTTTAAAAAAGATAGTTCTATTTGGAAAGATAGTTTGAATTCGTCGTAAATGTAAAAGAGGATTGGCATCAAAGTAATAAGTAAAATATAAACTTGAAAATCTATTTTCTAAATATTGTAAAATAATTAGTCGACAAATTTTAAATCTCTTAGAAATTATAGCAACTTCAATTGAAATAAAACACTAAACAAACGCTCAAACTTATTTTAAACTTGCTTTTGTAGACCCTTTGCAAATATATGTAAATATAGGAAAATTTTTGAAATTGTTGAATTTGTAAGCAATGATGAATGTGATAACTACTTCTAGTCAATCGGAATCGATATAACCATTTATGCAATAAAATTGAATAAATTGCAACAAAACTATTTCGAGAAATATTGAAAAATTCGTGAAAATTCTCAAATAAAAATTCATTAAAGTAAAGAGATAGTGTTGTTGTAATTACCATCTTGAGAGTGAATCTCTTGAGATTTAAGCTTTTCAACTCCTCTATACCACCCCTCCAAGCTTTAAGCTGAAAATTCCTAACACCTTATTTTGGCTCAATACCCCCAAAATCAAAATTTTTGGTTTGAATGAGATTAAGTTAAAGTGGGAATCACTTAAATAATATGGGATTGAGCTTATAATGGTTGAATCTAGGCAATAAGTTGGGATTTGGATGAAGATGTGCATTGGTTTGTAAGTGTGAATGGTGTAGAGTGTATGGCGATTTTGGGTTTTCATTTTGAAATTCAAATATCATGCCCAGCGATTACTATATAAGTGCAATCTTTAGGAAGTGTTGTGTAAATCAGAGGAACATTACTTACTGTGTTCGTTGATTTTGCCAGTGATTCTCTTGAATTAGTGAATTGTTGATAATTGCAAGACCCCAATTGTTAAAATATTTTTCCTATGTACTGCTACTGATTATCCCAGTGATTCCTAATGGTAATCCAAATAGCTGGGAATCGCTAGGCTATATATATTTTTTTTTTTAATTTATTTTGTAAATAACTTATTCATAAATCATAATATCTCATATTATGTTAGAAGTGACTGAATGTCCGAAAGTTTTAGTGGGAAACATAACTAACAAAATATTTTTATTAAATAAATACATAAGCAAGTAAATAATGCGACTTGCATAAAGGCCATAAAAGCAAAAAATAACTCGACCATTCCCTCTTAAATGAAATCACCTCGTAATTTAAATTCACAAAATATTTTCAATAAAAGTGTCCAAAAGTGAGAGAATAAAGACACATTAAATTAAACTAAACTAAGTTCCTAAAAAATTAAATAAACATGAAATAAACATAGAATATGGGTTGACTTCCATAAAGGTTTTTGTTTATCGTTGTTCGCTCGACTTAGCCTTTCCAGAATTAGTTTGGATCTCCAAACTCAAATTCAGAATTTTCCACTCTATTGCCATTTTAGAAAGATAGTGCTCGACCATGAACTATCATCATCTTTTTTTCTTCTTGTTCTATTGTCCTAGGTATTTTTGTTTTCTTTTACGTCTTTTTTACGTATTTTCTTGGTTATTTGTTTCTATTTTAATTTCTCTAAATAAAGCATTAACTTGTGCTTGATTAGTAGTATTCATAGGTCGAGTAGTTACTATAATTTGATTGCTTAACATGTTGATTTGTCGAGCTATTTGACTTAATTTAATTTTTGGCTCATTAATTGATGTATCTAATTCAATTTTCTTTTAAAAAATTTACGTAAAGTTTTGATGCTTTTAGGTCATAAAGTTACGTAATATTTGCATTAAATTTGGTTGCATAAATCGAATAGTTTGTTGAGATTATTTTATTGATGTTGGTTTGGTTGGTGCTCTTAGTCTATAAGTGGTATAATTTTGATTTTGTAGACCGCAGCTAAGATTTGAGTTCGATTTAGCGAACCAAAATATTGGTTGAGCGAACCAATATATTGGTTCTTAATCGCGTTGACTTCTTCATTATTATCTTCTTGTCAAATGGGACGTACATTCGTTGTGTGTGTAACTTTATTACAAAATCCATATGGTTTAACTTGATTTAATATATCTTTTAATTGTAACTTAACCATGTTAGATAATTCTTCAACTTTTTAATCAAATTTATTACATGTTTCATTATTAATCACATATAATTACTTTTAGTAGTGGTCATAAAAAGAGTCAAATAGATTTTTTTAATAAGAAAAATAGATAGAAAAATATGTAGAGACTGCAAAGTAATACTTGGTGAAGCACTTACTACCTAACATAAGTTAGTAGTACTTAACACAACGACATAATATGAATAAAAGAGTTAGCGACCCTAGAATAAAGTGGTGGAACCTAAAACATAGTAAATAAGTAGAGTTTAGAGAAAAACTACTAAAGTAAAATGTTTGGAATCTTGACTTAGATGCTAATACAATGTGGCTAGAAATGAGCAGTTGCATAAGGAGAGTTGGATCAAACATATTAGGTATATCTAAGGGCTTAGGACCTCCAAAGAAGGAAACATGGTGGTGGAACGAGGATGTCAGAGAGATGCATAGGAAAATACCTAAGTTTCAAGATGAAGATGTGTACAATCAATATAGAGAAGCTAGAAAACAAGCTAAAAAAGTAGTTATTTAAGCTAAAACAAATTTCATGGAAGATCTATATACAAGGTTAGGTAATAGAGATGACGAAAAAATATATCTATACATATAAGCTAGCCAAATTAAGAGGTAAAAAGAAACAAGACCTAAGTCATGTAAGATGTATTAAGGACGAAAATCAAAATGTTTTAATGCGCGAGGAGGATATTAGGGAGAGATGGAGAAGTTACTTCGATAGTTTATTTAATGATGCCTAAGTTCATACTATAATAGATGAAAACCCACACCAAGAAAGAAATGTAAGCTATATACGCAATATTAGAATTGTAGAAGTTAAAAAGGCATTGAAAAGAATGAAAATAGGGAAAACATATGGCCCATATGAAATACCCATAGAGGTTTGGAAATTCTTAGGAGAAATTTGATTGAATTGGTTAACAAAACTATTCAATAAAATTTTTAAAATCAAAACGGATGCCACTGGATTGGAGAAGAAGCACGCTTGTGCCAATCTTCAAAAACAAAGGAGACATTAAAAGTTGCTCAAACTACCAGGGAATTAAACTTATGAGTCATACTATGAAACTTTGGGAGATGATAATCGACAATAGGCTAAGGAGAGAAATAATAATATCAGAGAATCAATTTGGTTTCATGCCTGGGAGTTCAACTATGGAGGCGATTTTCCTTGTAAGGCGATTGTTAGAAAAATATAGAGAAAGGAAAAAAGATCTTCATATGGTATTCGTAGATTTTGAGAAAGCATATGATAGGGTCCCTAGAGATGTTCTTTGGTGGGTTCTGGAAAGAGAAAGAGTGCGTGCTAGATACATAGAAACTATTAAGGATATGTATGATGGAGTAGTAACGAGAATAAAGACATTTTGATGAAATACAAAAGAATTTTTCATTACGATAGTACTACATCAAGGATCGGCTTTAAGCCCATATCTATTTACTTTAGTTATGAATGAACTAACTGGACATATTCAAGAGGATATACCATGGTGTATGTTATTTGCAGATGATAATATCTTAGTGGATGAAACTAAAGATTGTGTGAATATAAAATCAGAACTCTGTAAGGATACATTATAATCTAAAGGCTTTAAGTTGAGTAGGACGAAAATCGAATACATGCACTGTGAGTTTAGAAACACTAAACATCGAGATGATGGAGTGGTAAAATTAGGGAAAGTAGAAGTTCCTAGGGTAAACCACTTTAGATACCAAGGATCAATCATACAAAATGATGGTAACATTGAGAATGATGTCACACATAGAATTCAAGCTGGATGGAAGAAATGGCGGAGTGCAACAGGGGTGATTTGTGATGAAATGTTCCTACTAAGTTAAAAGGAAAATTTGATAGGACCGCAATTAGGCCAGCTATGCTTTATGGAAGTGAATGTTGGGCAGTAAAGCAATAACAATTACATAAAATGAACGTAGCAGAAATGAGGATGCTTAGGTGGATGTGTGGTAAAACTCGTAAAGATAGAATAAGAAATATAGAAACTCAAAGACAAGTAGGAGTAACACCATTTGATACGAAGATTGGGGAAGGGCGGTTGCGATGGCTTGGTCACCTGCAACGCCGGCCTACAAATGCCTCAACTAGAAAACTTGACTCAATAGAAACTATAGAAATTCGACAAGGTAGGGGCAGACCAAAGTTAACATGGGATGCATTAATTAAGAAGGATTTGAATGGTTTGCAAAGCTCACCATCAATTGCACTTAATCGAGCACAATGAAAAAGTTTGATCCATGAAGCCGACCCCAGTTAATTTGGGACTGAGGCTATGTTGTTTTTGTTTAAATTGTTTGGCCATCTTATTAATAGCTTCTTTTGCTAGAGTTGGTGTAACATTGAATAATGATCCACCACATTTGGTATCTAATAGCCTTTGTTTAAAATGATTTAGTCCTTAATAGAGGTATTCTAATAAAGCTCTTTTAGTGTATCCATGTTATGAACATGATGAAATTAATCTTTGAAATCTATCTCAAAACTCATTAATATTTTCATCATCTTTCATTTTTATAACTGTGATTTATCTTCTATAAGTACTAATTTTCTTGAAGGCATATATTGATCTAGGAAGGCTTCTAACACTTGAGCCAATGTGGTTATCGAATCTTGAGGAAGATATAACAACCAATCTCGTGCTTGATCTTATAATACAAAAGGAAAAGATTTAAGTTTGACATGGTCTAACGTGTAGTCTTTAGGTTATGTCCCATTAACTTTGTGCTGATATTCCCTTATAAATTTTTGTGGGTGTTAATTGTTCAGCCCGTAAAAGTTAGGTAAAGCACTAATAAATCTTGATCAAAGTTCACATTCAGGAAAAATTTTAGGATAGGCAATGCACATTGGTTCATAAGCAATGGCATTTTGATTAGCTTGTGTAAAAGTAACTTCTCTATTATCATTATTATTATTAATATCAAAGTTGTTATCTGTTTCCATTTTGGTAGGTTGTTGTCAACTACATCATTGTTGTCTTAAGTTACGATTAAATGTCCTATCTACCTTAAGATCAAACGGATGTAAAATCCTGTGGAATTAGAACGACGAAGTTGATAGAATATACAATGTTCAAAACTCTCACGAATATGTGTTTAAATCCCCAGCATCAGCGCCAAAAACTGACATGTGTCAAGTGTGTACAATAAATTTCCCCTTTATATAATACTTTAATATTTTGTAATAGTGATAAGTGGGAATCATCTCCTCATGGAATTATAAAGCTTCTCTAGGAAAATGGCTTTTAAAGGTTTTGATTATTATTTTTGCTTTAATTTTAATTAAAAACTACAATTAAATTACCTATTAATTAACTATAATGTAATAACATTTAATTCACTATATTAACTTAATTAACTCAATTCAAATTTACAATCAATCAAATAGATTTAATTCAATTATAAATAAATGTCCAAACAAACTTCTAAAATAATAAAACATAAACCTTTTTTGCGTTCCACGCATCTAAATCCAATCCATATAGTTATGAGTATACTTCATAAAGTAAGATAGATCATTAAATCTCAATTATAAGTAACCAAACAACCCCTAGCCAACCATTTGTTCTCCTTATACTGGTGGAAAAGCAATGTTCTAACTTTATTGAGCTAAACCCATTATTTACGCAAAGACAATAACTTCTGGCAATAAAATCGCATTACACTTTATGAGAACTTCGAACTAATAAATCTAACATCTTTGGAAAGCCACTTCAAGACTAGATTTAGATATCAAATTCACTTAGGAAATTTAAACGGTGTTTTCCTTTCAAACAATCCTAGTTACTACTTAAAATAGATAATGAAGCCATATACCACAATACACATTCTAGACTATGCATGCAATTCTAATATCATGATTAAAATCAATAGATAATAACCTATTAAATAAATGAATCAAAGAATACAATAGATACAAAGCATAATATACATAATCTTTTCATCATAACTACATTACAAACAAATCCAGTTCATGGTCAGACTTTGTTTAGATCAACTAACTACTTACCTATAAGCATAAATAACATTGAAGTAATATAAATAAAAGATATAATTAAAAATACCTTTGAATTAAAATACTTTAAATCTTCAATCTTCTCCAAAAGCAATAAAATATGAAAATAATAGACAATAGCTTTAAAGTAATGGAATTTTGATCTACGTACTCAAGGGAACATAATTTAAAAACCCAAAGCTTGTATTTATAGTTTTATTGGTAGTAAACATCCTTAGCCAACTCAAAAGACTTGTAGTTATCTTAAATTTATGAAATCTTATCTAGAGATTCTTAGCGATTTGAGTAAGATAAGAATTATTAGGAAAATTCGTATTTGAAGCTCACCGGTTTACCGATTTGGCTAGTGATTTTGGTTTCTTGTGAATCGTTGATTCAAAATTCCTATTATTTCCTTACTTCTTGGTGATGATTATTCGCATACTCTTTGCTTTTGATTAATTCCTACATAATCGCCCTTTTTCACTAGTTTCTTCATATGCTACATTTATTACCTTAAATATAAAAAATAAGAGAAAACCTTGTGAGTCTTTTACATCAAAAATCATCTGAAAATGAAGTATAAAATATGTCTAATTATTGACTTATCAGAAACCATTAGCAAATTATTGGTAATAACCTGCTAATTTTAGAAAACTCTAAATCTTTGACACTATGATAGGAACAGACCAATCCTGGATTGCCTCAAACTTCATCAGATTAATAGATATGCTTAAAAAATAACCATAAGTATGTGAAATTTGACCTTTAAAGACCATAATTTGCACTTATTGAACTTATCATACAGCCGATTATCCTTTAGAATTTGCCATGTAACTCTTAAATGGTGCTAATGCTCGTCATGTATCTTCAAATAGATCAAAATATTATCAATAAAAATGATGATGAACCGGTCAATATAAAGTTAAGATATCCTATGCATCAAATCCATTAACATAGTAGGAACATTCGTGAGTTTAAATAGCATCACCGTAAAACTAAAGTGCCTGTATCTAGTATTTAAAGTTGTTTTCGAGATATCCCTATCCCTGATCCTCAGTAAAGATAACCAGGCATCAAATCAACCTTAGAGAAATATCTGACACCCTTCAATAGATCAAATAAGTTATTGATCAAAGGCAATGGATATTGTTCCTGGTAGTTTTCTCTGATTAGGTGCCTATAATCGATACACATATGTAATGTTTTGTCCTTCATCACAAAAAGAGCAAGTGCTCCCTATAGTGACATACTAGGACAGATATAAACTTTTAGTAACAATTCCTCAAGCTGAGTTTGCAAACTTACGTAATTCTTTCAATGCCTTCTGCTACAGAGGAATTGATATAGGTTTGGTTCCAATAACAAGATCAATAATGAAATCGATGACATGTGGTGGTGGAAGTCCAGCTAAGTTAGATGGAGAAACTTTTGAAAAATCATAAACTAATGGTATCTCTCCAACCTTAAATTCATGACCACGCTCTCTAAAAGTAATAACCCCTGCCATAACCTCTAAATCTTGAGGAGTAACTTCCTTTCTAAGGGTTGCAAGTTATGAAGGATTATAACCTTTATAGACTATAACTTCCAAAAGGTTAGGGATTTGGAAGATTACTCATTTTTGAAAACAATCAATATGGGCGTGGTATGTTGCTAACCAATCCATCCTTAATAATGCATTATATGCAATGAACTCCATAACCCTAAGATAAATTATGAGCTCATTCTCCCAAGTTTTTACTACACATCTTTTACATATCATGTTAGGACAGACCTTCTTACCCACTGTTGTGCTAAAGATCAACAATGTATTGGCCCTAACATGTTTCAATTTCAGTTCATCAACCATTGCACTAGCAATAAAGGAGGCTGTAGAACCAGCATCAATTAAGACATATATCAATTAAGACATATATCATGACCATAAATAAGATTACGTTAAGATATGTGTAACTTTAGGCTGTGTCACTTTAACATAATACTTACTATATCAGCCTCAAGATAACACAATGTGTATCTCAAGGAAAATCCATATATAAAATCTAAAATCAAACTCAAGATTATCATTGTTTCTTTTGATCAAGTAGGAGGAAGCAGCGGATGGTTTTGTCTTTAGGGGAAATCAATGTAGGGAGTTATAGAAAATGAATTCAGAGTGATTAAGAAGAGATCAAATCATATTTGATCCTATGATCATCAAAAATGGGTAAGTTTGAAATTATTTCTTGAGTTAAATTCATAGGTTGATTATGAATTCATGTTAATTGTTGTTATTATTGATTGGAAATAAGTTAAATCCTCATTAGAAGCCTTCCCTAATGTTGAGGGGAGGTGTTGGATGTTGTTGATGTTTGGTGATTGAACGAGGGTTGCTGATTTGCTCTTTGTCATGATAGTCGAGGTGGAACCCACTCCCTATAGTAAGGAAGTACACTCCCTTCATAAAATGCGATGAACCTAGTAGGTTGATCGCGCCCCACCAAGTAAGAGAATGTGCTCCCACCCAAGAAAATAGCAAAACTACTAGTTTTTACGTGAGAATTTAAGAAGGTTTATGGATTCTTTTAAGGGTCCTAAATAGAAGTATTAGACCTGTATTGACCTCCAATGGCTTTTGATAGGTCATCAAATACCGAGAAAGGTTGAGTCATCAGATTGGTAGGAAAATAGAAAGGAAACCTAACTGAGGTAAGTATGGATTTGCTTCTTTATAAATATTGCCTAGATACTGCAGTAAATGTTGTTCATATAGTTTATGAACTGAATGAGGGCTATGAACACAATGATGTATTTATTAAAATGGAAAACGATGTATGATGTGATTTGCGAGAGTAAACCTTGGAGTTAAAATTAGGGTAAATAAGATCTGGGTTTGGTTCTTGGCCTATATGTTAAATCCTACCCAGCTAAATAAGTTGCGTGAATTACACATCACCAAAAGGTTCAGGATAGAACTATTGATCATTAATGAATTGGCTAGACAACACATCGGCCAATGTCTTGGTCTAGCAATCACATTAATTGTGTTGGTGGGTAATCGGCATTAGTTTTACAAATGAAATGGGAAAGGCAGTGTAATTACCATTAATTATTTAAGTTGCATCCATTATTTATTGAATTACATGTTATTCATAATCATATAAGCTATATTTGTGCATATTGTTAATGCATATTACTCGTTATTATTATATGGAATGTTGATTATTTTGTGAATCTTTATTTACTGAAAAGTTATAGTGCTCACCCCTAATTTAATGCTTCAGGCTTTCAGTCTAACTTTTCAGGTAAAAGGAATGAAAAAATGTAGGAGTTTTATTATATTCTCCTCGATCTAATGAGCCATCCTATATAAATATGTATTGTTTGAGTTACTTAGTTATAATATAACAGTCTTGGGATTTTTTGTAAATGGGTTTTGGGTTTTTATAATCTTCGGCTTTATTTATATCATTCTGATTATCAAAATTGTTTAATTTTCTACTGTGTATATTTTAGTTTTTATTTCAATATTACTTTGCGAGTTGTGTTTATCAGGTACGTAAGTAATGGTTGTTGCTCTAGTTAAGTTAGGTTGTTGTACCGAGGCTTAATTAGGGTGTTAAGCATGGTATCGCCTTCATCAGGATAGAGGATGTTATAATTTGGTATTGTTAGATTTGGTATCGCCTTAATTAGGATAGGGGTGCTACAGTTTTCTATCAGAGATATGGTTATTGGCTATGCTACAACTTACTATCAGAGCTTAAGTTTAATGGCTCTATTACAATTTAATTTCAAAGCTAAAGATTATCACTTAAAAATAATGGAATAGCTCTAATACAATTTGATATTGAGAACTAAGTAAGTTGGTAAACCTAAGTTATTTACTCTCATACACCTTAGTACCAAAACCTAAGTTTACTAAATTTGGGAGTTGCCTCATATTTTGAATAAGCTTAGGGTGTGATAAAAGGTTTTATCGTGGTTTGGAGGGATAGTGAAAATGAAAACATTACTATACGTTATTTGCTCCACGTACTATTATCTATTCTATAGATATGATTTCCCTATCTTTTTTGAATGTTACCTCAATGGTAGTATATCTCATTTGATTTCAAAATTTAATGGCAGATTAGGGAAAGGGGTCGTAGAGGCCTGAACCTCATGGTAAAAAGTTGAATGAGGCTCAATGAAATGTAAAATGGAGCGAGAAATGAGAGAGCTAATGGAATCTCAAGCAAAACTTTTGGCAATGTTGATGGTTCAGATGGGACCACCAGTATAGCGACGTGAAACACAACCCGCAATCAGTCTCGAGGTTAGTAGAGCTAAAGGAGAAACTATGTTAGTAGTAGGTTCTACACAACCTATAATAGTACAGGTTCAGGTACCAAAAACAATTGTTGTAGTGCCAGCAGATAATAAAAAGGCCACATTTTTCTAATTTCAAAAGGACTTCGTGAAATATCATATTATAAGATTCAACGACACTATGCAGGATGTGGTATCTGAGACTTGGAATTTGGATATGGAGCAAGTCTTTGTTGCTGTTAATGTTAAGGACTAGTTTAGGGTCAAACTAGTCACATTCTATTCATAGACTCTACTTGTAAATGGTAAAATTCCCCAAAGAATGAAGGAAAAACTCTCACTACTTAGCCGTAATTTAAGATCATATTTTAGAGATAGTACATTCAAAAATCAATTAGGTATAGGAAGAAGACTAAGTTTATATAGTTGAAACAGGGAACCATGCCTATACAAGATTAAGGGTTAGGTTGACAGAGTTAAGCAAATTGGCTTTTAAGATGGAGTTATGGGATAACAAAATAGATATGTTTCTTAACGTGTTTAATTATGAGATTCGTGTTGTAGTTTCTTCTCATCCTCTCACTAGTTACGCTTTTATCATCAAGAGTGCGTTGGAAGTGGAAGCAACCATATTAATTAGACCTTACGGAGCAATATCTATGCCACCGCTAGTACCATAGTTCCCCGGGAGTCAAATAACCCCAAGAGTTTGCTTAATTTTGTCTATTGAGTAGATAAAGAAGAGCAGCTAGGGCCACAACACAGAAAGGTGTATTGGGATTATATTTGTTAGTGCACCAATTCGACCTATTTCTCAGCTTTTGGTAGGCAAACCACCATTAGCACAACCTTAGTCTAGAGGTAAAGGTAAGAGTAGGACCCAGTTCACAATGAAACTGAGTGGATTTGGGTAGGTTCCACAAGCTAATGGGTTTTCTTAAATGGCTATAACGATATGTTATCAATATGGGCAAGCAGGGCATAATCAGAGAGATTTTTCTGTGCCACTAGCCATATTGGTAGGTGGTACAACATAGCAAACATAATGGTAAACTCATGTAGTGGTTGAGGCTGATCCTCAAGCTACTAGAAGGCTTGAGGAATGTATTTTAAAAACTTGTCATCGAGATATTATGTGTTAATTAATGATGGTTTTACAGTTTCATTTATTGTTAATCCAATGGCTGATGAATTGAGATTGAAAATTGTTAAAGTCAGTATTTTGTTAATTTTGAGCATAACAGTGAGTGGGAAGATTTATCCTAACCCGATCTTCGAGGGATATACAACCAAAATAGGGGAGAACGAGCTCCTAATTCACTTAAGGGTAATGGAGTTCCTCGACTTTGATTGTAATGACTTGTTACCTTAAGCTGGTGATCAGTGTTGACCCAAATCCTAATTAACTCGACTTAGGCTCATGGTTAAGTCCATCATACCTCGATTAGTGTGTGTGGGGGACATTGTGATGATTTGTGTTTGTCTGTTATGTTTGGAATTATTTAGTGGTTGTGGGATTAATAGGAAATTAATACAAGCCTATAACATGAAACTAAATAATTAAATAATAAATCGCCAGTACACCAAATGTAATGAGGGGGTTGTGAAATGGATGTGCTTACCGAAAAATTACTCATAGGCATGTTTGGTGAATTTATTGGTGAGAAAATACATGAAACACATTTATTTATAATTAAAACTATAATTTTGGTTTGAATTGTATAGATTGTTGGATTACTTTAAGATGTGCATAAGTGTTGATTGTGTTAAGAAGTTTGTCACTTTAGGATGTTTCACTTTAACACGTCATTCACTTGATCAACCTTGAGAAAGCGCGATGTATATCTCGTGGAAAATTTATATATAATTAAAACTTTCAAACCTATCCTTATTATTTCATTCGATCGATAGGGAGAGAGAGATAAAAGTAGTTGCGGGGATAGTTAATGGAGATGATCTAGAGAGATTTCTTAGTGGATAAGAAGTGCTTAAACCATAGTAGATCAGAGATCGTCACTGTGGTAAGTTTGGTTTGAGTTTTTTAGATGATTATTTCTCTGTAAATGGTTGTTGTTATTGATTTGAAAGTGGTTTATACCTTACTAGAGGTTCTACCTGATGTATCGAGGGTGTGTTTAAAGATGTTTTGGTGGTTTAGTGGATTAAACATGGACTACTACCCTATTCACTATCAAGACAGATTAGTTTGGAACACTCTCACTCTTACATAGGGGCAGTTTCCTTTCATAAACTGTGAAGACCTAGTTGGTGGATCACGCCTCACCAAATAAAGGAGCATACGTTTACCTCAAAAAACTAACTATAGTGTTATATTTTAGTTAGAATTTCTTGAGCTCTTAGGAACTGATGTAGGGGTTCGAAGTATAGATTATTGGGGCTATATTAAGCAAAATGGTTTGTGATAAGTTTTGAACACCAGGAAAGCTTGAGTGACACAAAAGTTAAGGAACTTGGAAACGAAACCAAAACTGAGGTAAGCATGGATTCGTTTACTTATCAACTTTGCCTGCTATATAGTATATTTAAATCATATAGTTTATAGACTTGAATGGTAGCTATGTACAAATTGATATGTTTACTAAAATGGAAAATGGTGCCTGATATGATCGATGAGTGTAAATCCTAGAAATGAGGATGGATTGTATAGGATATGGGTTTGATTCCAGAGCTATATCTTAAATCTTACTTAGCTAAATAGGTTGCGTTGATCACACATTCACTAGAGGGTTTAGGATAGACCCATTGAACATTAATGGATTAGCTAAACAACATGTATGTGTGATGTGTTGGTCTAGCAATCTTATTAATAGTGTTGGTAGGTAATCAACCCTAGTTTTACAAATGAAATGAAAATCATAGTGTAATACCTATTGACTGTGCAACTTGCATTCAGTTATGTATTGGACTATATGATTTCCTAAATCCTGCTAGCTATAATTGATTCATATTTTTACTGTATATGATTCTTGATTATTATCTAGATTATTTATAGTTTTATGAATCCGTACTTAATGAGCAAGTTGGCGCACTTACCCTAATTAAAATTTCAGGAATACCGATGAGCGCTACAACTAAAGGATAGAGAAGGTTTAGGAGTCTTGATCTTCTCTTCAATTCTTTCCTTGTTTATATATTTGTATAGAATTTCAATTTTGTAATATTATAAGGGTTGGTAGGACATGTATAACTGAAGCTTATTCTGATTTAAATTTTTTTTATACATCGTGTTTAATATCGAGAAATGTTTTTAATTTTCGTTGTGTTCACTATTTGTTTTATTGTCGATATTCGATATACAATTGTATTTATCAAGTAAAGAAGGTGAGGTCGCTGGCCCTAGTTAAGTTTAGCTAGTGTATTGGGGCTTAATTAGTGTCGCCCTAATAAAAAAAAAGAATGCTACAATGATGCCCTTCTAGAGATAGATTGGTTAGCTGCATACCATGCCAGTATTGACTATTTTCATAAATGAGTAATCTTTCAAATCCTTAAAGTTTCTAAAATTATATTCTATAAGGGCTATAATCCTTCACGACTTTAAACCCTTGGATGGGAGGCTACTTCTCAAGATTTAGAGGTTATGGCAAGGGTCGTTACATATGGAGAACTTGATCAAAACTATAGATTAGTGAGATTTAAGTGGTTTATGAGTTTTCAAAAGAATTTCCATCTGACTTTTATGGACTTGCACTACGACATGTTATTGACTCATCAATGATCTTATTCAAAGAACCAAACCTTTTATCTATTCCTTCGTACCATATGGCACCGAAGGAACTACATGAGTTGCATACTAAGCTCTAGGAATTGTTATAGAAGGGGTTTATTCATCCTAGTATGTCACCATGGGGAGCATCGATTCTTTTTGTGAAGAAGAAGGAAGGAACCATACCTATATCCATTGATTTTAGACAGCTTCATTTGGTGACTATCAGGAACAAACATTTATTGTCCAGGACTGATAAATTTTTTAATTAGTTGAAGTGTGCCATAGATTTCTTGAAGACTAATTAGTGATTAGTGGTCTTGCTATCATTAGCTAGGGATCAGGGAGGAGGATATATAGAAGACTTCTCTTAGTACACGTTACAAGCAGTTCGAGTTCTTAGTTATGTTGTTTTGACTTATTAATGCCCCTACTATGTTCTTGAATTTGATGCACAGGGTGTCTAAACCTTATCTCAACAAGTTCATCATCGTGTTTATCTATGATATTTTGATCTATTCGATAACTCTAGAAGAATATTCTCACCACGTTAAAGTTACATTGTAGACTCTAAAGGACAATCATATATATGCCATGTTTAGTAATTGTGAATTCAGATCTTCAAAGGTCAAATTTCTCAGACATATGGTAAATGCTAAGGGCATATTTAATGATTTGGGGAAGGTTCAGGCAATCCAGGATTATCCTAATCCTACC
The DNA here is from genome assembly GCA_039657365.1 of Stephania yunnanensis. Classification (NCBI taxonomy): domain Eukaryota; kingdom Viridiplantae; phylum Streptophyta; class Magnoliopsida; order Ranunculales; family Menispermaceae; genus Stephania; species Stephania yunnanensis. Next base: position 25,788,101 of record CM077580.1, read on the forward strand.
ATAGTGTCAGCAATTCAGAGTTTTCTTTGATCAGCGGGGTACTACAAGCAATTTGTTAATAGTTTCTCTGATATCACTTTGCCATTGACGCGGGTAACACATAATGGTGTTGAATTTATTTGGTCTTATGAGTGTAAGGTCGCCTTCAAAAAATTGAAGAGTAGTTTTACTACAATTCATGTTCTTACGTTACTTGAATCGACAAAATATTTGGCGATTTATAGTGACACTTCTCATTTAGGCTTGGGCTACGTACGAATGCAAGAAGGTAGGGTTATATCTTATGCTTCAAGGAAACTCAAGATTAATTAAAGAAATTATCAAGTTCGTGACATTAAATTAGCAGCAAAAGTGTTTTCTTTGAAGATTTAGAGGCATTACTTGTATGGTGAGAAATTTACATTATTTTCGAATCATAAGAGTCTTAAATACTTGTATATCGGAGCGAATTGAATATGAGGCAATGTGGAAAGCTTGAGTTCCTCAAGGATTATGATTTAACTTTAGATTACTACTCGAGCAAGGCAAATATGGTAGTTAATGCCTTAAGTAAGAAAGAAATAGGTAGAGATAATGTAGCTAATAGTAGAGCTTTTCAGTATAGACTTCTTGAGGAAGCTTCTATGATAATGATTCATGAAAGTCTAGTTGGCACATCATCAACTGAAAAAGCTAGTTTTAGGCTACTAATCTATTCTTTTGAGCTCAGTTTTAGGCTGAACTTGAGATTATTCAGTAGGCAATTGATTATCAGAAACTGATTAAGATTATTTACCGCATCTAATGTTAGCAGTTAGTGTAGATTATCCTGATTAGTCAATTTGTGGGGAAGGTCCACCACATTTTAGGAATAGATTATAGATTCCAGCTCATGATTAGTTGAGGTAAGAGTTGGTACGAGAATTTCATAGGTCTCCCTAATTTATTCATCAAGGCAACACTAAGATGTATCATAATATGAGTGTATTCATTGGTGGTCTAGGATGAAGACTGATATTGCTAAGTTTGTAAAGCGATGTGTGATATGTCAGCAAGTTAAGATCGAGCATAGGACACCTAGATGGCTATTGCATTCTTTTTCTATTTGAGTGGAAATGAAAGCATATATTAATAGATTTTATTTCGATCTACCTCTGAATCAGCATAAGTTGGATGTAGTTTAGGTTGTAATTGACAAGTTAACGATGTTTACGCATTTCTAGCCAATTTTGAAATGAGATCCTCTTGACAGATTTTGTGAGATATACATAAAGGGGATGTTAGGATTTTCGGTAGTTAAGTGTCAATTAATCCGGATAGTGATCCGAGATTCACGTCCAGGTTGTGGGTTGTATTGTAGTGATAGCAAGAAACTATTCTTAAGCTTAGTATGACATATAATCCTTAGAACTTTGTGTAGACTGAGTGTCTAATCTTGGTGTTAGAAGATATGTTTCATGCATGTATCTTGGTGTTTGTTTTAACTATGACAAATACATTTCTTTGTTTAAGTTCCCTTATAATAATATCTATTAAGCTAGCATTGGAATGTCTCCTTTTGAAAATTTGTATGGTTGGCCTTATCATTCACCTACATGTCGGGTAAAAGTTGGAGACACAATTTATTGGGGCCTAAGTTAATTCAGGACTAAGTAGATAGAATTTAGTAGATTAACCAACACTTAACTATGACACAAGTAAGACAAAAGAGATACACCGATAAGAATGATAGGTTTTTAGAGTATACAAAGAAAGATTATGTTTTGTTGATAAACTCACCTTAGAAATGGCTGTATAGATTCAGACTATGGGGTAAGCCTGCTCCAAGGTATATCAGGTCGTTCAAGGTGAAAGAAATAGTTGGTCCCATTGATTACAAATTGGAGTTACACCCTCAGCTTGCTAGAGTTCATAATATCTTCCACGTGTCTATGCTTCGAAAAATAGAGACTCAATTCACTCAAAGGATTGATTGGAATGAATTTCATCTTCAAAAAGACTTATCTTCCGATGAGAAACCAATTTAGATTCTTGATCATAAGATTCAGATATTAAGAACCAAAGAGATTCTTTTGGTTATTGTGAAATGACAATTTCACTATGATGATGAGCTAACCTAGGAATGGGAATCTTATATGAGAGAGCAGTTTCCTTTTCTATTCAGAACTACATGTAATTATTATATTAACCTAATTTTAGCTCGTAGTTAAGTCTAACGTACCTCATTTGGCATGTGCATAGGTTTATGTGATGATTGGTGCTTGTATGGCCTATTTAGAAGAATTTTTGAAGTTGTAGTATAAAAGGGGAATTTATATACAAGCCTATAATTGGAAAATAAATATATAATTAATAAATTTTCTATAGACAAAGTACGACGAGGAGGTTGTGTCATGAATGTGCATGCCCAAGATTAGGCATTAGCGTGTCTGGTATATCTATTGGCGATAAAATACATGAGATATATGTATATACATATATTTATATATAATTGATATATATATATAACTATTTGTTTGTTTTGATTATTATGAATTGTTGGATCGCCTCGAGATGATCGTAATTGAGGATCGTGTTAAAATGTGTGTCACTATAACATAATATTCACTTGATCAGCCTTGAGATAGTGTTATGCGTATCTCAAGTAAAATTCATATATATAATAAAAATCAAACTCAAGCTTATCATTGTTTCATTAGATCAAGTAGGAGGAAGGTTCTGAGGGTTTTATCTTTGATAGAAAATGATCCAGGGAGTTAACAGAGTGAATTCAGAGGGATCAAGAAGATATCAAACCACAGGTTATCCGGTGATCATCAAAAGTGGGTAAGTTTGAAACTAGTTCTTGTGTTAAAAATGGGTTGCTTCCCAGTTCTCTATCGTGACAGTCAAGGGTGGAGCGCGATCCTCGTAGCATGAGAGGGCATTCCCTTTATAAAATGTAATGAGCCCAGTTGGTGGAGCGTACCCCACCAAGTGAGGGAACGCGCTCCCATCCTAGAAAACAACAAAATTGGAGATTTTTACATGAGAGTTTCTAAGGGTTTGGGGATATGTTTAAGGGTCCAATATATAAGGTATTAGACCTGTATTGACCTAAAATCGTTTGTGATAGGTAATCAAACATTGGGAAAGGTTGAGTGATCAAACATTGGGAAATGTAAGTGTGGATTCACTATTTATCAATATTGACTGAATATTTTAGTGTGTATAGTTCATATAGTTTATGGATTGAATAGGGGTTATGTACAGTATGAAGTATTTATTAAAATTGAGAACAATTTATGATATGTTACGCAAGAGCAAACCCTAGTGTCGAGATTAGGTTGTATAGGATATGGGTTTGGTTCTTAGCCTATATGTTAAATCCTACTTAACTAAATAGGTTGCCTGAATTACACATTCACTAGAGGGTTAAGGATAGAACAATTGAACATTAATAGATTGGCAAGATAGCACATCGGCCAATGTGTTGGTCTAACATTCGCATTAACAATGTCGGTGGGTAATTGACCCTAATTTAACTAATGATATGGGAATCACCATGTAATAGCCATTGACTATTTCACTTGCATCCGCTATTTATTAAGTTGTTTGTTGTTTATAATCCTATTAACTATGTTAGTTGATATTGTTATTGCATATTACTTTTTATTATTATTTGGAAGGTTGATAGTTTTATGAATCCTTACTTAAGGGGAAAGTTGGAATGCTCACCCTAAATTTACTTATGGCTCTTAGCCCAGCACTTCAGCGAAAGGGAAATAAAAAATTTAGGACTTTTAGTATCTTCTCTTCGAATAAATGAGCATTCATTTATATATACTGATTGAATTACTTTGTCATAATAAAACAAGTTTTTGAGGTTTTGTAAATGAGTTTTCGATATTAATAAGCTTCGAGTATATGTATATTGTTTTGGTTATTGAATAATTTAAAAATTTTCACTGCGTATATTTTAATTTTTATTTCGATATCGATACACTGGTCGTGTTTGTTAGTACGAAAGCAGAGGCTACTAGCTTTAATTAAGTTTGTCTTATGTAGCGGAGCTTAATTAGGGTTTTAGACTAGGTATTGCCTTAATCGAGATAAGGGATGTTACAAAACCCATAGACTTTTTGGTCACACCACACTTTATTAATGAATATCCTCTTTCATTTTTAGGATGATTTTTTTTAGCCATTTCTCAAGCTGTTATGGATATTCTGAACAAAGCAATTACTTTGACTTAATGTTCAAGCAATCACTTTCTTGAAATGACACTAGATTGGAAAATCTTAAATTCAAATTTAAAGATCCAGCCTACTTCTAGAATGGTTATGTCAAGCCAACGATAGTAAACAAAAGCGGTCTAAGGGCGGCAACACATACTCTTTGTTTATTTATCTTTTAATAGGATTTTATTATTAGTATAATATGTTTTTAATCTCTCACATTTGACTCTTGTATTGGAAATATTTTCAGAATTTAAACTCTGAGACACATTCAAACAAGTGGGAGTGATTGAGTTGCTTTTTGTTTTGTGGCCTTTATGCAAGTTTATATAATTCATTTGGTTGTTTATTTATATATCTACGATAAAGGTTTTGAAGCACTTTCCGTGGTGAAGCTATTTCACCACCTATATTACCAAAAGTGTAATTAGAATCTTTATTTTCATTGGTTGAAATAAAAATGTTAGTTAAGCGTGAGGATAAATATGGAAATGATTCTAAATTCTTAACAAATTTGTCCTCCTTCCCTCCTTTCAAATAACGATTAAATTTATCGGCAAACCAATTTCCAAATGAAGCAATTTTCATCCCTAAAATATAGTTTTTACTTCTAGAGCTATTTCCTTACCTACTATTTTTTTTTCTTTTTCCTAATTGCTTCTATTTCATTAATTGACTTACAATAGTTTGTAGCTTATGCATTTGGGGATGTACATGGAGATTAATATTGCAAAGGTTGTTGATCTTCTGCTTTGAAATCTTTTTATTTTCCTTTTATTTTTCTATATTATATTATATAAGTTATTGTTTAAATTGTTTTCAATCTTTCTTTTTCAATGGTCCAAAAAATACAAACATCGGGGAGCATACAAGAATGTTGCAATATCTTAGATCACTTGAGAAGAAAGGAATTGCAAAATTTTTCAATTAAGATATAGAAGTTGGGAAGTGATGTGGAAAGATCAAAGAGGAGCATGTTTCTATTCTTTTATGTTCTAAATAATTCATTGCATGGAATTAACATGGGTTATTGGGGATTGATAGTATAAATAGTGTCCACTTTGACATATTTGGTTGTTTCAATCTTTCTTTTATTCGATTTTGTTTCATGTTTAGGAACTGAAGTTAGGGAGGTGGAGCAATGGGGCATTGCTTTGTTCAAACTTAAACCATTGCTTTCAAACTCGAAGTCAACAAGGTAGTGCTATTGAATTTTAGCCAATCATTGAAAATAAAATAGAGACGTCAAGGAAGATAGCAGGCACGAATTACAAAATTGAACGGCGTGGAAATTTTAAAAGTTGCAACTTAAGTAAAATGGAATGCTTTTGATATATTTTTTTGCTAATTGTTAGGTTGGTAGCTGTGAGTTTTGGGGAAAATCAAGCAGTGCATTATTTTTGCAAATACATATGCTCACATATACACGGAAGTGGAAGCCAAGATCCTACCCAAATTATTTTATAATTTAAAAACAAAAACAAGAGTAAAAATGGTATTATTGATGTTGTTAATGAGGCTTCATTTTTTCTTAGAAAATTGGGAATAAGGCCAAAATTAATGTCTGTTGAATACTATCTTCTTCTTCGACATCAAAAGCGTTAGGTAGTTATTATTATTATTGTCATCATCTCTATCACTGATACTTAAAAGGTCATTTAGATACACATGTTTTTTTAATAATACTTAAAGAAAGTCATTTCGATACGACTTATTTTTAAGACAGTGGAGGTAATACTGATATCATTACAATATAATAAAAATATAATTATTTACAAAAAAAAAAGATTGGCAAAGCATAAGCTGTGCGAAACCTCAAAAAAGTAATGGGTATATAACTCCTAAAACTGATGTCTCACGAACACATATTATTCATTGCAAAAACTAAAAGATGGAGACTGGAAAAATCCCAGTCCCCATGTGTTGAGTCGGCTCGCACAATAGAAATGCTCTTGCAAACATGCCTTTGCAAATAGTTAGGACCCCTGTTATAACCAAAGCTCGTAAGACTTATAACTTCCCCTTCCACCAACCCTTAATTAAAATGTTTCGAAGCCCCATCCTAGCACTCCCTCCCCCACTAGAGCCATTAGGACGTCCTTACTCCTATATTGTATAGATAATATGATTTTGTACAAAATTACAAAATATTGTATGAGCTATACAAAATAGAGGCAAGATTGAGTCCAATTGACTCTCCTATAAAAAAAAACATCCTCATATCCCCTATACCCCTTTTTTTAGTACCAGAAATACATCACCACATAGCAACAAAAATTATTCAATGAAACACGCCACAACCTATGGTATCCATATAAATACAGTGCAGCACAAATGAGATAATATTATGTACATGCTGAGATCCCAAACTAGCCTAGGCATCAAACCAACCAATATACCTAAATCGAGATTGATCCATTCATTGTCCATTCGAGATCAATCCATTCACAAAATCGAGCTTACCCATATACACCTCCCATTGCTTGGTTAGTCCTCATTTGTTATAGATTACCCATCAAAAATATTTATAGTTATTTCCATTACCAAGTGTAGGCACATTTTCTAATTTATTTCTTTCTCTCTGCCAATTAATCATTATTATTTATTCCCAAAAGAAACCTAGACTCCCAGAATCTCCCTCCTCAAAAAATTTCTTTTTGTTTTTATTTTTTGGTTAATCTCTCTCACTACCCCATTTAAACTCTCGTAATCTCTCATGGAATAAACCTCTCTCTCTCTCTCTCTCTCTCTCTCTCTCTCTCTCTCTCTCTCTCTCTCTCTCTCGAAAAGCACATAACAAAAAATGCATAATTGCATAAGCTTTCAAAATCAAAAAGGCCAAAAGAATAAATATTAAAAACTTTGGCCTACACTTCACAATCATTGCTTGACTATTTTAAATTCAGATTTGGAAGGATACATATTTCCTTAATTTCTTGCTCCCATTTTTTTCTTTCCTAAACTAGAAATTTAAGAAGGCATTATACATGTATTAATGACATTGCTTCTCTTACTTATTATTTCCTTTTTTCTTCTTATTTATATCCAATTATTTGTCAATTTTGTGGTGAAAGATCTTCATTCATGAAAGTTTAGAAATAAGTTGTTAAAGAGGAAAAATAAATGTGCAATGACTGAGTGCTCCGCAAGAACTATTAAATTTATTTTAGGATCAAAGCAAAGTTGGAATTCATTTTATACAAAATATTCGTTTCTATAATCATGTCTTTTCATTCACTTCAACGAGGGCCAATATGGATGAGAATCTTTCTAGCGAAAGGTATAGTATTTTCTCTTATCGTGCACAAGCAACTATATATCATAGAATTAGTAGTCTCACTTATTTTGAAAGTGAAAGACCAATATTTTTGCAAATTTATATATCATACTGAACATGAAATTCATAATCGTTGTTTAAAGATTAGCAGTAACCATCTTGAATTAGTAGCGTTGTTGAGGCAAATACTAGATGCACATAATCCTATGTTCAAACATTGCTCTATACGAAAATTGACCAAGTTGCAAAATCATAATTAAAGAACTTACATCAAGTTGACATAGATTTGAATTGACAACTGCACCACAAGCTGTAGCCATCATTTGAGGCGACTATGACCGAAATCTTAATTTTAATGAAAGGGATATCATTGTTCAAGAAATATCAGGAAAGCTTCAAAGAATTTTAGATATGGCTGGATATTATGATTCACTCTAATATCCTTTATTATTGCCTTGTGGTCAACATGGATGGGAATTAAGTGTGCTGAAAAATAGTGCAAGGAGAATTAGTTGTCGTGATTATTACTCATATTTGTTGCGGGTATAAAACACATTTTAATTCTTACAATATATGTACACATTATGAAATGAAAATTATTTTACTCAAGTTCTAATTTACATCTACACATTGGTCCTTTAGAAACTTCTTTATTTATTAATGGGAGTGGACTGTTACGACAATATGTCATGGACATGTTTGTTAAAATTGAAACAATGAGACTACGATATATTCAAGACCATCAACCTATAATTAGAGCAGAGCTTTATGATGGATTACAAGATTCAATAACGTGTGGAGAAACTAATGTAGGTAATTTTTTTAAAACATTTTTTAATTAATTTAACATGTGTTTTCTCTAACCAAATGATCATTACTTTCTTTTCTCCAAATGTATAGAAAATATTCGGTGTCAAATTATTCTTTTGGCGTCACATATGAGAAGCCTTTGAGACATGCACCATCGTTACTAAGATGCAATGGCTATAGTTAGCAGGTATAGAAAGCCTTATCTATTTATTACTATTACATGTAATACATCTTGGGATAGAAATTACATGTAAACTACTTTATCGAAAAAAACCACACGATAGGCCATATTTGGCTACTAGAATATTTGGAGTTAAACTAGAGGAATTAAAATTTGATCTATTTAATAAAAGTGTTTTAGGAAAAGTAATTGCACATGTACATGTTATAAAATTTAAGAAAAAAGCCTACCCTATTCTCATATTTTAATTGTTTTAGATGAAAATGATAAGATTGCCACTCTAGATGAATAAGATTCAAATAGAGGCAAATTGTAAAAAATACCCACGATCATTTGCACCTACTACCTTACAAGGAAATAACTCATACATAATTTACATGGGTGAGATAATGGAATGCAAATAAACATAGGAAACAATAAAAATGATAATTGTTGGGTAGTTCCTTATAATCTATATTTGCTTTTAGAATATGATTGTCATATAAATTTAGAGATATGTTCTAGCATTAAATATAAAAAATATTCATATAAATATGTTTAGAAAGGCTCTGACCATGTTTCTTTCGGATTATCTTCTATGTCAATAGCAAATGATAAAATATCAACATATCAAAATACTAGATGGATTTGTGTCCTTGAATCCTTGTGGAGAATATTTAGGTTCCAAATGAGTGCAATGACCCTTTATGTTTTAGGTTTATAATTGCATCTTCCTAATAAATGACAACTACAATATTTTATAAATGAAAATTTGACAACGTTGTAAATGATTTGAATAGGTCTAAAGTAATGCTTACAAAATACTTCAAAATAAATTAGTTAGATATAAATGCTTGACGACTACTATATTGTGAATTCCCAGAAAAACATACTAAGAATAATAGTTACAAGGAATGGAAAGAAAGAAAAATAAAAGAAAAGTGGTATGTAGGATTTACACAGCCTCACCTCTAGAAGGAGAACGTTATAACTTGAGATTATTAATGAACCATGTTAGGGGAGCTCTCTCATTTGATGACTTATATACTATTAATGGAACTAAATAATGCACATTTAAAGAATCAACAAAAAATGAGGCATTCTTGAAGATTATAATAGCATTAGTCAAAGCTTACGAGGAGCATCAATCGCACATATGCCTTTTTCATTGAGGAGATTGTTTCATGTTGTCTGAGTATTTTTTGAGCCAATAAGAGTACTTGATTTATGGAATGAATTTTATTGTTACATGATAGAAGACTATGTAAATGCATATAGCTTGTCATTAAAACCAAAGAGTGTTTATAACATGAAACAATTTATTAATGACATTGACAACATTTTAATACAATTGAACAAAATAATAACAAATTATGACATTCCATTGTGTTCTCTAAATTTATATATCTCAAATGTTGAAAACTTAGTTCTTGAAGAACAATCTATAAAAATTCCATTAGAAGACATGGAATCCATAAATAAATCAATCTCAACTCAAAAAAAAATGTATTTGATAGTATTATTGACTGTGTAACTAACGAAACAAGTTATATTTTTTATTGATGAACCCGGTGGTACAGAAAAAACTTTTCAATATTGTTCACTTTTAACATATCATAGAAATAGAAATATTACAACGTTGCAACATCATCATCTGGAATAGCAGCTATTTCAATGCCTGAGGTTTGCACTGCGTATTCGCATTTTAAAATACATATATCTTTAAATTCAACATCTACATGTTTTATAACTAAACAATCACACCTAGCAACTTTGTTACGATTAGCTATCGTAATTATTTGGGATGAAGCTACGATATGTCAACGTCATGCTTTTAAAGAATTAGATAGAACAATGCGAGATATTACTGATATAAATATTCCTTTTAGAGGAAAAATAGTAATATTAGGTGGGGATTTTCGACAAGTATTGCTTGTTGTCCCTAATGGAACTAGAGCTGAAACTATAGAAGCCACTATAGTGTGATCATATTTATGGCCAAATGTCATGATATTTCATTTAAAGCAAAATATTTATGCAGTAAATGATAGATTTTTTGTCGAATTTGTATTATGAATAGTAAATGGACAAGAATTATTGTTGATGACATTGTTAAGTCACCGAATGGAATGGTTATACCTTGGCATGGTGAACATCCTATTAGAGATCTAATTAAATATATATTTCCTTCATTTCAAATCACATCCAACAACAACAACAACCAATATATAACAAATAGTACAATTCTAAGTCTTACTAATGACGTAGTAGATCAAATAAATAATTAAGTTATAGGAATGTTCTTAGGGAGTGAAGTAACTTACTACTCATTTGACAACATAGAAGATGACAACTTGCATTTATACCAGCTAGAGTTTTTAAACTCCATATTTCTTAGTGGATTACCTCCACATAAATTAACACTAAACTTAGGAGCTCCAATAATGCTAATTAGAAATCTTGACCAATATATTGATTTGTATAATGGTACATGCTTAGTTTTTTTAGTATTCCGTAGAAATTTCATAGATGCAGATATTGCAAGGGGAGAGTTTTGTTGGACAAGAGTTTTTATACCATGAATACTTTTTAAACTATCAAAAAAATATTAATTTACCTTTAAAATTTATTAGGAAACAATTTCCTATTAAGTTAGCTTTCGCATTGACAATTAATAAATCATAAGGACAAACTATACCAAATGTTAGAATTTATCTTCCAGAACATGAGTTCAATCATAGTTAACTAAAGGTAGCTTTATCATGAGGTATTTGTTCGTCTCAAATAAAAATACTAATTAAAAATGTATAATTAGATAGAAATGTAAGTACCTTCATAAAGAATGTTGTCTATTGTTATGTCCTTTTCAATTGTAATTTAACATAATCATAACATATATTTTTTATTTGATATCATAAGCAACGTAATTGTATAGTATTTTATCTCTTTCTTTTTTGTACATATACACATGTATTTCTAATATTCACCATGCAATTGTGCTAGTTTTTCATATAAGTATCTTGCTTCATTTACTTTCTTCTTTTTTTTTCAACATATTGCATGTGAGATATCAATAATAGGCAAAAATATAGTAACATTTACACTTTTTTATAAATACTTCATGATCCTAATCAATATGTAGGCCACCTAAACCTCCACACTAGAAACCAAATTGGCAACATTTAGTGTTAAAGATAAAGATGGATATATTTGTAAATAGCGTAAATGTTAATATTTTTTTGTCTACCTCTTTTTTAACTTCGCCAATGGAATACATTTATTTTCGGTCCTAAGCCCGAAGAAGGAGAAGGGAAAAGGTTTTATAACAAGATATTGAAACAATGTTAAAAGCATTTTCCATCAACAAAAAAGTTTTGTGCATTACTAACGGTAATGTCAAAAATCTAGTTAAATCATTACTAACATTTTTAATTTTTTTTTCTTTTTAAGATGACTATGTAAATCAAGTCTTAGACATTGTTTATATATTTTATGCATTACTTACGATAATGTCAAAGGCATTCAATTGTAAGGTTCTTATATATTTTATATTGAGTGTTATTTTATATATCTATTGTTGATTGTGACTTAATAACAAGTTACCAAATTGCATATAATTTGGTAGTGAATACCATGTACGTAGCTTAATTGTTGAACACAAAATACGAGTTGAAATTAATCTACTTCCCTTTTGATTATAATGAATCTTTCACTTTTACTTTAATGTCTTCTTAGGTAGTGCTACCATATATTTTTTAGAAGAAGCAGTACAATTTTTCTTAAATGCAAAAAGGACATTTGAGGAAGAGCAGATGGTTCTCTTTTTTTTAGTATGATAAGCGTTTTTCTTTCTTTAAGTATGATAATATAGACGAGGGACAGTTGAGTGCTTAAATTTTTGTCCCAACTATTCTTACACTTGAGAATGCTATGTCTACAAAAATGACAACATATCCCAAAAAAATTAATTAAAACATCATCATTCATGGACATTAATTCAAGACTTCTGATTAATAAGGAGACCAGTGTCTTCCAATCATAGTCATCTTCATATTTTTCTATCAAAAGAATCAATATTAAAAAAATCATTAATTGCAAAAAATAAGAAAAAAAAAACTCATCTGATCATGATATATCACGTGTGACATAGAGAATATTTTTCAAAAAAAAATGTATCCTTCAAGTATGATGTTTTGAAATATACAATACTAGACCACGAATAGAGCGTGAAACAACGCCTCTATGTACTCTTTGGAAACGAGCCTTAACTTAAGGCTCCAATGTTTACTCTATTTTAATACTCATTATTTATGTGATTTTTATCTTCTTGAAATACAGGATGGATCATCAATATTTATACATTCTGCACATACAAGGCTAGGTACAGATATTCTACAATTTCACATTTTTTCTTTTCCATAATTTTTTACTTTTAATATTATAAATTTGGGTTAAGCTATTCAATATCTACACGTGGTTGTATCAGGGTGAATTCATAATAAGTTGTACACTCCACCTACAATGTTGAAAAGTCCACTAATATTGATGGCATAGGAATTCATGTATATATATGAACTTCCTCTCTAAATATGCCACCCAAATTCAATTTGAGAGGAGTATGATGTCCATGTCAAATTAATTGAGATGAGGTTGATTGTTGCGATAAGTTTTCTTTATAAAATCAAACCTTTTAGGCTCTCATTGAAGAAGAGCACATCTTCAAGGTGAAGTTCATCTCTTACAAAAATTATCTCGGATTCTCAATCCAAATGCATGGCAATATCGTCTCACAGAACTGATGTAGAAAAATTTTAATGGATTCACCTTTGAACATAATAAAGGAAGTTCTTAATGCATGATGCATGATCAACATGGCCTCTAAAGTAATCAAATTAATATGAATGATTGAATAAGATATAAAAGTTTCTTTCTTTACAAGTTTGACTAGTGATTGATTAAATAAGGTTGCCGAACTTCTCCATTATTTAGTTTGGATAAATGGCTTTTTTTCAAATTTAACTTTAAGCATTAACTCTAATTTATAATCATTTGATCTTTTCAAATTATACTTTTCTAAAAGTTACAGTTTGAATGAATTGGATCAGATTATGGATTGCAACTTGAATTAGCGGATTCAATCTGCAATCTTCGGTAACTATTTTTTGTCTAAATTGACATTACATATAGACATGTAAGCTTAAACTTCTTAAACTGTATTAATGTTAAGAACTAACGAGAATGACTTGAAAACAAAATTCAAATATCAGTGTATTTATTAATGGATCAAAGATGGATTACATCATGAAACGGTGAGGTAAAAGAATTGTGTGGCATTATTGTTGGCAAATCTCAAGCTCTTCCCTTAAAAAGGAAAAAAACGAAAGCTTAACAAAACCAATATATATCAAACCACATGAAATATATAGTTTATTTCATGCAAAATGGAGCGACTAAAGGTTATTGATCACTTCCTTCCTTTAATTAATGGGATTCGTTAATATTAAAATCACCAAATTTTATTTGTTTCAAAATCAACTTGAGCATGCCTGAAATTAGGCTCACATACGAAGCATATACCCATACACTAGTTTAAAAAAATAAAATTTTATTTGTTAGTAACATATCCTAATCAAATTCTCATATTTCCACTAAATTCTACCTTTAAATTAGTTTTTTATGAATGATGTATACGTTCATTATGAAACAAGTTGGAAAAAAAAAGTAAATTAAGCCTAGCTAATCCTCAATGATTTTGATTAATACTAGGAATCACTGGTAAAATCGTTGACAGTAATTAGAAACTGAAGTGAAAATTTAAGTCCAGTGAATCAATGACTATTCGACCTTATAACATAAATCACTGGCCATATCAGTGAGGCACCGAGCCTCATTCCTACCAATTTAAGTGGTGATTCCCTAGCGATTTCAATTAAATCCAAATCGTAGGCCACGATTTAGAGTTTTTAAAATTAAACTCCAAATCGCCAAACATAAACCTACTTTAAACATAAAAGTTGTTGCACCTTTTCAACCAAACAATCAAAATCTTGCATAGTTTCAATCTTCCTAAGCTCAATTTTAGTGTATTAAAATGATTATCACCTCATTCTAGTTTCGTTCAACCCAAAAAAATTTGATATTTGGTAAAGTAGTGTCAAACTAGTGTTTAAGAAATTTCGACAAGGAGCATAAGAAATCCAATCTAGAGGAGTTTAAGAGCTTATATTTTAAGTGATTCACTCTGAATAAGGTAATAACGATGGCTTTAGCTCTTTATCTTTAATATTTTTTGTTTAATGGATTATTTCAATAATTTTCAATTGATTTCGGAATTATTTTATGGGAATTCATTATATTACCATGAATAAATAATTTCATTGATTTCAATAGATTAGGCATTGTGATTACGATAATCTTTGGTTTATAAATTAAATATTTTCAAAATTTTAATATTTTTATCGAGTAAAAAAGAAACATATTTGCAATAGGTTTGAAATTGAGTTTCAAATGAGTTTTGGGGTTTATTTCATTTTAGGAAAGACTACAATTTATCACACAAGTGTTTTATATTATGAAATATTTGAACAATCTATTTTAAGTTTATAATTGAGTTAAAAACGTCGATGCCAAATTTATTTAAGTTTTCGATTGTTTTTCAAGCTAACTTTCCAAATGAATTCCTCTTTTTGAGTAGAGGTTTAAATTTTACTGAATTATTTTTACGAGAATTTTTTATGATCCACTGGGTTGACTTGCCATTTTAACTTGTGACTTTTAATTTCAAAAAATTAACCAGAAGTGAAAGGGTAGGAGTTCAAGAGAACCTTCTCCACCTTTAGATTTTAGTTATGAATCGGAGAAAGTGAAAGAAAATGAGGAGACTCCACGAATTCCTTTTTTGGTGAATAATTTGATCAATGGAAAGGTTCCCGCTAGGATAAAGAATAACATTAGAAAGAATAGGAAAATATTTCTAAATAGGGGTTTTAATTGAAGAACAAAATTAAGTATTGGCCAAAGATTTTGAACATAATAAGGGAGAGAAAATTGGGATTGTTGACTTCAGACTACAATGTCAATAATAAGACGAGGTTCTCTATAGAGATGGAATGTGAGATTTAGTTCATGAATTTTATGTGAACGAGAATGGGAATGATAAAAATACTATAGCCATGGTTCGAGGAAGTTAAGTAGACTATTCACCTGAAAGAATAAATCGGTACTACGGTTTACCGAAATTTTTTAGGAGAATAAATAACGAATACCCCAAACCTGAGTTTTGATTCAGACATGGATTTACCTATGAGACAATTTGGAAGGGTTTAGAAGCAATTCTGAGGGATAGATTAATTTTTGATAAGGACGGACATCTAAAGCATATTTAAACTAAAAACTTTAAGAAAATCACCGGAGCATGGAACTATTTCATCAATACAAGCCTGCAACCAAGTTTGCAATGCTACGAGGTTGTGAACTAGAAGGCTCCATTGTTATACCACATCGTTTAAGGGATGGTTACATTGATATTAGCAAGATCGTCTACGATTAAGTTAGGAATGTCTTGACCACAAACAAGAAAGAATGGTTACTTTTTCCCTTGATAATTATAGAATTCTGCAAACAAGGCCAATTTCTAATGTTTAGTCTTCGGTTAGATGTTGACACTAATACTAATATCACTGATGAATACCTAAAAAACATGAATCAGGTGTCGGGCTAGGTAGATTCATAGGAGGAGCGTGAGAGAAATAACATAATTAGAAGAGAGACCATAGAGAGAAGAAGACTATGAGTAGAAAAGGTAAGTTTTGGAAGAGATACAATCAGATACTTATAATGAGAGGATGAATTAGAGCTTAGAGTCCCTATTGAAGATCTTACTAGCATGTACGCTGAAGAGATGAAAATGGCCATGATAGGTTCAGTCTTGCAGAAACTAATGCGAACACCGAGTAATCAAGAGTTCAAGTTTTAGAACTAGCAAATAATTGCAAGGAAGTTTCGAAATGTGTGTGGCCAAGGGAATGTAACGTAGATGAGCTGATATTCCAATAACATCTACGCAATTGAGATTATCGAATGAGAGAGTCTTTTAAAAAGTACTCCGCGGTGGGAGTGGACTACAAGCTCTATGATCGTGCAGCAAGCTACCGTTCCCAAAAGCATAAGTAAGGTGATGGTGGTGATGATGCGACTTCTGGATGGCGATTCTAATCTATTTGTCTTTTACTTTTTATATTTGATTGAAGTTTTATGAGGTCTCGGTTATGTAATATGTACTTTGATCTATGCAATGTGATATGATACTTGATACTGTTGTAGTTTATACTATGTTTAAGTTGTTTGTATTTATGCTAAATTACTATGATTTTTGAAAAAAATTTATTTTCTCACGTTTTCTCTATCTATGGAAATTCATTCTTGTGATAATTTGTTCATTATTTATTTATGTTTCTTCATTTGTGCTTCACCAAGTATATTTGTTTTGTTGGTAACTCGACTAAATTTTTAAACCTTGAGGACAAGGTTTAGAATGAGTTTGGGGGTATTTAGGTGAAGTAAAGTAGAAAGAAGTAGAGTATGAAAAATTCGAGAGGTACAACTTATTTATTCAATGTTCAAAGTTGAATGGAATTTTTCTAATTTTTTAGTTACAAGTAATATTTCTTCCATTTACTTTATTTAGTTAGGGAAATATGATCATTTGGATTTAAATAGAAATGATATTTTTATTAACCATCAAAATAGAAAGTTTATGATAGAAAGATATTGTTATACCTTATATCCTATTTGACTTAACATATATTGTGTATGCACTAAAGCAATTTAGAGGGGACTAATTGCTTAAGGAGTTTATAGGGGATTGAGTGTTTTGTGTTAGACATTATAATGAGTAGACAGTTGAAATAACAGTGCTAGATGAACAAGACAGATTTCTAAGAATCTTATCATACAAAGATTATTGATCAAGTATTGTATATATATAATGAAAAGAACTTATGCCACAAGTAAGGGAAGAAATAAAAAATTAGCAAATAAACCTTAGTTACTTGGAAAGAATATTTCTTTGACTATAGTAAAAGTGAGAAAAGCTAATGAGTGTTTTTAAAAGAAAAAATGGAGAGACCCACATAATCCAAAATAAATGGAGCAGAGAATCTAGTGGCAGGAATAATCTTAGGAAGAATTCTTATAAAATAGAATAACAAATTCCAAAGGAAATGGAGCAAGGACCTGAAGGAATATTATAAAACATTATAAATAACTCTTTAAATAAAAGATTTAGCACGAGTGCTTATAGCTAAGTTGAGTGAAGTATTTTTTTTCTAACACTCTAACAATTGAACATGATAATTATTGGTTATTAAGAATTCTAATCGACTTTGATTGTAGTTCAATTTGAAATATTGTTTGAAAACAAAATTGATTAATTAATTTTTGTATCTTGAGATTCGATATCAATCATCGTAAGCTTGTTGCTTATTAGTGGAGATTGAGAAAACTTTGCCTGTCGCAGTCCCCATAAATAAGGCATTGCCTAGCCTAAGAGTACGTGGACCTTTGCCGAGTCAATGCATGCTAGTCAACCTCTTATCTAAATTATTCATCTATTAGTTGCTTATAAAGTTTGTTAATTAGTTAAACAAGTCTTAGCATTCATTACGTAGCGAAGTTAATTTACAACAACTAAAAAATAAATTGAATTCGAGACAAGTCCTAGATGTGAAAATCCTATATAGTGTAGATCTCATGTATATCTCAGGTGACGACAATGTAAATAAGCATTATATAAGTGTATCTAAAATGTATCTCTCAAAACCTATACATAAATGTGTATTAAAAATTCAAGTATATTATAATAGATACAATAAAAATACCTACGATACTAATGAAAAATGAACCAGCTTTAAGGGAAACTCAAAGGTAGTCATCGATCTTGGGCTCCTCACCCTTATCGGACCTGCAATTATCACTAGTGAAAGAGATAATTTCAGTGAGTGAAGCCAGGAGAGATTCATTAGAACTTCTAAATAATAAATGATAATAACTTCTAGATCACGAGGGTATTTAAAAAAATTGTAAATAAATAGTAAAGTGCATGGTAAACTAACTAACCAAGTAAAGCAACGAAACTAAAGTGGCAAGGAAGCACAATAAATAGGCGAATAGGTAATCTTATCCAAACTGCAGGTCATTTGACTATAGCATAACTTGAACTCGATAGAGCGAACCTAAAGCCACTTCAAACTGCCTTGACACAACCTTTTAAGCACTACGGACTCCTCGAGTCACTTCGAACAACCTCTTTTTTTAATTATCAATGTAAGCCACAACGAGAAGCAACGGTGACTCCAAATGCTTAATCTGTGAGATAACACAATTGATCAATTACTCAAACCCTAAGCCACTTAAAATAAGAATGAAATATAAGTATGGCATGATTTTCATGAGATTAACATTAAAAATTTGAAAATAAATCATGTTGATGCTCTTAGTGGTTTACTTACCTCCAACCTAAACAAAATTCAAACTCTCGCGGCTCTCGTTCATCTTCAAAATCGACCTCGATACCTGACTCTAGCTTCTCTAGGTCCCTAGTCTTCATTCAATTTGGTTTAAGTGTATTAGAGTCTAATTATAATTGGTTTATCATTTCATTTGAAGTTTAGTTAATTGCATTGTTTTTAGCATATTAAGTTATTTATCCCAAAATGACTCCTAAATGAGATAAAAATTGTAGAAAGGACTTTACAAAGCTTGGGACACAAACCACATGTTTACTGACATAATATAAGTTATAATTCTATATTAAAATCATTCAAAGTGGTTTAAATCTCTTTATTTGGAAAAAAAGTTTAAATATGGACTTAGTGTAAAAATGTCAAGTCTTTAAACTAAAAGTGAGTCAGATTAGTACATTGAAAAACTTAAAATGACTCCAAACTCATGGGACATCTAAATTAAATTAAAAGGGTCCATTTTGGCCAATATAATTTAGAACTCCCATGAAAACCCTTCAGAAAACCACGACATCCATAAGATAAGTGGAACATAAAAAATGGAGTTAAAACGAAAATCATTCGAAACTATCCAAGCTGCCTTGAACATGGAGTGCGCTCTACGTTTTGTTGGAGCATGCTTCAAAGTTGTGCAGAACTATAGAAACACAGTTTTCCA
Source organism: Stephania yunnanensis (assembly GCA_039657365.1). Taxonomy (NCBI): domain Eukaryota; kingdom Viridiplantae; phylum Streptophyta; class Magnoliopsida; order Ranunculales; family Menispermaceae; genus Stephania; species Stephania yunnanensis. The sequence continues at coordinate 25,807,722 of CM077580.1, forward strand.
CACCCAAATCAGCCAAAATTCATTTCAAATGTTCCTAAATCATAAGAAAACCCCAAAACTCAATCAATAATCATGGACCACCATACATGGAACATATTTTCATTGATTTTGAGTCAATATTTCACCAATTTAAGCAATTTAACATGAATTTTCATGGTTTCTTTCAACACAAAACCCATTTTAAAAATAATCGAAGAACTCATAATCTACATGTTTAGATTTTGAAAATCATAGGCATTTCTACCTTCATTCAAGACTCAACAAAAACCCACATTTCCATCAATAACCATGCCCTATTGAATCAAAGGAAAAAAGTTGCACCTAAGGCTTGTTATTCAATTTACCGAACCCAAATGAAACCTTACTTTCGAATCACCACTCCCTTAATCTCTAATCTCAGAATTATAACACTTTGACTTTCCTTTTCTTCTTTAAAGCTCTCTTGCTTTCTTATTAATTCTAAATATCCAGGGATTTCTCATGCATGTTGAGCACTATGTGTGCTTTATGTGTTGGGTCTCTAACTAAATTATAGCCTTATAGGGACCTATAATCTCCATCCACATTTGATCGTTAGGTTTAATAAAGGGCCTAGAAAATTATGAAAAGACTTAGTCATTCCACTATGCTCCCCTTTTTACTAGTGGTTTATTAGTTTAATTTACCCATCATATGTAATTTAGGCCTAGTCTTGCTAATGCATTTAAACTATAATCCAAACTTAGATTAGTAATTATTTTTAACTTAGTCTCATCATGTCTAGTAAATTGTAAACCCATAATAAGACTTGGGCATTTCAAACCTCCTCACTTAGGTTATTTTAATTAAAATTTCTTTTCATAATGTAGGTATTTTTAATTAAGCTACAACCCAACTTAAGTTATAAATTTATTCAAGTCTCTTTAATGCACTAACCTACTTAACTATCTACATGTGGAGACCCCGAGGGCATCCCTTTCATCTCCGATTTCAATAACAATAGTAAATATCATCAGCGTACACATATAGGTAGGCTAATACGAGGAGTCAAACATAAGTAAAATATTTATTCAAATTACCTTAGTGTCGAAGCCAGAGGTATAAATTATAATGCCACGTAAGATTAGCCATCATGCCACAGTCCAACAAGGCGACGTGACTAGGATTAGTATTTTTCAGGTCGTCAAAAAAACCTATGTAATGGCTTTGCCTTGGTAATTGATTGAACTTTGAGTTCTAAGCTGTCTTGCATAACTAGAGAGTTGAATTGTTAAATAAGGGTAATATGTTTCTATTTAATGTTCATTTAAGTTTGAGAAAATAATAAGTAATTATAAAATCAGAATAAGGGATGAAAATAGAATATAATTAAGAGTATTCTTTTGCTTTAGACAATAAAGTGTTGAGTTTGGGGGTATTTGATAAGTCTATAATTAGACAGTGTTTTATATTATATTTTAGGGTAATTTTTTATGTAAAAGGCTATATTACACCAAGTTTTCTCATCTTTTGTGATATCAGGTTGAAATTGGAATATGTGAAGAAATTGATGGAAAAGAGAAACAAATGAAGGATTTAATCAAATGGAAGAATGCGCAACAAATCACCAACGAATCAAGAGTCAAACATAAATCACTATTGGCGATTTAGCAGTAATTCAGAGTTAATTGTCACTCGATTTACGTTTTAAGTGGAATTAGTCAGAAATCGCTCGAGTCGATTTTAATAATATTAGATAACTATGAGAAGCTTGGATTGGTTTGGGATATGTACTACTTAGAATAATATATTTATATATATATATATATATATATATATATATATATATATATATATGAAAATATGGCTTTAAAATCAATTGCCCTTGAGTACCTAGATCAATGTTTCATTACTCTTGGAGCCATATTATTCCATATGTATTAGTTTTAATTTAGTTTAGATTTATATTTCATTGCTTTTCGAGATGATTTGAAGATTCGAAGTATTTAATCAGAGGTATTTATTTATGTCTTCAATTTACTTTATAGTAATGCTTATTATGAATATGACCGAATAGTTTATTAATTTAAACAAAGTCTGAATTTGAACTTGATTCGTTTTGTGATGTAGGCATAATAGAGATTGATTTGTACTTAATGCTTTAAGCCAATCATGTTCTTCAATTCAATAATTTAATAAATTATTATTTACGGATTATAATCATGAAGCTTTATATTACATGCATAGTCTAGACTGCGTATTGTGATATGTAGATTCAAAATGTAATTTAAAGTAATAACTACGATTGTTTAAAGAGGTCTTTTTACCGTTTAGATGTCTTAAATGAATTAAGATCTAATTTTAATATTGAAGTGGCTTTCTAGAGGTATTAGGCTTAGTAGTTCGGAGTTTTCACAAAACTTAATGTTATTTTATTGCCTAAAATTAATCTCTTTGAACTTTCAAGGGATTAATATAATAAAATAAGATTGTGGCTTTTCTATTGATATAAGAACAACTAATGGTATTCTAAGGACTATCTACTAACTTAAGATTTGATTTTAATGATCTAGAATACTTTATAAAGATGTTAAATTATGCTTATAACTATCATTCAAGTAATATGTTAAGATGCAAAAGTGGTTAATGTTTCATTGTTATGGATGTTTGTTTATTATGTAATTGAATTGATTTGAATTTAGTGAATCTAAATTGTGTTAATTAAATTAAGTCTTGTAGTTTAATCAATTATTGTATTTTTATTAAGTTATTTTTATTCTTTTTTTAATAAAATTCATTAAATTAAAGTAAATAATAATAAAAACCCTTCGAAGACCTTTTTATTAAAGAAGTTTGCTAAATCCATGTAGATAAGATCTCACTTATCACTACTACGAATAATAAGGTTGTACATGAATCTTATTGTACGTGCTCGACTCGTGTCAATGGGAGCATGTTTCCCCATTACAGGGAGCACACTCCATTATTGAGTGTTCCAACATATAACACAGCAGCAACCCCTGTGTAATCACTAAATCACTATAACCAAATGAAGCACCTCCCCACGACATCAGGGAGGGCCTCTAATTAGGTATTGCACCATTTCCAAACAACAACAACCACAATTAATGAGTATTCATCATCATTTCACAAATTTAATTAAAACAAAACTTAACTAACCAACTGCTATGAATTTCTAAATCACCAGTGGGTTATTTCGTACAAGATCGCTTCGAATCACTCAAGACTCCTCTCCTAAATACTTTCCCTTCGAACCAAACCCCCGGCTGCTTCCCTTCCTCTCGATCGATGAAAAAGTAATAAGTATGAGTCAATTTGATTAATATATAGAATCTTCTGGAGATACGCGTCGTGTTATCTCGATGTTGATCAAATGGATATTGTGTTAAAGTGACATAACTCTAAATTAACACATCTTCACACAATCTTCCATTTTTTCTTATCTCGGGGCAATCCAATGATCCATATTACTCAAATCAAACTTAGAGTTTTATTTATATATATTCATATATTAATTAAATAAAAACATATATATTATTTATTTTATCTCCAATAAATTCACCTGACATGCCTACGAGTATTTTGGGTTTGCACATTCATTTCACGACCCCCTTTTCGCACTTGGAGTACAGACAATTTATTAATTAATTAGTTATTCCACAATTATATGTGCCTATTAATTTCTAATTAATTTATAAATTTATTAAAATACCATATGCAAACCAAACATCAGACGAACCCATGCAAATGCTAATCGAGATACGTCGAACTTAACCATGAGCATTACTTGGGTTAATTAAGATTTGGGTTAACACTAATCACCTGATTAAGGTAACAGGTCATTACAAAAGATGGGTTTTATTCCCCTATAGTAAAATTGTGTTTTATTGGGGACGTTGATTTAGTTAGATTATATTCCTCAATACTAAAAGGAACTATGCATAATTTTGTTATAGATCTATAGCCTCTTTACATTACACCAGTCCTTTATCACTGTGATCCATATTTAAGAATGATAAGTTATATGGGAAAAAGCTTTTTAGATTGTTTAGACACTTGAGAATCATTATTAAGCATGAACACAAGTTGTATATCTCGAATGATCCTATATTGAGGAACCACCGGTGAATTCCTCAAAAGCTTTGAAGGATGGACGTAGTAAGCATGTCAATAGTTCAACTGATGTTGCATGCATTATGTTGGCTACAATGATTACTGAACTTCAGAAGGACATGGAACACATCGAAGCCTAGAACATGGCTTTGATGCTGAAGGAAATACTCCAACAATAAATTAGGAAAGAAAGGTTTATGATGGACAAGAAACTCCATTCTTACAAGATGGTTGAAGGTGCATCAATTAGTCCTCATGTTTTGAAAAAGAAGGGATATACTTACCATTTTGACATACCTGAATTCTCCATTAGCCAAGAGTTGGCTATGTATGTGATCTTGAATTCAATGCCAGATAGCAATTCGTGAAGAACTATAATATGAATAACATGAAGAAATCCATCTTAGAGTTGCATTTGATTTCGGAAACTACTGAGCAGAATGTCAAGAAATCCTTTAGGAAAGGCAATAAAGAATAAGAGAAAAAGCAAAACTAAAGTTGTTAAAGTTGGTTTGCGCGTCATAAAGGCTATAGAAAAAGTTAAGCCTCATCTTGTTTTTAATTCACAACACCAAAAGGAGAAGGAAAATAAAGTAAATTGTTATTTCTTCAATGCATATGGTTATTGGCATAGAAATTGTGATCTTTATCTAAAAGATCCAAAGAAGGAAAAAAAATAGTGTGAAAACTACTTTAGATATTTATATTATTGAAATCAACTTATCTACTAGTGATTCCTTAGTATTGGATAGCGAATATGGATCACACATTTTTGTTGATGTGCGGGGATCACAAGAAGAAAAAGCTGAACAAATGAGAAGTTGTCATGCGAGATGGAAATGGAGCAAAGGCTGTTGTATTGATTGTAGAATGTTATGAGTTAACTTTATCTACTGGACTTATTTTAGTTTTAAATAATTATTATTATGTCACTGCCATGAGAAGAAACCTTATCTCAGTTTTATGTTTCGATTTAACTGGTTTTACTTTTGTTATTGCAAATAACAATTGATCAACTTTAGGTAAAGGTGTTTTCTATGTAAATGTCGATTTTTTTGTTTGTCTTTATATTGCAAATATGGAAAGGTCCAAATATACTCATTTTAATAACTTAAGAACAAAGCGATTCAAGTTAAATGATTTGGATTAAACCTACATTTGGCATTGTCATCTTAGGTACCTAAATGAGAAAAACATTTCTATACTCTATAAAGATGGACTTTTATATTTATTTGACTTGGAATCTTATGAAACATGTGTATCTTTTTATTAGGGAAGATGATTAAGAGTTCCTTTGCTAAACATAGAGAAAGAACAAGTGATTTATAGTGTTTAATACAAATTAATGTATGTTGTCTTATAAACACAATGGCTAGAGGAAGTTATCAGTACTTCATCATGTTCATTAATGATTTTAGCAGATATGGTTATGTGTATGTCATGAAAGATAACGTTGAATCATTTGAGATTTTTCAAACATTCTAAAAAGCATTACTGAATCAAGTTGGTAGAATCGTAAAGGCACTTCATCAAATCAAAGAGCTGAATATTAATTTGAGAGAAGATTTTAATTATTATCTTAGAAATCACGGGATTGGCTCACAATCAACTCAACCAGCAACACCATAATGGAATTGTAACGGTCAAAAATTTACTAATAGTAAATTAGTCTATAATCGGGGTTACAACCTCGAGATGTGACTCGAGAGCAAGTACACGGTCCTAATTCTTAGCGTAAGGATCGAGTAATATGTTAGTTTTGAGTGATGGATGCCTAGTGTAATGTATGTGTGTACGCTATACCCAAAAATATTTATCTAGTGTTATATTTTGTAAGTTTGGCGCGTGAGTAGAGATAAGCCTTGAGATGCGTGTCGGCGTGGGACTAGGCTAGAGAGTGATGTGATAAGTCCTAATTTAGTTTAATATGATTAATATAACTAATCAAATGTACCTATTGTTAAATTTGTGTAATATGACCAAAGTTAGAAAAATAAATTAACATCCATAGATATGCCCCGGGATGTGTACTATCACCATCTATATGTAACTTGGAGTTAATAAAATATGTCAGTATGGATGTTTTAGCGGAGTGTAGGACCAAGTTCTAGACTCTTAGATTGTCACTATATATATATATATAGTTATAGTGGATTTACGTGCAAATCATCCCATTTTCATTAATTACAACTAGAAAAAGAAATCTAGGGAAGATGATGCTACATTATATTAAAGAATTGAAGAGAATTAAAAGGTGATTGTTCATAATGGAGATTCCCATAACTAAGTAATCCACACTACGCCATTACTTTGTGAAATTAAAATAAGAATTGTAAATTTTAGTTCAGTTCTGATTTTTCAGCAATTTCAGTAGGCAAATAAATTTATTTTCAAAATCTAATTCTATATTTGTTTCCTTATGAATCTCTAGTAATTCTACAATAAAGAAGTTCTGGATTTGGACTTTTTTTAATTAAGTTATGAGTTTTTTAAGTTGAAAGAAAAAATTAGAAATTATGTATGTTGTTGTTATGAATCAATCTCTGTATTTCGATCATAACTTCCTTATTTTAAATTGAAATGGACCCATTTTGGTGGCACTCAAAAGCTAACTCAAAAGGGAATAACTTTTGTCTACCAAGATATTTTGAAATTCAAATGTTTTTTTGTTTAATAATCCTCTGCAACTTTGATATTAAATTTGAAATTTCATGGTTCACAGTTTTGCTAATGTCTTGCTATTTTGAGCTTAACTCCCTCTTTTCTTATTACAATGAGCTCATCTTTTAGAAGATGTTCTAGGATATGTTCTTAGGCTTCAATAAGAAAATCATGAGTTTAGAAGCTATAGTTAAAGAGAAACGAAATTTACAAAGTTGTTGGTCGGGATCTCAAACTATTTTGAGTCATTATGGTTAAACTTTCATATCTCCTTCAATTCTTATCAAAATATCACAAACCTCATTAACTCCCTTTTGTACTAAAATACATAATTTTAACATATTGGTAATTGAAATCAACTCATAAGTTGTTGCACCAAATCTTTCTTCACTTATTAAATGAGATTTCAACATAAAAAAAGTATTAAGGGGGTTGATTTTCAAACACTATAATTTAAAACCACTTAATCAACCTAAAAGGTTAGATTAAATTTGTTAAGACACCTAAGGAGCATAGAGAGGACTTAAAGAGTGTTGAACACGAGTTTGGAGTGGTCGAGAGCCGGTATAGGCTAAGAATTGCGTGCATTTGAGGTAAATAAACGTATTGAGGCAATTCTCTCCATTGTTGAGTTAGTATACAGTCATTTGGAATATTTAATGTTGATATTATATTCATAATATTATTTCTTGTATTGTCACGGCATAAATCTATAACCCCTATTTTAATTCCTTAATCGGGTTCACCGACCCTTGACATGGGACCTACACCATGATATGTGCACCGACCAAGGCACGTGGCCGAGGTATATTATATTTTTGTATTGATGTATGCCTAGTTTTATGTATTGTGTATACTTACTAAGTCAGTTTGTACAGTTGTAGACATCGAGACGAGAGCAGGGATACGCCTCAAGTAGCATGCGAGCTGGGGAACCGGTTAGTTAGCATTTTGGTAAGTCTTATTTAATACTAATATGAAATAAGGAATTACTTATAAGCCTATAGTTGTGTTTTTTAATGTAAATCAAATTAAAGGCCTATAGTTGAGTAAATTAAATGGAAAGCATAGGATCGGTCTAGAGATACACTATAGCACATCCAGGAACTAGGTGAGTAATAAAATGGTGTCACTCGAGGTTGAGTTAGTGGGAGTTAGTGGGATATATGGCAAGAGGTAGACCATTAGATATTCCTCGGGAAACATAAATCCATGAAGATCAATAACCAGAAAGGAGCATCACCTTAATATATAACATTAAACAACATGCAAACCAAATCACTCAATCATTTTTGCTAGAGAAAAAGAAAGAATTGCTGGAGATGAGTGAATCAACAAGGTGTTAAAGGAATCCATGGGAGTTGGTGAGAAGTTCTCAGGCTAGCGTACTACATCAACTACGTACACATCATTTTAGTTAAATTTTGAACATGTTCTGGCTTTAGGCTAATTTCATATGGTAGATGATTGAGTACTTGAAATTGATTTATATATTTCGATTCCTCATTTCAAGATGGCAATCTAGTTATATTGAAGTTCTTAATATGGTTTTGAAATCATAAAGATGTTATTTTTTGAATTTGCAACGCCAAAACTAGAATTCTGCATGTTGTATTATGAATCAACCTAGGTAATTTGGTAATAATCTGCTCATTTTATATCCAAATTAATCCGAACTAGTGGCATTTGAAAGATTATTTAAAAGGAAATGAAATTTCTTAGCTGAAGGTATTTTGATTCAAAAGTTTTTATACCCAAACATCATCTACAAATAGGTGTTGGGATTAAAAAGGGAAGTTTAGAAACTAAATTTGTTGAGGGAATAACTCCCTAAATACTTATCCAAATGAGCTAATCTTTTAGTATGTTGTATTCGGATAGGTTTTCTGCCTTGTGACCAAAACCCACAGTTTTAGGAACTATAGATTGGGAGAAATAGATTTTTTAATTCCGCTAGTTGGATTAAATTCCAATTAGACCTATGTTTAGTAAAATTATGACATCTCTTTCATTTTAAATCAAAATTTTGCAAACTAAAACTTTCCAAAAAGCTAAGAGAGAGACCAAAAATAATTGTCTTGATAGAAGATTTCGACATTTGGACCATTTCATGCCTAAAAGTACGTTAAAATGTAGGACTAAAATTGAAAATTTAGTCTTTAGGGTCTGATTTAGGAAAATTGGTTTAAAGTCTATTGAACCAATTTGAACACACAATAAACACCACTAAATTGAGATTAAACTCATTATATTTGAACTAATGAGACACCAAACTTAGGAACCAAGGAAAAGGGTACGGGAGAGCGAATACAAGATTTGGAGTATTTAGAGGCCAGTAAAGCTAGTACTTTACTTTGTTGTGAATATACCCACTGGCAAATTTACTTGGCATTTCATTTCAATTAATTGTTGTCCTTGCATAGTACTTTCGACTATTTTGCCTTTGTATTCGTATATCATGTGTTCTTTGTGTCTATGCTCACTTGATGAGTCTATTTAGTATGATATCCATTCATTTGATTTAATTCATTGATTATATCCCATGCTATGTCTATTCTTGTTGTTTTAAATCTGAATTGAATGATAAATAGCATGCTATTAGGTTAGTGAATATCTTATAAATGTTTAAGAGGACTTGTATTCCTTATTTGTTTAGGTGTGTAGATGTGTCTATGTCTTGACAATCCATACTTTGTATTTCTTGAAATTTAAAAAATATTTTTTTGCATTTAGGTCCCATACTCGATCGAAGTGTGCGTGACTCACGGGATTAGATTCCCTGGGGATGTCGACATATGTTACCTGACACTGTATGACACTCGGGGTTAGAGTCCCTGAGGTGGTCTACACACCAGGGTTAGAGTCCTTGGTAACACTTGGGTTGGAGTCCCTGGTAACACTTGGGTTAGAGTCCCTAGTGCTATATGCTTATTAAGTCGGAGTGACACGTTTCACTGCCGACCGGACCTAAATAACCACTACTTAACCTAGTGTTAGTACCACTTGTTTAACTCTAGTATTTACTCGCATATGGTTTATTTTCTACTTTTCCCATTTATATGCTTCTAAATACCATTTGAATATTTGGAAATGCAAATTAAACTTTTCATCAGGGATTACTGTTTTATTCTTATACTCACCGTCCTTTTTATGACAGTAGGTGCAAAGCCATTTACCAGCAGGCCGGGCAAGGAGAAGATCGAAGACTATCCCTGAGCTCGCGGCTCTTCACTGCATCGATTATAGGTCTTCTTTTGGTATTTTGATTGTATATGTTATATATGTCTTTCAGATACTATTTGGGGTTGTATATTGGGTTGAGCGTAAGTTCCCTGACTTGACTTAAACTACTTTACTATTTTACTGTATTTTGAGGACTTTATATATGTGATGTCATTTCCTGGATTTCCGTACTTAGGATTTTATAAATGGCTCATGCATAAGTTACTAATTACTTCCACATAATCAATAAGACTTCCATTATATAATTAATTTAATAAAAAGTTTTAATTAACTCTAAATTTCTTAAACTAGTAGGACTGGTGTATTACTTATCCTAAATACTAGAAAATAGGCATTTAGGTTGTAAAGGCTGACTATTACGTAGTTGAGTCCTGCATGGATAAGATTAGGGCTTAATTATGGGATTAGGCAAGGAGGAGCCCTAAATTAGAAGAGGGGTCCTCACATGTATATACTTTCGTGTCTATGATTTTGTTGGCTATAATCGTCACGTAATGACTTATCACATAGCTTTCTTTGTTTTGGTTTTATTTAATAATTGGGTTTCTTTATTTTTATTGATTTTGGAGCAATTGAAATTTTTTTAAATATCATGCTATGATTTGTTTGACTCACTTATTAGTATATGTACACACCTATGTCAATATGTTGTCTATATGTTACTTGTTTGTACAATCTTCAACATGAACTCCTTGATAGGCATGACATAAGGAACCCACCTTTGTCGGTGCCTTAACTTTATTACTTGGACGATACCTAGGGTTAGAGTCCTTGGAGGTGTTGGCACATCACGTAGTTGATGTTTTACTCAATTCATAAGTAGTGCGGTTCATAGGGTTCGAGTCCCTGGGGATGTTGGCACTCCACTTAGCTAATGTTATTAACGCAAAAAATGATTTTAGAGTCCCTGAGGATGTCACCTGACCAAACCTAGATTTGCATGATCATTCTGTCTATCATTCCTTGTAAAATCTTAGCAATTGTTTGCATACTTCCCTTTTAGGTTATTCTTATTCATAGCTAGTATATGCTTTCAGCTCCCATTCTTTATATATTTTGGAAATGTAGATGAATAGCCCTCAGGTTTTACTTTCTACATTGCTATACTTACTATCCTTTTCATGAAATTGGGTATAGATCTATCGAGTAGCAAACTAGGGAAGGAGAAGATCGACGATCAGCTCTAAGCCATCGGAGATTGGTTTATGCTACTTTTATAAGTGATCATTTTGTGTACTTAATACATGCGTCTTCTTTTATAATTTTGGGTTGCATAATGGGTTGAGAGATTAGACTTCTTGATTGATGCAAGCATTACTTTTTTTGATTTGATGTGATCGTCTATTTTGTTTGGTTTCTGTACTAGGTGTTTTTATAATGTTTTTACAAATTTTATTTAGTGTTATGCTGATAATATTAAAATAATAAGTGTTTTAACTAACTCTAAAAATCATAACTAAAGAGAAATGAATAATACTTATCTTGAACATGTATAACAAGGTGAATAAGACAAAAAGCTAACCAATATGTTGTTAAGTGATATATAGCTAAGATTAATGCTTAATGACAGAATTAAGCTAGATGGTACCCCATTTGACGAAATGGGCCATTAAAAGAATGGTGTTTTGAAATGAAGAAATCAAACTTTATTAGATATGGTTTGTTCTATGATGAGTTATGTAGATTTTTCCATTTCTTTTTAGGATTATGCCTTACGAATTGCCTCGTTTACACTGAATTGTGTTTCTTATAAAGAGGTTAATAAAATACCATACGAGATTGTTTTGAGAATAGACCAATTTTATATTTCTAAAGATTTCGGGTTGCTAGGTTTTTGTAGGATGATAAATCTGTGATAAATTAGTAGCCAAATCCTGCAGGTGTCTATTTGTGGTTATCCTGAGGAAACTAGAGGATACTACTTTTATAATCCAATCGAGAATAAAATATTTGTTACTCGGAATTGTGTCTTTATGGGAAAAGAATTCATTTCGAAAGACACCAATTAGAATAAAGTAAGTCGTGAAGAAATCAAGAACCATAAATAAACACTAAACCACTAGTGGGAGATCAACAACGTACTAAACTAGTTAAGCCTCCATAAGTATCATAAGGCCCAAGTAGGTCTGATAGGGTAAGACATGAGTAGAGATACAAGTGGGCAGGGAATCACAGTGGGTGACGGGGATTTCCCGCATCAAGGACGGGTACATGGAATTTAAATTTGGATGGAGGCGGGGATGAGGAGAAAATCTCACTCATGCGGGAAAAGGTACGGGGATGAAAATTGATATATCTACAAGAATCCCTATGGGGAATCCTTATTACTAATCCCTCGCTAAAATCCCTTTGGGTAACTCCATCAGGGATTTATATATGTCATGTGATATATTATATATATGATAAACCCATAGTTTCTAATAAATATATAGAACACAAGCTTTCACAAATGTTACAATCTACATATATTGTTGAAATATATATATATGGATATGGTAGTGATAAGTGATTATTTAAACTTTTATATAGGGTTAGTTTAGTAATATATTTAATATAAATATCCCTAAATAAGCTTAAATTGATGGTGTTTGTGCATTTTCATGTGTGCAATGGCTAAAGGAAAGAATGAGTGAATTCAAGAAGAAACGAAGTAAAAACGCACTTAAGGAGGTTTGGCGTCGTGGCTATATAGTGTGGTGGTATGGACATCAAGGCATAGCATGTGACATCAATGCATGGCGTGGGACACCAAGTAAGTGGAAAAAAAGGACGAGGGAGCTCGGCACAATGGCGACGCCTTGGGAATGAAAAGAACGCAGGGACTGAAGTGATAGCACTGAGAAGAGAAAAAAATAGAAAGTAGAGTTCTATTTCATGTTAAATTGACAAGTTGAGTTTTAAATTATTTGGAAGCGTTATTAGAGAGTATAAATAGATAGAAGAATGTGGTAAACTCACCAATTACAAGAGATTACCCACCATTAATATAGTATAGCATAGGTTTACTATATTCTGGAAATATAAGATAATTTGTAGAGAGACGACATTGAAGACTCATGTGTGGTGATTTGGGAATTGAGTCTATTGATTTTATCAAAGTTATTTCATTAAATCTTTGATTGCATTGAATACCGCTATGTGTATGTTTGATTCAATGATGTATGAGTAGTATAATAATCTTAGGTATCAATGGATCTTATTATATGAATGTTATGCTATAAACATGAATAGAGAAGAAATATAAAAAGAGAAATTGTTAGAATTTGTATTGATTCATAGCATAATGCTACAAACATTTTGATCACATGTTTATTGAGGTTAGGTTTTAGAAGTTAGCAGGGCCATTGAAGCTTTTAAGGCAAAAATGGATGATGCAACCATAAAATATACAACATCGAGCGATAGTTATAGATTAAGGAGGCATGCATAGTAAACTTAATTGTTTATGAATCTAAAGATTTGGAACATTAAAGTAATGCGGAGCTTACATTATTCACATAGATAGGTGTAGTTCTAATTTGCACACTAGAATATTTTCTGTCATGACGGTGGGTTAAAATAGATTTGAAGGAAATCATTCTAGTCTAATTAGGTATTGCACACACATAATGAAGATGATAAAGTGGGTTGAAAAGCATAATATTTCATTACGTAGGTGAAGTTGTAAACTAAGATGGTCTTAATATAAGAGTTTAAGTAATTTGCATCGATTTATTAGTATAGAATAGTTTAGTATAGTTATTAAACCAATTAAAATAGTTTCCTTAACAATAGAGTAATTTTAGTTAAGAACAATAGATTAATTTTGGTTAAGCACGTAGTGAGTGCATATACCTCTTCCTTGAGGACTATATCCGTAGCAAATGTAGATTACTTAAACTATTACTACAGGCAAGCTGTTATACTTACGGCACACACACTAAGTTTTTGGCACATTATTGGGGATAGGTAGCCACTTAGACCTCATTAGTTAGTTAGAAAAGTTGCTAAGTTTTATTTTAATCACTTTACTTTCAAGTTCGTAAAAAATAAGAAATAAAAATAAAAGGTTAAAGTTTCAAGTTTGACTTTCTTCACTTGATCTTTTGTGTTTTCTTTTTTAGGAAGAATTAGTGCATGCGTAGCAAAGGATAGAAGAACTTATTACCATACGACCCCTAGATTGACAGAACCAATAAATGAAGAAAAAGAAAGGAATCGAGATGGCCGAGGATCAAGTAAAAAACCAACAATAGGGTTGAGGGAATAACCAACTCGATGGTGATCTGGTAGTATAGGATATAGTGCAAGGATAGAGATGCCTTCATGACTAATTCGAGCAAAAAATTCAAGAGACTTACAATGAACTGTGAGGCTCCAACCAACACCATCGAGTTTGAACTGAGACCTTTTTTAATCAACATGGTGCAAAATATCTTATTCAACGTGCTAGCTAATGAAGATCCAGTTGCACATGTAGAGAACTTCTTGGAGTAGTTCGACACTATGCACATTAATGTAGTTTCGAAGGAGGTGATTAGGACGAGACTTTTCCCATTCTAATTTGGTGAAAAAGCCAAATCCTAGTTTTTAGGACTAAATGCAGGAAGTATGACCATGTAGGTAGATATCAACGAAAGATTTCTAGAAACTTATATCCCCTAGCAAAGGTCATTGAAAGGAAGCTGGAAATAAATCAATTCAAATAGGAAAGTGTCGAGTCTCTTAGAGAGGCTTTGGAAAGATTCAAGGAGATGCTAAGGAAATGTCCAGGACATGGGTAAATGAAATGGGTACAACTACAAATTTTTCACTATAGGATGAACCACAACACGAGAACACTAGTAGATGTCGCGGCAGGTGGTTCTCTACTAACCAAGGATGAGGATGGAACATTGAATCTCTTTGATCTTTTGTCTTAAAAATTTACAACTGGTAATCATTCCATATCGAGAAAACTAGCTGGCGTAAATAAAATTGATTCGAAAGCTACGATAATGGCACAACTATCCAACGTGACCAATCAAATGTTGAAGCTGCAAATGGGACAAAAAGTATGCACGTTCAAGCGATAAAACAACCTATTAATCACCAAGCCATAGTGGTTAACCACATAGACACGCAGCAAGGAATGGAATATGAAGTTGTAAACTTCATGAAAAATGAAGGCTATGAAAACAACTTCAGACCAAGAGGAATGGCTCCTCAAAGGCTTTGTCAAGGATACAATAATAAAATAACTTCTTATATGGAAGTCCTGAAAATGCACTGAAGTTACCTCCAAGCTTTGATCAATAAGTCCACCAGAGGAAGATAGATCAGAGTGAAGAGATGACTTCATTGAGTCAATTGAAAAAATCTTGCACATCATATACACGAGCAATAGGGACCGCCACTAGAAGCACGAGAAAGAGATTGAAGGAGTAAAGCAAGACATGAAAATGATGGATGATGAGAGATCACAATCCATCAAGAATTTATAGAAACACGTTGGTCAGTTAGCCATTGATGGTCAGTTAGCCATTGCCTTGAACTTAAGGAATGAAGGACAGTTTCAAAGTAACATGATGACCAATCCTAAAAAGAATGTTAGTTTTATTTACATGATGAGCACTACGGCAATGAATAAGCCAAGAAAAGAGCAAGTGATGTATGACCCAAAAAAGTCAACACTTTGGTTATAAGAAAGCATGAAGAGATTCATGAGAATGAAATAAAAGTGAGCCATGACGAACTCAAAGGATTCGATCAACAAAGAATCTATGACTTGAAAAATAACAAGAAGGTGAAAAAATAATGTAAAGCTAAGAGAAACGATGAAGGAACTTATGAAGAATCATCGAAATGTAATAGAATCAATATAGTTCTAAGGAAGCTAGAACCGAAGTTCAAGTTCATACCGAGACTTCAACCAATTAAAGTGAGAGATCCCCGAGAAATATGTGTACCAATAAGCATTGATGGACACTGATTTAGAAATGTCTTATGTGATACGGGAGTCTCAGTCAATGTCATGCCAATAATGGACATGTTGCATGCTGATTTGAAGATTAATTGTCATAATACGACAAATTTGCAAGTGGTTGATGGCAAGTCGATACCAACTCTAGGAAAAGTCTTGAATATCCATGTGAATGTGTGTAGATTTACATTCATCGCGGATCTTGAGGTTATGTATCATAACATTCCCGATGATGTGCCTTTGATACTTAGATGGCCATTTTTAATCACTACCAATACATATTTGTAAACAAGGAAGAAGAATATCACAACGAGTATCGACAAGGACAATGATGCACATAAGATAGTCTTTGTTGATGGAGAAGAAGTACATCCAAACGGGAATGATATAATTATCTTTGATTTACAATTGGAGTATCTCGATTGAAACTCGAATTAAATGACTGAAAAGGCGTCGGGCTAATAACATTAAACTAAGCACTACAGGGAGGCAATCCAAAGGTTCTTCAATTTCAAGATTTCAGTTTTAGTAGTTAGTTAGTTTGTTAGTTAGTTAGTTTGATAAGTAAAATTCATAGGTAATGGTTTTCTAAATTTCAAAAAATTTTGTTAAAATGTTCATGTAATGCCATTTGTCGGGTGATGATTCATCGGAATGGAAATGTCTCACCAAACTCGATAAAAAGCATAAAAAGCAATGAAGTTCAAGCAACAAAAGTAAGTACATCAGAAAATCACGAGTAAGTTTATGGAATTACTATATTTACATGGATTTTATGTGATAACGACATCTTGTGTTATAATACACAACATCGGGGAAGCACCAAATAAGAATAAAATGAAAAATATGGATAGAGAGGTCGACGTCATGTACAATACACACGGTGTCGTGGGCAGTAAGCATTGTGGTAGTAGGGTACCACTAAAACATAAAAACAAACATCTTCATGGGTGTTGACACCGTCACGGCACAGTCACGATGTCGTGCCTATTAAGGCACAACACCAGTGTTGTGGAAAGGATTAAAACACCATTTTAACCACTTCATTCACACTTGCATCCATACCCAACTACAACCAATAAATCATACATCCCTCTAAAGCCCAAAATTGATCATTTTAAAGTAAGGAAAGATAGTTCCTAGTGATTAAAAATGAAAAGAAGAAAATTAATTGTAGATTCCCACAAGGTGGAAAGCTAGGGCTTTGATTTAAGAATTTGATTTCAAGGAGAATATGGTTCTAAGTTGTTAGTGAAGTGAGAAGGTTTTGACTGATAAAGACTTGGAGGAGTGTTCTACACTAGAAAGTAGTCTGACATTGAAATAAATTTACAATTTCATTATTTATGCTTTAAATTATGTGAGTTTATATGAAATTGCATGAATATTGGATATGAGGTTGTTGGATAAGGATTTTTAAGTTGTGTGAATATTGACTATCAATGAGACTCATGGAGACCTAATTTATAATTTTGAATTATTTAGCATGTGAATGATCCGTGTGATGTAAATTTTGATTTTTAGGTTATTTGAAGACCTGAATTGCTAGTTGCATTGTTGTGTAGTTTGAATATTAGAAAATGATGAGAACAAGGAGGCAAGACAGTCAAGTGAGCACAAATGATTTTTAGGCATCAACCCCATGAGATCCCAATGATTAAGAACTTAGATCATCTAAGTCCAAATACTTCATTAGTAGAGAGGCCAAGGAAAGATATGAGGATATTCAACATAGGGAGTTCATATGTGAGAGAGGTCTAAATATGTTGGCTAAGTATTACAAACGAGTGAATAATTTCTTTAGGCGAAAAGATTGGGAACAATTCACTCAAGATTATAAAAAGAATGAAATTAGAGGAGTAAGTGAGATGGTATACAAATTTTATGCTAATGTGAAAATCACTAAAAATAATGAGCCAGTGAAGGTGAGAGGGGTATTTGCCCCCTTGCATGTACGTGAAATTAATTACACCTATGGATTGGAGCATTTAAGTGTGTTTGGAGCTGATCCAAGTTTCTCGGATGATCCATATGAGAAACCCTATAACTTATAGCCTTTTAGAGCCATAGAGAGAGCATTGGTTTTTCAAGGACAATAAGGCCGGGTAATGGGAGTTGGGAATGTGTTGAAGCATATCAAGAAGGGTAATGTGAGGAAAGTCTACTAAATTTGGAAACATTTCTTTATTGCTTCTCTATATCCCACTACTTAGTAGGAAAAAATCAACAAGCTGAAGGCGACTTATTTATATGAGATTACGAAGTACAGGGAGATCAACGACGGCAAGATCATCTACAACAATCTAAAAGAGTCCATTATGTCTAAGCAAAACAACAAATTTTCATTTCCAATATTGATCACTAAGTTGTGCTTCAAGGATAGAGTTAATTGATTAGAGATGAAAAATTTCATATTGAGGCCCAAGCAAAAATAGATGAGGCTTTTATGCTCATACCGAAATCATCGCATGGTTATCGAGACTCTAATTATGAAAGGGAAATAGTTGAGGGAGCTAGACTTGAGGTTGAGTTGTTGGCCAAGCAGCACGAAGATGGTGCAACAACAGTAGCAGTAGTAGAGTTAGCCCGGGAGTTGGAAGATGAAGGATATGAGGAGATAGTACCAAGATGATAGGGCTCAGTATCGTGAGGCCTTAAGGAAATATGAGGAAGACAAATGGATTGGACAGTGGGACTTCATGTTGTTCGTAGATCATTATAAGGACATAGCTAGATATTAGAGGAGCAGATGGATGAGACTTACTGATAGGAGTTTTGGCTTTCCAGTAGCACTAGAATACATATTTAATCCAGATGTGTTGTAGAGTAGGAGAGCAGAGCATCCATCGACACCATCTTATGCTGGATTTATTGATGCGGATGTTGATGATGACGCACTGTCCTTATGTCAATACCTAAAGATTTATTTAGACCTGGGAAGATGAGAGATACATTTATACCATTTCACTTTGAATTTGGGATATTTTGTCAACTATATAGTTATTTAAACTCTATGTTTAGTTCTTACATTATATCTTGTGTTAGTATTATGTTTATGTGTTTTAATGTTTTCATATTTTAGGCTTATTTGAAAACCTTGAAGAAAAAGTTTGGTTTACGTTTGGGGGCATCAACACTACACTACACTATGAAAAAGTGGTAAGAACGGTTAAAATTAAAGATAAACACTGCAATTATGATCATTTAAATTTTATTTTTGAAGCAGTTAAAGATGAAAGCATATTAGTGAATTATTTGTTTCATTTACTTATTATTTTGAATGTTAGTAATATAGATTATGTTATCTATAGTAATACGTAATGAATAAATAATTCATTTTCATTTCCATCCCTTTAATTAAGAATGAGTAAAATACAAGTGTCGTAATGATATGAAACTTAAGAAAGTGTTTTCAGATTTTTGAAGAAAATATGAAATGTATCAGCAACGACATGATTTCACGATTAGAAACCTAAAGTTCAGAAAGACAATGAACTGGAAACAAAAGCAAGGAGATTACTAGAACATTTCTTATGTAAAAAGTTAGATCTCTAAAGTATTCTATAATAGGAGTAAATTTTATTTGAAAATAAAAATCAAATAAAGACTTAGTTCAAAAAAGGGAAGAAAAATGCATTTTGAATGAAAAGTTGGAGTTAACTTGCTAGATAAAGTAAAAGTGAGAAGTGCTAATAAGAGCTTTAGAAATAAAAACAATAAAGAGTCCCACAAATTTTATAGGAAATGGAGCGGAGAACTTAATAATTGGAAAAAGTGAAGAAAAATGGAGTCCAAAGGAAAAAGAGTAGGGACCATGAAATAAAAGAATATGAAGTGAAAGAAGAAAAATGTTTGAATGGATTATTAACTTGAAACTTAGTGATTTAAATGATACTCAATGAACAATGTAAAATGAATGAGAACAAGGTAATAGAAGTACTTAAGTGACTTAAGACGTGCAAAATCCTAAAATTTAGTGGTATTTGACAAGTGATTATTTAAACTCATATATAAGGTTAGTTTCGTTGTATATTTAGTATAAATATCCCTAAATAAGCTGAAATATATGGTGTTTATGCATTTTAAGGCATTCAAGGCATAAAAGAAGGAAATGAGTGAATTCAAGAAGAAACGAAGAAAAAACACACCTAAAGAGACTGGTGTCTTGGCTACATAGTGTGGTGTTGTGTGACATTAAAGCACAACATGGGACAACAATGCATGGTGTGGGAGGGCAAGGAAGTGGAGAAAAGTGTTCATGAAGCTCGGTGTAGAGGCGACGCCGTGGGAATGGACACATAATGTCGGGACTTAATTGACATCGCCGAGAAGAGAAAAAATAGAAAATAGAGTTCTATTTCATGTTAAATCATCAAGTAAGGTTTCTAATTGTTTGGAATCGTTATTAAGGAGTATAAATAGATAGGAGAACTATTGGGTTTTCGGATTCATACGCAGAAGAAAATTCAAAACAATTTTATTAACAAAACCCTAATAGGATAAAAAATAAGTTTCATTAGAAAAAATCTACGAAAGTAAACCATACCTTAATCCTTGATTTCTTAAACAATTTTTTTGAAAAACCCTCACAGGATTGAAAATAAGTTCCATTAAATTAAATCTATAAAAGTAAACCATACCTTAATCCGTGATTTCCTTCTCTGTTTGTTTGATCTCCAAGATGTTCAAGTGCACGCCTTCTATTTGAAATCCATATATGAACTGTTACTACAAATTGGAGTGCTAGCCTCAAGAGATTGGAAACATTTTTTTCCCTTTCCTAAAATCCAAAGAACTCGAAAATAGAAAAAAAAAATCTTATCTTGTTTTAGGGTTTCAACCTACTTACATAAAAAAACTTATTCTTAATACAACTATTGTATTTAGACAATTCAAACAAAATACACAAATGCCCCTATTAATAAGTTATCATAAAAAATCTTAAGGGTTTTTAGGTCATGAGTTTTATCATTTAAGATTTACTACTCTAGACCAATTGAAATTGTGCAAACCTATTCTTTGTGTGTGATCCAATAGGTTCACGCGACATTGGTCGTGAACCAAAACCATTTTGGTACATAAGTCATAAACGGTCTCTAGTAAGGCATATGACTACCCAAGTAGCATGAATATCAAAATTGATACAGCCTAATTAATAATGTATATCATATCCTTTTATCGTGCAATATCCTTTTATTAAACTGTTGAGTTTTGGGGTTCATAAGCAGTGAAAAGTTCAAAACAATTTTGAAAAACCCCAACAGGATTGAAAATAAGTTTCATTAAACGAGATCTACAAAAGTAAATCATACCTTAAGTCGTGATTTCCTTATTTGATTGATCAATTTTCAAGACATTCAAATGCACGCCCTCTATCAAAAATCCACACACGAATGGAGACCACAATTTAGAGTGCAAGCCCTAAGTGAGATAAGAAAAAAAAATTTTCTTTATTTCCCAAAATTTAGAGAACTCAAAAATAGCAAAAATGAAATCTTATTCATTTTTAAGGTTCAACCTCTATTTATATGTGTAGATAAGCTCTCTTAAAAAACCAATTCGTAATACAACTATTGTATTTAGGTGATTCAAAGAAATTAAACAAACGCCCTTATTAATAAGTTGTTATATAAAATTCATAACTCTAAACCAATTGAGATTTTGCAAAGCCATTCTTTGTGTGCAACCTAACAGGTTCATGCGATATTGATAGTGAACCAAAACCATTTTTGTACAAAAGTGATAAGCGTCACTAGCAAGACATTATGACTACCCAAGAAGACTGAAAACATGTGGCATGGAAAGTCACTCTTAGTGTTCAATTGTACTAGTTTTGATATTTAGGTACACTAAAAACATCCCGATTACATTGATCATATCAATTTACATGGACTTGGCTTTTTAACAATCTAACATATCGATGGATCCATTGATCTCACTCTATATGTGAGAAAGACAAATTTTATCTTGATTACACACCTTCACATATTATTCACATCGTAAACAATCATAATCTTTATAATTGTCCAGTTAAAGATAACATTTGATTGTGTCAATTACCATGCTCCTAATAATGAAATCTTCGGTAATCTTAAGTTGAAGGAATGAATTATATACCTATTATGAGTAACACCTATGACTTAATCCATATGGTGTTTTCATAGTGGGTTAGTCTTGTACCTTGTTCCTTAGCAAGTACTCATAATCACGATTTGCACCCCTATACATATGATATTCACACAACTATCAATCAAAATTTACACTAGTCTTAATATCATTATGGTTCCAAGTATAATGACTGAATAGGGACATTTATGATATTTCAATAAATGCCCATAGGTCTTATTATAAGGTAAATAATATTTGTAGATTGACTTAGGGCATATTCCCCAACATAGACATAAGATATAGAAAGTCACCTTTAATGTTCAATCGTACTAGTCTCGATCTTAAGGTAAATTGAAAATATCCAAGCGACATTGATCATATCAATTCACTTGGACTTGGCCATAGAGTGTAACTTCTCTATAGATCCACTGATATCTCTCTATATGAGAAGGATGAGTTATATCTTGATTACATACCTTCACATATTATTCACATAGTAACCAATCACAATCTTTATAATCGTCCAGATAAAGAAAACATTTTTTATTGTGTCAAATTATCATTCTCCTAATATTGAAGTCTATGTTAATGTGTCAAATTATCATTCTCCCAATATTGAAGTCTATGGTAATCTCATGTCGAATAACTAAATGATATAATTATCATGAGTAACACTTATGACTTAATCCATGTGGTGTTCTCATAGCAGGTCGCTCTAGTACCTTTTTCCAAAATAATTACTCATGATCTTGATTCGTATCGCTATACCCATGATCATCACACGATTATCAATCAATATTCACACTAGTCTTAATTTATTATAGTTTTTAGTATAATAAGTAACTAGAGAAATTTAAGATATTTCAACAAATACCCACGGATCATATCTTAATGCACGTAGTGTTATTAACTAAAATTATAAGATAAAAAAAATATTTGTAGATTGACCTAGGTCACATGTGTTGGGTTTTGTGGTTCATACGCAGCTAAAAATTCAAAATGATTTTTGAAAAACTCTAGCAGGATAGAAAACATCTTCCATTAAACTAGATCTAAAAGGTAAATCGTACCTTAATCCGTAATTTTTTTGTGATTGTTCGATCTCCAAGGCGTTCAAGTGCGCATCCTCTATCAGAATCCACACATGAATGGTTACCACAATTTGGAGTGTTAGCCCCAAGAGAGATTGAAAATGTTTTTCTTTCTATTCCAAATTCAAAAAACTCAAAATTTGTAAAAAAATGAAAATCTTATTTCGTTTTAGGGTTTCACCCTTTATTTATATGAGTAGATAAGCCCTCACTCAAAATCATATTCGTAATGCAACTATTGTATTTAAGTAGTTTAAGCAAATTACACATATGCCCCTCTTAATAAGTTATCATATAACAAATTGTAAGGGCTTTTATGTCATGGATTTTATCATATAAAATTCATTAATGTGGACCAATTGAAATTGCGCAAGCAAGTCTTTGTGTGCGACCTAATAAGTTCATGCAACATTGGCAATGAACCAAAACCATTTTGGTACACAAGTCATAAGCAGTCCCTAGCAAGGCATTATGACTACATAAGCTGCATGAATATCGAAATCGATACAACCTAATGAGTAACATATATCATATCCTTTTGTCGTGCAATATCCTTTGACTAAACATAAGGCGTGGAAAGTCACCCTTAATGTTCAATCATACTAGTCATGATTTTTTAGTAAACTGAAAACATCCAAGTGACTTTTATCATATCAATTCACATGGACTTGGCCATTATCATTCTATTATATTGAGGGATCCAATGATATCTCTTTATACTAGATTGATAAATTCTATCTTAATTACACATCTTCGCATATTATTCACATGGTTACCAATCACCATCTTTATAATTGTCATATTAAATACAACATTTAATTGTATCAAATTACCATGCTCCTATTATTGAAGTCTATGGTAATCTCTATTCGAAGAACTAAATGATATACCTATCATAAGTAACACTTATGAGTTAATCCATGTGGTGTTCTCATAGTGTGTCCGTCCAAAACCTTGTTTCTTAACAAGTACTCGAGATCTTGATTCGTATCCTTATACACATAACCATCACATTACCATCTATCAAGATTCACACTAGTCTTAATTTAGTATAGTTCCCAGTATAATGATCTACTGGGGACATTTAGGATATTTCCTCAAATACCCATGAAACTTATTATAACGTAAACATGCAATAACTTATAATTAAACATCAAAAGAAAACCTCCATTTTATTAACTAAAATTATAAGATAAACAATGTTTGTAGATTGACTTAGGGCGCATGCCCTAACAACATGCCCCAATATTACCCACTTTTGCTAGAGCCAATCATTCATATTTCTAATACCTAATGGCTTAACATGACCATCACATTTAACTTGTACAAGAACCTTTGTCAAAGGATCTGAAACATTGTCTTCTGTAAGAACTCTGCCATTCTTCAAGTCTTCCTCTCATTGATTTCTCTACTAGGATGAAAACAACTAAGTATATGTTCAGATCGGTGGTGTGATCTTAGTTCCTTGGCAAGTGCTATTGTCCTATTTTTGTTACAATATAAGCAAATGAGGTTAGCTATACTGGGAACTACACAAAGTTTATAGATTAAATTTTAGATCTGAACTATCTCCTTAGTTGCATTGCACACTACAATATGCTCAGCTTTTATTCTAGAATTTGCCATAATTTCTTGCTTCGAACTTTTCCAGCTCACTGCGCCTCTGTTAAAAGTAAATAGATGGCATGACTGTAATCTGAGGTCATATATATATATATCGTTTTGAAAACTTGTATTTGAAATAACAATTTACAACAAGATCCTATGCATTTATAGACTAATAACATTTCCTTAGTCCTTCTCAAGTACTTAAGAATGTTCTTTCCAGCTATATAGTGACTCTTACCATGATTAAACGTATATCTGCTTATTGCGCTTAAAGCATATGATATAATAGGTTAAGTGCATAACATGGCATACAAGATAGATCCAATAGCTTATGCATATGAAATTGTATTCATATGCTCTCGCTCATCATTAATCTTTGGACATCGAGTCTAGCTAAAACTTTACCATGAGACATTGGCAATGACCCTTTTTTAGGGTCTTACATATTCAACCTATTTAGTACCTTGTCAATATAAGCATTCTAACTTAAACCGATCAACCTTTTAGATTTGTCCATATATATCTTAATCTTAAGGATGTAGGGTGCATCTCCTAAGTGCTTCATTGAGAAACGTTTCCCTAACTAAAACTTGACACTCAGCAAAATTAGAATGTCATTTCCAATGAGTAATATATCATTAACATACACTATGAGGAAAACAACCACGCTCCCACTAATTTTTTTGTATACACCAGGCTTATCTTCGTTTTTAATGAAACTAAATTCCTTAATTGCTTCATCAAAATGAAGATTCCAACTCTAGAAACTTGGTTTAATCTATAAATAGATCTTTGAAGTTTGCACACCTTCCTAGAATTCTCAGGATGAATAAACCGTTCACGTTGTATCATATACACGTCCTCAATTAATTTTCCTTTTAGAAAAGTTGTTTTGACATCTATTTCCCATATCTCAATCATAATAAGTAGCTATGGAAAATAGAATTTTAATGGATTTAAGCATGGGTATAAGAGAAAAAGACTCATCATAATCAATATCTTGAGTTTGCCTAAAACCTTTTGCTACTTCTCGTGCTTTATAAGTATGCACATTGCCATCAATATCAGTTCTCTTATTGAAAACCCATTTACATCAAATGTTCTTACCACCTTCAAGTAAATTAAACAGGTTGCAAACTCGGTTGCCATACATATATTGCATCTCAGAATTTAAGGCATTAAGCCATTTTCTGCATCAGGGCTAGACACAGCCTCTTGATAAGTAGGAGGCTCATTTTGATCCACAAGCAACACCTCACTACTATCAGTAATAATAAATCCAAATCTCTCAGACTGATGTCTTACCCTATCAAACATACGCAAGCCATGTGATACCTATAGATGTTCAACTAGTTTAAGACTTTATTGATCTCCCATTAGGGGGTTAAGTGTTTATTTGTAGTTCTTTAACTTCTTCAAGACTTGCTTTATTCTCATTGTTGTCTGTTAAAATAAACTCATTTCCATAAAAACACTATTCTGAGCAACAACGCTTTATTATCAGTAAGATCATAAAAATAGTATCATCTAGTTTCATTATGATAACCAACAAATACACACTTGGTAGATTTTTCTGATAATTGTTTTGAGATTTTTCATCGTAAAAAAACCTCATAGCCCCAAATCTTAAGGAAAGCCAAAGTTGTACTTTTCCTAAACCACATATCATATGGTGATTTATGATCTGCTTTAGAAGGAGCACGATTTAGTGTAAATGTAGCAGTTTCTAAGGCATAACCCCAAAAGAAAATATGAAAATCTATATAAATTATCATAGATCGAACCATATCCAATAAAGTATGATTTATCCTCTCAGAAACACCATTCCATTTGTAGAGTTGTTAGAGGAGTTAACTGTGGGGCAATCCCATAATTTCTTAGATAATCATTAAACTATGTCTCAAACATTCACCACATCAATCTGATCGAAGTGCTTTAATAGTTTTACCATGTTGATTTCGCATTTCATTCTGAAATGTTCGAAACATCTCGATAAACTTACCTTTATGTTTCATGAGATACATGTAACCATATCTACTGCAATCATCAGTGAAAGTAATGAAGTATTGATAACCGCCTCTAGCCATTGTGTATATATGACTGCATACACGTGTATGTATTAGACCTAATAAATCACTTGCCTTTTCACTATGTCTAGTAAAGGGACTTTTTGTCATCTTGCCTATTAAACAAGATATAAATGTTTTATACGATTCAAAATCTAATGAATCTTAAAGTCCATTTTTATAGAGTTTAGAAATGCGATTCTCATTCATGTGGCCAAGACAACAATGCAAAAGTTAAGTTTGATTCAAATCATTTGACTTGAATCTCTTTGTATTTACGTTAAGAATAGGAGTATCAATTGACCTTTTTCATGTTTATAATAGAAATACCATCACACAAATCAACATTCGCATAGAAAACATTTTTACGATAAATGGAGCATTTATTATTCACGATAATGAAATTAAAACCATCCAAACTCAAATATGAAACTGAAATGATGTTCTGCTTAAAGCAGAGACATAATAAAAACTATTAAAACTAAAATAAGTCTACAAGATAAAATTGAAACATAGCATCCTACAGCTAATGCAACAACCTTTGCTCCATTTCGAACTGATATGATGACTTTTCATTTATTTAGCTTTCTACTTTTGGTGCAACCCTGCATATTAGTACAAATGTTACATCCATATCAGGTATCTAATACCCAACAATCACTTGTGGACAAGTTAACTTTAATAACATAAATACCTAAAGCAGTAGTCGCACTATTCTTTTTTTCTCTAAATCTTCAAGATAGAGCTTGCAATTTCTAAACCAATGCCCAAGTGCATAGCAAAAATGGCAATTTCCTTCATTTTGCTTTTCCATCTAGGACTGTGAAGTGGAAGAAGCCTTAGGTTTGATTTATTGCACAAGCTTTGTGATAGTTACAACAACCTTGGCAACTTTAGTCTTGCATTTGCCCTTTATCTTTATAGCTTTTCTTTTTTGAACCATCAACACATTGGCAATATGTTTCTTGACATTTTGCTCAGAAGTTTTGAAGCATCGAATGCAACTCTAAGATAGATTTTTCCATATTATTTATGTTATAATTCATCATAAATTTTGAATGACTATCAAGAAATGAATTCAAGATCAAATCCGTAGCCAACTTTTAGCTTATAGGAAATCCAATTTTATCAAGGTATTCAATATAGCCCTTCATTTCTAGAACATGAGGACTACCTGACGCACCCTTAGCCATTCTGTAAGAATTAAGGTTGTTGATTGTTTCAAACTTTTATTGCCTAGCCAATTGTTAGAACATTTGTTTCAGTATCGTTGCCATGTTGTAAGCTTCCATATGTTCCATGTCCTTCTAAAGTTCAGGAACTATGGTTACAAACATAATCCATTCAACATTAGCTGAGTTGTTGACATGCTTAGTATATGCATCCTTCACGGATTTTGAAGCATTGGTTGGGGTTCCTCAAAAATAGGATAATCCAAGAGATACAACTTACGTTCATGATTAAGAACAACTCCAGAGTTTCTGAACTAGTCAAGAAATTTTATCCTAGATAGCTTATCCTTCTCAAGATGGATTGCAGTGATAAAGAATTAGTGTGATTTGAAGAGGCCATAGATATGAAATAAAGATTAAGTAAGAGTCAAATTTAGTATAGAGGAATAGACTCCCATTAAATTAACAACCCTCTTAAAACTATTATCTTATTTTAAGGGACCAAAGTGTATGTTTCACATAATTCCAAAATAGCAAAGGCATGATAATTTGAAATAGGTTATTCAGGCAGGTGTATGTTACCAATTACATCATCTGTGACTTTTAGTTATTTTTATGAGATTATGACATGTTATGTCTTAGCATGTTTTATCTCATTTAGTGTATAAAGCCCAAAACTATTTTGATTGCTTTATCAAGTATAACCATTTCAAACAATAAGGTAACCGTTTGTCAACTTACCTCACCAAGGCAACATCATACACTCTGTGGAGGTAGACCCATACTGATATGGTTAAAGCCTTAATAAGTGTTTGAGAATAGATGACAATTAACTAAAAATCTCGAAGAGGGATTTTATTTGTTATAGCGATCATTATTTAAACATGGTAAAAATCATATATTACAAAACATGTACAATCACTAAATAAGTTAAAAACTTTTACTAATATTCACTATTATACAAATTTCCTTGCATTACGAATGATTAGCAATAGTTTTGTTGGCCGGTCAGCAGATAGGGGTACAGGGGCAACACCGCCGTTTTTATTTTTTAGCAACATATTCCAGATCCAAAAATTGAAAACCACCTAAATCTTCTCATTATTTTAGCCAATCCAATTGATCAAAATTGCCCTTTATTTTAATTTAGAAAATGTTAATTAAACATTTTTAATTAACTCAGGCTCACCTCTAACTTAATATATTACCCTAGTCCTATTAGAATTAAAAATGCTTTGAATCTTTATCCATTATGAATTTGTTATATATCTCACCTATCTTATAGGATTCGTAATTCTTATCTGATTATAAGTTTATCTCCTATCTACTAGGAATATAATAACAGATAAGCATAATGAGACATATGATAAAAACCAATTTTGACTCTTATCCATACAAAATAAGAAATTAAATCAAGAAACGAAATATTAATTATGCATTCAACACTAGAATCATATTAAATTAATCATATTAACCTAATCATGATTCCTATTACGGGGACATACATAATCATTGAACAAAACCAAACTATATATTCGACACTTAAATCATATTAACCTAAACATGACTTCCACCATGTGAACATACAAAATTCGCATCGTTCAATATTAAAACATATGTTAATCGAAATATTATATATATGAATTCTATCATTGAATCACATCATGTGTAAATATCAAATACATCATGTATAGATTAATCAAGATCATGATACATCATGATAAAAATTATGTGTAAATATGTTAAACTAATTCTTGATAACAATTATCACAGAACCTATATATACATCATGTATATATTAATCAAGATCATATTTTCACATAGGATAAGTCGGTATTTATAGGTACTTAATACTCTATTTTAGTATTTTTAATTATTAAAAGTATCTAAAATATATATTTAATTATATATTTTGGTCATTTTTAGGTGAAACCGAGTGCGCGGTTGAATTCGTGGCCAAAAAATACTCAAAATGGAGTATTTATTTGCAGTGATCGGATGTTGGACAGTTTGCCTCAAAATACGCGTTGCGCGGTTGGTCAAATAGTGAACAGGGTGTTCCAGCCAATCAAAGCATGCCACGTCAGCGAGAAAATATACTTGGACCAATCAAAACCCCCATGTAGCAACACAGCCAGCGCGACCATTGAGGATATGCCACGTCAGCAGGCTCCAGTTCCAGGAACCAATCATGCTCCGCCACGCGTCGCCACGTCACCTATCGCAGCCATGTCACCCGCAAGACATTTCATCGTGTTTCAGAATCAGTCGATTTTCCTCAAGATGCCATCTCGCACAAACTCCCAGTAATTCGCGCGACTCGGGCGATTTTCATCCGTGCCACGTCGTGCCACGTGGCACTCCCCCATTCGTCCAGCGCGTCAAATAGATATGGTTCAGCGAATCACATGATGGCACGTGACGCTGACTCTGGCACACACAACCGAAAGAGCAGATTTTCGGCGAATGACGCGACGACAAATCAGCGATGACAGCAGGCGTCCGCTTATTATAGCGTGACACGTGGCGCGGCAACAGTTTTTCAGCAAATCAGAAGCATACACATGGCCAAGTCCGAATTTTGATCTAAAAACACCCCTACGATGTTCCTCGACGCACGAGTCACCTACCTAACCCCTAAAATTAGTATCGAGTACAATTTGGAGTATTTTTATATATTATGAACTAAGGTATTTTTTAGAAACAATTAATTAGTAATATTTTTAGAGATCAATTTTTAGTTTTTAGTAGTGATTTTTGAAGATGATTTCCAGCTAATCAATTTCTTGCCTAAATCGAAGGGGAAGCAAGTCGGGATCATTGATCCAAAGCATAATATGTGAGATCTTTTTATTTTATTATTTAATTAATTTAATTTCTCCTATTTCATTGTTGTTGATTTAATGATTATGATTTAAATCCATGGTATGTATGTGGCCATTGCATGCTTTTAGATGGACAATCTACTGTTATTTGGAATATTAGTATCCGTGTAATTGTGCTTTTAGACTAATAAAGTAACAAACATTCACTCGTTTGCCGTAAAAACCTTTCGGTGTTTGAATGTACAATAATTAAATCTAGGTCAAACCGGTAGCGAATGTGATCCGGTTATTTAGGATTAATTTTCCCATAGATCTATATTACTGCGGTTAGTGTATTAAACCTGATTTGGCGGATGTATAGGGTTATACATTAATTAGAAAAATAGTTAGTGGCGGATGTCCTGACTATCGGAATTAGGGGAATTAGGAATTTTTGGTTGATGTCGATTTTCCATGGCTAATCTAGGAGAATTAAATTAATAATTTTTTGGGAAAGATTGAGGACCATTGAATGCTATTGAATCTTGATTCTGATTTGTGGAACTAGATATTTAGGTGATTTTTCATTATTGATATTAATTTTTGAGAACTTTTTATTTTTGTTAGTTTAATTATTATTTTATTGAATTTTCTGAAAACCCCATATTTTTAGTTAACTTGGAGTAAACTCAAATCCTGTGGATTCGACCCCGTATTTACCACTACCACCCTTGTGATTGGTAACTCGATTACGGGTTATATTTGGCACGCACGACACGTGATCAAATTTTGCGCCGTTGCCGAGGACTTAGTCTTTAATCTGAGTTTAGGCGTTAGTTAGTTATATATATTAAACATTAGTTTAGTTAATTAATTAATTTTGTTAGTTAGATTAGTAATTAATTTTTTTTTTATTAGTTTAGTTTAGTTAATTAATTTTCATTTACTTTGAGTTTAGGTTTCTTTTTTTTCTTTTTATTATTATTATTTTATTTATTTATTTATTTATCTTAGTTTTATGCTACCACACCTCATTCAGTCAAAATCGGCCGGTTCATTATTACCTTTCGACCCTGAACTAGAGAGAACTTTTCCGAGGTGGATCAGAGAGACCCAACTTAGGCAACAGGAAGGCCAAAATCCTCCGGACATGGCCGCAAATCGCCAAATCACCGTGGGTCACACTAATTGTGAGCTTCAAGCTCTGTTGGCGCAATAGCCCCTCTGCATCAACTATCCTGTTAATGCTGGAAACTTTGAGTAGAGGTCTGGGTTCATTCATCTCCTACCATCCTTCCATGGTAGCGAGAATGAAGACCCTATCACTTTCCTGAATGAGTTTCATACTATCTGCAAGTCAATGAAACCCTCCAATGCGGACGAGGAAACGGTTAAGCTCAAATCTTTTCCGTTCTGCCTTAAAGACAAAGCCAAGGAATGGCTTTTCTACCTTCTGCATGGCTGCATTAATTCCTGAAATGATATGGCAACCGCGTTTTTGAATGAATATTTCCCCGATGATAGAGTTGCCCAGCTCATCAAGGAAATTTGCACCATCAAAATGAGGTCGGGCAAATCTTTTGGCGCATATTGGGATCGCTATAAGCGATTAATTGTTTGTTTCCCGCAACATGGCCAATCTGAGAAGGCCATAGCTCGATTCTTCTATGTTGGCATGTCGCCCATGGAACGACGCATGATCGATAATGCGTGTGGGGGTCACATTCGAGACAAAACTCCAGCCCAAATGAAGCAACCGTATGAGGACATCACACAACAGTCACGCCTTTATGGTAATCTTGATGCTACTACTTACCGAACTCTGACTACAGGCGATATCTCTAGTTCCACTGACCAGAAAATTGATTAACTAGCCTTTATGATGGAACGTCTCCTCTCATCCTGTAAAGTGGAGGCCAAATCTTATGGCTTTTGTGCTGCCACAAATCATGCAACTGATGAATGTCCTACACTCTTTGATCATGATCAACAGGCCAATGCCACGGGTAATCAGTTCCAAAGGCCATCTCGAGTCCCATTCGGGAATACATATAATCATGCCACGGCCAGGAACAACCCAAACTTTAGTTACGGGCATCAGAATCAGAATTATCAGACCTTCATCCCCAGAGGTTAACCGTTGCCTGCACCCTCCAATAATTCCTCTTCACTTGAGGATATGATTAAAGCCCTTATGAGCCAACAAAGTGAAATTATGAACGACCTGAACCAATTCAGGGCTAACACCGAGAAATCCTTCATCGAACTCAAATCGACGATCCGAACTATTCAAGTTCAAGTGGACCAACATGCACAACAGATTGGACGTCTTGAGGATAAGGGAAAGTTGCCTTCGCAACCGTACCCGAATCCTAACGCGAGTGCTAACGCATTTACACTCCGTAGTGGTACAGAGCTGGAGGGACCTAAACGGGACAATAGGTCATCTAATGCCCAAGACCAGGAAAATGGGGAAGAACACGAGGTAGTAGTGACTCCGTCTGCCCCTAAAAAGATGGTAACTACTCAAAAGGAAGCACCACCGACATTCAAGGTCAAACTTCCTTTTCCACAACGACTCATCCTAGATAAGAAAAATGAGGAAGGGAAAGAAATTCTCGAGACCTTTCGACGAGTGGAAATCAATATTCCACTCCTCGACGCTCTGAAGCAAGTCCCTAGGTACGCAAAGTTTCTTAAGGAACTATGCACTAACAAAGGGAAACTGAAAGGCAACGAAAAAGCCCAAATGGGAGAAACCATCACGGCTATCCTACAAAAGAAGTTGCCCTCTAAATGCAAGGATCCTGGGATGTTCTCAGTACCTTGTGTTATAGGTGATGTAAGCATTCAGAGAGCTATGTGCAACCTTGGCGCTTCCATTAATGTTATGTTATTATCTATTTACGAGACCTTGCATGCAGGCCCATTGGAGGAGACCGGTATTTTCATTCAGTTAGCAAACCGTTCCGTTGTCAGACTTGTGGTGTTCTCGAGGACGTTCTAGTTCGAGTGAACGAGTTCGTGTTTCCTGCTGACTTCTATGTGGTCGATACGAAAGATGAGACATTCCCCAATGTTTCACCAGTACTCCTCGGACGTCCGTTTTTTAAAACGGCGAAGACGAAGATAGATGTTGATGATGGATCTCTTACCATGGAGTCCGACGGTGAATTCATCAAGTTTAACATCTACGATACGATGCGATACCCCAGCGATGTGTCTTCTATGGTGTGTACCATGGACTGTGTAGATCCACTCGTTGATTAGACCTTGCTCAAGAGTGGCAATGATGAAGTTAAAGTAGTGTTAGAGAATCATCTCGACGCTACTCAAACCCACGAGAGTGATCTGACCTTCGATACTGATGTCGAAGATGTTGTTTTCGAGTTGGATTCAATCCAACCCTTGCCCCCAAATGTCCATTATTTGGAGTTACCTACTTATAACTCCAAACTTTCTCCCTCATTGGTTAAAGCTCCCACACTTGAGCTGAAACCATTACCTGAGCACTTAAAGTACATGTTTTTGGGTGAGAATGACACACTCCCTGTGATCATCTCAGCCAAACTTACACATTTGGAGGAAGAGAGGCTCCTTCGAGTACTCCGAGAGTTTAAATAGGCTATCGGGTGGACCATAGGGGATATCAAAGGTTTGAGCCCTTCCACTTGCATGCATCATATACATATGGAAGAAGGGTCGAAACCTACGAGAGAAGCCCAGAGGAGGCTCGATCCGCTAACGATGGATGTAGTGAAGAAGGAGATACTAAAGCTCCTTGATGCTGGTGTGATTTACCCCATCTCTGATAGCAAATGGGTAAGCCCTATCCAGGTGGTTCCTAAGAAAACGGGAGTCACAGTAGTCACCAATTCACATGGTAAGTTGGTTTAAACCCGTATTCAAAATGAATGGCGGGTATGCATTGACTACAGGAAATTAAACGCTTCCACCAAGAAGGATCACTTCCCCCTACCATTCATTGATCAGATGTTGGAGAGACTCGCTGGTCGTTCTCATTACTGTTGTCTTAACGGTTATTCCGGTTTTCTTCATATACCGGTAGCACCCGAAGACCAGGAAAAGACGACTTTCACCTGTTTGTTTGGCACTTTTGCCTATCGGTGCATGCCCTTTGGGTTATGCAATGCCCCTGCCACCTTTTAAAGGTGCATGGTGAGTATCTTTTCAGATTTTGTTGAGCATTTCATTGAGGTCTTCCTGGATGACTTTACCGTTTACGGTGATTCATTCGATAGTTGTCTCAGCAATCTGACAAAAGTTCTCAGTAGGTGTATTGAGAAGAACTCAGTTCTGAACTATGAAAGTGTCATTTTATGGTGGACCAAGGTCTTATTTTGGGACACATTTTCTCAGCTAGAGGCGTAGAGGTAGACCAAGCTAAAATTGATGTTATTAAGAAACTTCCATACCCTACAAATGTACGACATATTAGATCTTTCCTTGGACACGCTGATTATTACCATCATTTCATCAAGGACTTTTCAAAAATCGCACAACCTTTACGCCGTCTACTTCAAAAGGACATACCTTTTGAGTTTGATAAGGCATGTAAGAGCGCATTTGATGCACTGAAAGACTCACTTATTAGCACACCAGTGATTCAGGCCCCTAATTGGGAGCTTCCATTTGAGATTATGTGTGATGCTAGTGGTTATGCAGTGGGTGCAGTTTTAGGACAAAATGTCAGGAAAACTTCACATGTCATTTACTATGTTTCTTGTACTCTAGACGCTGCTTAGATGAACTACACCACTACTGAGAATGAGCTCCTTGTTGTTATCTTCGCACTTGAGAAGTTTTGGCCTTACCCTTTGGGAACTAAGGTTATAATTTACTCTGATCACGCTGCCTTGAAGTACCTGATGAGTAACAAGGATGTCAAACCTAGGCTCATTAGATGGATACTCCTACTTCGGGAGTTTGACATCACGATCAAAGATAAACGTGGTGTAAAGAATCTAGTCGCAGATCATCTCAGCAGAATTAAAAATGGTGAGAGTCCTACCCCTCTAATGTATGATTTCCATGACGAGCACATCTATGTTGTTATGGATGATCTCCCCTGGTACGCCGATTTGGTGAACTATATCACTTCGGGTGAGCTATCTCCTCACCTTTCGAAGGCTCAGAATAATAAAGTAAGGAGTGATGCTAAGTACTATGTATGGGATGACCCGTACTTATGGAAGTTCTGATCCAACCAGGTTATCAGGCGTTGTGTGCCTCAGACCGAGAGTCATTCCATATTGACTTTTTGTCATACTTATGCTTGCGGATGCCGCTTCGGTCCCCGTCGGATAGCTAGAAAAGTTCTTGAGAGTGGGTTTTACTGGCCCACCATTTTCCATGATTCATACATGTTTACCAAGACTTGTCCTAACTGTCAGAAATCTGGTAATCTTAGTCACCGAGACCAAATGCCACTTACCCCGATTCGTATTTGCGAGATATTTGACGTTTGGGGTATAGACTTTATGGGACCATTTCCAGTATCATTTGGTAATGTTTACATACTCTTGGCAGTGGACTACGTGTCTAAGTGGGTGGAAGCTAAGGCTACGCGCACTAATGACTCCATAGTGGTATGTGAATTCCTTAAATCAAATATTTTCATAACATTTTGTACCCCGCGAGCCCTGATCAGTGATAGAGGCACTCACTTCCGTAACCGTATGGTTGAAAGTCTTCTGAGGAGGTATAATGTCACTCATCAAACATCTACAAAATATCATCCCCAAACGAGTGGCCAGGCGGAGGTCTCTAATAAAGAGATCAAATCCATCTTGGAAAAGAAGGTGGATCCCACTCGTAAAGATTGGAGTGCACGTCTTGATGATGCGGTTTTGGCTTACCGAATGACGTTTAAAACGCCAATTGGGATGTCCCCATATCGCCCTGTGTTTAGTAAAGCTTGCCACCTGTCAGTCGAGCTTGAGCATAAATCCTAATGGGCTATGAAACCGATTAATATGAAGCTCGATGAAGCAGGAAAAGAGAGAGCTCAATCTCCAAGAGTTGGAGGAAATCAGGAACGACGCGTATGAAAATGCACGGATTTATAAAGAAAAAACTAAAGCGTTCCATGATAGCAATCTCTCTAGGAAATCTTTCCGTGTTGGTCAAAAAGTGGTTTTATTTCAGTCACGTCTGAAGATTTTTGCAGGTAAGCTGAGATCGAGGTGGACAGGACCATATATTGTGACTGCGGTGTATGATCACGGAGTAGTGGAGATTCAGAGTATGAAGACTTGTAATGTGTTTAAGGTGAATGACCACATATTGAAGATCTTCTACGAAGACTTCCCGAGCCATGATGTGGAGGTCGTCTCACTGTCAACGCCAGTCTATATTGATTGACAAACTCAGACCAAGTCGAGCCAACGACTTTAACCAAAAGCGCTATTGGGAGGCAGCCCAAACTTTGATAAGTATTATTTAGTTTATTTATTTTCATATTTTTTATTATTTTGCATGAATTTGTATCATTTCCTTCTTTTTATTTTTATCATATTCTTTCACCATCTTGTTTGTTTTATATGTGTTGACTTCTTGACTTGTTTTAAACCTTGAGGACAAGGTTCGGAATAAGTTTGGGAGTGTTTTAGTGATTGTGGATTGTTTTGGATGGATTTTTTGCGAAAGACCGCAGGTGAGATCGTTTAAATTTCTTTTATTCAGTTATATGCAGATATTGGATGGTAATGGTGGTGTTTTATATCATTTCTTCCATTTTTTTCATTTCTTTTCTATTCATATTCCTATCTCATTCATTAGGAATTGATACATTTTCATGTATATATTTAGTACGTTTTATTTATTTTAGAGTCACCTGAAACTTTGTTCATGCCTTTGGTTGTGGATGAGTAAATTACAGTTGTCTTTTTAACTTGAAATTTAGAGAAAATTAGGAGAAACACTTAATCAAGTTCGTAGCTCAGCATTTTTATGATTTCATGATTAAAGACTTAGATGATGGTTAAACTTAGTGCTAGATAACGAAAATGAGTAAACGGACAAATTTATGCAAGTTATATTATTTTAACCCACATCGGGGGATTTGCTTGATTATAGTGAAAGTAAGAAGTACTAACATGAGTTTTTCTAATAAAAAGAACAAAATAAAAAAAGAGTCCCACATGTTTCCGCAGGAAATGGAGCAGGGAATCTTGTGGTGGGAAAAAGTGAGAAAAGCGGTCCACAGGAAATGGAGAGGGATCGTACTACTTGAAAAAAAAAGGTTGATAAAAAATAGAGAAAATAATATTGAATAAAGATGGAAGTTGTAAAACTCCTCAAATAAAAGATTTAGTTCGAGTGCTTTCACTATATTAAGTAAGATTTTGAACTTGCGTGCTTAAATGTATAGACCAATAAAACTTGTGATTAGTTGATGGCCTTTGTTTTGACCGATTCTATGTTTTGAAAGTGTGATCTTAATTGTGTTTGACTTACAAGACTTGACATATCATAACTCTGAAATTTTTTGAGTTACTTGTTAATTTGATGACTATGTAAACCAAATGAACTCCATGAATTTCGGTCGAGTATAGGATTAGTTGAGTCAGTGCATTATTATATTAGGAGTCTAGTTTAGTTTGTGTTGTCATTTACACCTTTGCTCGAGACGTGCAAAGTCTTATGTTTGGGGGTATTTGATAAGTCAATATTTATAGGTATTTAATAGTCTATTTTACTATATTTAATTATTAAAAGTATTTAAAATACATATTTAATTATATGTTTTGGTCATTTTAGGTGAAACCGAGTGGACGGTTGAATTCGTGGCAAAAAAATACTCAAAATGGAGTATTTACTTGCAGTGATCGGATGCAAAACAGTTTGCCTCGAAATATGCATTGCGCGGTGGATCGAATAGCGGACAGGGTGTTCCAACCAATCAAAGCATGCCACGTCAGTGAGAAAATATACCTGGACCAATCCAAAACCGCCACGTAGCAACACAAGCCAGCGCGACCAATGAGGATATGCCATGTCAGCATACTCCAGTTCCAGAAACCAATCACAGTCCGCCACGTGTCGGCACGTCACCTAACGCAGCCACGTCACCCGCAAGACATTTCATCGTGTTTTAGAATCAGTTGATTTGCCTCGAGAAACGTGCTCGCACAAACTCCCAGTAATTCACACGACTCGCGATTTTTGTCCATGCCACGTCATGCCACGTGGCGCTCTCCCATTCGTCCAACACGTCAAATTGACGTGGTTCGGCCAATCACACGATGCCATGTGGCGCTGACTCAGCCACATACAACCGAAAGCGCAGATTTTCGGCGAATGGCGCGGCGACAAATCAGCGATGAAAGCAGGCGTTGGCCAATCATAGCGTGACACGTGGTGCGACAACAGTTTTTCAGCAAATCAGAAGCAGACACATGGCAGAGTCCGAATTTTGATCTAAAAACACCCCTACGATGCTCCTCGACGCACGAGTCACCTACCTAACCCATTAAAATTAGTATCCGAGTACAATTTGGAGTATTTTTATATATTAGGAACCTAGGTATTATTTAGAAACAATTAATTAGTAATATTTTTATAGATCAATTATTAATTTTTAGTAGTGATTTTTGAAGATGATGTCCGGCTAATCAATTTCTTGCCTAAATCGAAGGGGAAGCAAGTCGGGATCATGGATTCAAAGCATAATATGTGAGATCTTTTTATTTTATTATTTATTAATTTAATTTCTCATATTTCATTGTTGTTGATTTAATGATTATGATTTAAATCTATGGTACGTATGTGTGCCAGTGCATGCTTTTAGATGGACAATCTACTATTATTTGGAATATTAGTATCCGTGTAATTGTGCTTTTAGACCAATAAAGTAATAAACATTCACCCGTTTGCCTAAAAACCTTTCGGTGTTTGAATGTACAACAATTGAATCTAGGTTAAATCAGTAGCGAATGTGATCCGATTATTTAGGATTAGTTTTCCCATAGATCTATATTACTGCGGTTAGTGTGTTTAACCTGATTGGTGGATGTATAGGGTTATAAATTAATTAGGGAAATAGTTAGTGGCGGATTTCCTGACTATTGGAATTAGGGGAATTAGGAATTTCT
This sequence comes from Stephania yunnanensis, assembly GCA_039657365.1. Lineage (NCBI taxonomy): Eukaryota > Viridiplantae > Streptophyta > Magnoliopsida > Ranunculales > Menispermaceae > Stephania > Stephania yunnanensis. The sequence goes on from CM077580.1 coordinate 25,847,624, forward strand.
GGCGGATGTCGATTTTCCATGGCTAATCTAGGAGAATTAAATTAATAATTTTTTGGGAAAGATTGAGGACCAATGAATGCTATTGAATCTTGATTCTGATTTGTGGAACTGGAGATTTAGGTGATTTTTCATTATTGATATTAATTTTTGAGAACTTTTTATTTTTGTTAGTTTAATTAACTATTTTATTGAATTTTCTGAAAACCCCCTATTTTTGGGTAACTTGGAGTAAACTCAAGTCCTGTGGATTCGACCCCGTATTTACCACTACTACACCCTTGTGGTTGGTAACTCGATTATGGGTTATATTTGACACGCACAACACGTGATCAACACATATATTATATATACATCAGGGAAAACATGCAAATGTTCAATAGAATTGAGCCTAATGCTCTGATACCACTATTTCTCTTTAGGGTTCATAAGTAGCGGAAAACTCAAATTTATTTTTTTGAAAAACCTCACTATAATAGAAAAAATTCCCTTAAACTAGATCTAAAAAAGTAAACTATACCTTAATCTATGACTAGCTTCATTGATTTTTTGATCTCCTAGATACCCAAGCACACGTCCTCTATCGAAAATCAACACACGAACAATGGCCACAATTTAGAGTATTAGCCCTAAGAGAGATTGAAAATGTTTTTTCTTCCAAACCCAAAATCCAAAGAACTCCAAAATAGCAAAAATAAAAATCTTATTTTGTTTGAGGGTTTCAACCTCTATTTATATCTGTAAATAAACTCGCATAAAAAACATATTTGTACTACAACCTTTGTATTTAGGTAATTTAACCAAATTGCACAAACCCCCCTATTAATAAATTATCGTGTAACAAATCCTAAAGGTTTTTATGTCATGAGTTTTATCATATAAAATTCATTAATGTTGTTCAATTGAAATTGCACAAAGCCATTCTTTGAGTGCGACCCAATAGATTCATATGACGTTGGTAGTAAACTAAAACCGTTTTGGTACACAAGTCATAAGTAGCCTCTAGCAAAGCATTGTGACTACCAAAGTAGCATGAATATTAAAATTGATACAACCTAATGAATGACATATATTATATCCATATGTAGTGCGATATCTTTTGATTAAACATAAGGCATGAAAAGTCATCCTTAGTGTTCAATTATACTAGTCTCGATCTTTAGGTAAACTGAAAACATCCAAATGACATTGATCATATCAATTCACTTAGAATTATCCATTTAATAGTCTAACATATCATGGGATCCACTAATATCTTTTTCTATATGAGAGAGACAAACTCAATCTGATTACATACCTTCACATATTATTCACATGGTAACAAATCATAATCTTTATAATCGTCCAATTAAAGACAATGTTTGATTGTGTCAGATTAAAATGCTTCTAATATTGAAGTGTATGGAAAATTCAAGTAGAAGGACATAATGATATACCCATTATGAGTAACACCTATGACTTAATTCATGTAGTGTTCTCATATCGGGTCGATTTAGTACCTTGATCCTTAAGAAGTATTCATGATCTTGATTCATATCCTTATATGCATGATCATCACATGACCATTAATCAAGATTCACACTAGTCTTAATTCATTATTGTGATGCCAACATTCCAAGATTTAGGAATAAACTTACATATAGGATAATTAAATACTTAATTATGATTTTGTATGTTAATATGCCTATTTATTTGTAATAAATACTAATAATAAAATAATTACTTGTAGAATAAGTAAGGGTAAATGGGTAAAAACTCAAGTTGGATGGACTTAACTAGGGATGTTGGATGGTCCTAAAATAAATTGGTATCAAATAAGATCAAGGGTTAGGAGTTGGTAACTTGAACCCTGGGTCTTGTGACACATACAAATACAATTACAACCTAGTTGTAATCCTTTTCAACATACACAACATGGAGGCTAGGGTTGGAGTGCTAGAAAACTAAAATTATCTCCACAAGTTGGGAATCACTAAAACAAGGAAAATCTCACAACCCAAGTTGTTAATCTTGAATGGAAATAATTGATGGTAGGTGAGTAATCTCGAATTTTGGTTTGCCCTAAGTTTTCAAAGTGAAATTTATAAGGTTTTCACAATTAAACTTGTGTTCTTCATGGATCCAATGATTTTATATATTGATTTGAAGTTCAAGTTAATGTTTTAACTCGAATTGGTGATGAACACATGATTTTTGGCATGATATTGCTTTAAATCTGCGGTTACGGTGTTTTGAAATAATGTTTTTGACGTTTGAATCATATTTTTGCATTTGGAAAGGTTTCACCCTAAACTTTAGATTCTTGGCATGTTTTTTTCCAAATTCATCTTATACAGTATTTGATTTATATGGGTTGATGGAACATTTAACTTTTTGAGTTATTTTGATGTATTTGAAGTCTCAAAATGGCCAGGAATTGGTCAGAATTTGGGAAGAAGAAAATCAAGAAATATTTGGGCTTCCCCGAGGTTGACGTCGTCCAGACGCAATGCCTACAAGCAGTATATGTAAACACACGACATCAACGGGACATAAAATTTATTTTACTAGGGTGTTGATGTTGTCCCAGCATCATGTTAGTAAACCCACAACACCGCCACAATGCTAGTCGACAAAAGTTTTCACCCACGGCACCACCACAGTGCCCGTCACTCTGTGTACGTAACTTATTCGTTTTAACTCAGTTTTTGACGTTCCAAACACCATTGGAAAGCTTGTGGAAACCTTAAAAACATGGAATTGATGAATAATTTAAAATAAAACTTTAACTAACTCAGAAACACGTTGGGAATCACGAGTATAATTTGACTTAGAAACTTACCTAATGTGGATGTAATATAGATAGTCAAGCAACGCCACTAGGGAATTCTCGAGGCTAAGGATTTGGTTAGGAGAATAGTTCTAGAAGTAAATGGGGTTTGCTTTATCTTCAAGCATTTCATGCTATTAGTTATGCTAGAATTCATGATAGTGAATGGTTGACATCTTATTGGAATCAAGTTGAGTAAATGTTGTCTTTTTATTTCATCTTGTCCTTTGAGCTCTCTATTTATGAATGCTTGTGGAACTAGTATACTGGTATTAATAAATGCATGCTTACACCTTTCATTAATAGGGACCGGTACTTTCTGCCGATTGTGATTATGAAATCTTGATGAGTATATGTGTTTGAATTTCATAAAGGTAGCCTTTATGTCCTTGTTAGCTATCGGGGTTCCCTTTGATGTGCTATGTATGTGTCAGCTCACGGTTATTGAATTATTTAGTTTTCACTTTATTAACTATGTGATATTCATGTTATCGTTGTTATCTTATTGACTATCTTACTCGAGCTTTGTATCATTGTATCTTCCATTATATAGCGTGCATGTGTATGTTATCTTTTCATGCTCGAAATGATAATAGGATTTGATGAATAATCTTATTCATGCTAGTTATTATGCATTTAGTATTACTTGGATGATTAAAGGTAAAGCAGGCTTCTGCTTTACTGAGCTCGTTGAAATATTGCTCACCCAGCTATTTTCCCCTTCTAGGTTTCTTAACTGTTGCACAAGAGCAAAGTCATAGCGTAGGTGCTCTTTTCTTATTTACAATATCGTTCTATTTATATTTTATTCGTTTTTAAATATTATGTGATAATTAGGGGATTTTACCTTGGGTAGAATTTGTGAAACCTATAGGTTAGTTGTTGATCTTTGTACAACTTTTTACTTTATTTATGCACCTAATAGAATAGGAAGACTTTTATTCCGCACTATTCATATGTCTTAGTAATCTTTGGTAGTTTGTCTTGTATTACTTCTACATGTTAAGGATTACTATATCATTGCCCGACTTGCTAGGTTATCTCGAGGGGTTTGGCGGTGGTTTAGGCCGTGCGACCCTAGTTGTAGGAATTAGGGTTGTCACAGTTGGTAGCAGGACAATGTGTAGGGCTATCGGGATTCCTGATACCAATATCACGGTTGGTATTAGAGAGTAGGCTAAACGAACCTAGAAACAAAGTGGGTAGTAGCCATAATTAGTATCCATTTTAGGCATTACAACTTAAGAAAGATCACACTTGATATCCTAACCATAGGTAATGGAGCTTAGAATGAAAAGTATAGTCTAATCCTAAAATTGGGAATGTGACTCAATTGAAAAGTCATAATAGTATCTAACTTAAGTCACCTTAAGGATTATTGATTTATTGAGACTTAGGAAAAGGTTGGTCATCGATAAGTTATGAAATCATTCGCAATGGCTTACATTTTGTATTGACTTAAAATGCACGAGTGACCAAACTTAAGGTGGGAATGGAAATTAAAAATGAACAAGTACATGTTATGATGTTATTTGCTTATGTATAAAATATTTATATCGTTAGAAATGTTGCTTATCATCTTGTCTCCTATGTATAGTTTTGGATCTAACTTCCTTGAACTATTCACAGTGCATAATGAGTACTTGAGGTGGAAGTTCATATGACTTAAGAATTGCTAGAAGTGCATAGGGGACTAATGATGAATAATGGCATGCTCAGATGGAACGCCAGACAACCGAGATGACTAAAGGTTTTTGTAGAGCACTTAAAGATATGTTTGCAACATATAAATGCAAGATCATGGTGTTAGATGAGCTAGCTGCAGCATATAACTGACGTATGATAGAGTCGATAGATGCAATTAGAGGATAGAGAGCACCAGTGGTACCCCTAGAGATGCCACCACCGCCACAACTACAACTAATTCCAGATATGCAACCACAAATTAAGGGAGTAGGTCAGGGTCATTCCAGAGGTTGGAAACGAAGAAGATGACGTGGGTTAGTCAGTGGTTATTACCACCAGCATTACCAGCAAATGCAGAAACCCTTAGGATGCTAAAGATTAAGAAATAGTTTATGAAGTATGATGTACCACATTTTCATTAGGATAGAGAGGTGAATTAGGCTAACCATTGGATCTTGTGAGTGGGGAAAAGGCGAGAGGTTTTGAAGATCGATAGTTCCACTATGGTTTTCCTTGCTTCACATCTTTTGGAAGAGAAGGTTTATAAGTGATGGAAATCAGTGAAGAGGATTGTGGGACCGATTGACTCTTGGTCAAGGTTAAAGACTTTATTTTATGAACAGTATTTCCAATGGTGATTAGAAATGCTAAGAGGTGCCAATTTTTGAATTCAGTGCAAGAAACCAAACCAGTAAGGAATATGAACCTGAATATAATGAGTAGTCATATTTTTTTCCTGACTATATGACTATTATGAAGGCGAGGGTCACTAGATCATTAATGAACTAGATGAGCACCTCATGACATGCATGGCTCCTTTTATGTCAGAGACTTATTCGAGGGTAATTGTTAGTGCAGTGCATGCGAGGTGGCATATCAAATTAACAAGGATAAGGAGGCTATGCCACCACCACAGGCGATTAGTTTGGATAGTTATCAAGGAATCAGTGGGAGCATGTTTCGGGACTGTTATCGAATAGGTTACTCTAAAAAGAGCAAGAATAAGCGACATTCTGACAGTTCTACTTATTTCAATGCAACACTGAGGGTACCACGCAGTTTAGAGGGGACTACTCGCACCCCTACAACCTCAGCTTCATATGGTATGGGGAATAGACCATCAACATTGACATCCCCAACAAAGCCAAGGGAAATGGCCAGCAAATCTAAAGGTAGAAAACTCAAGAGCATCATCATCTACGACATATCAGAGGACTTGAGGAACATGATTTTCATGCAAACAATCAAGGCATCATAGGGTTGAGTGCTCCAATAAGCCAGATGTTTCGGTAGCCAGTATAACTCAACTAGTCAAGGGAAGAGTGCATGCTATTTCAAATCCAGATGCGGGGGCCACTCCACAGTTGGTAGAGGTACAATTTACATTTGTGATAGAGGTCATACCTTATTTGATTTTGGTTTTACTATTTCATTTTTATTTGGCAAGATGGTTGTTGAGCTGGGATTGAAACTAGTTAAAGCTAGTATAATCTTGATCTTAAGTATAGCCACTAGTGAGAAAATATGTAATAGGATAGTGTATGAGGGGTGTGTAATTAAAATTTTGAATTATGTTTTATTACATTATTTGTGAGTCTTAGAATACTTTGAGTACGATGCCCTGTTAGGGATGATTTGGTTAGCAACTTACCATGCTAATACTAACTGTTTTAGCAAGATCCTCACCTTTCAGGTTCCCGGTATACCACGATTTAGATATAAAGGTCGTGTACCTAGCCAAAGTTCCACCCATGGGAAGGTAGTAACTGTTAATGAGTTGGAAACTGTCATGAGTTTGACAGCCATGGAGAAAGATGGACATGAAGTCAAACTTGACCAAATTTTAGTGGTTAGAGAGTTCCTTGAAGTCTTTCCTTCAAACTTCCTAGAGTTCCTCCAACCTAAGATATCAACTTTATTATTAACTTTATTCCTTGTACGAAACCCATTTCTATACCACCCAATAGAATGGCACTTAAGGAGTTAGGCAAGTTGAAAATTCAGTTAGAGGAATTATTAGATAAAGGTTTTATTCACCTAATCATGTAACCTTGGGGAGCACCAGTGTTATTTGTAAAGAAGAAAGACGTTAGTTTATGGGTGTACATTGATTAGCGAAAGTTAAATTGAGTGACCATTAGGAACAAATATCCACTCCCTAGGATCGATGGCATATTTGGCCAGTTGTTGGGAGCAAAGTTCTTTTTTGAAGATAGACTTGAGGTCGGGATAACACCAATTGAGAATATGGGTGGATGACATTAAGAAAACTACTTTCAGAATGAGATATGGACATTATGAATTCACAGTGATGTCGTTTGTACTTAACAATATACATGTAGTATTCATGGATCTCATACACAAAGTTTTCAAGCCTTATCTTGAAAAGCTCATCATTGTTTTCATCGACAACATCATGATTCTTTCAAAGACTCAAGAAAAACACAAGAAATATCTTTGAGTGACCTTGTAAACTTTGAAGGATCATCGGTTGTATGTCAAGTTTAGCAAGTGCGAGGTTTGGGTCTTAGAGTTGCAATTTTTTGGACACATAGTAAATGCAAAAGGAGTTTCTATAGATCCACCTAAAGTTGTTGTCATCATGAAATGGCCACAACCCATCACGGTGATAAATATTAGAAGTTTTTTGGGATTAGTAGGTTACTATCGAAGTTTGTGAAGGACTTCTCGAAGATTGCGGCATCTATGAAAAGGCTAACTAAAAAGAATATGGAGTTTGATTAGACAGAAGAATGTTAAAGTGCTTTCAAGAAATTATGAGACAGGCTGACTTTGGCACATATATTGGTAATTCCATGAGCGAGAAAAGAATTTGTTTTTATATTGATGCTTCGAAGATTGATTTGGGATGAATTTTGATACAAGAAGGAATAGTGATTGCGTATGCTTTCAGATAGTATAAGCTACATTACAAGAATTACCCAACTCATGATTTGAAGTGAGCAGCTGTTATTTTTGCTTTGAAGTTGTGAAGACGTTGCTAGTATGGTAAAAGTTTCATAGTGTTCTCAGATCAGAAGAGCTTGAAGTATTTGTTCACACAAAGTTAGTTGAATACGTGACAAAGTCGTTGGCTCAAGCTCTTCAAAGATTTCGAATTCACACTTCAGTATTTTCACGGAAAGGCGAATATTATGGCGGATGCTTTGAGTCATGTAAGGAAAGAAATAGAGGATGTAGGTATGATGATGACCAATGAGTATAGAATGTTTAAGGAGGTCTCGGTGATGTGCATACATGAGTTACCTATAGGAGTGTCCGACGCTTCAACTCCCTCCATACAAGTTGAGATGAGAGCAGAGCCAGTGGCAATTTCAGAATTAAAGATTGTCAGAGACCTGATTCGAAGTATGGTAAGTATAGATCGTAGTTTGACAATAAGTAAGTTCTAGATTGGAAGCTTTCGGTATATACATCGTTGAGATTCAAGGATAAGATATGGATGCCACAACATGTATAGTTACGAGAGGATTTACTTCAAGAAGCCCATCGATCACTCTATACTATTCATCCAAGGAGCACCAAGTTATACCATGAAAGGAAATGAATGTACTGGTAGTTCGGGTATGAAGGTGGGTATTGCTAAGTATTTCATGGAATATGTGACTTGCAAGCAAGTGAAAGTAGATCATCAAGAGCCGGATGGATGTTGCAACCCTAACCTATTCCAGAGTGGAAGTGGGAACATATAGCCATGGATTTTGTGACTGAATTGTTAATGACAAGGAATAACCATGATGTAGTACGGGTTATTGTGGATTGCTTTACTATGTTTGCGCTATTCATTCTAATATCCATGAAAGATCCAGTGGAAAAGCTGAGCGGGAAATATCTTGATGAGATCTTGAGGCTACATGATGTCCTAATGTCTATTGTTTCATATCGAGATCCACGGTTTACTTCCAATTTTTAGAAGGATTTACAAACCCAGATGGGAACTAGGCTCAATCATAACACTACATTTATCCTCAGTCAAATCGTCAAACTGACACACTTATCCTAATTGTAGAGGATATGCTTAGGGCTTGTTTGTTGGATTTCTCTTGGGATTGGAAGGAATACTTACTATTATCCAAGTTTGCCTACAACAACTATTTTCAAGAAAGCCTTGGTATTACACTATTTGAGGCACTTTATGGAATACCTTGCCAGTCCCCAGTTTGTTTGGCAGAGGTTAGAGATATGATGTTGATATGGCCAAAGAATTTGTAGGACCATACTTAAAAGATTAAGCGGATAAGGCAACAACTACAAACTACATAAGACAGACAAAATAAGTATGCTAAAAAGGATCATCGAGATGTTCACATCAAAAAAATTGATTATGTGTTGCTTAAGCTTTCATCGTTGAATGGACGTTACAGATTTGGGCTGAAAGGGAAGCTTGCTCCTAGGTACATTAAACCATTTGAAGTTACATAATAAGTTTTTCCAATTGCCTATAAGTTAACTTTTCCACCTCAACTAGCAAGAGTTCACAACGTGTTACACGTATCCATGCTACGCAGACAATGACCAAACATATGCCATCCATTGATTGGAGTCATGTCTATTTGAGGGAAGATATGTCGTAAGATAACCAACCAATTCAAATTCTTAAGAGGAAGGTTCATAAACTTTGCAAAAAGTAGATCCCACTAGTTAAGGTGCGATGGCAGTTCCATGGAGACGATGAGCTAACTTGGGAGCGATAGGACTACATGGTAGAGCACTTCCCGGATCTCTTTAAGTCTTAAGGTACTGCTTACTTTAAGTTTCAAGGATAAAACTTCCTAAGATTGAGAATATTATGACGTCCATGTTCCCGAATTTAGGAATAAACTCATATTTTGGATAATTAAATAAGTAATTATGTTTTTGTGTGTTAATATGCCTATTTATATGTACTAATTACGAATAGTAAAATAATTACTTGTAGAACAAGTAAGGGTAAAATCCAAGTTGTATGGACTTAATTAGGAACATTGGATGGTCCTATAATTAATTGGCATCAGATAAGATTAAGGGTTTGGATTTGGTCACTTAAACCCTAGGTCTTGAGACACATATAATAAATACAATTACAACTTAGTTGTAATCCTTTTCGACACACGCAATGTGGAGGCCAGGTTCTGAGTGCAGGAGAACTAAAATCATCTCCACATGTTCGGAATCATAGAAACAAGGTAAATCTCAAAACCTAAATTGTTAATCTTGAATGTGAATTATTAATGGTGGGTGTGTAATCTTGGATATTGGTTTGCCCTATGATTTCAAAGTGAAATTTATTTGGTTTTCACAATTCAACTTGTGTTCTTCATGGTTATATCGATAATATGTATTGACTTGGAGTTCAAATTAATGTTTTGACTTAAATTTGTGATGAACACATGATTTTTGGTGGGATAAAGATTTAAGTCCGAGATTGTGGTGTTTTGAAATCATGTTTTCGACGTTTGAATCGTGTTTTCATATTTGGAAAGGTTTAGCAACAAAAACTTTAGATTTTTGGCGTGTTTTTATACGAATTCATTTTAAATGTTATTTGATTGATATAGGTTGATTAAACCTTCAATTTTGGACTGATTCTGATGTATTTGACATCCCAAAATTGCCAAGAATCGGTAGGAAGTCAGGAAGAAGAAAATCAAAAAAAATTTGGGCTTTCCCAACATTGATGTCGTTCCAGCACCATGCCTACACATGCACGACATACACGGTGTCAATGGGATAAAAAACTTAAGCTATCAGGGTGTTCACGCTGTCATGGCACTATCTAGGCGTGGTGTGGGTAAACCTACAACACCGCTGCAGTGACGGTTACCTGGGTTTTTCACCCGTTCGTAAAAGTGGCGTAACTTCTTTGTTTTAACTCCATTTTTTATGTTCCAAACACCATTGGAAAAATCTTATGGAAAGTTTAATAACATAGAATTGATAAATCATTAAAAATAAGACTTAATCTAACTTAAAAAAAATTTGGAAATCACAAATATAGTTTGATGTAGAAACTTATCTAGCGTGTATGTAATATAAAAACTTAGGGAACACCACCAAGGACTTCTCGAGGCTAAGTATTTGGTTAGGAAAACCGCTAGAGGTATGTGGGGTTAGCTAAATCTTCAATCATGTCATGCTATTAGTTAAGATGGAATTGATAATTAGGGCATCTAACTGACCTAGATTACCTTTATCTTTTGACAAATCTAGCAGCCTTAACCTCAATTCAAATAAATAATTGAGATATTAATATTCATTAATTATAAACTCTTTTTATCATAAAGGATTCTAAAATGAATCTTAATCTCAAAGTTCTGCAAGAATTAATTAAATAATCCTCAAAGTTCATTTAGATTAACTACATTATCCTCAAAATTTCATCAAAATTTTTCGGCAACACCTCCTTTATTTCTAAGCCTACATTGAAAATCCCGGCCTTCAAAAATCTTCGACAAGACCTACTCAGCTTTTGTTAAAATGCTGAAAGACACATAATCCATCTATGACAATATATATTGCGTTAACTGAATGTATATTGATTCTAACCTAGTTTAAAAGGATCAAAAGCTTTAAATAACATTACTTTGGCTCTAAGATAATCTCAATCTGTCGCAAAACCATTCCAATCATTTCAAAGGAAATCATATTCAAACTCGAACCCAACAACTCATTTATACAATATAGTATAGTAAAAACAAAACATACATAGAGAGAATGGAACAAATAAAGTCACAGTTAATCTGACCGCTTTCCTTTTCCTTTGTCGTTGCTCGCACCTGTCATTACCTAACTATGAAAATTTGATAATGTTAGATAATTAAATCCTACACTACCTAGTACACCTGTAATAATCAAATGCATTGTATTCCACGGTTTTAAATGAACAATAATATCTCAAGAAATCATAAATATACGAGTATTCAATCCATCCTATTTCGGTACACCGACCATAATTAGAAGATATCTTTCCAAAAGTGGTGGGTAAATAGTAAAAAGATTCATGAGTTTAAGATGAAGTCCCTCGAGAAGCCACGCCTTTGACTCTCCATGGAGTATGATTCTGGCCAGCATCACAAAACAACCCATCTTAAATAAGTGTCTACAATAATCAATGACTCCAGTTGCAAAGTACCACAGTGTTCATCCTACCACACATAGAGCAAATGAACACAATGGGACCTCTAAATGCTTCCTTCCTCTTATTACCATGAATGCATGATCAATAAATATGCAGTGATAAACCATGCATGCGATTTATTCGAGAAATACTCATACAAAGTAAACGTTTCTATAGGATTTACTTAACCTTACAAACAACAAACTTTGGGCATACTTTTTTAGGTTCCCTATGCGTCGGATCACCTTGAAAATCCTTCAAATAGCTTCCCTGTATACCCAATTATATTATAGGTAAAGCTAAAGTGAAACTGTATCTTGAAACCAATTAAAAACTTTTAAACCTCGAAAACATCAATATTTGTAATGATAACCTAAAAAAACTTGTAGTACTCATGTCCTCCTTTTAAAAGACCCTAAGAATACCTAAATCGGATCATCGACGAAGAAGTTATGAATTTCCTCATATGGTCATCAACTAAGTGAACTTTATTTATTTAGAACTAAAAAACTTCTCAAAATCAACATTTTCAAAGTTAAATCTTTAAAACCCGATAACGAACACCAAAAAACCACTTGATAACAACACCAAAATATTTCCACTGCCCATAGAGTCAAATTGGATCATAACCAATAATCAATTCATTTAGAAACCCAATGTACATCAATATCAACCATAAAAATATCTTCAAAATAGTTATCAACTGAATTGCATTAGTTCAACTCATCAAAATCCTAACCCATATCGGTGGGATTTATTCCAAGTTGACACAAGTTAATCCAATATACCAATTAACAACAATCCCTACCGATTTCTATCAATAACCCGCTAAATAAATCGAGAAATTGTGACAATTCAAATTGAATTATGAAAAAATGCGCAGCATTGAGAATTTACCAAATTGCGAGCCAAAAACCTCATTTCCGCCATGAAAATGTAGCTCAAACTAACCGTCTCACGATGCTTAAAGAGTTACAAAAAGAAATCGAGGGAAGATTCGATGTAAAGAGCTCTGTGAGCAAATGTGTCCAAGGAGAGTGTTAGAGAACGAATGTTCTGTTGAAATGAAATCAAATGAATCGTTTGATTTCATTTATATATATATTTGTATATAAACCCTTAGCTGCTTGTCAGCTGCTTAATTTTTTTTATTTATTATTTCGCGAAATACCTATTTTAACGTGTTTTGATTTACGATGATTGTTTTCGATACGGTTTGTCACCAAATCGAGTCAACTTCTCAAAAAAGTAATTTAATTCTATAGAACTTCCATAACACTGGTTTTGGTCACACCAAAACCTCAAAAATTTTAACTTTGTGCAAAACATTCTAAAATCTTCTAGACCCATCCTCTTGTCATACTTATCTAAACTTGCACAAATATGTACCCAATCTCAACCTCGAACATTGTCAACCGACACAAAACTCGAAACAAGATTCCCACTACCTTCGATCCTGACTTAAATACAAACTGAGGCAAAATCCCCACATTGTCTCATTAAGTTTATTTAAATCTCAAATTTGAATTTTTAAACTTAATTTCAATTATTTATCGTAAAATTCAAAACAATAGTTCGAGTCGATATTTTAACTCTTTCGGGACCTATTTTGACATGTATCTCGAGACAACCCTATAAAATCTCAAATTTACTCATTTAAGTTGAATTTCACAAAATAAATTAATATAATAGTACATAACACTAGGCAGACATTATAGAAAAATAAAATTAATTCAACATCTCAATTTCACCTATGTTTAACTCCCAACTCGCGGTCAAAACCATACTTAGGCTTTGCTAATCCCTAATTAGCCATAATCATTGATTTAAAATTTTAAGGATTTTACAATCTTCCCAACTAATAAGAATTTTGCCCTCGAAATTAGAACTGAACCAAATTTACTTTAACTAAAAGATATCCAAAAAATGTTCTCTCTTATACGCCTCTTGTTCCCATGTTAATTTCAAATCACCTTGAAATTATCACTTACCCAAGACAAGTGAAATTTCTTTATTTAAAGCTTTTGTACCTTCCTATACATAATCAAAATAGGTTGCTCTTCATATGAGACATCACCATGCAAGTCAAGTTGATTCCATTCAAATATGTGATGCGAACAGATTCCATCCGCCTGAGCATAAACATGTGAAATACATCACAAACTTCGGCTAACTAAAATGGTAATGCAAATCTATAAGCAACATTCCCAATCCATTTCATTATCTCAAATGGTCCTCTAAATTAGAGAGACCTTTCCTTTCAATCCAAACCTATAAAGACCTTTGCGAAAGGATACTTTCAACCCAATCTCTTTTGCTATGTTCCACGACCCAGTGAAAAAGATCATGATAGATTTTGTATCTTTACTAAGCCGCTTTCAACCTTAGATGAATTTGTTGAACAACCTCAGTGTGATCTTGAACTATTTGTGGCCCTAACTCCACCAATTTTGATTTAGCCCAACCTATAGGAGAACAAAAAAATATCCCATACAAAGCCTCAAATGGAGGCACCTTGACACTTGATTAACAATTGTTATTGCAAGAGAATTCACACAGAGGTATGTATTCTTCCCATGAACCTCCTGATTCCAGTACACAAGTCTTGAGCTTGTTTTCCAACCCTTGGATCAACCTTTTGGTCTGACCATCCACCCGAGAATGAAAAGTAGTACTAAAATAAAATAGAGTGCCAAAAAAATCTTGCATGCCTTACCACAACCCCGACGTGTACAAAGCATCAAGATAAGAAACTATCATTAATGGCACTCCTAACGAATAAACTACCTCTCGCCCATACAATAAGCTCAAGTGTGTAAAGGTGTTAAAAAGTAACATAAGAAGAAAATAAGCGAACTTCGTCTGCCCATTAACAATAATTCAGATCGCATCAAGTTTTCTTTGTGAAGTAGGCAAATGAGTAACAAAATCCATTGCAACATACCTCCATGTTTTCGACTATCGACCATAACATGTTAGCAAATCTCACGTCTCTTTACATAATCAACCACATCAGCTTTCATCCCAGGCCACCATTACAACCTCTCCACATCATGATACATTTTAGTCCTGTCAAGATAAATATTATATCTAAATTGATGAGAATATCTCAATATCTCATCGTGAACCTTAACCACCAATTGAATCCAAAATCTGCATCTAAACCTCAAATATTTATATGCACATTCAACTCAATTTAGATTACTATTGTTACAAACAAACTCTTCGAAATTCTTATACTTCACATCGATTTGCTAAAACTTTCGATAAAGTCATCACGATGACCTTTCCAAGTAAACAATACTCATAAGTCAATCACTTCTTCCATTCCCAAAATGCATTATCTCATACTTTTGATCATATGAACTCAACATGTTTTGAGTTACTATAGTGATTATCACAGTTATATTAAAAAATCTTTCACAAATCTATAATAATAGCCAGCCAAAATAAGAAATTTTGTCTTAAACAACCAAAACTCACAAACAACTAAAACTCTATCAAGTTTAATCTCGAGTTAAACCTCAGTATAATGATTCTGGTAAAAAATTCCATTTCTTGATTAGTGGTTAACCTAACCCTAGCAAGAGGCAACACAGATGATGTTCACTGGACAATCTAAATTACAAAAGAAATGCATCTTAAAGAAACAATCCAAATATGCATGATAAGCTGCTAACCAATCTTGTGTCCCTAACAACACATCAAACTCTATAAACTCCAAAATACATAAACCAGTAGCCATCTCTATTCAAAAATCTTAACAACGCATTTCTCACATACAAAGTGAGGACACACCTTATCTCCAATTACTATATTGAGGATAATATGAATAAAGACTTGCAGTGGAGTTAACCCTAACTCGATTATCATACAAGCATATATAAATGAAATTATTGATCTGAAATCAATTAAAACATGCATAAATGGATCATACACTCAAATCGTACCTTCAATAAGATTTTGATTTGCCTCTAAGTCTATTTCAGTCACTACCTAGAGATGTTCCTTAATATGTTGTTGAGACTGTGCACATAAGTGGCCACTCCCAAAACTTGTGGACATGCACTTCTATAACATCTTTTCTTTTTGCATTCAAAACACGTAATTGTACTTAAATTCAGAGGAAAATCTTGGATGATATGGCACACCCAAAAACATGTAACCAAAGGTTTACTACCTATAGAAGATTCATGGCTAGTCATTGATCTCTGACTTATAGCCTATCCGATGATCCTCGACACTTACCTCCACTCCATTTGCGACTGAAATGTACCACTCCGAGCTACAGACTAAAAGAAATGTGATCATGTATGTCCCGATGTGTCAACTTCGAGGGTCTACTAGTCGTTCTCGGAAAAGAATTATGATGCACATACAATGGAACAAAATGTCATTGGTGTAAATGGCGGTTCTCCACTTTTCCTTTCTTTTGGAAACTCGAGTCAAACCCTACTGAAAATCTTTTCTTGCTCTCAAAACCTGAGCTTTTTCTTGACTCGACAATACCCTGATATCATCGTGATTCACGTTGAAAAGTCTGTATACTCACATAAGCTCTAGCCCTATCTCGAACCTCTCACAGACTGTTCATCTTAGTCGCAGATATAGTGGTACCACATTCTTCCTACAACCCATACATATATTTGTCCATATTCTCCTTCTCTGTCATTCTCAACTCCCTACTAAACCTTAAAAGATAATTAAACCGAACATTATACTAAGCCAATGACATGTCTCCTAGAATTAGATGATCAAACTTTAGTTTCTTTTGCAAAACCAAACTTTCATCAAAGTACCGCTCGGTGAACTCATCGAGAAAATCAACCCAAGTCTCGACTACGGGAAGTCCATCATGTAGATATATCCACTAAATCTTAGTATCAGCTTCCAGATAGTACAAAGATATAAAAGCTCTCAAATGTTCATCAATACCTAACAAGTTTCGAAGCTTCTCACAAAATAAAGCCAAAGTCTCCATAGTCCTCAAGTCCAATTCACCGTAGAATTACATAGGGTCGTACTTCATAAACTCTCACATCTGCCTTTCCTCCCGTGGCATTCTATTAACAACGGCTGGATCAGCTCAAACCAGAACTCCAACAACCGGTTCAATTATGGGACGAACTGCAGAGCTGGCCTACTCCTAATATATAAAACACATAACACAATCATAAAGTTTTTAAACTTTTTAACCCCATTTCATTACATTACTTCCAAACTAATCACTCACTTATCCTTAATCAATAAGAATCTTTTAGAATCTTAGGCTCTAATACCAACATTGTTAAACACCACTTATCCTCAATTAACAAGATTCTTTTAGAATTCTAGTCTCTGATACCAATATTGTTAAACACCACTTATCCTCAATCAACAAGATTGTTTTAGAATCCTAGACTCTGATACCAACATTGTTGAACACCACTTAATTGAGGCATCTGAATGGCCTAGATTACCTTAATCCTTTGATAATATAGCAACCTTAACCTTAATTTCAATAAATAATTAAGATTAAGATCTTAATACTCATTAACTATGAGACTTTATTAACCGCAAAGGATTCTAAAGTGAATCTTAAACCTCAAAGTTCCATAAAAATTAATTATATAATCCTAAAAAATCATTTAGATCAACTACATTATCCTCAAAATTACATAAAAACTTTTCGATAGTACCTCCTATATTTCTAAGCCTACACCGAAAATCCCTAGATTCAAAAACCTTCAACAAAAACTGCTTAGCTTTGGTGGAAATGTCGAAGGACTCACAATCGACCCATAAAAATATATATTGCAATAACCGAATGTATATTTATTCTAACCTAGTTTAAAAGGATTAAAAACCTTAACTAACATTACTTTGGCTCCAAAATAATCTCAATCCGTCTTAAAATCGTTTAATAATTTCAAATGAATTCTTATTCACACTCTAACCCAACAACCCATTTATACAATATAGTATAGCAAAAATAATACATACATATAGAGAATGGAACAAATCAAATCACAGTTAATTTTATTGTTTTCCCTTTCCTTTATCATCGCTCCCACCTATCATTAACCAATTATAAAAATTCAATACTATCAGATAAGTAAATCCCACACTATCCAGTACACCTGTAATAATCAAATGCAATATATTCCAAGAATTTAAATCAACAATAATATCGCAAGGAATAATAAATATACAAGTATGCAACCCATCTCGTTTCTGTTGGCCGGCCACAATTACAAGATGTGTTTCCAAACGTGGCTGGTAAATAGTAATTAAGATTCATGAATTTGAGAGGAAGTCCCTCAAGAAGGCATGCCCTCAACTCTCCATGGAGTATGATCCTGACCAGCATCACAAAACAACACATCCTAAACAAGTGTCTACAATGATCAATGACTCCAATCATAAAGCAACAAAGTATTCATCCTACCACACATATAGCCAAAGAGCATAATGGGACCCCTAAATGCCTCCTTCCTCTCATCTACATGAATGCATAATCAATAAATATGCAGTGACAGACCATGCTTGCTATTTATTTGAGAAATACTCATACAATGTAAAGGGGTTACTATGAGATTTACTCAACCTTACAAATAACCAACTTCGAGCTTAGTTTTTAGGGTTCCCAGAGCATTAGATCACCTTGAAAATGTTTCCAATAGCTTCCCTGTATAGCCAATTATAGTATAAGTTAAGCTTCAAGTGAAACCATATCACGAAACCCAATAAAAACCATGGTCAAAGTACGCTTGAGAAAAGTTTCCAAAAATATTAATTTATATAAAATGTTTCAACTAGCTTTCAACTAACAACCTTGGGGTAATTTCTCAACCTTGAAAACCTCAATATGTATCATGATGACCTTAAAAGAACATATAGTACTCATGTCGTCCATTTCATAAACACCAAGAATACCCAAATCAGATCACTGACAGAGAAGTTAAGAATTTTCTCATATGGCTTGTCAACTAGGTGAACTTTATTTATTTTAAACTGAAAAACTTCTCAAAATCAACATTTTCGCAATTAAATCCTCAAAACTTGACAACAAACACAACGAAACCACTTGACGCGAACACCAAAATATTTTCACAACCCATAGAATCAAATTGGATCATAACCAATAATCAATTCATTCAGAAACCCAATGTAAATCAATATCAACTATAAAAACATCTCAAAAATAGTTATCACCTGAATTGCATTAGTTTAACTCATCAAAACACAAACCCATGTTGGTGGGATTTATTCCAATTGATGCAAATTAATCCAATATAACAATTAACAATAATCCCTGCCAATTTCTATAAAAACCCCGCAAAATAAATCAATAAATCACGAGAATTCAAACTAAATTATAGAAAAAAGCCTGATATTGAGAATTTACCAAATTGTGAACTAAAAACCTTATTTCCACTATGAAAACTTAGCTCGAACTAACCGTCTTACGATGCTCTACAATGTTGCGAAAAGAAATCGAGAGAAAATCGGATGTAAAGATCTCCGCGAACTAAGGTGTGTGCGGAGAGGGTTGGAGAATGAACGTTCTGCAACAATGAAATCAAATGAATCGTTTGATTTGTTTTTTATATATATTTATATATAAACCATCAACTATTTGTCAATAGTTTAATTTCTTATTATTTATTGATTCTCGGCATCCATATTTTAACTTGTTTTTCTTTATGATGCTCATTTTCGATCTTTTTTTTACTAAATCATGTCAAGTTCTCAAGAAATAGTTCAATTCCATATAATTTCCATAACACTGGTTTTCGTCACACTAAAACCCCAAAAGTCTTAACTTTGTTCCTAACACGCTAAAGTTTTTCAGACCAATCTTCTTGTCATACTTAACCAAACTTGCACCATTTTGGACCCAATCTCAACCCTAACCACTATCAACCGACACAAAACTCAAAACAAGATCTCGCACAAACTTTGCCTAACTTCCCACTACTTTCGATCTTGACTTACATGTAAATTGAGGCAAACTCTCCACGTCAGCTCATTAAGTTCATTTAAGTTTCAAATTCAAATTTTTAAACTTAATTTCAATTATTTTTCATAAAACTCAAAATAATAGTTCAAGTCGATATTTTAACTCTACCGGGACCTATTTCGACACGTATCTCTAGACAACCCTGTAAAATCTCGAATTTACTCTTTTAACCTAAATTTTGCAAAATAAAATAATATAATAGTACACAACACTAAGCACACATCACAAAAAATAAAAATTAATTAAATATCTTAATTTCGCCAGTGTTTAAGTCTCGACTAGCTGCCAGAACAATAATTAGCCTCCGTTAATCCCTAATTAGCCATAATTGCCAATTTAAGATTTTTTGGGATTTGATAGAATGGTTGATATCTTGTTGGAATCAAGTTGATTATATCTTGTCTTTCCATTTCATCTTGTCCTTTAAGCACTCCATTCATGAATGCTTGTACAATTAGTATATTGGTATTGATAAATGCATGCTTACACCTTGTGCTTGAGGGCCAGCACCACCGATACCTTCTCTCAATGTGATTACGAAATCTTGATGTGTATATTTTTTTTTGCATTTCATAAGGATAGCCCTTATGTCCTTATTAGTTGTTCTCAGTCTCCTCTTGATTTGCTAAGTGGGTGTTTAGCTTATGGTTATTAAGTTATCTAGTTTCCACTTTGTTGACTCTATGGCATTCGTGTTATCATTATTATCTTGTTGACTATCTAGTTTGAGCATTGTTTTGTTGTATCTTACATTATCTAGTATGCTTGTTTATGTCATGCCTGGAATGATAGTAGGAATTGATAAATAACCTTGTTCACGCTAGCTATTATGCATTAGGTATTACTTAGATGATTGAGGGTAAAGCACGCTTCTGCTTTACCGAGCCCATTGAAATATTGCTCACCCCATCATTTTCCCCTCCAAGTACTTTAGCTGCTGCACAAGATAAAGAAAAGAGCAAGATCGTAGCATAGGAGCTCTTTTCTTCTTTGCAAGGTTGTTTATTTATATTTTATTGAATTTAAAATATTGAACAAGGAATTTGCCTTACGTAGACTTTGTGAAACCCATAGGTTAATTATTGATCTTTTTACTTTATTTTCGCACCTAATGGACTTAGAAGACTTTTATTCTGCACTATTCATATGTCTTAGTAGTCTTTAGTAGTTTTTCTTGTATTATTTCCACAGGTTAAGGCTTACTAGATCATCGCTAACTCGCTAGTTTATTTTGAGGGGTTTGGCGATGGTTTAGGCTGAGAGGCCTGGTTATAGGAATTAGGGTGGTCACAATTATAGTTCCTAATATAATGACTAAGTAAGGAAATTTAGTATATTTCAACAAATACCCATGTATCTTATCATAAGGTAAACATGCGATAACTTATAATAAAACCATAAATGAAAACTCTATTTTATTAACTAAAATTATAAGATAAACAATGCTTGTAGATTGTCTTGGGGCTTATGCCTTAACAAGAACGTGATAAACTCACCAATTACAAGAGATTAACCACCATTAACATATTTAGCATAGGTTTGGTTTAGTCGTGGGTATTAAGATAATTTGTGGAGAAAAGACATTGAAGACTCACGTGTGGTGATTCAGGTATTTTTTATTTTTTTAATTGAAGTTATTTCATTATATTTTTATTGCAAAGAATATCACTATGTGCATGTATGTTTCAACGATGTGTGAGAAGTCTATTAATCTTAGGGACCAATGGATCATATGGTATTATTGTTATGTTACAAACTAAATAGAGTAGAAATATGAAAAGTGTAATGGTTAGAATTTGTATTGATTGTGAGCGTAATACTACGAACATCTTGATTACATATTTATTGAGGTTAGCTTTTAGAAGTTATCATGGTCAATGAAGTTTTTAAGCCGTATATGGACTGTACAACTATAAAATATATAACAATGAGTGATAGTAATTAATTAAGGAGGCATGAATAGTAAACTTAATTAGTAATGAATCTAAGATTTGGAACATCAAAGCAATATGGAACTAACATTATTCACACCGAGAGGTGGAGTTCTAGTTTGCATATTAGAATCTTTTTCGTCACGATAGTGGGTTAAAGTGGATTTGAATGATATATGTCTATTCTAATTTGGCATTGTGCATACATAATGAAGATGATAATGTGAGTTCAAGATTACACTATTTTGGCACCTAGGTGAAGTTGTGAACTAAGATAGTCTTAATTTAAGAGTTAAGTAATTTACATTGATTTGTTCGTATAGATTAGTTTAGTTTAGTTGTAAAACCAATTAAAAAGATTTCCTTATCAATAAAGTAGTTTTAGTTAAGTACGTAGTGAGTGCATACACCTGTCCCTAAGGACTATATCCATAGTCAATGTAAGTTGGTTACACTATTACTACGAGTGAGCTATTATACTTGGGACACGCACAACATAGGCATATGCATATTACGCAAAGAAATATCGTTTAAAAATACTAATACATATATACATATTTATGTGTCTTTGACACCTAGCATGATATAATTCTTTTTTAAGAAAAAATAATTAGGAAAAATATTTTACTAGTGGTGATTTTCCATGAGAATCCCTGCGAGAATCCCCAATGGAAAATTAAAAGGGGAGAAAAATTTCCCCCAGATAGATGGGCATTGGGATGGGGTTGAGAATTCATCCCCTGGTAAGGATGGACATGGGGATGGATGGATGAACTTTTAAGCAAGGATGTGGATGGAGATGGGGTACCCATCCTCTACCCACCCTATTTGCATCCTTAGACATAAGCCTAAAAGATATGGATTTCTCGATAGTGATTGTAGTGAGCAATTACTTGTGGATCAAGATGATTCTACTACTTTTCAGGAGGTTATGTTAAGTCAAATAAATGGCTTAATGCCATAAATTTTTAGATGCAAACCACGTATGATAACTAAGTTTAAAACCTTGTTGATTTGCCTAAAGGTCGTAAGACTAGTGGATGTAAATGGATTTTCAATAAAAAAATGACATGGATGACAAAGTTCATACTTACAAAGCATAACTAGTTGCAAAAGGTTTCAAACAAACTCGTAGTGTTGATTATGATTAAAAAAATTTCCCAGTAGCATGTTTGAATCCATTAGAATTTTGATAGCCATAAATGCATATTATGCAAGCTTCAAATATACATTTATGGATTAAAATAAGCTTCTTAGAGTTGCAATCTTTTTTTTTATTAAGCAATTAAGGAATTTGATTTCATTAAGAGTGAAGATTAGCATTATGTATGCAAGAAGGTCAGTATAAATGTAGTTGTTTTTCGGGTATTGTATGTTGATGATATTAGTCATTGGAAATGACATCCCAACCTTGCAGAATGTAAATTCTTGATTAGGGAAGTGAATCTAAATGAAAAACATAAGAGGTGCAGCATATCATTGGGATTATGAGTTAAAGGAATAGATATAAGAGGTTGATTAGTCTAAGCAAGAATGTTTATATAGAAAAGGTACTGAATAGATTTAGTATGCAAGAATCTAAAAGAAGGTTGTTGCTAATGTCTCATGGCATAAGTCTAAGTAAAACTCAATGTCCTAGCACTAATGATGAGCGAGAACGTATGAATAGTATTTCATATGCATCAGCTATTGGATCCATCATGTATTACATGATATGCACTCGATTCGATGTATCCTATGCTCAGAGCGCATCAAATAGATATCAGTCAGATCCCGATGAGAATCACTGTGTTGCAGTAAATAATAGTCTCAATAAGTACTTAAAAAGAACAAAAGAAGTGTTATTGTTCCATGGAAGTTTTGAAGTGGAGATTGTTGTAAATTGTTACATAAGCACAAGTCTCAAACATATATAAATGACTTTAGATCGTAGTCTGAATGTGTGTTTACTTTAAATGAAGGCTCAGTGAGCTAAAAAAGTTCAAAGCAATAAGTTATGGAAGATTATACAACATAAGCCGAGTACATTACAAGGTCTCATGCAGTTAAGGATGTAGTTTGGGTAAAGAAGTTCATCTCTGAACTATGTGCGGTTCCAAGTAATGCTAATGTAATGGCCCCTTCCATAATCTGGGGCACCACCTGTCCTAATCTCATCATTAAGAAGTAATCTTAGTCACATAGGACTTAACAACCTATTAGTCTACATTTTTCTCCTATTCTCCTTGATAATCTAGTAAAAGATAAACATTACACAATTTTCATTGTTATTAAATATTTGAGTTAATTAAAGATATTTCTAAATTATAGGTTATTCAACGGAAGCCTTAATAAATCTAACATAAGAAATTAATACAAGTTCTAGGCATGGAAAACAGGCAAAGCATGATCAATGTACATGCATATCGAAATGGCTATAATCAGTGTGATAAACATGAGTTAAGTCGGGAAACTAATGCACACCACAGGCTCAAAGGTAGTCGCCAATCTTCTCATTGCCAAGCCCGCTAGTCGATGGATCCGCACCAACCGCCATAAAAAGGACGATTAGTACACTAAAGTAGAAAGTAACATCTGGATATTCTCATCCACATTTCCAAATATGCAAATGGTATTTAAGAGCATAAAGATAGTGAAGAATTGCTAAAACATAAATATGACAATAAATACCAAAGCTAAACAAGTGAAAGCGACACTAGGCTAAGTAGTGATGATCTAGGTGCAGTCGGTCGTGATCTAAGTCACTTCGGCCTTTAAGGCCACGTAAAATGGATGTGTGTATTATCGCGCAGTTTGGTATTCATTCGCCGACAACCCCAGGGACTCTAACTCCATGTGCTATGCCATAACAGTTACGAGTGTCGCGTCTCTAGGGACTTTAACCCTGCTTTCTACTCATCTCAATATAGTGCAGCAGACCTTAGACACTGAGACTACTTTACGTTAACAATGAAGCATCATTAAGAACTATAAAATGAAGTTATTGCTTATAAAAACACTCTAACTAATAGTACAAGTCCATATCCAATTCATCAATACAACTATCTTAATAGCATGCTATCCAACTCTTAAATCAATTCATAAATAGCCAACAAGTATAATGGACAAGAATATAATCAATGAATTAGTTCAAGGAACGATATCAAGACCAAAACAACTTACTAAGCGAGTAAAATGATATAATATCACAAGGCAAATACTAGTCAAAACGGACCATAGAACAATGATGTATTGGAAATGAAATGTAGAAAATAACCTCAACGGATTTACTTACATAACACACAAAACATCTAGGCTAATCCGACCTCTTGACACCTCATAATGTGTACACAAACTCCTAAACTTTCCTCTAAGTTACTAATGTTGATTAGGATGCCTTAGGACTTATAAAGAGTTGGTTTAAATGGTTGTAAATTCTAATTTTGAAATCAGCCCCATTAATAATTTGGTTATGTCGAAGTCTATTTTGTTAAAATAAAGACAATTTTGGTGTAAAAACTTTTGAGTTTATTTCAATTACCAAAACATTAAATTACGTATTATAGTATAAATAGAAGTATTTAGAGCTATGTCTTAGCTTTCGAAAATTATAAGGTTTGCACAATGTTAATAAAAATCGAAGGAGATATGAAAATTTTGCCATAATGACTCAAAATAGTTTTAGATTTTGACCAGCAACTTTGATAAATTCATTTCTTCCAAACCATAGCTTGAAAACTCATGATGTTTTTATTAAAGCCTAAAAACATATCCTATAAGATCATACTAAAATACAAGCTCAATCCAATAAGAAATGAGGGAGTTACGATCAAAACCACAGGAGATTTACAAAATTGTGAACCCATAACTTTGCAGATTCTTCACCAAAGTTATAGAGGGTTCTTAGACTTGTAAACATTCAAATTTTAAAACTTTTCGAAAAGCATAAGCTGTTCCCCTTTGAGTTAGCTTTCAAATGCAACCACAATGAGTCCATTTTGATTTAAAATGAGGAAGTTATGGCGAAGTACAGTGACAGGTTGATAATAACATGTAGAATTTCCAATTTATTTTACAATTTCAAATATTCATAACTTTTTGATTTCAAAGACAAATTAAAAACCTTTTAGCAGCAAGATTATTATCTTGAAATAAGGAATCCAAATATATAAACCAATTTTAAAGACTCAAACATCTACCTTCTGGAAATGAACAAAAATCAGAACTGATTTCAAACTTGAAACCCAAAAACTCACAATTGTTTTGACAAAACTTTGCAAAGTAGTTGTATGGAATGATTTACCTAGTTGTAAGCTTCCTTAAATTCGATCATCTCCTTCCAATTCACCAGAGTTTCCCCACAAAGTTTGTTGATTCACTTTCCAGAAACGGTTCCCTCTTCTTGATTGAAATGCAATCGATTTGCACAAAAAATCTACAAGCCACCTTATATATTGGTGAAACCAATTTGTGACCATTAATCTTGATTCATTCACTCATCTCTAGGAGAATCTAATGACTTATACTCATCTTACAATCCACTAACTTACCCACAAACTCATCCTTCCTAACACATACTTTAACTCAATTTGCCTTGTAATGATGTTTATGCGTATCTCAAGGTATATCAATGCCTGTTGTTTTATTTTTCTAACTTTGGCTACATTAATATATATATTCAACTATAGACATATTAAATTAGCTATTTTAAATCATATTAACTGAAATTAAGACTTACCATGTCACTCTCTATCCTGGTCCCATGCTAGTACGCATCTTAAGGTGGGCCCTCACGTCTCGACTTCTATATAAAAGTAGAAGTGACTTAATAAGTCTACATAAATACATTACTCTAAAAATACACCATAACAAAATCAAAATATACCTTAGTAACATGCCTCAACCATAGCACGTATCTCGATGTGGGTCCCATGTCACAGTTCAATGATCATGATTAAGGAATAACCTAGGATTAAAAATTTAGTATGTGACAACTAAACTCATTTGCTTGTATTGTAACAACAATGAGGCGAAAGAACCAGCAAAGGAACCAAGATCACACTACAAATCCAAATATATACTAAGACATTTCATCTCATCAAAGAAATCAATGACAGGGGATAAGTGAAGATTTGCAGAGTTCCTACAAAAGACACTTTTGCAAATTCATTGATAAAAGCTCTTCCATAAGCAAAACATGATAGTCATGTTAAGTGATTAGGTATTAGATACATGAGTGGTTGGAACTAGTGCAAGTGGGAGATATTAGGACATGTGCCCTAGGTCAATATATGAAATTATTTTCTGTTATTATTTTTGTTGATAAAATAAAAGATTAGTTTGCTTTTTATTTTTATAATTGGTTTGCATGTTTAAATTATTATAAGATCCATGAGGTTTACTAAAATATCTTAAATGTGTTGGGGTATGTGACCTAGGCTAATTCTCTAAACGTTGTTTAACTATTATAAGTAGATGCATGTTTCTTTTATAATAGTATCCATGGATAGTTATTGTATTATTCTAAGCGTCTTTAACCAATTATTATTATGGGAACAATAATAAATTAATACTAGTATGAGTCTTGATTGATAGTCATGTGATGATTATGCGTATACGGATATGGACCAAGATCATGGGGATATGGTAGGAACATGTGTTGGACCGACCTACTATGAGACCACTATATGGTCAGTTTCATAAGTGATTCTCATGAGAGTTATATCATTTAGTCCTTTGAATTAAGTACATCAGAGACTCCAACATTAGGAGCATAATGATTTGACACAATCAAATGTAGTCTTTAACCGGATGATTATAAAGATTGTGTTTGGTCATTACTTAACGAAGGTTTGGAAGTTATTTGATCAAGATGGGATTCGTCCTTCGCTTTTAGAGAGAGATATCTATTGGGCCCCTTGATATGTTAAACTGATAAATGGCCATATCTAGTAAATTGATTGGATCAATGTCACTTGACAATCTTGGTCTACTCGGAGATCGAGACTAGTAGATTTAGATATATGGGTAACATTCCATGTCTTATGTTCAATCAAAAAGATATCGCATGACAAAGGGATATGATATACACTGTCTATTAGGTTGTATTGATTTATTGATCTTCATGCGACTTAGGTTGTCATAATACCTTGGTAGAGACCATTTATGACTTGTATACCAAAATGATTTGGTTCACTACCAACGTTGTATGAACCTATTCGTTAGCACACAAAGAACGGATTTGCACGATTCAATATTATCTAGGTTGATGAGTTTTATTTGATAAAATTCATTTTGAAGATTCTCATTAAATGTGCTAGTTTGACTAGGATTCAAGATTCTCATACATTTTTAGTGTGACTAAAAATCTTGTCTCTTAGTAAATCTATTTCGAATAAGACTCTAACTGGAATTATAGTATGACTTTAATTCTTAATTGAGTTTTAGATAAATTACAACTCTTATTTGACTAGTAATTGTAGATTATTTATGACTCTATCATTTTTAGAGTTGAACTTTATCTAGGACTCTATTTGGAGTGTGACTAGGAGATGAAATTTTTTTACAACTCGACCTAGCGTACTATAAATAAGACATTCGGGTCACATTTGTTGTAGGGAATTCCTGAGAGAGACTTTTCCTAGAAAACTTTTGTAATAATTCTTGTCCTAGGATTTTTGGGGCTAGCACTCCGGATTGTGATCTTCCGTTTGTGTGTGGATTTCTGATAGAGGACGTTCGTCTCTGGCAGCGTTTTAAAGGAGTCGATCAACACAAAACAAGACAGACATGGAGTTATTCTTGATAAGGCATGATATTTTATTGACATATCAATTTAATGGAATCAATAGGATCTTGGTTCGGGGGTGTTCTAAAAAAACTTTGAAAACTTTCGCTGCGCATGATACTCAAAACCCAATAATGGTATTAGAGCCACTAGGCTTGATTTAATTAAACTTTAATCTGGCCTTATTTTTGATACATATGATATATAAGAAAATCGTGATATATATATATATATATGGTTGCATCATTGCGTTTAATAGAATTAATCTATATGCAAAATATTGAAAGTATCGACATGATGTAGTTGATGTATTTGCACCGTCATGCACATACATGCACAAAACATGTGCGCATCAAATTTAGAGGATAAGATCTCACTATTTGTGTACATAGATATGTGTAATTTAATATGTTGGTGGTTGTATGGGTTATGAAAGCCATGATATTGATAAAAAATAAATAGACTTTGGATAAGATGAGATTCAATCCCTAGCCATTCAACTCTTTTTGGAATGCTTTAGCCATCCCAGCTAGCAACTCAACTCATAACAAGATTACAAAATTATATTAAAAGGCAAATCTATTTGTAATAGGATTACAAAATAAAATAAAAGGACTTTTGATGAGAAAGGAATTCGATCCCTAACCTCTCTTTTTCTAGTTGAAGACTTTAACCACCTCAACTAAGCAAGCCAAGCTTGTATTATTTGTAATGGGATTACAAAATAAAGGCTTATATTGTTTGTAATGGAATTACAAAATAAAGGCTTATATCGTTTGTAATGGGAGTACAAATTACTTATAGTTTTAGTCAAATACAAGGAGATTTTATAAAAAAGAGGGATTCGATCCTTAATACTCGAACTCATTGTGGTGGTTTAAAAATCTTGGCTATCCATTCCAAGTTATAATCAGATTACAACTCTATTTATATTAATTGAGTTATATATATTAATTGAAAGAAGTTTTAATTGATTAATTACCATTAATTAAATAGGGTTATTGTTCATTAATTGGATTGAATTAATTTAATTGGAAGGTGTTTTAATTGAATTAATATCAATTAAAATTAGAAGGACTATTATTAATATTAATTAAATTATTTAATTAAAAAGGGTTTTAATTAAATAGAGTCCGATAAAAAATTATATTGAGATATATTTAATTAATGAGATTAATGGAAACATAATCTTTCATGCACTTAGAAAATTTTAAGGCATTTAATTTCCTTGATTTGTTTTATGATGCCTTGTTGATATAAGAAGATGTTTATTCTTGTTTTATATAAATGATCTTTATTTTATGCATATTGGGTTATATGATATTCTATAGTTAAATAGATGCTAGAATTAATCATTGTAAAAACACTGCATGAATCATAAAACTTGATAAAAACCCCTCATTAGAATTTTAAGTTAACGCCACCCATTTTAAACACTTTTCAAGGGTTCGATCACATCAATATGGATATGCCTTCATAGGGTGTATTGTGTTATCTTGGTGAGGCAAGCTGGGTAATGGTTACCTGGATGTTTTAAATTGGTTTGATTTAATAAAGCTATGAAAACAGTTTTGGGCTTTAGGTACAGATGAGAGGTAACGTGTTGTGACATATGATGTATAGGTCTCATAAAGAACCTAAGAGTTGCACATGATGCAATTAGTAATGGTTACCTACCTAAATAACTTGATTTTGAGTGTCATGTCTTAGCTGTCTCAAAATTAAGTGAAATATGGATCTTAGACCACTAAATTAATATTTACGAGGGTTATTGATTTAGTGTGAGTTTATTTACTCACTAATAAATTATTCAGCATAATCTTCTAGGTGTAGATGCTAAACTTCTAGTAACACTAATCCAAAGTAACTGTGAACAATCCATGATAAGGATAACATAATGTTTTAGAGTAATTTCCCTTTTTTTATTAGAAATTTGATAAATGTTATCAACCATAAAATAAGGATGTATGTGTTAGATTAATAATTCCTTTAAACTACCATCTATTAGTACAACGATTATATGTCATGTTAGCAAATATAAAAATGGACTTTAGGAAAGATTCGGGCGGTGAATACTAATGATATGGCAGTGACATTGAAGGAAATGTTCCAACAGTAAGTCAAACGGGAAGGGCATAAGATTGCAGGTGAAAAAAGGGACTCTTATTAATCCTAGAGTTTATCACAATTACTTGTTTCGATCTTATTGTCATGATTTGTTCGTGGACTACATTGAATGTAGTCTCAATATGTCACATGATCATGCATACACTGTTAATGTAAATTAAATATTGGTGATATATATGGTAAAAGCATAGACACGCTTGGTGTTGCACACTACAATAAGGTGGGAGGTCCTTATATGGAATTATGACTTTTCACTTATGATTGTGTGCCAATCACGGGGCACCTTCAATCAATAGATAATTAAATTTTAAATACGATAACTTTTAGTTATTATATCTAGGTAGAAGTTTATCTATAGATTGACACATGTATAACTAGTTTGAGATTTATCTAATTGTTAAACCCGTGTTCATCTAAACTATCATGACTTGATTGCATGACAATGAAGCTCTCGAAATGCACAAACCATGAGATTTGTTAGGCATTCAATTGGTATCACAATCTTCTCATGAGTTATATTCCTGTCTATTAGGGATATAAATCCCATCAAACAAGATAGAGAGTTAATATGATATGTTGATATAGGCATCTTGGATACAAATATTAGACGCAATCAACATTTATGTTTAATTGTGCTAATGCACACAAAATAAAAACTTGCACCTGCGCGTGCCTTGTAACTAAATTAATTTGATTTAGTGGAAGTTTAATTACTCACTAATAAGTTTTTTAGGTGTAGATATTAAACTCCTAGTAACACTAATCCGGAGTAACTGCGATCAATCGTTGATAAGGATAAAATAATTTTTAAGACTGATTTCCTTGTTTTGATTGAAAAATTCATAAATATTATCAACCATAAAAGCAAGGATGTATGTCTTAGATTAATGGTCCCTTTTAAAATACCATCTATTAGTACAAGAATTATGTCATGTTAGAAAATATAAAATCAGATTTTAGGAAAGATTCATGACCGTGGATGCTAATGATATGACAACGACATTGAAGGAAATGTTCTAATAGTAAGTCAAACGAGAAGGGTATCAACTTACGAAATTCATCAATATTTGTAAAATGGTTGAGAACCTATTAATATGTCTTTATGTTTGGAACATGAAAGGACTATATTAATTATCTCAAAAGGCTTGAATCTTCATGTGTTAAAAATTGGCAGTATATTTGATCTATAATTCATCAAAATAGTTTTGAACTATATAATATGAAAGACATGAAGAACCATGTTTACATTTGCATATAATGTTAAAAACTGTAAGACATAATATTTAAAAGTGACGCAATGGAGATCTTCTAAACCAGTTGAACGAATCCACGATCAACTCGATCTAGGTCAGAACTTAAGCCAAAGTTCAAAAATTCTTTTATTTTAGCCAAAACTACGAATTACACCCAATAGATCGCTTAAATAGCGAAACCCTAAAATTTGCCAAAAATAGTAAAAAGTCCAAAAAGCCCTAAACTGAAAACTAGACGAAAAATAGAAACAAACACCGCAAACGGCAATAAAAACAAAAATTCCTAATGAAAGTTATAACTGAAACGAAAGTTTCCTAAAATAGCAAAATTGTCGTTTCGGAGGGCGAAACGATGGAATTTTCCCGAAAAACATCGTTTCCAATAAACCCATGCCCCCGGAACGCTGTGAGTCATATCTTTTCCTATTTTTCCAAGAATTTGCAACTAATTCTTGGACTTCGTCATTATCCTATCAAGAATTTGCAAACTAATTCTTGGACTTCATTATCCTATCAAGAATTTGGAGGCTAATTCTTGGACTTCATCATTCTCCACAGGGTGGACAGAATTCGCCCTCGAATTGTCATCATCAGACGTATCCCCATAATAGGGAACAAGATGTTTGACATTAAATACATCAGCCGTGCGAATGTGACTTGGCAACTTCAATCCGTAAGCATTAGGATTAATTTTCTCAAGAACCTCCACAGGACCAATCTTCCGAACTGACAATTTGTTGTAATCACCCATAGAGAATCGGTCTTTAGTGAGAACTGCCCACACAAAGTCACCCACTTCAAACTCCACGTGACGCTTCTTCGATCTGCATATTGTTTGTACTTGTCAGCAGCCTTTTGCAAGTTATCTTTGACAGATTGATGAATCTCTTGCAGCCCACTAACAAAGTTTTCTGCCTTGTCATGCCATCTAGTCTTACTTGGCACTGGTAACAGATCAAGAGGACCTCGAGGTAGTACTGAATACACAACCTGAAAAGGACTGAACCTGGTACTTCGATTAACAGCATGGTTGTGTGCAAATTCTGCCTAGCTCAACTTGAAGTCCCAACTTCTGACATTCTCACCCACCAAGCTCCTCAAAAGATTGCCTAACGAACGGTTGACAACTTCAGTCTGCCCATCTGTTTGCGGGTGATAAGCACTGCTAAATTTCAGTTACGTGTTCACCAAAGCCCACAAACTGCGCCAAAAATGGCTGAGGAATCTGGTGTCCTGATCTGAAACAATCGAGGTAGGAAGGTCATGCAATCTATACACCTCCCGAAAGAACAGCTGAGCCACCTTTACAGCATCTGTGGTCTTCTTGCATGGGATGAATTGAACCATCTTGGAAAAACTGTCAACCACCACAAAAATAGAGTCATTACCCCGCTGTGTTCTAGGCAACCCAAGCACGAAATCCATGCTAATATCAACCCATGGCTGTTTTGGAATGGGCAAAGGCATATATAGACCGGCATTAGTTGCGGTACCCTTCAAAAGCTGGCAAGTTCGGCACCGCTATACATATCTGTCCACTTCCTTGCGAATGGTATGCCAAAAGTAAGAGGCCTGCACTAGTTGCAAAGTGCGATCACGCCCAACATGTCCCTCTCCATGCAACTCTCTAATAATCAGCAATCTCAAGCTGCAATTAGGGATGCAAAGCTGGTTTCCCCGAAATAAGAAACCCTCATGGAGTGTGTAATCAGTACGCTCCCCACTCCGCACCTTCTCCACAATAGTAGCAAAGAAAGGATTAGTAGTAAACAAATCAGAGAAGTAGGAAAACCCAGGTACTTCAATGGTCATGAGCCTCAACAAACTTTTTCGTCTGCTTAGGGCATCGGCAACTCTGTTGGTCACACCAGACTTGTGTTTCACCACAAAAGTAAAGCGCTCCAAATAAGCCACCCAGGAAGCATGTCTGGTCGAGACCATGTTCTGCCCATGTTAGTGTCGCAATGCCTCATGGTCTGTAAACAGCACGAACTCTCTGTGAAAAAGATAATGCCGCCAATGCTTCACGGCTTGTACCACTGCATAGAACTCCACATCATATGTGCTATACCTCAACTCCGCCCCAGACAGCTTCTCACTAAAATAGGCAACTGGCCTATTATTCTGACTCAAGACAGTTCCAATGCCTACCTTGGATGCATCACTATGTAACTCAAATGGTAGGTGAAAATCTGGCAACACCAGAATGGGTGCAGTGGTTAATCGCACCTTGATCAGTTGGAATGCTTCATCTGCCTCGTTGCTCCACCCAAACTTCACGCCCGTCATACAGTATGTAATTAGGGTCATGATACTGCTGAAGTGTGGAATGAACCGCCTGTAGAATGAAGCCAACCCATGAAAGCTGCGAACCTCCGTGACTGTGGTGGGTCTAGGCCAAGTGCGGATGGCTTCTACTTCAGACTCATCAACCTGCAACCCTTCTCCATAAATGACATAGCCTAAGAAAAGGACATTCGGTGTCAAAAATGAGCACTTCTTCATCGCAAAGATAGAACTTCTCCTGCGCAAGATAGTCGAACATCTCGCACGTCTTTGGAGGTGTTCCTCCTCGTTAATCGTATATCAATATATCATCAAAATATACCACAACACGCTTGCCTATCAAAGGTCTCAAGCTCTGATTCATGACTCTCATGAAGGTGCTAAGTGCGTTTGACAGCCCAAACGGCATGACTAACCACTCATACAACCCCTCCCTAGTTTTGAAAAGAAGTCTCCCACTCATCCCCAACTCTAATGCGAATCCGGTGGTACCCACTCTTCAAATCCAGTTTTGTAAAATTTTTTGCTCCACTCAATTGGTCAAGTAAATCATCCAAGCAAGGGATAGGAAAGCGATACTTGACAGTAATCTTATTGATTGCTCTACTGTCCACACACATCCGCCAGGAGCCATCTTTCTTTGGTGTAAGGAGGGCTGGCACTGCACACAGACTCAGACCTTCACGGATGAATCCCTTCGCCAATAACTCTTTAACATGTCTGTGAACTCCTCATGCTCACTGGGACTCATTCGGTAGTGTGGTCTATTAGGTAGTGACGCGCCAGGTTCAAGGTCAATCTGATGTTGAATATCACACAATGGTGGCAATCCTTCTGGCATCTCATCAGGGAAAACATCAGAAAACTCATTCACAATAGGAATTGCAGCTTCAGGAACATCAACATCTCTATCTACCTCCTTTCCTATCAAGATGTAAACGACCTTAGAATCCTGTAATTCATCTTCAAATCTTGTCAAAGACGGAAAACTGCTAGATTCTTTAGTAGGCTTAACTTCCTCCGGGTCCTTGGCGGGTACTAGCATAATCTTCACTCCCTTGAACAAAAAGGTGTATTTATTGGTTCTGCCATCATGCACAACTCCCCTATCAAACTGCCAAGGACGTCCCAGTAACAAATGGCAAGCATCCACAGCCACAACATCACACCAGACTAAATCCTTGTAGTTAGCACCAATAGAAAAAGTCACCAAGCGCGCTTCGACACCTTCACCTCACCACCCTTCTTCAGCCAAGCTAGCTTGTAGGGCTTGGGGTGTTGTTCAGTTGCAAGGCCCAACTTCTGAACCGCTTCGACTGAGACGATATTCTCACAACTGCCTGCATCAATCATGAACCGGCACACCTTGCCTAAGATGGTACACTTGGACTGAAAGATGTTATTCCGCAGCCACTCATCATCGGCGACAGCTCTAGGAGTCATACATGAACGCCTCACAACCAAGGCAATACCCACATCTCCAGTCACGACCTCCTCTTCTGTGTTGTCAGAAGTATCAAAAGCTGGTTCTGCAGTGATGTTGGCCTCTTCCCCTTCGTTTTCGTCTTCGTTCTCAATAAAGAAAGCCTTCTTCCCTTTACATTCTGACTTCCTGTGACCAACTTCGCCACAACCGAAGCATTTAATCCCGCTAGTGCTAGGTTTGTTTGTGTGACTAGCAGGGTTAATTGCAGCGATTTTACCTCCAGTATTGGCTGTCCCAACACTAACATTACTGGAAGCATTGCTCATACCCCGACGCTGTTGTTTCTCCACCAACAATGCTCATTGGTGTGCTACTGAGATAAGGAAGCCGGATCAAACATATTGACGACATCTTGGATCTGCACCCTCAGTCCACCAATATACCGCGCCACTAATTGGTCGTTAGTCTCTTGCAGTCGTTTCCAGCGACTAACTGATAAAACTCAGTGGTGTAGTCATATACCGACTTTGCCCCTTGTCTCAGATTCTGCAACCTCTGATATATAAGGCGTTGAAAATTGTAAGGCAAGAACTCAGCCCGTAAGTTCTTTTTCATCTTCTCCCACGAGGTGATCTTCGCCTTTCCATTCCTATTCCGCATCAACTTCTGTTGTTGCCACCAAGTCATGGCCCTGTTGCGGAATCTGGTCGCAACCAATTGCACACGTTTGTCTTCGGGCACACCTTTGAATTCTAGGACTTCTTCAACTGACGCCGACCAGTCTAAGAACTCTTCCGGTTGAAGGGTGCCATGGAATTCTGGGACCTCCGTCTTCATCCCAGTCTCCCACCACCTGCGCTCATCCTCAACTGCACGCGGCCTGTAGCGCCTCCTTGGTGCCTCAACATACTCATCCTCCCCTTCGGTAGAAGAATCTCTTACTGGTTCATCACCAACAGATTCCCTTCGATGGTTACGAAAACGATCCATATTTTGACCCAACAACTGATCGATTCTGGCAGTTAATTGTTCTACCACCGCACCCATGCGTTGGTGAATTATTTGGCCAATTTGTCGATTCAGATTGTCACAGTCATACACCTCCTCGATACGCTGTTGGTTCCTCTTCCGTGACATGATTTCTCCAATCACGCTGAAGCAGGCTCTGATACCAACTGACGCAGCGGAGATCTTCTAAACCGGTTGAACGAATCAAGATCAACTCGATCTAGGTCAGAACTTAAGCCAAAGTTCGAAAATTCTTTTATTTCGGCCAAAACTACGAATTACACCCAATAGATCGCTTAAATAGCAAAATCCTAAAATTTGTCAAAAATAGTAAAAAGTCCAAAAAGCCCTAAACTGAAAACTAGACGAAAAATAGAAACAAACGCCGTAAACGGCAATAAAAACGGAATTTCCTAATGAAAGTTATAACCGAAACAAAAGTTTCCTAAAATAGCAAAATTGCCGTTTCGGAGGGCGAAACGATGGAATTTCGCCGAAAAACGTCGTAGTCACAGCATAGCTGTGAGTCGTGATCTCCACGCTGTTTCCAATAAACCAATGCCCCCGGAATGCTGTGAGTCATATATTTTCCTATTTTTCCAAGAATTTGCAACTAATTCTTGGACTTCATCATTATCCTATCAAGAATTTGCAAACTAATTCTTGGACTTCATTATCCTATCAAGAATTTGCAAGCTAATTCTTGGACTTCATCAAAAAGGCCTTAGAAATATATATATAATGGTTTGTAACTTAAAAGAAGTTAATAAATAAATATAAATGGAAAATAAAAGCTACCAAAGGTGTTTATGTTGGACACATAAACCTTAGTTGTGAGCTAGGCTTTGCCTACTTTTAAAGATAAGCCTTAAAGTATGGATTTAGTTATTCATAGAATGAAATCTTTGATTTTATAATGAAGTACAAAATCTATTAGGAAGTCATAATTTTGAATTGTTGCGAACATTTCAAAATAAGTATAAAAAAATCATTTGGCAAACTATTAACATACTTGGATGAGATCAAGGTGAATAATATTTGAGCCAAGAGTTTAAATGACCATCTTTGAAATTATGAGATTGTCTTGCAATCAACTTCACTATGAACTCCATTAGAGAAATGATGTTTTAAGAGGAATAATTGAACTATATAGGATATAATTCGATTTATGATGTATTACATAGACCTTCTTATTGCCCTTTAAGGCTATACTTTAGAAACCTCTACACTTTTCCCTAAACCTTATTTCCTATAAAGTGGTTGATAAAACTCCATGTACGATATGGAATTGAAAGACCTAGTATGGCCTTTCATGAGATTTGAGGCAACAAGATTTGCATAAGACTAAGTCTCATATAGTCTAATGCCTAAATTATTTGTGTGTAATTGTAGTTGAACATGAAGATACTATTTTATACAATTGAGAATAGATTGTTTGTTGCCAAAAATTGACGTCTTTCTAAATAAAGAGTTAGTATTAAGAATAAAATAAATCTTGAAATGTTGGATAGCCACAAATGAGAACGGAACCACTTTATGATGCTCAATGAAGTTTTGAACTAGTTGAGTATGCACAATTAACATATAGCTCTTGAAATTTTGAATAATAAGAAAATGGCCAGAGAAATCAAGAATTTTTTTTATTGATAGTTCTAATATACTTTTGATACTGGATCAGAATGAATCACTACTTATCAAAAGACATGTCGCATCTAGATTGGATGAAGAGACTAAGTGTTATGAACTCTGAATTTTAATTCATTTATGTTGTCCAAGTTTGGAACTTGAATCATTTACCTGAAGGTGGTACGGCCATTGAATGTAAATGAGTTAAAGTGACATGAAAAACGAAAAGGCGCATACTTCAAAGCACATCATATCAAAAAGAAATTTATATCTAAATCAAGGTAATGATTATGATAAGATTTTTCACTGGTAGCCAAGCTCAAGTTCTAGAATTCTAATTTTCATTACTTCATAGCTTGACTATAAGATGTGACAAACTAGTATCAAAATAGCATTGCACTATGTTCATTAAAAATGTGTATGACACAACTTAAGGGTTTTGATTAACTCGAGAATTTTAGAAAAATATGCAAGCTTAAAGGATCCATTTGTATATTATACTAAGCTTATCATAGTTGGGATCTTTGTTTTAATGAAATCATTAATGAGTTAAATTCATTGAATCGAAGATAAACCTTGTGTATGCAAAAATGTTAGTGGGAGTGCAATTTTTTTCTGAATCTGTATGTTGATGATATATTATTAATTAGAAATAATGTCTAACCTTGCAAAATGTAAAGCCTTGGTTAAGGAAAGTCTCTTAATGAAATTCTTAGACAATTAGGGTGTTATCCTTGTGATATAGATCCATAGAGATAGATCTAAGAGGCTAATTGCTCTAAATTAGAGTGTTTATATTGACAAATAATTGAAAAAGGTTTCAACATACAAGTTTCTTAAAAGAATTCGTATTTATGTCTTACAACATAAACCTCTGCAAGACTCAAAGTCTTAGGACAAATGATGAGCGAGGCAATGTGAATATGATTCCATATGCATTAGTTATGAGACTCATCACATACGCTATACATTGTATTTAGTTTGATATGTTACATGCTTTGGGCAAAAACATACATATATCTCATAAATTTCGGTGAAGGTCACTGGATATTTATTGATAACATTCTTAAATACTTTAGAAGCACTTGAAAGATGTTATTAGATTTTCTCAAGTTTGAAATATATGAGTCTTGTAAATGGTTACAAGATGCAAACTTTTAAGATAATATAAAAGATTAATGATCGTAATATGGATATGTGTTAACTTTGTAGGAATGAGTTGAAAACGTTCTAAACGCACTTTAACAAGTTCTATAACATAAACTGAGTTGTTAGCTGTATTTGATGTAACCATAGAAAAATGTTTAGATCATAAGTCTCATGATTGAATAACGAGTGATACTAAGTATTATAAATAATGTTGTCTTTTATTGTAAAATCAATAGACAAATTTAGGTTATAAAACCTAAATTAATCACACTGTAGATCTAAACAATCACATAACCATTTTGGTCTCATTAGAGAAAGAACATGAAGATTTACAAAATATCTATATCAAGAAGTGCAGCAGATACATAAATAAAACTTTTTCCTCTAAAAAAGCATTAAGGCCACTCAGTACTGGATACATGTAGGATTGGACCTAGTGCCAGTGGGAGATGTTGGGTATGTGTCCTAAGCCAATTCTCTCAACATTTTTTAACTATTTTATGTAGATGCATGTTTCTTTTATAATAATATCCATGGATAATTATTGTATTATTATAAACGTCCCTAGCCAGTTATTATTATGGAAACAATAGTAAATTAAAACTAGTATGAGTCTCGATTGATAGTCATGTGATAATTATGCGTAGACGGATTCGAATCAAGGTCAAGGGTTTATGTTAGGAACAGATGTTGGACCGACCTTTTATGAGAACACTACATGGTCAATGTCATAAGCGATTCTCATAAGAGTTATATCATTTAGTCCTTTAACTTGAGAACACACGAGACTCCAACATTAGGAGCACAATAATTTAACACCATCAAATGTCATTTTTAATTGGATGATCATAAAGATTGTGAATGGTCATTGTTCGACTAATGTATGGAAGTTGTGTGATCAAGATGGGATTTGTCCCTCACTTTTAGAGAGATATCTATTGAGCCCCTCGATATGTTAGACTGATAAATGGTCATGTCTAGTAAATTGATTGGATCAATGTCACTTGACAATTCAAGTTTACTCGGAGATTGAGACTAGTAAATTGAACTATAATGGTGACATTCCATGTCTTATGTTTAATAAAAAAGATATCGCGTGACAAAGGAATATGATATACATCATCCATTAGGTAGTATTGATTTATTGATCTTCATGCTACTTGGTTAGTCATAATGCCTTGTTAGATATCGTTTATGACTTGTATACCAAAATGGTTTTGGTTCATTGCCAACGTTGTATGAACCTATTTGGTAGCATGCAAAGAATGAATTTATACAATTTAATATTTTCTAGGTTAATGAGTTTTATTTGATAAAATTCATTTTGAAGATTGTCATTAAGTGTCCTAGTTTGACTAGGATTCAAAATTCTCCTACATTTTTAGTGTGACTAGAAATTTTGTCTCTTAGTAGATCTTATTTTGAATAAGTATGAATTTAATTCTTATTTGAGTTTTAGATAAATTGCAACTCTTGTTGGATTAGTTATTGTAGATTATCTATGACTTTATCTTTTTAGAGTTGGACTTTGTCGAGGACTCTATTTGGATATGACTAGAAGATGGAGTTCTTTTAAAACTTGACCTATTGTACTATAAATAAGACATTAGGGTCACAGTTGCAGAAGAGAGATTTTTTTAGAGTTTTAGTGAGATTTTCGCCCTATAATATTTGGGGCTAGCACTTCGGAACGTGATCATCCATTCGTGTGTGGAATTTTAATAAAGGACATTCGTTTCTGGCAACATCATGAAGGAATTGATCAACAAAAAAAGGAAGACATGGAGTTGTTCTTATTAAGGTATGATTTTTCTCTATTGGCACATCGATTTAATGGAATCGATAGGATCTTGGTTTGGGGATATTCAAAAAAGTTTCGAAAACTTTTGATGCATTTGATCCCTGAAACCCAATAAAATGTAATGACCTAATACCTAAATTAGGTGATTGTGTTCACCCGAATCCCAATTAACCCTTGTTAGGCTCGTGGTTAAGCCAGTACTAATCAGTGTATGTCTATGTAGGTTTGCATTTTGTCTAGTGTTTTACTTGTTAGTGTGAAATAGGTTGATTAATTGAATAAAAAATGTATGAAAATCTTATAGCTTGATCAAATGATTTATTGGAACCATGAATGAACCTCAAGATGAGTGCGAGTGTGGTGTTGGTGTAACTATAATAACTTCTATCACTTTATGAGCATCTATATTAGATTAGCTTCGAGATCATGCGATGCTAATCTAGAGGAAGATCAATATTAGTAAGACCAAACTCAAGTTTATATTCACTGTTACATCGAGAAGCTCAAGCAGGTTGAGAGAAGGGTTGCTGCCTCGATCAAAGGGGAAGGAAAGGTCTATTGGTATGGACTAAAGGTTGAAGAACAACCTTAGGAGCATCAAGTTAGATTTTGGTAAGTCACTAATCATCTTCATCCTCTCTCCTATTCAATTTAGAAATTAATGGGATTTAGGTTTAGGAACTATTGGGATCAATTCTAACGGGTTAGAAGGTTCAAATGGATTCACTATAACCTATTTTTAGTAAGAACTATAGTGTGGAAGTTGGTTAAAGTTGTCGTTCAAATTCATGGTTTGTTTTTCTTAATGTTCTTATAGTGAATTTTGATTCAATAATGATTTATTGTTGTTAATTATTGTTTGTGATAGTTGTGGATGTTATAATACCTCATTTGAAGCCTTCCTTGATATTGTGAAGGGGACGGTTTAGTTGTAATTTGGGTCTAGTTGGAAGGTGAAGTAGCCTTGTAGAATTGTAGAGCATTTGTAAGTAACACGCTCACTGACTTATAGAATGCACTTCCCAACCAGAGAACAAATCCATAATATAGAGAACACTCTGTGGCTTAAAGAGTGCGATCCCTACTCAAAAACCAACAAAAATGTTGAACTTCTTTTAGGTTTTCACGAGGGCTTGGGGACCAATTTAGGGATTCTAAACATTGTGCATTGGGCATAAATTGATGTCAAATGGTATATTTTAGGTTCTCAAATATCTAAAAGGTTTTAGGTACCTCGGGAGCAAGTAAACCCGGATAAGAATGTAAGGAAACTCGATAAAGGTAAGTAGGACTCATATTTTTATCAGTTATGGTTCGTAAACAAGTATATTTAGTTCATATACTCTTATGGATAGGGAATGGTGAAATGTATCTTGATTTGAATATGTTTTATATTAAATAACTCATAAGGGCTTTGATAAGAATCAGGACTAAGTGATGAAAAGGTTAGCCGTGAATGAGTTCCATCATTTATCCTTAGTAACCCTTACGTTACCTTAATTACTCAATGTCAAGTTAAAGTTGGTAGCTCGGTTACACCTAAATCATCGACAAAATCACATGTCAACCAATATGTAGATTTTATGGTCAGAATTTTTGGGTAATTTGAGAATATGACTGAAATAAAAACAAATTACAAGTTGTAAGTAGAGTTGCAGTTTAGAACTTTCCTTGCATCTGATATTTATTGTATATATCATTTCCAATGCATGAATATATATATATATATATATTGTTTAGATTCCTATTGCCATTCATTGATTTATTGGATATTAGTTAGTAATTGATATGTTTACGAGCATCACTCAGCAAGTTGGAGTGCTCACCCCTCTTAATATTTCTAGTACTCAATCCAAGTCTTAGGGTAAAGGGAAAGGGGAGATCTATGAGTCTAGGAATCCTCCACAATGTAATGAACTCTTTTTTATGTAATATATTATATGAATTATAATTTTGTAATATCACGACGTTTAGGATATGATTTTTAACTGAGGTTTGTTCTGCTAAACTATGATTCTATATATCATGTAAATTATCGAAAAAGCTTTAATTTCCACTACATTTCATTTTATTTAAAATTTTAGGTTTGATATATAGATTGTGTTTATAAGGTATAGAAAGCAAGCCAAGGATATAGTTAACTCTAGTTGGTATACCGAGCTTAATTAAAGTTTCAAGTTGGATATTGCCCTAATTGGGATGAAGTATGCTACTGTAAATGTTCCTAGTCGGTCATTATAATGGAAACTATAAGGAATTAGGACTAGTATGAGTTTTAATTTATGTTCATGTGATTATCATGCGTATTATAAGGACATGAATCAAGATCACGAGTACCTATTATGGAATAAGGTAGTGAACAGACTCGCTATGTGAACACCACAATCATTATATCAAAGGTGTTACTCATGATATTTATATCATTTAGTCCACTAACTCGATATTACTAGAGACTTCAACATTAAGATCATAGTGATTTGACACAATCAAATGTTGTCTTTAACCAAATAATTATAAAGTTTATGATTTGTTACTATGTTAACAATGTGTGGAGGTGTGTAATCGAGATAGAATATGTTCCTCTCATTTCAAGAGAGATATCAGTGATCCCTCAATATATTAGACTAATAATGGTCATGTCCAAGTGAATTGACATAATCAATGTTACTTGGATGTTTTTAATCTACCTAGAGGTTGGGACTAGTATGATTGAACATTAAGGGTGACATTTTTGAACCTTGTGTTTGATCAAAGGATATCGTTAGACACAAGATATGATATACTTTCTTCATTAGGTTATATTGATTTTGATCTTTGTGTGTGACTTGAGTAGTCATAATGCCTTACTAGAGACCACTTACGACTTATGTACCTAAATGGTTTAGGTTCACTTCCAACGTTACGTGAACCTATTAGGTCGCATAAAAAGAAAGGTTTTGCAAGATTTTAAATGAATTGAAACAATAAATTTTATACGATAAATTCGTAACATTAAATTCCTAAGATGTTTCATACTAATACCACTTTAAGTAGAGATATTATGGTAATTCACTTACCTAGCTTTATACAAGGGCTTATAAATAAGTTTATTAAGTGAATTCACATTACGGGAGAAATTAGAGTTGAAATCTAATTTTTATTTTTAGAAAATGAATTATATTTTTTGGTTGTTTTATAGTTTTAGAGAGAACATAAAATTTTTTTGTGCTCTCTCTTAGACTAGCACTTAAAATCTCGGTCGTCGTTCGTGTGTGGATTATTAATAGAGAACGTTAGTCTCTAATAACGTCTTGCATATTGATCAATATAGATAAGGAAACCAATGATATATGTATGATTTATTTTGTTAATCAGTTTAATGGATTCTGAATTTGATCTAGTTAGTTTTTTTTTTTAAACAAGATTTTAGAGCTTTTGTTGTGTTTCAAGCCCCAAAACCAAACATTTGGCTTTTTCATTGGTCATGGTACACACGAGAAAAGTGTTACTACATCAATTTCTAATGTTAAAAACAACTTTGTTTGGTTGAGGCCAAAATTGGCTTTATCAACTGGTCATGGTGTACCCTTATTGAGCAACAATAAGCATAATGTTGAAATAAATGATGCATAAGTGAAACCACGTCAAGATGTAAATGTTGAGTCCTAAATGCCCTACAAATCAAATCTAGTCAAATGCAATTTGGAACACCATGGAGTGAAACCCTAAGTTTCAAGTATTAAATGCCCTAGAAAATAAATTGAGTCATATGCAATTTACAAACCCTCAATGGCGAGGCTTAAATGCCCTTTACGACAAGT
This sequence comes from Stephania yunnanensis, assembly GCA_039657365.1. NCBI lineage: Eukaryota > Viridiplantae > Streptophyta > Magnoliopsida > Ranunculales > Menispermaceae > Stephania > Stephania yunnanensis. The sequence continues at coordinate 25,892,408 of CM077580.1, forward strand.
TTAGTCAAAGTCAATTAGAGTGGCTGAGCCGACAATATATATGTGAAACGCCAAATTCCTCTCTTTTTTGAAAACCACAAAATCACATGCATAACTAGCCTTCTCACAAACCCTCAAACTACAAAACAAAGTGCGAATCATGATAACCAAAATGACTATAAATAAAATGAATCAAAAGGGTGTTTACAATTGTGTAAGCAAGAAATCTTGCATGGTTATGTCTTTTTTCACTCTAAAAAGGGGATGATGGTCCTCCATACATCAAAAAAACTGAGAATCTTGCCCTTTAAGTTGTAAAAAATAAGCGACAATGATGGATAAAAATGACTATGTCATGCTAAAACTAGTCAATTATGTTAACTGATTACCTCAAAACATTCTTGAGTCGACTCTACTTGGTGAAGGAGCAAATTCTTGAGTCAGTTTTTCTTGATGGTCTTACCAAAGAAAAAAAAAACGTAAATTCAATTTTTTTTTATCGATCGACTTGTCAAGTCGGGCAATTGACTAATCAGTGCAGCTAGTCGATCAGACTAAATTAACGCATTTTTTTGGTTTGCGTTTTTTATTTTCATTTTTTCACTGACATGTTCTCCATACTTAACAAGAAAAAAGCATAAAAAATGTGTCTCTTAGCCTCCACATTAGGTTCGTGTTGAATGAGGGTAAGCAAAGCATTTTTCTTTCAAGTAATATAAAACTTTGTAATGAAAAGAGGTATTCGAAGACAAAAGTGGCAGTTCATTTTTTTTATTTTATGTTTTGACAAATGAAACTCCACTTATTTTGAACACTATTTGCATTACATAGTTGGTCCCAAGTCTGGATAAATGAGGAGAACTGACGCTCATTTTTCATATCGAAAAATGGGTAAGGGAGCTCCTAACCCATTTTTTATGGTCAAAAAGTGAGGGAGGGAGGCCCCAAGTCCATTTTCATTCTTAGAAAATGGCGGAAGGTTGTGATAGGTTGACAACCAGCGTAAAATTTTTGTCACTTTTCATGAAATGGATCAAACACATATAAACGTTGGGGTGTTCCCACCTAACGACACATTACATTGGAGCTTAGGTGTAGTAAGAAATGAGCAATGGTGCGTTTCACATCATCACCTGGGTGTGATGAAAAATGAGTAAGGTTTCCCATACATAGGATGGTGTGGGTAAATAAGCTAATCCCTTCACATCATTGCCCGAATGTAAAATAGAAAGCAAAAACAAAATCATAGATATCGATATTAGGTCTTTTAGAAAAATAGAAATAGAAAAGAAAAACAAACAGAAAAGGGAGAAAAATTTGTTTAAAAGCATGGAACATATGAACACTTATAGGGGAATCAATAAAACTAGTAGATATTATGGTTAGAAGGAGAGTCAATATTGCTTACTTCCAGGAGACAAAATGGGTAGGAGAAAAGAGTAGAGAAATAAGAAAGACAGGGTTTAAATTGTGGTACACAGGTATAGATATAAAATGTAATGAAGTAAGAATTTTGGTGGATATTGACTATAAGGATAAGGTCATAAAGGTTAAGAGAATGAGGGATAGATTAATTCTAGTTAAATAAATTATTGGAGACGAAAAGATTAACATACTTAGCGCCTATGCACCACAAGTAAAATTAAACAAGATTATCAAATGCAAATTTTGGGACGATATGGATGGATTTATACAAAGTATACCATTAGATAAAAATGTTTTATTGGAGGAGATTTAAATGGGCATGTCGGGGAAAATAATGATGGGTTTGAGAGAGTTTGTGTTGATTTTGACTATGTTAATAGAATTGAAGAAGTAGAGTCATTCTTAGAATTTGCTTCAACATACAATCTTTTCTTAGCAAATACTAGTTTTAAGAAAAAAAAGTCGCACATCATTACTTTTAGTAGTGGTCACAACAAGAGTCAAGTAGATTTTCTATTAACTAGAAAAATAAATAAAAAATATGTAGATACTGCAAATTAATAACTGGTAAAGCGCTTACTACCCAACATAAGTAGTAGTACTTAATATTAAGCTAAAATGATGACTTAATAGGAATAAAAGAGACAACAACCCAAGAATAAAGTGGTGGAACCAAAAAATAGTAAACAAGTAGAGTTTAGAGATAAACTACTACTAGAAAATGTTTGGAATCTTGATTTAGATGCTAATAAAATGTTGCTAGAAATGAGTAGTTGCATAAGAAGAGTAGGATGAAACGAATTAGGTATATCTAAAGGCTTGGGACCACCAAATAAGAAAACATTATGGTGGCACGAGGATGTCCAACGAGCAATTAAGACTAAAAAAGAGATGTATAGAAAAATACATGAGTGTCAAGATGAAGATGCATACAATCAATATAGAGAAGCTAGAAAACAAGCTAAAAAAAGTAGTTAGTCAAACTAATACAAGTTTTATGAAAGATCAACATATAAGGTTAGGTAATAGAGATGGCGAGAATTATATATATTGGCTAGAAAAATTAAGATATAAAAAGAAACAAGACCTAAATCATGTAAGATGTATTAAGGATGAAAATCAAAATGTTTTAACGTGAGAAGATGATATTAAGAAAAGATAGAGAAGTTACATCGATAGTTTATTTAACGATGGCCAAGTTGATATTATATTAGATAAAAACCAACTCCAAGAAAGAAATGTAAGTTATACATGCAATATTAGAATTTTAGAATTTCAAGTTGCATTGAAAACAATAAAAATAGGGAAAACATGTGGCCCAAATGAAATACCCATAGAGGTTTGGAAATGCTTAGGAGAAATTGGATTGACATGGTTAACAAAACTTATTAACAAGATTTTAAAATTAAAACGGATGCCAATGGATTGGAGAAGAAGCATGCTTGTACCAATCTTCAAAAATAAAAGAGACATTCAAAGTTGCTCAAACTACCAGGGAATTAAACTTATGAGACACACTATAAAATTTAAGAGATGATAAGCTATAATATGGTAAGGAGAGAAACAACAATATCAGGGAACCAATTTGGCTTCATGCCTTGGAGGTCAACTAGGAGGCGATTTTCCTTGTAAGAAGATTGTTGGAAAAATATAGAGAAAAGAAAAAATCTCCATATGGTATTTGTAGATTTAGAAAAAGCATATGATAGGGTCCCTAGAGATGTTATTTGGTGGGTTCTAGAAAGAAAATGAACACATGCCAAATATATGGACACTATTAAGGATATGTATAATGGAATAGTAACGAGTATAAAGACATTTGGATTATCTATAAAAGAATTTTTCATTACGATAGGACTACATCAAGGATAGACTTTAAGCCCATATCTATTTACTTTAGTTATGGATGAATTAACTAGACATATTCAAGAGGATATACCATGGTGTATGTTATTTGCAGATGATATTTTCTTAGTGGATGAAATAAAAGATGGAGTGAATAAGAAATTAAAACTCTTGAGGAATACATTAGAATCTAAAGATTTTAAGTTGGGTAGGATGAAGATTGAATACACGTACTATGAATTTAGAAATACTCGACATATAGATAATGGAATGGTAAAATAAGGAGAAGTAGAAGTTCCTAAGGCGATCCACTTTAGATACCTAAGACTAGTCATATAAAACAATGGTAATATTGAGAATTATGAGACACATAGAATTCAAGCTAGATGGAAGAAACGAGGGAGTGCAGTAGGGGTGATTTATGATCGAAAAGTTCCTTTTATGTTAGAATGAAAATTTTATAGGACCACAACTAGTCATGCTATGCTCTATGGAAGTGAATGTTGGGCGATAAAGCAACAACAATTACATAAAATAAACGTAGCAGAAATAAAGATGCTTAAGTAGATGTGTGATAAAACTTATAAAGATAGAATAAAAATTGCAAAAATTCAAAGACAAGTAGTAGTAGCACCAATTAATATAAAGAATAAGGAATGGAGGTTGCGGTGGTTAGGTCACCTACAAAGATGGCTTATAAATGCCCCCACTAGAAAACTTGACTCAATATAAATCATAGAAATTCGACGAGGTATGGGTAGACCAAAGTTAACATTGGATGCATTAATTATGAGGGATTTGAATGGTCTGGAAAGTTACCATCAATTACGTTTAATCGAGCACAATAAGAAAGTTTGATCCATGTAGTCGACTCCAATTAATTTGAGACTGAGGATATGTTGTTGTTGTTGTTGTTGTTGCTGCTGCTGCTGCTATTGTTATATTTTTTGAAAAATGAAAATCATTATTTTAAAGCTTATTGGGTAGATTTTTTAGAGGTAGTTGTAATTAATAACTTATTTGCATGCATTATACCCATGTATTATTCATATAAATCGTAGTAAGTATTCCATAAAGAGTTACATAATTGTGTTGCTCAAACGGAGAGTGATTAATTAAAACATGAGTATGTTTTTTTAAAAGCACATGCGTATGTGTTAATTTTCGCTTAATTAGTCAAAATATCATAACCTTTAATAACTTTTGTTATTATATCTTAACATTTTGAGATTTGTTATTATATCTTAACCTTTCTATATTGTTTAATTTATATCTTATGTCACTTTTAACTCAAATTTGATGAGGTGACACTTGAATAATGAATTTAAAAAGTTACATCATCACCAATATTTACTATAAGCTATTAAATTTACTATTTAAATTGTTATTTAAGTCCCACATCATCAAATTTGAAATCCAAAAGTAACTAGGATACAAATAAACTAATTTAGTAGGTACATATGTGTTAATAAATTCACAACTCATATGATAAGAGATAACAACAATTGGTTGGTCCAAGTTCTAAGGGACTTAATCCCTTAAAGCGAGGTCTCGAGTTCAAGTCTTGTGAATAGAAAATATTAGATTAGGAGGGTCGTCTCTCATATTGGGACCGATAGTGCCCATGTAGATTAGTTGGTGTGGTTGGTGTAGAGTATAACGTGAGAAACTAAAAAACAAAACTAGTATGAAAATAGCTACAAAAACTGACATGGATTAATAATTCAAAAGCATGTTTTATTAGGGTTTTGAAGATCTAGGAGCATATTAAAGCCCATTAGGTAGTCGTTTAAGTCTACTTTTTCTTTTGTCGTTCTTCTCCGGCACTAAGAACACTTTGCAAATATCATAGGAAAGGAAATGGTCAAAATTCAAGAATAGAGGATCAAATTAGTCTCCACTACGAGTGGTTAGAGTTATTGTTCGGATTCAAGGGATTAAAACTTCAATTGTAATTCTCAGAAGTCGATTGAAGTTTTGAACAATTTTCTTACCTTGATCTAGATATATATTCATTATTTTTTTATTTGTTGCTTTTATTGCATTTAAGAAATATTGGTAGGTGATCTGACATTTTAATGCATCGTTTTATTTTTCTTGTTTTTTGTCCTTACGTAAACTATCTATGACTTTATAAGTTGCAATGGCTTAAATACATGCGTCAACAACAACAACATAGCATCAGTCCCAAGTTACTTGGGGATGTGTTTGACCCATTTCATAAAAAGTGATAAAAGTTTTAAACTGGTTGTCAACCTATCGTAACCCTCCTTTATTTTTCAAGAATGAAAAATGAGCTTGGGGCCTACTTCCCCCTCTTTTTCGGGCATGAAGAATAGATCTAAGACCTCTATTACACATTTTTCGATATGAAATTAAAATAAGTGTCGGAGTCCTCCTTTATCTGGACTTGGGACCGACTATGTAGCACACATAGTGTTCAACACAAGTGGAGTTAAAACTTCACATGGTAAAAAAAATAAGAATAAAAAATAAAAAAAACATATATTATATATATAAGATGGCTTAAAATGCATTGATAACAAAAAACTTAAAGGATATGCTAGAAAAACATAAGCTTTTAATAGCACCTAATACATAAAGGTTTTAAGTAACCCCAATGTATTAGGTAATTAGGCTTTTAATTGCAACTAGTATATATGGTATGTTCACTTCACTGTCTTAGGTCAGATTAGCCACACTGGACTGATTAATCCTGTGTTTGCTTGAAGGATTAACTATTCCATGAGACTATTTAATGCCCAATACAAGTGACTAAACTAAACCATCCTTTTTGGTGTCACTAATTAGTCCAATGCTTGGGCTTGAAACATTACCAAAGTACCCTCCCTCTTAAACAAATTGTTAATGTCAACCGGCATAGTTGATTGTGTAGGTGTGCTGGAGGGAGAATGAGACCAGACCCTAGCCAACCGTGGAAGTAGAGCGAAGGTCGCGCAAGAGGAGGTTGACGAACATCATCTCCATTCATCTTCGTCTCTGTTCACCAGTTGTACGTATTGGCGGGCATCATCGTCTCTCTTCAATCTCGCCAAAAACCTTCTTCGCTTCATTCTTTTTTGTTGTCGCAAAAATCATCGATTCGATTGTCTCTATTAGGTCAGTTGTTGATTCGTTCGCGTTTGATTTCTTTTGATGTGTATATCATGGTGTTCGTGTCTTTATTGACACAACCTGGTTGGCTGTAGGATTTTGTGCAGAGAGAGGCCTACTTTGTTAGATATGATGGAATTTTGAGGTTTCCTCTTGAGCTTCTTTTCTTTCTGTATGCTGTCTTTTAGGGGGCTGAAAAGGATATCCAGAGAACAATGAAAGACTGTCTTATTACGTGTCAATTCGGGTCTGTGGGTTTTTGGTATAGTTTTTTATAGGATTTTTCGTATAGTTTTTTGTTGGCCTTATATGTCAATTTGGACATAATTTTTGTATCTTCATGCCCCTGTACATTACTAACACACATAAATCGAATAGAGTTTATGTTTTAATGGATTTTGATATGGGGAACATGAATTGGGGGGCATGTTGGTCATTCCACCGACCTCCAAAAATTTAATCCCAATCTGAAGTCACCCAACCAAACAAGAGACCCAATCCGGACTAATCACTTAACCCAAGTCACAATCCCATGTATTACTTAATCCCATACACACTGGACTATTGTATTTATGAAGCGAACATGCCAATAGAGGTTTAAAAAAACCACTATGTAACCATTATAGTCGATTAAAACAAAAGACACTCAACACCTGATAATGTTCTTGTCTCGTCGTCTAAACATCTTCACAAAACCCTAACTAGGGTTCTCACTCTCCTCCTTATCAATTCGCTGTGATCGTTCACCTTTTCGTGATTTGATAGCTTCATCCTTCCCAGATCCCTCACCTCCTCATCAACACCTCCATTTCGATCCCTCTTTTGCATTTTTTGGTCAAAATTTGACAAACAAGTATTTTTTCGATTCTTCTTCATTGTTTTTACTCTCATTATAGATGTTTATGGATCTGAATCATCTAGTCCTTGATAAAGTTTTTTCTATGATTGATCGATTTTTATTTGATTTGGTTTGGTGATTTGAGCATAATACTCAACCTAGATTGATCAAAGTTTGAACAATTGGATTTCGATAAGCGATTTCACTGATTCGCATTATCGATTTGTTATGTTTGAGCGATATCTCAAACTTTGGCTCTCAAATTTGAGTTTTTTGGTTGAATATGGTCTTTGTTTGTGAAAATGTCTCAATGAGATAAGGTGAAATGCATTTGTTAATAGTGTTGTGGATATTCTGATTGATTTTATAAAATGTGATAAACAACTTGAATGAATTTCTGGTTCATATGTGCTTTATTTTAATCATGCTTATAACATGTTAAGAGCCTCAAACGTATCTATTTTTTGTTTAGCTAGTCCAGTACTGGTATTGGTTCATTAGCATATTATGGCTTCTAGTTTGAATGGAATGAGAGTTGAAGACTCACTTTCTGAGACAAGGTTGGTGTTGTGAAGTCTTGCTTTTGTTTATGAAATTGTGATCTTGTTGTGTTTACAAATGGTAAGTTTGTATTTATAGATATTTATTAGTCTATTTTAATGTATTTAATATAAAAAGTCTTTAAAATATATATTTAATTATATTTATTAGTCGTTTTCAAGTGAAACGGAGTGCGCGATTGAATTCGGGGCAAAAAAAATACTCAAAATGAGTAATCAAATGCAGGAAGAGTTGCCTCGAGTCACACATCGCACAATTTATTTGTAGGTGATCAGCAGTCAAAGTGATGCAAGAGAGTGATATAATTAAGCTACTCAAGCACCAGCTGTTGTTGGATTGCTTCGAGATACATGCATTCTTTTCTCCCACATCTTCACCGAGTGATTGCACGAGTCTTCTTGTCTTACCAGCTGCCTCCACGTGGCAGGCATCCATTGGCCGTCTACAGATCAGCATGCCACAACAGCTCCTCTACTTCAATGCTTGGCTGCCACGTCAACTTACCAACACAACACCCTCGCTCCCAACAACAACCATGAGATGTGTCTAGAGATCAGCATTATTGTTGTCTCCCAATTTTTTGCACAAAATCGTGTGAGCTAACCAACGCCCAATACTGCCACGTGGCGCATATTCAAACAACAGCACGTCATTCTGTAGATCTCAACTAATCAGACGCGGACACGTTGCGGACCTCTAGCTTTTAATCAACATCACCACAACCTATCCTCCAACCACCACGTGACACATGACGGTCTTCTAGCACTAAAGCACTTCATGCAATATTGCTCCTCCAATCCGCCAGCGACACGTCAATGCCTCAATCAAATTCAACCAATCAAGCAACGAAGCGTGTTCTAACTCCAAATTTGAGCGCCAAGCAGGTCTCGGATGCTCCCCCACGCACGAGTCACTCCACAAACCACTGGGACGAATTTTTAGTAGTTTTATATATTACGAACTTAGGTTTTATACTTTTATATTTGACTATCAATTTTTATATTTTCGGATGTCAGAGGCTCTCAACATCATGTCCGGCTAATTAAATCGTTGCCTAGATCGAAAGGGAAACAAGTCGGGTTTATACTTTTATATTTGACTATCAATTTTTATATTTTCAGGATTATGGTTTAGATCGAGGGTATGTATATGACTATTGCATGCTTTTATGTGGACAATCTATAGTAATTGGACCATTTGTATCTGTAAATGTACTTTTGGACCAATAAAGTGATGAACACTCACCCATTTGCCGTAAAATCCTTTCGGTTCTTGAGTGTGCAACAATTGAATCTAGGTTAAATCAAAAGCGAATGCGATTTGATTATTTTGGATTAGTATTCTCACGAATCCTTATTATTGCGGTTAGTGTGTTAAACCCGATTGGCGAATGTCTAGGGTTATGCATTAATTGGGGAAGTAGTTAGTGGTGAACGTCTTAGATATCGAGATTAGGGGAATTAGGAATTTCTGGCAAACGCCGATTTTCTATAGCTAATCTAGGAGAACTTGAATTAATAACTTTTTGAAAAGATTGAGGACCATAATATGTCATTGAATCTTGATTCTTGCTCGTCGAACCATAAACCTAGGTGTTTTCTCTCATTGATATTATCCTTTGCGAACTTTTCATTTTTACTAGTTTAGTTAATTGTTTCCTTGGACTTTCTAAAAACCACCATTTTTAGTTACATTAAAATAAAACTCAAGTCCTGTGGATTCAACCCCGTATTTACCACTACTACACCCTTACGGTTGGTAACTCCATTGCGGGTTATATTTGGCACGCATGACACGTGATCAGCAAATGTGCCATTTCAGTTTGTAACTTCGACGAGTGCGTGTTGATTTTTATGTTTGCAAATGCATCTCTTTCATTGTAAGTTTGTGGTTGGTTTTCAGATTTCTTTGTTTGGATGTTTTTTCAGTTAAATTGGACTAGTTAATATTCTTATCGAATTTAGTATTAAATTCATTATGGTTGTGTTTTTAGTGGCAAGTGATAGTTATGAAAGATTGAGTGGCACCCTCATAGTCTAAATGAGAGAATTTCAATTGAAAACCACATGATTTGTTTTTGGGTGGAATGGATATTGTGAAAGATGATGTCTTTTGTAATCATGATTTGATGTTTTGTTCTTCTTCTTTTAGTTCTTAACAGGGGAAATCCAGACACTTGACTATGTCCATTGTTTCTTTTTTTTTTCGAATCCCAATAACTTACAAAAAGTTAGCACCCATAAGTTTCACAACTTGAGTTATCTTCAATTCAAACATGTGATTTATTAAGTAATGCTTGGCATTTTCTGTCTTGTTTGTGTTCTATTTTCATGTAAGTTTTTTTTTGTTTGGGTTTTTGGATATCAGTAATTAAGTTTCAAAATAGTGTCATATAAGCTTATATCAGACTCTACTACATGGATTGAAAATTGTTTTTGTAGTTGTTGAGTCACTTTTTTAAGCATTACCAGTTCTAGCAAGTATATTTACTTAAGTTAAGCACTGCCTCTCCAAGTGAATTATTGCTATGACCTGGTGAATTATTCATTAGATGATTTTAAGTTTTAACTCTTTTATTTCTATATAAAGTTAACATTTGATGCTTGTATAAGGCTTAGTTGCCAAGCTACGATTCCTTTTACTTGATTCAATAGTTGAGGTTTTATTAATGCTACCTCTCTACAATTAGCTTTTGTAAGACTTTGATCTGAAAAATGTCACGTATCTTCATATTATTCATAAAAACTTTAAAACCTTCCTGTGGATTGAGCCAGACTCATGATTCCAACTCGTGTCGCGTGTTTTTATCATAGAGTCGCACACTCAACTCGTGCCGCGTGTTTTTTTATGAATTCTAACGGACTTATCTTCTATGATTTTGACTCCACATGGCACTGATATATCTGTCACACATCTACCATACACGTAATGCAATTTACTATTTTTGATACTTAATAAAATGACTTGCGTAGTAAATACATCTCGTGCTTTTATTAATTAATTAATATTTTTAATTTAGTTTTATTAGTAGTGGGAGTTGAATAAAGTTAGTACTTAATTAATTTGCATTTGTCGTGTGGTTAAACCATGGCAAGTTATTGAAATTCATAACCATTGAATGGTCCAGTTGGCATAATTTGATAGCACATGTATTATTTTTGTTATTCATAATTAAAAGGTTTTTGTACTTGATGATTTTAGCTTCACATTTTTTGCAATACTCTTCTAGTATACTACATTTTGTTGACTTGTGTGCACGTACTATTTTTGCGATTGTGTATTACAATTAATTAAAAGTGCATGTATATCTGGAGGGGAGTTGAGAAATGCTACGAAAATTCAGCCTCGCACAATAACTTTTATGGACAACAAATAGTAATAATTCATTCTTGAATGGGTTTAGGGGGCAAGTTTAAACAAAAGAGGAGGTAGTAAATATTAACGTTATTCAAGTTTAACAAAGCGAAGATTATAATCTCATGATGAATAAAAGATAGGTCAGACATTCGAGGTTAATATTATCTTTTTATAGTGATAGAAGCATTTACATTTTTTAAAGGGTTGAAACTTACTATTCAAAATTATTTTTGTTATTAGAGTTGCAAAAGAATATTATAAAGGAGCAAAAGCATTCGTTCTTCAAGCTCAAGCTAGAGAAGGACATCCAAAAGAAATTAGGTGTCCTTGTCAAAACTGTCGGAACATGTTTTGTATGAAGTGTGATATTGTTTACAACCATCTAATCATATATGGAATGGATCCTATGTATATGATTTGGTTCCATCATGGAAAGAGTAGCCCCATTGTCAGGAATGAAGTCACAAGGGATGAAAGGGATGGAGTTACTACTGATGAAGGGGATGATGGGGATGGAGTTGCTATGAATGAAGGGGATGAAGGGGATGATGGGGATGAAGTTACTAGGGATGAAAGGGATGTAGTTGTTAAGGATGAAGGGGATACAGGGGATGGAGTTGCTAGAAATGAAGGGGATGAAGTTGTTAGAGATGATGGGGATGAAATTGTTAGGGATGAAGGGTATGAAGCTGCTAGAGATGAAGGGGATGAAGATAAAGATGATTTCAAGTTCATCATGAGAAGGCCTACTCATTATAAGCTTAGAACATGAAATGGGGATTCAAGTTGTATATTTATTTCAGTATTTCGTTTATCGTACAATATTCATATTATCTCTTATTATTACCTGTTATATGAAGCAAGCTAGATGTTTACTTATCTAACACTATTTATTTTGTGCACACTGTTATTTGGTGTTCTTGAAATAGATTTGTCAGGTTCTGAGGCTAAAGAGAACTGAAATGGAAAGAGGAAGCTAGAGGTTTATGTTGAGGAGATCTTTTCCCTTTGTATATAATTATTGTTTATATTATTTTGTTTTGGGTACTCATGGTAAGCGTATGATGTGAATCGTTTGAGATACAACTTAAGTATTTCATGAATTGAGCTGAACTAGGTTGGCAGCGTAAATAGTTTGGTTTTGTACAATTAAGGTTTTTAGATAGCTTTAAATTTTGTTTGAGGTTGAGATTCGTAATTAAGGTTTTTAAGCTGTAGTTTAGTTTATAATTTTATATTGATATCATATTGTGAATCGCGGTGAGTTACGAGTCCTTTTTAAGCCTCTCCTTATTATGCTATCTATTAGGCTTTGGGTGCCAACAGTCCATATATAAAGGAAGTGTTGTCGAAATTATTATAAAAACACGAAAAATATTTCGTGTTATTTCCTAATTTGCTCCAATTGAAAAAGTTGAGAACTGAGGTTTAAATCATGATTTCAATTTAGATTTGGAACAGTTTTAGGATTGAATTAAAAATCATTTCAAGGTTTAAACTTAAATGTATGGTTAAGGTGAATAATTAGGGTAATTAGTTTAAGTCAGGGCTTAGTGAGACGGGTCTTGACATAGTTGGTATCAAAGCATGGCTTGGCTCAATTAAGGATAAACTTTGATTGAGAATCAAAGGGTGACAAAGCCAAGGTTTGGCTCAACTTGAGGATAAACTTTGTTTGAAAATCAAAGCATGATTGAGCGTGATTAGTTGGGAAGTGTGACGACCTAAAAATCAAAAGACATGACTTAGGGCAATTTAGTGATTTTGCTAACCCTACTCTAATTTGTCCAACTATATAAATTTAATTGTAAACCTAGCCCCTTTTTGTTTGAAACCCCATATTCGAAGAGAATGATATAGGAGTGCTTTGTTGGCGATTTCATGGTGGGTGTTGTGCTCCAAAGTCCCCTTTGAAGGTAAACTCATTATCCATAATCCTTCATTTTCTTATTCAAGTTAATTTACAAGTTTGGTTTGGTTACATTAATGGTGGAGAACTTTTATGGGTATAATGGCAAAAAAAGTTAACCCCAAAAAAGGGGTGCTGTCATCGTGGCGCGCCGGAGAGGGGCAGTAGTGTTCACCATCGTTAGAGATGGATAAGAGGCCTCCTAGTGAAGACTCCCATGCACATGCCATACAGGGGCCAATTGGCCCTTGGATTGAGTTGACCTGGTCGATTGGCCCCTACATTTCAAAACCAGGGACGTTTGTCCCTAGTCATCGTATATATAAGATATTCGTATATGAAATAGAATAAAAATAATAAACATTACCTAGAAACGAGGTGCGTTAGCACGTACTTAGGAGAAGAGTTGGGCTGGTCCCACCCCTTGACTTTCGCACCGGATGACGGGAGACCCGCGAGACCCACATTAATGGACCTAAAAATAAATCTAAAAATAAATTAAAATTAATATACGACTTTTCGATGATGTGAATGTATATCAAACTGTTTAGATTTGCAAGGCGGTTCGCATTGGACCCCGAGCACACGAGGATCGAAAGTTGGATTCGTGAAGAGTAGAGGTAAGTAAGGAGCTTCACTCATGCATTCAATATGGCTTGAGTATTAAATAAATATAAACTTCTTATTCTTATCGAAAGACTTAGGATTGGGTTGCATTTAGTTAATGATATGAATATGCTTATCTATGGAATGCATGTGATGTGAGCAAATTCGTCATTCGATCCAAAAGCAGTGATGGAGCTATATACTCATCAAAAGAGAGTGGTCCGTGCCATGAGTTATGGTGGTGTGGCAGTGTGCCTACCAACATAGAGTGGTCTGCGCCACAAATTGCAGTAATATGGCTATGAGCCCACCAAAAAAAGAGTGGTTTGCACTACGAAATATCAAGTTCACAAGTGGTCACAATCGGTGATGGCTTGGAAACACTTACTGTTGGTTTAATAGAACTAGATAGAGGTCACAACAGCCATTGTGAACACCAATAGTTCACATCACCTCGAAGGTGAGTGTTTCGGTAATTGGATTCATACAATTAGCTAGAATGCATTGAATGGAACTACGACTTATATTTATTACTATTTCTTACGGTAATTCTCTTGTTGAACCCCATTGCATGAATAAATGAAATTTATTTACGAACTTGTGAATTCTCTTTCATGATGTAGTTTTAAAAGAATACTCACTTTCTTGCTTATTTACTTATGAATCTTACCTTTATGTTTTACTAGACTTGGAATTTGTTTACACCCCTTTACGAATAAGAAACATGTCTCTATTACTTTTCACTAAATGTTTTATAATTTTGTTTACTACTTCATGTGTAGAATTGTTTTGATTTATGGGTAATACTTGCATGTTTAGTGTTTGAGCGAGTCTTCTCTTTTATTAAGCTCCGTCGGTTCTTTAGTTCACCCTACTTACATTTCAGGTATCCACATTGACACTAGATCGAGAAAAGGGAGAGGTGATAGCTTGAAGCCTTCTCTCTTAATGTGAGCCTTGTATTATATTATCTATATATTCGTTTTTGAAACTAATAAACTTGGGTTATATTTTAAATAGGTCTTTTAGATAGTTTGAACATTATCTCTCTTGTAGTTAAGTTATTTAGGAGCCTTAGAATACCTTACTTGGTTGTACAAAATGAAAACCCATTTATAGTTCTTTGGTAGACAAATGGATTTAATCTATATTTTATTCCGCATTTTATTTCATATTGTCTTTAAGCGTATTCTTCAAGTTGTTTTGGTTAGCCACACTACTTGCTTGGGCTCGATTTTGTTGTTGAGCTTGGGAGGCATCTTGGGCCGAGTGACCTAACCTTAGTTTAGGTGAAAGTCATCACAGGAAGTGAATGTGAGTTAGGGATACATTATATTGATCTTATGTTTATTGTTTGTATACTGTTATATCAATTGATATATAATTACTTATTTGTGATTAATTGCAAATTGTTTTGCATAATCATGAGTGGATAGGGTAGAGATCCTATAGATCCTTGGTACGTGGATTTTAAGTCATTTTGTAAGTGGATAGAGACGATCATTGCACAGCATCAGCAGATCATCGATACACCTTCATAGATGTGGGCTCGTGGTGCCACGTTAGCAACTCCAGTAGTTCAGACTGATCTTCCAGTCCAAGAGGAGCAGGCTACCTCGAAAACTCAGTTCAGGGTGGAACCAATGGTTGTACCACTAGTTATTCCAGTGGATAGGCCTACAGTTATCGAATCGATCAGTGCAGTGAGTTCAGAAAGAACAATCTACAGAGGTTTTATTATGGTTCTGACTTGAAAAAAATTGATGAGTGGATTTTAAATCACGAGGAGATCCATAAATTGTTTAATACTCCAGAGAACCTGAAGGTCAGTTTATCAACTCACTATCTCGAGTCAAATGCCTTGATGTGGTCAAAAACCGTACTCGAAACATTACCAGCATATGAGACGTGGTCTGAGTTTCTTGAGGTATTCAGACGAGAGTATTTTATTGAGACTATGGTTTTGGAGAAGAAAATTGAGTTTGATTACCTTGAGCAAGGAAATATGTTAGTAACTGAATATGCAGCAAAGTTTAACTACTTGTTGACGACAACTGGGCGGACAGACATGCCAGAGGTTAGTAAAATTCAGAAATTCAAATTAGGTTTGAAAGAAAGTATTTCTATTAGTGTTAACGATGAGGCTAGGAAGATTCACTTAAGCATATGAGGCAACTAAGGGTTTTGGAAATGGCTGAATTCTTTCATAGAGATAAGGAAAGGCGACGGAGAGGTACTGTGGAAATAGGTCAGGGTTTTGACAATGGTCGAAGGTGGCAAAATAAAAAGGATAGAGTGAATGAAAGTCATGGTAAAAGTGGGGATTCAGTGTCAGTATCACTTACCCCATGTCCAACGTTAGCTTGTACTTTCCCTCCACCTTGTCTGAGGTTTGTTGAGAAATTTTCTCATCTTTTAGCCATAAGCTCTACTCCACAGGTACAATCGCATTTTCAGTCGCAATCTACATCGCGATATCGAAAAATTCCATCAATTTTTTGGCGTACACACACACCGTTTTAGGCACAATCATAGTTACAAGGACGAATTAGCAAAAACAGAGGTTAAGTTAGTCAGGGTTATACACCAAGGTCTACCAGTACACAAGCTTCGTAATTGGGCAATAGATCAATTGGACTGTGTTTCCAATATGGATTAATGAGGCATCTTAAGAAGGTCTATCTGAAATCGAATTAGGGAAAAAAAATTATTTTCAGTTTAGCCTAAATCTTAAGCCCAGGAACGTGTTCAGGTTATTCCTAAGCCAGATGTGGACACCAATAGGAATCTAATAGAAGGTATTATTTTTTTTGTGGTCGTCCCATGAAGTTTTTATTTGATATTGGTTCTACTATTTCATTTATTTCTGGTCGAATGGTCGATGAGTTGCATTTGACTCCAATGAGAGTCAACATAGATTTAGTTCTTTGTACTCTAGCTAGGGACAAAGTATATCCGCATTTTGCATACGACTGGTGTATTGTGGAGATTACAGGACATGACATGGCTGTAGATCTTCGTGTTTTAAAGTTCCTAGAGTTTTATGCATTTTTAAGAATGGATTGGCTTACTGCATTTCATGCATGCCTAGATCGTTTCCTTAAGATGATAGATTTCTACATTCCAAGTTGTCTAATGTTTACTTATACAGGGGCTATTACCGATTTGCCAATGACTAGTGGCAGGGTTGCCACTAGTCAGGAAATGGAAATTCTTGTCGAAATGGTTAGTACAAAGGCAAGAGATCGGCCAAAGTTGGAAAATATTCATGTAATGTGTGAATTTGCGGATGTTTTCCTTGATGATTTACCTGGCTTACCACCACCACAAAGATTGATTTTATTATTGATTTAGTTCTTAGAACTAAACCCATCTCCATTCCATCGTATAGGATAGCTAAGCCCGAGCTTGTAGAGTTGCAAAATCAATTGTAAGAGCTGATCAATAAAGGATTCATACATCCCAATAAGTCTCCTTAGGGCACACCAGTTCTTTTTGTGAAGAAGAAAGATGGGAGCCTTAGAATGTGCATAGATTATAGACAATTGAACGGAGTGATGATCGGAAACAAGTATCCTTTGCCACGTATTTATGACTTATTTGATTAACTGACTGAGCTAAGTTCTTTTCAAAAATTGATCTCTGATCTGGCTATCATCATTTGAGGGTTAAGGCAGAGGATGCGATAAGGCTGCTTTCAATACGAGGTATGGTCACTGTAATGATGTTTGGTTTGACCAATACATGGGCTATGTTTATGGATTTGATGCAGCGGATAATGAAGCAGTATTTAGACCATATCGTGATTGTGTTTTTTTATGATATTCTGATTTATTTTAAAACTTGTGATGAGCATGAAGAATATCTCAGAGTTATTCTTCAAACTTTGAGAAGTCATCAGATGTACGCCAAGTTCAGTAGATGCGAGTTTTGGATTTTAGAAGTTATGTTTTTGGAACATGTAGTTGGAGCTGATGGAATTGAGTAGATCTTGCGAAGATTGAGGCAATTATGAATTGGCCGGAACTAACCACTGTGGCAAAAAATCAGAAATTTTATTTGTTTAGCCACTTATTATCACAGATTTGAGCATGATTTCTCCAAAATAGTTTCACCCATCACTAGGTTGACCCAGAAGAATATAGAGTTTGTGTGGTCAAAGGCTTGTGAAAAAGCTTTTTTCGAACTTAAGAGCCAATTAACTACAACTTTAATGTTAGTGTTGCTTGATACAGATAAAAAGTTTGTAGTTTATATTAATGCATCAAAAGTGGGACTAGGTTGTGTGTTTATGCAGGGTAATTGAGTTAAAGCTTATGCTTCTCATCAGTTGAGAACTCACGAGAATAATTATCTTGTTCATGATCTCGAGCTAGTGGCGATTGTATTTGCTTTGAAACTTTGGAGACATTATCTATATGGGGAAGATTTACTTTGTTTTCAAATTACAAGAGTCCGAAGTACTTTTTCTCACAGAAAGAATTGAATATGAGACAAAGGTGATGGTTTGAATATTTGAAAGATTTTGATTTTAGCTTGAATACCATCCAAGGAAAGAAAATGTTGTAGCTGATACACTGAGTAGGAAGCGGGAAGAGGCATTGGAGGTGGCTTGTCATAGGGCCTATGAGTATGAGTTACTCAAGGAAATCACATTTATGTTTTTTTCGAAGCTCCCGGAACCCCATGATTTACATGTTGTTGCTCAGCTTAGGGTTTAGAATGTCTCTATTCAGCGAATCATTAAAAGCCAATTCGATGATGTTGATGGTAAAAAGTTGAGGGAGTTGAGAAGGAACATCAATAACTCAGAATGGACAGAATCCAATGATCAAATTCTAAAACTCAGGGGTAGGTTGTGGATTCCATTGGTGGCTGAGATTCGAGATGAGATACTCAGGGAGTCCCACAGGTTTAGGTATTGTATTCATCTTGGTAGGACCAAGATGTATCATGACATGTGTCATTTGTATTGGTGGCCAGGGATGAAGTCAAATATTGCTAATTATGATGGATGTTGTGAGATTTGCTAACAGGTCGAGGCCAAAAGGCGAAGATCAAGAGGAACATTGCAGCCACTACCCATTCTTAAGCGGAAGTGAGAGCACATTGCTATGAGATTCTTCCTTTTCATGGAGGACCGATTTCTATTGTCTTTTATGGAGGTACCTAATTCACATATGGGTTTTGGCAGAGTATGCAGGAACGCTTTGGCACTCAATTGCAATTTAGTATTGCGTTTCATCCACAGACTGATGGTCAATCAGAGTTGTTGATTCAGATCTTGGAGGATATGTTGAGATCATGTGTTCTTAAATATGGAAGCTCCTAAGAGGAATTACATTCCATTATGTGAGTTCTTGTACAATAATAGTTATTAAGAAAGTATTGGAATGACGCCTTTCGAAGCCTTATATGATCGACCGTGGAGAGCACTGTCATGTTTGGCTGAACCTAAAGTTTTAACTGAGTTAGGGTCACAGATTGTACGAGGTCACATATAAATAGTTGAGCAGATTCATCAGAGGTTGAAAGCTGCTCAGGACATGCACAAGAGTTATTATGATCTCTACCACCGAGTATTTGAATACAATGTTGGTGATTGGGTCTATCTAAAGGTGTCACCTTGGAAAAGATTGTATAGATTTGGATTGAAATGAAAACTCTCTCCTAGGTTTATTGGTCCGTTTGAGATTATGTAGAAAGTTAATAAGGTTGCTTATAGGATTGCTTTATCGTTTTATCTTGCCAGAGTTCATGACGTACTCCATGTTTCTATGCTTCTTAAGAAAGAGCTGGATTCACGTCATATTGCCGAGTAGAATCAGTTTGATTTGAGGCAAGATATTACTTATGAAGAGCAATCGATTATGATCTTGGATTGAAAGATTCTAAAGCTGAGGACCAAAGAAAATTCACTTGCAATTGTTAAGTAGCGATTTCATGGAGATTCAGAGTTAACTTGGGAGCAAGGATCTTAAATGAAAGATCATTTTTTGTATCTCTTTTAATCCAGGTAACTTTTAAGTTTAAATTTCGAGGACGGAATTTTTAATTAGTTGAGAAGAATTGTAAAATCTGAGATTTTTCAAAACTAGATTAGATGACTAATTAATTATTTTTTGATTTGATTTCATTTTTAGGAGTCCGTGGTAGGACTCATGTGTGACGGACATAGATCATAAGGTAAATTATATTTTGTTTATTTTGCGCCTATTATATGTATTATATCTTATTTGTCGCAAAAAAAGATCAAATTAGTGTCTAGACAAGTCTGGAGTGCATTGGTATTTTTTCAAGTTTTTGGGGAAATTGGAGTAATTTTTGGGGTTTAATTTGGACATAAAAATAAGAGATAAACATGAAATAAAATAAAAAGTGGCAAATTACATGAAGGGGCAACTGGTTTATATACTTGAGGATAATAAGAGAGAGGTAGAACTGTCATTTGGCCACCTTTTTAATTCCTAAAACGAAATCGAACCAGGGGATCTACTGTTTTTATTCTTCGTTTGATCAACTAGTCATCTGTCCATTTCATCTCTCTCGCCTTCTTGTTGCTCGTTCCACTGTGATCTCTCCCACTCACGCCTCTTTGATTCGTTTTTCTCTCTCGAGTAAGGAGGAGCCGTGACTATTGTGGGTCTGAAGAATCAAGGTAAGCAAATCAAATTGTGTTTTAATATGACAGTGAAAATCAAATAGGGACTGTGATTATCAGATTGGATTATGTGATTGTGTGGGTTTCTGTTGTGTTATGGAGTTGAAAGAGATGGAGGTTTGATTCAAAAACAAAAACTAAACTGCAAACACAACGTAACAGACAGCACACCAATAAAACAACCACCAACAACGAAAAAAAAGAAAACTAGAAGGGACAGTTGATTTCGATGAGGGAGGTGAGTCTAGTCAAAGAAGAAGACGATAGAGGAGAGAATGAATGAAGTGGAACCCTACCTAGAGGCTAGAGAAACCTACCTGGATGAAACGAAACAGAGGTACCCCTACCTCTGTTTCGTTTCGATGAAACAGTAGGAAAGGAATGGGATGATCCCCTAAACCGGGCCGAACCGGGCTCGGTTCAAGGGATCAAACCAATAAAAAAATGTTTAATTTTCAAAATAAAACGAAAAGCCATAGAAAATAGCCAAAAACTCAGAAAAAATGGGATTTTGGGCCAAATAAATGGAGATTTTGGATTTATATGAAAATATGAAGAGTTGGGATTTTTACAAAGCTTTTATCCAGGGTTTTGCCTCGTAAAGCGTAACTTAAGTCAATCAAGCCTAAAACACCAAAATTGAATTCCAAAAATCATATAAATTGATTTTTGAGGTAAATTAGTGATATATTATTGTAATTGGGAATCAAGTTGTGGAATTGAAGTCTCGAGAAATACTTGGAGTATTAAAAGACTTGTAGAGATTTTTTAATGGATTTAAACACCGACATTGTTAGAAATTATAAGAAATTGTTGAAAAATATTACAATTGAGCCGAGACTCATAAATTATAGATTTTTGTGATTTAATAGGATTTTGAAACAAAGGAATTTGGGGAACGTGCGAGCGAGAAATCGATTAACCATTTTTGTGCTGGTTTGATAGTAAGTAAACACCATTTCTTGCTTTTTACAGTAATATGGTTTATATTTTGCACTGTAATGGAGTGCAGATCTTGATCATTCATTCATGACATCCGTATAAAGTTGCTCTTGCATTGGTCGTAAGAATGAGAGGTGCTCCACTTCAGATTAAACGTACTGCAAGCATTTAAGGCGAGTAACGTCGACTTTAGGGTAGCATGCATTGACTCATAGTACTGTTCTAGGTTCATCGTGAGAGGGCCAGCTCATCATGAGCTTAGAACAGGAAATTGGGGATTCATGTTGTATATTTATTTCAGTATTTCATTTATCATGTAATACTCATATTATCTCTAGTTATTTGTACGAAGCAAGCTAGATGTTTACTTATCTGACACTGTTTATTTTGAGTACATTGTTGTTTGGTGTTCTTGAAATGGATTTGTCAGGTTCTGAGGCTAAAGAGGACCGAAAGGGAAAGAGGAAGCTAGAGGATTTCTAGTGCGGAGCACTTTTCCTTTTGTATGTAATTATTGTTTATATTACTTTGTTTTTGGTTTTCTTGGTGAGCGTAGGACTTGAATCATCAGAGAAACAGATTAAGTATTTCATGAATTGAGGTGAACTAGGTTTGCAACTTAAATAGCTTAGTTTTGTATAGTTGAGGTTTTGAGACAGGTTTTAGATTCTGTTTGAGGTTGCGATTCGTAATTAAAGTTTATAAGTTGCACTTAAGTTTACAGTTTTATATTGATAGCATATTGTGAATTGTGGGGAGTTATGAGTTCTTTTAGGCCTCTTTCCATTCTGCTGTCTATTAGGTTTTGGATGCCGACAATACATATTTAGAGGAGGTGCTACCGGAATTATTATAAAAATATGGAAAACATTCATTATTATTTGCTAATTTGCTCTAATTGAAAAAAATCAAGAACTGAAGTTTAAATAACGATTTCAATTTAGATTTGGAGCATTTTAAGGATTGAATTAAAAATCACTTTGAGTTTTAAAGTTAAATGTATGGTTAAGGTGACTAATTAGGGTAATTAGTTTGAGTCAGAGCTTAGTGAGGTGGGTCTTAACAGCGATGGTCTAGATTGAAAATAAATTCAAATTAGTGCAAGTTTGGTTAAGTATGGTAAGAATAACTGTCTATATGTGACTAAAACTAGTGTTATTAACGTTTTATGAAGTTAGAATGTTTTATTATGAGTTTGGCTCAATTCGGTGAAAAACGAATCCAAACTGAGCACTATAAATCACAACACGTCGAAATATGAGTTTTGGGAACTAATAAATAGAATGAAATTAAGCTAATCAAGCAAGCAACTAAGGGTTATATAGGCATTTTTCTCATTCTAATGGATCGAAGAGTTTGTTTGTTCCTAAACCTTATAAAATCCATTTTCCATTCCTTGTTCTCCCTACGTCCAATTTTCTTTCATGTTCTCAATGCAAAACACTAAACTTCACAAAAAGATTAGTTTGAGTTAAGTTTATGTTATGAAAATAAGGTATTCAGCTTGTAATTCTGTAATTTTTGAAAGTTTTGATATTTTGCTCAATTATTTGAACTTACGCAACTTTTCGATTTCTCTTGTGTGGTTTTGGTCAGAATTGATAAAAAGTGTTGTAAATTTATGTATTGGACTGATTTGCGCTAATTTGGAATAAATCCCACCAATAAGGGTTAGGGTTTTGGTAAATTGAGTTGATACAAATCAATTGAGAATTGTTTTGAAGATTTTTTATAGTTGAATATGATTTACATTGAGATTTTGGACAAATTGATTATTGGTTTTAACTCCAAACTGACTCCACCAATAAGGGTTAGGGTTTTGATAAATTGAGTTGATACAATTCAGTTGAGAATTGTTTTGAAGATTTTTTATAGTTGAATATGACTTACATTGAGATTTTGGACAAATTGATTATTAGTTTTAACTCCAAACTGACTCCACAAGCTTTGGAAATATTTTAAAATTGGTATTGATTGGTTTTCTGGTGTTTGGTGTCAGTTTTGAGGATTTCATTACAAATATGTTGATTTAAAGATGTTTTTTTTTAGTTCAAGGTTAATAAAGTTTGCCTTATCAATAAGCTATAATGGAAAATTCATAACTATTCCATTTGTCATCTGATTTGAGTGTTCTTGGACTCTATAAAAATTATGATGTGAACTCTACAACTTCCTCTCCAGTCAATATTACAAATCTTGAGGTTTAACGGTTCAAAAGTCACCTCAAGTTAGCTAGTTGAAATTATTATTGATAAGTCAATAATTAGACAATATTTTACACTATATTTTAGTGTTATTTTGGATATAAAAGGCAATATTACATTGAGTTTTCTCTTATTTTTATGATTTAAGGTTAAAATAAGGATTAATGAAGAAATGAAGAAAAACGAAGTAGGAAAGAGAAGAATTTGACCAACAGTGGAATAGTCCTATCGGTGTACCAACATGGCGAGATTATATGTAACTCATCAGTAAAATCGGCAACACAAAGAGTCATCGAAGTGCCAACGAAGTAAAGATTACACTCAAATCACTACTTGAATCGCTGATCAACTGAAAAATATTTTATTGAAGACTCGATAATTTTTCCATCGATTTACAAAAAAAATAACTAAATCGCTAAGGAATTGTTGTAGTCGGCAACGAGTTTTTTAGATAAGGACTAGGAATTTATGTTTGATTAGGATATGTATTAGTAAATTACTCTATATAGGAGGCTAGGGTTTCGAAATAAACACACGACCTTTTATTTTCATATTTTCATTGTCATCACTATAGAGAATTGATTGGAGATTCAAATGTATTAATAAATGTATTTTTCAATAATTCCTTTATTTTATAGAAAATAACACAAACTATTTAGATTTTCGCAAATTAAGAACAAACTTTGAGATTTTTCAAATGTATCACAAACCTTACTCTTTTTTTTGCAAATCTATTACAATCCCTATTTTGGTTTTAACCACTCTTATGAAACATAAAAATCTGCAAGAAAAATACTCCAACCAATTGCATTCCATGTTCATCATATCATGCTTTGGATCATTATATTATTCTTTAATTGTTTATAGATATTACTATGTGTATATATGTGAGCTCAATCTTTTCAAATTTTAATAACATACATCGAGTTTTTTTTTGTAGTTCATTGGATACATGGTCACACAACCATTATTCGATCAAGCCGCACATTCTTAATTTCAAAATCATGAAGCGTATCATGTTTCAAAAATGTCTTTCTCTGTAGTCAAGATTAAGTTGGAGAAAGCATGAGAACCCTTTTTTGAGTCATCTAGATCATTAGTTATATATAGTTATATAGGACAATGATCAGAATGAGATGAAATAAAAGCATCAAAATATAATAAAGTGGATCGAAAAACTAAAGCAAATATAGGGTTTGTGATAGAATTGCAAAAAAAAGTAAAATTTGTGATATATTTGAAAAATATCAAAGTTTGTTCTAGATTTCCAAAAAATCCTATAGTTTGTGTTTTTTTTTCCAGGTTAACCCTTTATTTTATGATGTTTAAATTTAGTATGAGTGAATAGTTTATTAATTTAAACTAAAATATGAACTAAACCAATTGCAAAAGTCATAGTTTACAAGGTTACGAACTTAATGCTTTAAATTGATATTATGTTTTATAATTCATGGTTTTAATTGATTGATTTCATGCATTACAATCCATGAAACTAGACTTTGCATGCACAGTACGCAATATGTGATGTGAACAATAGATTCTAAATCAAGATTTAATATCAGTGATAACTAAGATTCATTCAAAATGTATTTTAACCTATTGAAAAGTTTTAGGTAAATTATGCTCCAAGTTAAGTATCTAATGGGTATTACCGTTAATTCTTGCTTTGTAGTAAGAGTTTTCATAGTATTTAATATTATTTCATTATTATTAGACACTTTAAACATTTGAAGTACTAATAGTGATAAAATTAGTATATGGATATGAATCGCATGAATCTACTATTAGTAAAAGGAAAACTATGTGATTTGAAAGAATTATTATAGCTTGTTTTTTGTGAAATTCAAAAATCTAATAACCTTGATTAGACAACTAATTAAGTAATTTCAGATTTTAAATGTGTTTAGGAATCTAAGGTGGGACCCACATGTTTCGAACTTGAGATCGTAACAAAATATTATTTTTGTGTGTTGCGTGACTAATGCGCATATTATAAACACCATTTGTCACAAAATAAGGTTGAACTGAGGTTGAGATGCATTGTACAAGTGTAACAGAGTACATTGGTATTTTTTTCAATTCTCATCGAATTTAGGGTATTTTCAGGTTCAAAAAAGCGATTTAAAATAGGTTAAAAGATTAAGGTAAATATAGAAAATAAAAAGAGAAATATAAATGATTTTTAAGGGCATGTTAGGAGAGAAATGAATTAATAAGTTTGAGTAGAAAAAAGGTCATTTGGCATGAGCCTCAATGCATTTTACATAGTGTTTGATGGTCAAGTGCCCTTTTATAAGCTTGAGGGAGAACTTTAAGTTTCCTACATTAATATCAAGTTCCATCATATTGGTAACAATAATGAAAGCTCAAAAGTCTTTAGGTAATTCATATGTTACATAAATTAAGACATAGGTTTGAGACATCTAATGGTCTTACATCCTCCCACTTGTCTCATATTTTCAATATGTGGATCACATATAGCTTAATGGTTCTCCCACTTGACCCACATAACCAACATCACATAACTTCTATATCGGCACGCATATATGTTTGGCTTCATTGAATTATTATAAAATAAATTAGCAATGAGAGTCATAGCGGTTATACATCATAATTGAACATATTTTTCCCATGTAATACGAGTATTAATAATTAATTTTAAATGATTCGTAAAACGTAATGTCTTTTTCAAAGACTAAAGTTACTTGCAATCATCATTAAGCATATGTGCGCACATAAATTAGTAAAACTAGCACGGTAATTGAGATCTCATAAAATAAATATAAACAAAATCAAATCCCAAATTAAAAAATCATTAGGAATTACAATCAAGGCCCATTAAATCGAGATGTTCTTAATGCCTTTGATGATAATCCTTTCATTAAGGGATTTGCAACCATTAAATCCGTGCCAAATGTTTAATCGACACTCTTTTCCATTGAACTTCTTCTTTAACCGCAAAGTATTTTATCTCCATGTGTTTAACATCCATTAAATATTGATCATAACTTGGAGAAAATACAACTGCAGAATTATCACAATAAGTCTTCAAAAGGTTTGAAATCGAGTTAATAATACAACAAACCCTAAAATCAAGTTCTTCAAAAATAATCCTTGATTGTAGCTTTAAACTGCAAACTCAGTTTTCGTAGTAGAAGTAGTCACAATTGTTTGCTTAACATTTTTAGAGATTTCTCTATTAGTAAAAAAAAAAACCTAAAAGTACACTTTATAGTGTCAAGACTTCCATCAAAGTCTATGTTTAAATAACCATTAAATCAAACTTTCTATAAGTGAGCATGTAATCTTTTGTCCATTATAAATACTATAAAGCCTTCTGTGTAGCTCACTAAAGATCTATGCAATAGTTACTTTAGTAAGTCGCCAAAAGTAAAATTGAAATTCGGTCTAGTATATCATTCATTTCAAAGTTCTAAAAGAGAGTATATAATCTCATAGAGCATACTAAGAACACTATTATCAAGCAAAATATCATTAATTAAAATATAAATTTGCTCCAACTGACCTTCAGATTTATGCATTGATCGATAACATTTTTCATAAGCGTTAAGGATGTTATGATAACGTTAACTTAATATATACCATTGACGGGAAGCATCTTTTAGTCCATATAATGATTTCATAAGTTTGCAAACTAGGTGTTCATTTCCTTCTGCTATGAATTCCTTTACATTGATTGATATAGGCTTCTTCATCTGAACTCCCACTCAAAATCAGTATTTACATTCATTTACTATAATTCTAAATCTATAAGTCTAGCTTATCATTTGATATTGCCTTTGATTTACTTTTAGTCTTGAAAACGCATTTACATTTAATGAGTATAAAAATCTCGAGGCAATTTAATGAGATTTTAGACTGTATTTTGAGCCATCGATTTTAACTCATCTTTCATGACATCAATTCATTTCATAAAACTCATCACTTTGATGACTTCATCATATATTAGAAACTGAATCTTTAATTTATGTATTTATATTATATAAAGATTCTAATAAGTACAACATAAAATTATCAAGAATTAATACCATATCACATCACTATTCGAGATTTTGTAATCCTAATCTTTATGAATCATTAAGTGGTGTATTTACTTTATCTCGATATTTTCTTTAAGAGAATCATTTGAAGGAACAATAACTTTATTTAGAAGTTATCGGTAATAGGACATGTAACTTCTTTTATTTCTACATTTCATGGGTTGTCATTCCCACTTATTTCACCATTTAAGATGATCTTGATATTTTCAGTTCCAACAATCTTTATACTATAATGGTTAGAACAATAAAGTAATCACTGATCATTTTAATTCAACTTATTTTCTTGCTCATAATTCAAAAGAAAATTTTAGGATCTGACTTACTAGGGACCTTATTTATTAAATATTTAGTAGTTTTTAAGGTTTTATATCCCTAACTGTTTCCATCAATGTTTTGTTATGCGTTTCAACTACATCAGTATACTAAGGTGTGTATCGAGTTTTGTGTATTGATCACAAATACCATGTCATTTAAGCAGTTTGGTAAATGGATCAAGATGCTATTTAATCAACTCAATCTTATCTTCCATAATTTTT
This sequence comes from Stephania yunnanensis, assembly GCA_039657365.1. Classification (NCBI taxonomy): domain Eukaryota; kingdom Viridiplantae; phylum Streptophyta; class Magnoliopsida; order Ranunculales; family Menispermaceae; genus Stephania; species Stephania yunnanensis. The sequence continues at coordinate 25,920,446 of CM077580.1, forward strand.
ACCAAATAGAGATAAGTGCAGTGTAAAATTATCCATGTATGTCTATATGAATTAGTCAGAAGATTGGTAGTATTATTGTGTTTTTCTTTTAGGTAAAAACAAAATATATTTTATTCAATAAATAATTAATTAAAAATGTATGGTACCTTTGGGTATCCATTCAATTTTTAATTTGTTAAATTTAAATATATTACTAAAATGTTGTGCACCTTTTGGTCAGTCATAATATTTTAGTAATTTTTATATGTATATTATTATAAAATTAGTTCATATATTAAAAAAAAATGTGGTGTGCCTTTAGGCCAACCACAATTTTTTTTAGGAATCAATTAAAAAATCGAGAAGATAAGGTACCTCTTAGGTATCCTTCATCGTTCCTAATTATCATTTATAGAATTAATTTCTATTAATTAATCATATATTACTATAAAATAATTTACCTTTGCGTTAAATCAAATTCTAATAATCATTATAAAATTAATAAAAAAATACAACATATAAGAAATTCATATAATTTTTTGTTTAAATCGTTACGTTGGATCTTTTTGGTATTAACACAACTTTATAATATAAACAACAAATTTTAACAGTAATATTATCAATAATTAATTTTAAAAAATTGTCGAATATGTCATAAATGTCAGTTCATTATACAATTTTATGAGGACGGTCTTATATTTTTTATATTAAAACTTTATAAGCGTGACACAAGTGGTTATATTTAATGAACCAATTCAGAGCAAGTCACACAAGCAGTAAATGGTCATATATAACCGTAAGTATCATTAAGATTTGTCTTGTGATGGTAAAATTACATAACTAACATTTATTTGATTCACATCCTAATTCCTAACCAAATATAACGTTCGCACTGCATACTTGAAAGTTGAAACACATCAATGAATAGTAATAATAATAAAAAATATAAAAATAAAATAATAATAATAATAATAATAATAATAATAATAATAATAATAATAATAATAAATGTATAATCAATTAGTTTCATTCATGGGGTCTTCACTTATATAGGTGCATGTCTATCCATGTCCTAAGACTGTAACACCTCTTCAACATTTTTCCACCTTCATCCATAAAATATTTATAAGGCTTTTATTTCCATAATGTAAATGAAATACATCCGTCCCTCATTTATTAAAATATTTTTCTATAAATGGCTCATTTTTTTCTTCCTAAGTTACACTATTTCGATTTTTTATTGCTGAAGTGTGTGCAACAACAATAGGTGGTGGATTTTGGATGCTTTAGTATATAGTATTACTGTAAGAGCTTTAATTTACCAAAAGTTGACATGTATTAACAAAACCTAGACTTAACTTTAGTAAGCTTAACCAATAAAGGATATGTAAACACCTTAAACATAAGAAAATTATTGAATTATATAAGATGTAATCAAACTAAAACATGTACATATAAGTACAATCAAACAAGTATTCGTAAGGCACATCAATTATTGTACTTGATCAAGTGTGCACAACTAATTCCAATTGTAGATCCACATTTCAATTAAATCATGGATAGCTTAAATATGGGACTAAGTTAAAATAAAATTTTATGTCAATCCGAATAATTAAATTGGTCTGTAAGATTAGTTCACATTATTTTAGAAGGGATTCATCACATTAGTAGCACTCCTTCAACAAGGAGTTCACACTTCACAATGAGCATAGCTGCAGTCATCGCATTACTATTCCTTCAACGTCAATAGAGACTTAAGCAGATATCAATGACCATTCAAGTGATATATATCATTCTAGAACCTTATTCTACAAAAATGGAAATAATGATAACCACCGGTATGGGGACCTCTTTTCATTTCTAGTATGCATTAGAAATTCAGGTGGAGCCAAAAAGTATACTTCTATCAGGAATTAAGGATACTTTCACATCCTAAATTTGGTTCACCTTATTTCCAATACCCATGTTTTCCTCAAATGTGGTTTTATACATACAAATACATTTACAAAAATAAAATCATTGTGTTGTCAAACCCACATTTTCACATATTTTCCTCAATTTGAACTACGCAAGAATCGCCCCTAAAATTAGTAACTCGGGTCGAAGCGACATCAAAGATGCGCTAATCAGTAGTATTTCGGACTTTTAGCCCGAAATAGCACAAAAGTTTTTAGCTCACAATGTAACAACAAAATGAGTCCTTCGATTTCCAGTCCAACACAAACAATATCAAATACACTTAGGTGTAAGATCAATCGATTGACTCAAAAGAACAATTTGTAAATATTAATAGAACAAAAGGTATATAACATCAACAAAAACAACAATCTTTACCTAAAAAATGGTGAAATAAATGCTCAGTTTCATCTTTTTGTACATCGATGTATACCTAATGACCGAGAATTATAGATTCGTTGATTGTTATATGTACTAAATCATAAGCCAAAATAAATTATTAGTGAAAAACTTTACTGATCTTGGTAGGCTTTGATACCACATGTAAAACATTCAAAACATTAAGAATTGTAAATCAGTTAGAGAATTACTAGCATAAACTATTATCTATCAAAAATACCTTAAGCACTACACTAAAACCTTATTTCCCTCACGAGCCTCATCGCATTGATACATTGTTTGATGGTGCACGTGTTCTTTTATAAGCTTAAGAGAGAACGTTTAAGCTTTCTATATTCATACTAGTTTTTATTAAATCAGTAACAGTAACGAAAGCTCAAGGTCTTTAGGTAATTCGTAGTTTACATAAAATAAGACATAAGTTTGAGACACAAAATGGTCTTACATTTGGTTCAATAAATTTGTAGGTTATGCAATTGATTTTGGTAATTGGTTTTGAGAAAGGATGAGAATTAGTGATTGATGTATTTTAGAGGGAATTGATGGAGATGATGAAGATGAAGGGTAAAAGTAGCACAGTTGTTATTAATGTTGTGAAAATGATGTTTCTATTCTTATTGCTACTATGTGATGTAGCAGAAGCATCAGAGGAAGGCAGTGCCCCTACATGGTCAGGCCTTTCCTAAACGGGGCTAGGTAGGTATGGGTACACACCCAAGCAAGAGCCAAGGGCTGATTGAGCCACCCTAGGCAAGGAGCAGCGCTGACTGGTCTACCCTAGGCTTGGCTAGGCTTATTAAACCCAAAGTTTTTAGGATTAAAACCAAATAAAACTACAATGATTTAAATTGAGGAATTGAATATCATGATTTATGGTTTATGATTTAAATCGATTGATTTTGACGAATGTCATTAATTTTGGTTTAGTTAGATCAATTGAGATAATTTTACAAGTCATTATTTATTTTCAAAGTTGTATAACACTGTTTTTAGTCCACTTTAGGCATCATTTTTAATCAATCAAAGAAAGTTCTCTACTACATATTTTTATTAGGTTTCGATTTTTATAAGTTGATTTGGACACACACGAACTAGCTCGGAGATCAAAGATAAGTTAGTTGTGGTTTGTAGGCTGAAAAGAGGGCTTGGAACTTGGCTGACGAAGGAAATGAGCAACCCTTTCCCTTTACACCTTGAATTTTTCATTTTAAGGGAGTCTTAAGGTTTTAAAAGGAAATGAGGTAGGAACGAATTCTACATGGTTTAGTGATTTTAATAGACTCACCATAAATCATCAAAGATGAGGAAACATGGCCTTTTGTTGTCATAAACAACTACTTTGTAAATTCGTTGTTTCACTCATGAAAATTGAACATAATTAGATGTTTCGTGATGATTAATAAGGTTCAAGATTGTATAGATTGTTTGAAATCGTGAAATACCTATTTAGAGGTATTTTAAAGATTGGAAAAGGATTTGCATCAAGTCACTATTTGATAGTTTTAAAGTGTTGGTTTTGGGCTATTTTGAGTAAGAGATTTGAGGAATTAATTAAATGTTTTAAGTGAGATTTTTATAGAAACTTTATTGTCAAAAGAGTGATCAAGTAAATCATTTTCAATAAGGGTAACAAGATGACGATTACTAACACGATAGAGTGACTTATAGTCGAATTTATTATAAGAATTGAATAGAGGAGAGAATTTATTAGTGTAAGTGGAGGGTTGATAGGTAAGTATAGATTTACCTTTATCAGCCATGATCTGTACATAATGAATTTGAGGAGTTACAAGGAATTCTCGAGATAAGAAATCGGAAAGAGAATTATTTTCTCCTTTTATATATTCAATATCAAAATAAAAACACTTAAAATAGCTTGCCAACGAGCAAATATTTGTTTTGAAACTAGGTTTTTGACATCTTTCAAAAGTATTTCTTTAGCAAATTTGCAATCGACTGAATCAAAGATTTTTAATTTTAAACATCAGATTAAAATTTTTGAACACATAAAATAATTGCTAAAATTTCTTTTTTGGCAGTAGCATAATTCTGTTGGGTTTTAGTCCATAGTTTTGAGGTATAACAAACTATTTGTTTTTTTCCTCTAAGCGAAGTTTGTAACAGTATGCCGCCATAGCTTAAGTTAGAGGCATCTGTTTGGATGATCTTTGGGTAAGAGGGATTTGATAAATGTAGACAAGAGAGATTTAAATGTAGTCTTAATGACCTGAATAGCCTTAGTATAGGCAGGTGTCCATTGGAATTTGACATCCTTTTTAAGGAGCTCTTGGAGAATTTTTCTATTTGTGGCTGCTTGTTTATAAAAATCGGTTACGTAATTTAAACATCTAAGAAAACGTTGTAATTATTTTTTGTCAGTGAGTTGATCTGGAAATTTATCTGCGAATTCAAAAACACGGTTAATGGGAGTAATAGTTTGATTAGCAATTTTGAAACCTAAAAAATTTATTGTTGTCTGAAAAAGTTTAATCTTTCTCCGGGATAATACTAAACCATTAGTAATAATTATATATTGAAAGGTATAAATATGTTTCCAATGTTGATCAATTGTTTTGGAAAATATTAGAATGTCATCAATATAGACAAGAATATATTCGTGATAGGGATGAAAATGTCATTCATTACCTTTTGAAATTCAGAAGGAGTATTTTTTAACCCAAAGGGCATAACATTCCACTGATATTGGCTAAATGGGGTATTAAACACTGTTTTATACCTATCTTCTTTTTTAATTTGAATTTGCAAATACCCAGATTTAAGGTCGAGTTTAGAAAAGACTACTAAAAAGGCTATTCGCTTAATTAAATCATTCTTATTCGGTAATAGATATCGAATTATTTTTAAAACTTTATTTAATGTTTTTTAATTAATAACTAGGAAAGGTGATCCTTGTTCTTATTCAACGACATTTTTAACATAAAAAGTCGTGCAACTCCAAGGTGATTTAGAATGAGTGATTAATCATTTATGTAAAAGATCTTTTATTTCTTAGTCGCAGAGATTTAATAATCGATCATTCATTTGAGAAGGATTTTCCTTCGTCGGGATATGATCTTCTTGAAAATCATCTATATAAGGTAAGGCAACTTGATGTTTTTTTCGATCCCAAAATGCGGATGGAAGCTCAGAACAACACTTTTTACATAAAGTTTCTTGAAAAGTAAGTAATTTTGATTGAAACGAGGGGGTATGAAGGACTTGGTCAATTTTTAAGTAATTAATTTCTAACTTTAAAAATCCGATATATGTTTGTTTATGTTCAATTTGATTGATAATTTGATTCAAATACCGAGGTTTGGATAATTGTGTAAAATGAAAGAAAACTTCCTTTTGGTTAAGAGTAATTTTTATTCCTTCTATTGTGACAGAGAATGGTTATATTTTTTTTTTTTGTAAAAATGGGGTTCCTAGCAACATATCATGTTGAAGATCTAGCACTATTATGAATGATTTAGGTATATAGATAGAATTTTGACATATATGGGCAAGTGAGATTTTTAATTTAATAATAGATTTATTTCCTTCGGCTATAGAGATTATACTATTTGTGCGGTCACAATAATGAAGAGGCATTAATCCTTCACGTATACAATTAAAGTCTTTGCCTGAATTTATTAAAGCATTGCTGGTATATTTAAAATCTTTAAGTTTGAAAGGAATAAGAGTAATCCATCTTTGATGAATATAATGAGAAAGTGATTCTATAAAAATATTGTTGTCATAAACAGAGAAATTCTCAAAATTGATATTCTCATTATCTAGTTGTGTCATTTATTCTTTTAAGGTTCTTATTTCTTCCTTTAATTGATTTACCTCATGTTGTAAGGTCTAAATAGTTATTGTTGGGTTATGATTCCTTTTATTGACTTCTTGTAATATGGTCTGCATAGAGTAAGAGTTATCATTTAATGTTATTTGTTTTTGGAATTTAGATTTTGGTGGTTTGGGGGTTTTAAGTCTTCATTAGGATGTAATATGTTGGTAAAATATTTATATTTTAGAGTAGGATATGTTATGTCTTCACTGATTTCAAGGATTAGTTCTTCATGTGTTGTCAATACATTTACTTCGATATCAGATGATCTCGTCATATTGTGAATGTTATCGACACAGTGACATGTGTCTGATGAACTATTTTCTTTATGGATATCATTAATTTTTTTTTGATTTTTTAAATGACATTTATTAGCATGGTGATCAGGTTTTCCGCAATTATAACAAGTACTTGGTTTATGTTTACGAGTCTTATGCTTCTTCTATTTATATTTGCGTTTTGGAGGTTTATAGTAAGAATCATGGTTAAGAGGTCACTGAATTCTATGGAGTTTTCTTCGTCGTGTTTTGGACGCTTGATATGATGGATTATACTTTGTATCATGGTCAAATTGATAACAAAAATCTCCTCAAGCTTAATACTTAGTTTTATTTTCTTTATTTAATTGCTTTTTAAGTTTCATATCATTGCATAATGCTAAACCAGTCAGTTGGATTGTTTGAATTAAATTGCCAAAAGTAAAAGAGTTATAATTTAGAGATCCACCACTCTTCTCGCGGAGAAGAATTTTGACCTTTTCAACGAAATAGGGAGGGGAGAACAACTATAAAATGTTCTTTCCAGAAAGAGGCATCAATTTTTTTAATGTATATACTTTAGATAAAAAGGTATCTTTATACCACTGAAAATCATTAAGAGTTCTATATCGAAGGCTTTGTAATTGATCTCTAGTTTTTTTCATCCATTGTAGAGAGAGTTCCAAGAAAATGTCATATGATATTTTTTGGTTAAACATACAACATCATTTTGTTGTTGTTGTTGTCCATGTTCACCAAGAACAAGATTGCCTTGCTCGTCTTTGATAACAGAGGAGATAATGTCTATTCGTTGTTGGGCAGATAAAGAGTAATGCCACCAACCATGAAGTTGACCAGTGAATCCATATGTGATGGCACCGACTATGTTATTTTATGGATGATCATGCATTTTGCATGCTTTAGAATATACTAACATATGTCGGATAACCTCAAGTATTTTGTATTCGGATAATCCATCAATATTCCACTTATACATAGAATTGCCATCAAATTTAATTCGCTTAGCATTATTTTCTTCTAGGATTAAATCAGCTGGATATGGTTAAGAGTAGTATAGCTTAGTCTTTTGAGCATAAGCTGGATGTTTCTTTGGTCGATAAATTCGTTGAATTTCTATATTGGATTATGTATTAAATTGATCAGAATGGAGTTCAAGAGGATTAAGTGCTAATTAGGATTGACTAGAAATGATTGAATATGTACTTTGCGATGATATAGATTGAGTCTCATCACTAACTAATGTTGCAATTAATGGAGATTTGTCTCTTTTATTTGTGTTGGATGAGTCATGATCTAAGGTCTCCAATTTAGACGCAATTTTTTTTGGAATAACGCATTTGAATATTTTGGTTTCAATGTAGGCAAAGATTTTATTGTAAGTTGTGGAAATGATTTGGTTAAAATTGGCTCAGTTGGGATAGGGGATTTACTTGTAGATCCTATAATTTTACTAGTGGATTGTATAAATTTTGAATGGTTAGACAAAGATGATAAATAAATATTGGTAAAATTATTTTGTTCTATAAGATGATTTAAGTCATTTTTGGTAATAGGTTTCTCATTATCAAAACTACTTTTTTAGGAGATGACTTTTATATGTTCTTTTAATTTAATAGGAACTAATGTGGGATGAGATTTGACATATTTTTCACCATTGGCCTTCCCAGAACATATTCAAGAGGATATACCATGGTGTATGTTATTTGCAAATGATATTATCTTAGTGGATGAAACCAAAGATAGAGTGAATAGGAAATTAGAACTCTGGAGAAATACATTAGAATCTAAAGGCTTTAAGTTGAGTAGGACGAAAACTGAATACATGCACTGTGAGTTTGGAAACACTAGACATCGAGATGACGGAGTGGTAAAATTAGGGGAAGTAGAAGTTCCTAAGGTAAACCACTTTAGATACTTAGGATCAATCATACAAAATGATTGTAACATTGAAAATGATGTCACACATAGAATTCAAGCTGGATGGAAGAAATGGCGGAGTACAACAGGGGTGATTTGTGATCGACATGTTCCTACTAAGTTAAAAGGAAAATTTTATAAGACCGCAATTAGGCCAGCTATGCTCTATGGAAGTGAATGTTGGGCGGTAAAGCAACAACAATTACATAAAGTGAACGTAGCAGAAATGTGGATGCTTAGGTGGATGTGTGGTAAAACTCGTAAAGATAGAATAAGAAATATACAAATTCAAAGACAAGTAGGAGTAGCACCAATTGATACAAAGATTAGCGATGGTTTGGTCACTTGCAAAGACGGCCTACAAATGCCCCAACTAGAAAACTTGACTCAATAGAAACTGTAGAAATTCGACGAGGTAGGGGCATACCAAAGTTAACATGGGATGCATTAATTAAAAGGGATTTGAATGGTTTACAAAGCTCACCATCAATTGCACTTAATCGAGCATAATGGAAAAGTTTGATCCATGTAGCCGACCCCAGTTAATTTGGGACTGAGGCTATGTTATTGTTGTTGTTCCCTTCCCAGATAATATTAATTTCATTTATTATATTTGTACAAGATTGGGCTAAATAGTCAAAAAATGGAATATTTCGTTTGAGTTTCTTTATGTACGCAAAGTATTTTTCGAGTATGATAGCCCGTTAGTTTTTAAGACAAATTTTACAAAAAAACTGGGGTTAAAGGATTTTTAAGAAATTGACCATTTAAGAGGGCATAATCAATTTCAAATTCGTCATCTAAAGCATTTATCATATGAATTTGATAATCTGCAAAATCATTGATACTAACAATATCTTTAGAGGGTGTTACCGAATATGCTACATGTGTAGGTACCCAGAAGTTGAGACTCTAGCTGGTTGAGGTATATGATCATTAAGGGTTAGAATGGCATAACAAGACTTTCTAGAGGCAAAAGTTATTTCAACAAGACAATCTTCATGAGTTATAATAGTATGAATTTGATCAGTTGTATTGTTTTTAATATTCTCTTTTTTATTCTTATCTTGAATCATCCATATTTTAGGAATATTAATATCTTTCCAATTCAATTGTTTCTGAGTAATTAGTTTATTTTGAATATTAGTGAGAAATAAGGTTGAAGTTCCTTTTTGTAAATTGGTATACGCAACTGTTGGGATTATTGTATGCATTAATTTATAATAAATTCGATAGACAACTGCTACATTTGAACATATTCCTTTCATCTTGAACCCTCGTGTATATAAACTTAATGTTGCACTTCATGAGCAAACTGATCGTAAAGACTTAATGTAAAGTTGGGAAACCAATTAAAGAAAACTGGTCCTTCTTGAAAACTCCTTTCAATTATTCCTAATAAAAAATCATTAAATTCTAAATGTCTTTTATCTCGTACAAAGGCTAAAACAGAGGTGTTGAGACCTAATGCAGTTAAAGGCTTAATAGTAACTTGGATGAGAACATAGATTTCTAGGATAAAATTAAAATGGGTCTAGATGAAGATAAAGGAACAAGAGGTAGAAAATAAATATTATTATTTGACAAATGAAAAGCTTACAAAGTCAAACTTACAAACTCAAAGTTAGACTTCTCTTGAACTACCCAATTTCGAATGCCTAACTTCGTTGTGGAAGGTTACATTTATACAGACGCAAAGACACTTGACAACAAAAACCAAAAGCCAACCTATAATTAAAGGAGCGGCTCAAAATAAAAGACGCACTATCATGAAAAGATAGTTCAACATCGTATATATATTATTAAAGCAAAAGTGGACATATAATCTAAATAGGATTCTAAAGATAATTCGACGAGACTTGACAAGACATAAAGTAGCGTCCAACTAGCCCAATGCGTAAAGGATCTTCTACTTTGAATGACAAACAACTTTACATATTTTAATACTTGATGGAGAATCACTAAATAGTTCAGAATCATCGTACTGTAATAGTGGCTGAATGGCGAACAACAAGAATATCCGTAGAGAAGTAGATAGCTTGATACTGACTTGATAAGATTTGTTGATGCAAAAGTAGAAAGACAGCTGGAAGTGTGCTATAATGAGCAAACTTATTGATGAAACGTCTTGATTGAGGCAGGCAAACTAGGCCTAGAGGCATGGGCCTGAAATGAGAAACGACATGGGCCTGAAGGCAGTTGAAGGCATGTGTCTGAAATGATAAGTGGCATGGGCCTGATTTTATTTATTTATTTATTTTAATAATAAAAGAGATCACAAAAAGATCTCAAAGGCTTGGAACGAAGCATCTTCCAAAGCCCAAAATGGACATAAGAAGGGAACCGCTGGATACTTGTATGATCCATGTACACCTGAATTCGTGGAGAGCCAAGTATAAGCCATAAAGTGAGGAGAAGTTTGTCTTCGGCATTAGACCAATGTATGACGTGAGCTACTAAGATAATGATTTGATTTTTTTGTAGGACGACATCAGATTGCATTTCGAAAGGATATAACTCATGAACCAGATATTCAAGCAGTGGATGGTTGATTCCAGGATTCATGATAGATGTAGAATGATGATGACAACAATATAGTTCTATGAAATCAGGAGCTGTCGATGTGGCTTCGCCTTCATAAGTGGTCCTAGACGTGGCTGAGTAAAGTTCTTCAAATTGCTTGATTTTAGCCTCAAATTTGGCTTAAATTCAATCTTCCATTTATTGAAGTTGTTGAAGGATAATTGTTGCAATGTCAGAGGTTAATACTATTGATGGAGAGGCACTTGAGGACTCGACTGTTGGTTTGGGAAGACTTGCTTCTTTATATGTTTTTAGTAAGGCAGGTAAATGAGACAAATTCTGATGGAGTTATAGGCTTAACTGTTGCAAGCATTATGGTAAAAAAGATTTTCTTTAATATAATCAATATCGAACTTATCCCTCCATTTAACATGAATTTCTTGTGTGAGATACATAAGAGAGCAGTTATTGGCTTGGTTAGTTTTATGGGTGCCGTAGGTCCATTTGAAGATCCAAGGAATGGAATGCTTATGGATGAATTGGAAAAATAATAGTTTTTCTTTTTCATAAATAGTTTTGACTTTAAGGGGCAGGATGTTCTCAACTGAGCCAAATTTAATCCACCATTCTATCATGAACCAGGTAGGAAGGTTGACCTGTAAGGATTTTTTAAAGGTTATGTACCAGGAATGTCCTGAAGATGGATCCTTATAGAATAGGATAATTTTCCATCCATTAATGTAATCTTTATAATTTACAAGCATTGGTGGATGAGAAGTAGGAGTGTCACTAATTACGAATATGGGCATTGTTGAACGACATTCTGGTGAGTCCATTCATTAATTGTGATGACCTGTTGGATTCTTAATTTTGAATAGGCGACTTCAGAATAATCTGGTTTTTTGAAGTGTTCAATAATAACTAATTAAGTTTGTGTAAGGAGAGTTTCATAAAATTTTATAAAAACTTGAGAGAATTGGAATAAAATGATAAGATGGAGGCATAAGGATCTTGAGTTGATTGTCGAAAGAAAGATCAAGTAAATCATTTTCATTAAGGGTAACAAGATGACGATTACTAAAACGATAGAGTGACTTATCGTCGGATTTATTATAAGAAAAGAATAAATGAGAGAATTTATCAGTGTAAGTAGATGGTTGATAGGTAAATAGAGATTTACCTTTATTAGCTATGATCTGTACAGAATGAATTTGAGAAGTTGAAAGGAATTCTCGAGATAAGAAACCTGGAAGAGAATTATTTTCTCCTTTTATATATTCGATATCAAAATAAAAAACACTTAAAATAGCTTACCAACAAGCAAATAGTTATTTTGAAACTAGGTTTGACACCTTTCAAAAGTATTTCTTTAGTAGATTTGCAATCGACTCGAATTAAAAAATTTTGATTTAAAATATCAGATTGAAATTTTTGAACACATAATACAATTGCTAAAATTTCTTTTTCGACAGTAGCATAATTTTCTTGGGTTTTAGTCCATAGTTTTGAGGTATAACAAACTAATTGTTCTTTTCTGTAAGCGGAGTTTGTGATAGTATGTTGCCATAGGCTAAGTTATAGGCATCTGTTTGGATGATCTTTGGGTAATAGGGATTTGCTAAGTGTAGACAAAGGAGAGATTTAACTATAGTCATAATTACCTAAATAACCTTTGTATGGGTAGGTATCCATTGGAACTTGACATCCTTAAGGAGCCATTGGAGAATTTTTCTATATGTAACCGCTTGTTTATAAAAATCAGTTAAGTTATTTAAACATCCGAGAAAACGTTGTAATTATTTTTTGTTGGTGAGATGATCTAGGAATTTATCTATGAATTCAATAACACGGTTGATGGGAGTAATAGTTTGATTAGCAATTTTGGAACCTAAAAAATTTATTGTTGTCTGAAAAAGTTTCATCTTTCTCTGGGATAGTACTAAAACATTAGTAATAATTTTATATTGAAAGGTATAAAAATGTTTCTACTGTTGAACAATTGTTTTTGGAAAATATCAGAATGTCGTCAATATAAACAAGAATATATTCGTGATAGGGATGAAAATGTCATTCATTACCTTCTGAAATTCAGAAGGAGCATTTTTCAACCCAAAGGGCATAACATTCCACTGATATTAGCTAAATGGGGTATTAAACGCTGTTTTATACCTATCTTCTTTTTTAATTTAAATTTCTCAAAACCTAGATTTAAGGTCAAATTTAGAAAAAAACTACTGAAGAGGTTATTCGCTTAATTAAATCATTCTTATTTGGTAAGATAGTTCAAAAGAATTATTAAATAAAAGACATGACCAGAATCAATTAAGGCATAAGGAATATTGTTTTAGGAAATGGTGAAATATTTATTTAGCTACTATGTAAACTTGTTGTTTTCACTCATGAAAATTGAACATAATTATATGTTTCATGATGATTAATAAGGTTCAAGATTGCATTAATTGTTTGAAATGGTGAAATACTTATTTAGAGGTATTTTAAAGATTGGAAATGGATTTGCATCAAGTCACTATTTGACAGTTTTAAAGTGTTGGTTTTGGGCTATTTTGAGTAAGAGATTTGAGGATTTAATTGAACATTTTAAGTGAGATTTTTTATGGGTTTCAATACTTATATATCATGTTTGGGTTCTGAGAATCAACTTGATATTTCGAAAGGATTCCAAAGGTCGATTGAGTGTCAATTTTAGGACTAAATCTAAGAAATTGTAGTAAATGTTAAATATTAATGAAAATCAATTAGAAATTGAAGTAAGGACTTAAACATGATGGAATTGGATTTAGAGGTTGGAAAAAAGTACAAGAAACTCAAGGAAAACGCAAATGAGGACTTGTATAACTAACTATGAGTTGGTTTAAAGGTAAGTAAACTCTATAGTAACCTTTACTATAAATGTGTTGTCTTTGCACCTATAATTTGTATAAGTTATTATGCATTTCAATTGTCTTGTTCACGCATTAATGCATCAGAGTGATTGCGTGTTAGGTAAGAGAGAGTCCTGAACTTCAGCAATATGGATTTATGATCGTTATCATGGTCTTCAATGGACTTCCCTTTGTTGTTTCCTTGAGGCCTTAGGTGTGACCACCTTAGGCTCTAGGGTATGTACTAGGGTGCGGTTTGCATATTTCAACTGGTGCTTGGAAACATCAATCTAATGGATCACTCCACATTTTCATGATGTCTTAGTATTATTTATGTACTACTTTTTTTGGAAGTAGACATCTAATTGTAGTTAGGAAACATGAATAGGATTGATTGCATCTCATATTGACATATATCCTGCATATTTATTTGGAAATGCTATAACATCTTGTCGTGTGTATGACTAATATTTGCAGGAATACAAGTCAATACAGAATTTACTTACTTGACATTTTTGAGTTGTTTTTGGTGATGTCAAGGTGGTCATGAAGACTATGATGGATGAACAAGCTTGAAGACTTCGGTGATGGTTTTAAAATTTAATTTATTGTCGTAAATCATTATTATATATGTTGGGGTTCCGGGTTGAGAGTAGGTCAAATAAAATAAATATGAGATTTTTATGAAAGGGATTAGGAGAGTTAAAGCTAAGTTATGAATTCTTTTGAAGTGTATATGGTTAATGGAGCAGATAAAAATTGTATTAGTACTTAAAAATGGTAGAAGTCACTTTAGTTTTATATTGAAATTAATTTGATATTATATTGTGAACTGCTAGAAGATGTGAATCCTTCTAAGCTTTGTTCCCAAGCTATTGTCTATCAGGTGAGATTTTTCGGCATTCCATATTATAGAGGAAACTCCACCAAAATTTATGTGGAATAAGAAGATCTAAGGGTGTGATTTCCTAATTTGCTCCACTTAAGAAATTGAGAACTAAATTCTTTATTAGGGAATTAAATTTTATTTTAAGGTTCACTTGGAGTTAAAAAGGGATTAAAAATCTAATAAGAGTAATTAGGTTAAGTTAGGGCTTAGTGAGACGGGTCCGGATAAATTTGGTATTAGAGCCAAGGTTTGGCTCACTTGAGAAAAACTTTGGTGGGGAATGAAAGAGTGATTGAGCGCAATTAGTTGGAAAATGACTGTGAGATGTGAATACTTGGTTATTATGGTATGTTATTTTATGTTTTATGTATTGTTGTTGGATGCGTTATGAAATTTTTTCTCTTATTCTATTCGATACTAACTCATAGGATAAGAGTGAGGTTAGGAATGAAGAATTAAAAA
The DNA here is from genome assembly GCA_039657365.1 of Stephania yunnanensis. Lineage (NCBI taxonomy): Eukaryota > Viridiplantae > Streptophyta > Magnoliopsida > Ranunculales > Menispermaceae > Stephania > Stephania yunnanensis. The sequence goes on from CM077580.1 coordinate 25,935,566, forward strand.
AGAGAATTGACTAAATAAACGATAACCAAGTGTGAATGGTAAGAGAAATAGACTTGAAAATTCTAAATTCAAAAAGGAGTATTGTAAGTAGTTCAATACTACTAAAACTGAGAAAAATTTTCAACCATAAAACCAATAGGTAATTAATTAAAAGAGCAATTTAAATGATTCAAGAACGTAAGTAGTGAATATGGATTTCTTTCAAATTGAAAGTATCAAATTATTACAATTTTGAAACACTCAGAAAATATTGTAATAGACTTAAATTAAAGTCTCAAACGATTAAAAACCGTTTGGTAATCATGAAAATGAAATTGACACTTTTGGGAAACACAAGATATTGATATCTTGGATTTAGAATGAGGTTAGTACCGGTTGAACTAATCGCTTGAGAAAGCTTATTCTACAAATTGTTGGTTTAATTCTTAATCAATTAAGAGTTACTTTTGAAATAGTCTCTATAAAAAGAAAAAAAATGAGACAAAAATCTTGACAAATTGAAATTGGTTAGACAAATTGAATTTTGATTGAAAAATTGCAATAGGATTGTGATAGGATTAGTTAAGTTGTCTAAGTTTGTTTATGCAAAACTAAAATACTTTGAGGCGTAGTATTGTCTCATTTCAAAAACAAAACAAAAGTGAAACATGTAATAGAACAAAGGATTCAAACAATCAAATGACTTTTAAGAGGAAGTATTGAATGTTTTTTATTGTTTCTTACTCAAATTGCTTAATCATAAGTGACATTTAGTATAGTGGTTCTATAAATTAAAAAAAGTTATGATAAGAATGAATAGGAACAATTAAGTTAGGACTGATCTTTGTTGATATTATGTTAGGTATAGTTCAGATACAAAGATTAATGAAATTTCTATCTTTAAAATGAAAGACATAGTGATAAGATTAATGTATTGGAAGTATGATATTTGGGAAATGATATGATAATAGGTAAGATTAGCTTTTAAATAAAACAAAAATATTTGTGTTTTAAAATCTCGAGTACCCAACAGTTGCTTTTATCCAAATTAAAGTTAAGATGCCTAGTACTATAGCCAAAAATATAACAAACGAAGAGATAGATATATTGATTGAGTATCAGTAAGTGATTTATGTAGGAAGTCGGTATGAACTTCTATATAACGAGAAAATCTATTGATAAGACTCAAAAGAATTGAAATAGCATCTTTTAAGAGTTTGATTAATCGTTAAGTTGATCAAGATACTTGAAATTTTAATACTTCTATCTCTTCAATTGAACAATAATGTAAAGGTGAAATCATCAAAAGTAAATTGACAAAAATTAAGATACTTAGTTATCTTATATAGTTTTTTAAAAGAACCGAAACCTAATTAGGGAATTTGAGATTAACTGAAAAGAATTAAGGTAATAACAAATAGTAAAATTGTATGAGTCGCAAAATATCTCTGTTTTGAATAAAGGTTAGATAATGAAGACTTCAATTGGCAAAATAATTATTAGAAGTCGCATCATTCCTAGCCATACTTTGGAAAAGAGAATAGATAAGAAAATTTTCTTTATAAGTTAAGATTGAGAAATTGTAAGTAGTCTAAGTGTTGATCAAAGTCGGGATAAATTTATAATGGAACTAAGAGTGAGATAAATATGAGAATAGCTAAGATTGACAAAATGAAACTGAGTAAATTTTCTATCATTATCATGATTCATTCACAGCTTAGATGATCAGTGTGATGTCCACCCATGTTTGAGTAATTGAACGAATATATGAGTTTCAGTATAAAAGAGTATATAATGTTTTATTAAAGTCGATTGGAAGCTTAAGTATACACAAATGAATGGTCAAAAAATTCTCACATAAGTATGAAAATGAAAATTTTAGGTTAACGAGTCACGATAAGGCTTAAAATATCATAGTATAAGTTTGATATAACCTAATATATCTTTATAAGTGTCTTGCTAGGAGTCAAACTCTAAAAATTGAGAGTTTTTAATCAAAGGGGTATACAAAATCATTGCTATGACTTTATCGAAAATTCTTGATGCCGATTATGAACCAATTTATGCTCAACTTAAGGGACAAATAATCTTTATTCAGAAAGTGATCGAGTGTCAGCAATGTGATAAGAATTATGGGAAGTTCAAGGGATTTGCTAATGACATTAATAATCCAGATTGGGCCGAGTCTGCAAATCAAAGTTTGAGGCTTAAAGGCAAATTGTGGGTTCCATCGGTAGCTGAGATTCAATATGAGATATTAATAGAATCTTATCGGTCCGAGTATAGCATTCATCATAGCAGGACCAAAATATATCATGATATGAGGCGATTCTATTGGTGGCCAATGATGAAATCGGGGGTGATTATGTGAGGACATATAAGATTTGTTAATAGGTTAAAGCTGAACGATGGAAATTTGGTGGTATGTTGCGGCCACTTCCCATACCGGAGTGGAAATAGGAATATATTGTGATAGATTTTGTTACTCATCTGCCTACTTCGAAGAGGAAACATGATGCAGTTTGGGTTATTGTTGATAGACTAATGAAGTCTGCTTATTTTCTTCTTATATCCATTTCGGATACCATTACACAGCTGAGCTTGTTGTATGAGCAAAAGGTGATTCGCTTGCATAGGGTGCCGTTGGCTATAGTTTTTTATCGTGATGCTAGATACACTTCAGGGTTGTGGTAAAACATGCAAAAACATTTAAGCACTCAGTTACATTTCAGTACTGCATTTCATCCATAGATGGATGGTCAGACTAAAATGTTGATCTAAGTGTTGGAGGACATGCTCAGGGCTTGGGTGCTAGAATTTGGAGGTTCATGGGTAGAATATATACCTTTGTGTGAGTTCTCTTACAATAAAAATTATCAATCGAGTATCAAAATGGCTTTGTTTGAGGCATTGTATGGGATACCTTATCGTTCTCAAGCCTGTTAGGCTGAACCAGAGGATTTGGCGTAGTTGGGGCCACAGATGGTTCAAGATCACACTGAGGTTGTGCAGCAGATTCGTTAAAGATTGAAAGCGGCTCAGGAAAGGCACAAAAGTTATTATGATCTCTATCACTGGGTCGTAGAATATAACAAAAGAGATTGGGTTTATCTGAAATTCACCCCTCGCAAATGCCATTACAGGTTTTGACTTAAAGGAAAGCTCTCTCCCAGGTTCACAAGATCATTTGAAGTTATGAAACGAATTGGGAAGGTTGCTTATATACTTGCATTTCCGCCTTAATTGGCCAAAGTTCATGATGTATTTCACGTGTCTATGCTCAGGCAGAAGAGCTTACTTCACATCACATAGTATAGTGGAATCAGTTTGATTTGCAAGGTGATATGTCCTACAAAGAGCAACCTATATTAATTGTGGATAGGAAGATTCATAAGCTTCAAAATAAAGAAATTCCACTTGTTTTGGCTAAGTAGAAATTTCATGGTGATTTAGAGCTGACTTGGGAACCGGAGGCGTATATGAGAAAACATTTTCCAGGTCTCTTTTAGTTCAGATAAATCCAATTTCAATTTCGATGACAAAATCTTTATTAGTTGGGAAGATTGTCCAATACAAAAGTTTTTAATTCAACAATTACAGTTAATCCTAGATTAACGAATTGAAATTATGATTTAGGCCGCCAATTAGGAGCTGAGGACCGGTGAAATGAGAATTACAGGTAATTTTACTTTGATGCGATGTTTGTCTAGTGTTGTGTATTATATATTATTTTATTGTGCGAAATTCAAGTTAATTGAGTAAATTTGAGACTCACGAGGGTTTTGTCTCGATATGCATGTCTAAAGAAGTTTCGTGAAAGTTTAAATGTCGACCCGAGCAACTGTTTCGAGTTTCACAAAAAATATTGATTTTAAATTTGAAAATTCGAATTTTGGACTTTAAATGGACTTAACGAGTCAACGTGGGTCCCACACCTCGATTTGCATGCAAAGACGGGTTGTCTGAGAGTTCCAGAAAATTTTGGTAAATTCTCAAATTCTTGGCAGAATTGGGGTATTATTGGGGGTTTAATTTGGACACAAATTGAAGAGAAAAATATGGAAATAAAAAATGGTTAAATTACCCAAAAGGGTATTTGATTTATATGTGGAAGGATAATAATCAAGGGGCAAAATGGTCATTTGATCAAAATTGAACAAGGGTGTAATCCAACTTATCATCGTCTTCATCATCGTCTCCTTCACTAGGGCTGGCAAAAATCCGGGACCGGACATAAACGGGACCGGACATCCATTTCTAAAATTATTAAATTTGGTGCCCGGACCAGGTCCCGTTTTTGAAACAGGCAATTTTTTTTTGTCCAGTCCCGTATGTTTGCAAAACATACCTGTCATACCTGTCATGGACTAATAGTCTACCAGAAACACTACCGCGTCGATCTGAATGCGGGAAGTCTTCCAATATCGAAAAACCGTATGGCCAGCTTTGAAGTTCAGTTCTCATTTAAACATCGATTAAACATGCTAGAAATTGGGGGTGAGAGCGAGGTCGAAGGCGTGACTAGGGCGGTGGTGCTGGTGGTGGGAGGACAAGGAGGCGAAGGAGGAGTGGTGGCGGTGGCACCACGGCCGAAGGAAAAGGAGAGGGGGGCGTTTCTGAGGAATTTCTTAGCGCAGTCAAACCGATGGGAGAAATGGGAGCCGAAGCGGTGGAGGAGGAGCCGGCGACACATGTCTAGCAGTGCGAGACGGCGAGCGCGAGACGGCGAGTCTGGCGATGGAGAGATGGTGGGAGAGGGTTTGTCGGTTTGGTGAGAGAGAGTCGAGAGAGCGTGAGAGTATGAGAGAGACGACAGTGAGAGTCGTAAGAATTGAAAGTTGTGAGAGTGAGAGGTGAGAAGTGAGGACCGTGAAGTGTAAACCAGTGAGGCCGTGAGAGTGAAATTAGGTTAATTTCATAGTGAAATTACCTATATGCCCTTCAAATTAATCACTAAACAGGTACCAGTTTTTTTAAAATTTTTGCCCAGACCCGATCCCGTATTTTTAAACGGACTTAAAACATTGTTCAGACCCTTATGTTTGTTAAAAAATTATTGCCCGGTCCCGTTTAAAATAGGACCAGACAAAACGGGCCAAACGGGACCGCGCACATTTTGCCAGCCCTATCCTTCACTATGACGTTCATCATCTCTTCTCATCTTCTTCATCTCATCACCCTCACTATTTTTCTCTTCTCTCTCCCTTGTCACTGTGAAATCGATTTTTGTTGAGAAAGACTGAATATTGTGACTACGTTGGTGGCATAGGTAAGTTTTAAATTTCAATTTTTGATTTTAAGGACTGATTTCTGGTCTACGGATTCGAATTGAATTGGGAGAGTTCATTGTTGTTATTGGCTGTGTGGACTGAAGGGAGAGGATGAGGCGAGGGATTGAATGCAATTAAAAAAAACTGTGAAATCGAGAGAAATAAGAAGAAGAATTGTGAAATCGAGAGGAAGAAGATAAAGAAAAAAAGATACATTGAGACGAGACAAAGCCAAGCCATGTTTCGTCTCAATGCAGACGATAGGGAGGAGCTTCGAGCTCCCTTGCCAAAGAGGTTGGGCACCCAGCGAAACAAAAAAAAGGAATTAACAAAAAAGAGGCGGAAATACGTCTCAACAAAGAAGAAAGGGGTTTGGTCCCCAAACTGGACGAACCGGGTCCGGTTCTGGGATCAAACCCCTCATTTAAAAAATATATATTTTTTGAAAAATTTGGAAAAAATCGAATAAAAATCCCCGGATTATGGAAAAATCAGAAAATGGGATTTTTGGAAAAATGGATGAAAATTTAGGATTTCTCTGAACTATAAGGATTTTGGGATTTTATCAAGACTTTATATCGGGTATTTTTCTCGTAATGCGTGTTATGATAAACAAAAATGTCTAAAATTTGCAAAATTGTTTCAAAGCCTAGCCTAGGTTAATTTTCGATTCCGAACCACAATTTGTAGTTAAAATTAGGATCTGGAGATCTGAGGATATGGCTTGGACTGATTTCAGGGTTTTTGAGTCGAGACGAGACTAATTAAAATAAATAAATTGGACAGAAATTATTGAACAATTACTGAGTCTTACTGAACATGTTAATAAATTGTAGGGCCGCAATTGGAACCCCGTGTGTACTATTTTACGGACACGGTGCGTAAGAAGTGACGAAATTACGTTTATAAGATTAAGTAAATTTCATAGTAACTTTTACATTCTATGATTATAATTTCGTATAAATCGCATTAATCTTTAGCATTGCATTTTTATTTTACATGCACACACGAGTTGGGAGGATAAGGCATTTCGAGTTTCCTTATAGTGTAGACTATGCCGTGGTTATAGAACACTATATGATGCTTGAGGGGCTGGAGTCACTGATACTTTACATCTCGTGGTTGCATAAGATCACATTGAACCAGATCATACTCTCATATTCTAGAGGAACGAGACTCATTTGATTATTATTTTAAAGCATGAGTCCTTATTATTGTTTACTTACCACTTTTAGAGGATATCAACTGATTGTGGTCGAATAACAAAAATGAGATGGATTCACGGTTGTATTTCAATTCCTTGGATTATATTTCTTGTTTAATCTCTTAGATTATTATGCATTTGATTATTACAGGTGTACTAGATAGTGTTGAATTTAATTATCTGACATTATCGAATTTTATAATTGGGTAATGATAGGTTTAAGCGTGCGATAAGGGAAATAACAAGCTATCAGATTTTCGGTGACATCATTGGTTATTTTTTTTTCTCTATGTATGCATTGTTTTAGAATATTATATATCGTATAAATAGGTGTTTGTGTTCGTATGCGATTAAGAGCTCTTTTGAAATCATTGTAATGGTTTTGGGATGAAATGGAAGGTTGTGGAGTCAAGGTAAACAGTTTATGAACTTTGAAAACCTAACATAAGTTGGAATGAATATATAGTTTTTTATATTGCAATATATATTGTTATGGGTAGATTGGGAGTCCTTTGGCATTTTCACCAAGCTGAGCAGGCTTTGTTGAAAATTTTTGAAGGCCGAGTTTTCCGATGTCGGCTTAAAAATAGAAGAGATGCTATCGAATTTTTTTTATGAAACTTAATATAAACTAATCAATCTAAATGAATTTATGAACTTTGAGGTTAAGATTTTCTTTTAGAACATTTTGTTGATAATTTTTTTATATTTGGTGATTTAAATGAATTGATTTTTTCTATTTATTGGTGACGAGAATAAGGCTACTAGATTATTAGTTGATTAAGGTAATCTAGGCTGGTCAGATGCCTTAATTAGATGGAGTCTGATAATATCCGTCACTTACAATTTTGGCCCCTGGTATCTATTAGAGCTCATTTGGTATGTCTTAGGGCTTATTTAAGTTTGACTATCTCAGTTCATTATAAAAAAGTCCACTATTTGCCTCAATGTCCTTTCTATTTAACTTCGACCTAATCTCGACTTTAATGTGCCTTAAACAGGTTTATGCTAAATTCAAGAGGTTTGTAGTCACTTATTCTTACCATACACGAAGGCTTGATGTGAAGGAATAACCCCAAGAGGCCTTTTTATTCATTTTAAATACTCATTTGACACTTAACTTGGCCAAAATGTCTAAATTTTGTGTTACAGCGTTGTAGACATTTTCCTTATTGTGAAGTTTTATTAAATAATCAAAGTCCATTTGGAATCTTTTCAGTTTGTTTTAATGCATTAGTTTGCAAAATAGTCTTTTAAGGACTATTAAATAATTCCAAAAACTTGGTTTTTAAACAACTAGAAATGTGGTAAAAACACTCATAGAAATTCCTAAAATTGTCAGTGTTAGTTCCTTGAAGCTTATTAACTTAAAAATATTTTTGAGCAATAAGATATGATTAATATGATCAATAACCAAACTTGATACTCTAAATAAGACTTTAAGTCTTTATTTGTAAATATCGATCTCTTATACGAAGCATGACTTGAAACTGAGTTAGATAAATAAAAAAATCACAAAACTTGGTAGAAACTTTCTCTATAACCCAACAACACATTTTGGAGATTTTGATTCTATATAGACATCATTTGATGCTTGAAACACCTTAAGTAAGAAATCAGCTTATTTAGTAAGTAGATTTCGCCTATCTCAAAATTAGTTTCTCAAACCATTCAAAATAGTTTAAAATCACTTGAGACTCTCGGGAACCTAACTTATAGTTTTTCAAGCTATTCTAGAGATTTTGGTTATTTGTGGACTAGTACCTAACGAAGAGGTCCTAACATCCAAATATTTACAAAAGGAATATCTCTATGGACAAGCACAAACTTTCAGTCCATTTTTGACAAAGAATATGATTCGATTTTTTAGAAATACCAATCTTAAGGCCTGGGCCTATGTATTAGCTTTCTGAAATGCTAAATTAAGCTCAAACTCGATTAAAATTGAGAGAGTTATGCTCAATATGCCAAAACAACTCAATTTGAGAGAGTTTTAAGCTAGCAGTGATAGAAGATTCACAACTCTCAAACCACAGAAAAAAATGATTTTGGTGAGAATCTTATCAAAGCATCTAAGAATAACACATAAAAATTAGCCAAAATTTTGAAGAAATGAAGGGTTTATGCTCTCTAGTATTTCAGATATAATTTTTGCATTTCATCAAACATTTACTATTCATGAAAAACATAAACACCAAACATGGTTCAACCCCTTGATTTATGCTTTTCATTAACAACCAATAAAAGACATCATTATGACAATGAAAATCATGCATAATACCTCAAATGGAAAAGAAAATCTGTCCCAATTGTATTAAACCCAAAAATCCACCAATTTGATGAAGAACACTTAAATTTATTGTAAAAAGGGTTTGATTCATGAACTACTCTTAAACTCTGAATTAATAACATTGGATATCATACAATTTAATAAGAACAAGTCTCATCTACAAGCACTTATACATTTTTTTCTCGATCAAGGTTCATGCATCAAAGATTTCACATTCCATAAATTGAGAATTGTAAAGAATGGATTACCTAGGGTTGCTCCTTGAGATCCTTAGCCCTAACTCCACCTTTCTTCTAATTTTATCACTATTTTTAGACAAACCCCTCTCTTTTCTCTCCGAACTTAGCTGAGGTGTTTTATGTTCATGCATGGTGTAGAGATTAAATGAGTTTTTTATACTCATTTTTTTAAACTTGGCCATTAGATTATCTTTGTATCTCTCTTGTCAATCCATCGCAATGCGAATCTTTGGTCTTCATAAATTTGTACATGCATGCCCTTGATTTCCACTAGTGTAGCTAGACCTAATGCCATTAAAATTTCATCATGGACTTAAGCTCATCAATCTAGCCTATTTAATCAACTTAGGCATACAGTTCATAGTATGGCTATTTTCCACTATGTTAGGCTAGTTTAATTCATCTAAATCCAATAACCCACTATAAGCTTATCAAATTAATACTTAACCAAATAAACTAACTTAGGTCTTGCACTTATTAACATTTAGGACTTAGGCATAAGTACATAGATGAAGTGGCTTAGGCTAGTTCATTTATTTTCGTTAGATAAATTAGGTACATAAATTAATTTAAATCAAGTCTAAGTTTTCAACTAACCCTAAGTTTCGATCCACCTCACCATCCACGCGCGCGCGCGCGATTGCTCTTTCGCTCTTAAAAATTTTCGCCCAAACCTACATTAGTGTGCAAACTACGTAATCAGGTAGATATGATACATGACATCAAACACAAGTAAAGTTATTAAATTATCACATCAACGTTGATGCTTGAGTATCGACCGAGTTTGCTATGTAGGACTAACCATTAGGTTACGGTTTTATAAGCACACAGCCATGATTAGATTATATGGGTCGTTACAACAGCTTAATATGTTTGAGTAATCAAAAGTTCTTCTATCGTGATTTGAGAAAAGCCATAAGTATGTATTTAGTAGAGATGAAAAAAAGATAACATATTTATAAACTTGTGTAGGATATAAGTAAAAGTTATACTACAAGAGTATAATCATTAAATATATCGTTATATCTTTTTAGAAACATATATTTACTATAGTTAAGAAAATAAAATGTTTTTATTTAGGCAATGAAAGAAGTTGGTGAATGATAAGTAACTGAAACGTAATGTGGAAATGTGAAAGTCGAATTTATCAAGACAATCTAGAAATTATTGGTGGTTAAATGAAAGAAATGATGTTCATCGTGAACTCGTGAATAGAGAATAATTTGACAATGTTAAAAAAGTCATTAATTTTTTAACTAGTCAAATGAAAAGCTAAATGAATTGGCTGACGAGTCGAAATTGATAAGTGCTTTCTACTTCATAACTTAAATGACGTTTTGATTAGAAAGTTAGAGAATAATTAAAAGTTGCACAATATGTTTGGTTTTAATTACAAATCCAGGTGAATTGCATGTCAGATCTTGAGTGTCAGATATATGACTCTTACGAGTACACCTTTGTGTTTACTACGATGTTAACTTCTCTTCCTGTGGGTATCGAGATGCCAGGGATATGAAATAAATCGATATTTCTCTTTGAACACCTATTATACATATTACCTTGCATTAGTGCCATGAGGTAGCTTATGGACATGCGACTTTACTTTAGTATCTACTGTCATACTCAAATATTATTTACATTACAATATATCCTCATACTAATGATAGTGTGAAAATTGACCGACCAACAATTCTAATTAAAGAATAATTACTAATGAGAAAATAAAACTTCGATTTATATACTAGAGTTAGGTGAATATGGAAAGAATTATCATTATTTTATGGAATAATTGTCTAGATAAGAGTGAGTAATGCTTTATGAAAAGTAAGATAAGCTAGATCTTGCCAAGTATTGATTTTCGAATGGGACTCAAGGTATGAAATGAGTAGTGAAGCAAGGTTTATAAGATATTTCACAAAGTTGATCGTTTAACTCGTCAGAAATTTGCAAAGGCCAGGATTGACAGGGTTATTAATATAAACTTTTCATTAAACTAAGGATTTGAAAATGAGAAGTTGAAATATTGATGCTCTCTATCACTAAGTTGTAGTACACAATGAAAGTGAATGGGTCCACTTAGTAGTTTCACCTAGGAAATCTAGTTTGTTCTCATCAAATAAAAATTTCATGGGGACTTCCAGTTAACTAGGGAATGCGAGTTTTATATATGAAGAATCATTTTTATCATATCTCTTTTAGTTCAATTAACCTTTACGTGTAAATTTCAAGGACTAAATCTTAAATCAGTTGGGAATAATTGTGAGATATGAGAATTTCATGAACTTGATTAGGCAACTAAATAAGTAATTTCAGATTTAAGATTAAAAGATAGATGTACAGAAAAATACCTAAGTGTTAAGATGAAGATACTTAGAATCAATATAGAGAAGCTAGAAAACAAGCTAAAAAAATAGTTAGTCAAGCTAAAACAAATTTCATGGAATATCTATATACAAGGTTAGGTAATAGAGATGGCGAAATATATACATATATAGGCTAGCAAAATTAAGAGATAAAAAGAGACAAGACCTAAGTCATGTAAGATGTATTAAGAACAAAAATCAAAATGTTTTAACGCGCGATGATGATATTAAGGAGAGATGGAGAAGTTATTTCGATAGTTTATTTAATGATTGTCAAATTGATATTATAGTAGATGAAAACCCATACCAAGAAAGAAATGTAAATTATATACACAATATTAGAATTCCAAAAGTTAAAGAGCATAGAAAATGATGAAAATATGGAAAGCATATGCCTTGGATGAAATAACCTCAGAGGTGTGGAAATGCTTAGGAGAAATTTGACTTGACTTGGTTAACAAAACTTTTCAACAAAATCTTAAAATCAAAATGGATGTCAATGGATTGGAGAATAAGCAAGCTTGAACCAATATTTAAAAATAAAGGAGACATTCAAAGTTGTTCAAACTATCGGAGAATTAAACTTATAAGTCATACTATGAAACTTTGGAAGAGGCTAATTAACAATAGGCTAAGGAGAGAAATAACAATATCATAGAACACATTTAGCTTCATGCTTGGGAGGTCAACTATGGAGGCGATTTTCTTTGTAAAAAGATTGTTGAAAAAATATAAAGAAAAGAAAAAGGATCTTCATATGGTATTTGTAGATTTAGAAAAAAAACATAAGATAGGGTCTCTAAAGATGTTTTTTGGTTGGTTCTAAAAAGAAAAGGAGTGCATACTAGATCCATAGACACTATTAAGGATATGTATGGTGGATTAATAACGAGTATAAAGATATTTGGAGGAGTTACAAAAGAATATTCAATCACGATATGACTACATCAAAGATCGATTTTAAACCCATATCTATTTGCTTTAGTTATGGATTAACTAACTAGGCATATTCAAGAGGATATATCATGGTGTATGTTATTTGCAGATGATATTGTATTAGTTAATGAAACAAAAGATAAAGTGAATAGGAAACTAGAACTCTAGATGAATATATTAAAATCTAAAGGCTTCAAGTTGAGCAGGACTTAAAAACCGAATACATGCATTGTGAGTTTAAAAATACTCAACATCCAAATAAGAAGTGGTAAAATTAGGGGAAGTAGAAGTTTATAAAGTGAATCACTTTAGATACCTAGGATCAATCATACAAAATGATGGTAATATTGAGAATGATGTCACACATAGAATTCAAGATGGATGGAAGAAATGTCGAAGTGTAACAGGGGTGATTTATGATCGAAATGTTCTTATTAAGTTAAAAAAAAAAAAAGAAAATTTTATAGGACCGCAATTAGGCTAACTATGCTTTATGGAAGTGAATGTTAGGCGGTAAAGCAGCAACAATTACATAAAATGAACGCAACAGAAATGAGGATGCTTAGGTGGATGTGTGGTAAAACTCGTAATGATAGAATAAAATATACAAGTGGGAGTAGCACCAATTGATACAAAAAATTAAGGAATGGTGGTTGCGGTGGTTTGGTCACCTGCAAAGACGGCTTACAAATACCCTCACTAGAAAACTTGACTTAATAGAAATCGTAGAAACTCGACGAGGTAGGGGTAAATTAAAGTTAACATGGGATGTATTAATTACGAGGGATTTGAATGGTTTGGAAAGCTCACCATCCATTGCACTTAATCGAGCACAATGAAAAAGTTTGATCCATGTAGCCAACCCCCAATTAATTTAAGACTGAGGCTATGTTCTTGTTGTTGTTGTTGTTGTAAATTGTGTTTAGGAATCTTAGGTGGGACCAATGTATTTCGGACCATAGATCATGAAAAAATACTATTTTTGTCTGTTGTATGACTAATGCATGTATTATGCACGATTTTTCACGAAATAAGGTTGAACTAAGGCCATAAGGTTGAACTAAGGTTGTGACTGCTTATGTCAATGTAGCACAGCGCGTTGGAGTTTTCCCAATTTTGGTCAAATTCAGGGTATTTTTGGGTTCGAAAAAGTGATTTTAAATGAGTTAAAAACTTAAGATAAATATAGAAACTAAAAAGAGAAAAGGAAATGACCTTTAAGGGCACGTGTAACAAGAAATAAATAGATATGTTCGAGGAGCAAAAGGGTCATTTAGTAAATTTCTTGTTTTTACTTGCGAGAACTGAATTGAGGTTCGATCAAAACCTCAATTCGATCTTCTCCTTCAACAAGTTTTTCCCCTCCCTCCCGGTCAATTCCTCTCCATCTCACCCTCGTCACTCATGACTCTCTCTTCCTAACTCTTCCTCATCGATTTCTGTCATCTCTCCCTCTCTCTCTCTCTCTCTCTCTCTGTTGCATTGGAATCCTCAATGGTGTCTCAAGCCTTCTCTCTCTGTCTCTCTGTCTCTCAGTCTCTGTCTCTGTCTCTCAGTCTCTCAGTCTCTGTCTCTGTCTCTCTCTCTCTCTAATAGTCATATTGATGAGTAGAAGGGAATCGATCTTTGATTAAAGTTAGAATTTATGTTTTGTTCAGTAAATTTGCTAGTTATGCAATTGGTTTTAGAAAAGGATGTGAATTGGTGATTGATGTGGTTAAGAGGGAATTGATGGAGATGATGACAATGAAGGCCAAGAGCAACAGAGCTACATTTATTGGTGTGTGGATGGTGTTGCTGCTATGTGTAGCATCAATAGCAGCAGATCACGGCAGTGCCTTGGTGACGCCAGGGCACAACACAAACAAGGCTGGATAGGTTGGGGCCCAAAGGATTGGCTGAGCCAGCCTAAGCCAAGACCAGTGTTGAGTGGTCTGGCCTTTGCTCGGCTGGGCTTGTTGAATCCAAAGTTTTTTAGATTGAAACTAAATAAAACTAAAATGATTTAAATTGAGAAATTGAATATCGAAATTTATGTTTTGTGATTTAAATCGATGGCTTTTAATGAATTTCCTTAATTTCGGTTTAGTTGGATTAGTTGAGATAATTTTGGAAGTCAATATTAATTTTTCAAAGTTGTACAGCTTTGTTTTTAGGCCCCTTTGGGCATCATTTTTAATCAATCAAATAAAGCTCTCTACCATAAATTTTTGTTGGGTTTTGTTGTTTATAAGTTGATTTTGACATTAGCTCGGAAATCAAAGATCAGTTGGTGGTGGTTTGTATGATGAAAAGAAGGCTTAGTACTTGGCCTACGAATAAAATGTGTAACCCTTTCCCTTTACACCTTGAATTTGTCTTTTTAAGGTAATCGTTTAAGGTAATCTTGATGTTTTAGAAGGAGATGAAGTAGCAATCAATTCTACATGGTTTAGTGTTGTTGATGGATTCACTAGAAACCATTAAAAATGAGGAAATATGGCCTTTTTGTTGTCATGAACAACTACTATGTAAACTTGTGTTAAATCAAGAAAATTGATCATAATTAGATGTTTGGTAATGTTTAATGAGGTTCATTGTTGCAGCAATTGCTTGAATTGGTGAAATACCTATTTTGAGTTATTTTGTAAATTGGAAAAAGATTTGTATCAATTCATTATTTGACAGTTATGAAGTCTTAGTTTTAGGCTATTTTTAGTAAGAGATTTGAGGAACTAATTAAAGGTTTTGAGCGAGATTTTTGATGGATTTCAATACTTATATATCAAATTTGGTTTGTGAGAATCAGCTTGAGATTTTGAAAAAATTTCAAAGGTCAATTGATTATCATATTTAGGACTTAATCTAAGAAATTGTAATAAATGTTAAATATTGATGAAAATCAATTATAAATTGAAGGACTTAAACATGATGGAATTGGGTTTATAGGTTGTACAAAGGTACGAGAGACTCGATTAAAACGCAAGTGATCACTTGTTTATGAGTTGGTTTAAGTTCTTATGCATTTCAATATAAATGTGTTATCTTCGTGCCTGCAAATTGTTTGAGTTCTTATGCATTTCAATTGCTTTGTTCATACATTCATGCGTAAGAGTGATTGCGTATTAGGTAAGAGATAGTTACAGACTCTAGCAACAGGGTTTATGATCGAAATCATGAATTTCAATGGTCTTCCCCTTGTAATTCCCCTGAATCCTTGAGCGTGATCACTTTGGTCTCCAGGAATATATACCTTGGTGCGCTTGACACATTTCAGCTGTTGGGGCATGTGCCCTAGGTCAATTCATTAACTGTCTTTATGAATACTTTTAGTTAATAAAATAGAGGATTTCATTTGATGTTTATTATAATTAATTTGCATGTTTACATTATAATAAGATCCATGGGTATTTACAGAAATATCCTAAATGTCCTTAGATTATACTGGGAACTATAATGAATTAAGACTAGTGTGAGTCTTGATTGATGATGATATGATGATTATACGTATAAGGATACGAATCAAGATCACGAGTACTTATTAGGGAACAAAGTACTAGATTGACTCGCTATGAGAACATCACATGGATTAAGTCATAGTTGTTTCTCATGATAGGTATATTTTTTCAGTCCTCTAACTTGAGATTACCAGAGACTTCAATATTAGGAACACAGTGATTTGACACAATCAAACATTGTCTTTAACCGGACGATTATAAAGGTTGTGATTGGTTACTGTGTGAGCAATGTGATGAAGTTGTGTAATCAAGATAGAATTTGTCCATCTCATATAAATAGAGATATCCAGTGGATCCCTCGATGTGTTTGATTGTTAAAAGGCCTAATCTAAGTGAATTGATATTGATCAATGTCACTTTGATGTTTTCAGTCTACCTAGATATCGAAACTAGTACGATTGAACATGTTGGATGAGAATTTCATGTCTTATGTTTGATCAAAAGGATATCGTGTAACAAAAGGATGTTACATACACTATTGATTAGGTTGTATCGATTTGATATTCGTACAACTTGGGTAGTCATAATGTCTTGCTAGAGGCCGCTTATGACTTGTATACCAAAATGTGTTTTGGTACACTGCCAACGTTGTATGAGCCTATTGGGTCGCACACTAAGAATGGTTTTGCAAGATTTTAAGATGGTTCAGAAAAAATGAATTTTATATGATAAAATTCATGACAGAAACGTCCTGGTGGTGTATTACACTTATACTTCTTTAAGTAAGGGTATATGTGTAATTTAATTAACCGTCTATATACAAGGGTTGTATAAATAGATGCTTTAAGTTAGAACACATGTACGAAAGATTAAGGGCCGAAACTCTATTTTCATTTTAGAAACGACTTAGGGTTTTTCGGTACGCTTTGGATCGTTTTGGAGAGAAACAAAAATGTTTGGTATTCTCTCGAAGCTAGCACTTCGAATCTCGCGCCGCTGTTCGTGTATTGACTGCTGGTAGAGGTGTTCGTCATTGGCAGCGCCTTAGAGATCGATCAATCTTCAGAAAGATATATTGCGACTGAGGTATGATTAAGTTTTCATGATTTAAACGTTTTTAATGGAATTAGATTCGGATCGTGTTGGGGTTTTTGTCAAAATTGTTTTATAATTTCCGCTGCTTATGAACCCTAAAACCCAACAGTGGTATAAGAGCCTTCGAGTTTGATTCCATTCAATTCATTGCATGTTTTCTTCTGATATATACATGATATGTGATTGAAAGCATGTTAATAGTTGATGTATATGTGATATACAAAAGTCTTCTATGAGATTTATTATCACGTTTTATGTATATGATTCACATATTTGTGATTTAATTGAAATCAGTTTCGTACATGTTAAAACCATGTTAGGTTAATTCGAATAATTTTAATGAATTGAATTTCGTGTTCTGTGATCCATGACACCATTAGGTATAATCTTTATTTTTCGTGTATTGATGCATGGATGAAATCTCTGTAATTCATTATACATATTTAGGTTACATTGATTTAAATTTCTTAAATCGTATAAGTCTGAATATTAATCCGAAACTAATATGATTAGGTTCGATTGGGATAGCAGTTCATGATTCAATTACATGTTTGTGATTATTTGGATGAGGATCAAAATTGCAAATAATTATTTTTTGAAATTATTTATTTATCTCGTTATATCTATTCTGTTATGAAATTTTTATTTGATAAGAGATAGATAACAAATTAGATCATGAGATATTAGCAAAATCGGTTTCGTTATCCCTCTTGGATAGGAGATAAATATAAAAAATTTTGTTATTGGTGATATACTAGGATTCAAATATCTTAAGTCTTAATTGGATTCGGATAAGATGATTAGTTAGATGTGGGTCTGGGTTAATTAAAAATGTCTTAATTGACTTAATTTATGATAAATTAAAGGGTAAATTTGGGATAATGAAATCAACAAAATATATGATTTTCTATAGCGAATTTTAATTTTCAGAATTGAAATTTGTTTCCTAAAAAAAAAAAACGGGGGGGGTGTCGCCTTTGACTTACCCCATCCCGTAAACCGATCAATGAAACCATTACCGCTAGCTAACGGCCAGCGGGACCACCGTCTAACTAATCTTAGCGCACGAAAATTCTTTTATTAGTGAATAGTATAAAAAATTTCCAAATTGTTTAGTAATCGAACAAATCAATAAAATACATGATATTTCATTGTTTACATAAAATCCCTCTATTAAATTTTAAGTCTCGTGCCATCCATTTTAAACACTTGTCAAGGCCTCGATCAAAATAATATAGTTTCAGTCATAGCTGGGTGTATTGTGTTATCTTGGTGAGAATAATTGGGTAAGAATTATCTAAATGTTTAAAATGGTCTGTCTTAATATAGCTATCAAAATAGTTTTTAGCTTCGGGCACATGATGAGATAAAAAACATGCAAGAAATAAGATGTCCATATCTCATAAAAGTATCTAAAATTGTATAAGATGTAATTGGTAACTGTTACCTACCTAAATAATCTAGTTTTGTGTTTCATGCCATAGCTGTCATAGAATTAGGTGAAATATGGATTTTAGTCCCCTAAATAAACAGTATGTTTTAGGAGGGTTGTTAATTTAGTGGGAGTCTATTCCTCTATACTAAAATAAACTTTGCATAATCTTTATTGTAGATCAATGGCCTCTTCAAGTAACTAATCCCCTGTCACTGCAATCCATCCTTGGGAAGGATAAGCTATCTGGGACTAACTTTCTTGAATGGTTCAGAAACTTGAGAATTGTTCTTAAGCATGAACGCAAGTTGTATGTCCTGGATGCTCCAATCCCTGACGACCCACCAGCCAATGCTACGAAAGCTATGAAGGATGCGCATAATAAGCATGTCAACGATTCTACTGATGTTGCATGTATTATGCTGGCAAATATGGTTCCCGAACTTCAGAATGACATGGAACTAATGGAAGCCTACGACATGGCTATAACGCTGAAGGAGATGTTCCAACAACAAGCTAAGCAAGAAAGATTCGAGACAGTAAAAAACCTACATTCTTGCAAGATGATTGAGGGTGCGTCAGTCAGTCCTCATGCTCTAAAGATGAAGGGCTATGTTGACCAGCTCGATAGACTCGGATTTCCCATAAGCCAAGAGTTGGCTATGGATTTGATCCTGAATTCATTACCAGAGAGTTACTCATAATTTTTGATGAACTACAATATGAATAATATGGAGAAATCAATTTCAGACTTGCATTTAATGCTCAAAACTGCTGAACAAAATATCAAGAAACCATCCAGTAATGTGTTAATGGTCCAAAAGGGAAAGGGAATGAAGAAGAAAGGCAAGGGCAAGGCTAAAGTTGTCAAGGCTGCTGCTGCACCTGTTGCAAAGCCTGTGGAACAAGTCAAGCCCCAGCTTGTTCATGCTTCAAAACACCCAAAAGAAAAGGAAGGAAATTGTCATTTCTGTCATGCACCTGGACATTGGTTCAAAAATCGCATACTCTATCTAGAAGATCTAATTAAGAAAAAGGGTAGTGCGACTACCACTTCATGTATTTATGTTATTGAAATTAATTTATCTACTAGTGATTCCTGGGTATTAGATACCGGATGTGGATCTAACATTTGTATAAATGTGCATGGACTCACCAGGAGTAGAAAACTGAAGAAATGAGAAGTCATCCTCCGTGTAGGGAATGGAGCAAGAGTTGCTGCCCTGACTATTGGATCATATGACTTAGTCTTACCTAGTGGACTTATTTTAACTTTAAATCATTGTTATTTTGTGCCTGCCTTGAGCAGAAACATCATTTCCATTTCATGTTTGGATATGGATGGTTTTGGTTTTATTATTGCGAATAATAGATGTTCCATTTCTCGTAAAGGCATAACTTATGCAAATGTTGATTTGTGTAATGGTCTTTATATTCTAAGCATGAAAAGGTCCACTGATACAACAGTCTTTAACATAAATACAAAGAGATTTAAGTCAAATGATTCGAATCAAACCTATCTTTGACATTGTCTTCTAGGGCACATAAATGAGAAACGCATAATGAAGCTCCATAAAGAAGGACTTCTAGATTCATTTGATTTAGAAACATATGAAACGTGCGTATCTTGTTTACGAGGCAAGATGACTAAAAGTCCCTTTATTGGACACAGTGAAATGGCAAATGATTTATTGGGTCTAATACATACTGATGTATGCGGTCCTATAAACACAATGGCTAGAGGAGGTTATCAATACTTCATTACATTTACTGATAATTTCAGCAGATATGGTTATGTATATCATATGAAACATAAAGCCGAATCATTTGAGATGTTTCGAACGTTTCAAAATAAAGTGCAGAATCAACTTGGTAAAACTATCAAAACACTTCGTTCAGATCGAGGTGGTGAATATTTGAGCCAAGAATTTGATGATCATCTTAGAAATTGTGGGATTGTCTCCCAATTGATTCCACCAGCAACTCCACAATGGAATGAAGTTTATGAAAGGAGAAATCGAACCTTATTAGATATGGTTCGATCTATGATGAGTCATGCAGATCTTCCATTATCCTTTTGGGGTTATGCATTACAAACTGCAGCTTTCACTCTAAATTGAGTTTCTTCTAAAGCGGTTGATAAAACACCATATGAGATATGGTACGGGAAAAGACTTAGTTTGTATTTCCTTAAGATTTGGGGTTGTGAGGCTTACGTAAAGCGACAAGTCTCAGAAAAACTAGCACCTAAATCTGACAAGTGTTTATTAGTGGGGTATCCTAAGGAAACAAAAGGATATTACTTTTATAATCCCGCTGAGAACAAAGTGTTTGTTGCTCGGTATGGTGCATTTATGGAAAAATAGTTTATTTCAAAAGACACTAGTGGGAGTGTAGTTGTTTTTCTGGTACTGTATGTTGATGATATATTACTAATTGGAAATGACATCCCAATAATGCAAAATGTCAAGTCTTGATTAGGGAAGTGTTTCTCAATGAAAGACTTAGGAGATGCAGCCTATATCCTAGGGATAAGGATCTATAGGGATAGATCTAAAAGGCTAATCGGTCTAAGTCAGAGTGCTTACATAGACAAGGTGCTGAATAGGTTCAGTTTGCAAGACTCTAAAAGAGGATTGTTGCCAATGTCTCATGGCATAAGTCTCAGCAAAATTCAACGTCCTAAGACAAATGATGAGCGGGACCGTATGAAAAAGATTCCATATGCATCAGCTATTTGATCTATCATGTATGCCATGCTATGCACTCGACCGGTGTATCAAATGCTTTGAGCACTACAAGCAGATATCAGTCAGACCCTGGTGACAGTCACTGGATAGCAGTAAAGAACATTCTTAAATACTTAAGAAGGACTAATGAAGTGTTCTTGGTCTATGGAGGTTTTGAAAATGTTCTAGTTGTAAATGGTTACACAGATGCGAGTTTTCAAACTGATATAGATGATTTTAGATCACGATCTGTATATGTGTTTACTTTGAATGGGGGTGTAGTAAGCTAGAAAAGTTCGAAGCAAGAGACTGTGGTAGATTCTACAACTGAAGCTGAGTATATTGCAGCGTCCGATGCGGCAAAAGAAGAAATTTGGATTAAAAAGTTCGTTTCTGAACTAGGTGTGGTTCCAAGAATTGCTAACCCTGTTTGTTTGTATTGTGACAATAACGGGGCAATAACACAGGCCAAGGAACCTAAATCGCACAACAGATCCAAACATATACTCATGCGTTTTCATCTCATCGGAGAAATTATTGAGAGGGGAGACGTGAAGATTTGCAGAGTACCTACTGAAGACAACTTCGCGGATCCATTGACAAAAGCTCTTCCACAAGCAAAACATGATGGTCATGTTAGATCATTAGGCATTAGATGCATGTATGATTGGCCCTAGTGCAAATGGGAGATGTTGGGGCATGTGCCTTAGGTCAATTCATTAACTGTCTTTATGAATACTTTTAGTTAATAAAATAGAGGATTTCATTTGTTGTTTATTATAATTAATTTGCATGTTTACATTATAGTAAGATCCATGGGTATTTACAGAAACATCCTAAATGTCCATAATCGATCATTTTACTGGGAACTATAATGAATTAAGACTAGTGTGAGTCTTGATTGATAATGATATGATGATTATACGTATAGGGATACGAATCAAGATCACGAGTACTTGTTAGGGAACAAAGTACTGGATCGACCCGCTATGAGAACATCACATAGATTAAGTCATAGTTGTTTATCACGATAGGTATATTTTTTAAGTCATCTGACTTGAGATTACAAGAGACTTCGACATTAGGAACACAATGATTTGACACATTCAAACGTTGTCTTTAACCGGACGATTATAAAGGTTATGATTGGTTACTGTGTGAGCAATGTGATGAAGTTGTGTAATCAAGATAGAATTTGTCCATCTCATATAAATAGAGATATCTAGTGGATCCCTCGATGTGTTAGACTGTTAAAAGGCCTAATCTAAGTGAATTGATATTGATCAATGTCACTTCGATGTTTTCAGTCTACCTAGAGATCGAAACTAGTACGATTGAACATGTTGGATGAGAATTTCATGTCTTATGTTTGATCAAAAGGATATCGTATAACAAAAGGATGTTATATACACTATTGATTAGGTGTATCGATTTGATATTCGTACAACTTGGGTAGTCATAATGTCTTGCTAGAGGTCGCTTATGACTTGTATACCAAAATGTGTTTTGGTACACTATCAACGTTGTATGAGCCTATTAGGTCGCATACTAAGAATGGTTTTGCAAGATTTTAAGATGGTTAAGAAAAATGAGTTTTATATGATAAAATTCATGACAGAAACGTCCTTGTGGTGTATTACACTTATACTTCTTTAAGTAAGGGTATATGTGTAATTTACGTAACCGTCTATATACAAGGGTTGCATAAATAGACGCTTTAAGTTAGAACACATGTACGAAAGATTAAGGGTCGAAACTCTATTTTCGTTTTAGAAACGACTTAGGGTTTTCCGGTATGCTCTGCATCATTTTGGAGAGAAACAAAAAGGTTTGGTATTCTCTCGAAGCTAGCACTTCGAATCTCGGTTGCCATTCATCTGTGGACTGTCGGTAGAGGGCGTTCGACGTTGGCAGCGCTTGAGAGATCGATCAATCTTTATAAAGATACATTGCAACGGATGTATGATTAAGTTTTCATGGTTTAAACATTTTTAATGGAATTAGATTCGGATCCTGTTGGGATTTTTGTCAAAATTGTTTTGTAATTTCCACTGCGTATAAACCCCAAAACCCAACATCGGCGGCTGCTTGTGAAAACTTATATCAAATCCCAAAGTTTTGAAATTGGTAATTATGCCTAATCGGGGATTTAACAGAGCCTAATTATGGTCTTTGTCGCGAGTCAAGAGTTAAACATCAGTGAAATTAAAATTTTTAATTAATTTTAATTTTTTGTGATGTGTGCTTAGTGTGGTGTACTATATACTATTTTATTTTGCAAAATCCAAGTCAAATGAGTAAATTCAAAGTTCATGTGGTTTTGTCTTGAGATATACATCGATATAAGTCTCGAGATAGTTAAAACTTTGACCTGAACTTTTTTTTTTGAATTTTGCAAAAAATAATTGAATTTACCTTTTAAAATCTGAATTTGTACATTTTTTGGATTTAACAAGCCAATGTGGATCCTACACCTCAATTTGCATGCAAGATGAGTTGTTCAAGAGTTTCGGAGTACTTTGGTAAATTCTCTAATTTTTGGTCAAATCGGGGTATTTTTCGGGGTTTAATTTGGACAAAAATTGAAAAGATAATTATGAAGATAAAAGAAAAATGCCAAATTACCCAAAAGAGTGTTGGGTTTATATCGTTAAGGATAAGTACATATGGGTAAACGGGTCATTTGCCACATTTTTTTTTATCAAAACATGAAATCAAATAAAAAGGGAGTGGGCAGTGTTGATCGTCTTCCAGTTTCATTATGTTCATCCTTCATCTTCTTCACTCTCGCACTGTATGTATGCTCCCTCTCCTCTCCCTTTCATGCTAATTTCTATTTTGTAACTGTCTCGATTGAGTTGAAAAAAAGAGTGACTGTTGGTGTTGTTGAAAGATGTTTAGGGGTCAGGTTCAACGAAAAATTAAATTTCAATTTTGATTTTGCTGAACTGTTGGTATATAGAACGAATTTAAGGATTGGTTTTGTCTATGAATTCAAAATCGAAATGGGAGGGGTTATTTTTATTTGTTCGTTATGAGATAAAAAGAGGAGGTGAGAAATTGATAAAAAAAAAAACTATGTAAATAAAATAAACTAGAGAAAAATAAGGAGGAAGAAAGGAATAAGACGAAGAGGGGAAGGGAAGATGGTAGGGGCCTAACCCCAGTGAGGTTGGGAACCCCAATCGGATTTAATGAAGTATTGATAACCACCTCTACCCATTGTGTTTATAGAACCGTATGCATCAGTATGTATTAGACTTAAGAAATCACTTGCCCTTCATTATGTCCAATAATGAGACTTTTCGTCATTTTGCGTATTAAACAAGATACACTTGTTTCATATGATTCAAAATCAAATGAATCTAAAAGTCCATCTTTATAAAGTTTAGAAAACGTTTTTCATTTATGTGGCCAATACGATAATGCGAAAGGTAGGTTTGACTCAAATCATTTAACTTGAATCTCTTTGTATTTATGTGAAGAATAAGATTATATGTGGACATTTTCATGTTTAGAATATAAAGACCATTACGCAAATCAGTATTCGTATAGAAAACGTCTTTACGAGAAATGAAGCATTTATTATTCGTAATAATGAAATTAAAACCATTCGAATCGAAACATGAAACTTAAATGATGTTTCCGCTTAAGGAAGGGACAAAGTAACAATTATTTAAAACTAAAACAAGCCCACTAGGTAAATGACGCGCGTCGAACAAGTCAATAAAGTAAAGTTCATAAACCGACTATTTTGTAGAATAGTGGCAAAAGGGTCGATCCCACATAGATTGAAAGTCTTTCTTAGGTTAAAAACAACAAAAAAGAAAATCGGAGGTTTTAAAATAAATTATATTAATTGACTAATCTGACTAAACTAAATAAAATAAAAGAACTAAACCAATTTTCAAAACAATTAATTAATACCTAAGTCTATAGTTCCACAAATTAAGATCAAGATTCAATGGCAATCATAATCTTCAATCTTTCCCAAAAAGTCATTAATTTATATTCTCCTAGATTAGCTATGGAAAATCGATGTCCGCCAGAAATTCCTCATTCCCCTAATCTCGATAGCTAGGACATTCGCCACTAACTATTTCCCTAATTAATGTGTAACCCTAGACATATGATAATCGGGTTTAACACACTAATCACAATAATTTGGATATGTGGGAACACTAATCCTAAGTAACCGGATCGCATTCACTTCCGATTTAACCTAGATTCAATTATTGCACACTCAAGAATCGAAATGGTCTAACGGAAAACGGGTGAGTGTTTGTCACTTTATTGGTCCAAAAGCATAATTACACCGATACTAATGGTCCAAATAATTGTAGATTGTCCACCTAAAATCATGCATTGGCCATATACATACCATAGATCTAAACCATAATCATTAAAAGCAACAACAATGAAATAGGAGAATTTAAACTAATTTAAATAGTAAAATAAAAGATCTCACATAATATGTCATAAATCCGTGATCTCGAGTTGCTTCCCCTTCAACCTAGGCAAGGAATTGATTAGCCGAACTTTATCGTCGAAGAAAGTCGATAACCAAATAATAATAGTCGGTGTTGCAAATAATAAAACCTAAGTTCCTAATAAATAAAACTACTTAAAATGGGTTTCGGGAGGTGAGAGAAACAATTTTAGGGGTTGGGGAGGTGACTCGTGCCCCAAGGAGCATCGTAGGGTTATTTTTGGCTTGATAATAGGTGTCTGCCATGCGTACGCACGCTATTGGTTCGCCTGCCGCTGCCGCGCTGACGTGACACTTTCTGATTGGCCAAAACAACTTGTGATAACGTGTTGGGTTGTGAGAGAGCTCCACGTGTCGTGTCTGTTTGGAGGAAAGCGCTGCTGATGACATGTTGGCGTGATGAGAGCGCGCCACGTGGCGCACCCGGAAGCGGAGAGAATCGCGCGAATTCGGTGCAAAAATCTGGGAGTTTGTGTGAACACGCATTGCGAGGCGAATCGACGGAGGCTGAAGCGAAGAGTAATGGGGTGTGTGACGTGTATTGCAAACGCTGATATGGCAACACATAACGGCTTCTGATTGGAGGAGCTGGTGTGTTAATGCTACATGGCAGCTTCTGATTGGTCGAAAGCGCTGCTTGTGACGTGGTTGGCGTAACACTTGGCTTGCGAACCGCTTACATGGCGAGATGTGATTGGAGGAAAGAAGATGTGCGCTGACTTGCCAGCTCCTAATTGGTTGAAATATGTTGTCTCCAATTCTACCCACTGCGTAACGCGTAAATTGAGGCAAACTGTTCGGCATCCGATCACCGCATGTAAATACTCCATTTTGAGTATTTTCCACCACGAATTCCATCGAGCACTCCGTTTCACCTAAAAATGATCAAAAAATATAATTAAATATATATCTTAGAAACTTTGCATGATTAAATGTACTAAAATAAACTACTAAATATATATAAATATTGACTTATCAGTAAAATTAACTCATAGCATCCTACAGCCAATGCAGCAACCTTCGCTTCATTTCCAACTCATAAGATGACTACTCTTTTCTTTAGTTTTCTACTTTTGGTAAGACCCTGCTTAATACAAATGTGAGATCTGCATTCAGTATCCAATACCCAGGACTCACTAGTAGATAGGTTAACTTCAATAATGTAAATACCTGAAGTAGTAGTCGCACTATTTTTCTTTTTCTTTCGATCTTCAAAATAGAGCTTGCAATTTCTAAACCAATGCTTAGGTGCATAGAAGAAATGACAATTTCCTTCTTTTTCCTTTACTTTCTAGGACTGAGGTAGAAGCATCCTTAGGCTTGACTTGTTCCATAGGCTTTGTGACAGTCACAACAGCCTTGGAAACTTTAGCCTTGCCTTTGTGCTTCTTCTTCATAACCTTTCCTTTCTGAACCACCAACACATTTGCATTAGGTTTCTTGACATTCTGCTCAATGACTTTAAGTATCAAATGCAATAGTGAGATATAATTCTTCGTATTATTCATGTTATAGTTCATCACAAATTGTTAATAATTATCAGGCAATGAATTTAGGATCAAGTTTGTAGCCAAATCTTAGCTTATGGTAAATCCAAGTCAGCCAAGATGGTTAATCTTCACTTTCAGAACATGAGGACTAACTGACGCACCCTCAGCCATTTTGCAAGAATGATGGTTCTTGACTGTCTCGAACCTTTCTTGCATAGCTTGCTGTTGTAAAATTTCTTTCAGCATTGTAGCCATGTCGTAAACTTCCATATGTTCCATGTCTTTCTGAAGTTCAGGAACCATAATTGCCAACATAATGCATGCAACATCAGTTAAGTCGTTGACATGCTTAGTATGCGCATCTTTCATGACTTTTAAACTATTGGCTGGTGGTTCATCAGGAATAGGATTATCTAGGACATACAACTTGCATTCATGCTTAAGAACAATTCTCAAGTTTCTGAACCGGTAAAAAAAGTTTGTCCCGAACAACTTATCCTTCTCGAGGATGGATCGCAGTGACAAGAGATTTATGTGATTTGAAGAGGCCATAGATATACAACAAAGATTATGCAAAAGTTCATTTAAGTATAGAGGAATAGACTCCCATTAAATTAACAACCCTCCTAAAAACACTATGTTAATGTAAGGGAATAAAATTCGTGTTTCGCCTAATTCCAATACAGCTAAGACATTACACTTTTAATTAGGTTATTTAGGGAGGTACCAATTACAAATTACATCGTATGAAACTTTTAGTTATTTTTATGAGATTATGACATCTTATGTCTTAGCATGTTAGATCTCATCTAGTGCATAAAGCCCAAAACCATTTTAATAGCTTTGTCAAGTCTAACTATTTCAAACAATAAAGTAATTGTTTCTCAATTTGTCTCACCAAGATGACACAATACACTCTGCAGAGGCAGACCTACATTTTTGTAATCGAAGCCTTAACAAGTGTTTGAGAATGGATGACGCTTGACTTAAAATTTGGAAGAGGGATTTTTATTTGTTTCAGTGACCATAATTTAAACAAGATAAATATCATATATTATAATGCATAAACAATCACTAAAAAAAGTTAGGAAATTATACTAATATTGACTATTAAACAAATTTCCTTGTGCTACGAATAGTTAACGACAGTCCCGCTAGCTATTCCAAAAATTGCGTAACACTACCCCATATACTCAATCAAGTGAAAATTGCCTAAAACTTCTCCTTATTTAGTTAATCCAATTAACTAAAATTGTCCCTTATTTTAATTCCAAAAAAATAATAATTAAAAAATTTTTAATTAACTTGGGCCCACCTCTAACTTATTATCTTATCATAATCTAATTAGAATTTACGATACTTTGAATCCTTATGAAATACAAATTTGTTATATATCTCACCTATCTTATAGGATTTGTAATCCTTATATGATTACAAGTTTATCTCCTATATAATAGAAATATACTAATAGATAACCACAATGAGATATATGATCAAAAAACCAATTTTGATTCTTATTCGTACAAAACGAGCAATTGAATCAAGAAACAAAATATTAATCATGTATTGAACACCAAAATCATATTAACTTAATCACGATTTCCATCATGGAGACATACATAATTATTGAACAAAATGAACTTTGTACCAACAATATAATCACATTAACCTAAACATGACTTCTACCATGTGAACATACGAAATTTGCATCGTTCATGTTAAAACATATGTTAATCAAAATATTGTAAACATTTATTCTATCATTGAATAAAATAATGCATACGTATTAATATACATGAATTACCAACATGCTATAAAACGAATTCTTGATAACAATTATCACAAAACTTATATGCACATTATATATATACATTAATCGAGATCATGTTTTCACACATATATCATATATACATCAGATCAAATATGAAAAAAATAAATAGAATGAAGCTTAAGGCTCTGATACCACTTTGATGTTTTGAGGTTCATACACAACGAAAAATTTAAAACAATATTGAAAAACTACAACAGGACCAAAAACAAGTTTGATTAAGCTAGATCTACAAAGTAAACCATACCCCATGATTTCCTTCTCTGATCGTTCGATTTCCAAGACATTCAAGTATGTATCCCCTATAAGAAATCCATATACGAATGGTGACCACAATTTGGAGTGCAAGCCCCAAAAGAGATAGAAAAAATTTTCTTTCTCTTCCAAAATCCAAAGAAATCAAAATTCGCAAAAAGAAAAAACAAATATTATTTTATGGTTTAACCTCTATTTATATGTGTAGATAAGCCATCACTGAAAAATCCTATTTATAATACAATTATTGTATATAGATAGATTAAGTTATCATTTAACAAATTGTAAAGGTTTTTATATCATGAATTTTATATATAAAATTCATTACTTTGGACCAATTGAAATTGCACAAAGCCATTCTTTGTGTGTGACCCAATAGGTTCATGTGACGTTGGTAGCGATTCGAAATCATTTTGGTACACTAGTCATAAGCGGTCTCTAGTCAGACACTGTGACTACCAAAGTAGCATGAATATCAACATCAATACAACCTAATGAATAACATATATCATATCATTTTGTTGAAGGATATCCTTTGATTAAACATAAGGCATGGAAAGTCACCTTTAATATTCAATCGTAATAGTCTTAATCTTTAAGTAAACTAAAAACATCTAAGTGACATTGATCATATCAATTCACATGGACTTGGCCATCATCAGTCTATCATATCGAGGGAGCCATCGATAGCTCTCTCTATACGAGAGTGACAAATTCTATCTTGATTACACACCTTCGCATATTATTCACATAGTAACCAATCACAATCTTCATAATCGTCCGGCTAAAGACAATGTTTCATTGTGTCAAATTATCATGCTCTTAATATTGAAGTCAATGGTACTCTCAAGTCAAAGGACTAAACGATATACCTGTCACGAGTAAGACCTGTGACTTAATCCATGTGGTGTTCTCATAGTGGGTCGGTCTAATACCTTATTCCTTAACAAATACTTGTGATCTCGATTTGTATCCCTATAAGCACGATCATCACATGACCATCTATCAAGATTCTCACTAGTCTCTATTCATTATAGTTCCTAGTATTATGACAGACTAAGGACATTTAGGATATTTAACCAAATACCTATGAATCTTTGTATGAGGTAAACATGCAATCACTTATAATAAAACAATAATTGAAAATCTCAATTTTATTAACTAAAATTATAATACAAATAATGTTTGTATGTTGACCTAGGGCACATGCCCTAACGAACACATCATGTATGATAGAGGAAGTTGAGAGGAGTACTAGGCAAGGAGGATGGATCAATACCATCCAATACAAGGCACCATTTTCTCAGAGATTGTATCTGGAGAGGTATCCATTCATTTTTAAGGATCAACCCGAGGAACGTATGGAAGCTAAGACAGAGTTCAAGGAAAAGGAAAATATCCGACCAAAAGTCAAAGAATTTAGCGAACCATTCTGCATCAGATGACTTTTTGGATAGGAAGAAGAAAGTATCCTAGCAGGTAACACATACACACTACAGAAATATAGTGATCCAGGTATATTTAGTATTACTTGCACAGTAGGAGGTTTGCATGTTGAAAAGGCGATGTTTGACTTAGATGCATCCATAAGCAGCATGTCATGGTCTGTTTTCTTATTCATGCATGACCATGTTTTAAAACATTCGGACATAAACTTCCATTTAGTGGATGGACCTTCAATTAGACCGATAAGTATGTTGAAAGATTTGACTATTCGCGTCAAAGACCTAGAATTTCCAGCTGATTTATTTGTCATTGACATGGAAGACGCTTTAGCTTCCTCACTTACTTCGGTTGCCTTAAGGAGGCCTTTTATGAAAATAGTCAAAGCTAAATTCGATGTATTTAGTGGTAACATTTCACTTGAGCATGATGATAGAATAGTTCATTTTGATGTTCTAGGAACTCAATCCCAAGTAGGTAATGACCCTTTTTTACCTTAATTTCTCAATTTCTCTTCTAACATTCATCGGCTAATTTAGTAAAAAATATGTGTTCTAGGAGTTAAATTGGTCCCTAGAACCATATGAATTTTTTGTATGCCGACTTGGAGTGATTTAGTCAAATTAATTGTAATTTTGATAGATTTAGAAAATTTCAATTTTTTGAAAGGAAAGCCTAAGTTTTTTTTGGGAAATTTTGGATTTTGAATCCAATTTTTTATTTTGATTGTTTGAATGGCTTTTAATTGATCAATATCATATGGATTAAGTTTGGAGGAAAGTGCATAAATGTTTTGTAAAAAACTGAATTTCCAAAGTTTGGTTTTCTTGAAAACTCATTGACCCCGTGGCCACTTTAGGTTATTTCAATTTTAAGATTTTTAATATTGCATGTACATTGTGTTGATGGAATGATGAACATGCTAGTTGCACCTATCTTTGTTGATTTGAGCTTTTATGTGATTTCGAGACATAAATAATGGTCTTTTACAAAAGATTTTCCAAATTTATTCGTTTTGTATTTCAAATGCCTGAAGACATTCTGAGTGACCTTTTGCATTTTGAACTCCATGTTCTTTAGTTTACTAAGTGTTATGAATTGATTTGCTTGTAATTTCATGATTGAAATTTTTCGTAGGGTTTTTTGTTTGTTATGTTGTTTATTTTCTGTGATATGGAGTGAATGGAGTGTAATGGATCTACGGGACCTAGGACGAGGATAGGTAGTCGATTACCACCTCTTATACCTAGAGCCCACCCACCTAGAGCTCCCCAGCTTTTTGATTAGTTTGGGTTTGTGAGCTAAGTAGCCTCAAAGAGGTACGTGAGTGGCCTCAACATTAGGAATATGAAACCATTAGCTGTGAGGGGATTAAGGATAGAAACTCCCAAATATGAGAGGAGAGTTGTAGCCTATTGGGAGTTCTTTACCAAGGATTATCGAGCATTGACCATACCACCTCATGACCCAGACTTGATACATAGATGTAAGGAGATAGTTTGTGTGTTTTATGCGAATGGACACGTTATCTATCATAGTTTCAGTGTATGAGTCCGAGGGGTCCAAAGTGAACATAGTGCCCAAGCCATTAAAGCCTACTATGACTTACCTATATTTGAGGACTTAGGGGGTTTCTGATATCCATCACCTACACTATACCCATGACTCTTGCTACCCTTTCATGAACATAAGATCATCTCTCACTTGTTTCCTAAACCATTACTAGACCTACGTATTTTCTTCCCATCAACGAAAACATTAGGCTAAGGCCTACTTTAGGAAAGCTCTTAAGTTGTGGTCTTACTTTGTCGATGCATCTCTCAACCCTACCATACAATACAGTGAGGTGATACAGCCCTAAGGTATGATGTTTTACCATATATGGGCACGTGTTATATGCATAGATATAAGGAGATTCATCTTCGAGGTTATTAGAGAGAGGATGGAGACGAAGAAGAACAAAAGCTTTGCATTTTCTTTACTCATTATTAACATGTGCCACCGAGTTGGAGTTCCTCTAGATGATCTCCTATTTTACATCACTTCCCAACTGACCATTTACGATGAGGATATCTTTGGGTATGATTGTTTGGAGGAGATGGATTCAGAGGATAAGCATGAATGGGCATGAGAGAGAAAGACACAGAGAGAGAGAGAGAGAGAGAGAGAGAGAGAGAGAGAGAGCAATAACATGACTATGGGAGCAGCAACAGAAGAGCCATTTTAGGAGAGTCATGGGATGATGATAAGAGCACGAAGCCCAAAAGCATGAGCTTCGACATCTGCACCACCACCACCACTAGGAAGAGTACCAGGACATATGTCTTAAGCAGAGATCATTATCCATAACTAGAGGGAAATCACCCGTTTCCTGTATCATGATCATACGTGGCATCGACAAGTGCATGATAACCCTCTGCAGCCAGCTCCACCGACATTAGATAATCCGTTCATTATCATGTCGAACTACTATGTTTATGGTGCACACGTGGAGTATGGAGCACCCTCATCCTCCCATTCTATACAGAGTATGTCAACGCTGTTCCAAACCACACAGCCTAGGTAAAGCAATAGGAAAGCTCTAGTAAGTTTGAGAGTTGAGTTTTTATCTTTGTATGTATCTGATAAAGGGAAACTGAGAAACTTCATATTTTCGTAATATATTCGGAGAGCTACATTATGATGATGTTGTATTTTATATTATCACCACACACCATATCATTTTCATGCATTTTTAGCTTATATATGTACTTATTCCATTCTATTTTGTCCCATTCCATTTCTTATCTTCCATTATTTGACTTCACTTGTCTTTTGGAATATGTGTTGGTTGTCTGACTTTCTTAAACCTTGAGGATAAGGTTCTGGATAAATTTGGGGGTATGTAGGTATGCAGTTGGATTGAATGCATGGATGAACCGTAAGGATTTTTGATAAATTATCGTGAATTTTTAGATATTTTTTATTTTTTTAGTGAAATATGGGTAATATGGTTTCATTTATTTCATGGATTGATGGATTGGTAGGTTGAACACATTTTACTAACTTTCGAATCCTTTTATCTTTTTATTTTTCCATTTTTTTAGCCTATTGAATGCCTAATTCTAGCTTAGAATAATGGTCAAAAATTTTAGGATTCATATGTGGAATGATGTTGCCAAAGATGGACAAGACCTTAGGTAGAGCATAGGTGAAACATAATGTTCTTTTGATTGGTCTATTGACTAAGTCTACACCAAAAAGTTCTTGTGCTGAGTCAAGGCTCTTTGCTAGAAATGAAAACGGGTAGAATGACACAATTGGACAAGAGTCAACTTAATTTTCTATAGATTCCAGAATAGGTTTACATCTATTTGAAACTGAGTATAACTTAAGAATTAGTTTGGGGGAAAACTTAGGCATTGTTTGATTAGCCCTTAGCCTTTGCCAACCAATAATTTATCCCTAGTTAGCAGAGTGGAGCCAACCCATCCTGATTTCTTCATCACCTATCATGAAACCCATAACCCAAAAACCTTATAATCCTTTTAACTATATTGGAAGATTAACTTAATTATAGCGAAAGTAAGAAATGCTAACGTAAGTCTTTAAATAAAAAAGTAGAGTGTCCCATAAGTTCCATAGGAAAGTAACAAGGAATCTAGTGATTGAAAAAGTAAGCAAAATAAGAATCTACTAGACATGGTGCAGGGACCATGCAAAAAAACCATATTTGAAAAAAGTACAAAATGATTAAGTGAAGTGAATAAAGGAGAAAGTCTATAGAAACTCCATAAGTAAAAAGATTTAGCTCGAGTGCTTGTAGCTAGATTAAGTACGTCTTTATAAAGCTTTGAGTCCTTTAATATCCATTTCTTTCTTACATCAGCCTGGCCATAATAACTCAAAAAGAAAGTCTTATTAATTCCAAATGATGTTTTGAATATGTCAGTGGAATGGTTGTATAAGTTTCTATTTATGGAATCTTGGTATTCAATGCCTTATTTAAAGATTGTATATTTCCGCCTTGTTTAAATTTTTGAGGTAACTAGTGATTAATAGATGGCTTTAGTGTTAACGAAGCCTATTGTTTGGTGGATTATTCCTCGAGAAAGTGGCTGAAATTTCTTGATTCAAAGTACCCAGCTTTGCTTTAGTGTTCTTGTTCCCATTTCACAACTTTTATGAAAAATTGGACGAAACCATTAGAGTTAGAGTTGGGCATTAGAAAAGTTGAAATTTTTTTTTGTATATGCGAGTTAATTATCTTATGTTCTTTTGCTCAAGACGAGCAATTTGTATAAGTTTGGGGGTATTTGATAAGTCATCATTTGTGTTATATTTTAGGGTGACTTTACCACTGATTTCACTACTTTTATCATTATTTATATTGTTAAATTGTTATTTTTCAGTTCTTAGGTCAAAAATAGGCTTTGGTACAAAAGAAGTGATTTCCACATAAACTTAGTTAAAAAGCTAAAAATAAACATAATGCCTAAGTAGAGATCTCAACATAAGGCTATATTGCCAAGGAAACATTAGACCAAGCGTGACTTGATTGAAGGAAGCTTACTGAAATATTATAGGAAAAGCCTCGTGAAGACCCAAGGTAAAAATGAAGCTCGTATCTTGAGGAGAACCCCCGACGCCTTCATAGCAATTTGGGTATGTACATAGGGCACCTGCACATTGTTGGGCTCAATTTGGGATGAAACTGGATAGAAATAAAGCAACACAATGATGTCGTAGAGATTTCTTAGCTATTTAGCATTTTGTACGTACAACGCTGGGAAGATCTGATTATTATTGGTTTTAATTTGGTTGTTTCTCAAAGATCTCAGTTTAGATATGGTTCTATCCTACTCCTACTATACATATGTGACCTCATAATGAAATAGTTAGGATATTGAGAGTTCTGGATATAGAATTCCATAGATGGTTTAAGGGAGGAAGCTTTGGTGCTAGGTTTTTCTTTTGAAGTTTTGTACAAAGACTTTTTGTAAGTTTTTTCATTCTTATAATATATTTAATAAATCTCATATTTGTATTTATGATTATGAGTGGCTAAGTTCCACCATCTAGGCCAAGGTATTTGAGTTCTAGGGATTCATAGATTCGTGAGGATTATGTGCTTCTATTCTTAACTTGTTTGTGACCGATTTTTGTATTCTTACTTGTATTGTTGTTCTGAGGTTCTTGATTACAGTTTTAAACTTTAAGTTGCTTCATTTTTTTGTGTAAGTGTACGTGCATGGTGATTATTGTTAGAAACTATTACCAGTGATCCTACCACCATTTGGTAAGGAGGATTGCGTTAGATGGCAAGCGGGGCCTTGTTTGTTGGCAACCGATGTGTCCCTATGTATTTAGGATATGAGATGGGTAGTAGTGTATTGTAATTTCCAAACGTGATAGGTGGAGAATTCGTTGCTAGTTAGCACTCATGTTAGCTTTTCTCATAGAGCGTTAATGCTGCTAGTTTGTTGAAAGCCTACGACATATCCAGTGGATTTGCTAGTCTACTAAGTATGTGGTTGTGTCACACGTTCCCTTTACTGATATGAGGAGAATGAGGTGACGAGAGTCATTATAAGCTTATCTATGAGAATCAGTAGTAGGACAAACATTTGATAAATCGATGATCGAATCAATTCCCTAGAATGTCACTTCCTGCCTTGATCTAGAGTCTTTATTTATTGATTTTCATTTTAAGTGTTTGAATTTGTTTGTATTCGATTTGCAAGTTTAATCTTATTTTCAAAACCTTTGTTTTTCCCTTAAATCAATTGTGGTCAATGAAAATGAGACTATTTTTGGTGCTAAACGATGCGACATCACTTATATAGAGTGTTGTGCTTAATATCAAGTCTAAATAAGACCTAGAATAGATTTTCACTTATTGAGCCGAAACTTGATTCGTTGTTGTGCATATGAAACTAAGAAACAACATATAGCTTAATATATAGTTATCATTAATGGTTTCATTGAAGTGTGTATGAAACACTACTAAAAAAGGTTTTTGAATTTAAACTTGATTTTCTAAAAACCCAAAAAATAGAGTCCACTTGATTGAGCCTAATAGTGGTTTTTCATAGTGCATTGCATTGACTTGAAACCGACTTGTTCTAAATATATATTTGATTTTGTTGTTTCATGCTTATATTGTTTTGACAACATATTAACAAGGGTTTTTCTCTTAATCTTAATTTATTTGTGACCTAAGATTTTGATTGCACAAGTTGAGCTTATTCTATACTTCCTTTGTTGGTTTAAATTTTGGGGTTAGCCTATAAAATTGATTCTAAAAGGCATCTCAATTGGCAAAGTCTCACTTGCATTGATTCATCTTAGGATTGCATTTGGCTTATGAGAGGAAAACATCTAAAACTATTTTACTTGTTGTAAGCGACAAATCATTTTCAATTATAAAGGTTGTAAGGTCTATTGGTGAATAGACAGTTGTGAATCTTATTGGTGTATAAGAGAGGTTGTAAAGCCTGTCAAAGAATAAGCAAGTTAAGTTCCTAGTTGCGTCTAGGCAAGTTAAATTCATAGTTAAGGCTAAGTGGTTGTAGAACTCCTTATTGCAGTAAGGCAATTGTAAAAGACCTAATTGAGGCTAGGCAGGGTAAGCTTGTAAGCTCAGGTTTGTTCAATTATTGGAATATAAGTGGTTGTTTAGAATTCCATCTGAGGAGGTTACGTAATGGGCTTAGATTCGAGGGACTAAACTACTACAAATCATTTGTGTACATCCATCTCTTCTACCTCTTCACTTAGTGTAGTTTTCTATTAACTTGAATCATTACGACACATAGCTATCTTTCTCACTACTACACACACATTTAGCTTGACTTTTGAAGTGAACTTATGAGATTACCAAAGAAAGTCTTAAAAAAATCAAATTTGACCATCACACCCAATTCAGCCCCTTCTTGGGTAAACCTCATTATTTCTCTACTACTTTTGGAGGTCGACGTCTCCAAGAATGGGATTGGTTGCATTTCATATTGAAATATATCATGTTGATTTATTTGGAAATGCTATTACACGTTGCCATTTGTAGGACTAACATTTGCAAGAGTATAAGTCAATGTAGGATTTTACTTACTTGACATCTTCAAGTTATTTTTGGTGATGTCAAGGCAGTCGTGAAGACTAGAAAGGATAAACAAACTTGAAGACTTCAGTGATGCTTTAAAAGTTTAATTTCCTATTGTAAATAATTGTTATATATGATGTTTGGTTTCTAGGTTGAGAGCAAGCCATGATTTGAAGATAAAATGAATATGTGATTGTTATGAAATGGCTTATCGTAGAGTCCGAGCTAACTTATGAATCATTTTCATGTATATATGGGTAGTGGAGCATATAAAATTGTATTAGTAGTTAAAAATTGTGGAAGCCACTTAAGCTTTACATTCAAATTAATTTGATATTATATTTTGAACTGCGGTAAGATGTAAGTCTTTCTAGGCTTTTACCAAAGGAGTTTTCTATTAGATGGGAGATTTCGGCAGTCCATATTATAGGGGAAGCTCTAGCAAAATTTATGTAGAATTTGGAAATCTAAGGGTAAGATTTCCTAATTTGGTTCACTTAAAGAAATTGAGAACTAAGTCTTGATTACGGAATTAAATTGTATTTTGAATTTGAATTAAAGTTATAACGGGATTATAAATATAATTAGAGTAAATAGGTTAATTCAGGGCTTAAAGGGACGGGTCATAACAATTATGATAAAGGTTTATTAATCTCGTAAAATCTATAACTAGGATATGACTATGGTTATAATAATTATATCTTGTGTTTGAATGCAATTTGATTTTAGTTTCATTGTATTTGGTTTGGATTTTTTTTTATTAATTGATTGTTATATTTGATTTAAATTTTTTTAAGATTGATTTTCTGATTTGAATTAATGACTAAATTATTTGATATAGTTGGTTTAATTAGTTAATTGTTTTAGTTAGTGACAAATAAAATAAAACCCCTAAAAGTACAACTTAAGAAGTTTGCAAAATCACCGTAGAGATGATCCCACTTACCACTACTAAAAATTTAAAGTATAATAAAAGTTGGGTAGTTTATTGTACATGCTGGACATGTGTCAGTGTTTGGCATTGTTGCTGGAAGTTTTAACATAATTTCTTAAGAGTTTTTGACATTTTATGGTCTACACACTTCGTCGTTCAAACTCCATGGAATCACTACAACCATACGATCTTGAGTTAGAAAAAGCTTTTAATTGTAGCCTTAGAGAACAACGATGTAGGAAACAAAATCTACAAGACACCAAAAATTAAGGAAAATAAAGAACTTACTTTTAGGCAAGCCAAACAAAATGCAACGGCTTACGAACCAATGTGCATTGTTTTTCCTGAAGGATCCCCTAACTTTGAACTGAAATCTGGATTCATCGATACTTTGTCTAACTACTATGGTAAGGATAACAATGATCCCCATAAAGTTATTAGTGAATACTAACACAAAGTTAATGGGATGAACTCCAAAGACGTTACTTTAGAACAAGTCAAGCTAAAAGTTTTTCCTTTCGCACTGAAAGATCAACCATACGATTGATTGTTCTATATTGCTTAAAATAAATACAACTTAGATTCAAATGTTAAAAGCTTTCTTATATCAATATATACCTGCTAGAAAGTTTAGTCCCTATAGGAAATAAATAACAGTTGCAAAGATGAAAAATTAAGAAAATTAATGAATTTGGGATAGATTTCAAAGACTAGTTTCTTCTTTTCCACGACAAGGATATACTGAAAAAACATTATTTCAGTAGTTCTATGAAGGGCTAAATTACTTTGAATAGAGACTATTAGACACTATTTGTGGTAAATCTTTATTTGAAACAACACCAACACTAAGAAAAGAGGCTATTAACAATGGCAAAACAGTCTAAGCAATATGATGAAAAGAATGAAACCACGAAGAAAAAGTTTTATGAAATCAATAATTTACAAATAAACCTTGATGAGGATAAATTTAGTAAGTTAACGAGTATGGTTAAGTTGTTACTGAAACAAAAAGCAAATCCAGTTAAACCATGTGGATTATGTAATGAACTTACACATCCTATGGATGCTTGTCCTACTTTATATAAAGAAAGTACTAAAAGCTTACTGCAATAATTAATGAATTTTTGGGAAAACGAAGGAATCAATATAATAATAGTAATAATAATATTGTTATTATACAAGTAAACCAAACTTGAATCTTAGATATTGCCCATAGAACTCGAAATATATGACTTATAGATCACGAGAAAAAACACGATCTGCACTAATTCATCAACTGCTATGAATGGTTCAAATTATGGAACAAAACTTTGAGAAAATATCGAAGAATCTTATGACCTAAATTCATTAAAAATCTACTCAAAATTTTCAAGATCAAGTAGAGACCGATACTTCAATCATTGAGTTGAAAAAATAATTAATTCAGATGAGTTTGCAATTTAATCCATTGAGTTATCAAAATAAAGCGCTCACTTAATTTGTAGCTACTAATCAAGCACAAATGAATACTTTATTTTGCGAACATAAAGAAGAGACACACATACCTAATAAGAAATCAAATGAGGTAAAAAGAAAAAGAAAATACAAAAATAATCAAAGAAGAAGAAGATTATGATGAGGTGATGGCCAATGTATTTCCCGCCAGAGAATGGATGGCAGAACAATTAAGGCTTACACCCTAGTTTGAAAGATTATAACCATGGTACATAGAGAAAGTGAAAGCTTATGAAAGATCTTTACTAACATTGGAAAAAGTAAAATTGAAAAATGTAAATGAAGAAAATATTCCTCCTAACTGTACTTAAATGGTGTATTCTACTTATTCCATTCTACAACGATTAGCTAATAATAGGAAGGAAGTGGAGAATAAAGACATTCTTGAAGTGTTTCGGAAAGTAGAAATTAATAAACCTTTAATGGAATCAATAATGCAATTATTTAAGTATGATTGAGGTTTGAAGGAATTTATTGAGTACCAAGACCAAATTTTTGAAGAATCTAATTGAAGAAAACTTTTAGGAAAAATGTTAGCCTTGGATAAATATACTTATTCTAATGAGTTGTTCTATTCAAAAACTCATAATAATGATTCTTTACAATTAAATACTTATAAAGAGATTGATACTAAAATATATGAAGTTAATGTGGTAAATATGAAAAATGATGACAACATTCCAAAAGATGAGAAGATGAAGGAACTTCAATTGATAAGAAAGTTACTCAACAATGGAGAGTTAAGCAGACAAAAATAATATGAATATTATACTAGGAAGGCCTTTCTTAATTACTTCTAATGTGATTCTTGATATAACACAAATAACCATTACATTACTTGTTTAAGACAAAGAAATTGTCTTCAAAGATGATGAATAAGTCTAACCAAAAGGGAGCCCCATAATAATTTCTTATCTAAAGATAAAAATCCTTTATATAGACTTAACATATGTCGGGCATGTACAATAATTTTCTCTCTTATATTATATTTTAATTATTTTGTAGTAGTGAGAAGTGAGAATCGTCTCTACATGAATTTATCAAATCTCTTTAAGAAAAATATTTTTGAAGGTTTTATTATTTTTATTTATATTTTATTAATAGTAGGAGTTAAAATATCTAATAACTAACTATAATATAATTATACTTAACTAAATATATTATCTTAATTAACTAACACAAATTTAGAATCACAATCAATCAAATAGATTAAATTCAATAATAAATAAATATCTTAACGAATATTTAGAATAATGAAACATAAACTCGTTATGCATTCCAAACATGTAAATCCAATCCATATATAGTTATGAGCATACTTCATAAAATAAGATAAATAATTAAACTCTAATCATAAGTAGGTGAAACAAACTTTAGCCGACCATTTATTCTCCTATACCAGTGGAAAAACCACATTCTAATTCTTTTGGGTTAATCCCTTTATTCACACAAAGACATTAACTACACATAGTAGAAATGCATTAAACTTTATGGGAACTCCGAACTACTAAATCTAACATCTTTGGAAAGCTACTTCAACACTAAATTTAAATTTCAAATTCACCTAGGATATTTAAACGGTGTGTGCATTTCAAACAATCTTAGTTACTACTTTAATCAGATAATGAAACCATATATCACATATATATATATATATATATATATATATATATATATATTTGCAACTAGGGATACAATACCTAGATTCATGATTAAAATAAATAGATATCAACTTATTAAACTAGTGAATCAAAGAATATGATTGAGTTTAAAGCATAAAGCACATATTCATCTTATTATAACTAATTGTAAAATAGATCTAGTTCACATTTAGACTTTATGTAGATCAAACAAACTACTCTCTCATATTTATCAATAACATTGCAATAATATAAATAAAAGACATAATTGAAAATACTTTTGAATTAAAATACTGGAATCTTCAAAATAAAAAAAAACTTTGTATGTAAACTAAGTAGGCTATGGCTCCAAGAACAACTAAGGCTTTTAGGGCTTCAAAGTACGACAAAGGAAAATTCATTTTGAATAGGGTTCTTAATTATAGTATTCTAAGAAGTAAACATCCTAAAACAACTCAGAAAACTCTTAGTTATCCAAAATTCTCGAGTTCTACCTTAGCGATTCACAATGATTTTCTTGAGTTGGGAAGCGCTAGGATAATCTAGAATTTTGAGCTCACCAGTTCTTCTTCTGTCCATTGATTTAGCTAGCGATTCAGTGTCTCTAGGAATCACTAAGAATCGCTAGTTCATTAATTCTAGTTTTTCTTTGTGACTTTGGTGATAATTCTTCATATACTTTTTCCTCATGATTAATTCCTTCATAATATTCAATTTTTCTTTCATTTCTTCATATTTGCCATTTAGTACCTGAAATATCAAAAACAAGAGAAAACCCCGTCTAATATAGTCTCTTACATCTAGAATTATCCTAAAATGAATTATAAAATGTGTATAATTATTGACTTGTTGAATACCACAAACTCATCACTTTGTGGTCTCAAGCAAAGGAATACTCTCAATCACAATCTATTTTCTTCCCTCATTCTAACTTCATAATCATATACACTAATTCTTAAACCAAAATGATCTTAAAAATAAAACATATTAACTTCATAAAAATAAGAATCATGATGGAATAGAAAGAAGTAAAGAGCAACCTCTTTATTTGACATTTCAATCTCCTAATTCTGCAATATATCTCAGAATTCAAAGTTGAAACAATCACCAAGGTCAAGGCACTACATAAGTTTTCTCAATCAGCACTGACAATCATCAAGCTTACGATAACTAATATATAATCTTAAGACACAAAAATCACTTAATCAATCTCATTTTTCAAACAATAGTTAAAATATCACAACAATCAAAGTCGATAGGAATTCTTATTCGTTAATAGTCATAATTTCATATTCAATTGTTGGAATATCAAGACATACTTCACTTCACTTAGCAATAAGCACTCAAGCTAAATCTTTTATTTGAATAGTTTTCCATAAACTTCCTCCATTTTTCTTATATCTCTCTTTCTTCTTCTTCAATTATATAAATATTCATTTTATTCATATTATAAACCTACGATTCCCTGCTCAATTTCCTTTAGAATCCACTATTCTTTTTTATAAGAATTATTCCTCTAATTTTTCCC
This sequence comes from Stephania yunnanensis, assembly GCA_039657365.1. Lineage (NCBI taxonomy): Eukaryota > Viridiplantae > Streptophyta > Magnoliopsida > Ranunculales > Menispermaceae > Stephania > Stephania yunnanensis. The sequence goes on from CM077580.1 coordinate 25,978,722, forward strand.
ATCACTAGATTCCCTGCTCCATTTCTTTTAGAATATGTTGGTCTCTCTATTTTTTCATTTAAGAAATCTTGTTAGCTTTTCTCGCTTTTACTATAATCAAGGAAGATTCTTTTCCAACTACGTAAATTTTATTGGCTATTTCCTATTTTTGTCCTCAATTGTGGAATAAGCGTTCAATACATATATATAAAAACTTGATCAATAACCTTTGTCCAACAAGATTCTTAGAAATCCGTATTGTTCATCTTGCAATTTTTTTCGATTTTATACCCATCATAATGTATAACACGAAGTAATCAATCCCCTCTAAACTCCTTTAATGTATACACAATCTAGGTGAAGTAGAATAATGTATAACAATTATATTCATCATAAAATTTCTATTTTCATTGGTAATAATAATATATCACTTTCATTCAAATCATAATCATAGTCCTAACTAAATGAAGTAAAATGAAATAGGAAAATATTATTTATATTGTGGAAAATTAAAAAAATCTCAATCAACTTTGGATAAATAAATGGATTCTACCTCTCATTTCTTTCATACTTCACATTTTCATACCTCACTTCACCTAATACCCCCAAACTCATTCCAAACCTTGTCCTTAAGGTTTAAAAATTAAGTCGGGTTTTCCAACAAAAATAAAAAAATATCTTGTGAAGCTTAAATGAATAAATTGAATAATTAAAGAACATAAGAATGAATTGAATAAGTAATTGAAAACATGATAAATTTAAACATTCCAAGCATCATATGATTTACTGGGACATATCAAACCAATGTACACAATTTTAATACACTAAAGCAAATGTATCAAGTAACATACCACATTAATTCAAATTATAGGATTACAAAAAAAACCTCTCAATAATAACACTTAAGAAAAAATTACAAGAGAAGAGAAAAAATCTATGAACCACAGTTCGGACGTAGCATCATTACCATCATCCCCAAGATCAGGCTATTAGGAGTGGTAACTTACATAAGGTTTATAGTAGGTGTAGTCTATTCCCTCCATTGAGTTATCGTCAGTAATAACTCCCTGGTTAGGCATCCTCAGCTAGAGTAATGGAATGTGGATGTTGGCACCCCCACTTTGAGTCCTCCTGGTCCTGCGTCGCTTTGATCTATATATGTTTTAGGCAATCTTTTGTTGGTTTTGGAAATATGAGCTCTTGATGTCTTAGAGTTCTCTTTTAATTACGCAAGATTGTATGCACCATGGCCATTTCTGTGTTTTCTGCATCTATGCTTGTAAAGTCCTACGTAGGTGGCTCTATGGTCTGATTAGTCTGCTCAGGTACGTTGCATCTTGAGTGTCTGCTAAGTTTCTTTAGTTACCTGCTCTTACTCATTTTCTCTCTATTGGTTCTCTCCTTTATATGGCATTTGTCTCTTGTTCGTCCTCTGAGTCAACATATCCTGGTACCTTCTTACTTTTCTCAATGATATCGTTAGTGATGGTTTTATCTAGAAATACATCGAACTCGACTCCTATCATTGGGACTCGATCTTGTTTGCAAAACTTAGTGATCATCAAAGAGAAAGTAGTCCTTCATTTTTCTATGTGGTCATGGCATTCCTAATTGCTGCATAGATTATTCGGCCAACATCAATATACCCGATCCCTTAGACTATGTGGTATAGTAGATTCACCCTATCATTTACTATATCGTAATGCTGTAAAATAGGTTGTAGGATTACATTCAAGAAAAGGAACAAGTTTTGATCATTTTCCTAAAATTTGTAGCTTATATGTGTTTTGGGTACCCGTGTGAATCAAAATAGAAACCATCCCCGGGAATGGCTTCTAAAACGTTCCTAATGTTTCATGTGGTAGTCTGTGACTATACATGTACTCAGGTTTAAGGTACTTTCTTATGTTTCCTCAAATGCACTTCCAATAAAACCATACTACTGGTTTATTCTCTTAGGTGAGTAATCCGCTGGTCTATTTCGGACTACGGCTACTTTTTTATTCTTATCCTTATGCCCGTTCACAAAGAATTGCCTAGCTAAAATTTCATACCCATTTTCAACTAAGGACCTTGCCTCGTTATAGGTATAGTAATCCCAGTCAGTAATCCCTTATTCTTTTCCCTTATTATATTTAGGATTTTTGGCTCGTACTTGACTTCAATCTTGATGTTGAAGTCCATCTCGAGTATAATCTTTCAGTTCTTTCTAATATCGCTTTCCATCCTAAAAATGGCTTTAGCATTGTTAAGGCTATATGCATGGAAATAAATGGTGTGTGTCTCCTTAATCTTTTCCTTGCCGTCTGAATCATATTTAAAATTTAAGGGTGGAGAAGACTCTCTAGATACTTTAATTCGGGGGTTATTCATTGAAATTCCCATTGGCTTAATCAGTTTAGGTGAAGCTTTGGATTTTCGTTTAAGTTTTGCTACTAATAGTGCCTTTGCCTTCTCCTCTCGAGAACTTCTATTTTTTCCTTCTCCAGCCATTGTATCGATTTTTGAAATTCACATTCAAAAACTTAAGAAACTTATAAATGATGGAAACATTGTTGTCGAAAATAGTTTAGTAAAATTTAAGACTTTATTTAAAAGGAGATATCTATTTAAAATACTAGTTTGAAACTCGAAAATGTAAAACATACTTGGTATTGAAATGATAAGTAAAATGTAAACTTTAAAAATTGATTTTCCAAATATTGTAAAACAATCAGTGACAAATTGTAGTCTTTTCAAAATCATAGCAACTTAAATCAAAATAAAATCATAATCCAATCCCCAAACTCATTTCAAACTCGCATTTGTAAACCTTTTTCAAATATGCATGATTATAGCAAAATTTTAAAATTGTTGAATTTGTAAATTGATGATCAATGTGATCATTATTCCTAGTATATTGGAATCACTGAAACTATTTATGCCATACAATTGAATAAATTCCAACAAAACAATTTCGAAAAATATTGAAAATTTTGCAAAAATCTCGGATTAAAATTTTAATGAAAGTAAAGAGCTAGGGTTGATGTTATTACCTTCTTGAGAGTGAATCTCCTAAAATTAAAGCATTTGAACTCACTTAGACCGTCCCTTCAAGCTCTAGGTCAAAAATTCCTTAAACCCTAGTTTGCTTAAAAAACCAAAGAATCCAGATTTTTGGTTTGAATAAGACTATGTCGAGGTGAGATTCACTTAAATTTTATGGGATTGAGCTTAGAATGGTAGAATCTGGGCAAGAAATTCAAATTTTGGTGAAGGGTGTAACAATTTGCAAGTGTGAAAAGGTTTAAAATGTATGGCGATTAGGGGTTTTGGTTTAAGTGGAATCGCTAGGAATCATTGAGCAAATAAAAAATAATTAAGCTGCTGGAGAATTTCTAGACCTATCGATTTAAACAATGATAAGTGATTAATTAGACTTATATATGTGACTAGTTTAGTAGTATATTTGGTCTAAATATCTCGGAATGAGCTCTAACTAATGGTATTAATGTATTTTAAGGTATACATAGTATAAAGTTGACAAATGAGTGATTTCATGACGAAATGAGGATAAAATGCACAAACCATACTTGGCATCGTAGCAAGGAGTCTTGACGCTGTGGGAAATGACCACACAACGTAGACAAGGTGTGGAGAAGGAGAGAAGAGTAGATAAAAAGATGCGAAGCACTTAGCGCAGTGGCGACGCTATGGTGTTGTACACACAACACCGGGATGGACTATGCAAAGCGCCAAGCCTACTATGAAATGAAAATACACATAAAAGGCCAAAGTTATGGTAGTGTCGTGGCTTTACACACGTAGTGTGGGATCACCTACAGATAGTGTCGGGACGTAAAAATTAAAAAGTTCAGAGTTCGAGTTCATTTGGAATTGTTAATTATAGTTTCTAATTGTATTCTAAATAGCCTTAGGGGTATAAATAGGTATTAGAACATGGTAAATCACCAATTATCACCTAGTATCATAGTTTTTAAGCCACCAACATAGAATAGCTTAGTTTACATTGTGCTAGAGTATTAAAAAGAGATTTAGAGGATAAGACATTGAAGACTCCGCGTATGGTTATTTAGTATTATTTTCTTTATTTAAGAAGTTATTTAATTCAATCTTTGATTACAATGAATACTGTGATGTATGTGCTAAAAAACGTATGAATAGATTATAATGTCAAAAAGTGAAATGGTAATAATTTGTATTGATTATGTACATAATGCTATGAACATCTTTGTGAAATTTGAGAATTTCATAAGCTTTATTAAGCGACTAAATAAGTATTTTCAGATTTTATTTACAGTTTAAGTATCCGAGGTGGGACCCACGTATTATGGACCTGAGATCATAAGGTATATTTAATTAATGTGTGTTATGTGTGTAGTGTGTGTATTATATGGTTTTTTTATCATGAAGTTGGGATATGTTGAGGTGTATCCTAGGTTTGTTATACTCGAGGTTGCAAGTGCCTGTCTGAAAGGCACGAGTGAAAATAAATTATTAGTTGTTGAAAAACTAATTTACCAAGTGTTAATCCTCAAGTGAAGATTTTGTTTCGATTTGCGTGTCAATCAGGATCTGTGATATTGTAAAATGATAATGAAGTTAGTGTTATAACTTACCTCGAGCATTATGTCGGTTTGTAGTAGTCGAGGTTGAGATTGGGTCCAAATTAATGTAAGTTTGGTTTAGTATGGCAAGAGAATTGGTCCATGAGGTTTAGTATATTATAGACAAAGTTAAATTCTTTAGGGTTTTGGTGTAACCAAAACCAGTGTAATGGATGTTTAATGAAGATCGACTATTTAGTCGAGAGGTTGGTTCAATTTGGTAAAACAAATCGGATAGAAAACGAGCACTGAAAGTCAAAACATTTCAAAATAGGGATTTTGAGAATTAATAAATTAAAAAATTAAATTGCTGACATGCAGCTTGGGGTTTATGTATAAATATATATAATCAAAATCAATATCAATAATCAAAGCTTTTACATTTCAATTTCAATATAACGTTTACAAACATTCAATCCTTAAACCTCTCAACTCAGATTTCACTTTTTGATCCCCCGACATTTGATTTTCGCTCAGTTTCTTTTTGCAAAATATTAGAGCGTCTCGAGATGCTCGGTCTAAGCTAAGTTTCTACAGTGGAAACGAAGTATTCGGCCAGCAATTTTGTAAATACTCAATTTGAGGCATTTTCCTCAATTTAATTTGAATTCTTGCGATTTCTCGATTTTGTTTACGGAGTTTTAGTAGAAATTGGCAGGGATTATTGTGAGTTAGTTCATTGGATTGATTTGCACTAATTTGCAATAAATCCTATTGGCATGGGTTAGGGTTTTGATGAATTTAACTATTGTGATTCAGTTGATAACAATTTTGGCGATGTTTTCATAGTTGATATTTATTTGCATTATGTTTCTAAATTAATTAATTATTGGTTTTGATCCAATTTGACTCCACAGAGCTGTGAAATATTTTGATGTTGGTATCGAATGCTTTTGTGGTGTTTATTGTCAAGTTTTGAGGATTTAATTGCAAAAATATTGATTTGGAGAAGTTTTTCAGTTCAAAATAAATAAAGTTTGCCTAATGGAAAGGGCATATAGGAAAACTTTTATAACTTCTTCGTCGGTGATTCGATTTATTTTTCTTGGAGTCTATGGAAAGTAGGGCATGAGTACTACGAGTTCCTTTCAAGTCATCATGACAAATGTTGAGGTTTTCAGGGTTAAAAGTTATCCCCAGTTGGCTAGTTGAAAGCTAGTTGAAATAGTTATATAAATTAATATTTCTAAAAACTGTTCTCAATCGTAATTTGGCCGCAGTTTTCATTGGGTTTTGTGATTTGATTTCACTTGAAGCTTGGCCAATAATATAATCTAGGTATGCATGGAAGCAATTGGAACTATTTTCAAGGTAATCCGACGCTCTGGGAACCCCGAGAATTATGCTCAAAGTTGGTTGGTTGTATTTAAACCATATAGTTATCTCTACTATTTATGAAATTTATCTTTATACTTGCATTTTTATTTAGTTTGCATTGTATTTTGCATCATTCATGGTCATACATTCATGTCATTCCAGACGATGGTTTGTCAGTGTTTGAGTTTACTTACTTGACATCTTCGAGCTGGAAATGAGAGATTCACGTTGTCATATAAATTTGTTGTTATTTGAAAATGAAATTACATGTCTCCATGCATTCGGACTAAAATTTGAAGGAGTATATAGCAGTGTTGGAGTTTACTTAGTTGACATCTTCAAGTTGTTTTTAATGATGTTAGTTCTTTGAGAAGTCAACGAAAAATGGACAAGAGTCAAAAACGTCTTATGATTACTTTTAAATTTACAGTTTTAGTTTTCATGTCGTAATCATTATATATATTTTGTTTCTACATTAGGGTGAGTTTGGGGCGCGAAACGTTAGTGAAAGATTATTAGAATCTTATAAATTAGTTTAGAAATTAATTTTATACCTTAATGGTTTAATTTTGTTCTATTTTGGATTTGTAAAGTTTTCAATAAGGTATCAGTTACTTTAAGTTAGTTTAATTGTTTTAAATTGATATATATTGTGAACTGCGGGGAGTTTTGAGTCTTACTAGGATCCTCCCCATTCTGTTGTCTATTAGGTGGATTTTTCGGCATTTCACTTTTAAGGAAGGTGCTACCAAAATTTTAGAAAATACGAAGAACAATCTGTATGATTTCCTAATTTGCTCTAGCTAAAAAAATTATGATTTGAGTCTCATTGAGGATAAAAATTTAGTTTTAGAGCATTATTGAGGATTGAATTAAAAACTATTTTGAGGTTAAGTTAATTGATTGGATTAGGTGCCTAATTAGGGGAAATTAGGCTACGTCAGGACTTAGTGAGACGGGTCCTAACAAACATGGTATCAAAGCCATGGTTAAGCTCAATCAAGGAAATGTAAGAAAAGATAATGACATTGAGTTTAAGATTAAGTTAATCAGGAAAAATAGGTTTAAGCTTTTTTAATATTTTAAGTTATATGAACTTAAGTGATGGTCTTGAGGAACAAGGTTCAATAATGAGGTCACAATTTTTAGTTGGGAAGTAGCTATGAACTGGTAATACTTTGGTATTATGTTATATTTGATATGTATTATTGTATTATTATCATATATGCGATAGAAAGTTTATTCTCCTTATTTGTTTGATACTAAACTCGTGTGATATAGTGAGTGAGGGTAAGAAAATAGTCTTAAATAGTGAATAAACTTAATATAAGATAATTGAGTGAAATTGGAATTGAAATAAACATGAAATAAATTGAGAAGTCGTAAAAACACAAGATGTGTTGTCTCTTGGACATTAGAACAAAGCTATTATTGGTTCAATTACTAACTTGGGAAGATCTATTCTACAAAGTACTGGTGAATTCTTAACCAATTGAAGGTTGCTTTTGAAAATAGTCTCAATGTAAAAAAAATGAGACACATAGTTTCGAAAATAGAAATTGATTAGGCAAATTGAATTTGACTAAAAATGACAATGAGATTGTGATATGATTAATCAAGTTGTTAAAGTCGGCTTGTATGAAAGTAAGTATCAGAGCCCAAATTTATAAATCCTATTTTAATTTCCTTTATCATGATCAGTGACCCATGATGTGAGATCCACATCGAGATATGTGCACTAACCGAGGCGATGTGACATAGGTATATGTTAGATTTGTTTGGATGTATGCCTAGTGTATTGTATATGTCTAAACTACTAAATCAATCATACTTATGGTTAGGTTTCGAGATGTGAGTGGTGATGTCCTCGAGATGCGTGCATGCATGGGATCGAGGTAAAGAGTGATGTGGTTGATTTAAGCTTAGTGTAGCTTAAATAGTAGAATTAATGTTGCTATAGTTGGTTTTATATTATATGTAACATAAGTTAGCAAGTTAAAATAATAACCATTGGCATATCAAGAGACCAATTTAGTTTAAATTGGTGTTATTTAGGAAGAGATAGTAGAGAGTTAGTGATAAATGTGTCAAGATATAGGCCATTAGATTAGTCTCGAGATACTTGTGTACATAAAGATCAATGATTATTAATCAACTTTATCCTTATATATAAGATTGGATAGATCAACCCATGCAATTCATTTCATTTCCAAAACTTACAAGCAAAGGAATTTGGAGAAGAAGAGGAATTAAGGAAGGATTTGGCGAAAAGATTTAGGGAGATCAGGGAGAGTTGGAGTTCAAATCAAAGACTCAACCCTAAGTACACACCTCTCTATTTAAGTTTGAAACCAGTTCTGGCTTTTGACCATTTTTAGAGGTTAGATGATTAAGTCTTTGCAATTTGTTGATATATTTGGATTCATCATTTCAAGCTGATAATCTAACTATTAAGAAGTTCTTAATTTTGTTTTAAAATAAAAAAATATGAATTTTTGAATTTGTAAGACCAAAATGGAAATTCTACGTGTCGTATTATGAAGCAGCCTATGTAATTCATTCATAACTTGCCCATTTTAAATTGAAATGAGCCTAATCTGGTGGCATTTGAAAGCTAACTTAAAGGGGGAACAACTATATCCTACTTGAAATTTTGTAGTTAAAATATTTTCATGTCCAAAAGTGCTCTACAAATAGGTGATTGAATGCATCACCTGATTTTTTGAAACTACATTTTAAAAGGCATAACTCCATAATTACTCATCTAAATGAGTTGATCTTTTAGTATGTTATTATTTGATATATTAACTCCCATGTGACCAAAAATCATGAATATTGAAACTATATATTAGAATAAATAAATTTTCTAAATTTGCTGGTTGGATTAGTTATCAATTTGAGCTATTTTTAGTATAATTGCAATATCTCTTTCATTTTGAATCGGAATTACGCAAACCAAACCTTTTCGGAAAGCTACGATAGAGACCAAAAGCTTTGTATGAAGGGAGGGATTTGAGTCTTGGAAAATTTCATGCCTAAAATTTCATTGCAATACATGACTAAAATCTTAATGTTATTTAGTCTTAAGGGGTTGTTTTGGGTTAAGGATCATAAACCCATTTGACCAGCTCTAAATCCAATCCATTTGGATTAGTTTGATATCAGGAACCTAAGAAGGGTCTCAGGAGTTCGAATACATGATATGAGGTCTTGGGAGGTCAGATTAGCTTAGGAAATTGTGTATATTGTAAGCAAACTGATTGAGATATTTATTTTCATTTCATTCCTGTTTGGCTATTCATTTATAGTTATTTGAACTGAATTATCCTTTGCAGTCTACATTCCATGACTTGTCGTCTCTTCTCATTTTATAAGTTTACTATCATGGCATTCGATGTTGATTAATTGTTTAATTGTCTCAATATCTTATGCTATGTTTTTCTTTATTGTTGAAATGTTTTGTCATATGAAATAGCATGCTATTAGGTAGATGTTCAATGATATTGCAAATCGAATTTCCTTTGTGCTTTAGTATGCAATTACATTTCTTGGATTCCCAAACCATATCGTTTCTTAGGTATAAAATTATTTCTTGTATTTAAGGCAATGATATGATAGAGATATGTGTGACACACAAGGTCACTACACTTTCGGGGTTGTTGGGATCTCACCACTAACTTGTGCAGCACACAAGGTATGGGACCCATGGTTGTTGGAAAGTATATATCATAGGTGACTGGCATTTGTGATTGATTATAGAGGCGTAGAGCTCAGCTCTGACCTTCAACTGAGATGTAGAGCTTAGCTCCATCTTAAGATAGTGGAAGAAAAACCTATGTGATGTAACTCACGACCCTGTGGCCTAGATCATTACTACTTAGTCGAGTGTCAGTTTCATTTTTCTTAACTAAAATATCTCATAACATGATTTATTTTCAGCATAGTTGCTATTCTTATGCTTTAAAATGCTTCTTGTATATTGGAAATGTGAACAAATGTCTCTCAGTGTTACTTTCTACTTTCCTGTACTTACTGTCCTCTTTATGACAGTGGGTGCAGATTCATCGAGAAGCAGACTAGGCAAGGGAAGATTGACGACTATCTCTGAGCCAGTGGAGTGTTGCTGCATCTAGTTTTGTAGGTTTTTGACTTTATTATATGACTTTTATACGTCCTTTATATACTTTTGGAATTTTATATATTACGGGTTGAGAGATAGTACTTTGACTAGATACATGATGATATATCATCGCCATTTAGTTATATATATATGTGATCTTTATTCCCTGGTTTTTCCACATACTTAGGATTTAAATTAATTGCTTCCACTAAATTGTTAAGACTTCTGCAGAATAAAATGTAAATTGTATAACTTTTAATTAACTCTAATTTTTTTTCATTTATATAAGGTAAGGAGATGTTTATTTGATCAAAAAATTGGTGTTAAAAGGGTTTTGATAAATAAATAAATAAAAGACTGACTAATTCATTGTTAAGTCCTATAAGGCAAGGTTAGGACTTAATGATGGGATAGGTCGGGCGGTGCCCTAATTTGAGAAGGGCTCGTCACAGTTGATACCTGAGCCTAAGTTTGTAAAGCTTAGGTAATGAAATATGGTTTATTTCATAATATTAAATCAATGTTGATGTTGGTATCAAAAGCCAACATTTCTCATTAAGATTACACAAACTTAAATAAAACATAAATTTTAGTTGTGGAAACCAGATGATCCTTGCCTAGAATTCATTAGTTAGGAAGTTAGTGTAAGTGAGATGGGAATTACTTATGTGTACATGTTGGTTTCTATATGTATATATATGCTCTATTCAAATAGTAATTGATTCGTGTTCATTATCAACTTCCAAACGTCGATGGTTGATTCACGCAATAGCGAGGATGTAGGTGCTAGTGGAAGCCAACCTCCTATTTCATCTTTTAAAGATTTTTATAGGCTATCTAACCGAGTAGCTCCTCAGAGGAAATAGTTAGCGAATTTCATTGCCATGATGAAAGCATGTTTTACTCCACCAGTACAGACACCGGCTGCTGCTACTACTACTACTACTACTACTACTACTACTACTACTACTACTACTACTACTACTACTACTACTACTACTACTACTACTACTACTACTACTACTACTACTACTACTACTACTACTACTATTACTACCACCACTACTACTACATCCACATTATCAGCACTAGAGTTTCCTACTACTACACCAGCCACTTTGGTAGTACAAACTATACCGTTAGTGAAAGCACTAGCCATAGAGACAATTTATACACCGTATTTCACTCCTACATCTTTTAGCTTAACAATAGAGGTTTAGTTGGTGAAGGATTTCATCAGACTGAAGCTAGTTTACTTTGATGGTCAATGGGATTTTGAAAAAATTAAGAAGTGGGTATTGTATCAGGAGAAGTTGCATAGAGTCTTGAGAATTAAGGATATACTTCGCACTGCGATTTTGTCGTATACACTGTAAAAAGACACTAATAGTTGGTGGCTTATGACAATAGCAACTGATAGAGATTTTGAGTCTTGGGATGCATTAAAGAAGAAGTTTTATTATCAGTACTTCCCACTTTCAGTAATGAAATGGTTGAGGAAAAAGTTCATGAATCTAAGACAAAGAGCTAATGAGTCGGTGATGAGCTACAGAGATAGATACGAATATTTGAGACATTTTATTGGGGATTTAGTGAGAGATGACTCTAAGGATGTATATCATCTTGGAGCTGGATTTAGACTAGGTATAAGGTTTTATGTTACTAGTTTAGGTGTCAGGACTTTGGGAGAGATTTATAAGCATGAATTTTCTCATAAGACCTACTATTTGAGTAGAGTTGTTGATGGGGCACCGTTAGGACCAGCATTGTCAGCAGATCAGACCGTAGAGTTTGAAAGGGCGACATTTAGGGGCAAGGGACAGAGGAGAAGGGAGAGAGGTTCACAGGGATCGGGAATAGTTACAGCAGTTGTACCTTATGTATCACCGCTACTCCATTACAGACTATAGTTGGTAGACCTCCCTTACCACCACAAATCAGACCTGTGTTGTAAGATCCTACTATTTTTCTAGCTCTTCTAGCAGCACCAGCTTAAAGTTAGCAGCAGCAGGGTGGTAGAGGCCAAGGTAAAGGTAGACGGTGAGATGATTCTCGATAAAGACAATTACAAGGACTGCATTGGGGTCAAGCTCAGGGATAGCATAGACCGATTACTTGTCATAAGTGTGGTCAGTTTAGGCATGTGATTAGAGATTTCCGCAACCGAAAATAGTACTTCCATTATAAAGACGAGAAAGAGTACACATAGTAGCACAACTTGATGCCAACATCATACAAGGACTTATTGAGGGTACGATTTCCATATGTGGTAAATATTTATATGTTTTATTTGATTCAGGTACTATATTACCTTTTATTTGTGGTCGCATGAAAGGCATCTTAGGGTTAGCACTGGTTAGAGTTTATGTATAATTGATTTTGAGTATCATAGCCAGGGATAGGCTTTACCCTAACTATCTTATTTAGAGATGTCCAGTAGAGATAGGCGAGGTAGAGTCGCCTACCGATTTCGGGGTGTTCGAGTTATTAGACTTTAACGCGTTATTAGGGATGGATTGGCTAGAAGCGTATCACGCTCACAACGACTATTTCAGTAAGACAATAATATTTGAGATTCTAAGGCATACGATGTTCATATATAGTGGTAGTACACCGAGAGTCGAGGCCATTAGAGGTCAACTTGTGACTAGTGGAGAGATGTAGACTCTAGTACCATGATATGCAGTAGCAGAGAGTTAGAGACCCAGTCTCGAGTAGATTTTGATTATGTACGAGTTTCCAAACATGTTTCCAGAGGAATTACTGGGTTTTCCATAACCAAGAGTGATAAAACTTATTATTGAGTTGGTACTAGGTATTAGACATATTTCTATACCACCATACCGCATGGCTCCGAGAAAGTTGGAGGAGTTGATGAGTCAGCTTCAGGATTTGGAACAAAAGGGATTCATCTCACCTTTTATGTCACCATGGAGAGTATGTGTGGTGTTTGTGAAGAAGAAGGATGGTACTTTGAGCCTGTGTATCGACTATGATGGTTGAACAAGGTTACAGTCAGGAACAAGTATCCATTACCATGGATTGACTATTTATTTCATCATTTGAGAATAGCACAATTTTTCTCCAATATAGATATAAGATAGAAGTATCATCAGCTTAGGATCAAAGATGATAATATGTCCAAGACAACATTTAACAAGAGATATGGACCTTATCAGGTTACAATCATGGTGTTTGGTTTGACTAATGCTCCTGCCATGTTTATGGATTCGATGCATCAAGTGATGAAACCATTTATTGATCGTTTCGTGATAGTTTTCATCAATAATATATTGATATATTCAAGGAATCAAGAGGATCACAAGAAGCACCTCAGGGAGACATTGCTGACTTTGAGGGAGCACAGACTATACACCAAGTTCATCAAGTATGAATTTTGACTGTCAAATGTCAAGTTTTTGGGCAATGTTCTTAGAGCAGTAGGTATTGCTATGGATCCGGCCAAGATTTAAGATATTATGGATTGGCTAGCACCGACGTTAGTCATGAAGATCAAGAGTTTACTAGGGTTAGCAACATATTATCGTGGATTCATGAAGGATTTCTCGAAGATCGCTTCACCAATTACCATATTGACCTAGAAAGACATCAGATTGGTCTGAGGAATGCGATGAGGCTTTTACTCAGTTGAATAGTTGTTGACTGTTGTTTCAGTGTTGGTATTGCCAGAGGCTGGACAATAATTCTTGATATATACAAATGCTTCTCATTCTGGTTTAGGTTTTGTGTTAATGTAGGATAGAGGCACGATGGCTTATACATCCATACATCTGAATACATTAGAAAGATTATGCTACTCATGACTTAGAGTTGGTAGCGATGGTGTTTGTTTTGAAGATAGGGATGCATCATATGTATGGATAGAGATTTACACTCTACTCTGATCATAAAAGTCTGAAACACCAATTTACACAGAAAAAGCTGAATATGAGACAGTGCAGACAGTTGGAGCTTTTGATGGACAATGACTTTTCTCTAGAGTGTCACTCAGAAAAGCTAACATAGTTGTCGATGCGGTGAGTATGATACCTATTAGAGATATTGAGGTTGTTAGTTGCCATATGATACGTGGATATGAATTACTTGAGTCATCGGCGATTATGAGTCAGTCAGATATTCCTACCGACACTGGGTGACGATTTGTGCATAGATGAGGCTTCAGACAGTGTTTACATAAAAAGTGTCAGAGGGTCAGAGAGCCAACATTTTATACTTGAGGTTTACTAAGTTAGCTTAGAGTATTGATTATATAAACTGATGGAGATGACAGATTAGTGTCTAAGATTTAGATGGAGATTATGGATACCGTCAGTGGCATAGATGAGAGATGAGACTCTTTAGGATTCACGCTATTCCAATTCACTTTTCACACAAAGAAGGTATAACAAATTCGCTAGAGGCTTAAAGGGACCCAGAAGAGGGAGAAGAAATATGTAGACAAGAGGTATAGAAGAAATAGGTTTCTCCTGTATGGACATATTTGGTTTGAAATGCAATCTGGGTAGTTATCTCATGTATGAGCTTGAGTTACTTCCGCAAGATAGATTTTTGTACCATTTTGAGTCAGATATAATTTTAACCTTAGTTTAATTTTGAATATTAAATTTCCATTAATTAGGAAAATTTGTCATAGCCCAAGTTTCTAAATCCTAGTTTAATTTCCTTAATCAGATCAATGACCCATAACGTGGGACCCACATTGAGATATGTACATTAACTGAGGCGATGTGGCCGAGGTATATATTAAATTTATTTTGATGTATGCCTAGTGTATTGTATTTATGTAGACTACTAAGTCACTCCTACTTATGTTTAGGTGCCGAGATATGAGTGATGATGCACCTTAAGATACTTGCCGATGTTAGATCAATATAGAGAGTGATGTGGTAAGTTGATTTAAGCTTAGTGTAGCTTAAATAGTAGAATTAATGTTACTATAGTTCATTTTATATTAAATGTAACCTAAGTTAGCAAATTAAAACAATAGTCATTTAATGATTCTTGAGATATGTGTTGTCACATCAAGAGACCAATTTAGTTTAACTTGGTGTTGTTAGGAAGAGATGGTGGAGAGTTAGTGGGAAATGTGTCAAGATGTATGCCATTAGATTAGTCTTGAGATACGTGTGTACATAAAGATCAATGCTCATTAATCAACCTCATATTTATATATAAGATTGGATAGATCAACCTATGCAATTCATTTCATTTCCAAAACTTAGAAGCTAAGGAAGTTGGAGAAGAAGAAATCAGAGGAATTAAAAAAGGTTTTTGCTAAAAAAATTAGTGAGATCAAGTATAGTTGGAGCACAAATCAAAGTGTCATCAACCCTAGGTACACATATCTCTATTTCAAGTTCAAACCAGTTTTGGTTTTAGACATTTTCAGAAGGTAAATGGTTAAGTCTTTGCAATTGGTTAATATATTTGGATTCTTCATTTCAAGTTGATAATGTAGCTATTAAGAAGTTCGTAATTTGGTTTTGAAATTAAAGGGATATAAAATTTTTGATGTTGTAAGACTAAAATGGAAATTCTGCAAGTTGTATTACGAACTAGCCTATATAATTTGGTCATAACTTCCCAATTTTAAATCAAACTAAACCCAATCTAGTGGCATTTGAAAGCTAACCTAAAGGGGAACAACTTTTTCTATATGGGATTTTGTAGTTCAAGTTTTTTCATGTCTAAAAGTACTCTACAAATAGGTTATTGAATGCATTATGAGATTTTCGAAATTAGATTTTTAAATGGAATAGCTCCATAATTACTCATCCAAATGAGCAAATCATTTAGTATGTCGTTATTTGATATGTTAGCTACCTTGTGACAAAAAATCATGAATTTTGAAACTATAGATTGAGAGAAATAAAATTCTTAAGTCTACTAGTCGGATTAGGTTTCAATTTGAGCTATTTTTAGTAGAAATGCAATAATCTCTTTCATTTTAAATCAGAATTACACAAACCAAACCTTTTTAGAAAGCTAAGATAGAGACCAAAAACTTTGTACAATTTCTTGCCTAAAATTTTGCTGCAATATAGAACTAAAATCTCAATGTTGTTTAGTCTTAAGTGGTTGTTTTGGGTTAAGGTTACTAAACCCATTTGATCAGACCTAAACCCAATTTAATTGGATTAATTTGGTATCAGGAACCTAAAAAAAAGTCTCGATAGTTTGGATACATGATATGAGGTATTGGGAGGCCGGATTAGTTTAGGAAATCAAGTAGATTGTATGTAAACTGATTGAGATATTTATTTACATTTCATTCATGTTTTGACATTCATTTCCAGTTATTTGAACTGAATTATCTTTTGTTCTCTACATGTCTTGACTTGTTGTATCTTCTCATTATATGAGCTTACTATCATGAGATTGGTTATTGATTAATGGTTTCATTGACTCTATATCATGTGCTATGTTATCTTTGATTATTAAAATATTTGGTCAAATGAAATTGCATGCTATTAGGTAGATTGTCAATGATTTTGCAAATCGGATTTTCTTTATGCATTAGTATGCAACATTTATTGGATTCCCATACCATGTTTTTTCTTGGGTATAAAATTAGTTCTTGTATCTAGGACCATGATATAATACAGATGTGCATGACACGCGGGTTAATTAGACTTTTGTGGTTGTCAGGATCTTACCACTAACTTATGCAGCACCCGGGGGATTCGAGGTTGTTGGAAAGTATATATCACAGATGACTGGCATTTGTGATTAATTGTAGAGGCGTAGAGCTCAGCTCTGACATTCAACTATGATGTAGAGCTCAGCTATATCCTAATATAGTGGAATAAAGCCTGATGTGATGTAATTCATAGTTAATCGGCCCTAGATAGTTATTACTTAGCTGAGTGTGTATTTCATTTTTTAACTAAAGTATCATATAACATGATGTCTTTTCAGCATAGTTGCTATTTTTATGCTTTTTGATACTTGTATATTTGAAAATATGAATAAGTGTCTCTCAGTATTACTTTCTACTTTCCTGTAGTCACTGTCTTTTTTATAACGGTGGGTGCAGATCCATCAAGTAGCAGATCAAGTAAAGAGAAGATTGACGACTATCTCCGAGCCAGTGGAGTGCTGCTACACCAAATTTTATAGGTTTTTGATTTTATTGTATGACTTTTATATGTCCTTCATATACTTTTGGGGTTGTATATATTATGGGTTGAGTGATAGTACCCTAACTAGATACATGATGATATATTATCGTCGTTTAGTTATTTATATGCATGTGATCTTTATTTCTTGGTTTTCCGCATACTTAGGATCTAAATTAATTCCTTGCGCTAAATTGTTAAGACTTCTGCTAAATAAGTTGTAAATTGTATAACTTTTAATTAACTATGATTTATTAATTGACATAAGATAAGAAGATGTTTATTCGATCAAAACTTTGGTGTTATAAGGGTTTAAAAAAATAAATGAAAGTCAACTAATTCATTGCTAAGTCTTACATGGCAAGCTTAAGGCTTAATGACGGGATTAGGCCATATGGTGCCTTAATTTTAGAAGGGGTAGTCACAATAAACTATTTTGAAGCAAAGTATTGTCTCATTTTCGAAACGAAACACAAAGTGAAATGTGTTATAGAACAACAGTTGAATTAAATAAGAAAGTGAAAATTTATGGAAAATATAGTGGTTACGTTAATTAAATAAGAAAGTGAAAATTTATGGAAAGTACATGAATTAGAGGTACGAAATAAAGATCAAAAAAAATTCTACCTTAAAAAACGATGAAAGGTTTAGTGATAGAATCAATGTATTATAAGTTAAATATCAGGGAAATATTATGAAAATAGCTAGGATTAGCTATTAAATTAAACACAAGTATTTGTATTTTGAAACTCATAATACCCAATAGTCACTTCTAACAAAATTAAAATTTGAATCCCTATCACTAAAACCTTAAACATAACAAATGAAAAGATAGATATACAAATTAAGAATCATTAAGTAAGTTTAATAGGAAGTAAAAACGTCCATATAACAAGAACAAGTGAATTCATACAAAAGTGAATTGAAGATTAGTAAGATATTTTGTTATCTTACATAATCTCTTAAAAACTTGAAACAACTAAGACAATAACAAACAATAGTCTCTTTAAGTTAGAAGATTAGCTATAAGAAAGACTTTGATTCATTAAATTATCATATGAAGTTGCACCGTCCCTAGCTATATTTTTTAGAAAAGACGAGATGGAAACAACTGCTTTTGTTAGTCAAGATGAAGGAGATGTATGTGGTGTAGCTATTGATTAAAAGTCATGATAAATTTTAAAAAGGCGTCAATAAGTGAGATCAATGTGAGAATAGCTATGATTGACAAAGATGGAACATATTACACTTTGTGTATAAAATAAAATGAGTGAAGGTCACCCAAGAGGGGGGGTGAATTGGGTTACCGAGTAGTTATTGCCCTTTTAAAACTTTATGCGCAAATTACAACTATAATGCATACACTATCAATGAATATATATATGCTATGCAAGTGAATGGAATGGAAGAGATGGAAAGTGACACACAATTTAAAGTGGTTCGATCCAACGATCTACGTCCACTACCTAACCTCCCCGGTTAGGATTTTTAACCCCCACTTATATTGCAAATAAGTGTTACAACCTAAGCATACAAGCCTAGAGTGCCTAATTACAATTAGGACTTCCCACCTAGCCGCAACTAGGATTTGTGCCTAGTCTCAACTAGGTCTTTCCCTTTGACTTAGATTCCACTAAGTCTTACAATCATACAAATACAATAAGTTGCTGAAAAATAATGAGATACACTTTACAACACAAAGTGGTATCAAATTCAAACACTAGCAAGCCTCCTAGAGCCTAACAACTCTTATGCATGCAAGTATGAGAATAAATGGAATATGCAAATATGTCACTGATTTTGTTGCAAATCCCAAATGTGAAATCGTTTAAAAACTTAATATATTAGTGTAAAACCGATTTCAAGTCTAAGAACAATAGTTTAACAAAAATCAAGTTTAAGTGCAAAACTTTTGTTCAAATCAATCTTAGGGTTTGATAAAATAAATTTAAGTGCAAAACCCAAGAAGAAGGTGTTCTAACACACAACAAAATGATTTTCAAATCAAATACACAAAACTATGTAGATTAAGCACAAGCAAGATTTTAGATCTAGGACTTTCTTACAAACAAGAGAATGACAAAAGAGATCAACTTTGAAGAGATTCTTGTACTCCTTTGAAAGCCTCAAAAGTGCTGGATTAGAGAACTAAAGAACAGCCGCAAAGATCTCCTTTTGCTTCTTCACAAAAATCAAAGTTCTTCTCTTTGTAGATTTTGAGTTTTTGAGTGTGTTTCTTCCTTCTTTTTGACAAAACCATGTTCTTGGTGGTTATATAATGTTAGGTATTCCATCTTGACAGTTTATGACCGTTCTAGGGATCCAAGGGTCCAAAATAGATCAAGAATTCAAATTAAAGTGTGTTTTCCAGTTGTTAAAAAGTCGTCGGATATGCAATTAGCGCGCTAATTTCGAGACCTAGCGGACCTCAAAACAATTATTTTGTCCCTTTGTGTTAGCGACCCTTAAACTCGTCCGGGACCTAACCAACCCTTATATAACATGTTATACACGTTTATTATGAGTCATTAAGCCTAATTGGGTGGTCCGGATATTTTTACAAATCCCGAAAACGGAAATTCACGTTTTCATAATGTATTAGGGGCTTTTCTACAAATTTACAGTTTTCTTTTCAAGACCTTTCAAAAACGAGTTTTTCTTTTTCGAAAACATTTACAATGATCTCTAATATGCAAATGACCATCCACACAAAGTTTCACATTGTTTAAACTCATAGACCTAGTTATGTGTTTAAATTCCACTTTGAAACTTGAAGTAAACTTATAACTTTGAAAAATGGTTTAAGAAACTTGATATGCATGGACTAATGCATTTGGCTTGCGTGAAAGAATTTGTATACCTTACATTGAAATTACAAATTGCGGTTTGAACTTTCATCTTCATTTCTTCATTAATGCCGAGTCTTGAACTTGTATTTCTTGAGTACCCTTGATATGTTGTTTTGCATCCTTTAACAAAAACTGAAATACACTAGATGTTTATTAGTACATTTTCACCTTGTTTGTTTCCATCAAAATCTCGGTCGGAGTGTGAGTGACTAACCACTTAGTCCAACAATCTCCCCTTTTTGATGATAACAAACAATGTGAACTTTAAAGGTGTAAAACGTAATCTAAATGTATATCGCATTCATGATTTTATATTTCATATATGCAAGTTCAAAACACATCAACCTTTTCAAGTTCAACCACATTTTTCTCCCCGTTTGATACCATCAAAAAGTGGGGCCAAGCATCCCCATAAATAAACACAATAGAAACAATACGAGAGAAATATACTCTCCCCCTCACTTTATGCATATCAAGAAACAATAGACGGTAGCGATACAAATGCATAGACGATAAAACATAGTGAAGCAAGAAATATCCATATAGAAAACTCAGAGATACGCAAAAAAATTCATGATATAGATAGCATAAAGCAATGAGAGCATAGTTGTGGCTTAAACATGAGTTTGACAAAAAAATTGAAACATCTAAGACTGACATATTGGAGCCTAATGCTCATCTAGTGGTGGTGTGTCTAAACACTCCTCCTCGAGGATGGTGGTGGACGTGCAGAGCTGGAGGCATGATCATTACGCGCGGTCCGAACTGGGAGCAATTGACCCTCAATGCGACGAAGTCGATCATTCTGATGCTGGATACTCGTCTCGACGGCATTGAATGACTGAGTCATATAAGTGTGCAGGTAGCCCAGCTGTGCAGATACGTACGCCGATGACGGAGACATATTCGGTGGAGGCGACACAAGGAGAGTAGAATCGGCAAGAGGAGAGGAAAAATTTGGGAGAGATGTAAGTTTTGAGGGTAAAAACGAATTTATAGACGCCTGGCCGAACGTCATTAGCGCGCTAATGATAAAATTAGCGCGCTAATGGGTCGATTCATATTCTGGGCCAGTACGCTATTAGCGCGCTAATGGGTGTTATTAGCGCGCTAATTCCCCTCTAGAAATTTTTGGTCAGTACATCATTAGCGCGCTAATTTTAACTATTAGCGCGCTAATTCTCTCTCGGAATTTTTTGACAAAAAATTTTGGATTTTTGCAATATAGCTCCGATTCTCCTCAAACTTCATGGACACTTCACTAACACCATATAAAAAGGTTTGGAATAGCTAAAACATATGTAGAAGGTCCGATTCTCGAAACATGCCTAACTCACGCCGAATTTTAGAAAATTGTTCTCTAGGCAAAGGCTTAGTGAATATATCGGCTAGTTGATCCTCTCGTGGGCACATGGATGAGTTTAACATCGCCCTTTTGGACGTGATCACGAAGAAAATGGTGTCTAATCTCAATATGTTTTGTTCTTGAGTGTAACACCGGATTTTTCGATATGTTTATCGCACTTGTGTTATCACAATAAATTTCAGCACACCCAACTAGGATTTGATAATCCTCAAGTTGTTGTTTCATGTATAGAACTTGAGCACAACAACTCCTGGCAGATACATATTCGGCTTCCGCCGTAGATAAAGCAACGGAATTTTGCTTTTTGCTGAACCATGAGATAAGTGAATTTCCTAGCAAATGACAAAATCCGGAAGTACTTTTCCTATCGACTAGACTTCCCGCATAATCAGAGTCAACAAAGCTGCGGAGTTCGAAACTCTTAGTTTTGTTGAACCACAATCCTAAGTCTTGTGTTCCACTTAGATATCGAAATATGCGCTTTACACATTTTAAGTGGGACTCCTTGGGATCGGATTGAAATCTAGCACATAAGCACACACTGAACATAATGTCGGGTCTACTAGCGGTCAAGTATAGGAGGCTACCTATCATTCCACGATAAAGTTTAGGATCTATGGGTTTTCCTAGTTGGTCTTTATCCATTTTGATGGTGGAACTACTTGGAGTGTCACATGCTTTCAGATTTTCGAATTTGAATTTCTTTAACATGTCCCTCACATACTTTGCTTGATTTATAAAAATGCCATGTTTGGATTGCTTTATTTGCAAGCCTAGAAAGTATGTTAGTTCTCCCATCATGCTCATTTCAAATTTATTTGTCATTAATGATGAGAATTCATTACATAGACTTGTGTTGGATGACCCAAAAATGATATCATCAACATAAATTTGAACAAGTAACATATCATGTTTTTCGATCAAAATGAACAAAGTGGGATCTAGCGTTCCTTTCTTGAATCCTTTTTCAAGTAGGAATGCACTAAGTTCTGTCATACCAAGCTCTAGGAGCTTGTCTTAGTCCATACAAGGCTTTTTGAAGATGATATACATGACCACGGGTGTTCATGATCTTCAAAACCCGGTGGTTGTTCTACATATACCTCTTCATTAATGAAGCCATTTAAGAATGCGCTTTTAACATCCATTTGATATAGTAAAAACCCATTGTAGCAAGCATAAGCAAGTAACATTCGAATTGCTTCTAGTCTTGCTACGGGTGCAAAGGCTTCCTCATAATCAATTACTTCTTCTTGATTGTAGCCTTGTGCAACCAACCTAGCCTCGTTTCTTACAATTTCACCTTTTTCATTCTTTTTGTTTCTAAAAACCCATTTGGTGCCTATGGTTGTGTG
Source organism: Stephania yunnanensis (assembly GCA_039657365.1). Taxonomy (NCBI): domain Eukaryota; kingdom Viridiplantae; phylum Streptophyta; class Magnoliopsida; order Ranunculales; family Menispermaceae; genus Stephania; species Stephania yunnanensis. The sequence goes on from CM077580.1 coordinate 26,001,454, forward strand.
GTCCTTGGGTCTAGGTACTAATGTCCATACCTTGTTCCTAACAAAGTGACTTAGCTCCTCTTGCATAGCCATTACCCAAAATTCATCTCCTAAGGCATCATCTATCTTAGTGGGCTCGGTTTGTGATACAAAAGCTATATGTCCTTCATCTCGATGTAATGTGGACCTAGTGATTACTCCTTTGTTTGGATCACCTATTATTTGTTGGGATGAATGGCCAATTAGGAGTCTTGAATTCTTAGGCGCACTTGTGTCGGATTCTTTACATGCCTCAACTTCTCGACTATTTGAAGTTTGTCCTAGGGTGCCATCATCTTCATCATCGATCCTCAATTTTTCCAAGTTTTGCATCATCTTAACTTTGGGATCCACTTCATCAAATTTCACATGGATAGACTCTTCTATGGTTTTGGTTGATCTATTAAACACCCTATATGCTTTGTTGTGCATAGAGTAGCCAAGGAAAGTACATACCTTTGACTTTGGGTCAAATTTGTCTAATTGATCCTTATCATTTAGAACATAGCAAGTACAACCGAACACCTTAAAGTAACTTATGTTGGGCTTTCGGCCTTTCCATAGTTCATAAGGAGTCTTTTTCACTTGCTTTCGGACATTTACTTTATTTATAACATAGCATGCCGTGTTAATGGCTTCGGCCCAAAAGTGCTTAGCTATGTTGTACTCATTTAGCATAGTCCTACACATCTCTTGGAGTGTCCTCTTTTTTCTTTCAACAACTCCATTTTGTTGGGGTGTTCTAGGAGAGGGTAATTGGTGTGTATAACCTTGTTTAGCACAAAAATCCTCCAAGTTTCTATTTACAAACTCACCACCTCTATCACTTCTAATGATGATGATTTTGTATCCCTTTTCATTCTCAACTAAAGCATAAAATTTTACGAACACATCAAACACTTCATGCTTATGAGAGAGAAAATACACCCATGTATATCTAGTAAAATCATCAACAATGACAAAGCAATATGATTTACCTCCTAGGCTTTGTGTTTGGGTGGGTCCGAACAAATCCATATGGATAAGTTCTAAGGCTCGAGTCACATCACTTGTTACTTTAGTCTTAAATGACGATTTCACTTGTTTACCGAGGATACAAGGTTCACACTCCTTGTCTTTCTTAAACGTGCATTTGGGTAGACCCTTAACTAGATCATGCTTAGTCAATTTTGACAAGTTCTCCATGCTAGAATGTCTTAATCTAGGGTGCCACAACCATGCATCACATTCACTTTGTGCACTCAAACATGAGACATTTTACATATTCATCTCATCAAAGTTAATGGCATAAACATTTTTATCTCTATATGCAATAAATAAGGTTTCATGCTTCTCATTCCTAACATTGCATTTCGATGATTCAAACATAACATGAAATCCTTTGTCACACAATTGACTAATACTGAGCAAATTATGTTTCAATCCATCAACAAGATAAACGTTAGAAATAGAAAGTGAATTGTTACCGACGGTTCCGAGACCAATAACTCTTCCTTTGTTGTTGTCTCCGAATGTAACCTTTCCACCATCATGCCGCTTTAGTTCAATAAATTGATGTGCATCTCCGGTCATGTGTCTTGAGCACCCACTATCCAAGTACCATGGGGTGCTCTTCCTCGCATCCTACACAATGGGAAACACACTAGATTTTGGTACCCAAACACCTTTGGGTCCGAGAATGTTAGTGTAGTAAACATTTTTAACTACCCATGCTAGTCTACCCACTTTGGCCTTTTGTAATGCACATTTCCCGACCACATGAGTCTTGTTGCATTTAGAGCATCTACGATCATCATTTAGCAATTTCTTGTAACTTAACAAGTTTGCTCCATAACCTATGCCTCTTTTGTTGAGTGCACGTCGTTGTGCTCCCAACATCATGTCAAACATTTCTTTACCATTTGTAAACTTATGCACCGTGCTAGTCAAGTCCTCTACTTCCTTGACTAAAGCATCTCTCTCCTCTATGACTTCATTTAAGTCACTTTGGAGATCATTAATGGTCTCATTTTGTGACTCTATTTCACTAATTGCAATGGTCAAGCTCTTTTTGAGTTGTTTGGTCTTTTTGACCTCCTTTTCCAACTCTTTCCTAAGCTCATCAAGATTTGGAACATCATCCAAATCATCAACATTATCAAAGTTAAAAGAGTTAGAATTTACCTCACCTTGTGCCATGAGACAAAGTATTGCCTTCTCACTTTCCGATTCGGATTCCGAACTTGATGATGATGAGTCATCCCAAGTTGCTTTGAAACTCTTCTTTCCTTTCTTCTCGTCAAACACCTTCTTGGATTTGCAATCCGCCTTGATGTGACCCGGTTTGCCGCAACCGAAGCATATGGTTTCATTTGATTTTCCTCCCTTGCTTCCACTTCGAAACTTCTTCTTATACTTGTCTCGCTTGTACATGGCCCTGTTGAGCTTTCTTGAGAGCATAGCTACTTCCTCCTCAAGATCATTGTCATCACATGATTTTTCATTTTCAATGATCTCTACCGATGCACTAGGGGAGCTATTTGCCTTCAAGGCGATATCTTTTCTTGAACTCTTAGTACCTCCACTTAATGCTTCCAATCTTGCTCGGTCTTTAAGTTCAAATTCATGGACTGTTAGCTCTCCACGCAATGCATCAAATGTGTAATCTCCAAGATTTTGTGCCGATTGGATAGCATACTTCTTGGCATCCCATTCCTTAGGCAAGCCTCTAAGGAATTTATACACCGAGGTTTCTTGATCATAATTCTTTCCAAGATTCTTGATCTCATTCAAGATTCTTGGCATCCCATTCCTTAGGCAAGCCTCTTAGGAAAGTTTCATAGTGCTCCTCAAGAATTCTTAACTTGGTCTTCTTCACTTGCATGGTACCTTCATAGTGTACCCCAAGCTTCTCCCATACTTCCTTAGCCGTTTGACAAGCACTTACTCGGTTAAATTCATTTTCACTTAGCGCACAAAACAAGTGATTCATGGCTTGATCATTTGAGAGCTCAATCTTTATCTCCTCGGCGGTGTACTCTTTCAAGGGCTTATCCGGTGGAGTGTAGCCACTTTCAATTGCATCCCATAAGAATCTATTTTGTGCTCTAATGTAGAATTTCATTCTCACTTTCCAATGAGCATAGTTAGTTCCATCAAAATATGGAGGCCTACTCGAAGAGTTGCCTTCCCGAAGGCGAGCCGGATCTAAGGTTTGCATACTTGCACAAAAAGAACACTCAAAGATACGTTAGTAATACTTTGAGCAATAACCCGCTCTGATACCAATTGAAGGTCACCCAAGAGGGGGGGTGAATTGGGTTACCGAGTAGTTATTGCCCTTTTAAAACTTTATGCGCAAATTACAACTATAATGCATACACTATCAATGAATATATATATGCTATGCAAGTGAATGGAATGGAAGAGATGGAAAGTGACACACAATTTATAGTGGTTCGATCCAACGATCTACGTCCACTACCTAACCTCCCGGTTAGGATTTTTAACCCCCACTTATATTGCAAATAAGTGTTACAACCTAAGCATACAAGCCTAGAGTGCCTAATTACAATTAGGACTTCCCACCTAGCCGCAACTAGGATTTGTGCCTAGTCTCAACTAGGTCTTCCCCTTTGACTTAGATTCCACTAAGTCTTACAATCATACAAATACAATAAGTTGCTGAAAAATAATGAGATACACTTTACAACACAAAGTGGTATCAAATTCAAACACTAGCAAGCCTCCTAGAGCCTAACAACTCTTATGCATGCAAGTACGAGAATAAATGGAATATGCAAATATGTCACTGATTTTGTTGCAAATCCCAAATGTGAAATCGTTTTAAAAACTTAATATATTAGTGTAAAACCGATTTCAAGTCTAAGAACAATAGTTTAACAAAAATCAAGTTTAAGTGCAAAACTTTTGTTCAAATCAATCTTAGGGTTTGATAAAATAAATTTAAGTGCAAAACCCAAGAAGAAGGTGTTCTAACACACAACAAAATGATTTTCAAATCAAATACACAAAACTATGTAGATTAAGCACAAGCAAGATTTTAGATCTAGGACTTTCTTACAAACAAGAGAATGACAAAAGAGATCAGCTTTGAAGAGATTCTTGTACTCCTTTGAAAGCCTCAAAAGTGCTGGATTAGAGAACTAAAGAACAGCCACAAAGATCTCCTTTTGCTTCTTCACAAAAATCAAAGTTCTTCTCTTTGTAGATTTTGAGTTTTTGAGTGTGTTTCTTCCTTTTTTTTGACAAAACCATGTTCTTGGTGGTTTTATAATGTTAGGTATTCCATCTTGACAGTTTATGACCGTTCTAGGGATCCAAGGGTCCAAAATAGATCAAGAATTCAAATTAAAGTGTGTTTTCCAGCTGTTAAAAAAAGCTGTGGATATGCAATTAGCGCGCTAATTCTTGAGACCTAGCGCGCTAACTACAGGGACCTCAAAACAATTATTTTGTCCCTTTGTGTTAGCGACCCTTAAACTCGTCCGGGACCTAACCAACCCTTATATAACATGTTATACACGTTTATTATGAGTCATTAAGCCTAATTGGGCGGTCCGGATATTTTTACAAATCCCGAAAACGGAAATTCACGTTTTCATAATGTATTAGGGGCTTTTCTACAAATTTACAGTTTTCTTTTCGAAGACCTTTCAAAAACGAGTTTTTCTTTTTCGAAAACATTTACAATGATCTCTAATATGCAAATGACCATCCACACAAAGTTTCACATTGTTTAAACTCATAGACCTAGTTATGTGTTTAAATTCCACTTTGAAACTTGAAGTAAACTTATAACTTTGAAAAATGGTTTAAGAAACTTGATATGCATGGACTAATGCATTTGGCTTGCGTGAAAGAATTTGTATACCTTACATTGAAATTACAAATTGCGGTTTGAACTTTCATCTTCATTTCTTCATTAATGCCGAGTCTTGAACTTGTATTTCTTGAGTACCCTTGATATGTTATTTTGCATCCTTTAACAAAAACTGAAATACACTAGATGTTTATTAGTACATTTTCACCTTGTTTGTTTCCATCAAAATCTCGGTCGGAGTGTGAGTGACTAACCACTTAGTCCAACAATGAGATGTAGAGATGACTTGTGAGTGCTTAAAGTGACACAAACGTACTTTTTTAGTGAAGGTAAGGTACTAGAGCCGTTGTGCATGACCTTAAGTCTAAGTAACTCCATATCATAATCACGATTCATTCATAGCACAGAAGACTAGTAAATCACAACACTAGTCTTTGAATAATCAAATGCGTTGTGAGGTTCGGTGTAAAAAAAGTCTATGAAATCTCGTTGGAGTCAATTGGAAGCTTAAATATAAGCAAAATAAATGGTCAAAAAATTCTCGCATATGCATTAAAAAGGGAGATTTAGGTGAACGAGTCCCGATAAGACTTAGGATGTCAAACTATGAGTTTGATGAAACTTAATATATCTTCATCAAAATCTTACTATGAGTCAAACTCTAAAAGCTAAAAATCTTGAACCAAAGTAGCATACAACTAATTTGAGTAAATAGGTTATACAGTGGTTCAAATGTTGTGCTACACCACATGATCAATCAGTGGGGAAGTCTGAAGCACTGGGTTATATTAAATTGGAGGTGATGTAAGATACATGTATGACAGTGAAAATATAAATTACTTAAAAAATGATGTACAACTTACAGATTAAGAAGTATGTATTATCTCTATTGGTTGAAAATATTGAATAGAGTACAGTGTATTCGACTTGATATATTTGAGAAATTGAATGTTCTTTCATTATAAATTGAGTAAAGTCAAAAATACGTATTGAGTAGAAATGTAAAATAGATAACATATTTATAAACTTGTATAAAATACAATTTAAATTTTATATTGTGAGAGTATAATCATGAAGCATGTCGATAACTCTATATAAAAGCTTATATCTACTCAAGGGAAAGATAACTATTTTTACTTGCATAATTAGGAAAGTATAGCAAACAGTAAATGATTTAGATCGAGATGAAAAAAATCTGAGTTATTAGAAAAACGAAGAAACCAATGTAAGTAAGTTGGATATGTGGAAATCGGAGTAGTAGCAAAAAAGACAATCTTAAATAGATTAGAAGTTAAGTGAATAAGATGGTGTTCTTATTTAACTCATGAATTTATAATGGTTTGAAAAAGTTAAAAAAGTCATAAATTTTCTAATTGGTAATTACTTTCTAATCAACAAATCTAAATAATATTTTGAATAGATATTTAGAGAATGAGATAGAGTTGCACGATGTATCCAGTTTCATTTTCTGATCAGATTGAGATTTTAGATCTTTAGTCATGAAATGAAAGATTTAATTAGAGATCTATTATTATGGGATAGCTTAAGTAATTTCAGGTTTCTATTGAAAAACCCTGGAATGGTGATGGATCAGATAAACATGCAACTTTACTTTAGTATCTAATGTCGTGCTCAAATATTATTTGCATTAATATATATAAATATTTAGATAGATGATAGTCTAAGAACTGATCGACCAACAATTCAAATGAAAAGATGATCAGTGATAAGAAAGTAAAATGGGATGTATATACCAGAGTTTGGTGGATATGGAAAGAATTATCAACGTTTTGTGTAATTGCTATCAGTTAAGAATCAAAATGGATTAATTGAAAAGGAAGATAGGATAGATCTTGCTAAATATTGATGCTTGAATGAGATTCAAGGCATGAAATGAGTAGTGAAGAAAACTACAATTATTGAATATACAAAAAGCTAACCAGTTAAATCGTTAGAAATTCACAAAATTGCTAGAATTTGCAGAGAAGTTGTTATGACTTTTCATTAAACCAAATAGTTGAAAATGAAAAGTTGAAATGTTTATGATTTCTACCAAGAAGTTATTGATTACAATGAAAGTGATTGGGTCCACTTAATGGTTTCACCTTGGAAAGGGTTTTTACAAGATTGGATTAAAAGAGTTGTATATGAAGGATAATGTTTTTATATCTCTTTTGGTTCAGTAACCTGTAAGTTTAAATTTTGAGGATGAAATTTTTAATTAGTTGGAAAAAATAGTGAAATCCATGAATTTTGTAAACTTGATTAGGCGCCTGATTAAGTGTTTTCAGATTTTACTTGGAGTTTAAGTATTCGAGGTGGAACCCACACATTATGGACTAGAGATCATAAGGTATATTTTATTCTTATTTGATGTGTGCTTAGTGTATGTATTATATGGTATTTTGTCGCGAAGTCGAGGTGTGTTGAGGTGTATCCTTAGTTTGTTAAACTAGCGTTTGCAATTGTGTCTGAAAGGCGAGAGTGAAAATAAATTATTAGTTGCTCGAAAACTAATTAAACTACTGTTAATCCTCACGTGAAGATTTTGCCTTAATTTACGTAGAAGTCAATATTAGTGGCATTCTAAAATGCGAATGAATTATTAGAAGACCTTGCCTCGAGCTTGATATCAGTTAGTGGTGGTCGAGGTTGAGATTTGGTCCAAATTAGTGTGAGTTTGGCTTAGTATGGCAAGAGAATTGGTCTATATGGGTTCAGTATGTCATGGAAAAAGTCAAGATTTTTAGGATTTGGTGTGACCGAAACTGGTATTATGGACATTTTATGAAGATGGACTACTTTTTCAAGATTTTGGTTCAATTTGGTAAAAAAAAATGAATAAAAAACGAGCGCCAAAAGTCTGAAGACATCAAAAAAGGGATTTTGAGAATTAATAAATAAAAATAAATTAAGCAACCAATGGTTTATATATAAATATATATAATTGAAATCAAAATATTTACGTTTGGATTTCAACTTAACGTTTACAAACGTTGCTCCACGATCTCCCAAACGTTTGATTTTTGCCCAGTTTCTTTTCACAAAATAGTATAGTGTTATGAGACGGTTAGTTTGAGCTAAGTTTCTGCAATGGAAACTAGGTATTCAGCTCACAATTTGGAAAATACTCGATTCAGAGTATTTTCCTCAATTCATTTTGAGTTCTCGCGATTTCTCGATTTCTTTTATAGGGTGTGATAGAAATTGGTAGGGATTGTTGTGAACTGATATATTGGATTGATTTGTGCCAATTTTGAGTAAATACCATTGGTGTGATTAGGGTTTTGACGAATTTAATCAATGTGATTCAATTGATAACTATTTTGGAGATGTTTTATGGTTGATATTTATTTACATTAGATTTCTTGATGAATCGATTAATGATTTTGATCCAATTTGACTCCACAGGGCTGTGAAAAAATTTTGATATTGGTATCGAGTAGTTTGGTGGTGTTTATTATTGATTTTTGAGGATTTAATTGCAAAAATATTGATTTGGAGAAGTTTTTCAGTTAAAAAAAATAAAGTTTGCCTAGTTGACACGCCATATTGAAAATTCATAACTTCTCCATCGGTGACCTGATTTGAGTGTTCTTGGAGTTTATTGCAAGTTGGACATGAGTAATACGAGTTCCTTTTAGGTCATCATGACAAATATTGAGGTTTTCAAGGTTAGAAAGCTACCCTAAGTTGGCTAGTTGAAAGCCGGTTGAAATAGTTATATAAACTAATATTTTTGGAAATTGTTCTCAAGCGTACTTTCGCCATAATTCTCATTGGATTTCGTGATTTGGTTTCACTTTTAGCTTAACTCATAATTTAATTAAGTATACAGGGAAGCTACTGGAACTATTTTCTACGTGATCCGATGTTCCAAGGACCCCAAAAATTTAGTTCAAAGTTGGTTGGTTGCGAGTAAACCCTATAGTAGTCTTTGCTATTTATGGAATTTATCTTTGTACTTGTATTTATGTTTACTCTACATTGCATTTCGAATCATTCTTGGTCACGCATTCATGTCATTCCAGATGATAGCTAGTTAGTGCTACGGCTCGCACATTGGACTTAGTGCTAGGTTTCCTTACCAGATAGACTTGAACATGGCAGACCCGGGGCACGTAAGTTTTGCTAATAGCGAGCATGCATTGCACTCATAGTATAGTTTTTGGTTCACTTTTAGGGTGGCCAACCTATTAGTGAGTTTCTAGTTGCAAATGAGGGATTCACGTTGTTATATAAATTTTGTTCTTTGGAAATGCAATTACATGTCTCCATGTCTTCGACCTAACATTTGCAGGAGTACAGAGCAATATAGGATTTTACTAACTAGACATCTTTGAGTTTTGTTTGATGATGTTAGGCTCTTTGAGAAGATAATGAAGAGTGAAAAAGACTCAAAAACTTTTGGTTACAACTTTTAAGTTTACACTTTAATTTTCAAGTTGTAATCATTATATATATGTATATATATTGTTTTGTGCTTCGGGAAAGTGTTTGGCATTAAACATCAGTGAAAGATTGTTAGAGTCTTCCAAATTAATTCAGAAAGTATTTAAAGACCTTAATGGTTAAATTTTGGTCTATTTTGGGTTTATAACGTTTTAACTAAGGTATCAGATACTTCAAGTTAGTTTAAATATTTTAAATTGATATATACTGTGAATCGCGAGGAGTTGTGAGTCATTTTAGGCTTCTCCACATTTTTTTGTCTATTAGGTGGCTTTTTTCGGTAGGATACTTTTCGGGGAGGTGCTACTAAAATTTTCAGAAAATACGGAGAACAATCTATATGATTTCCTAATTTGCTCTAATTAAACAAACCATGAATTGAGTTTCATTAAGGATGTAAATTTAGTTTTACAGCATTATTAAGGATTGAACTAAAAACTATTTTGAAGTTAATTTAATTGAATGGATTAAGTGCCTAATTAGGGGGAATTAGGCTAAGTCAGGACATAGTGAGACGGGCTCTGACTATCTTGATCATGTGTTTGTTGATTAGAGGTTTTAGAAGTTACCACGGCTATTGGAGCTTTTAAGCCTAACATAAATGATACAATCATAAAATATATAACATTAATAGATAGTTATTGATTAGGGGTACAAAGATAATAAACTTAAATGGTTATGAATTTAAAGATTTGAAACTTAAAGCAATGTGGAACTTATGTCATTCACATGTAGGTGGAGTTATAGTTTGCATATTAGAATCTTTTCCACTACGATGGTGGGTTGAAATGAATCTTAATGAAATCTGTCAATTCTAGTTGAGCATTGCACAGACATAATGAAAATGAAGCAATGTGGATTGAATTAAAAACTATTTTGAAGTTAATTTAATTGAATGGATTAAGTGCCTAATTAGGGGGAATTAGGCTAAGTCAGGACATAGTGAGACGGGCTCTGACTATCTTGATCATGTGTTTGTTGATTAGAGGTTTTAGAAGTTACCACGGCTATTGGAGCTTTTAAGCCTAACATAAATGATACAATCATAAAATATATAACATTAATAGATAGTTATTGATTAGGGGTACAAAGATAATAAACTTAAATGGTTATGAATTTAAATATTTGAAACTTAAAGCAATGTGGAACTTATGTCATTCACATGTAGGTGGAGTTATAGTTTGCATATTAGAATCTTTTCCACTACGATGGTGGGTTGAAATGAATCTTAATGAAATCTGTCAATTCTAGTTGAGCATTGCACAGACATAATGAAAATGAAGGAAGTGAGTTGAAAAACATAGTAATTCATTACCTAGGTGAAGTCGTAAACGAAGATCTTCTTAATATAAAATACAAGTATTTACATTGTTTTCTAGAATAGAATAGTTTAGTTAAGAACCAATTAAAAATGGATTTTATTAGCAATAGAGGGAGTTTGACTAAGTGAACTATATGGAATACACCTTTCTCTAAGGACAATGTCCATAATCAACATTAGTTGATCACATTATTACTACAATCGAACCATCATAATTGTTTTTGGCGCCGTTGCCGGGGGTAGGTAGCCAAATACTAATTTAGTTAGTTTACGAAATTGTTAAATTTTATTTTAAGTAATTTACTTTCAAGTTTATACAAAAATAATAAATAAATAAAAAGTTTAAGTTTCGAATTTGACGATCTACACTCGATCTTTTGTGTTTGGTTTTTTAGGGAGAATTAGTGCAAGCATAGTAAATGAGAGAAAAACTTAGTGCTTTGTAATCTTGAGATTGATATAACCAACAAGAGAAATTAAAAAAAAAAAGGAATCAAGATGGCTGAGGATTAATCGTGAAACCAACAATAGGGTCGAGGGAATAACCAACCCGAAGTTGATCTGGTAGTGCAAGATAAAGTGCGGGGACAGAGATGTTTTCGTGACTACTTCAAGCCAAAAGTTCAAGAGACTTACAATGGAGTGATGAGGCTTCTAGCCAACACCGCCGAGTTCGAATCAAGAGCGTCTCTAATCCATATGGTGCAAAATAACCTATTCAATGGGTTAGCAAATGAAGATCTAGTTGCATATGTAGAGAATTTTTTAGATAAGTGCCTCACTGTGCACATTACCGGAGTTACAAAGGAGGTGATCAAGATGAGACTTGTCCCATCTCATTTGGTGAAAAATCTTAATCTTAGTTCCAATGACTAAAAGTAGGGAGTATGACTTCATGGAGAGAAATCAATGAAAGATTTATAGACAATTTATTTCCCCTAATAAAGGTTAATGAAAGGAAACTAGAAATCAATCAATTCAAGCTGGAGGATACCAAGTCTCCTGGGGAGGCTTGGGAGAGATTCAAAGAGATGTCGAAGAGATGTCTAGGACATGGATACTTGTGTAATGGGCACAACTATAGATTTTTTACAATGGAATGAATCACAACACCGGAATATTAGTAAATGCCACATTAGGTGGTTCTCTACTAGCCAAGGATGAGGATAGAACATTAGATCTCCTAAATCTTATATCTCAAAACTTTACATCAGGTACTCATTCCACTATTGGAAAGCCAGCCGACATATATGAAATTAATTTGTAAGCAGTGATCATGGCAGAACTGTCTAATTTGAGTAGTTAGATGGCAAAGCTACAAATTGGACAACAAATTGCATAAGTGCAAGCGATACAACAACCAGTTAATCACCAAGCAATGGTGGGTAATCCAATGGACATGCAGCAAGGAATAGAGTTAAAATATGTCAATTTCATAAAAACCCAAAGCGATGAAAATAACTTCAATCCAAAAGGAATGACTCCTCAAAGTTTTTATCAAGCATACAAAAACCAGACCTTCTCGTATGGAAGTCCTAATAACACGGTGAAATTACCATCAAGTCTTGATCGTCAATTCTAAGAAAGGAACTAGGCCAGAGTAAAAAAATGACTTCATTGAAGTCAATTGAGAAATTCTTGCATGCCATTGTCATGAACAATAGGGAACACCATGACAAGAATGAGAAAGAGATGGAAAATGTGAAGCAAGCTCTAAAGAGGATAGACAATGACAGATCATAATCCATCAAGAACCTTGAGATACAAATTGGTCAGCCACCCATTACTTTGAATTTAAGGAAGGAAGGGCAGTTTTTTCGTAACACTTTTACAAATCATAAGGAGAATTTTAATGCTATTCACATGATGAGCACTACGACAATGAATGAGCCAATGCAAGAGCAAGTGATGTATGGGCCAGAAAGAGTCAACACTTTGGCTATGAGTAAATATGAAGTTATACATGAAAAATGGACGAAAGTATGGCAAGATGAACTCAAAGGATTCAAACAACAAAGGATCAATTCCTTAAAGAATAACAAGAAGGGGAAGAAATAATGGAGAGTTAAACAAACAATTGAAGAACCTTTTGAAGAACACAAAAAATAAATAGCGTCAAGGTTATTCCAAAAAATCTAGTACAAAAATTCAAGTTCACACCAAGACTTTATCCAATAAAGAGGAGAGATCCTAGATATATATATGCATACCATTGAACATTGATAGGCAACAATTTAGAAACATCTTATGTGATACGGGAGCTTCATACAACGTAATGCCTATAAAGGACATGTTACAAGAGGATTTGAAGATCAATTGTCCCGATTCCAAGGATTTGCAAGTAGTTGATGGTAACTTGGTACCAACAATATGGAGTCTTGAAAGTGCATGTGAAAGTGAGTAGATTCACATTTATTACTTATTTTAAAGTTAAGGATCATGATATAGATGATGATTTGTGTATGATATTTGGGTGACCATTCTCGAACACTGCCAATGCAGTCTTGCACATGAGGAAGAAAATGATCACATTGAGTATCAGAGAGGAGGATGATAGAGAGAAGATTTTCTTTATTGAAAGGCAATAAGTACATTCAAACATGAGATATATTGTTATCTTCGACATACAAATGGAGTGTCTCGATTTAGACTTGGATTAAACGAGTGAGAACGCATCGAGCTAATGATGTTAAACGAAGCACTACAAGGAGGCAGCCCAGGGGTTTTCAATTTCAATTTTTAAATTTTAGTTAGTTTTTTATTTATTTTAGTTATAACAATCCAAACGTGTTAGTAATTTCTTAACTTTTGAATGTTTCGTGCTAAATCTGTAGGAGATACAATTCATTAGGTGACATTTTATCAAAATGGAAGATTTTCAACCAACTTAATAAAGATTGTAAAAAAAACAAAGGAGTTAAAGTGGTATATGTCAGGTACATGGACAAATCATGGGTAAGTTTAAGAAAGAGGTATAAAATTATCGGTTATGTATCACAAGATAGTAAACAATTTCATTAGGCAACAAGGTTGGGAGCAATTCGCTCAAGACTATAGAGAGAAAAATGTTAATGGAGTGAGTGAAATAGTTTATGAATTTTATACCAATGCAAAGTTTACTAAGAAATGTAGCCCAATAAGGGTGAGAGGAGTAATGGTACCCTTTAATGAGCAACACATAAATGACATATATGGGTTAGAGCACTTGAACATTGTTGGAGAATCACAAACCTTCTCAGATGATTTGTATGAGAGACCTCATAACCTATACTTTTTTAGAGTTATAGAGAGAGTATTGGTTGTTTAAGGACGACAAGGATGGGTAATGGAGGCTGAGAATATGCAAAAGCTCATTAAGAAGGGAAGTGCGATGAAAGTTTTGAGAATGTGACAACACTTTCTAGTTGCTTTATTATACCCGACTACTCAGCAAGGCAAGATCGACAAGCCTAATGTAGCTTGTTTGTATTAGATTATAAAAAATGGGAGCATAAATATGGGGGAGATCATCTAGAGTAGCGGCTGAGAGGGACAGACTTGAGGCCTAGTTGTTGGCTAAAAAACCAGATGATCATGCAACAATAGCAGCAGCCACAGTAGAGTTAGCCCAATAATTGCAGAATGAAGGATATGGGAGGAGGAGGATCACCCGCAAGAATTCGTTAGGGGCTACGAGTTTGTAAACCTACTGAAAGGAGAGCAGGACTTGGATGGTCTTGAGATTTTTTTCACCACCTCCACTATCACAGGCACTAGTACCACCACCTGAGGACTCGACTCAATAACAGCAGATGTAGTGGATCGCTGAGATGAGGAGACAATATAGAGAAAACATGGCTCAATATCATGGATCCTTGGTGATATATGACCAAGACTAACTTAATAGACTATGTGAATTCATGTTTTTTTGAAGATTATTATAAGGACATAGCTAGATACGAAAAGAGCAGACAGTTAAGACTTATAGATAGGTCTATTAGCTTTCTAGCAGCACTGAATTACATGTTTGATCCTGAAGTGGTGCAGAGCAGAGGGGTGGAATGTCATTTGACACCTCTTTTGCTCGAGTTGATTACAATGAACGGTCCTAGAGTCTGAGTCTTAGGATTTCTCTAGACCTTGGAAAGATGAGCGATACATTTATATTGATTATGTTTTATGTTTGAGATATTTTCATTTCATTAGTTGTTTAAATTTTTTGTTTGTGCATTATTATGTTTTGTGTTTAGGGTTTTTATGTTTTAGGCTTATTTTTAAACCTTGAGGATAAGGTTTGGTTTAAGTTTAGGGGCATCAAATTTAGCATCCCTATACCAACTAAGGTGATACCTAGCCTAAAACCCTAATTAAGCCCCGGTACACTAGTTAGACTCAATTAAAGTAACAGTACAACCATTTTTCATACTTGATAATCACAATATAATATATCGTATATTGAATAACTAATTAAAAATGCAGTAAAACGTTTTTGATAATACAAACGATATACTAAAATCGGCATAAACCTCAGTTGTAAAATCATATCCCATCCTAATTTATTACAAAATAGTAACTCACTATAATATACAAATATTAGGGAAACTAATTCGCTATAGAGAAGACTATAAACTCATAATCTTTTCTATTCCTAAGTCGAAGCACACGTCGACAACCTGAAACGTTAATTGAGGAATGAGTGCTACAACTTGCTCAGTAAGTGATGCTCATAAACGTATCAATTAGCAACTAATATCAATGAATTAATGAGTAGCAATATGAGTCCAAAACATATCTATTCATGCATTAAAATGATATAACAATACATAACGGAATCCAACTTTAAAGGTCAATTGCAACTATTCTCACGACTTGTATTTTCATTTTAATTTTAGAGTAATACTATCGCCTTACATTAGAATACGTCTGCAGAATCCACATATTGACCAACATGTGGTTCTGGCAATGGATCCAAATGTAATCAAGCTATCAACTCTTAATAACTTGAGAGTCGTCCTCTAACCTTGCCCCAAGAATACAATCCACAAACCATATTGATCATCATGTGATTCTACTGATATATTCAAGTGTAACTGAACTACCGACCCTAAATGGACAGTGAATGACCAAGGTAAAACTTCGGTCTACAAAGGATGTAAGGGCTAAATCCGTTTTTGGGCTAACATTTCCTTTTTTATTAGTGTAAAGGGTGGAATTCATTTCCAGGCTAGCTTTCACATTCCCCAGTCCTGATCTGCCTTATCAACACTTCCAAAGATTTTCACATTTAAAAACAAATACAGTCAAGTCAAGGTACATTGCCCCATTCCCAGTCCATAATGTTATATGAACTAAATATATTAATTATATTGCATAGTTGATAAGAATATGAGTCCCACTTATATGTGTTGAGCTTTGTTGACTTTATACCAACTTACATGATTTTAGAGATCTATAGGCCTTTCCCCTTCGATCCAATAACCTAAATTAAACTAATTGCCATCAATTTAGGTCTAATACTCATTAATTAGAACCCTTAAATTATTCCTATTTAAGTCTGGAACCAATTTGTAAAATTTAGGTCAATACTACCATTTCACGTTTTTCAAGGTAAAAACCTCAAGTATATAGCCCCTTTCGAATCCCAAATTCTTCATTTTTCATAAAAATCATCAATTTCTATTTATTTGATCAAAATATTATTTTTCAGGATTTTTCCATATTTTTTTGGAATTTCATCTTATTTTCCATTTTTTCCTCCATTTTCTATTCTTTTTTACTTAAAAACGGGTTTGGGCATGAACGAGACCGAACCAGGTTCGGCTTAACCAAACTGAACCGGCCCAAACCCTTCTTCTTCCTTATTTGTCTCTGCTGACGAGTTGAATTAGTTTCATCATTTTTTTCTTTATCAATTGTGGTTGGCTCAAACTCAATCCCAATCGATGTTTGGGCAGGGGAGAGGACCCCTTGCTATCTCCTTCTTCAGATGAATAATTATTCAATTCGTCCGAATCTCCCAACCCCTTTCTCTATCGAACAACATCAACACAACAACAACGTCCACAACACAATCCAACAACTTACCCTCTCATCGTCTCAATCGCCTCGATCTCCAGATCTCTCTTAACCTCCCACAATTTCAAAATCTTTCTTATAGTCCCTTTCTTTTAATTTTTTTCTCCTTGTAAAATGATGCTGAGGCGGTTCTATTTCATTTCGGATAAATATGATATTTTCTAGAGATTCGTATCACATAAATCTTAAGGCATATATAAAGGTCTAATTTATATTTTTACCTTTCTAGAGACATGTGTTGCATTTCTCGAGGTTGATCTTTGAGGCTATTAACTAACCCATCATCTCTTCACCGTCTCACATGAGATCAAATGCTTTTTTGAGATTCGCATGCACGAATCTCGAGGACAATCAGGGAGATGATACCAAAGTGACACTCAATAAGATACATGCGTTCACATATACATTGATTTTTTTTATGATATATTTACACGCATCTCGATGCATTGATGCACCTCTCTAACATACAACGATCAACTCAGTAACTTCCTCGATTCTCACACTATGCATATCTCGAGGCAAATCCAACATATAACTTTATTTGATTTTAACTTTAGCATACATTTATATATATATATATATATATATATTTATAACCTATTTACATAAATATATATATATATATCCATCTATGTGTTTTTGCGGCTATAAATTCACATTTAGTGGTGAGACTATTGTATATCCCACGCATGTCACCCTTGACCCCACGAGTCACTAAGTTCCCACCAATTTATGGATTATTTATTTATTTTTAATATATATGTATTCATATACAATTTATATATAAGCCTATCTTAACTCGCCAATGACTTCGTCGTGGGCGCCAACGAGTTCGCATGGGCATGCACACTTCCACGTGACCCATATATGTCACCCTTGACCTATACATGGTATTAGACATCCTATAATTCTCCAATTATATGCTAGTTAATCCCAATCATTTTCATAAATACTAATACGCGCCATACAAACACAATACAATAACGTAAATCCACGCCCATGCTATTCGAGAAAAAATGGGCTTAACCACAAGCCTAACTCAGGTTAATAGAAATCGGATTAACTCTAATCACTTACTTAAGGTAACAGGTTGTTACTATATCCCCAATTTAAGATAATTTCATCCTCAAAATTGAAGGTACAAGTTACCAATAGTTCCAAAGAGAAATAGAAATTGCTCTTCCATGTATAACTATCCCCAAGTTATCTTTTCATTTTTCTTTTTTATGAAACTTCTATTTTCTCTTAATCTGAACCTACAAAGCCCTTTCGCAGATTATACCTTCAAAAAGACAACTGAAATTGTCTTTTAAACTCTCCAAAATTTTATAATGCTTGACTCCTCAATATTTGTTTTAACCTAGTTATAGTTATAAATCACTTGATCTGTCATACCCTTTCTGTGTAGCTTTTAACTATTTCATTTTTTTGTAAAAGCCATATCTCCAATTTTAGTTCTACACATCAACGTACAATAAGATTGAGCGTATTCAGCTTTATTATCCGATGATGTAATCCATTTGATTACGTTAGTTAGTATGTTGTGAGTTTACCACGTCCCAATACCTATTTATATTCCCCGCGTATCTGGCGCAGTCATTGAATACCCATCTTCGTGCCTTATAGCCTACTATGCCACCAATGTGCCAACATTGCATGTGTATTTCCTTGCTCCCTAGTGACTCGTTGTTGTCAACTGCTCCTCTAGCACCGTCCCCTATGCTCCACAGCACCAACATTGCGTCGGATCTCTAAAGTTGATTTTCTTCACTTTCTTTTCTTTCTCATGTTGTGTCTTTCCTTCCCACGCTATGCCTTATGTGTTTTGCGGGTTTTACACTGTTTCTTCTCATTTTTCCTCAATTCCATCCTTTACACCTTAATTCCCTAAAAATGCAATTATACCATAATTTAGAGCTCATTTAAGGATATTTATACTAAATATACTATTAAACTAACCTTATATATAAGTATAAATAATCACTTATCAAATACGCCTGACTTAGAGTTTTGCGCATCTCGAGCAAATGTATAATCTACTTAGTCTCTTGATACTAGTTTTCATTCAATTTACATTGTTCATGGAGTATCCTTAAATGTACTAAGTTTCAAATTAACAATCTACTCAAGAGTTTTTCTTTGCAAGAGTTTCTCATTTTTAAAACATGTAGCTTTAACAACACATATAACTTCACTTTAAATTGCTAAAGCAGAGCACAACAAAAAGTCATCCTTACTCACAAGTTTATTTCATTTCTACACTCAAGTAGCAAGTATACAATCTCATGATTTCTCATTAAGCTCAGGAATTCACAAATAAGCATAAATCATACTCATCTATAGTATACTTTAACACTTCAAGAGTCTATAGAACTTTATATAGTTGGAATGAAAACTTAACTTAAATTTGCTACTTGTACTCAAGCTAAATCTTTTATTTGAAGAGTTTTATTATACTTCCGCCTTCTTTTCTAAATTTTTTTTCTTTTTCTCTCTTTTATCATCTTTTCGCATTTTTTCAACCATCAAGGTTTTTGCTCCATTTCCTGTAGAACTTATGGGATTCGCTTATTTTTTCGTATTTCTAAAACCTTTTTTAGCACTTCTCAGTTTCACTAAATCAAATAAGTTAACTCCAACTTTTAATTTATGATGCATATTTCTTCCCCTCTTTGCACTAAGTCTTTTTTTGCTTTGTATTTGCAAGTAAGATTCACACTTTTATAGAATCCTTAGAGATCTAACTTTTTCCACAATAAGTGTTATAGTTCTTGATATTGTTTCAAGTTCAAGGTCATCCTAACTTTAGGTTTCCAATTACGAAATCACACCATTGTTTGCTACATTTCAATGTTTCTTTGTATCAAAAATATAAAATATTATCTTGAGTTTCGTATCAACAAGATACTTGTAGTCTACTCATCTACAATTAAGGCATGAACATGCAAATGACTTACTTATTCATTACATATTACTACATATAATGTTTATCCTACCATTTGTTCCTCCTTACCTGCTTCAAATTAAAATTGTAAATGATCATACCTATAATGTTTATCCTTATTTCTCAGCCTATCTTACCACTTCCCATAATGTATTACAATTTTGATGTCCACAAACTTAAACTGAACTTTGCCCTCAAGTTTTAAAAGTAAGCTTGAAATATGATTGCGCATCATCATCATCATCATCATCATCATCATCATCATCATCATCATCATCATCATCTACATCGTCTGCTCTAGCTTGAGATGGTGTCAATGGACACTCCACCCTCCCACTCTACACCAAATCCTGATCAAACATGTCTGTTGGTGTTGCTGGAAAACCAATTAACCTATCAGTAGGTCTCAACTATTTGTTCATCTCATATCTAGCTATATTTCTATGATAATCAAGAAACAACATGAAATTGTGCTCCCTGTTTAGTCGGTGTTACTCTTTTCTCTCCATATCCTACTCATATCTCAGCATGGCTACTGGCATTGCACCCTATCCTCCCGATACAATCTTCGCATCTCCGCTATCTGTAGCATCTACTATTGTGGAGTCAAATCCTCTAAGGTGGTATAGGTGCCTGTGGTGGAGGAGGTGGTCGAAAGATTTTAGGACCACCTAAGTCCTGCTCTTCTATCTCTGGATATACAAGCTCTTAGCTCTCAACACATCTTTAATGTTGATGCTCCTCATTTTATAGTTCTTAGGCTAGTTCTATTGATGCAGCTGCTCAATCCTTTTACCTTTTGGCTAGCAACTTGGCCTCAATTCTAGTTCCCTTGACCCTCTCTCTCTCTCATCTTCGGAGTCTTGGTAATCGAGTTGTGATTTCAACATAAGCATGAAAGCTTCATCAATGGTTGGTTTGGTCTCTATATTAAATTCTTTTTCATATCTCAGTCTTACTATGGCCTTTAAGCACATCTGAGTATTTAATGTAGGAAATAACAATTTGTTGTCCCTTTTCAATGTGATGGACTCCCTTAGATTTGTATGTATGATCTCCCCAATGTTGATCTCCCCGTATTTCATAATCTCATAAATACAAGCCACTTTCGACACATTCTCGGCTCTCATGACCCATCCTTATTGTCCTGGGATAACCAATGCATTTTCAGTGACTCTAAAAGGGTGTAGGTTACAGGGTCTCTCATATAACTTCTTCGAAAAAGTTTGTTCGGATCCATACAAGCTTAATTCCTCCAACCCATAGAAAGTATTGATCTCACGCCTATTTAAGGAACATAAACCCATCTCACTTGTACCAGTTCATCCTAGCCGTGAGCTTCGCATTAGCATAGAATTTAAAAACAATCTCACTCACTCCTTTAATTTTATTCTCCCTATAATCTTGAGCAAGTTGTTTCGAATTTTGATGCCTAATGAAAATTTTCACTCTTTTATCATATTTGGCTGGCAAATTAATTCTCCTTTCACAAATGAACTCCCTATAAAAGATCTTCTCATATCAATCATTGTCTTCTCTACAAATGAAAATTTTGGATTAAAAAGGTCTAGGCTCTTCTTCACTGGGATTCTTTGAGGTGGATGCCTTAAAGTCATTTGCTCTAGTTTAGCTAACTTGTTTCCTTGTTTTTGACATTTCTTCAAACTCAAGCAATTAACAACAATGCAATGCAACTCAATCTTCAAATCACCTAAAAATTAAAATTCATATAACATGTATCACGCATATGCCAAATAATGCAAAGTTCTTAACTAAATCTCCATGGATTATATTAATGCTCACATTTACATAATCTTGAAAAACGTATCCTACATCCTTAAATCCACAATTTCATGCAATATCATCAAAATTTCAAAATTCAAACATAACTAGATGAAATTGTAAATTTACCTCAATGCCAAATTTATTTTCGGTGTGGAACACTCCTCCAAGTCTTTATCAATCTAAGCCCTCTCACTTATCTCACCAACTAGAACCCTAGCTCTCTTTGGAATCAAAATAAAAAATCGAAGCCCTAGCTCTTCCAATTGTCCAAATCCATAATGCACTTATTTATTCACTATAACTCACTAGGAACTCACTAATCTCACTTTAAAATGATTAAACTTTGGATTTATAGGGATGTATGCTCGGCAGTATGCCTATTTAGTTTTTTTGCTTACTATTATCTCCGCACTATGGCTTACACTCATTGTGTCGTGGGTCTCATTGTGCCATAGGTAAAACCTATGGCGTCGACCTCATAGCCTACATCTTCTCGTATATGTTTTTTTTTTATAATTCTCCTTCAGCTCTCCTCCGACTTTGTGTACAGCTCATAGAATGTGTTGTGACCGCATAAAATCCATGAGAATATAAGAATTAATAAGTTTTACCTTCGATTTTCCCATGCACATTACCTTCACCGCTTTGAGCTTCTTTTCGCTTTTTCACGAGTTTGCAAAACATTTCCATTTCGATGAATCATCACCCATTGAATGGTTTTTCTTGCATATTCAACACAAATTTTTTAAAGTTAGAACTAAAAGTTGTTAATAGTAATTATTAAACTGAATAACTAGCTGCTAACTGAATTTCAAAAACTTAAAATTTAAAACCCTGAGCTGCTTCCCAGTAGGGCTTAATTTATTGTCATTAGCCTGACACCTTTTCACTCCTATAGTTCGAGTCCAAATCGAGACGCTTCATCTGCAAATTAGAGATTATGATGTCATTCCCATTTGGATGTACTTCTTCGCCATTGACAAAAACAATCTTCTCAGTATTTTTGCCCTCATCAATACTCATCGTGGTCTTTCTCTCTCTTGTGTTTAAATTAACTTTAGTCATGTTCAAGAATGGTTGCCCAAGTATAATAGACACATCGTTGTCCATATTGTGGTTCATGACCTTGAAATCTATGATGAATGTGAATCTACCCACTTTCACATGCATATTCAAAACTCTTCCTATAGTAGGTATCAAATTACCATTAGCTACTTGCAAATTCACAGTATCTAGACAATTGATCTTCAAGTCGGCATCTATCATGTCCATCAGTGGCATGACATTGACAGAGTCTCCCATATCACATAAGACATTTCCAAACTGGTGTCCATCAATGTTTATCGGTATGCTTATTTCTCCAGGATCTCTCCTTTTGATTGGTTGAAGTTGCAGGACAAACTTGAGCTTTTATTTCGATTTCTTTGGAACGAACTTAACATCATTTCCATGTGAGTCTTGTTTGGAAGGTCCTTCATCTTTTTGCTTTGCCTTTCATTTATGCTTCCCTTTCATTCTATTCAAGACATTGATTCTTTTCTTCTTGAAACCATCGAGTTCATCTTACCTCACTTCTGTTTAGTGCTCATGCATCTCTTCATGCTTCCATATAGACAAAGTGTTGAATACTTCTAACTTATGAATCACTTGGTCTTATCTTGGCTCTTTTTTTGTTGTAGTGTTCATCATGCGAAGAGCACACAAATTCTCTTTGGGATTGGTAATGGTGTTGCTAAGAAACTATCTTTTCTTCCTTGAGTTTAAAGCTATAACAAGTTGACCAATTTGTCTCTCTAAGTTTTTATAGATTGTGATTGCTCATTATCCATCCTCTTCATGACTTGTTTTATTCCTTCTAACTCTTTCTCGTGCTTCTCATAGCGATCCCTATCTCTCACTTTTGTGCCTTGCAAGTACTTCTCAATTAACTTCAATGAAGTCATCTTTTCGCTATGCTCCAGCTTCCCTTGTTGGACTTATTGTTCGAAGCCTTGAGGTAACTTTAGTGCATTATCAGGATCTCCATATAAAAAATTTAGGTTGTTGTTGTATCCTTGATAAAACTATTGAGGAGCCACTCCTAGTGGTCTAAAGTTGTTCACGTAGCCTTGGTTGTTCAAGTAGTTGATGTCTTCATGCTCCATTCCCTGTTGTATGTTCATTTGGCTAACCTTCATGCCTTAGTGATTCATGGGTTGTTGTGCTACTTTTAGACCTTGGTATCCCATCTAAAGTCTCGCCATCTAACTGCTTAAATTCGATAGATGTGCCATAATTACAGCTTGCGAGTCAATATCATAGACCCCTACTAGTTTCCTTACTATGGAACGAGTACCATCGATAGAATTTTGAAACATAAGATCAAGGAGCACCAATGCTCCATCTTCATCTTTGGTAAGTAGAGAGCCACCTGATCTGGCATCTACTAGCATTCATGTGTTATGGTTCATCCCATAGTAGAACATCCTGAGTTGTATCCATTTCACGTATCTGTGTCCCGAAAAATTTCCTAACATCTCTTTAAATCTTTTCTAAGCCTTGCTAAGAGACTCAGTGTCTTCTTGCTTAAACTGATTAAATTCAAATTTCTTTCGTTGACCTTCACCGGGGGAAAGAACTTGTCAAGAAATATTTCATTGATTATCACTTATAAAGTCATACTCCTTATGCTCAGCCCTTAGGACTAGGATTTGGTTTTTCCACCCCGTGAGAATGGGAAGAGTCACATGTTGATCACCTTTTCGTAACTTCGGTGATGTGCACGATGTCACACTTCTCCAAGAAATTCTCAACATGTACTAATATATTTTCATTGGATAGCTCGCAAAACAAAATTTTTTGCAACATGTTTATGAGAAACAGTTTTAGTTCGAACTCGAAGGTCTTGGCAGGAAGCCTAATTTCTCTATTTTATGTCTCGTAAACTTCTGGCTTGAAGTAGTCATGAAGGCATCTTTTTCCTCGAACTCTCTCATGCACTACTAGATCATCTACGGGTTGGTTATTCCCGCAGCCTTGTTGTTGGTTTCTAGCTTGCTCCTCAGCCATCTTGATTCCTTTCTTTTTCTTTCCTTATTGGCTTTTTTAATCTCCGCATCTTATGGCACTAAGTCCTTTTCTCCCTTGCTACACATGCACTAAGTATCCCTAAAAAAAACACAAAAATATCAAGTGCAGAAAGTCAAATCGGAACTTAAGCTTATTTTTTTGTTATTTTTGTTTTTATAAATATAAAATTAAAGTACTAAAAATAAAACTTTGCAAATATTCAAACTAAATATGTAAATCAAATGGCTACCTATACCCGATGGTTGGCGCCAAAATCTTGGTGGCGTGCCATAAGTATTATTAGGTTTTGGGATTGATACGTAGCGAAAAGTTCAAAACAATTTTGAAAAATCCCAAAAATCCAAAATAAGTTCCATTAAACTAGATCTTCAAAATTAAACCATACCTTAATCCGTAATTTCCTTCTCTGAATGTTCAATCTCCAAGACGTTCAAGCGCGTGTCCTCTATAGAAAATCCACACATGAATGGTGACCGCTATTTAAAGTGCTAGACTTAATAGAGATATAAAATGTTTTTCTTACACTCTCAAAATTCAGAGAACTCAAAAATAGAAAAAACAAAAATCTTATTTTATTTTAGGGTTTCAACCTCTATTTATATGTATAGATAAACTTTAAAAAATCTTTTCATAATACAACTATTATATTTAGGCAATTCAAGCAAATGACACGAACACCCCAATTAATAAGTTATCATATACCAAATTGTAACGGATTTTATCTCATGAGTTTTATCATATAAAATTCATTACTCTAGACCAATTGAAATTGTGCAAAGTCATTCTTTAAGTGCGACCTAATAGGTTCATGCAACGTTGGTAGTGAAACAAAAACCATTTTGGTACATAAGTCAGAAGCGGTCTCTAGTAAGGTGTTATAACTGCCCAAATAGTAAGAATGTCAAAATTGAAACAATCTAATGAAGAACATATATTATATCATTTTGTCGTGTGATCCTTTGATTAAACATAAGGCATGAAAAGTAGCCATTGATGTTTAGTCACACTAGGTTTGATCTTTAGGTAGACAGAAACCATCCAAGCGACATGATAATATCAATTCACTTGGACTTGGCCATTTAACAATTTAACATATCGAAAATCCACTGATATCTCTATTTATAAGAGAGGGAAAAATTATATTTGATTACACACCTTCACATATTATTCACATGGTGACTAATCACAATCTTTATAATAATCCGATTAAAGACAACATTTAATTATGTCAAATTATCATGCTCCTAATGTTGAAGTCTATGGTAATTTCAAGTCGAAAGACTAAATCAAAATAGCTATCACGAGTAACACCTATGACTTAATCCATGTGGTGTTCTCATATTGGCTCATTCCTGTACTTTGTTCCCTAACAAGTACTCATGATCTTGATTCGTATCCCTATACGCATGATCATCATATGGGCATTAATCAAAATTCATAGTAGTCTTAATTCATTATAGTTCTCAGTATAATGACTGACTTGGGACATTTAGAATATTCTAACAAATACACATGGATCTTATTATAAGGTAAACATTCATTCACTTATAATAAAAAATCAAATGGAACCTCTATTTTATTAACTAAAACTATAAGATAAATAATGTTTATAGATTGGCCATGCCCTAATAAGTATAACATCTCGCTTGTAGTAATAGTGCAATCAACTCATGTCGATCACGGATATCGTCCTTAGGGAAAGGTTTCTGCATTAGTTATTAATCACCAATTTAATTTGAACTATTTCTAAAGGATTCACTTTTAGTTGGTTTTATGCTAACTAAAATATTCTAGCAAATTAATTTAAACTTTAATTAAACTCTTATATTAAGGATATATTAATTCACAACTTCATCTAGGTAATTTAAAACAATACTTTGTGTTCATATTTACATATCAATATGTTGTCCAGAATGTTTAATTAGAATAGACAAATTTCCTTCAACCTACTGTCGCGACAGAGAAGATTCTAATGTGCAACTAGAACTCCACTTATCGATGTGAATAATGTAAGCTCTACATCGCTCTAAGTCCCAAATCATTTGATTCATAACCAACTAAATTTACTATCCTCACCTCCCTAATCAACAAATAACTCTTGATGTTGTATATTTTACGGTTGAGGATATTTATACTAAATATACTATTAAACTAACTATATATATAAGTATAAATAATCACTTATATGTAATCGAGCTAAATCTTTTATTTGAAGAGTTTTATTCTACTTCCGCCTTCTTTTCTTTATTTTATCTCATTTATTTTCTTCTTCTTTTCATTTTTATTTTATTTTATTTTTCAGTCCCTGCTCATTTTCCTATGGACTTCATTTTTTATCGCTTTTTCCAACCATCAAGTTCTCTACTTTTTTTCTTGTAGAACTTGTGGGATTCTCTCATTTTTTTTCTAAAACTCTTGTTGGCACTTCTCACTTTTACTTAATCAAGGAAGTTAACTCCAACTTTTCATTTACAATGCTTATTTCTTCCCCTCTTTGCACTAAATTTTATTTGCTTTGTATTATTAAGTAAGATTCACATTTAATATAGAATCCTTAGAAATCTGACTTTTTCCCACAAAAGTGCTTTAATTTCTTGCTTTTGTTTCAAGCTCAAGGTCTTCCCTAACTCTAAGTTTCTAATCATGAAATCCCACTGTTGTTTGCAACATTTCATTATTTTCTTCTTCAAAATTTAAAAACATTCTCTTAAGTTTCATATCAACACGATACTTGTAATCTACTCATCCACAATTAAAGGCATGAACATGCAAATGAACTACTTATTCATTACATATTACTATATATGACTTAATCTAGATTAAACATTCAATTAATAAGAAAAATAAAAAATTTATACACGACCATGCTTTCCTCTTTAATTGCTTCAACATAAAATTTAAACGATCATACCTACAATATTTATCCTTAATTCTCATCCTATCTTACTACTTTCCATAGCATAATGTAGTGTCGATGGCCCCAAACTCAGCTCAAACATTATCCTCAAGGTTTAAAAGTAAGCCTGAAATCTGAAAACACTAAAACACATAAACGTATATAATAACACAAGTTATATAATCATAAACTAAACTAAACATAAAATTTAAGCAAATAAATATTTAACAAAATATACCAAGTTTAAGAATAAATAGTATCAATGTCACTCTCATCTCCCCAGGTCAAAAGGACTCCTAATACCCTAACTTCGGGACTACGCGTCATTATCATCATCTATATCATCAACTCCAACGTATGATGGTATTAATAGACGCTCCACCATCTTGCTCTGCACCAAGTCTGGATCAAACACATAGTTCAGTGCCGCTGGAAAGCCAAATGACCTATTCGTAGGTCTCATCTGTCTACTCTTTTCATATCTAGCTATGTCCCTCTGATGATCTTCAAACAACATGAAATTACGTTGCGCATTCCATTGGTATTGCTCTCTCTTCTCCATATCCTGCTCATATCTTAACATGGCTACCTAGTACTGGGTCATGTCCTATCTATACTATCTCGTCATCTTTATTATCTACAGCCTCTACTACCATGGAGTTAAATCCTCTGGTGGTACTGGTGTATGTGCTGGAGGAGGTGGTGGAAAGACCTCAAGACCATCCAAGTCCTACTCTCCAATCCATTGGCTTACAAACTCGTAGCCCTCAGCAAATCCCTGCTATTGTTGCTCATCCTCTTCTCTATATCCTTTATCATCCAATTCCTAGCTAATTTTGTTGATGATGCTACTGCCTCATCCACTTACCTTTTGGCCAACAACTCGACTTTAAGTCTAAATCCCTCAGCTCTCTCTCCTCTTTAGAGTCTTGATAACCAGATGGTGATTTCATTGTAATCAAGAAAGCTTCATCAATGGTTGGTTGAGCCTCTATATCGAATTCTTCATCATTTCTCAATTGCACTCCAGTCTTCAACCACATATGAGTGATCGGGATAGGAAATCATAATTTTTTGTCTCCTTTTGACATGATCAAATCCCTCTTATTGTTGTAAATGATCTCACCGATGTTGATTTCCTCGTTCTTTGTAATCTCATAAAGACAAGCCGCTTTTAGCTTGTTGATCTCACCCTGCTGAGAAGTGAGGTATAATGAAGCAACTAGAAAATGTTTTCATATTCATTAAACCTTTCTAACCCTCCCCTTTTTATATGCTTCAACATATTCTCAGTTCCCATGACCCATCCTTGTTGTCCTTGGACAACCAAGGGTATAGGTTATAAGATCTCTCATATAATTTATTTGAAAAAGTCAGTTCATATCCAAACAAACTTAAGTTCTCCAATCCATAAATGGTATTAATTTCATGTCCATTAAAAGGAACAAAAATCTCTCTCGTCTTCACTGGCTCATCCTTGGTCGTGAACTTTGAATTAGTATAAAATTCAAAAGCAATCCCACATATTCCTTTAACTTCATTATTTCTATAATCTTGAATGAGTTGTTCCTACTTTTATTGTCTGATGAAAATATTTACTCCATTATCATACTTGGCTGAAAAATTTATTTCTCGTTCATAAATGAACTCCCTATGTAGTATTCTCTCATATCGATCATTGGCATCTCTTCTTATGAAAAATTGGATTTAAATGGTCTAGGCTCCTCTTTATTAGGATTTCTTGAGGTAGATGCCTCAAAATCATTTGCTTTAGTTTGGCTAACTTATTTTCTTATCCTTACCATTTTTTCAAATTCAAATAACACAACAATAATGCAATGTAACTTGGTCTTCAAATCACCTAAAAATCGAAGTTAATATAACATGGATCATGCATATGCCAAATAATGCAAATATATCAACTAAGTCTCAATGGATGATATTAATGTTCACATTCATACAATCTTGCAAAACCTATCCTACAACCTCAAATCCACATTTTCATACAATATCATCAAATTTTCCAAAATTCAAACATAACTAGATGAAATTGTAAATTTACCTTAATGTCGAATTTATTTCCGAGGTAGAACACTCCTCCAAGTCCTTATCAATCCAAGTCATCTCACTTTTCTCATAAACTAGAACCTTATCTCTCTTTGGAATCAAAATCCAAAAATCTAAGACTTAGCTTTTCCAATAGTACAAATCCACAATGCACTTGTTTCTTCACTCTAAATCACTAGGACTCACTAATCTCAATCAAAAATGATCGAACTTTGGCTCTAGAGGGATGCATGCTTGGTGGTTGTGGTGGAGTTTTAATACAAATGTGAAGAATGGATGTAAAATGGGGTTAAAACCCTTGAAATCGACCCCAGCGTCGTGCCTTATCAGCAAGGAGTCGTGACAGTGCCACCGTTGCTTATTGACGCAGTGGGGTATTCTCTCTTTTTGTGCTTACTCCCTCTCGGCATCGTCACTAGCACCCACGGCATCGAGTTGTCTGCCAACATTTTTGCTTGTAATTTTTTCTTTAATTTCTCTCTAGAACTCCTCCAACTTTGTGTATCACTTACACAAGATGTTATGACTACATGAGATCCATGTAAATATAAAAATTTATAAATTTTACCGTCGATTTGCCTATGCACCTTGCCTTCACCGCTTTGAACTCCTTCACTCTTTTACACTCTTTCACGAGTTAGTGAGACATTTTCATTCTAATGAATCATCACCTAACAAATGGTCTTTCCTGCACATTTAACACAAACTTTCTAAATTTAAAAACTGTTATGTTTGAATTGTCCTTGACTAAACTAAATAACTAACTACTGAAAAAAATGAGATTTTACAAACCTTTAGACTACCTCACAGTAGCACTTAATTTAATGTCATTAGCCCAACATATGCATCAAGCCTCTCTAATGAGCACCATGATGCACCAAAGTTAATTTAATGATGTATCCTCGCGAAGTTCTTTATATCCTCTAATCCTTTTCAGGCATGCTTCCTTATCCTTCATAATCTTTATATAATTTGGCATAGGTTGCCATGCCTTTTCAAAATGGATTGTTTTTGTAATCTTCTTATGCATCTATGCAATGATCCCAATTTTCTCACCATTCCATTGATCTTGTAATTCTTGTTGGAATGGTTTCATTGATACAATAAAATTTATTGTCCCTTGCATGAACTTTATATTGTGTGAGCTTAAATTTTCCTTGTTTTCATTACTTATTATTGTTTCAAACTTCTCTAGATCGACTCCACTATCATGTTACTTAATATCCTCAATATGATTATCCTCTCTAACATGGTCAAGTAAATCATCTCGCCTTGAAGTATTAACAATGTCGAATCCTCTTTATTAGGCTTTTCTTTCTCTTCATATGCTCTATGAAATGTTTCTTCACTCGATAACAACTCCTCTACTTAATTCTCCTTAGACTCAAACATAACTTCTTGTCTTGAATTTATGAATTTTGCTATTTCTTCTAAATTCTTTTCCAAATTCAAGAACACTTAATCTTCTTCTTCCTCCAACATGTTAAATGATTAAGTAGAGATTTTAATCTTTCTTCATACTTTTTTAGATTATTCTCGCTCCGCTCAACAATTTTTCTTATCATTTGATCTTGCAAAGTAATAGAAAATTGTTCATCCTCTTGATCATGTCATGATTGCCAGTTGTTCTGAGAACTCAGTGATGGTTTATAGACATTTTGAATGCGAGGGTTGTAAAAGCTTTGATAATTATGCCTTGAATCATTCCCTTATATGTATTTGCAATGTTCTTGACTTCCCACAAATTCTTTAAATCCATACTAGTTACAATACATTAATTTATATCCCGTTCGTGCCAAACCACTTATGATTGGTTGTGCTTGGTATCTGGTATTATTTCTAACAGCTTCACTTCCATAAACCAACCTATAGATTTTATCAATGATTTCACTACTTGATTCCTTAACATGATAGCTATACATTCTTTACATCCCTGAAAACACCAAAGACAAAAAAATAGATCAAGTGCAGGAGGGACAGTCAAATGTAAACTTTTTATTTTTTTTCTTTTTGTTTTTATTAACTTGAGAGTAAAGTACTTAAAATAAAACTTAATAAGCTTTCAAACTAACTAAGTAATACTAAATGGCTATATATCCCTGGCAATAGCGCCAAAAACTTGATGCGTGTGCCGCAAGTATAGCAACTCACTTGTAGTAATAGTGTAATCAACTTACGTTTACTACCGATATCGACCTCAGGGAAAAGTTTTTGCACTAGTTGGTTACCTTTTTAACTTTGAACTATTGCTCAAGAAATTCTTTTTTAAATGGTTTTAGACTAAACTATTTTATCTAACAAACAATGTAAACTTTACTACTCTTATATTAAGGATATTTTAATTCACAACTTTACCTAGGTAATTTAATAATATGCTACTCACCCACTTTTACATATCAATATGTTGTGTGTAATGCTTAATTAAAATAGACAAACTTCCTTCAAATCCATTTTAGCCCGCTGTCGTGACGGAAAATATTCTAATGTACAAACTAGAACTCCACATATTGGAGTGAATGACGTAAGCTCCACATTGCTTTAATGCTCCAAATCTTTGAATTCAAAGCCAACTAAGTTTACTATTTGTGTCTCCCTAATTAACAACTATCACTCGATGATGTGTATTTTATGGTTGTACTGTTCATGTCAGGATTAAAAACTTCAATGGCCATGATAGCTTTTAAAACCTTATATCATTAAAAGTGATCAAGATTTCTAAAGCATTACGCTCAGAATCAATGCAAATTCTAACCATTGCACTTTTTACATTCATTTTTAATCATGTTTATAGCATAAAATTCATACCATATGATCCATTTATTCCTAAGATTAATAGAATACTCACACTTCATTGAAACACACACATAACAATTCATAATTGAAATCATTACAAATCATATATGAATATAAATATATTACCTTCAATGAAACCAATAAACTAAACTTGAATTGAAAATGCACAGTCTTCACTATTTTCTCTACACAAAATTCCTTGATTCTCAAAACCAAAGTAAACATAAGCTAAATTACTCTAATGGTGGCTGATGGTTGATATGTGTTTTATTTGCCACATCCTAATAATTTTCTATACTCCCTAATAACAATTAGAAACCCTACTTTACAATTTAACTCGAAATAAAAGTCAAAATTTCTATTTTCCAATAGTCTAGCATTGTCACTGATGCCCTGGCACCATGTGTGTTAAGCCACGGCATCGCCATTGAGCCGCCTCTATGTGTGAAATTCTTCTCTTCTGTCAACCTGACGTTGTACCTCCTATCTCAGCATCGTCCCTTGCTTGTCCATAGCGTCGCCACTATGTCGAACCTCCAAACTCATTTTCTCTACTTGCTTTGCTTTCTCACGTCGTGCCTTAGTACTCCATAGCACCACCATGTGCAGCCGTAGTGCCAACCATGCTTTTATGGGTTTTTTCTCCATTTCTTATCATTTTTGCTCATTTCCTTCTTTTACACCTTAATTACCTAAAAATATAATAACAACATAAATTAGAGCAAGGTTATTTATACTAAATATAATACTAAACGAACCCTATACACAAGTATAAATAATCACTTATCATATGGCACCACCATCACCATCAAAAGCACAATAGGGTAGGGTTATAGATATAGCATATGCAATAGCGCATCCAGACAGAGATGAAACCAGATAGCTCGTCAAGGGTATGTTATCTATTATAAGTATATCGATGCATGTTATGATAGATTCTAGTAGTAAATTATGATTTATTGATGGATG
The DNA here is from genome assembly GCA_039657365.1 of Stephania yunnanensis. Lineage (NCBI taxonomy): Eukaryota > Viridiplantae > Streptophyta > Magnoliopsida > Ranunculales > Menispermaceae > Stephania > Stephania yunnanensis. The sequence continues at coordinate 26,034,644 of CM077580.1, forward strand.
TATGGTAGGAGAGTTAGGTTTAGCATCAGAGACGCTAGCACGTACCTTGTCCTCAGGACGGCTGCTGGGGATAAGATATACTTGAACAGAGTATGTCAAGATTGCACAATATAGGTATAGGGGCATTAGTTGTGGATAGACTTACGAGTCCTATAGTACCTCAAATTCAACACCTTTTTGGAATAGACTGGTTGGAGGCGTATCATACACTGCTAGATTGTTTTCAGAAGATCTTTACATTTTTGCATTCTTGGGATTCCAGAGTTCACGTTTATCAAGGTTATTTGGGGCTAGCAGGGTACTACCTGCTATTTGTATAGGACTTTCCCTCAATTGTAGCATGGATGATGAGACTAACTGAGAAAGATGTACAATTTGATTGGTCAGAGGAGTGTAAGTAGACATTTTGGGAGTTGAAGAGTGGATTGACATCAGAGCCTGTATTGAGGTTGTCGAGCAATTCAAGAGTTTGTTTGTGTACGTAAATGCCTCATGCCCTGGGCTTTAATGCGTATTGATGTAGGAGGGACGCCTAGTAGCTTACTTATCCAAATATCTAAGAACTCACGAGGGTAATTATCCAATGCATGACTTAGAGCTTACAATAGTCATGTTTGCGCTAAAGGCCTAGAAGCATTATATTTATGGAGAGAAACTCGTCTTGTATACATATCACTAGAGTCTACGATATAGTTTTACTTAGAGGGACCTGAACATGCAACAAAGGAGATGGCTTGAGCTGTTGAAGAACTATGACTTCAACATTAAGTATCATCCTTTGAACGTGCATTTGGTAGCTGACGTATTGAGAAAGAGCCAGATCAACAAATAGACAGTTGTTTAACGCATGACATATGAGCACAGACTGTAAGAGGCAGTATCAGCCATGTGTATGACAAAGATTCCCACTCTAGATGAGCCGCATATTTGTTGCTAGATAAGGGTCCCTGCAGTATCTATTGAGCGGGTGGCAGAATTTTAGATGTCTGATAATATGTATGATAGGTTCAGCAGGCTGGCATATGATCCCAAATGTATAGATTAATCAGAAACAGCAAATATGTGTTAAAGGCACAAAAGTAGATTATTGGTACCACCAGTTCCAGAATTAAGAAATGGTATTATCGATGACCCTTATAGATCTTGTTAGGCAGTTCATCCTAGTCAGACAAAGATGTACAATGATCTAAAATGACTACTTTGGTAGCCATGAATGAAGGCTAATGTAAGCGCGTACATCAAGAGTTGTCAAATTTGCAAGCAGGGTAAGACTGAGCATATGAGACTAGGAGGTTTATTGTAGTCATTTCCCATTCCACAATGGAAATGGGAGCTCAACACTATGGAATTTGTTAGTGGACTACCGCTGACTTCCAAAAGACATGAAGCCATTTAGGTAGTAATTGATAAACTGAAGAAATCGACACACTTTATACGGGTGTCAATAAAGTACACATTCCTACAGTTGAGCATTATGTTCGAGATGGAGATTATTAGATTGCATGGGGTGTCAGTTTTCATTGAATTTGACAGAGATCCCAAACTCACGTCTAAGTTTTGGGAGAGCAAGCAGGAGCAGTTTGGCATGAGGCCGCAATTTAGTACGACTTACCACCCTTTAACTGACGGCCAGTTGGAGAGATTAATATATATTTTGGAGGACATGCTCATGGCTTATACATTGTAGTTTGAGAGGTTCATGGAAGGACTATCTATTGTTGTATGAGTTTGCTTACAACAACAGCTATTTGACGAGTATTGAGATGCCTCCATTTGGAGTCATTTAGGAGGCCCTACAAATCACCTACGTGTTGGGCAGAGTTGGAGGATACAGCGACCATTGGGCCAGAGATAGTTGTTGACCATTCAGAGAAGACTTGACAAATCAAGCAAAAACCTCGAGCAGCCCAGGATAAACAGAAGAAATATGTGGATAAGTATCACGAAGGCTTCATTTACGAGGAAGGCGACATGGTATATTTGAAGGTTTCCCCATGGAAATGCCAGCATAGATTTGGAATTAAAGGGAAACTAGCATCGAGGTTTATTCGACTATTCATAGTTATAGCATGAGTTGGCAGTGTAGCGTATAGACTGGACTTACTGCCATAGTTACCTGGCTTTCATCAATGTTCCACATTCTATGTTGAGGCTGGCTAAGTCAAGACTGAGACCATTGGTTGATTTAGGATAGATTAAGATTCAGCCTGACGCGACTCATGAGGAGCATCCATTAGAGATCTTAGACCATAAGATACAGACTCTGTAGAATGGGGAGATCCCTCGAGTATTTTTTTAAGCAGCATCACAGAACTGAGGGACTCACATAAGAGCTCGAGTTTATTATACGGGAGCGTTATCCTTAGTTATTCCATCGTATGATCATTTAGTTTAACTTAAATTTTAGGATAAAGATCTCCCTAGTCGGGAAGAATCGTAACGGCCTATTTTATTGACGTCATTAATATTTATTATTTATAGACTAAGACGCCAGCTTAGACCTACTTGGACACCGTAAATAGACTAAGGGAATGCCTGACTAGGTACTAATTATATAATTGTCTGATTGATTGTATAATTGTGGTATATTTTATTTAGTACGGCAATATCATATTATGTCGAGTGAGATTGGACACCGCATAGGTGAAAGCTCAACTAACACATCCACTTCAGTCAACAACCTATCATCTCCGAATAAAAAAATAGAGAAAACGCTGAAACAAAGATTAAAAATTAAAGGAAAACTTAAAGTGTGAGTGATAAAGAAAATATACAAAAGCAATATGCCACATCCACTCCCCTCCTTTGCTATGTTTTCCATCTAAGAAGCTTCACCTATTTCAGGAAGAAAAGAATTTGAGAATGTTGCCCAAGTGCAGTCACGCTTTCTACCTTCCTTGCATTGATACATGGCTTAAGTCTCACTCGAACTGCCCGTTATTTAGAGCAAAAGTCGTCTCCTCTACTACTACTTTACCAATTCAAGCCATGCTTCTGATTGAAGAAAGTGCTTCGGATACTACTACACCTTCACAAGAAAATCAACAAACTAACAACCACTCTTCGTCGTAGTGGATGAACTCGAAAGAAGTTGCGAAGAGGCAAGTGAGGCCAGTGATGTTGCTGCAAAGACCCCCACATGGTAGTCGTGAGGACATTATAATTGAGATTAGTTAATTAATTCTCTTTTTGATTTGAAATAAAATCCTTCTAGTGTCTACAATATGTTCTTGACATGGCGGACTGTTATTTCTTCTTATATTTGAACAATCTTTACTATGAAATTGTCAAAGTTATGCAGTGTACTATTATCTAGGTTTAGATCAAATTTTTACACTAATTCAGAATATCTACTCATGAAAATGCTTATTGAAGCTTCATCATCTTTATAGAACATCTACTCATGAAAATGCTTATTGAGCACCAAGCCTAGGATCATTTTTTCAATTTCTAATATGGCCTACACATTGTTGAACAGTTGTTTTTAATTTATTAGTTGGTGACGTTTAGTTTTCAATTGTAAATGATCCTTAAGCAAACTTTACAGTAGCTAGGAAGAAAATTAAGATGATGAAGCTTCAAATTGCTCTTTTTTATTTCATTTATAATAGTGAAGCCTCTATTTATATATTCCAATTAATTTGGGAGTTAATAGGTAAGACTCTCTTTATATATTCAGTACATTGCATCCTTTCTTGATTCTTTCACATTAAATTTCTAGATTTTACTTTAAGCTAAAGTATATACTTTCCTTAATGTTTAAGGATTTCTCTCCATTTTTGCTTTAGAGAATAGTGAGAGACACCAATGATCTCTCAAGAGGGCCAACTTGTAAACTAAAACAAGTTGCACTCCTTTGGTCTAAAGCTTGTTTTGATTATTACACCTGTCTCGCATCCATTCTTTGAAACTTCTACCTATGTTAGCCTCAATTTAATCCTACTCAATAGACTTTATTACTTTCTTTATTGCATGCATATTGATAAATGGTGTGTAGTGAAACCTTAGAACACTTGATAGAGTTGGAAATGGTGTTAAGTCGATATGATTAGTATTGCCTAATTAGAAGCCTCAAGTTCAAGAGGCTTTTCAATACCTCTTAGCCAAATGTCCCAAGTTTGAAGCCAAGTCAGTCTAAACTTTAAACTGGTCGAAGGAGGTAGAGTCTCGATATTAAGCGGGGTTAACTTCACCCTAAAAAAATAGATTAGTTTAAGTTGATTAAACAAGTGATGAGGTGCGCCTATATTACTTTCAATGGATGTTTCCCACCAAGCCCATGTTTCAGTGGCTTATATATTAAGCTTAAGTGAAGATGAAAATGATGATTATCAATTAGAGTCTCGGACGTATCAAGTAGGAGTTGAATCTTCATCTAAGATACAATTGGGCAATAACAGTAGAGCTAATAACTTTAGAGCCTTACACAGTGTTATGAATCCAACAGCAATGAAGAGGTCTTTCTCAAGTAGGAGATTATTGTTTCAAGAAATAAAAGGAGGAACATAAACATAACTATACCAATGTTAATTACACATTTTTCCTTATCGAATTACATTAAAAAAGGAGATTATTCGTTAATACAAGAACTTCTAGTTCTTTCTTGTGATACAAAATCAATGAACATGAGACCTCCCCATTAGAGGGGCTCCCTTGAAACTATTAATTTTTTTTTCTTTCTTTTCTTCATTTGTGTTTTTAAGCATTTATGCTTTAAGTGTGGAGTCATCCTTTGTTTTAGTGATTCTTCATCTTTTTCTTTTCCTTCTCTTTTTTGTAGGAAAGCATGTGAAGAAAGTGCTTTGGGTTCATTAACTTCTCCATGATTTCATTTTTACATTTAAAAACAGCAACTTGTTCAAGAAAGAGTTTTGCTCATGGAGTTCTTAGTGTCAACTTTCATGTTTTTCTTTTTCCCTTTGATTAGGTCCCCTTATACCATGTTATAGATGTGGAAAATAGAGTTTTATGTAGTTTGGGTCACCAGCAGTGTGTAGGTATTATTTTGATTATTATTTGTACATACTCAAAAAAATGCACATCCTTATTCTGATTTCTTTAAGGAGAGCAAATTGGGAAGTCATACCGGTTTATTTTCAAATTTTATAAAAAATTCGATAAGAACTCCCCTAATAATGGATTGTCAGCAAATTCAGTACCTAATAATCAGCAGTGGGAGAATGTCTAAAAGGACTTGCATCTCCCCAATAGTTCATAATATAATATCAAAATGAGTTTTTTAATATCCAATTTGCATTAAGTTCACTGGTTTTTACTTTAATAGAACTTGTCAAAACTGCTCCGTGCAAAATGGATAAACACCAAAATAAACTTAAAGTTGCCTCTAAATTATCACCCTTCACATAAATGTGACCTATATGGTGCCCCTGGGCTACATCATCCCATCAAAAAGTATCACATGTTATGAACAAAACAATAGAAATCCTATTGTATCAAAAAAAAAAACACAATAGATTGTTCAATGGCACAATGTTTGAGAAAATTGTACGCCCTCCACTTGCTATGCCTCTAATTGGATATTATCCAAATGTTCCCTATATTTACAAATTAATCAAAACTACATCGGCATAAGACAAAGAACATGTAGGTAAGGACATGATAGAAAGGGAATTCGAAGACAATATTGATTAGTAGTAGTTGCATACCAATAAGTCCTCATGCGCATAATTGAACCAAAAAGTGTTGCTCCTATTTCATCTACCCTGCAGACTGCAATATAGGAGTTGAAATTCAACAATGAAGAAGAAAAAAAAAAAAAAAAAAAATAATAATAATAATAATAATAATAAGTACCCACAAAAAATAGATACCTGAACAAACTCCATAACATCATTTACCAAGGTAAGGTCACCTTTAAATTGAATAGGAAGGTTTGGTTCCCTCTCAAGCCTTCTTTTATTAACATAAGGAATTTTGTAATATTTTGTAATTATGGCCTCCTCTTACTTTCATAATTTCTATCATACATAATTGTTGTGTTAAGAAAACACGATTGGATTGCAAAGTGGGATATTCCTCAAATGACTTCATCGCAACGTTAACAAGCTCTTCAACACTTTTAGGAGACTCCTTGTATTGCAATGATTGAACTGCACTAAAAAATCTAAGATCTAAAACATTCAAATCAGGAGAATTATGAGGTTGACACATCAATGTGCATCCTTGCATTGTCTTGTTGAATAAGTATTGGAGAATCAATATCCTCTGCAAGCCAATTTCTCAATCATGTATGATTTGATTGTTTCTCGTTTAATTATAGCAATTGTTGTCTCCATTATGCCTGCAGGTCTGTTCACACTAGACCGTCTAGGCTTCTTGTGGCATAAAAGGAAACACGCTAAATTTTCCAGAAGATTTCATTTCCTAGTTCAACGAACCTTGGATAAGCTACAACAACTAAAAACATCACTTTTCCAATGAAATTTGCACTTTTACAACTGCGTATTGGTTCATCTTCACTAGGAAGCAAGTAGCAAGTCTCAGACTTTTTAGTCATATAAAACCACTTCTCGTCCATATGTACAACGTTATACATATTCTTAAAGATTAGATCATGCGATACTGTACTTTCTTCAAGCATTGATAGGCAAAATTACGGCCGAGAAATTTTATTTTCTTCTCGCAAGAAAGGCTTAATAGCATTTGTGTGTCTCCTTATAATTCCAGACTTCAGAAGATTGAATGTTGTGCTTTTACTAACCTATGCAAGAGTTGTTCTTTCACGTAAAGGAATCTTACTAAATTGGGTAAAGTCAATCACTATTCTTTTACGGCCACAATCCTTGGTCCTTCTATGAGGCCAACCATCATTTGAAGTGTCTCTTGCTTGTTACCAAATACGTTGAATGACACGAATGTTAACTGAAAAATCTGCTGCCACTTCATGTGTCACTCCATTTTTAATTTTCCGTCAACGCTTTTTTGAAAAAATTTGCGAAGAATTTAAATGCATGACTTTAAATTATCAAGTGGATTCGCATATTTTTAGCTAGCTAGGTAAGAAGATTAAGACCAAATTTATGCTCCTAGTGTGTCATTGTGGTCTCTATATAAATCACTACTTTTAAGAAAAAGTTTTACTAATTTTTACTTGCCCACTATGGATACTGGAGAAAGACACCTTATCGCCCACTTCATGTGAAATGCACTTCCCACTTTTTACCTACCCCCTAAGGATACTTGAAAAACTAAAGTGTTAACGAAATCCACTTTTGATCAAGTCAAACAATTTAATAGCATAAAGATGATTTGATTAGACTAATAGCGTCCACAATTCTAAATTTCGCCATGTCTTTCAATTGTAGAGCCACACACACACATATATACTATATACAAGTATTCAAAAAGAACATAACAGAAAACTTCTCAAAACATTACTTCATTTGTGGAAACAAAGAATGGTTGTCGAGAAGGCATTGTAAATAGTTTCTACATTTTAATTCAATTATAGAAAGTGGAGAAGTATGATCCATGAAGCCTTGTTAATTTAACACTATATCCTCAAAAACGAATGATTTATTCATTCATTCTTATTAAAGAGAGAAATAATTATTATTTTTTGATGAACATGGGGGCGATACTCCTACTTGTATATATATATCAATGAAAAGTATGTACAAAGTATAACAAAAAGAAGTATGTTGTACAAAAGTGGTAACAAAATGGGTTATATGTTCCCATACAAATCCACATATCAGCCACACCAACAAAGTCAAAAAGATTCAAAGCCAAAAAACCTTCCAAACTTCCCACCACTGCACCATTTACATGTGGCCTTGAGACATATTCAAAACACAATAGTCACCACTCATTGATGAAGTATATGTGTCCAATAGGCATGTGTGACATCCTCAATTGTATCGTTTAATCCATCCCCCTTACTCAAGCCATTTTCATGTCTCTTACATTAACACAATTGCAAACCAAATATTGTAACTTAATAGGCTTTCTATACAATTGGTGTAAAGTAGGTCTGGCGATTAGCGGAGGAGTTCGTATGTAAATATTGTATTCTTCTTCTTTTTTGTGTAAAGTTACCTCTATATCATCACAAAAAAAAAACTCGACCTCTTTATATTTTTTTTTAAACCTAAGACTTGAACTTGTAATTATTTCATATACTCAGAAGTGAAGACATTAAACCAGTTTGGTCAGTAACATCAGGTAATTGAAATTCATAATTAGAACTATTAAAAACCAATCTAATCTTTAGCCTAATGATAAGGGAAAACTTTTGTAAAAAAACTACTCAATCAAAGGGAACATACCAAAAGATTCTTCAGCAAATGGTTCAATGTTTAAATCGAACCTTGCCATGTTTGAAGAACACTCAATCAAATCTTATTAAGGTATTCAAATGGTTTTGGTTTCCAAATAGGAGAAAGTTGGTGGTAAAAAATTATATAAAAATCTAGAGTATCGAATTCTAATTTTAATTCTAATTTTAGAGCGGGAAAATTACTTTTTGTGTTATTAAGGCTAAAGTATGAGACTAACAAGAATCAAAAAAGTTTAATAGGGATGGATAGTAATTACCAAAAAAATTCTTCGAATTCCTTGAGCAAACTCGTAAGGAGAGCAGACGGAGCAGAGCAAAAACATTGCAGTGGAGGAAGAGCGGTCGGAGCAAAGCAAAAACATTGCAGTGGAGCATTCGAGAGGAAAAACATTGCAGTGGAGCATTCAAGAGGGAGGGGTTGGCGATCCCCAGTATACTTGAATGAGTTCTTCTCCTACTTCAATGGAGAAGGAGTGTGTCATGGATTGGCTTCTTTCTTCTTCTCCTACCTTTGCCTTCAAGGTGGAGGAATTAGCAGGATTTGGGGCAGCCGCGCACACTTGTTCTCGCAAACAAGACGAGCTCAATGCTTGCTTGCGAGATTGGAGCAATAAGGGTTTCCGACTTACTAGTTCTTTATGCGACCTCTCCTCGCGCGAGGGAAGACAAAACCTCATGGACACTGTAGAGTTATGTAATGTATAACTGTAATGTATTGTATCATGAGGATGGTGTGTATTGTATTATAGGTACATGTTAGCTTCCTTCAGTTAGTTATGACAGGGGTGTGTAGTGTACACCTTCTTGATTTGTATATAAGTCATGTACTCTGTATTTTTTATTTGATGAATAATAGATTGAATGTTGTTCATGTTTTCTTCTTCATTTGATTCACTGAACTGTTACATTGTTGATCAACTGATCATCTGATCTTTGATCTACTGGTTTGGTGTGTTAATTGTTCATGGTATCAGAGCAGGTTTTCACTGTTCTTGATCTGTGTTGAGTTTAATTGCTTGAGTGTCTGATCATGGCATCCATTCATGGTTCTTCGAGTTCTTCGATTCGAAATGGAGCAGGAAGAGCTCCTGATGCAGGCGATCTTGGTGTAGAGAGTCCTTATTTCCATCAAGGATCTGATCATCCTGGTATGGTACTTGTTTCTAACACTGTCAAAGGTTCAAATTATCTTTCTTGGAGTAGACCTATGTTGATTGCTTTAGGTGCGAAAATAAAGATTGGTTTCATTGATGGAAGATGTATGAAGCCAGATTCAACTGATTCCAATTTGGATCGGTGGATCAAAGTGGATTATATGGTAACTTCTTGGATCTTGAATTCTATTTCAAAAGATATTGTTGAAGCATTTCTTTATACAACTTCATCTTTTGATCTATGGAATGAGTTGAAGGAAAGGTTTGGAGAATGTAATGGACCTCTATTGTATCAACTAAAATGAGATATTTCTTCTATAAGTCAAGGAGATCTCTGTGTCTCGCAATATTACACAAAACTTAAGAAGCTGTGGGATGAACTGAGTTGTTTGGTTCCTTTACCTGCTTGTGAGTGTAAAGTTTCAGCAACAATGGCTATTCTGGAATCTAATGATCGATTGATGCAACTTCTGATAGAATTAGGTGATATGTATGATCACATTCGTAATCAAATCTTGGTGATAGATCCTTACCAAATATAAACAAAGCTTATTCTATGATTCTTAGAATTGAAAAGCAAAAGGAGGTTCATGTTAGTTATTCACCTGTAATGGATACAGCCATGATGATGAAAACTAACAAGATGAATTCTGGCCCATCTGGTTCAACTAGTGGTCTTAGATTTACTGGTAAAGGAAGTCACAAGAAATTGTTAATAAAGATGAATTGTTCCGTGATCATTGTAAGACAAAGAGGCACACAAAAGAGACTTGTTTCAAGCTTCATGGAATTCCAGATTGGTATAAGAAAGTGCTTGACAAGAAGCAGATGAATAATGGTTCAAAATCTTTTGTAAACCTAATGGAATCACCTCTGGATATACAAGATGTAGGAACTTTTCAGTTTGAAGACTTTCAAACTAATATTGTAGCAATGATACAGCAAGGCATTGAGAATTTCATGAAAGGAAAATCTCTTTCAACTGAAGGTGTTTCTGCTCATGTAAATTTCGTTGTTTCTGATTTTACAGGTAGTTCACACAAAAAGCTTTCTAGCTTTCATTTTTCATTTAGTTCAGATGCTTGGATTGTGGATAGTGGAGCGACAAATCATATGTGTATTAACTATGATTTGCTTGCTAACATCACTATTTTGGCTAAACCTATTACGGTTTGTTTGCCTGATGGACATACTAAAGAAGTTAATTACATAGGAGATGTGCAACTGAGTTCAGACATCGTTCTATCTTCCTGCTTACATATAAACTCATTCAAGTATAATCTTTTGTCAGTTAGTAAGCTACTTTCCTCTACTAAACTGACAGTTGAGTTTTATCCGTCATTTTGCGTTATACAGAACATTAAGCATTCTCAAGTTCTAGCTGTGGGAAGGATGATTGGAGGTCTCTACATACTTGATTCCAGTTCTTTTAATAAAGATGTCATTGCTTCATTTGTGTCTCATACGGAATTATCATTAGCTTGTTGTAATAATGCTACTGATAATTTTTCATGGCTTTGTCGTTTGGGGCACCCTTCTGTTAATGTAACAAAACTGCTTCATTTGTTACTTAACAGTTCTTCAAATGGAGGACACAATGTACCTTGTGATGTTTGTCGAATGTCCAAACAATGCAGAATGGTTTTTCCATTGAGTTCTATTCAAACTTCCCGTCCTTTTCAATTGTTGCATATGGATGTTTGGGGACCATATAAGCAATCTTCTCTTCAAGGAGCTCATTTTTTCTTGACAATTGTGGATGATTATAGTCGATTTACATGGACATTTTTTATGAAACATAAGTCCTTGACAGGCAATCTCATCAAGCAGTTTCTAGCTTTTATTCACAATCATTTCAAAGCATCTGTTCAAACCATTAGGACTGATAATGGTACTGAATTTTGTAATATAGATTGTCAATCTTTGTTCTCTGGTTTGGGGATCATACATCAAAGATCAACACCTTATACTCCTTAGCAAAATGGTGTAGTTGAAAGAAAGCATTGCCATTTGTTACAAGTGACAAAAGCTCTCATTTTTCAATCTGGTTTGTCCACAAAATTTTGGGGTGATGCAATTCTTACTGCTACTTATCTCATTAATCGACTGCCTTCTCAGTTGCTGCAATGGAAGTCTCCTTACCATCTCTTATTTGGAAGGTTACCAAATTATTTCTCCTTGAAGACATTTGGTTGTTTATGTTTTACTACTAATGTTTCACCAAGTAAAACCAAGTTAGATACACGAGCAATTAAATGTATCTTTCTTGGTTATTCCCATGGACAAAAGGCTTACAAATTATACAATATGGAAACACATACCTGTTTTGTTTCAAGGGATGTGATTTTCTTTGAAAATCAGTTTCCATTTCACATTGTTACTTCAAGTTCAGAGTGTCCATTACCTATTCCCTGTAATGACACATCTGATTCCTTGAGAGATGTTCTTGCTACTGCTACTGTACCTTCTTCAAGTAATGTACCTACTTCTGCTGCTATGCCTCATTCTAGGGAGTTACCTATTGAAGTTTTTCATCCTCATGAAGCACCTTCTGATGTTCATGTGCCTGTCTCCTCTATGCCTGTTGATGATACATTAATGCCTCCTACTGATGTTGTCCTGCCTCCTACTGCAATTGTTCCTTGCAAGAGTCATCGTGTTGTTCACAAGCCTCTTTGGATGAATGATTTTATTTTTAACAACGTCCATACATCTGCTTTCACTCCTGCAGAGTCTATTCTTTCTGCTGGTACCCCTCCTACATTTCCTTTCATTCATTCTTCTCACATTACTACTGATTACAAGTGCTTTTTGCCTGCTGTTTCAAACATAAAGGAGCCTACTTGTTATGCTCAAGCTCAACATGATCATGTTTGGATCGAAGCAATGAATAAGTAGTTACAAGCTTTGGAGGAAAATGGTACTTGGAGTCTCACTGATCTACCACCTGATAAAAAGGCAATTGGTTATAAATGGGTTTAGAAAGTTAAACTTAATCCTGATGGTTCCTTGGATAGATGTAAAGCTCGTTTGGTTGCAAAAGGATTTAATCAAATTGAAGGTGTTGATTATACTGATTCCTTTTCTCCTGTTGCCAAGAATGTCACAGTTAGGATTTTTTTTATCCTTAGCAGCTGCTCGAAATTGGCCTTTACATCAATTGGATGTTAATAATGCCTTCTTACATGGTTATATTGATGAAGATGTTTATATGAAACCTCCTGATGGTTACACTTTGGCTTCTCCTCATCAAGTTTGTAAACTTCAGCGATCCTTATATGGTTTAAAGCAAGCCTCCAAACAATGGAACCATGAGTTTACTTCTAAACTTCAATCTTTTGGTTTCATTCAGTCTGCCCATGATCCTTGTTTGTTTACTTACAACATCGATGGTCAATATTTGGTGTTTCTGGTGTATGTTGATGATGTTCTTATTACTAGTACTTCTCTTGAGTTGATTAACAAAGTCAAGGTATTCTTGCACAACTTGTTCACCATCAAAGATCTTGGCCAAGCACGATACTTTTTGGGCTTAGAGTTGGCTCGATCTTCATCATGACTTTATGTTCATCAACGAGAATATGTTCTTGATTTACTTAATGATGCTGGTCTTACCATGGCTAAACCAGTAGCTAATCCTCTTCCTCGTGACTGTAAATTTGATGATGGTGATTCACCTTTGTTCCTTGAAGCTGATCGATATAGAAGACTAATTGGTCGTCTTCTTTACTTGGGTTTCACTCGTCCTGACATCACTTATGCCACACAGAAGTTAAGTTAGTTTGTTCAAGCTCCTACTGAACAGCATTGGTCTGGTGCTATTCATGTTTTACGGTATCTTAAGGGTACTCCTTCTCAGGGATTGTTTTTCCCTGCTCAGCTGGATTTTCTTATTGTTGCTTACTGTGATTCTGATTGGGCTGCTTGTCCTCTTTCTCGGAAGTCTCTCACTGGTTATTGTGTGTTCATGGGCTCCTCTTTGATCTCATGGAAAACTAAAAAAATAAGCTAATGTTTCTAAATCATCTGCTGAAGCTGAATATAGGAGTATGTCTTCTACTATTTGTGAATTGTTATGGATTTCTTATATCCTTAAGGACTTAGGTGTTCCTACTCCTCTTCCTATACCTCTCTGGTGTGATAATCAAGCTGCGATTCATCTTTCTGCAAACCCTGTTTTCCATGAACGTACTAAGCATTTGGAGATTGACTGTCATTTGGTTCTTCATAAGTTCAAGTGTGGTTTTGTTCTTCCACTATATGTTCCTACTCGGTTACAGTTAGCTAATTTGTTTACCAAATCTTTATCGGCTCCTTTGTTATCTGATTTATTATCCAATATGGGTCTACGTGACTGGCATAGACTTCCATTTTGAGGGGGGGATGTAGAGTTATGTAATGTATAACTGTAATGTATTGTATCATGAGGCTGGTGTGTATTGTGTCATTGGTACATGTTAGCTTCCTTCAGTTAGTTATGACAGGGGTGTGTAGTGTACACCTTCTTGATTTGTATATAAGTCATGTACTCTGTATTTTTGATTTGATGAATAATAGATTGAATGTTGTTCATGTTTTCCTCTTCATTTGATTCACTGAATTGTTACATTGTTGATCAACTGATCATTTGATCTTTGATCTACTGGTTTGGTGTGTTAATTGTTCAAACACTGTCTCCTCTGTTTTCCACGGAAACCTCAACATTCTTGTAACTCTCTCCTACTTTCGCCTTTAAGGATTAATCGAACGAGGATTAATCGAACAAGCAATGGAGCATTAAAAAAGACCCAAAACTAGTTTGCCCTAGAAATCAAAGACAAGATCGAAAGAACCGAAAAGAACTGAAAAAAACACCCTCCGCACCTCACTTTCTCTTAAACGTGTTAGAAAAACAAAAAACGTTAAATAAGGGTATTTTAGTAAAGATCTAAATGTATTTATGGCTTCTTAATGTATGTGCAAAAACTTTAAGCGACCTATAAAAAAAATGAGGCCCGCTATGGGCACCCCACCATTTCATGAAGGCACCCTGTTGCTGAGGGCACTAAGCATTTTACCTAGGGCACCCAGAATTTAGGACCGAAATTCCCAAAATACCCCTAGTTCAAAACAGAGGCACCCCACCACCCCCGCCACCGAGCTCTTGAGCAACCACGAAATCATCGATACCCGGCCATTGCGAGGAATCCCTAAAATCGTATGTGTTCGTTCATCTCCGTGTTTCTCCTCCGTCGTAGGAAGTTCTTCCAGTTTGAAGGCTCAGGGTGTTGGGCAATTTCGTCTCCAAATTAGGGCTCGGTTGAATTTCCCCGTACACACACTCAAGGCGCGAAATCGATCGTTTGAAGGTACGTAGATAGTCTAATTAAGTTACATTTGGTAAAGTAGTTGCAATGTTTGCGTGGCGGTGTATTGAATGGTTCCATTATTGGGAATTCGTGGTTCTCGGCCGCACAGGCCAGAGAGTTTTTTTAATGTCTCGGCCAAGCATGGGCGAGACAGATGATAAATATTTGGGAACTCGTCGTTCTCGGCCAGGCAGGCCGGGAGAGTTCACACAGTCTCGGTTACGAATGGCCGAGCTTAATTGTGTTATCTCGATCGAGACATCACGAGAGTAACATTTAGTGTTAGTTAATGTTGTGTCGGTGGTGTACAACCGAGAATGTACTCTATCTCTGTTGTACATTGACGAGACGGTTAGAGTCGATGCGGTCTGCACATCACGAGAGTAAGGCAAATTGAATAGGTTATGCCATGGCGGTGATGTACAACCGAGAACGTTGCATTGCTCTCGGTTGTACATTGCCGAGATTGTTGTTCCATTTTCTGTTAGGAGTGAACGAAAGTATGTCGCATTTCTCGAACCCACTTGACCGAGACAACAGAAATGGATGATTTTGAACTTTTTTTTTAGAATTGTTCTTTTGGTTTTGTTCCAGGCACTTAAATGTTGTAGTGTTTTAGGGTATGGCTCATTCGAAAGCACCAATGATAAGGGAGGAGGTTGGTGTTGAGGTGTCGAGGGGTAACCGGGGGCGACGCGGCCGGAGACCCCTTACAGCATCTTACCGTAAAGAGAAAGAGAAAGAGAACATAGATGTTAAGGGAAAGGCTATGATAGATGGAAATCGTGCAAGGAAGTTAGAATTGCACGATGAGGGTTCCAGCATTGACACTCGGTGACGAAAAGATAATGTTGTTGCCCGAGGGGTCATGCATCGGAGTCTAGTAGCAGTGACTCATCAGCGGCGGGGAACACCACTGAGACTTATCGTAATGTGGGCTAGAGTAGTAGTGGTGGAGGTGGTCATAATGAAGGAGAGCCACAAGGGCCTGTAGAAATGCGTGCTCCTTTCCCCGGTGGTCCTATAGATGGTGCGTTGTTGAAGAGCTTTAAGGATCATGTCGCATTAGCGATTCGGAGCAATAAGGTATTTAAAATTTCTTTGAATGGAGTAATTTAAAACTCAGGGTTTTCACAAAGATGACGAGATGTTTTTTTTGTTGCAGGAGCGTCCGGTACTCAAGTGTATCAATCACGGAGCTCAGATCCAAGAATGGATTTACAGTCGTGCCACCCTGACACGGAGGGACTTCAGAGGATTATTCAACGTTCTGGGTTGAATACGCTAATAGATTGTTCATACCGCAAGGCCAACAAGGAGGTTATCTCTGCATTTGTCGAGCGGTGGCAGCCGGAGATGAACACATTTCACTTACCATTTGGCGAAATGTCTATCTCCTTAGAGGATATGAGCTTCCTCCTGAAGATTCTTGAGACGAGCAAAGTCGTGGTTGTTGAGAACTTTGCGAGGTATACGGAGGAATCTCGCTCGGACGTTATTAAGATGGTGTCGAAACTACTTGGGGTTAGCGTCGAAGAGACCGAGGAGGAGGTGAATATCAGCAAGGGGGTCACAGTGCGCAAATGTTGGTTGAGGAGTCGATGGTGCCCCAAAGCTGGTTCGAGGAACATAAATTATCCTCTTGTGGAATGCACAGCCCGAGCGTACCTGTTGTATCTTCTATCTTGCACCCTATTTGTCGATAAGAGTGGATCTCGAGTGTCTATCGCGTTGTTGAAGCTTCTTGAAGACTTGGACGACGTGGGAAAGTATGCATGGGGTACAGCTGCATTGGCCTACTTGTACCGACCGCCAGAGTGCAAGTGTCTCAGATTGCTGGCTACCTCACATTACTTGAGGTTTATTATAAATTAGACTTACATTGTTTTTGGTATAATTATTAGTAATATTTGCATTTGCGGACTAACTAACGTTGTATGTATTTGTAGGGATGTTTGTACGACCATTTCAAACTTGGTCTCGCCACACCCAATGCGAAAGACATGGACTTCGTGCAACCTCGTGTCTGTAGATGGATTCAAAAGCACGAGACCGTGATGAATGTTGACAAGGTCGGGTCCATTAGGAGAACGTTGGATAGGTTGCGCCCAAGTGAGGTGAGATAGTTATCCAAATCCTGTGATGAATCATGCATTTGTTTTTTTTTTGGTTACTAACAATGGTTGTTGCATTTTGATTAGGTCACTTGGGACCCGTATGTAAATTACAGGGAGAATGAAGCTGTGGACGCGATGGCCTTTTACAGTGGGACGCTTAAGTACATGGATGTGGTGGAGCCCTACCATCCGGAGAGGATTATGAGACAGTTTGGCTACGTGCAATCTATACCAGATCCTCCGTACTACCCTTTGGAAGCACATCGAGGCCCATCTGCGAACAAATACTCCGTCAAGTATGGGTTCCAGCAAGACAATTGGGAGCGTTGGCGGAACCATTTGCTGGCTCCCGAAGTTCGTGGTGACTAGGCAGAGTTCGAATTTTTAGCTACACCAGACTACTTACCTTGGTTCCTCAAAGTGTCTCATCCTATGATCACCAATCCGAGCCGTGAGGACGAAGATATGGTCGCCACAACCATCGCAGACAATGAGCTACTGAAGGTATTGAAAGTGCCATTCGTTTTCATCCCGATATGTTTTACATTAACACTAACCCGATTATTTTCATTAGCGTAATAGGCGTGCGTTGGACGTGACATTACGATGGATGGACCTCCCGCCGGAGTTGTGTATGCTTTAGTCTGCGAGGAAAATGGCGAGTGATATCGACAATTTCCTGTCGGGAAGGAGTATAGGTCCCACCACCACCACTACTACCACTCCGTCCACCGCAACTGGCACAACCGCCACATCCGCCCCTACCAAAGCAGGCCCTAGGCAGTCCCAGCATGGTAGCACTTCTACACACTCCACCCCGGCTAATGCTCCGCCCACCACGGTCGATGCTCACCCTCCGAAGAGAATGCTTGTCAAGGAGTACCAAAGGAAGAATTTGAAAAAATCAAAGCAATGAGTGTTTGAGGGAACTTGGATATTTTTATTGTTTGAGGAACTAGGCCCACATTTACTTATTCATGAACAACTTGATGAATGTTAGATGATAGTTTGGATAATTTGATGAATGTTGGATAGTATCTTGTTGTTGTTTGATGTTTTACATTTGTTATAGTTTATATGCAGAATGTTGGATAGTATCTTGCTGTTGTATGAACCTGGTCATTGGATTTTATTTTATTTTTTGGTTTAGTTAGCATAACATTTTTTGGAACAGGTGGTGTCTCGGTCATTCAAGTCTGACACCTCAGTGCACTTCTCGGTTTTAACCAACCGAACCATACGTATCACTCTCGGTGTGGTCCGACCGAGAACATCCATCGATCCTATATTATCCAATGTGTCGGTCATCTATGGACGAAACTAATAGGAGACTCTCGGTTAGTCATAACCGATATTATTCCAGTGCGTTCGGGCACAGGTCGACAAGCTATTTCTGTGCAGTTATATGAACATGGCGACCAATAGCTCTCGGTGTGAAGGGACCGAGATCGGAATTTAACTCTCGGTTCCTCATGTTCGAGAATGGTGGTGTATGGTCGAGCACAGGTCGACGAGTCGTTACGGGACGGCGTCGACAAACATCACTTTCGGTAATGTGTTGTCGATGATTCACGTTAGTTCTCTATTGACTACGGCCGAGACTATGATGTGGGTCGCGGACTTGGTATGCCGAGACGATAATTTGCACCGATACTTAAATCATAATATATAAATATAACATTCAAACAAAGTTTACAGTAAACAAAATGTTCAACAATGTCGTAGCTAGATACATGTATTATATTATGGTGTACCTAAGTCTACCATGTATACGGTGACTTCTTCAACAGTTGCAAGGGGCGCGATATCTCGAATTACGAATCCATCTCGCCAACCTTTTGCGCACTCCTCAACATACCGGTCCCACAATGGATATAAGGATGGTAGTGGTGCATTCACACGCAACTTCACTTGTCAAAGTGAACAGTAGAACATGGAAGATATTGTCACAGACCCGATTAAGGGGGAAACGAAACAATTCACAAAAAACCATAGAACTTACCCTCACCCAATGGATATTCCTTTCATTTATCATGGCAATGATAAGTCTGCTGTGTAACGACAACGGTGGAGCACTACGTAGAGGTAGAAATGTCGAGGCACTCCCATGCGAGAGGTTTACCAGAATGACATTGAGGGCAGCTGATATTAACAATCCCATGTCTGGAAGTGTCAACCATTATTTGAAAGATGAACCAACTTTATTATCTAGACAATGCACAACAATCTTGACAGTCTCGTAACTCGTTCCAAGCACTTCCCGCTAAAGGTTTTCATACCCGATTATCTCATCATACATCCTTCTACGAACAATCCTCCAACCGTCTACATCGGCAAGTCCTAGCCCAGAGGCAACACACCGGTATCCACAATTTCCATCGGCTAGCACATCGATAGTGCTCTCAACATATGGTAACTAATCCGGTTCTATGCAATGAGAATAAGCCATATTAGATGCATTTTCCGTGCGTTGACTGGCATAACATATTTTAGGAACAACTTTGCTTTTCTTCTTCGTTGAACTAGAGGCCTCTTCTGTGGAAAGCACGTACTCAAATCCGCTCTGCAATCTAGTCGTGGAAGAATCTTCTTTATCGTGTTTTCTCTTCGATCCTGCCTTACCTCCGATTGAAGACCCCGGTGTCCTTCCATTTGTCTTTATTTTCGCCGATGGCACGACACCCGGTGTAGACGAAATTCGACTAATCTCCCTGAGCTGCTGAATAATCCTGATGCGATCGTCCTCATCAGTGCAAGCATGAGACTTTTGCAACACCCTTTCAATCTCATCGTGCAGATTGTACCCAGACCCATCCACGGGATTCTCAGGTATCATACTCAACTTTCTCCAGTAAACGTAAATGTCCTCGAGAGGGATGGGCGACCCAACAAGTTTGTGATGGTTTAGCTCGTGTGCACAAGGAAGGCCATGTGTCATACGTATCTCGCAACCATAACGGGTGGAGTCGTGACCAACATCTTCTCTACGTGTCAATTCATCTCTAATTAATTTAAGCGCCCGTTGAGACACATAACCACATAATCGTCGGTATAACTCATCAATGTATTCATGTTGGACCACATTCAAACTTAGCTCAAACGATGCCTTGATGTTGTTGTGTTGGATCCTAATGATGCCTTCAACCACATTCCACAAAGTCTCAAAATTTGCCTGACCGTTGCCAAGGTGTAGCTTCAGAGTGGAATGCGCAAACTCAACCCTCTGCGTAGTTGTTTCCCCAAAGTGCATAATTCTATTTGTCCATGCGGGTACAAATCTCTCCTTGTAGGTCTTTACCCATGTGTTGTCCAAGTAATCAGTAAGACCCTTGACATTCCCAAACTCACAACGTAAGTCATTCATCCTAACTTTGAATAAGGCCTCCGAGTTGGCATACATCACGCTCGTCCACATATCCATGAAACGAGCAAAACCATCGTTATCCCCCCACATCCTCTTAGTCTTTGCCAATACTACTTTGTTGATGTGCCAAGAGCGGAGGAGGTGAAACGATGACGAAAATACTTCTTCAATGGCACTAATAAGGGCTAAGTCCCTATCGGTAACAAACACGTCAGGTTTAGGCCACCCATCCAATATGGATCTCAAGTTCTCAAGTGCCCAAACATAATTCGCATGACTCTCTGATGATATGAATGCAAACCTAACGGAGAACGTCAAATGCATAGAAGTGATGCCAACAATCTCCAACAAATGCATTTGGTATCTATTTGTTTTGTACGTGCAATCCATCAAAATTATCGATGAGAAACACCTTAGCAACTTTATTGAAGGATGTGACCAAAATAAATAGGTGACGACATTCGTATCGGGATGCTTCCTATGCCACGACATCCACTTATTCTTCTCCAAGATGTGCAACATTTGTTGCATTTGAGTCCTCCCACCCACATCCTCAATTCGGACTTTTTGACTTGCATTATATATTGTCCGCATTGTCGATACATTTGTAACATCTCTTTGCTTCAACGTATTGAGGATGTCTCTTGGCTTCACATTACCCTTTATCATTTGCACCACAACCTCCTGCTCCCCCTTATCCAATCTTTCGGCAAATGAGTGGCTGTCCAAGTTGTTCGCGGGGTCGTGATTGTGCCTCCCACATATGACAGTGACATACCACAAAGAGTCGGCATTTTCCTTGATGTTGATAAGGAAAGGCATCCACATTTCTTCATACCAGTTTGAGTCCTCCCCTTTTCCTCTTCTTCTTCATTTCTTGGATTCGAATAAATTTTTGCCGCTTTCCCCTTCCCAACTCTTTGAGACATTCCCCTATATGTTCCAGACCTCTCACACGCAAGTTTCACCCTTCCCCTGCGCTTAATGTCCCTCGCATCCGAGTGCTTCATCACTAGCACAAACATGTTCTCCCGGCCTATCATTTGAAGCCATGAAAATAGTCGCTTCTCTAGAGGGGAATGGCCTACAAGGTGTAAACGTATCCTTGTAGTCTGAAAATAAAGTAGAAACTAGCATTACCTGCAATACAAACATTGTAACATTATAATCAACCAAAATGTACAGCACAATCACCAAAAAAACCCAAAAACACAAGTTTTCGGTTGTACGGGTCCGACACTATAAACAGAGTTTCGTTCATGTAAGACCGAGAACTCCTTCATAGTCTCGGTCGTCCCATACCGAGACTACCACTATGTATCATTCACTCCATTACGTGAACTACGTAGACTTCTCGGTGCTTGCTGACCGAGACGTTTCTCTACATCTCGGTCCTGCGAGGCCGAATCAATCGCGCACATCGACAGAAAATTTGATGAACCGCATAAAAAAACACATTAAGTTTCAAAAATTACCTCAAGTTCAACCTCCTCTTGCACCATAGCAGTACAATCTTCCATTTTATAGTGCAAACAACTTCGGATTGGTCAAATTTATCAAACCCTACGTTGACAAATAAATCATCAATTTCACAGTTTTAATCAAATTTACAGTTCCATCGAAGCATCATATGGTTGTCAAATATTGTTACCTCGCTGTCGGATGATGTCAAGCCGCAAGAATCGATAAACGCTCGACAAACACAATTGTGGCTTTATGGTTCACTTCTTCCTCAAGGTGGTGGGGTGCCCCAGTTTTGAGTTGCAAATGGTTTGTGGGGTTTGGGTGTGTATATATGAAAGGGCAAAATAGTCTTTTACATTTTAGATTGGGAAATGAGAAAAATTATGGGTGCCTTCACGAAATGGTGGGGTGCCCATAGCGGGCCTAAAAAAATGGAGGGAGTATACATGAAGCAACAACTTGAGGATTATCATATCCTAGTTGGTTGGTGAAATTTATTGTAATAACACAAGCGCAAACAATATCTCAAAAAACTTTGTGTTACATTCACATACCAAGCATATCGAGATTATGCACTATTTTCTTTGTGATCATGAATCCGACCTCCTAAATATTATTTAGATAATGAAAAACTATGTTTTATAGTTGTTCTCGAGGTGTTCATGAAGTATAGGATGTGTCCAATGTGTTTCTTAAAAATCTAAATTTTTCACCAAAAAATTCCATATTGCAATTAGCGTTCTAGGTTCCTCTCATTAGTGCGCTAAGTTTACCCATTAGTGTGTTAGCCTAGTGCATTAGAGCACTAACAACGCTTCAGGGGTTGGACCATGCCTCAGCCTCATTAGCACGCTAATTCACCCATTGATAAGTGATTATTTAGATTTATATATAGTATTAGCTTACTACAATATTAAGTATAAATATCTCGAAATAAGTTTTAATTGACTGTATTTATGTATTTTCAAGTATACAAGGCAGAAAGGAGGTAAACGGGTGAATTCATGAAAAAACGGAGCTAAAATACACTAACATAGGTTTGACTTCATGGCGAGTCTAAAACTGTAGGAAAGAAGGTGCATTGCGAGGAGATGAAGGCACGGCGTGGGAGAGCAAGCAAAAAGAAAAATTGGACAAAACGGTTGGTGCAATGGCGGCACCCTGGAGGATAAAGGACAGCGCGAGGGAAGTCTGAGCGGGGCGCTGGGCCCAGTGATGAAGGAAAAAAACACACAAAGTGTTCAAAAGCTGTCATAGCATCGTGGCTTTGTACACAGTGTCGGACCACTTATAAATAATGTCGAGACTAAAGAAAATAGAAAGTTAGAGTTCTATTTCGTGTGAAATCGTTTAGTAGGGTTTCTAATTGTTTTCAAACGTGTCTTAAGAATATAAATAAATATTAGAACGTGGTAAACTCATCAATTACCACCTATTAGCAACCAATATCATAGAGTAGCATAGGTTTACTTTATTCTTAAGTATTAAGAAGATTTGTAGAAGAGAAGACATTAAAGACTCACATATGGTGATTCGAGTATTTTTTATTGATTTAATTGAAGTTATTTGATTATATCTCTAATTGCAATAAATACCACTATGTGCATATTTTTTTCAATGAAGTGTGAATAGTTTATTAATCTTAGGGATCAATGGATCCTATGATATGAATGTTATGCTATAAAGATGAATAGGTTATTGTATTGATTTTGAGCGTGATGCTACAAACATCTTGATTACGTGCTTGTTGATATTAGGTTTAAGAAGTTTTCATGGCCATTGAAGCTTTTAAGTCGGTTATGGACGGTACAACTACAAAATATACAACATCGATAGATAATTTTTTATTAAGGAGAAATAGATGGTAAACTTATTTGGTTATGAACCTAAATATTTGGAACATTAAAGCAATGTATTACTTATGTTATTCACACAGATGGTAGAGTTCTAGTTTTTACATTAGAATCTTTTCCATCACGACAGTGGGTTAAAGTGGATTTGAAGGAAATATATATTCTAATTTGGTGTTTCACACACTTAATAAAGATAAAGAAAAGTGTGTTGAAAAGCACTATATTTCATTACCCAAGTGAAGTTGTGAATTAAGATATTCTTAATATAAGAGTTTATAAGTAATTTACATTGATTTGTTAGATTAATGTAGTTTAGTTATAAAAATCGAATTAAAAATGATTTCCTTGGTAATAGAGTAATTTTGACTAGCTAACATTGAGTGCATACACCTTTCTCTAAGGATGATATCCATAATCAAAGTAAATTGGTCACACCTTTACTATAATCGAGCCATTATACTCGTAGCCACAATTAAGGTTTTGGTGTCATTGTCATGAAAGGTAGCCACTTAGACTTAGTTTGAAAAATTGCTAAGTTTTATTTTAAGTACTTTACTTTCAAGTTTATAAAAATAGAAAGAAAAAAAAAATAAAAGGTTTAAGTTTCAAGTTTGGCATCTCCACTTGGTCTTTTGTGTTCTTTTTTTGGGGAGAATTAGTGCATGTGTAGCAAAGGAGAGAAAGACATAATGTCTTACGACCCTGAGATTGGCAAAACTAATAAAGGAAACAAAAGAAAGGAATCAAGATGGCTAAGGATCAAATGTGAAACCAACAAAAGAGCCGAGGGAATAACTAACCCGAAGGTGATCTAGTAGTGCAAGACAGAGTGCGAGAATAGAGATGCCTTCATGACTACTTTAAGCCAAAAATTTAAGAGACTTATAACGAAGTGATGAGACTTCCAGCCAACACTACTAAGTTCAAACTGATATCAACTCTAATCAACATCGTGCAAAATATCTTGTTCAATGAGCTTGCTAATGAAGGTCCAGTTGCACATATAGAGAATTTATTAGAGAAGTGCGACACAGTACACATTAGCGAAGTTACAAATGAGGTGATAAGAATGAGACTTTTCCCATTCTCGTTAGGTGGAAAAGCCAAATCAAGGTTCTAAGGACTGAATACATGGAGTGTGACCTCATGGGCAGAAATCAATGAAAGATTTCTAGACAAGTTCTTTCCTTTAATGAAAGTCAGTGAAAGGAAGCTGGAAATCAATTAATTCAAGCAGGAAGATGTCGAGCCTCTTGATGAAGCTTGGGAGAGATTCAAGGAGATGTTGAGGAAATGTCCAAGACATGGATATGTGAAGTGGGTACAACTCCATATTTTCTACTATGGATGAACTACAGCACTAGAACACTAGTGGATGCCGCAACAGGTGGTTCTCTACTAACCAAGGATGAGAATAGAGTATTGGATCTCCTAAATTTTATGTCTCGGAACTCTACAATCAATAATCGTTCCACAATGAGGAAACCAATAGGTGTATATAAGATTGACTCACAAGTCATGATCATGGCACAACTATCCAACCTAAGCAATCAAATGGCAAAGCTCCAAATAAGAAGCGCAATAGATACAGCAACCCATTAATCACCAATTCATGGTGCTTAATCAAATGGACATGCAGCAAAGAAGGGAGTATGAAGACATCAACTTTATGAACAACCAAGTCTATGGAAATAACTTCAGGCTAAGAGGAATGGATCCTCAAAGTTTTTATCAAGGATACAATAACAACCCCAACTTCTCATATTGAAATCCTGATAATGCACTAAAGTTTCTTCCAGGCTTCGATCAACAAGTCC
The DNA here is from genome assembly GCA_039657365.1 of Stephania yunnanensis. Lineage (NCBI taxonomy): Eukaryota > Viridiplantae > Streptophyta > Magnoliopsida > Ranunculales > Menispermaceae > Stephania > Stephania yunnanensis. Next base: position 26,060,060 of record CM077580.1, read on the forward strand.
AACAAGGGAAGCTAGGGCACAGTGAAAAGATGATTTCGTTTAATTTAATTGAGAAACTCTTGCACACCATGGACATGAGCAATAGGGAATGCCATGAGAAGCACGAGAAAGAGATGGAAAATGCGAAGCAAACTATTTAGAGAATGGACAATGAAAGATCACAATCCATAAAGAACTTTGAGAGACAAGTTGGTCAGTTAGTCATCACACTGAACTCAAGGAAAGAATGATAGTTTTCAAGTAACACTATCATAAATCCCAAGGAAAATATTAGTGTTATTCACATGATGAACACTATGGTAATGAATGAGCCAAGATAAGACCAAGTGATGTACAAGCCAGAAAGGGTCAACACTTTGGCTATGAGGAAATATGAAATGATGCATCATAACAGAACAGAAGTGAGGCAAGATAAATTTGAAAGATTCAAGCAATAATGGATCCATGACTTAAGAAGTCAAAAGATGGGGAATAAATAATGGAGAGCAAAATAATAAGATGAAGGACCTTCTAAAGAAGCACCGAAAAGAAGTAGTATCATGGTGGTTACAAGGAAGTCAGAACCAAAGTTCAAGTTTATACTGAGAATTCAGCCAATTAAGAGGAGACATCCTAGAAACAACGCATACCAATAAGCATTGATGGGCATCAGTATAGAAATGTCTTATATGATATGAGAGCCTCATTTAATGTCATGCCAATAATGGACATGTTATACGCCGATTTGAAGATCAATTGTCTGGATACAACGCATTTGCAAGTAATTGATGGCAACTTGGTACCAACCATCGTGAGAGTGTTGAATGTGCATGTGAAAGTGAGTAAATTCACATTCATCACAAATTTTAATGTTACGGATCACAACATGGATGATGACATGTCTATGATACTTGGGCGACCATTTTTGAACACTACCAATGTTGCATTGTACACAAGGAAGAAAAAGATCACAATGAGTATTGAGGAGGATGACGATACCGAGCAGATTGTCCTTGTTGATGGGCAAGAAGTACAGCCAAATGGGAATGATATAATTATCTTTGATCTACAAAAGAAGTATCTCGATTTAGACTCAGACTAAATGAGCAAAAAGGTATCTAGCTAATGACGTTAAATTAAGCGTTATTAGGAGGCAGCCTAAGGGTTTTTAAATTTCAAGTTTTCAATTTCGGTCAAGTAGTTATTTATTTTAGTTAAGGAAAACCCAAATGTTTTAGTTTCTAACTTTTGAGAACTTTTACTAAATGTGAAGGAAAGAACATTTTTCGGGTGACAATGCATCAAAATGGAAATGTCTCGACAAACTTAGTAAAGAGCGTAAAAGAGCGAAAATGTTAAAGCAGTAAAGGAGAGGTGTATGGGCAAATCACGGGTAATTTTTTATGGAAATTTTTATATATGCATGGATTTCACACAGTCATGACATCTTGTGTTGTAATACAGAAAGTCGAAAAAGTATCGAATAGGAATTAATGAGAAAAATATGCAACAAAACATGGACAGACAAGGTTGACACCATGTGTGTAAATGAATGGTTATGTGGGGTATAAGGCATGGTGATAGCAGTATGCCAAGCTATGCACAAAAACACCTCACAATAGTCTCGGTGCTATCACGACATTGTGCCCTCTAAGGAACACCGCCAGTGTCCAAGAGAAGGTCTTAAACCCCATTTCACCCGCATTCTTCCCACTTGAAACCTACTTCGTTCACCACCAAACACGCATACATACATTAAAACCCAAAATTGATTATTTCTAAGTGAGGAAAGAGAGTTCCTAGCAATTTAGAGTGAAAAGAGAGAGTGCATTGTAGATTTGCAAAAAGAGGAGAGCTAGTGCATTAATTTGGGGATTTGATTTAAATGAGCACTAGGGTTTAAGTTTGTGAGCAAAGTGAGAGGGCTTGGGTTGATAGAGCCTTGGAGGAGTAATCTATACCGAAAAATAGTCTGACATTCAGGTAAATTTACAATTTTATTAGTTATGCTTTGGAATTTTGAGAAATTTTGATGAAATTGCATGAATTATAGATATGAGGTTGTTAGATAGGAATTTCGATTTGTAAGAATGTTGGGCATCAATGTGACTTATTGAGACCTATTAAATGTTCCTTTGTATTATTTGGCATGTGAATGATCTTTGTGATATAAAATATTGATTTTAGGTGATTTGAGTACTCATGTTGTTAGTAGTGTTAAGTTGTGTGAGATTTAAGAAAAATATCGAGAACAAGGAGGAAAACTAGTCAAATGAGTCGAGTTAGAGCAAATGATTTGACGCATCATCCTCAAAAGAACCCAATGAAGAAGAGTCAAGACCTTTCAAGTCTAAGTATTTCATTGGTAGAGAGGCTAAGAATAGATACGAGGTCATTAAGCATAAAGAGTTCATTTGCGAAAAAGGATTTAGTTTTTCGACTAAGTATGATACAAGAGTAAACAACTTCATCAGGCAAAAAAGTTAGGAGCAGTTTACTCAAGATTATATGGAGAACAAGGTTTAAAAAGTGAGTGAAATTATATTTACGTAAATACAAAGTTTACTAGAGAAAGTGATCTAATGAATGTGAGAGGGGTGTTTGTTCCCTTTAATGTACGTGAAAATTAATAGCATATATGGGTTAGAGCACTTCAGTATGGTTGAAGCTGACCAAAGTTTTTTCGTATAATTTATATGAGAAACCATATAACCTATACCTTTTTTGAGCCCTAGAGCGAGCATTGGTTACCCAATGACAACAAGAATGGGTAATGTGATATAAGAATGTGCCGAAGCACTTTAAGAAGGGGAGCGTGAGGAAAGTCTATAGAATTTGGCAACATTTTTTGTTACTTCATTATACTCGACCTCTCAGAAGGGCGAGATCAAAAAGCTAAAGGCAGCTTGTTTGTTTGAGATTACAAAAAATGGGGAGATCAAGGTCGGCGAGATCATCTACAAAAACTTAAGAAAATCTTTCATGTTGGAGAGATACAACTAGCTGTTGTTTCCAATTTTAATTACTCAGATGTGCTTGAAGGCCAGAGTGCAACTGCTTCAGGATGAAGAATTTGATATTGAGGATTAACCAACCATGGATGAGGAGTTTATGCTCACACTAAAATCACCAACTGGTTACCAAGACTCCAAGGATGGAAGGAGAGAGTCGAAGGAAATAGACTTGAGGCCGAGTTGTTGGCTAAGCAGCAAAAAGATCACACAGAAGTAGTAGTAACAGAGTTGCAAGATGAAGGAAATGGAGAGGATGAGGATCTCCAACAGGGATTCGCTAAAGGCTATGAATTTGTAGACCCACTTATAGGAGAGCAGGACTTAGATGGTCATGATGCTTTTCCACCACCTCCTCCACCATAACTATCATTACCACTACCAAACGACTTGATTCCACAGTAATCAAGGTTCTTAATTGCTGATATAATGAGAAAATACAGAGAGGATAGGGCTCAGTATCATGAAGCCTTGATGAGATATGAGCAAGATCGACTGAACAGACAGTAGAACTTCATGTTATTTACAGATCATCAGAGGAACGTAGTTGTATATGAGAGGAGCGGACATATGAGATCGACTGATAGGTCTTTTGATTTTCTAGCTGCACCGAAATATGTATTTAATCTAGATGTGGTGCAGAGTAGAAGGGTGAGTCGTTCTTTGACATCATTCTATGTTAGAGCTAATGATGTTGATGATGATGTGTAGTCCTGATGTCAAAGTCTTAGGATTTCTTTAGACTTCGAGGAGATGAGAAATATATTGATATTGATTATATTTACATTTGGGGTATTTTTGTCACTTATTTAGTTGTTTACATTGTATGTTTGGTTTATTTTATATATCTCGTGTTATTATTATATGTTTATGCTTTAGTGTTTTCATGTTTCAAGCTTATTTTTAAACCTTAAGGACAACGTTTGGTTTAAGTTTGGGGACATCAATTCTACACTCTGGGAAGTGGTAAGAAATGATGAAATAAGGATAAACATAGCATATAAGATTTTTGAAGCAGTTAAAGAGGAAAGCATGGTGGTGTATTATTGTTCATTTATTATTTATATGTGTTTAGGTAGTATAGATTAGGTTATATATTGTACTATATAATGAATGAGTAATTCATTTGCTTTAATCGAGGATAAGTAAGATACACGTGTCTTATTGATATGAGACTCAAGAGAGTATTTTTTAAAAAATCGAAGAAAATATGAAATGTAGCAACAACGGTATAATTTCATGATTAGAAACCTAGAGTTAGGGAAGACCATGAACTTAAAATAAAAACAAGAAGAATATTAGAAAACTTCTTGTGGAAAAAGTTAGATCTCTAAGGAGTTTTACATTAAGCGTGAATTTTACTTGATAATAAAAGCAAATTAAGACTTGTGCAAAAAAGGGAAGAAATATGTATGTTGTTTAACGAAAAAGTTGGAGTTAATTTGCTTGATAGAGTGAAAGTGAGAAGTGTTAACAAAAGTTTTAAAAATAAAGAAAAAAATATAGAGAGTCCCACAAGCTCTACAGAAAATGGGGCAGAGAACATGATGGTCGGAAAAAGTAAGGAAAAATGTAATCCATAGGAAAAATAGCCGGGACCTTGCAATTAGTTTATATGAGAAGAAAAAAAGAAAAGAGAGATGCAAATAAAGAAATATAGGCAAAATTTAGAATAAAACTCTTCAAATAAAAGATTTAGCTCAAGTACTAGTAGCTTGATTAAGTTAGATTTTCTTTCCAACTATGTTAAGTCTTATAGACTCTTGAAGTGTAAAAGTCTAACAAAACTAGGTTGATATATGCTTAGTTGTGAATTTCTGAGCTTGATAAGAAAACATGAGATTGTATACTTACTATTTGAGTGTCGAGGTGAAATAAACTTGTGAGTAGTGATGGTTTTGGTTATAATCTACTCGTGAGTTTTAAAAGTGAATTGTAGGCATTGTTAATGCTACATGTTTTGAAAAATATAAGTTTCTACAAAGAAAAGCACTTGAGTGGATTATTAACTTGAACTTATTTGAATTAAAAGATACTATATGAACGATGTAAAATAAATATGAACTAAAATGATAGGAGTAGTTAGAATACTTAGTAAAACACACTTTTGATTGGGATGTGCAAGATCCTAAGTTTGGGGGTATTTGAACTTATATATGATATTAGTTTAGTGGTACATTCAATATAAATATCTCAAAATGAGCTCTGATTGATGATATTTATGTATTTATAGGTATACAAGGCATAAAGTGGTAGGTCATGTGCCTTAGGTTAATCTATAAACATTGTTTATCTTATAATTTTAGTTAATAAAATCGAAGTTTCTATTTGTTGTTTTATTATAAGTGATTGCTTGTTTAATTTATGGTAAGATCTATGAGTATTTGTTGAAACATCTAAAATGTCCTTAGTCGGTCATTATACTGGGACCTATAATGAATCAAAACTAGTGTGAATCTTGATTGATGGTCATGTGATGATCATGCGTATAGGGATACGAATTGAGATCATGAGTACTTGTTACGGAACAATCTACTAGGTCGACCCGCCATGATAACACAACATAGATTAAGTTACAGATTTTACTCATGATAGGTATATCATTTAGTCATTCGACTTGAGATTACTATAGATTTTCAATATTAAGATCATGGTAATTTAATACAATCAAACGTTGTCTTTAACCGGATGATTATAAAGATTGTGATTGGTTATCATATGAATAATATGTGAAGGTATGTAATCAAGATAGGATTTGTCACTCTGGTATAGAGAGATATCAGTAGATCCCTCGATATGATGGACCGATAATGGCCAAGTCCATGTGAATTGATATGATCAATACCACTTGGATGTTTTCGATTTACCTAAAGATCGAGACTAGTATGATTGAACGTTAAGGGTGACTTTCCATGTTTTATGTTTAATCAAATGATATCGTACCACAAAAGAATATGATATATGTTATTCATTAGGTTGTATCAATTTTGATATTCATGCTACTTGGATAGTCATAATGTCTTGCTAGAAATCGCTTAAAACTTGTGTACCAAAATGGTTTTAGCCCACTAATAACGTAGGATGAACCTATTGGGCCACACACAAAGAATGGCTTTCGCAATTTCAATTGATCCAGAGTAATGAGTCTTATGTGATAAAATTCATGACATAAAAACTCTTATAATTTGTTATATGATAACTTATTAATAGGGGTGTATGTGTAATTTACTTAAACTGCTTAAATACAATAGTTATATTACGAATAGGATTTTAAGTGAGGGCTTATCTACACATATAAATAAAGGTTGAAACCATAAAACAAAATAATATTTTCGTTTTTACTATTTTTGAGTTCTCTAGATTTTGGGAGAGAAAGAAAAAATGTTTTATCTCTCTTGGGGTAGCACTCCAAATTGTGGTCACCGTTCGTGTATGGATTTCTGATATAGGATGTGCATTTAAATGTCTTAAAGATCAAACAATAAGAGAAGGAAATCACGGATTGAAGTTATGATTTTCTTTTATAGATCTAGTTTAATAAAACTTATTTTCAATCCCGTTTGGGTTATTCAAAAATTGTTTTGAGTTTTTTGTTGTGTATGAATCCCAAAAACCCAACATAAAGGAAGTAAATGGATGAATTTGTAAAGAAACGTATCTAAAATACACTGACATGGGTTTGACGTTCATGGGTGTGACATTGTGGGAATGAAGGTGCACAGTGTGGGAGATGAAGGCACAACATGGGAGAACAAGCAAAGAGAAAAAAGTGGGCAGGATGGCCAGCGCAGTGGCGGTGTCGTGGAGGACAAGGGATGGCATCGGGGAAGTCTAAGTAGGGCGATGAGCTTACTGAAGAAAAAAAAAAAACATAAAGTGGTTGAATCTATCACGGCGTCGTGGCTTTATACACATAACATCGGACCACATACATACAATGCCGAGACTAAAGAAAATAGAAACTTAAAGTTCTATTTCATGTGAAATTTTTTAGTAAGGTTTTTAATTGAATGTGTCTTAAGAGTATAAATAGATATCTGAACATAGTAAACTCACTAATTACCACCCATTAGCAACCAATATCATAGATTAGTATAGGTTTACTTTATTCTTCAGTATTAAGAAGATTTGTGGAAGAGAAGACATTGAAGACTCATGTGTGGTGATGTGGGTATTTTTTATTGATTTAACTGAAGTTATTTGATTATATCTATGATTGCAATGAATACCACTATGTTTGTTTCAATGAAGTATGAGTAGTTCATAAAGATTCTATGGTATGAATGATATTCTATAAACATGAATAGTTTGTAAAGATAAAAACTGCAATGGTTAGAATTTGTATTGATTCTGAGCATGATGCTACGAACTTCTTGATCACGTGTTTGTTGATATTAGATTTTAGAACTTATCATTGCCAATGAAGCTTTTAAGCCGGATATAGACGGTACAGCCGTAAAATACATGACATCAATAGATAGAAGTTGATTAGGGAGGCACGAATAGTAGACTTAATTGTTTATGAATCTAAAGATTTATAAATTAAAGTAATGTGGAGCTTACGTTATTCACATCAATAGGTGGGGTTCTAGTTTGCGCATTAGAATCTTTTCTTTGATGACAGTGGGTTGAAGTAGATTTGAAGGAAATCTGAATATTCTAATTAGGCATTACACACGCATAATAAAGATGAATAAAGTATGTTGAAAAATATAGTTTTTCATTACCTCGATGAAGTCGTGAACTAAGATATTCTTAATATAAGAGATCCAAAGCAATTTACATGATTTTTTAGATTAGAGTAGTTTAGTTATAAAAATCAAATCAAAAAGATTTTCTTAGCATTAGAGTAATTTTGACTAGGTAACACTGAGTGCAAGCACCTTTCCCTGAGAAAAATATCTGTAATTAACGTGAGTTGGTCGCATTATTACTATAATCAAGTCGTTATACTTGAGCCATGACCACCCATTAGTATGCTAATTCATGTTGGCAAAGGTTTTAAAACCACCTAATACATAACATAGTCATTTTTTTCAACCATCCTTCACTGTCATGCCTGCCACTCTCTCTACTCAATTTCCTATGCTCACTTAGTGCGCTCCTTGTGTTTAATCTATCGGTTCCCACCTCCTCTCTCCTCTCTCTTCTCTCTACTGTAATTTATCCATCAATCCGCTCTTTTTCTCTCAAATCGAATCCCACTTAGAGCCCAACAAGTGTTTATAAAAATGTCTCAAATGAGAAAATCCATCCGTGTGATCACCGAGTCCACCTCCCGTCGTCCCATTACCCACCAAGCCGCCCCACCATCCTTTGAGAGAGATTCTGATTCATCATCTTCGTCTCGAATCGTCGCCCAATCCACCACTAATCGCACGACTGGGTCCATTATTCATCACCCAAGTGACACATCGGCCATCATTCTATTTGATCCCCCTCACTGCGAGTGATGATAAAAGTTCAAACACAATAGAGCCATAATCCTAAAGGCAGTTAGCTCACGGCTAGCAGACACCAAGGTCCTCAAACCCGCTATCGAGGACCATGAGTTATTTAATAAAGGTGCACCTCCCGGTCCATGAGGTACTCGCCAAACTTTGTTGGATGTCTTTCTGTCAATATGAGGACACCTAAAATGGTCCGTTAGTTCTGGTGTTCTACTTGAATCTAGTCACTACTAATAAGTTCGTCATTTAGTCGGTAGTCGCTTCATCGACATTACCCCACATCGCCTGGCAAGCCTCCTCGATCTTCCCCTGCTCTCTCCCACTACTACTCTCATGGGCAAAATCCCTAATGGTCGTTTAACAGGCTTGAGGTCTTGAACACCCGATCTGATCAGGAAATCACTGTCTACCACTCTGAGGTCACCGACATAAACTTCAAGCTTGTGCTGCATCTCCTCCATAAGATTATGCATAAGGTTATTCTTCCGAGAGGTGGCACCAAGAACTACATAACCTTACTGGATATGTATGTCCCCGGTGCCCTTATGTGGGAGATTCTAATCAGCATGCCCCACATTATTATAGCATACATGACATCGACCTTCGGATACGGTTTCCACCTACCATACGCATACATCCGGACCTCATTTTTTGACGCCTTACTAGTGAATCTTAGTCTTGGAGGCCAGTTACTTTCAATCGCAGACATCATCGCCATGGCCACTCTAAAGGCCATGAAATACTGCTATGTTCGTCCAGAGTGGCAATAGATCTGCGAAAAGGACATCCCCGAGGATGAGCACTGTGGTAGATATGAGTCTCCTCACAAGTCAGATCCTAATGTCAACAATGAGTGTGATTACTTGGACTACAACTTCTTGTATCCACGTGGCATGGTGGTGATTATGAGGTTCAATAGGAACCCCTTATGACCTTTACTGCTCCACTAGCTATGCAGCCACCGCAAGAAGATTTCAGTAGCCCGCTCCACCGCATCACTATCACTTATAAGATCCCCAGTCATACTACGACGTAGTTCCTCCCCCTAATAAGTCACCATCTTTTGCATATCTCTCCGCCCAGCTTGACCACATGTAGGGCTATATGATAAGGACCTTCACTAAGATTAATACCTGCCTTGACCATCAGGCTACTTATTTGCATCGAATCAAGGATTGATAAGTGATTAATTAGACTTATATATATGGTTATTTCAATAGAATAATTAGACTAAATATCTCAAAATGGACTCTAGTTGATGGAGTTTATGTATTTTCAAGCATACAAGGTGTAAAAGAGATAAAGGAGTGATTTCATGATAAAATAAGGAAAAAAAGCACAAAAGTAGACTTGACATCTTGTAAAGAGAGCACATGGTGTGGGTAAGGCGTAGAGAAGGCTTAGAGACCGAAGAAGAGAAGTAGTTTAGGTGATGCAATGGTGGCATTGTGAGGATACACACACGACAATAGGACATTACAACAGGGCATCGAGCATATTATGAGAGAAAATTACGCACACAAAGGTCAAAGTTGTGGCGACATCATGTGTTTACACAAACAACGTGGATTACTTACAAACTACGCTGGGAAATAAAAATAGAAAGTTTTGGAATTCTAGTTCATTTGGAATTGTTGATTAGAGTTTTTAATTGTATTCTTATTAGTCTTTGAAGTATAAATAGGTATTAGAACATGGTAAACTCACCCAATATCACCACAAGAGACCAATTATCACCTAATATCATAGATTGTCACCAATTAGCATAGTTTACATTATTTTTGAGTATTGAGAAGAGTTTTGGAGGAGAAGACATTGAAGACTCCACTTATGGTTATTCAGTTTATTTCTTTGATTTAATTGAAGTTATTTGACTTAATATTTGATTGCAATGAATACTATGATTTGTGTTAATTTCAATGATGAGTGAGTAGTTTATTTATCTTAGGGATCAATGGATCTTATGGTATGAATGTTATGCTAAAGGAAGTATAAATGAATTAGAATGTTAAAAAGTGCAATGGTTAGAATTTTTATTGATTCTATATGTAATGCTATGAACATCTTGATCACTTGTTTGTTTATTAGAAGTTTTAGGAGTTACCATGGCCATTGGAGCTTTCAAGCCGGATATGAACAATATAACCATAAAATATATAACATCGATAGATAGTTATTGATTAAGGAGGCATAAATAGTAAACTTAAGTGGTTATGAGTCTAAAGATTTGAGACTTAATGTTATGTGAGACTTACGTTATTCAGACGGATAGGTGGAGTTCTAGTTTTCACATTAGGATCTTTTCCACCATGACAATGGGTTGAAGTGAATATGAAGGAAATTTGTCTATTCTAATTAAGCATTGCATACACATAATGAAGATGAAGAAAATGAGATATGAAAGTATAGTAATTCATTACTTAGGTGAAATTGTGAATGAAGAGTCTTCCCAACATAAGAGTACAAGGTATTTTACATTGTTTTATAGAATATAGTTGTTTAGTTCAATCAATTAAAAAGATATATTCTTAACAGTAGAGTGAACTTAAATAAGTTAACTATGTCCAGACAAACCATTCCCAGATGAAAATGTTTGCAATCGGCATTAGTTGATCACATTATTATTACAATTGAACTGTTATACTTACGGTTACAAGGTTAAGTTTTGGCGTCGTTGCTAGGGATGGGTAGCCACGCACTAGTTTAGTTTAGTTTATACAACTATTAGGATTTTATTTTCAGTAATTTACTTTCTAGTTTATAAAATAAAAAATAAAATAGAAATAAAAAAAGAGTTTTAGTTTAATGTTTAACAATCTACACTTGACCTTTTGTGTTTTCTTTCTCAATGGACAGTTAGTGCATGCATAGTCAAAGTGATAAGGACTAAGTGCCTTACGATCTAGAGAATGACAAAACCAACAAGGGGAAAAATAAGAAAAGAACCAAAATGGTGGATGATCAAACGGGAAACTGAAACTAAAATTAGGGCCAAGGGAATAATAAACCTAAAGGTGATCTAGTAATGCAAGAAACAGTACGAGGATAAAGGTGTCTTTGAGACTAATTCAAACCAGAAGTTCAAGAGACATACAACGGAGTGATGAGGTTTCTTACTAACACCACCAAGTTTGAGTTAAGACCGTCTCTCATCAACATGGTGCAGAATAGCCTATTTAATATGATACCAAACAAAGATCCAGTTGCACACGTCGAGAGTTTTCTGGAGTAGTATGACATTGTTCACATTGATGGAGTTATAAAAAAGGTAATTAAGATTAGACTTTTCCCATTCTCATTGGGCAAAAAAGCAAAATCTTGGTTCTAAGGACTGAATGTAGGGAGTAAGACTTTATGAGAGGATATCAATGAAAGATTCCTATACAAGCTCTTTCCCCTAGTGAAAGTCAATGAAAAGAAATTGGAAATCAAAGAATTCAAGTAAAAGATACTGAGTCTCTTGGTGAGACTTGGAAAAGATTCTAAGAAATACTAAGGAGATGTCCAGGACATGGATATATGAAATGGCCACAACTACAAATCTTCTATTATGGAATGAGTCAGAGCATGAGGACATTAGTGGATGCCGCAACAAGTGGTTCTCTACTAAGGATGAAGATGGAGCATTAGATCTTCTAGATCTTATGTCTCAGAATTCTATAATAGGAACCCATTCCACAGTGAGAAAGCCAACAAGAGTATATGAGATTGATTCATAAGCAGAAATCATGACATAACTATTCAACCTGAGTAGTCAGATGGTGATGCTACAAATGGGACAACCAAGTCCACAAGTGCAAGCAATACAACTACCCGTTAATCACCAAGTAATGGTGGTTAGTCCATTAGACATGGAACAAGGGATGGAGTTTGAATATGTCAACTTCATGAATAACTAGAACTATGGAAACAACTTCAAGCCGAGAGGAATGGGTCATTAAAGATAATATCAAGGATACAACAACCCAAACTTCTCATATGAAAATCCTGATAATGCACTGAAGCTACCTCCAAGTTTTGATTATTAATTCCAACAAGGGAAGCTATGCCAAAGTAAAGAAATGACTTCATTAAAGTCAATAGAAATATTCTTGTAAGCCATTGATATCAACAATAGGGAATGTCATGAGAAGCATGAGAATGAAATGGAAAATATGATGTAGACTTTAAAGAGAATGGATGACGAAAGAACACAATCCATTAAGAACCTGGAGAAACATATTGGTCAGCTAGCCATTGCTTTGAATTCAATGAAGGAAAGTCAATTTTCAAGTAACAGTATCACAAATCTTAAGGATAATGTTAGTGTTATTCACATGATGAGCACTATGGCAACAAATGAGCCAATGCAAGTGCAAGTGATGTACAAGCCATAAAAGGTAAATATAATGGCAGTCATGAAGGTAGAAAAACTAGTATAAGTGCAAAAAGTAGAGGTCAGAAAGATTTACCGTGGTTCGTAGACTATGTCAATTATTTGGCGTGCGATGTCTTTCCTCCATATCTAACAAATACAACAAAAAAGAGATTTCTGAGTTATGTGAAGTCATACTTTTGAGATGAGCCATACCTATTCAAAAGATATAATGATGGGTTAATTCGATGATGTGTAGCAAAGGAATTTGTAGGCATATTGGAAGGATGTCATTCATCAACATGTGGGGGACATTTTGAAGCATAAAGAACGGCAACAAGAGTGTTAGAATGTAGATTCTATTGGCCAAGTCTCTTTAAAGATTCATTTATTTTTGTGAAAACTTGTAATGAATGCCAAAGAATAAGAAATGTTTCTAGAAGACAATAATTTCCATAAACCACTTCTCAAGAAGTTAAGTTATTCGACGTATAGGGAATAAACTTCATGAGACCATTCCCTACTTCAAATGAGAAACAATATATATTGTTAGCGGTGGATTATGTCTCCCAGTGGGTGGAAGCCATAGCAACCACAACCAATGATGCCAAAGTTGTCATAGAATTCATAAAGAAAAATATTTTATGTCGGTTCGAAACACTAATAGCATTAGTTAGTGATAAGGGGTCAATTTTTTGTAATAAAGCCTTAGACACATTGCTTAAGAAATATGGGGTTAGGCATAAAACCTCAATCCTCAAATAAATGGACAAGCTAAAGCAAGCAACAGAGAAATGAAGCAGATTTTGGAAAAAAAACAATTAACACCAAGAGAAAGAATTGGGCATTCCATCTTGAAGAAGCATTATGGCCATTTAGAACAACATTCAAAACACCAATTGGCACGTCTCCATATCGGTTGGTGTATGGAAGAGCATGTCACTTACTAATAGAGTTAGAACATAAAGCATACTAAGATATAAAAAAGCTCAACATGAATCTTCAAGCTACAGTAAAAGCTAGATTACTTCGGCTGATGGAGCTGAATGAGTTTAGACTAGATGTATACGAAAATGCCAAGTTATACAAAGAGAAATCAAGACAATGACATGACAAAAGGATTGAATTTCGATCTTTTGAACCAGGACAACTAGCCTCGTTATACAATTTAAGACTGAAACTGTTTCCGAGTAAATTAATATCACGATGGTTAGAACCATTCAAGGTCATTGTTACCTGGCCTTATAGAGTGGTAGAGTTGATGAGCAATAGTGGTAAGACGTTTAAAGTAATTGCCAAGAGGGTTAAGTTATTTTATGGAATATAAGTGAGGAAAAATGAACTTGAAGGATTCAAACAACAAAGGATTAGTGCCTTGAAGAATAAAAAAAGGAAGAAGTATTGGAGAGTTAAACAATAAGATTAAAGGCCTTTTAAAGAAGCAACAAATGGAAATAACATCAAGGTTGTTTCAAAGAAGTCGGAACCAAAACTTAAGTTCACATCGAGACTTCAACCAATCAAGATGAGAGATCATGTAATCGAATTTGAATACACTGGTATTAGTTTGGATATTTTTCAAATAATTATCAAGATATTTGTAGATAAGCACATATATTTTCATGAAAATGGAAATTCCAATTTTTGGGGTCTATGAAATTATTCGAGTTGTCCAAACTGGTCCAATGACAAATACTAAACATGTCCAACGTGCTACCGTAGGTTTAATAAAAATTGTAGGTGAGTAAGAGAGTCGCTAACCAAAACCATAAAGTAATTACTCTCTGGTTCCTGCTGGTTAGCACGCTAATGACCTTAGTTAGTGTATTAACCAATCTCTTGATAGTTTTTTAAAAAGCTTACATCTTTTTCTGTAATTTGATAATATTATTGATTTCGGGCCCTTAGATGGAGATAACAGTCACAAATAGTCTAAAAGGGTTGGAGACCATTCACAAACCACTTAGAACACACTATTATCCTCTCAAGCTCAAAAACTCTCTATTGACTAAGCTTACATCAATTTGACTATTTTTTCGTGCTTAATCACTCGGAGTAATTTAAGGCTACTAAATCAATCTTAAAGTTAGTATCCCAGAGATGTTCTAAGGCTTGCAACCCACACTCCATAACTGATTTTGATTGCTCAGATTTTGAGTTGTAAGAAACTTTGATTTCACACTTTAGTTATGCTTAAATTACATCTTTTGATAAGATTGTTGTGTGAGAATCCTTTGTTGTATTCTTAAACACATTTGTATTGGGTTTCGTGCTTAAACTTTATTTTCTAAACCCTAAGACTAATTTGAACAAGTTTTTGGACTTAATCTTGATTTTTGTCAAAACTACTTGTTCATTGGCTTTGAAACCGCACTCGTTAATCAAATTTACTTGATTGGTTTCATGACTGAAATTGGTGCAAAATCATAGACATATTCATTATATCATTCATCTATATACTTGCAAGCAAAAAAAGTCACTAAGCTCTAAGAGGCTTGTGAGTAATTGGACTAATCGCTACTTTACTTTGTAAAGTCGATTTTCATTGTATTCATTGATCTTAATTGTGAGTTTTTGATTATAAGACTTAGTGAGATCTAAGTCAAGGTAAAACCTAGTTAAGGCTAGGTGGGAAGTCCTAATTTGTAATTAGGCATTCTAGGCTTGTATGTTTAGGTTGTAATACTTGTTGGCAATATAAGAAGGGTTAAAAAATCTAATCGGGTTGGTTAGGTAGTGGATGTAGATCAGTTGGATCAAACCACTATAAATCTTGTGTCTCATCTCCATCTCTCCTACCTCCTTCACCTTTGCATTGCATCAATACTTATTGATTGTATGTGCATTGAGCATCGATATTTATTAAGAGGTTTTAAAAAAACGATAACCTCTCGATACACCTAATTCACCACTCCTCTTATATGTGATTTCAATCTCGAGGTAGTTCTCATTCACGGAATTGATGATATAATGATATGAATTTGCATATAAAAGTGTATATAACACATATCTAAGCATCACACAATAATAAATATTATATTTACCTCAGTGTTGATGCTAGAGTTTTGACTAAGTCGTCACATAGGATTTGTCTCCACGTTATGGTCTTATTAGGTGAATGATTAGGATTAGATTTATTAGGGTCATTACATTGATCTTCATGTAAATTAGGTAGTTATAATGTCTTACTCGAAACCGCTTATGCCTCATCTACCAAAATGGTTTTGGTTCACTGCCAACATTGCATGAACATATTAGATCGCACACAAGAATGGTTTTGCAGGATTTTATATAACTTGGAACAATGGATTTTATATGAAAAGATTTGTAGCAAACTAATCCTTAAGATATGTCATATTAATACCACTTTAAGTATGAGCATTGTAACGACCCCAATAATAATAATCCTAGTTATACGCTTTGTATGACTGTGACCTGGCAACCAGTCCTACATGGCGCACTCGATCAAAACTCGGACGTCGACATTGAGGTTATAATTAAATAATATTACTTATATTTGATGTCTTGTATTATATCTACCTAATCATATAATAGTGCACAATTTATATATGTTCAAACGCGGGATTTAACGAGTGAGAGAACGACCTCAAGATGCGCTCATGCGAATGATGGTAGGGTATATCAAGAATTAGAAGTAATTAAGTTCATAACTTAGGTGTTGTTTCAATCAAATTAATTTCCTATGTAATGTCATTAGATAAATGGATTTTAGACTAACCTAAGCTTATCAAAAGTCAATTAATTTGCAAAGTAGTCTAATTATGTAATTTGGGCTAACTAAACTAATTAATTAGTTTTAAGTGGTGAATATAATTATATATTGATTTTGTGTGGTGTATTGGACTAATGAACAAAACTAAGTTTAGTAAATAAACTAGTGAGCTAATGGATGGATACAACTAATTCACACGTTTAGTTTCATGAACCTAGATATACATAGAGAAGAACAATCTTAGAAATCATAGGACAATCTAGTGCAATTGTATGGTGTGTGTATCTATAAATCTTCACCTTAGATATATATGGAGAGTGAAAATAATGTGAGATGAAAGATTCATTAAAGGGTAAAAACTTAAAATAAAAGGCTATATATATATATATGTTGTTGGGGCATGTGCCCTAGGTCAATCCATTAACTGTCTTTATGAATACTTTTAGTTAATAAAATAGAGGATTTCATTTGCTATTTATTATAATTAATTTACATGTTTACATTATAATAAAATCCATGGGTATTTGCATAAATATCTTAAATGTCCCCAGTCGATCATTATACTGGGAACTATAATTAATTAAGACTAGTGTGAGTATTGATTGATGATCATATGATGATTATACGTATAGGGATACGAATCAAGATCACGAGTACTTGTTAGGGAATAAAGTACTGGAATGACCCGTTATGAGAACATCACATAGATTAAGTCATAGTTGTTTCTCATGATATGTATATTTTTCAGTCCTCTGACTTGAGATTACAAGAGACTTCAACATTAGGAACACAGTGATTTGATACAATCAAACATTGTCTTCAACCGGACGATTATAAAGGTTGTGATTGGTTATTGTGTGAGAAATGTGATAAAGTTGTGTAATCGAGATAGAATTTGTCCCCATCATATAAAGAGAGATATCCAGTGGATCTCTTGATGTGTTAGACTGTTAAAAGGCCTAGTCTAAGTGAATTGATATTGATCAATGTCACTTGGATGTTTTCAGTCTACCTAGAGATCGAGACAAGTATGATTGAACATGTTGGATGACAATTTCATGCCTTACGTTTGATCAAAAGGACATCGTGTGACAAAAAGATGTTGTATACACTATTGATTAGGTTGTATTGATTTGATATTCGTACAACTTGGGTAGTCATAGCGTCTTGCTAGAGGCTGCTTATGACTTGTATACCAAAATGTGTTTTGGTGCACTGCCAATGTTATATGAGCCTATTGGGTCGCACACTAAGAATGGTTTTGCGAGATTTTAAGATGGTTCAGAAAAATGAATTTTATATGATAAAATTCATGATAGAAACATCCTTGTCGTGTATTACATTTATACTTCTTTAAGTAGGGGTATATGTGTAATTTACTTAACCGTATATATACAAGGGTTGTATAAATAGACGTTTTAAGTTAGAACACACGGATGAAATTTTTGGGCCGAAACTCTATTTTCGTGTAGAAATGAATTAGGGTTTTCTGGTACGTTCTGGATCGTTTTGGAGAGAAACAAAAAGGTTTGGTATTATCTTGAAGCTAGCACTTCGAATCTCGGCCGTCGTTCGTGGTGGACTGCTGGAAGAGGGCGTTCGTCGTTGGTAGTGCCTTAGAGATCGATCAACCTTCAGAAAGGTATTTTGCGACCGAGGTATGATTAGGTTTTCTTGGTTTAAACATTTTAATGGAATTAGATTCGGATCCTGTTGGGGGTTTTGTCAAAATTATTTTGTGATCTCCGCTGCGTATGAACCCTAAAACCTAACATATGTGACTTAGCGATTCACAAAACTACATCTGCATGCATGTTCAAGAGAGATTAGAGAGTATGAACCTTACATAAGTGCTGAGATTTTCAAGAATTGAAGGTTTACAAAGGACATTATAGTGGAATCAAGAGTACAAGCTAGAAAAATAGGAAAATCAAGTCGTAGATATCATTTCCACCACATTTTATGCTTAATATGATGACATTGTGAGTTTTCTTTAATACATTTGACTTCTAAGATTCAAGGGGCTTTATTTCCTCATTTTTAGGAAAGGTTCTCAATCAATTTCAAGGTGTTTTTATAGTTTGCATAGATTAAAACTCCATAACTTCTTAATTTAAATTTTATGTCTTCAAAATTGGAGTTTTCATGAGCTCAAATTGGGGTTTTTGATGTCATACAAGTATGAGGCTGGATTTCCTTGAAATTTGAAGGTTGAATACAATGGTTTTACTCCCTTGATCATGGTTTTTACTTAGGTTTTATCTTTCATCAGAGTTGCTATGGGATTAGTGTTTATATTATTCATGAAGAGTACATGTTTGATGAAATGCCAAAAACAATTATAGTGGAGATACTATATAGCGTAAGTCATTCACTACTTCTTAGAATTGGTGAATTTTTTATGTGTTATTCTTGGGTTTTTGGGCAAGCTTCTTACAAAAAATCATGTTTTTAGATGTGTGATTTGAGAATTATGAATTTTTTTTTAACACTGATGGTTCGAAAACTCTCTCAAATTGAGTTGTTTTAGCATTTTGAGCATAACTCTCTCAATTTAATCGGATTTGATCGTACTTTACTATTTTGGAAAGCTAATACATAGAATAACAAATTAATATCGGTATTTCTTAAAAATCGAGTCATCTTATGTGACAGTCCCAAATCTCGAGGCAACCTTGGGCATCACCATGTTGCATTACACGTCACCTAGCTCTGCCATTTCATGGCATACTTATCTATGACGCCCCGCGACCTAACTGGATGCTTAGACATTTTATGACAAACCCTAGCTTAGCTAATTATTCTTCATGCAATTATTAGTGATTTAACTAGCCAATTAGTCAATCTAATAGATTTTATTATCATTTTTACAGTGGAAGTCATTAAATGTGAATAAATTATGCAATTTAACAATTCTAAGTAGTGGAAAACCTAACAAAAAGATGTTATGTATATAACGAAGGCAAAATAAGTACAGCAAGAGATCCATATACATGTGTTCAGTGTTCTACAGTCCTTAAAATCCAATAAAACCTAAATATAAACATATTGTAGTCAAACACTAGGCGACGTTACTATCTTATAGATAGTCACCTAATGTCTCCTTGCCCTTGCTTTTGCTCGTCGAAGGATCTTCACTCGGTCAACCAAAAAATAAAGTGACGAGTCTAGTGAGTAAAATCCCAAGAAATGACCATACAATATTCATGAAATAAACTAATAAACTACAAAACATGTGAATATAACATTTGGTAATGGTAAGTCATACTCCCATGAATGTAGGCGGTAAACAGCAAGAAAAGAAAAGTAATATAACTAAATAAACCAATTAAGCAGGTTCGAGAATAA
Source organism: Stephania yunnanensis (assembly GCA_039657365.1). Classification (NCBI taxonomy): domain Eukaryota; kingdom Viridiplantae; phylum Streptophyta; class Magnoliopsida; order Ranunculales; family Menispermaceae; genus Stephania; species Stephania yunnanensis. The sequence continues at coordinate 26,079,935 of CM077580.1, forward strand.
TGCAGTAATAAATAAACAACCGAATGATACGAGAAAACCCCGACCTAAACCAATCGGTACATCGAACAGGACAGGAACCATATATATACTTGTTGGCTTACAATGACTAGACCCCAACTATGGTTAACAAGTGAACCCCTCCAGATGTTGTTTCAAGTCAAGGGAATACCTTACATCCCTCCCAACGACCGTATATATATTCTACTACCTTCAACACGAACATTAAAATAAGCAACCTGTGCAAAAGATTTAGCTACAACCAATATATAGGTAGGCGAAGTTAGAGTGAAAATTCATGTGTGCCCTCCAGTAGTCAAACTTGTAATCCAATATCGATAAAAAATCATGAATTTTGTGATGCATTCCAATGGGTTTTACCCACCTCAAATATGTGATCTGACTTCCCCAGACTCTCGAATTTGACCTCGACTAGCTCTTGGTACCCGAGCTACAGTCCCTCAGTCCCCTAAAGTCAATTATATGTTTTTAGAGTAAATTATAATGGTTTTATGTTAGATTAGTATGTTTTAAGTCTTAAAACCAAATTCGATACAACTCCCAAGAATTATTAAATTATTATTTTCTCCGCTAAATTCCTCAAAATAGCACAAAAACCCTTAAAACAGAAAATTGGCATATTAAAAATGGGTTCTTGTAAACAACATTAGTAAAACTTATTTTTATTTAATTTTTTAGTGTCTGGATATCGTACTATCTTGGCTATATAGTGCGTTATCTAGATTGAAACCTAGAATTTCCAACTTAGAAATTCTATGATTTCTTCCTCCGCATCCTTCGTCGAAGTCGTCGACCCCACCCTCTCCTCATAGGGGAATTACCACCTCCAAACAACAGCCAAAAAAACAATCATACATGAATTCATAAAAATTACATGCATCAATTTCAAATTTTCTCAATTTTGATCAATTTCTCAATTTCGATGGAAACCAGTTTCAAAACTCAATTTTGTGGTTAAGTTGGAATTAAAAATTATTGGAGACTTCTTCAAAACAACAGGTGCAACGGCCCGAAAATTTGACTTGTACCACATGTCGGGTCAAGGTCGTTTGTGGGATCCACTCGTCGAAATGCGTATGTCCGAATCTCGGGTGGAGACTCGAGGTAATGTGTAATATCCAATTTGAGATTATAATGCTAATTGTCGAAAAATTATATGCGCAAAATTTGTTGAGCCAAAACACGAACGGGGACGCGCATCGAGTCGCGTGCCGACTTGGGACCGAGGTAGCGTTCTAATGTGGCTATAGTGGTTATAGTGGTTTTCATATGGTCATATTAAAACAATATAAATTGGATAGGCCTCGTGATGCGGGTGGCGCGAGTGTCGAGATTGTGAAATGAGGCGGGTAGTAGTGTGAATATTTATGTGTCTTGAGATGCGCGATGCCTACTTTTGAAGGAAAGTATTTGAATAAAATGTTTTTGATGTGCCTCTAGTTTCGCTCCGCATGAATCTCGAGGACACATTAGTTACTTCCTCAAGAAGAAAACAAAAAGAGATGGTGAGAGATTCAGATAAGAAGGAGAGGGAGAGAGCAAAAGAAGAAAAGAGAAATGGCGGAGAGAGAGATAGAGGGGGAGGTAGAACCAGAGAGAGGAGGGACGACGGAAAGAGGTGAGGGGAAGGAGCGGCTCCGACGAATGCAAGACGGAGGCGGCTGGACGGAGGCGGCTGGACGGCGTCCCAGCAGCGGCGACACGGACGACTAGCCGCACCAGCGATGATGCAGCGCTAGCGGCTCGACGCCGCAGGGCAGCGGCGACTCCGGATGGCGGCGACAGTCGCAGCGGCGATGGAGGTAAAGCCGCAACGCGGACGACCAGCGCAGACGGCGTAGCTCACAGGTGCAGTGGCAAGCAGCGGCTCGCAGACAAGCGGACCAGCCGCGGACGCGGCCCGCTCCAGCAACGCGACAGCCGGCAATGGCGGTAGCTGCGACTGCGAATGGCAGCTCGCGAACGAGGGGACGCGACTGGCCGCGGAAGAGCAGCCGGCAGAGGCGGCAATTGCGCTGGGTAGCGGCGGCGGCGTAGTTGATGTGGAGAAGACGATGACACACGCCGGCGAGAGCTGGACAGCTGAGGCGGCGGCGCAGCTCCAGAGCGGCGCAGCGTCGCCGGCGAGTGGTAGCGATGGCGATGGTGGCGTCGGCGTGGCAGCGACGTCGGCTAGGCAGCGGCAACGGAGCGGTGGCACGTCGTCGAACCGATCGATCATCGACGAGAGGCACGACTTCGACGAAGCTCGACGAAGCGATGGATTCAATGATTTTGAAGGCCATGGTGAGTTTTATGTAAGTAATTTGGTCATGATTAAATGACTTAGTAAATTAGTACTAAATGGTACTAATGGACACCAGGGACGTAGGAGTCGGGTGTCAGGTGCGCATATCGAGGCATGAGAGAGACGTCTTGATGTTCGCGAAAAAAGTAAGTAAACCAACTAGGGACTTGTACAGTATTTCATTTCACTCTATTGGCTATTGTTCACTGTTTTGTGATAGTTTCCTTTCACTCTTGTTGATTGTTGCTTGGTGATAACTATCTTTGGAATTGTTGTTGATTGAGTGGTCCATTGGCAAGTAAGTCATGGTTACTGTTTATCTGTGATATGAGAGTGTTAGGGCTGGGAGGCAAGGGTCTCGTCCTAAACACAGAGGTCGGTGGATATCTCATAGTCGCAAAGGTTAGGACTGGGAGGCAGGTGTCTCGTCCTAAACCCGAGTCTGTTGGGCTTTTGTCGCGACTCAACGACCTTTTGGTCGGGACTCCTTGTTGTTTGTTTTGTTTGTATTTCAGACCCTCGTTTATCGATTGATTTGTTGATTGAATTGTTTACAGTTTATATATTCATGCGTTCTATGCTCTTTTCTTTCTACGTGCATGAATTCAACTGCTTTGGTTATTTCGAAATGTTGTATATATGTCCTACTGGATTTTACTTACCTGGACTCGTCAATCTAGTGTTTGACTGAGTGTAGAGCCGCAGACGAGTAGCAGAAGGAAAGCTCCATAGCTAGGTGACATTTTTTTTGTACATCTTGTATTACTCTCCTCTGATGATAACTTCTTTACTGGGTTCCACAATTATGTTGCCTAACTTTTTACATTATTGTTGAGTTATTTAATTTGTAGAAATTGCTTCCGCTAAATTGTAAAACTTGACAAATAATTATAACTCAACTTAAAAATTGTGAATTTACGTATAATGAGGGATTGGAAGGCTGACTAAGTCTGCGTTGACCTTGCGAGACTAGCTCAGGGGTCCACGTAGGCTTAGGCCAGGCGGTGCCCAGTTTTTGAGAAATTGGGTCCGTCACAACAGGTTAAGCTAGAAACTCATTTTTGAACAAAAACTCCATTTTTTAGCTCATTTTTACCAATTTGATGGAAGTGGAGATGGATGATTACCTAGCTTGATCTCTTATGTTTTATCCCTTGAGCACCTCCTCTTCCCTAGATCTCAGCTCCTAAACCTCCAAAATTTATTGTCCAGAATTGTGAATTTTGTTGGAAAGTTTGCATGTGAAAATTTCCCATTAAGTACTATTTATATAGTAGTTAGTTTAATCAAATGTGTGCAAATATCTCGAGGAACATCTAATGGCCTCTATTAACACCAGCCACATTCCTTTTGTGACACTAGTTATGACATATCTAGCTTTGTTCCTATAAATTAGGGTCGCACTATGCGCACCCTACTCCTTACTCAAGGCACCCCCATTTATTTCCAAATGTATGTGTAAAGAGTCATATGCCTTCCTACACAACCCAATAGCAAAAACTATTTTTTGGGCACCCTACCCTTTTTTGGTTATAGGAAGAACCGAACTCCTACCGATTATGTTATCTTCGTCTGCGATCGAACATGACGTTCTTTTATTAAATAGTGCATACGATGTTGTTATCTACCTATTTTCTGGTTTTTAGAGTTTAAGGCATGGGTTTGAATGTGTGGGTTTGAATGTGTGTTGGTGGGTTGACAATGGTGGTTTGATTCGTTGGTTATCTTCAATGTGTAGGTTATTGCACGAATCGCATGTGCTTAAGTATACAATAGATAATCAAGACGCAAGTAGGGCTGAAGCTTCCAAAGATTTAGGGTTTAAAATTGTCGAATATAATAAGGAGCACCATTTTTTCGATTACGCAATACTAAGATGTATACATATGCCTTGAAGGATGGCAACCGAGACTAAAACTAAACTCTCGGTTGTCTATAATCGACACATAATGAAGTAGTTTCAGCCGACTATAATCGAGACATATTAAAGAGTCTCGGTCATTCTGTACTGAGACTATACATTATGTTTCATACCTGTATAACCGAAACTTATGTATTTTAAGAATTTTTTAGTTCTCATTCTAATGCTTACGATGTTCTACTTTTTTGCAGGAAGTACCATTGACAAGTGTACCATCGCCAAACGTACCATTGGCAAGTTCCTTTGAAGACTTCTATCATTTTTTTCACCCGGGAAGTACTGTTTCAAACTAGATTTGAGGCTGCTGCTTCGATTCAAGTTACAGGTCGTACTAAGAAGTTTGTCTTGGTTACAAAGAAGTCCGACGCCAAAGGAAATGGGTTGCAATTACTTGTGAGAGATCCGAGTAATATAGGGGTGATTCCCAAAGATTTGGGATTGATAAAGTTGAACTACTTGCGAAAATACTACCAAAGGTGACAAGCGGAGAGGAAGAGGAGGATAACACAAGGTCGAACACCAATACAAAAAATTGTCAGTGCCCTTTTGTTATCAAGATCAAGGAATCCCCAGACTCATCTTGGTATATGAGGGTGGTATGTGGCAAGCACAACCATAAATATTGCGAAATACTTAGAAGGTCACTCATTTGCAGGAAGATTAACCCCGAATGAGGCTACTATTTTGAATTGGATGAGTAAAGATAATGTTAAGCCATGACAGATCCTGAATACTTTGAGGCAAATGGATGCAAAAAATACTTCAACATTGCAGACAATATACAATGTACATCAAAGGAATTAGATTAAAGAAGCCCGGGGGGAGAAATCAAATACAACAACTCTTACACTTATTGGAGAACCATATGTATTTTTTCATGGCATAAGAGGGACCCCGAATCGAATGTAGTGACATACGTATTTTGGGAACATCCAGACTCCATCAACTTGTTGAGGTGTTTCCCGTTTATTATTCTCATGGATTGCTCATATAAGACTAATAGGCATCGGATGCCATTGTTGGAAATTGTTGGGGTGACTTCGACATACATTACATTCTCGATTGGGTTTTATTTCATATCATCTGATACTAGGGCTAACTGCACTTGGGCATTGGACATTTTGAGAAGTTTATTGGATGGGTGGTCTACACCTAACGATTTTGTCACTGATAAAGAATTAGGCCTAATCGATACAATCGAAGATGTTTTCCATAATCTTCTTGCCTTTTTTGCACGTGGCACATCGATAAAATGGTGTCGACCGACACTAAAAAGATGTTTGGACGAAACGAAGGCTTTAAACTCTTCAGTGATAGGTGGATGACTTTGATGTATCATAAGACCAAAGCTTCATTTGAGTTTAGGTGGTGTACCATGCGTGATGAGTGTATTGATGTTAAAGGTTTGCTCACTTATTTAGAGAATACTTGGTTGTGGGATTATAAGGAAAGATTTATATGTGCATGGATAGATTTAATTTTTCATCTTGAAGAAACTACGACACAGAGGGTTGAGTCTGCGCATCGCACTTTCAAACAATATATATTGACACTTATACTGCAAACTTTGAGTCGCTTTGGGTTGTAATTCATGGAATGCTAGACATACAACATAACATGATCAAAACGTCATTTGAGATTAGTCTGAATGTTGTCTAACATGGATAAATGGATGGCTTGTATATCCGTTTATGGGGTTGTGTCTCTTAGAAAGTGCTCATGTGATTCGTGATGAGGTTGCACATGCAAAGAATGTAGAGATAACCCTGATGTTATGTGGTTGTAAGCTACGTGCCAATCAAGGTCTTCCGTGCGAACATGAGCTTAATGTACATATTTTAGCCGGATCACCTATACTACTTGAAGACATTCATGTGTTCTGGAAAAAGTTGAGTATAATACTCGAGAAATCTATTAATCGGACTGGCTATAACTTCAATGATGAGATTCAGAGAATTGTGTCTAAGTTTAAATCATGCATTGATGAGGATGTGCGTCTTACGGTTATTTAACAACTTAGAGAGATTAGTTGCCCTTCATCGACAGCAGGGATTGCACCAAAGGCGAAGATGAGGACAAGCGGGAGACTAGCACTCGATAGTGCCAACAAACCTATTATAGGGAGCAAGAAAGGGAAAAAAGGCAAAAAATAAAAATAAAGAAAGAATCACAAAAGAGGAAAGTTGAGGAAGATGACACATCTACAACGAGATATCTTAGTGGTTTTGAGTTTGTACTCATGAGTGAGGAGGCAGATAGTGCGCGAAGGATAGGAAAGGAAGTTCGGAATAAAGTACATTGAACACGGGGGGCATATATGGGAAAATTTGATATTGGGTTCATTCATATTATTCAGCAGATTGGGTTCTATACTTTAAGACAACTGTCAATGTGGATAGTGATGGTCATTGTGGCTTCCATTTTGTTGCCACCGATCTTAGATTCTCACATGTAGATGGTTCAAGCCTAGTGTGCTATGAGTTAGTTGTGGAGAGGTCTTCTCATTTTCTATTATCTTTAATTTTAGGAATTACATTCCAATATTTGATCGACATGCATCCCCCATCAATCACTATTCACCTCACACGAAAACAAGAGAAACAAAAAGGCAAAAATAAGTAATGATTTTTCCATCTTCTCAATTCTCCTACTGTTGTAAATTGGATGACCCTTTAACCAAGCTTATGAATGATCACATTGTCAAACATGACTCTCACATTGAATTGTAACATCAAGCATGACTTCTACATTGAATGTAACTTGTACACTCTACATAACTTGTATTCAACTCTAATGTATAATTAGTTATCCATGTATTGTCATGTAACTTGTAATCATCTCTAATGTACACAAACTCTTCCATGTATTGTCTATGTTGCTTGTAATGTGTTCTATGACTTGTGGTGTATGTATAACTTATACACATTGTATAAGTACAATTATCATCATCACCAAATGACCTATATAAAGGGTGTCAACCCCATTGTAATTCACACACCAAGTTGAATGAAAACTTCTCATTCCAACTATCTCATTTCTTTTCTTCTCCTTTGTAGTAGTAGAAGTTCTTAGTCTTCTATTTAGATCCTCTAGTTCTTAGCAAGTTCCAACTTAATTTACAACACCTACAACATTTTTTCTCTTCTCTCTCTCTCAAAGATCTCTATTGCAAACCTTGCAAAAATAAAAAAAATAGATAGCGCTTTGTCTCTCTTAATCAACATCTTTATCTCTCACTTCCCTCCAATTCACTCATTGTTTATTCAATACATAACATCTAGCTCAGTTTTCGTTTCTCTATTTCCATTCTTTCTAATAATTTTCTATTTCAACAAGTTTATTATTGTGTAGATTGCAAAAAAGATTTGAGTCGCGCACTTCCATAAAAATAGTAGTGTAAAGGTATATAAATTATCAAATTTTATTATTTTCAGATTCTTTTCTTAGAATAAATAAATCTGATCAATCTTTCTTTTTTACTCAAGTAACCAACGTCCATTCTATTGAAGAAATACTAAATCAATGAGCTATTTTTTTTTAGGTTTAGATATCCTTACCCAATACACTTCAATATCACTTTCATATAAGGAGCCTTAAAATAAGGTTTGATATTTTATTTTCTTTAAAATTATATTTATTGTTTGTGTAAGAAACATGTTGCCTATAAAATATTCTTTCGGTCATGATAAAATTAGAAGAAAAAGAAAACAAGAAGAATTAACAAATTCATTGATAGGAGGCTTAGATAATCTTTTTTTTTTGGTTTTAGTAAGAAAGATGAATAAGTTGAAACTCGAATAGTGTGTTTGTTGGTAGAAATGATGAGATAGTTGATAACTAAAACAAAATTGATGATAGTGAGCTTGTTGATATAAATATGGATGTTGGTAGTGAAAAAGATAATGTAGGTAATAACTTAAATCATATTGCTAGAAAGCTTATTAATGAAATTATCAATGTTGGATGTAATTTGGATAGTCATAATAATAAAAATAATGACACTAGTAATAAGAATTATGATAATGATGACTTTTATTTAATAATAAAGATGAACAACTAATCATCGAGAGGCCTAGTACATCAAATATTTATATGGAAGGTTCCATATTTAAACGTCGCCTCAGGCCTCATAAATGATTGAGCCGGCCTGGACGGCAGGGCCAACCCATGAACATGCATATTTTCGAATAACAAAACACACCTAGTGTTCGTCTTGAGTAAATCATCGCGAACCAAAAATAATAAAAATGTACAACTCCCAAAAATGAAGCACAAAAAGTTTGGTAAGTTAATAGTTTTGCATATATACTTAAATCTTACAAAAAAGTGAGAATAGGCTAAATGAGCACAGACAAATAAATATAGCTTTTTCTTCTTGATGGCTGAGAATATTCGAGTAACCATTGTTGACACTGGATGGATGGTAAATCTGATTGATCCTCATGGGTCTTTAGTTGCTCCGACCCCACAAGGAACCCAAGGAAATTAAACACCAAAAGAAGACGCGAAATTCTTAAAAAAAAAAAAAAAGGCAAGGGCGATTTCGTAAGAAAGGAAGAAACCATCAAAGCGACCTGCTCTTTATTAAGTCGGGCTTTTGTTTGCAGGGTTGGGGTGGTACACTACGTACTGTACACTAGAGGAGACGAAACCTTTAACAAAGCGCGTGTAGAGCCACGTGGAGTTTGGGCGATCCGGAGAATCAATTTAGATGCGTTGGGAGCTATGGAGGTTCGGGCTTTTGATTTTGTCCACCTCACACAATTCATGCCTCCAATTTTGTCCACGTCGGACGCCCATTCCGTCCTACGTGTCCGCCCGAAGCCCTCCATACCTCCATTTCCTCCACCTCACGTAGTACGTCCCCTCTCCTTAATATCTCCAATATCTTCTCTCCCTTGGTCAGATGGTATCTCCCCACCAGCCGTCGACTCTCACAAAATCTATCAGTCTTACAAATGGATGAAACTAAAACCTAGTTTTCAGAGAACCCTAAACCCTACCTCAATCTATATGATTTGGAGAGAAATTTCAGTTTCTCCGCTGATTTCTCACTTTTTTTCTGGTTTTGTTTGGTTGCTCAGTCTGAAGATTTGGTTTTCGCTTTAGCAGGTAATTTCTCTCTATGAGGTTTTTACCTATTTTTCCTTGATTTTTTTTTCCTGGGTTGGATCTGAACCTGAGACAGGTTTTTTTTTTTTTTTTTTTTTTTGGAACAATTTTGTTGGTTAGGTTGCTCTTTTGGATGGATTTTGGTTTATGTTTTTTGCTTTTTTTTTTTTTTTTTTTTTTTTTGGTGGATTGTTAGTGTGTTTGGCTGTTGGTTCAGTTCTATAAGTTGATAAGTGAACGTGTTAGTGTTAGGGTTTCATTTTGGTGGTTTTGGTGGAGAACCGTTGATGGAATTTCTTATTTTTTGGGATTACTTTTGCAGATTGGGGTTTTTGGGTTCAGGTTCTATTGATTTGTATTCGATTCGCGTTGGATCTGTTATTGTGCATGTGGCTGTCAACTGGATTAGCAGTTTCATGAAAGTCTGGGATTAATTAGTTTGGACGGGTTTTTGTTTGTTGAGGTTGATTATAGAGAACAGCGGCATGTGCAACTTGTCTTGGGGTGCAAGGGACGGTTTCATACCGGTTCAGACCAGTGCTTTTTTCATTATTGGTCTCGTTGAATCTGGTTGATGGGGAGTGTTCCGGGGCATAATTGTGGTGACGAGGATAATGGGTTAGCGCAATTAGATCACCACTTGCGTTATGAGCTCAAGGAAGTTAGGGATGGAGTTGTTGGGGAAGGACAAGGCCTCTCTGAGGAAGATGAGTCTAGGATTAATCAGCTTGCTGAATATGTGAATGAGGATTGTGAAAGGGCCACCCAGGCTCAGGTTGGGCTGCAAAAACAGCAGCCGCACCAGCAGCAGTCGCAGCAGCACCAGCAGCAGTCGCAGCAGCAACAACAACATCAACAACAACAACAACAACAACAACAACAACCACTAGGTCCTGTGGTTCGTTGGGAGAGGTTTCTCCCACTTAGGTCATTGAAGGTTCTCTTGGTGGAAAACGATGACTCTACACGCCAAGTAGTCAGTGCTTTGCTTCGAAATTGTAGCTATGAAGGTTTGCTATCGAACTTCTCGTAATCTCTTATTCTCAAATCTCAATAGAAAATAAATGCATAGATTATGTTATCATCTCTCACCAGCTTCTTAATTTTGACATTTTGCATGGCTTTCTTGTTGCTTGGGCTATTGCATATTTAAATAGATTACCTTAATTTGTAAGCAGGGCTTCTTTTGCTTTTTTGATGATGTTGTATTGTATCCCTCAAGGTTGAATATGCATTTTCAAGGTCATATAGGTGGTGCTTTGGTGGTTGATTTCGTTTCGTCCGATAGTAACGATACTTTTTATTATATTGTTGCATGAAGTTGCACTTTAACTTCCTTTAGGAACTTAAACTATTATAATATTTAGATTGGACATCGAAAACATTCACCATTGATGTAAATTGATAGTTTATATGTTTCCATAACATAAAACTTTCCCTTAACATACCCTGTCAAAGTCAATGTGGCGACAATGGAACCCACTTGAGTTTGATAATTGATTCATTGGAGTGTGTGGGTACGGATGAAAAATTGATGCTGGAGCTGAGTAGAAGAATTGATGCAAGAAACAGTAAGCATGACATAATCAAGGAAAAGATCTTTAAACAAGTACAAAATTGAACCGAATCCAATCAAATCAGAAAAAACCCAAGATGTGCAAATTAAAACAATAACAAAAAACAAAGGCCAAATGAGGACACATTTGTGTCCACAAAATTTGCACAAAATGGGATAGCAACAGAAACCTACAATAGTCAGAACAAAAGAAAAATTAATTTGCACACACAACAGGATTGCGAAACCTACTGGCTATGAACTAGACGATTCGAAAATGGGGACAACAAACCTACAAACGAAGACATGAATAGATCTAGGGTAGATGAGAGCACGCATGAATCAACAAACCAACGCAACTGTTCTAGATCTTTGACATCCAGCGACACGACAAAACAAAAAAACTTCTAGGGATCGACGATTCGACGGACAACAAAACAACAGAGATATCATCAACTATGATGAGATGGTGCATGGGGATCTCAGTTCCAATCAGATTGAAAACTCAAAGATAATAGTAGGACAAAAGAAGCAGAAGAAGACGAAAGCACTAAAGCGAGCACTACAGAGACAACGACAGAGCACAAAAGTGAGCACCACGGAGCGGTCGTCAACTTAGAGAGTCAACTGACCCATAATTAAGTCTCTAAAACCATGTAAACATTTTCATCAGCGGTGCGAGAATATGTTGCATTGATGACTTCTCGTATAAATTTCGTCACAATTAACGTTCATCCATCTTAGAACGAGTGAGGTGTTTGAAAAACTTATGGTTAGAAAAAAATGCAGGTTTGCTTTGCGATGGTTTGAAATGGGAATACATATGTTTCTTTAGTCCTCTTTTCTCATATAAACATGTTAGGCTCATGGCATGGATTAATTATCTGGCCTACGCAATTCCACTTCAACTGCAACGTATTCTTCACAATGTCCTCTTATTCTATAGTAACTGGTCATGCTTGTGCTATTAGTTGTTCGAATTGGTCGATTTGTTGAAGTTTGCCAAGTTCTCCCAATTTGTTGCCTTGAGTTGAAGGTTTGAATCTAAGATGGCATTGTTATTTAAACTTGTCCCATGAGATTCTCGGTCTGTCCCTATCCGACTTTAAGAACCACACTTGTGCATCCTCGTCAAGGTGGTAGCAAGCGATCTCTACTTTCTCCTATTTTGAAATGTGTTGATGTATGAAAGTGTTCACATTCGTTTAGCCAAACAAGTGGGTCATTTTTCTCATCATAGATAGGAAACTCCAAACGAGCATATCGTGGCAGTTGCACTCACCCTTCATTGCGATGTAGAACCCATCTGTTCGCTTGGTTATTCTCACTTCCAGCCTCATCATGATGTCCCTCTCCTTGTGTAGCAACAATGTCTCGAGAAAGTTCTTCAATATGAATAGAGAGTCGCTCTCGTTCGGCTTAACCTCTTCGACAATCCTCCTGATACATTTTCATGAAATTCTCAAATTTTTTTTGAAGATTAGACGATGAATCACCCATAACTTCGGCTTTGGTACACTTTTCCTTTGAATCTCTTGTCTATGTTGTTGTTGCTTATAACAAAATAACTTCTTGTCTGCCTTGGTTGATGTTGATCGATCTTCTCAAGGGCTAAACGCGCCTTCTTCTCCGGCTAGAAGCGATTCAAAGAACCTTCTCATGATGTTGACTTTCCCGGAATGTCCGACCCTAAGCCAGATCCCTCTATTGGTATCCACACACAAACGCACGACCGCGATTCGCACTGCTAGCTGCGAGAGAGTTCAAAAACCTTTTATGTTCTCTCCCCAAATCCGGAACTTCCAAAAGCTCTTATGTGTAACTAATTCACTTTACAAACACCTATTTATATCAATATTGTAATTAGGTGGTCAAGTAAATTAAGAATATACCTCTGATTAAAGGAGCGATAATATGACATACTATAAGGACACTTTTGTCATTATATGATAAAATTCATTAATCTGGACAATTGGTAGTCACACGATTACGTTTTTTTGTGTTTGACTCAATAGGTTCGTATAATATTGGTAGTGAACCATAACCATTTTCGGTTCACAATTCATAAGTAGACCTGTTCAATGGGTGGGCCTAGGCGGGCTTTTTTTTTTTTTTCAAGGCCTTGTCCAAACCCGCCTAGGCCCGCTTTTTGATGGGGCGGGCCCAAGCCTGCCTAGGTCTGGTATGGGCTGGGCTTGGGTGGGCCTAATTGGGCTTATTATTATTATTTTTTTAAATTAAATATATTTATTAAGTTTCAAACCTCACAAACTCACAAACTCATATCTATCATTACTTTTTATATTAAGTATTAATTTTCATACAAGATATTTATAAAAAATACCTTTTTTATTCAAAGCGGGCGGGCTTGGGCTAAAAGCACAAACTCAGACCCGCCCTTTAAATTGGCGGGCTTTTGCGGGCTCAGGCCCGAGTCGGGCTAGTCTTCAATTCGTAAGACCTAGCCAGGCCCATGTCGAGCGGGCCTGGGCCGGGCTTAGTGGGCACCCCGACCCAGTGAACAGGTCTAGTCATAAGCTACCTCTAGCAAGACATTATCACTACCAAATTGCACGAAGATAAATAAATCAATACTACCTAATAGACGGTGTATATCATATCATTTTATTACGCAATACCTTTTGATCGAATGTAAGACATGGAAAGTCTTTATTATAGTTCAATCTACTATTCTCGATCTCCGAGTAGACCAAAATTGCCAAGTGACATTGATTCAATCAGCTCACTAGACACGACCGTTTATCAATCTAATACATCGAGGAGCCTAAGGGATATCTCTCTCGAAATGAGATGGGCAAATCCCATCTTAATCACACAACTTCGACACATTATTTGGACAATAACCAATCACAACCTTTATAATCATCTAGTTAAAGGCAACGCTTAATTGTGTCAAATCATTGCACTCATAATGTTGGAGTCTCTGATGATCTCAGGTTAGAGGACTAAATGGTATGCCTATCATGAGAACAACTTATGACATTAACCATGTAGTGTTCTCATAACAGGTCGGTCCAGTACTTGTCCTCAACAAATACCCATGATCTTGATTCGCATCCTCATACGTATACCGCATATAATCATCACATAATTATCAATCAAGACTCATACTAGTTTTAATTTATTATTGTTCCCATAATAACTGACTAGGGATAAGTGCCTAAGGTCACTTTCCTATCCATGACAATGAATGTGCATACACTAGGATCATAAAAGATCCATCAAATGGTCTTATGGAATTACATTGTTCCACCATTTGAGTCCTATGCCAGCCTCCCACCAACGATGGCATCCAAGTGCACCGTTCCGTATGTGAAATTTATTATCTTAATAGAGTTTGAGAGATTTCATAATCAATAATGTCATAATAACCATAATCATAATTGAAGATGTTATAAATTTAAGAACATACATGCAAATTCTTCATAGCTCATTCATTTGCAATATGTAATAATTGTATTCAATTTTAAGATAATCATATTTCATATATAGACAATCAATATAATTCATGACATGAATAGCAAGGCATAAGACTTCAATTTCGCATAAAAAACAATCATACAAGGCATTAGAATATACTTCATTCATGTTCAAAAGACGACAAGACATAAGGCTTTAATTGAGCATCTGATAAGGTCCCACATAGAGTCTTATAGAGTTAGTTAGTGGGGAATATTATAAACAGAGGTAGAGAAATGTTGTAAGGGCATTCAGTACGTTTGTCTTGGTTTAGAAACTCAAATGGGACCTTATCATTACTCCCCCTTTTAAAGAAAAGATGTATTGCTGAACTGAACCATAGTACAAGCAATCCCACAACATTTTGGATTATCCAAGAACTCAAATGAGTTTCTAAACCAAGACAAATGTGTTGAATGTCCTCACAATATTTTTTTACCTTTATTTATAATATTACCCACTAACTCTACAAGACTCTATGTGGGACCTTATAATATTCCCCTTACAATATTTCTCTACCTTTATTTATAATATTCTCCGCTAACTAACTCTACAAGACTCTATGTGGGACCTTATCATTACTCGCCCATTCAAAGAAAAGATCTATTGCTGAACTGAACCACAGTACAAGCAATCCCACAACATTCAAGAGGTTGGACTCTCCAAGAACTCAAATGAGTTTCTAAACCAAGACAAATGTATTGAATGCCCTTACAATATTTCTCTACCTCTATGTATAATCCCATAGCATCCAAAACAGTTGCGGCACACTAACATGGGCCTATGTTATATGCAATGCATTATTAAGTCCATACTAGTTACTTAGAAAAAGATTGGTGTAGAAATATGAATCACTTTCAATCAATAAATTAACACAATTAACAATGCTTCTCATTCATTTTAAAAGAAAGGCCAAAATGAATGCTAAGTTATCTAGATTCCCACTCTTACCCCAAATCTTTACTCTCCTTAGCTAGAGGTGATTGTGAGATGGTGTTGTAGTGGTGTTGGTGCTTCAAACGAGATCTTCGGCAAAGATGGTAGAGGTGGCGTTTTCCAGCGAGATCTCCAGCAAGGATGGTGGTGGTGGTGGTGGTGGTTGAGAAGCTTTCATGCCCCAACAAGCCAACAAGTGAATGAGCTAGAGAGTTGGAGGATGCTAAGGTTTCTTCGAGAAGTTAGAGTGACTTTATGTGATGGGGTTTCATGAGAAAATGGGCTTTGAGGGCTCAAACCCACTTACACCAACTAATACATGTCTAAGCTTACATAAGTGACTCATATGAGTCCATAAAGTCACTTAAGAACTAATTTACTAATTAAGTTATTTTAAGTCAACTTTATGACCTAAACCTCATTTTCAATTGAAATAATTTCAATTATTTAATTAATTTTCTTACATTTTATATAAAAAAAATATTACATTTGGGGTTGAGGCTTTGTTATATTTATTTTGCTTGATCCTAAAATCCATCTCCATTATTAATTTGAAAAACCCGCTACTGAAAGATCCAAATCTAATTCAAAATAGATAGGTCTAGTTTTATTTAAAGTTATTTGAGTAGTAAGTCCTTTTATACTATAATTCTCAAATTTGTTCTTATTGTATATACTTTTCTTCTTTCTTTTTTCATTCAACTTTATATATATCATCCTAACTACGTTAAATATTCAAGCCAATTTACGTTCTTAGTATCTTTTGTCACATGTTGAGAAATTCTGCATTATAAGTCCTAAAAATTTTTTTATTTTATTTTTTCTTTGTCTTTATTTGGGTGAATGAGTCTTATACAACCCAAAATGCAACTCCAATTATGCAATTCAGATTAATTATGCCAAAACTCTTACTTTTACATCTATTACTAAATTTTCAGTTATCAAGGATTAAGTTATGCAAAGGTTATCCAAGTTTTTTATGCTGTCACATCTACAAATAACTTCAAACTTTCTTCGTCTGTGATAGTAGTTTACTCCATTGGAATAGTGTTTTTTGCCCTTTATGTTTTCTCCCATGGATGTAGGAACTTTATTATGTCCATGTACCTTAGATTGGATACCTGATAGTCACCATGTCTTTGACAGTGATTCCTGTTGCAAATGGCCTACAAGCATGGAAAATTCTACAAGATTTAACCAACCATATTGACCTTGTTTTAACTGAGGTAGTTATGCCTTGCTTGAACGGCATCGGCCTTCTTTCCAAAATCATGAACCACAAAACGTGGAAGAACATTCCCGTGATTAGTGAGTATCATTCTTATACATCTTTAAAAAAAAAAAAAAAAAATTGTCTCACCTTTCTATTTGCAAGGTTGTTTTCTCTTGTGTTTTACAAAGTTGATACATGTAACTGCTACACCTGATGAGTTTGATGTGCAGTGATGTCTTCCCATGATTCCATGGGTATAGTGTTTAAGTGTTTGTCAAAGGGTGCAGTTGATTTTCTAGTGAAGCCTATTCGAAAAAACGAACTCAAAAATCTTTGGCAGCATGTTTGGAGACGATGCCACAGCGTGAGTTGCTATGTTTTCTCCTTTTTATCCTCATCTGTTTAGTTAGTTATAAATTATTGTTGATAGTATTGTTGAAATACGTCAGTTATGTTCCTATAGATGTGAATGGCCCCAATTGCTTTATTATTCCTCTGCTGATGTATTAATGTTCTTTCCATAAATGATTTGACGGTTAGCGAAAGCATCAATGTTGAGACGAGGAACCATCTAATCTCTAAAGCCTTATTTGTCAAAATTTTCCCCCAACTTCTGAGATTTATCTTTCCAGTTATTCACTTTTATTCAAATGACTGGGATTCAACTAACAATTGCTTTCCTTTTATCAGTTATATATTAATCTCTCATGATTTTTTCAGTCTAGTGATAGTGGAAGTGAAAGTGGTGTACAGACTCAAAAATCTCTCAAGTCAAAGAGTATTGACGAATCTGACAACAATAGTGGAAGCAATGATGAGGATGGCGACAGAAGCACTGGTTTGAATCTCAGGGATGGAAGTGATAATGGAAGTGACACTCAGGTAAAGTACTGTTATTATGATTTTTAATGTTGTTGTGTCTTAATATGTGGTTGATCTCTTCTTATTCATTTCAGAGTCTTTTATCTTGTTTGTAAATTTGATCTTCTCTATTACTTTCTCAATGTAAGAATCTGCTGAAAGGGAGTATGGTTGTTCTTCTCATATAATTGTTTACTAGACAACAAATATGCCCTTGAGGTGAAAAAAGATGCTAAAAATGGACCTGATTGTTTAATAGAATACAAGCGCTTGATGGTTCTATAATGTATTGAAAGAATTTAGAGTATCATCAGGCTTTTCAACTGAAAGGAAGATGTTAATCAGATGGAAAGCTTGAAACTGATCCATGCTTTGATTTTGTAGCAAGAGTAAGCTTCTATATCTATTGCGATTTACTTACAAAACTTATGCCTTATGGTCCCTCAAACAAAGAAAACTCTTAGCAAAAAAAAAAAAAAAAGCATAGGTGCGGGTTTTCAGTCTTTCATAGGATTTACTGATATATCTACACTCATAGGTCACAAAAATTTATAACTTGAAAATAATGGTTTAGTGGACGGGGGTTAAGTGGTCGAGTTGCATGGTCATATGGTTCAAGAAACAAATAGTCTTTTAGACTGGATTTGTAGCTTGGAGTTTTATGCATTGCACTTCTATCAATAAAGTACAGAGATGTCCCACATTCTAGCTTAGTGATAAACCTGACAGCTTTGATAGGAAAATGATTTTGGAAAGACTTGGCCATCATTTTGAATTAACATTGAATGGTGAATAATGCAATATGGTTAATTGATATTGGTTTTGATTTTCAGCAATTGGAATTTAAAAATGCATATCACAAATAGTACTAACACCGAATAAATGCATATCACGATTGAGTTTAAAGATGATATTATTTTAGTTGACAACACAACAAGAGTGAGTAGGAAATTAGAGCTTCGGAGGAATACGTTAGAGTTTAAAGTAAAAGTTTTAAGTAGAGTAGGACTAACACTGAATACATGCATTGTGAGTTTACAAATACTCCATCGAAAATATAAGTCATTTTGGAAAAACCCCTTATAAAGAATCATAAATCGTTTTTTGATTTTGAGGCCTACCAATTTTACGCTCTTTGAACTCAAACATTCGATTTTAATTAAAACTCTTGGATTCTTCAACCCACCAATAAGAGAATTAAAGACATGAAATTGAAGCACTCTCTCTTTTGTGTCAAAGGTTATGAATTAGTAAACTCATTATTAGTGTCACCTCTATATGTGTGCTTTAGCCAAAACGACTTATATTTTTGGATGGAGGGAGTAGTAGATATCAAGATAGCGCAGTAGTAAAATTAGGGTCAGTAGAAGTCCTGAAGGGGAACTATTTTAGATATTTAGGATCAATCATACTAAAAGAATGTCATATTATATAATTAAATAAATGAGTATCACCTCCGATCATCCAAAAATAATTGGGGTCGGCTACATGGAACAAACTCTTTCATTGTGCTCGATTTTGTGCAATAATGAAACATGCGTGATATGTGATTGAAATATCCCTGTTAAGCTAAAAGGAGAATTTTATAAGAATACAATTAAGCCAGCTATGCTGATGTAGGACGTGTAAAGCCTTGTCCAAAACATTACAAGCGTAGAAGTACATATTGATTTAGATTAGGAGTTTCTTTGTTGGAGTCCTTGTAAGATTAGAAGTTTAGTTTCTATTTTGATTAGGATTAGAAGTTTCTATTTTATTAGAAGTTTTATGTCATTAGAATTAGTAAGTTTTAATTATTTTCATCACTTTATTTAATGTAATTTTAGAAAGTTATTAGGACTTCAAATTCCTAATTGTATTAGGACTTTTAGGACCTTGGTCTATATAGGTGTTTAGGTTAAATTTTGTGATATAGAACATTGAATAAGATTGATATTTGCTGAAATTCCTTATCTCTTCTTCTACTTGATTTCTCTCCTCTATTACTCCACCAATTTGGTATTAGATACTAGGGTCTAGTGCTCCTTCTTCCCTTTCTTTCTCTCTTCCTTGAGCAAGAGGTTCTTGTATTCTTTCCTTACTCTCTATTCGGGTTTATTCTCTTTTCATCATTCTTTTACAACTTTCTTCCTTCCTTCTCTTTTTTGACTTTGGTTTCTCCTCTATTTCTCTTTCTGTTCTGCTGTGCTGCTGTTCTACTTTCTTGGTGGTTGTTGCATACTATTTGGCTGCTTCATATTGTTTTATTTTGCCGGTGCTGTTTCCAGCTTGGTTTTCTGTTGCACTGTTCATTATTCCACAAAATTTTACGCAGTGTTGCAAAATTCTGCTGGTGGTGGTGTTGTTGTCTTGCAGTTTTGTCACTGTTTGGTGCTGTTTTAGGGCTCTTAAAGTGTTGTTTTGCTATTGCTGTTGCGCGCTAATAAGGTGTTTT
Source organism: Stephania yunnanensis (assembly GCA_039657365.1). Classification (NCBI taxonomy): domain Eukaryota; kingdom Viridiplantae; phylum Streptophyta; class Magnoliopsida; order Ranunculales; family Menispermaceae; genus Stephania; species Stephania yunnanensis. The sequence continues at coordinate 26,099,752 of CM077580.1, forward strand.
ATCCGCCGTCCCTTGGAACTTTCTTGGTGCAGCCACACTAACTCGTTTGTGCAAGAAGTGACCTAGTAAGCTTCAGAGCCACATCTTCCACTACTTCTGCATCTTTTTAGCATATTGCTAATGTATTAGATAATGAGATGATGTCTTCTTCTAATGGTGGATATCACCAATATTTGGTGACTTGGAGGAATCGTCCAACTTCTGATGCTTCATGGATTACTGAGGATGGGTTCATACGTGTGGATCGTGATCTTTTGGAGAACTAACTTGCTGCTACCTTGTTAGAGTCGAGTTCTTTCAAGCCGGGGAGAATTGATGTAGGACGTGTGAAGCCTTATCCAAAACATTACAAGCGTAGAAGTAAAGATTGATTTAGATTAAGAGCTTCTTTGTTGGAGTCCTTGTAAGATTATAAGTTTAGTTTCTATTTTGATTAGGATTAGAAGTTTCTATTTTATTAGAAGTTGTGTCATTAGAATTAGTAAGTTTTAATTATTTTCATCACTTTATTTAATGTAATTTTAGAGAGTCATTAGGACTTCAAATTCCTAATTGTATTAGGAGTTTTAGGACCTTGGTCGTATATGTATATATATGTGTTTAGGTTAAATTTTATGATAGAGAACATTGAATACGATTGATATTTGTTGAAATTCCTTCTCTTTTCTTCTACTTGATTTTTCTCCTCTAATCCTCCATTATATGCTTTATAGAATTAGAGACGAATGTTGGGCAATAATGAGATAACACATGAAATATGTGTAGTGAAAATGAGGATGCTTAGGTGGATGAGTGGTAAAACTCGAAAAGATAGAATAAGAATTATGGGTGTTCAAAAAAATGTAAGAGTAGCACAAATCTATGCAAAAAATTATGGAAGTATGGTTGTGGTTGCTTGGAGACATCCAAAGACGGCCTACAAATGCTCTAGTTAGAAAACCCAACTCAATAGAAGCTTAAGAAATTAGACGATATAGGGTTGACCATAGATAACTTGGCACAAATTGATTAAGAATGATTTAAAGGATTCAAAAAGCGCGTCATCAAGTACATTAAATCGAGTGGAATGCAGAGTTTGATCCATGTAACTGACCTCAACTAATTTGAAATCGAGGCTCGGTTTTTGTTTTAATGATAGTAATACATAAATTTTGCCTTATAATGTTTTAGTATTTAAACCTTTGGATCTTATTTAACTCTAATATAATCTTAGACCAATTGCCAGAATAAGGCAACTGCTATATTTGTAAAGTAGACTATTTGACCTTGTGTAACATCAAAATATCAACTCTTCGGCCAAGGAAAACAAAATGATGTTAAGAAATTGTTGGACTTATTGTTGGAATGTTCAGATTTTATACTTAGTGTTGCATATAATGTTATCGTTGTAGTATATGCTGCTAACATAGAAAGAATGATCTAGGAGATTAGGCATATATTACAGTTGTATATTTCCTTCTTTACAATTTCCTGTTTTGTGTTGTATGCATCTATATACATGTAATTGTAATCCTGTAAAATAAGCAATACAATCAATATTTCTTGTTCATCAAAATTTGCATGGTATCAGAGCCTCCTTTTTTGTTGAACAAGAAACCCTAGCATCAATTATATTTCCACATCACTATGTCTGAACTTTCATCAGATTCTAGACTCGCTTGTGTTCCTTCAATAGCCTATTCTGAAACTAAAGATTTTGTCAATGCAACAAAGAATCATCATGATATTTTTTTAGTCTAGTTGAGTTTAGATTACTACTATCAAGCTGAATGGAGACTAATTTTGCGTTGGTCTTAATCTGTGTGCGTGTATATCCGAGGTATAGGAAAGATAGGGTATCTAAGTGGTGATAAAAAGGAGTCGACCTTGGATGATCCAACCTATCTATATGGAGGAGGATATTGGCTCCAATTACATGTATTATCTATCACAAGACAAAGGAACTGTGGGGTAATGTCAATTTAATGTATTCTGATATGGGGAATTAATCCCTAATATATAAAATCTTTCTTACCGTTAGAGAAACTTGCCAAGGTGAGGGCAATGTTACAAAGTATTTCAATTCTCTGAAACGTCTATGAAAAAACTTGGACTTGTTCTATTCATATGAATGGAAAGAAGAAGATGGAGGATGATTGGATTTTCAAATACCTCGTGGGACTCAATGTGGAGTGTTGGCAGCCATAAACACCCAAACAAACAACAACAACAACAACATAGCCTCAGTCCCAAATTAACTGGGGATAGCCATAAACACCCATTCATGTAAAATTGCATCAAGGAAATTTGATGACAAGAATCGTGTTTGGTGTGATTACCGCAACAAGCCAAGGCATGGCGAGGAAACTTGCAAGAAGCTCCATGGCAAACCAGAAAATTGGAAGAGTAAGCTTGAAGGGAAACTAAAAAGAAATTCTACTGCAAATGAAGCTGAACCAACTCCATTCAGTGTGCAACGAGTTGATCAAACCCTAAAATTGCTCAAATCTAATTATGGATTATCTCGTATCCTTAATGCTTCTTTGGCTCAAACATGTAGCAATTTAAATGCCTTGTTGTGTTATGATAAGGTCCCACATAGAGTCTTGTAGAGTTAGTTAGTGGGGAATACTATATAAATTGGGGTAGAGAAATATTGTAAGGCATTCAGTACATTTGTCTTGGCTTAGAAACTCAATTGATTTCTTGGAGAGTCCAACCTCTTGAATGTTGTGGGATTGCTTGTTCTGTGGTTCAGTTCAGCAATATATCTTCTTCTTCTCTCACATTTCTCCTGTTCTTTATCTTTTCTTTGTTAGTTCAGTCCATTAAAGTTTGGGGTTCTATCATTGGTATCAGAGCACACTTTCAAACATGGAAGCTCGATTAGATCGAATGGAAGCTCGATTAGATCAAATTAAAGAGGAGTTGAAGAAAATTTCAACCATTGAAGTGTCGATTGGGGAGCTTAGATATGAGATGAGGTTTATGTTTAGAGGGTTGCATAAGAAGCTTGACGAACTTCTTCGTCATCGCGGGATCGAATCAAGCAGCACAAGGGAGCATCAAATCGAAGAGTCTTGCGGTACGGAAGCACCAGATCCGCCAGATCCGATGACGCTTGAGTTGATTCGGGTAGTTGGAGATTCAGATCTAATGGCGATTGAGGTGTTTGCAACTGTCGACGCTTCAGATCTGGTGAAAAAACAGTCACCCAACCTCAAATCCAAGGCAAATTCAGAGATCCAAGGGTTGGTGCTACGGATTGAGATCGAATTACACTCGTCAACCAAATTTTTGTCTAGATCTAGCTTCGAGTCACCAAATCTCAGCAAGATCCTCACGATTTTCATTCTCGATGACGCGTCTACATATCCAAGATTTGTAAGTATGGATGACTGGTTCTTTGAAATCGATCCACCGCCATGGCCACCGCCCTACCCTCTTTATTTGCAGCCTTTTCTTTCACTAGTGATCTGCATTTTTGTTCTCTCTGGTACGCACAAGTTTTTTTAAACAAGGGCTCGTTTGGAGATTATTTTGTTTAGAGAATGGCATTCTCAAGGTGCTTTCATGGTGGGATCGTTGACAACACATAAGAGTATGGGTGGTGGGATCATTGACTGTAAGACGATATTGACACCACAATATCATGTTGTGGCATTTGATTTTTCTAGTTGGATGCACACTCCATTTTACAATTCTCATTTGAAGTTGCTAGATCGATCGACTAACTCAACATTCAAGGAAGAATCAAATGGTCGTTGTTCTGTCTTCTATTTGTGGTAGCTTTGCACTTCTTCACTTTTTCCTTATTGTGCAACCATGCACTTTAGTGATGGGCTTTTTCTCATTTTTGACTTTTGCTTGGGGAGATGTCTTCGATACTTTGTGGGTACTCCATCCTCTGCAACTTGCTTCCTCTTCATTTACTAAGGCTTTATGGTATTTCCTAGCACAATTTTGGGTGTCTCCTTGGAATATACAGTCAGCTCAAGACTGTAGGGCAGTCATGAAGAGCCTTCGGTAAATCCTGCAGAGCATTTGGTATTCACAACAGTGCTCATTGTGTTTACCACTTACACTATGAAGAAAGTGATTGAGTATGTTATCTTTGATCCTACAATAGTTCTTCCTCATCATTTTTGGACATTTATTGATCACTTACATCCAATCACTACTTCATTTTTTATGACAATCTTGTTGTGGTCTACATCTGGAGGAGTTTTTCATGTTGCCTTCAATGTGTTTGAAGAAATGTCTGCTAACTTGAGTAGTGCGATTAGTCATTCTATGAAGTCTTTTCCCCACATTTTTCCTATTACTAGCGCTGGGGATCTTCATCACGCTCTATTTGACTTTCATTACATGGGTCATACTTTGTTCGGGCAGCTTGTGGATTCCTCTTTGACATTGGAGTGGGTTAGTCTGCTATTCATTCTCGATGATGATATGGTCCAAGGGGAGTGGGGTTTGGCTTGCACAGTTAAGATAGCTGCATTCAGTTTGGTCGTGCTTCTTCACTTTTGGAATAATGTAACTATCAGTATGGATTGGTCGAGCATCAGGTTGATGAATGGTGTAGGTTGTTATTTAGCTGCAAGGTTCATATGGATCCTGGCATGGTCATTTCATCGCACTCATTCACATACCTTCCACCACGAGGGTTCACGTTCGGGCATATCCATCTTCTTCGGTGATCACTTCTTTAGCTACCACCTTGAGGACAAGGTGAATTTTAAAGGGGGGAGTAACGATAAGGTCCCACATAGAGTCTTGTAGAGTTAGTTAGTGGGGAATACTATATAAATAGGGGTAGAGAAATATTGTAAGGCATTCAATACATTTGTCTTGGCTTAGAAACTCATTTGAGTTCTTGGAGAGTCCAACCTCTTGAATGTTGTGGGATTGCTTGTTTTGTGGTTCAGTTCAGCAATATATCTTCTTCTTCTCTCACATTTCTCCTGTTCTTTATCTTTTCTTTGTTAGTTCAGTCTATTAAAGTTTGGGGTTCTATCATGTTACTCCTCATCTCAAACCGTTCCATGAATCATTGATTCTGGAGCATTTGATGATATGTCAAGTTTTTCAAATTTATTTCTATACTCATATATCTTGCTCAAGTCATGAAAAAGTTCGAATTGCAAATGGGTGCTACTCACCTATTGCTAGCAAAGGTTCCATTATTCTCTCTGATACCTTAACCTTCAAGTATGTTTTGCATGTACCAAAACGTTCATGCTACCTTCTTTCAGTCAGCACATTGTCTAGAAATTCTGACTGTATTGTCACTTCTTTTGATCATAATTGTGTTTCAAAATAAAGATTTGAGGAATAAGATTGGACAATGCTAGAATGATCAATGAGCTTAACTATTTTGAAGATGAAGTATCCAAGGATAAAAGACCTCATGGACTAAGTAGTATCAGTGCTATCCCTGCTAAAGATAATATTATGCTTTGGCACTATAGACTAGGGCATCCTAATCTTTTATATCTTTAAAAAAATGTTTCTCATCTTATTTAAAGGAATGGATTGTCCTTTTTTTAACATTTCATTTTGTCAAAAAAGTCACAAAAATGTATATCCTTCAAAACTTTATTGACCATCACAATCATTTATTTTATTATAGCAATGTATGGGTCCTTCTAGAGTTTCCACTTATTTAGGTAGAAGATGGTTAGTGATTTTCATTGATGATCATACTTGGTTGTGTTGGGTATACTTAATGGCTGCTAAGTCATAGCTTAAGACCATGTTAAAATTTTTTTTACAGCATGGTTGAAACTCAATTTCAAACTAAAATCGTCATTTTTCATAGTGATAATGATATTGAATATCTCAAAGAAATTCTTGGAATATTTTCAAAGATAAAGGTATCCATCATCAGTCGTCATGTGTTGACAAACCTCGACAAAAGCATCTCTAGTGAGATGGATGAGACATCACTTGTCAAAAGCCAAGGTTTAGAGCAAGGTTCGAAACTTCGACTTCGCCTATGACTTTGCTCACTTAAAATTCGAAATTAATTTGAGGAAGTTAGCTTCGACGATGGAAGTTTGACAAAAATTCGTCGATTTATGGAAGTTTACGGAATTTCACTTTAAATGTTAGAAAACTCAAGTTTCTTCATAGAGATGCTAGAAATATACTTATTCATAGAACAATAATGCATTAAACTCATGTCATCGGAGGATATTTTGAATTCTAAGTATATTTCTAGCATAAGCAAAGTTTTAGTCGAAGTTTGCTCAACTTCCACGAAACATAACAATTTTATTTCATGTTTTATTAACTTCCATCGATGTTTTCAAAGTTATGTTGAAGTTAACTGAAGTTGAGTAAATTTTTGCACTTTTTTTACTACCTCTGAATTTTGCTTCGCTCACCTCAAAATCGACAAACTTCGCCCCCAACTTTGACAAAGTTTGTCCATTTTTGAAACCTTGGTTTAGAGAGGTCGTGAGTTAGACCCTTGTTGAAGTAAAAATAAAATAAAATAATCGATACCTGTTGAAGTGGCTCATTCTCTTATGTTTTCCATGCATGTCCCTAAGTATCTATCGGGGGAAGCAATTTTAACATCTGCATACTAGATTAACAGAATGCCCTGAGTACTTAAATTCATTACTTCTTTCGAGTGCTTTCAAAATATTTTTCCCTAAAATCAAATTTCATCTCATTTACCTCTTAAAGTATGTGGATCCAACTCACCCAAAAAGTATTTGGATGCACAACTTGTGTTCATTTACCTAATAAGCATTGGTCAAAGCTAGATCCTAGGGCTAAAAGGGTACATGTGTTTCGACCCAAAGACATGAGACATCCTAGTCACTATAGACGTTGATTTTCAGTCTTATTTCCAAACAAATCTTCTTCAAGGGGAGAATTTAGAGGAAAACAATAGTTGGGACAACATACCTACTTTCACTCCTTTACCACAAACAATGGCTTTTACCCCTCATATTCATGAAAATGACAAAACAATTTCCACTAATAAATATATTGTTTTGTCATCCATCATTAAAAAAATATGATGTGCCAGAAGTTGTTCAATCTTTTGATAGGGGTAGAAATCCTACCAAATAATCGAAAGGATAAGGAGCATGAGGCAACTATTTATGCGAGGAAAAATCTTCAAAAAAGTAAAGAACCAATTGTTCCTTCAGTACCTACTTTGTTTACTACCTCAAATTCAGGTGCTATTGGAAGTTATGAAAATTCTCATCCTCTTGTTTCACCATCTATCTTACCAAATGCAATTTCTCATGAATTCGGTGATCTTGAAGTGCCTATTGCCCTTTGAAGAGGACTTCGTTCTTGTACTAATCACCTAATTGCGAAACTATTTGTCATATGATCGTCTATCTAAAAAACATATGACATTTACTTATAAAATCTCTAGCTTGTTTGTTCCAAAAAAGTATTTAGGAAACACTTTGATGATCTAAATTGGAGAGTGTTAAGCTTCCATAAGGATCACTTATACTAGGAAGAGGAAGAAACAACAAGGGGTTGTTGGGACCACTATGACACGTGGCACCACTCCAAATGCTGATTAGAAGAGAATGGTTGCAGAGTATGATTGAGGAATAGAATAGTGCTTGAGGCATGTGTTTTGGGGAGGTAACAGAGTAGTAACTTTGTAGTAGGTTTTCTTATTTGTGTTTTGAGAGTGTTTTGGGTCTTGTCTAGATTAAGTTAGCAAACTAGTTTATTTGTGGTTGCAACTTTATCTCTTTAAGTTTTGTATTCAACCCATTCTTTATCAATAAAATGTTGGGTTTTTGGGGTTCAAAACGTAACAAAAATTTTAAATTTTATTTTGGAAACCCCAACAAGATCAAATCCGAATTTCATTGAACTGATTAACAAAAGCAAGCCGTATTTCAAACATTGATTTGATTCTCTGTGTTGATCGATATTTAAGACACTAACAGAGACGAACGTCCTCTATCAGAAATCCACACACGAATGATGGCTGAGAATTCGAGTGCTAGCCCGAAAGAGAATACAAAAACAATTTTATGTTCTCCCTAAAAACTTTAAAACAATTAAGAAACCTAACCCGTTTTCTAAAAACGAAAATTAGATTCCAACCCTATTTTATCCTGTAATGTAAATTCACTTAACACGCCTATTCATGCAACCCTTGTATAAAGCCGGGTAAGTGAATTGCCATTATACCCTTACTTAAAGTGATATTAATATGACACATCATAAGGACTTTTATGTTACAAATTTTATGATAAAAAATTCATTGTTCCGAGTCATTTAAAATTCAGCAAAACCATTCTTTGTGTGCGACCCAATAAGTTTACGCAATGTTAGTAGTGAACCAAAACCATTTTGGTACACGAGTCAAAAGCGGTATCTAGCAAGGCATTATAACTACCCAAGTTACGCGAAGTTCAAAATCGATACAACCTAATTAGTAGTGTATGATATCATATCTTTTTGTCGTACGATATCTTTTGATTAAACATAAGACATGGAAAAGTCACCCTTAATGTTTAATCGTACTAGTTTTGATCTCTAAGTTGATTGAAAACATCCAAGTGACGTTGATCATATTAATTCACTTGGACTTGGCCGTTTTTAGTCTAGCATATCGAGAGATCCACTGATATCTCTCTCTAAATGAGACGAACAAATTATATCTCTATTACACACCCACATTAGACTTTAAGTTGAGTAGGACGAAAATCGAATACATGCACTGTGAGTTTAGGAAACACTAGACATCGAGATGACGGAGTTGTAAAATTAGGGAAGTAGAAGTTCCTAAGGTAAACTACTTTAGATACCTAGGATCAATCATACAAAATGATGGAAACATTAAGAATGATGTCACACATAGAATTCAAGTTGAATGGAAGAAATGGCGGAGTGCAACAGGGGCGATTTGTAATCGAAATGTTCTTACTAAGTTAAAAGGAAAATTTTATAGGACCGCAATTGGGTCAGCTATGCTCTATGGAAGTGAATGTTGGGCGGTAAAGCAACAACAATTACATAAAATGAACGTAGCAGAAATGAGGATGTTTAGGCGGATGTGTGGTAAAACTTGCAAAGATAGAATAAAAATATAGAAATTTAAAGACAAGTAGAAGTAGCACCAATTGATACAAAGATGAGGGAAGGGCGGTTGCGGTGATTTGGTCACCTGCAAAGACGGCCTACAAATGCCCCAACTAGAAAACTTGACTCAATAGAAACTGTAAAAATTCGACGAGGTAGGGGCAGACCAAAGCTAACATGGGATGCAGTAATTAGGAGGGATTTGAATGGTTTGAAAATCTCACCTTCAATTGCACTTAATCGAGCACAATGAAAAAGTTTGATCCATGTAGCCGACCCCAGTTAATTTGGGACTGAGGCTATGTTGTTGTTGTTGTATTACACTCCCCACATTACTCACCAAGTAACCAATCACATCCTTTATAATCATCCGGTTAAAGATAATGCTTGATTGTGTCAAATCAATATGATTCTAATGTTGAAGTCTCTGGTAATTTTAGGTCAGAGGACTAAATGATATACCTATCATGTGTAACACCTGTGACTTAATCCATGCGGTGTTCTCATATCAGGTCGATCCAGTACCATATTCCATAACACGCACTCATGATCTTGATTCGTATCCTTATACGTATGACCATCATATGATCATCAACCAAAACTTACAGTAGTCTTAATTCATTATAGTTCCCAATGTAATGACCGACTAGAGACATTTAGGATGTTTCAGTAAACATCCATGGATCTTATTATAATGTAAACATGCAAACCAATTATAATAATGAACAACAAATGAAATCGTTTATTTTATTAACCAAAATAACAATGTTCTTAAAATTGACTGAGGGCACATTCCCAACATAAAATTCCTAGGAAGTATTCCTCGTTCTCCTATCAGTTTGAGCGAAATATCTGAATTGGTATACAACAAGTTCGGTATTAGAGCAAGCCAAGTTATGGGCAATGTGGTGAACAAGAAGACAAATGCGAAGGATACTCACGTTTCATATCAATAAGAAGCCATTAGAATTGAGTTCCAGAAAGAGTTAGAAAATGAAAGTTGGTCTACCTCAAATGATGATGGATTTGTGTATGCAGATGAAGGAAGATGCAATCAATGATGATTGTATTTCATCAAACATCACGTGATAGGCCTAGTGAGATGATCGGTGATCCATGAGGTCATAATGAGATTGTTCATCGCCTCCAACCCCCTTGCAATTGTCGAATTGGCATGCCTTTATTTGATGGGGAAAATCCTATTAGGTGGATCTATGAGGTGGAGCGTTACTTTTCCCTTTATCACCTCTACCCGGAAGATAAGTTTGAGGCAACAGTGGCAAGTTTGGAGGGGCATGCCCTAGCATGGTTTCAATGGGAAGATTGACGCCACTTAATTCAGAATTGGGATAAAATGAAGTTTGTTTTGCTAAACTGATTTCGAGCTACAAAGGAAGGCATTTGAATGAGTAATTCCTTGCTCTTTGACAACTCACCACCGTGAAGGAGTACCAACTTCAATTCGAGATACTCTCCGCTCTTTCTTTGATATTTCGAGATTCATTCTCGAGGGCTAGTTTGTGCAAGGGTTGAAGAGGGATATTTGGGCTAAGATCCGACTTTGCAACCTATTGGGTAAACCTACATAACGGTTGCAACTCAACAATTCAAGGACAGAAATTGGGCCTTACAAGGAGTGCGCAACCCTAATTCCACAAGCTCAATCTGTTTCTGATCACCTAATTCGTGTTATTCTTCATGTGCCTCCAAAGGCTCACCTGCACTAGCCCAACCAACAGACACACCACTTAAGCTCATAGGTGGCCCCTTCCCTTCCACTTGATGAAACCCTATTATTCCTCGTCTATCGACCCAGAGCTTCAAGAGCGAAAAGCTAAATGGCTTTGCATCAGATGTGACAAAAAGAGCTCCAAGTGTTGCTCCTCATAGTAGGGCACATGTGGAATTGCAAAGAGCTCCAAGTGTTGCTCCTCAGCAAGAACAAGCCTCGTTCCAACTATGACAATTGACCTCCTTAGAATCACACAGAGCTTTCATTCAATTATCGATGGTTTCACCAGTGGCTTGCACAATGAAGCTGAAAGGGGTCATTGGTTTGCAGGAAGTCGTTGCTCTCTTAGATTGTGTTGCTACACACCCAACTTCCACTCCAATTCCTTGGTCACTTTTCTTAATTTGCTAATTACCCTACTGAAGCTCACAGGGTTCATTTCAGAACTAGATTTGTGGTTCTCCACTAAGGTTTATAAGGGAGTGCTACTAACTCTTACAAACAGTGAGATTGTAGAGGATTTTTACCAATTGACTAGGGCAGTTCAGATGTTATTCTCGGGATGTAGTGGCTAGGGTCGTTGGGTCACATGGACGTTAATTGGTCGCTCCTCACTATGAAATTCGAATTTGAAGATGTAGATGTCACTCTGCAAGGGGACATTACTTTGGGGCGTTCTTTGATTTCTTTAGTGTCAATGATGAAAACTTTAACTTTATCTCATGGCGCACCAGGTTAGGTAATTGAATTGGGAAGCATATCTACTAACACCTCGGATGGGTTTTTTCCTTCTATTCCTTCTGCACTTTCTCATTTATTGCGATCCCATGGTGATGTTTTTCAGGAACAATCGGGTTTACCCCTAAAGTGCCCTTAAGATCATGACATACCCTTGAAGCCTGGTATCGAACCTATTAATGTGCGCCTATGCCAATGCTCTTAGGTTAAAAAAGATGAGATTGAGAAGTTGGTGAAAGTGATGCTTTAGACGGGTATAATCCAACATAGTTCCAACCCATTCGCTAATCTAATACTCCTTGTCAAGAAAAAGGATAAGAGTTGGCGGTTTGCGTCGATTACAGGGCCTTGAATGCAGCAACAATTCCTGATTGGTTTCCCATTCCAATATTGGATGAGCTACATGGAGCGACAATATTCTTCAAGTTGGATCTTAAGTCGGGTTACCATCAAATTTGGGTACATGAGGATGATGTGCATAAAATGGCATTCTGAACGCAAGAAGGCCACTATGAATTTCTTGTTTTGTCATTCGGGCTTACCAACACAACTGTGACTTTCCAATCCTTAATGAATGACACCTTTCATCCACATTCGAGGCGCTTCATATTGGTCTTCTTTGATGACATACTAGTGTGTAACCCTTCTGCGATGTCACATCTTGTTGTGGTATTTGAATTGCTTCCCCAACACTCGTTGGTGGCCAACCTAAAAAAATGCTCTTTCAGGCGTTCCACGATCCTTGAGTACTTAGGTCACATTATCTCTTTGGAATGTGTTTCTGCGAATTCTAGTAAGATAGAAGCTATGTTTTTTGGTCGGAACCAACATCTTCAAAGGAATTGAGAGGCTTCCTTGGGCTCATTGGTTATTGCCGTAAGTTTGTGGTTGGAGTTGGTAAATTGGCTCAACCTCTTACTGAACTTTTGAAATTTGAGAGCTTACGATGGTCTACTACTGCTGCTATGGCCTTCAATACCTTGAAACACATTGTATTGCTCTCCACTTCGTGCCCTTCCCAACTTTCATAAGCCATTTCTTATCAAATTGATGCATCATGGGTTGGTTTGGGCGTCTTCCTTATGCATAATCAACAGCCTATTGCTTTCTTCAGAAAATCCTCGTCTCCCCAAGCTTCGCTAAAGTTTGTATATGAGAGAGAACCGATGGCCATTGTCTTGGCCATCCAAAATTGGCATCCCTATTTGCTTGGTCGCATGTTTGCTATTCGCACTAATCAAAGGAGTTTGAAATATCTTAAGGGCAGAGGTTGGTGGCTATAGAACATAAAAAGTGACTCTATAAGCTGTTGTGTTATGAATTCGACAATATCTACATGCTTGGACTTGAGAATAAGGCTCATATGCTTTGTCTTGCTGTCCTCATACTTCGGCTACAAGCAATCTCCTACCCTATTCCTTTAGATTTATTAAAGTTAATGGAGGAAGTGGCAAAGGATTCTCAGCTCCTCTACATTAAGAACTCTATTGTGACATCCTTCGACTTTTTATCGGTATTCACTTGTACAATATTGTCTATGTTACAAAGGCTGCTTAGTAATCTCGCATTTTTATACATTTATTCTCGTCCTACTTCAACTTTATCATGACAGTCTTGTGGGAGGTCACTCAGGGGTGCTTAAAACTTACCAACACCTACCTTCCATATGGTATTGAAATGGCATGTGTTGGGTTGTCCAAGAGTATGTTGCCCATTGTTCTATCTGCCAAACCCATAGGAGGCAATTCTTATATCCAACGGTTCTTTTACAGGGATGAGTCGACTATAAATTTCATTGAAGGGATTCTCAAGTAGAACGAATTTTATTACACTCTCGTTGCGGTGGATTGGAGATTATCTGGTTTCATGTCATTCCTTGTTCCATTGTTACAGATTGTGATTAGGTCTTTACGAGTCTCTTTTTGGACTTAATTGGTATGGGTTTTAGGCACTAATCTCAAGCGCAGTTCAGCTTATCATCCACAAACGTATGGCCAATCCAAGGTGGTAAATCGTTGTATCAAGACTTGCATTGTTTTGCTTCCTTTAAGCCAAGGCGGTGGGTTCGTTGGTTAGCTTGGGTAAAGTATTGATACAATACTTCATTTCATTCTTCAATGCATACAACTCCTTTCCGCATCCTCCATGGTCAAGACCCTCCCCCTTTACTTCGCTATGCACGACAAACTTCATTAGTGGTTGAAGTTGATCAATATTTAAAGGCTCGAGATGCCGCACTTGATGAACTCAAATACCATTTGTTGTGCGCCCAAGATAATGAAAAATACATCCGATGCTAAGCGGTGACACTTGAAATTTGTGATTGGGGACATGGTTTACCTTCGTCTTCGACCTTACCGTATCAAGTCCTCAGCACTTGCGCATAATGAAAAGCTCAACCCCACGTTTCTTTGGGCCCTTCATAGTTCATGCTTGCATTGGCCCTGTCGCATATCGTTTGGAGCATCCAACAACCTTCTCCATCCACCCAGTTTTCCAGGTTTCTTAGTTGCGACCAATAATAGGTCTGGCCTTTGCCTTACAACCCTTGGCTCATGTTTTGACCGACATGGTGTGGACTGTTCAGCCTAAAGTAGTTCAAGGTCTTCGACTAGGTCCTTCGTTCAGGGGCTCCTACTGATACTGATGTACTTATTAAATGGGTGGGCTTACCTGTTTGCGACTCCACTTGGAGATTCTTCAATGCAATCATTCTTGACTTTCACATTGAGGACCCTCGCAAATCACTTATACTAGGAAGAGGATTATGACCATTATGACACGTGTTGGAGATGCGTGGACCAAAATCTTAGTCCCACATCGATTAAATGGAACGTCATAATGAAGTATATAAATGATGACCACCCCTCAAATAAAACCGAGGCCTTTTGAGATAAAACCCTACACTTATGATGTGAATGTGGTTAAGTTGAGGACAATATCGGTACTAGCGAAGATCCATGGGCTTGCAGAGGAGTGTCGCGGGCAGGCTACTTGCAGATAATGTGCTACAGTTAGAAAAATTATTATGGTATCAGAGCCGACGTTTCGGCTGGGACCTGTCAAGAAGACACCTTGGATGGATTACGGTCCAAGGTGCAGTGTTGGAGATGTGTGGACCAAAATCATAGTCCCATATCGATTAAGCGAAACTTCATAATGAAGTATATAAGTAATGATCTCCCCCTCAAATAGAATTGTGGCCTTTTGAGTTAAAACCTTTAACTTATGAGTATAAGGTGGTTAAGTTGGGGATAATATTGGTACTGGTGGAGATCCACGGGCTTGAGCCTGTGTGTGTGCAGGCAAACCCAATAATAGAAAACTAACAACATCTGGCAGCACTTCAGAGGCTGATCAGGAGGGAGTAGTTGCAGAGTATGATTGAGGAATAGACAGTGCTTGAGGCGAGTGTTTTGGGGGAGGCATAAAAGTAGTAGTTTTATTAAGCGGCTCTATCTTTGAAGTTTAGTAAGGTTTTATTAATGTGTTTGATCTTTTCTTGGTTCTCTTATCAATTTGAGAGACTCGAATCTCTATTTGAAAATTAAGTTTTGTGAGAATCAACCAAAGATAAAAAAAAGTTGGGTGTAAATGGGTTTTGTTATCAATAAAAGACAAGGCCTTGCCAAAGAAGCATTTGAGATCTAGGAGTTTACGTGGATCTTTTCTAATTTTGGTTTTACACCAAAGATACTCTTATCAATTTGAGAGACTTAGTTCTCCAGGTCTTAACACGGTAGTTGGTTAAAACATAGCTTGCAAGTTTAAGAAGTCTTTGAACAATAGGGGAGCTATTATGGAGAAAATTTCTATAAGCACAATGACAAATGAAGAATTGCAATCCTTATTGTTTATATAGATGACGTGTTATTAACTAGTGATCTTGATGAATTGAGAAGGTTGAAGAAAAGTCTAGCTAAAGGACTTGAGATTAAAGACCTGGGTAAGTATATCATTGATCTAGTGAAGGAAATTGGTCTTCTAGGCTGCAAGGTTGCTGAGAATCCAATTGAGGTAAATCTCAAACTCAGTTCTGATAAAAATGAGGATGTTTGTAAGGAAAGGTTTCAACATTTGGTGGGAAGACTTAGATATACGTCACACACTTGAGCTGATATAGCATTTGTTGTGATCCTAGTGACCCAATTTTTGTTGAACATTTTCAAAACAAGATGTTTAGTCCCACATGGAAAGTTTGGGTCCACTAAAACAATATAAAAGGTTTTATACTTCTTTAAGTGTCAAAAGAAGCTCCACAGGTATGCCAAATGAGCAACACACGCGGCGCGGCGCATATGGTGCGTTTAAGTTGCTTTTATAGGCGCATTAAGCACTTGGCATGAGGCATGTGCACGCGTGTATGTGGGCGACTAATCGTGATTGCATTTTTGCCAATTTCGGGTGGATGTTGAAAGTGGGTGGTTAATAGACCCGCTTAACAAGAAAGTGGGCAGTTAGTGAACCCATTCAACGAAAGATAGTGGAGCAGTTTCAACTGACCAAACAGTTGAAACTACCCACCGTCCCACTCTCTTCTTCAACTCCTTTAACTGGAGTTCTTATAAAAATAGAGGCTCGGAAGGAAGAAATACGAATAAAAATCACAGCAAAAGCTCTAGTTCAGTTTTCACTTCTGCAAGTGCAAACCGGATCTTCATCGTATCTTTTAGGATTTTTTTCTTACTCTTCCGAAGCTGAGAGCAAAAGTTTCCTTTGGAAAGTGGCGTAGATACACCCTTTGAAGTCATTGTTGATTCCACTGACAATTTATTCATGCACCACGTCATGAACACTTTGAAGCATCCTATTAGATATGTAATTATCTTAAAGGGACTCCTGGAAAGGGTTTGATGTTCAAGAAAAATGATTAGAAGTCTACACCGATGCCGATTGGGCTGTAGTGTCACAAATAGGTGGTCAACATCTGGATATTGTACATTTGTTGGAAGAAATCTGGTTATTTGTAGAAGCAAGAAGCAAAGTGTTGTCGCACGAAGTAGCGCTTAAGTAGAATTAAGATCCCTTGCTCATAGGATTTGTGAAGCTTTGTGGATTAAAAAAGTGTTAAAAGATTTGAAGCTGCCTATTATCACTACCTATGAAAATTTATTATGATAACCAAGCATCCATCTCAATTGCTCATAATCCAGTTCTTCATGACAAGACTAAACATGTTGAAGTTGATGGACACTTTATCAATGAAAAAGTTGACGATGATCTAATTTGTATTCCTTATATTCCTACACATCAACATGTGGCTGATATACTCACCAAAGGCCTATTGAAAAAGCAGTTTAATTTTTTTGGTAAGCAATCTAGCAATGGAAGACATTTACAAGCTTGACTTGAGTGGGAGTGATGAAATATTCTGATTTTATACTTAGTGTTGTATATTGAATGTTACCATTGTAGTATATGCTGCAAATATGTAAATAATAATCTAGGAGATTAGGCATAAGGTTAGAAATTTTGACTTTGCTTTGTAATTCACCCACTTTAAATTCGAAAATAATTCAGAAAGTTTAATTCGACGAGCGGAAGTTGTGCAAAACTTCGCCGATACATGGAAATCCGTGGAATTTCATTCTAAATGTTAAAACTCAAATTACTCTCTACAAATGTGTTAAAAATACACTTTGCTATACAATTGTAATGCATAAAAGTCACAATACGGTTCTTTAAAGTAGTAATTTTTTAATACAACATGCAATTTGCAATTACATAACATTATTTCACAATATAACATGATTCGCCAACTACTTCCCTTTTGAGGTATAAAGTTTCATGTTAGATTTTTTTTGGTACATTCTGCAAAATTTCTTGGAAACTTCCTTGAAACTTCCACGTAGTCATGAAAGTTTGCAGTTTTTGCCACTGTATAGTAGGACTTTTCCGATTTATGTCGAACTTCCCTGAATTATGACAAATATTTTGGGGAATTTTGACATTTTATTTTCATACAGTTGAGTTTCGTTTCCTCACTTTTGAAAATCGACATAATTCGGGGAAGTTCGAGGAATTTTGTCGATTTTTCAAACCATGATTAGGTATGTATTACAGTTGCATATTTCATTCTTTACTAATTCCTAGTTTGTGTCTTATGCATCGATGTACATGTAAGTGCAATCCTGTAAAGTAAGCAATACAATCAATATTTCTTGTTCATTAAAATTTGCTGTTACAAATATACTTTTCCTACATTAGAAATTGAGACGACTAAATGTCAATATTTTTCCTACATTAGATATTTATAAGAGAGAGTGTTGAACTTCAATCCTATTTTCTATTGCGCAACTAGTGGACATTTACAATGATAAGATCAAATAAAGACCATAAGGTCCATAACTAGTTGTTGGGTTGTAACGACTATTTCAAAGATACTATAAATAAGCGATGTGGAATGTAGACCAAGTGGAACAGAACCCATAAATCCTAAATAGGAAACTTCTAAATTTTAGAGTTTCTCATTTAAAACTTCCTAAATTATGATAATTGTTAATTCTTTATTCATAGGATTCTTTCCTTATTCTAAGGTTATTATTTAGTAGTTTCTTATTTCTGTTGTTGGAATCTATGATATTAAGAAGTTTCTAATTTTGTTATTACCTTCTATTTAGGTGTGTTTGGACACCGAAATAGAAGGGCGGTTGCAGTGGTTTGGTCGCCTCCAAAGATGGCGTACAAATGTCCCCATTAGGAAACTTGACTCAATAGAACCTAAAGAAATTTGACGGGGTAGGGGGTAGACCAAAGCTAACTTGGGACACATTAATTAGGAGGGATTTCAATGATTTGGAAACCACACCATCATTGCACTAAATCGAGCGCAATGAAAGAGTTTGATCGTTGTAGCTGACTCCAACTAATTTTAGGATTGAGGCTATGTTGTTGTGTGTTTATGACATCCTATATTAACATGTAATCCCTTTTTATTGTTAGACATTGAATTATTGAATAAGAATTAAAAAAATTATCTCTTTGCTAAAGTTTGAGCGTTGAAGTTTTGGTGTAGAAAATTGTGTTTTGTTCTTAAGGCTTAATTAAGTATTAACATTGTTTGTCATCGATTTATTCGTTGCTTCAGTTGGTATCTAAGAAAAGTTTGCTTGCTTGTTCTCATGGTGGTTGATCTAGCAATGAATAAAGCGAAAACAGACGAGGGTAATAGTCGATTAAGCTTTAAGAATAAAACACGAGTTTCTACACTGAAACTTCAACACTTAACTTAAGTAAAGAGAGAAATTTTTTATTCGTATTTAATAATTCAATATCTAACAATAAAGGATAAAAAACATGTTAATATAGGGTCACTTAAATAGAAGGAAATACTAAATCAATAACTTTCTAATAAAATAGATTGTAATACAATAAATAAGAAACTACTAAAATAACAACCATAGAATTAGGAAAGAAATTCTACGAACAAAAAAATAACAACTATCATAATTTAAGAAGTTTTAAATAAGAAACTTTAAAAATCATAAGTTTCTTATTTATGATTTATAGGTTTTGTTCCACTTGGTCCACATTCCACGTCAATAAATAATAAAACTAATTCCTTGTTTTTGTGCTAGTCCTAATGTAAGATCTTATTCATGATATTCTTTTAATCTTACTGTTGTTAAACCCTTACCTGTTGAAACCAGAGGCCAACTCCTCCACATAAATAAATTCGAGGATGAAGAGAAAAACAATGCTCTATTTTTAAAATATATTTCTTGAGCATCATGTATAATTAGGGAACAAATGGGAAGAAATTGATGGAAAGAGATGAGAGAAATTGGAAGAGAAGGCTTGCAGGCTATAGTACCTAGGGTGGCGCTTTGTTCTTCTTCCAATTCTACTTATAGATGTACATTGATACATACGTAAAAATGTTCACGCACACACATAACATGTTTGTGTTTATTAAATCCATTCTTATTACATATGTAACGTGTAGAGGGTTATAATTCCATAATAATCTATTGTCTACAACGAGCACATTGCATTTGAGTTATTTCAAAGACAAACAGAGATAACACTATAATATAATATTTCTAATATTTGTTTTAACAATGAGCTTTAAGCTTCATATTCCTGCTGACCAGCTGCTATTGTTTTTATAGTCTCTTGACAACAGGAAAAAGATATCACTGATAAGCCAGATGCTTCAAGAACCACCAGTACATTTTGTTGCACTTAAATAACCTTAGCGAAAAGGCACATTCGTATATCATTATGGCTCGTTTGGTTTGGGTGTTGGCATAGCTACACCTTGGCTTAGCTTTAAGACCCTTGATTGGTTTGATAGTATCGCTAGCCCTTGGTGTTACCAGAACAATTAAACTCCTTACTAAAAGACACCTCCCCTTCCCTTTAGGTAAGCCTGACTTAAGAGGGCCAAAAATACCACTTTACCCCGTCTTTGTCGCTCCATCATCTCCATTTTCATTGCCCCATCCTCAGAGTGGGACGTTCGCGTGTCGATGTGGATGTCCTTGTTGGCAACTCCATTTGAAAAGCTAGGGTTTGCAAGGGCGACTGCTTCTTCTAGCAGTGAATGATCCCAAATGGATTGGCCTCATTGAAAGAGTCTAGTTTTGTCTCTGCAACCGATGCTTTAGTAAAACTTGAAGGAGATGCTATAGAGCTTCACTGCCACACTAAGCAGTTCTTGACTTACCAAATCTGTCACAATTGAAGAGATTAAAAGTGCATTTCAAGATGGGATTCCTCAATGGTGATTAGGGTTTGTGAAGAAGGTGTTGAATTTCCATGGCGATCGTGAGGGCTCATTCAATTCAACCCCATCTTCTGCCCCTTTCTTCTTCAATGGATTGAGATCTGGTTTAGGGGTTTTTCACAAGGAAATTCTTCAACGGATTGAGATCTGGTTTGGAGGGTTTTCACAAGGAAGGAGTTGTTGAAGATGGGGCAAAGGAAGATGAAGATGAAGACAGACGTAGAAGGGGCATAACATTCCAACAATACATCTTACCTAACACAATTAGTGTGACAACGAACAAAAGATTAACTAATGTATGACTTGTGTTAGCCAAGCAGATGTGGAAGGGCTCACCAATTCTTGAGCCAAACAGGCAATTAATGTCCAATAGCTTTGATACTTAGGGTTGGATCTACTACTACCTCGTCCACTGTGTATAATAGAGTAAATGATTTTATAGCAATAAGCATCAGGATGATACTAGGAAATATTGTCCGAAGAATAAAACATGAATATAAACATACATAAACTATTTAAATATCTCGGATGCCCCACTTTTAGAATGACCTTTGAACTCCAAATCCCCTTCAATGGGTCAAATTTTAAGTGGAAAGCGTGATATTAACACGAATACTACTTAAAAGCAGCACAATAAACTGAAAATCACTTAGCTTTTTACATTCTTAACTGATTTCATAATCACATAACTAATTATTGAATGTTCTCCTAAGAATGGAAAAAGGAATGTCAAAAAGAAGAATAAAAAGTATTGCATGTCTCTTGTTGCTTAGTCTTTGTACGTTTAGAATATTCAAATGACTTGGCTGCAAATGACTCTTCCTAACAAGGACTTGATACCCTTTCTACAACTTCCAGATGAGGGATTCATCATGAAATTGCTGTGATCATGTCAAAACTACAGCAGTTTATAAATGGTAGGTAAAATAAATGGAATGTGACCAGAAAGGCATAAACATTAGATGAAGCTAGAGAAGTTCATTTCCATGTTTAATCCAGCTTCTTTGTAACTAATTTCATATGTTGTTACTTCTTAGTTAAAACAGCGAGTTTTGTGTTATATTGATTCTACAGTTGTGTCTACCTCAATTGCATTCCAACTGGATTCTTTGAGCTGTAGTATTGCGGATCTTATGGTTGGGAATCTTTAGAATATTAGTCTCACTTAAGATGGTCAAGAAGATGAAAGTAAAAATCAATTTTCTATTTTTGTGTGGGCTGGTGGTGGGGATATCTACAAATGCTCAAACTAGAAAACTTGACTCAATAGAAACTGTAGAAATTCGACGAGGTAGGGGCAGACCAAAGTTAACATGGGATGCATTAATTAGGAGGGATTTGAATGGTTTGCAAAGCTCGCCATCAATTGCACTTAATCGAGCACAATGGAAAAGTTTGATCCATGTAGCCGACCCCAGTTAATTTGGGACTGAGGCTATGTTGTTGTTGTTGTTGTTGTTGTTGTTGTTGGTGGTGGGGATATCTGCATGTGCATTCATAATAGTAAATCAATATCATTTGTTAGCTAAAGCATGAGCATATCTGGACAAAGTTTCTTGATAAAGCATTGAGATCTTCTTGGATAAACTTGCTCTATTTGTCACCTTGAATCGTGGTCGGCTCTATTTGCCACCTTGAATCGTGATCAATGGAAGAGTTTGATCTATGTAACTGACCCCAACTAATTTGCGATTGAGGCTTCGTTGTTGTATTTGTTGCTCCAGGCTTCTGAAAAGTTGTTTCATTTTCTGTTGGTATGCATACCAAGCGTATTGTATCTTTGCTTGTAGCCCATTTTGTGCAGATCCCTCTTGCTTTTACTAAGCTGGCATGCATTTTCAATTAGACTCTCAATTATAAATTATCGCAATATTTAAATTATTTCAGAATCAAACACACCATGTCAAATGTTTGAAAATTACATAAATGGAATAAAGTTTTGAAGCTTGGATAGGTAAATGCTTCAGCATTTTGATGTCATTTATTATGTTTTTATTCCAGAGCTCATGGACAAAACGGGCTGTAGAAGTTGACAGCCCTCGACCAATGTCACCATGGGATCAATTGGCTGATGCCCCAGATAGCACCTGCGCACAGGTTATTCATCCAAAGAATGAACCGCTGAGCAGTGAGTGGCCATGCGAGGAGTCAAAGAAAGAATTGCAGAAACGTCATGAAAACTTTCTTGGTATTACTTCAAAAAAGTGTCATATGCATTGATCGTTCTAGTATCTTGCGGTTGAAAGTTCACCTGTGTCTTCGCTCTTTTTTTTTTCAGAAAATGTTACAGGCAAGGAATTGGAGATTGGGATGCCCAGAAATTCAAATGTACAGCTTGAATATCCAACTGAAAAAGTTTGTACCAACTTCATAGAAACCAAACTGGATAAGTTACCCGATTTATATATTGACAAAGGCAGTGAGCAAATAGATAAAAGGTCATTGGAACTCAACAATGAAAAGTCCATGGATGATTTGCGGGCCCAACTTGCTGATCACATGGGTTCAATCACCAATAGCATTAACTGTAAGACAGAAAACAAAACATCTGAGGCTTCTTCTCCCAAGTGTCTTTGCAATATTTCTGAAACTAAAGATAAGACAACCGATGGTAAAGAACTGCCATCCCTTGAGATTAGCTTGAAGAGATTAAGAGGAATAGGTGAAGTCGGTGCAGATGCAGCTGATGATCGCAAGGTGTTGAGACGTTCAGACCTTTCAGCCTTCTCAAGGTATTGGAAAATTTTTGAGGTTTTTTTCCTGTACATGATGCAAGTAGAATTCCTACCCTGATTCTAAGTAATTTGCAAATGTTTTCCGCCATTTTGCAGGTATAGTGCTCCCTCTAATGCTAACTTGACACCGACTGGAAATGTTGGAAGCTGTTCCCCACTTGATAATAGCTCAGAGGCGATAAAGACAGATTCAATGCAAAATCAGCGATCTAATGGGAGTAGCGACAATAATGACATGGGCTCCACCACGAAAAATGAGATTACAAAACCAACTTCTGTTGATGACAAAACACTGACTTCAACTGCTAGATGTCTGCACCAATCTGCTTTCCAGCCCATGCAGAGTAGCCGCATTGCTTCTCCCAAAGGCATAGCTCAAAATAGTGAAGATGCTGCAGTAAACAATGTGGTGGTGCAATCAAGAGGTGCAAACCAGCAACTGCAAGTTCAGCACCATCATCACCACTACCACCATCATCACCATCATGTTCACAACGTGCAGCAAAAGCAGTCAAAGGAAGATCATAACGACATGTTAACAAACATGGAGGGACCTGCTCTGCTATGCCGATCTTCTAACGTGTTCGGTGCGCCCATTGATTGTAATGCTGGTAACTACCGTGTGAATGGAAGTGCATCAGGTAGTAATCATGGAAGCAACAAGCAGAATGGAAACAGCCAAGACATAAATGCAGGAGGTTTGAACATCGAAAGTGACAATGGGACTATTGGGAAAAGCAGAGTTGGTGGTGGTAGCAGGAGTGGAAGTGGAAGTGGAAGTGGAAGTGGAAGTGGAAGTGGGAGCGGGAGCGGGAGCGGTAGCGGAGTGGAACAAAATCGGTTTGCTCAGAGAGTGGCTGCGCTGACCAAGTTCCGTCAGAAAAGGAAAGAGAGGTGCTTTGAAAAGAAGGTATATTTCTTATCCGCATTTCTTTTAGCAACGCCTACATGATCCTTGTATGTCTAAAAGTAAAAGTTGTGATTCCCTTGAATCTTTGTCTATTAAAATTGGATAAGATTAAGGACCTCTTCTTTTTTTTTTTTTAATAATTCAGGTGAGGTATCAGAGTCGTAAACGGCTGGCAGAGCAGCGACCTAGAGTTCGAGGACAATTTGTTCGCCAAAGAGTGTCTGAAGGTACAAGCTGGGAAGCAGATAGCTAGCTAACCCTTAACCTTGTGATTAATAGTGCTTGTGGATTTGTGTAAATGAGATAGCACTAGCGAGGTACTCAGGGTCGAACAAGCTAGATTGTACCATGGATTGTATGAACTTTAATGGAGGAAGGAGTGGGGAGAGAAAGACTGGAGTTGAAACAATTTGATGCTTGCTAGGGGCCGAAGTGCAAACCCTTTTATCTTGAATCTGAATTAGAAGCTAACTGCTTTGATTTGTTAATATGAACTTCATATGATTACTGCAAGGCGGGGTATCCTACAATAGGGGTGGCCGTCCTCCTGTATTAATAAAGCGTCAAGTTTGTCTGTGCTCTTCAGAATTGTCTTCTCTGCTCCAATTTGTGATCTGAGCCTGACAGGTTTTCAGAGATGTTCCACTTGTGAGAGGATATCAGGAAACTATGAATTATTAAATCTTTAACCCGCAACACTCATCTACAATCAGTGAGACTAGAGCCAAGAGAAATGCTTGGGCAACTCGGATGTCAATCCAGTCTAGTTACATCTGCATTTTCAGTCTCTCCGCTTCTTACTAAAGTCATTTGAAAATCACACAAATAACTATTGAACATGAGAGGCATCCCACCCTACATAGATAAGGAACTTCGAACTTGGGACTTTATGGAGGCCCAATTGAACAGGTCCTCATCACAATACAAAGGCAACTGTTGGTATCTTTTTGTTCTCTTGAGCGTGTGAACTGCGAACGCACTAATTTTAAGCGTACATGTTTAAGAAAGGAAAAAAACACAAACGAAAAAGAAAAGTTGAAAATAAACAATTAAAATAAAATAAAATATGTTATTATACAAGATAAAGGAATAATTTTTTTTAATAACATTCACGTTTGCCTGGTACTTTTTAATAATAAAATTAGTTGCTTCCACTGGAAATTAAATGGCAGTTGTCTTGTGCCATTTCTCTCATCAATTTTTTTTTTGAAAACTGTTAATTTCTGAAAGTGATAGTCTTTATCGTGTATGTTTCTTGAGTACAAGCCACCTATTTATATAGGTAATAGTTACAACCACAATATCTTTTGATTACAACTGAATGATATCAAATCTTTATATCAAATCTTAACACCCTCCCTCAAACTTAAGATGGATTTGTCAAAACTACTTTAAGTTTGCTAAACAAATCAGTGGAGTGTGTACGAGACAACACAAGAACAAATTCTAGTGAACAAATGGCAAAAAACAAATCTAGGGTTCGTTGCAGAGGAAATTAATTAACGACAACCCACAAAGCAGAAACATATATATGTCGTAAGCCACGACATACATGCAGAGGATCGACTAATGAGCAAATCTGAAGTGCACAAGCACGCGGGCGGATCAGTTTGCAATTGATCATAGATTGAATAGACGAGTAGATGGCATCGTAATGCCCATAAAAGCATATGCAACACAAGGCACACGGGCAAATGATGGAGGCGAACACGAGTTAGAGATCTCTCTCCACAAAGAGTGATTGAGCAGGCATAGAAGACACATGTACGCGACAAGAACTAATGCATTGATGATCGAGTCCTTATGTAAAGCCCACAAACAAAGGTGTGCAAAGCATGATTCAAGTAGAACGAGAGCGGAGAAACAACGAATTTGATGTCTACGGACTCCGGATAGAAAATCAACACAAGGTGACCAGGGCATGATTCACGAGACAAGTTTTCTCTTGGCAGTCCACGAAGACGTAATCGAGGAAGTTTACCAAAACAAAGGAAAAACAGAAAACTACTCGTAACCTAGCTTTAATACCATGTTAATTTCTGAAAGAGAGAATCTTTATTGTGTATGTTTCTTGAGTGCAAACCACCTACTTATATAAGCCTTAATTATAACCATAATATCTTTTGGTTACGACTGAATGATCTTAAATCTTAACACCCTCCCTCAAACTCAAGATAGGTTTGTCAAAACCAACTTAAGTTTGCTAAATAAATCAATTGAGCATGCAGGCGACAACATAAGAACAAAATCAAGTGAACAAATGACAAAAAATAGATATAGAGCTCGTTGAAGAAGAAATTAATCAACGATAACCCTCAGAGCATAAACGTATATATATAGTAGCCTACGACATACAAGTAGATGATTGACTTATAAGAAAATCTATAGTGCACATGCACGCGAGCAGAGCAATTTATAGATGATCTCAGATCGAACAAATGAGTTGATGGTCTCAAGATGACTACAAGGCATATGCAGATTGGTGGAGCAGATTCGAGTTCGAGAGTAGGGCGAGGAACAAAAGTCTTGGCTGGCGGGCGAAAATACGATTTGTGCACGGGCTGGAGTGGTCAAACGGACGCAAGTCTTCTCATGGCCGTCTATGTAGACGTAGTAGAAGAAGACGACCAAAACAAAGGAAAAGTAAAATAATACCCAAGACCTGGGTCTGATACCATGTTCATTTTTAAAAGAAAATCTTTATTGTGTATGTTTCTTGAGTACAAACCACCTATATATATATAAGGTGATTCTACTATAGTGATGGGGAAAAATCACCAATCACCATACATGGTGATTTTTATTTTTGATCATTAGATTTCAATCCAATAAATAATATAACTTATTGATACTTGTGCACATTGAAGTGTCATTAATGTACCTATCAAATTGACCATTAAATCTAAATCTAATGGTCAAGAATAAAAATCACCATAGATGGTGATTCAAAAAGATCATCATAGTAAAACTTTCTATATATATATATATATATATTTATATAGATGTCACATTTATAATGACAATATCGTAATTGAATTTAGAGTGAATTCATATAAGACATTATATAGGCTAATTGGCCTAAAATCACTGACCCGCACAACTCCTATTTTTTGAGTATTAGGACTATATTTATATGATTAAGGCTTCTAAAAGATCCTCTCTCATTCATAATGTGCAAATAAGCAGTAGTAACCATCAAACCAATCACCTTCCGATGTTTTTGATAGAATAGTGCATGAAAACCATTTGGGCCTAGAGCTTTAGTAGATCTAACCTCTAAAACATATTTCATTACCTCTTCCTCAGTAAATGGCCTTGATAGCTCTACAATGAGCACATCAGATGGTTGATTGCTATATGTGTTGTTCCTGCATGCATAAAACTCTCCAAAGTGTTAGAGGAGGAAAATGACGTAACATATGTTGATGTCTCTAATCCCACTTATGTTTGTCATTACTAATTTGCCTTTTATTGAGCAACTTGATAATGTGGAAACTTATGCAGTTTATACGGATGTCTCTAATCCCACTAATGCTTGTCATTACTACCCGAAATATGATAACTGTCCCGAGTGGAGTTATGCATCACCACAACCTAATTTCTACAAGTTTATGTCAAGTCCACAAATTTCTTGACAAGAAGAGCGTTCTCTTGAAGAAACTCTGAAAGATCTAGTCTCGGTCCATGAATAATTCCATCATGAAAATGTACGCTAAACAGAAAAGATGGATTAACAGTGCCGAGAGATGAATTCAAGTTTCCAAAATATGGGAACTTTATTTTGGAAACTTGAATTAGTTAAAATCGAAACTACTCTTGAGAATTTGATTAATGAAGAAAAGTCCATATGCATGTACATTGTGATCAAGAAGAGAATGGGAATGGTATTACTTTAAGAGGTGTTGAGGAATATCAGTGTTGAAGTGAAGTAGAGGAGGAGTTTGAAGCTCCTTCATTTAAAATGGAGGCTATAATGGCAAAAGTTCATGAAGAAAAAATCGAAATGAAAATCGAAGTCACTTTGGAAAGGCCAGAGGAACCAAAAGAAGAGAACAAGGAGAGCAACCCGCTTGTTGGTAAAACCACCTATCACATAATATTAGCTGAGTTGGAAACATGGATAATGGAGAAAAGGCATTTGGAAATCTTATGCGCTACTAACACTTTTATGTTAGAAGGTCGCGACGAAGTAGAACCTTTTGTAACGGAGGTCGTGGACAAGTCCAAAGCCATACAGAAAGGCATACATGTCTCATTACCCAATACAGCGGGGATGCTATTTGTTCGCGACTTCTCTAATCTAGTGGGTGTCACGTGATCTATCATGCCAAGTCGGCCTATCGACTTGAATCACCGACGCTTCTGGGAGGCATCTCAGTTTTATTTCCCTTTTATCAGATTTCATTTTTTTATTATTGTTTTTCATTATTTTAATAATCTTATCTCTCAATTTTGACTCATAGCTATGGTGTTCGAAGCATTGTTGAAGGGTATGAAAATCACTCGGTCACCCCAATCAGGTAAGTCCTAATCTTGGTTTTTTCAATTTTAATTTCATTAGATATAATGTGGCTCAAGTCATGCATTTAAATGCACGAAGCCAAGCCAAACTACACGGCGTGGTAAGGATTTCGTAAAAAATAGGGAATAAATCTATGACGCCGCCTGAGCACAATGAGAATACACGTATGGCGCCAACCGTGAATTTGGGGTAGAAGCAATTTGCTCGAAGACCGTTCATGGCGTCGTGTTCACATCATGGGAATACATGAACGATGCCAACTTCGAAACTATTGTTGGGGCATATGCCCTAGGTCAATTTATTAACTATCTTTGTGAATACTTTTAGTTAATAAAATAGAGGATTTCATTTGCTGTTTATTATAATTAATTTGCATGTTTACATTATAATAAGATCCATGAGTATTTATAGAAACATCCTAAATGTCCCTAGTCGATCATTATATTGGGAACTATAATGAATTAAGACTAGTGTGAGTCTTGATTGATGATTATATGTATAAGATACGAATCAAGATCACGAGTACTTGTTAGGGAACAAAGTACTGGACCGACCCGCTATGAGAACATCACATGGATTAAGTCAAGTTGTTTCTCATGATAGGTATATTTTTCAGTCCTCTGACTTGAGATTACCAGAGACTTCAACATTAGAAACACAGTGATTTGACATAATCAAACGTTTTCTTTAACCGGATGATTATAAAGGTTGTGATTGGTTACTGTGTGAGCAATGTGATGAAGTTTTGTAATCGAGATAGAATTTGTCCCTCTCATATAAAGAGAGATATCCAGTGGATACCTCGATGTGTTAGACTGTTAAAAGGCCTAGTCTAAGTGAATTAATATTGATCAAATTCACTTGAATGTTTTCAGTTTACCTAGAGATCGAGACTAGTATGATTGAACATGTTGGATGACAATTCCATGCCTTATTTTGATCAAAAGGATATCGCGTGACAAAAGGATGTTATATACACTATTGATTATGTTGTATCGGTTTGATATTTATACAACTTGGGTAGTCATAATGTCTTGCTAGAGGCCGCTTATGACTTGTATACCAAAATGTGTTTTGGTACACTGTCAACGTTGTATGAGTCTATTGGGTCACACACTAAGAATGGTTTTGCAAGATTTTAAGATGGTTCGGAAAAACGAATTTTATATGACAAATTCGTGACTGAAACGTCCTTGCGGTGTATTACACTTATACTTCTTTAAGCAAGGGTATATGTGCAATTTACTTAACCGTCTATATACAAAGGTCATATAAATAGACGCTTTAAGTTAGAACACACCGAAACTCTATTTTCGTTTTAGAAACGAATTAGGGTTTTCTGGTACGCTTTGGATCGTTTTGGAGAGAAACAAAAATGTTTGGTATTCTCTCGAAGCTAGCACGTCGAATCTCGGCCACCGTTCGTGTGTGGACTGCTGGTAGAGGGCGTTCGTCGTTGGTAGCGCCTTAAAGATCGATCAACCTTCAGAAATGTATATTGCGACTAAGGTATGATTAAGTTTTCATGGTTTAAACGTTTTTAATGTAATTAGATTCGGATCCTATTGGGGTTTTGTCAAAACTGTTTTGTAATTCCCGCTGCGTTTGAACCCCAAACCCCAACAACTATATATGGAGGGATCTTTTCCACCACACCGAATCTTAATTCTCGATGCCCATAGCTAGTTAGAGAGAGAGAAAGAGAGAGAGGTTTTCAAACTATGTTAGAATTATCTAACTTTCGGTTTTACTTATGCTTTATCTATGGTATGTTTTTAGTTTAGTTTTTATATTATCTAATCATGCATGACTCTTATATTAATTTCTTTTTACAGTTCCGTTTTTTTTCTTACACATTTTTGTGTATGTTTTGGTATGCCCAGACTTAATTTTGAACTTTGAAGACAAGATTTGAAATAAGTTTGGGGGTATTTAGGTAAGTGGGCCGTTGGACGAAATTTTTAGTTGAATACTCATAGGTATGATCTTAAAATTTTTTCAAAATTTTGCAACTTTAGTTGATTCATGGTGGTATGTTTTCCTTTTCTTTCCATTTTTCATCTTCCATCTCATCCATCCCATTTAGAAATTAATATAATTAGCATGCATACATTAGTAATTTAGTAGTTTAGTAGTAGTCATGATCATGATTAAAATTTTGCTTTCGATTGAGGATGAGTAGGAACTTTGTGATGACCCAGTGCCCCAAGGTCGCCAAGTGTGCTGCTACATGGGGCACGTAGCCTCGATGATGTTGACGCCACATCAACATTCTCATAATATGTGCAAACTTGTCTTATTTCACTTTCATTTTATGGCGAAAGTCTTTAAAATATATAAGTATTTTATGCATATTATCACAATTCCTAAGTAGTAAAAAAATCTGAAAATAAAGTACCATGTATATAAGGCAACAAGATACACAAAAGTATGTATATACATGTGCAATGTCTCTCACAGTCCCCCGACACCCGTAATATAACAAAACATATCAAAATAGAAACACCTACAAGTATGTCCAAGACCATCAGCAGAAAGAGATAGCTGCCCAAGATTCCTTTTTGCCGCTATTCGTAGAATGATCTGCACTCGGTCACCCAACAAATACAGTAACAAATCCAGTGAGTAAAATCCCGAGAGAAGTCTACACAATATTCAACAAGAAATCAAATAAAACTACGAGACATGCAAGTACGCTATTTGGCAATAGAAAGACATACTCCCATGAATGTGTAGCAGTACAAAACTCAAAGGAACATGTAAATAATCATAAAACATAACAAAAATGATATAAGTAAGCATAAATGTAAACACAGATAGCTCTCTAGAACCGCTCAACTGGTAAATCATTTTGTTACACAAAAACAACACAACGTAACCTCGAAGAACCAACTCAATTGATCTTCATAGCGAAACCTCGGTGAACCAACTCAACCGATCTTCATAGCAAAACCCTAGTGATACAACTCAAACGGTCTTCATAGCAAACCCTTTACGCCAAAATGCATGCATAAAACATGGTTATTCAATGTGAACGAATCAACGATAAATCATTTTAGCATCAAAGTAAAAATAGTTCGCCAACCAAAAAGCAAATGTTAAAAGCGAACTGAATTTTGTGAAGCTTGCTCATGAGTTTTACCAAATACGTGTTCTCACTTCCCTGGAGTCCCGAAAATACCCGATCTAACCTCAATATGCCCTCAAAAATTGCACTACTGTCCCCGAGTACCTTATGATAAATTTTAAGTGTTTTAGATCGATTTTAGATTTTTAAAGTTAAGTGTGTAGGTCAATTGTTCAAAGCAAACCTTAAAGATTATAAAGTTTCATTTTTTTTTCATGTGTTACAGTGCCTTTTTGGGCATAAAACGTTTGAGTCTCTAACATTTCCTAAGAGAGAAGTTGCCGGTCTCTATATTAGATTTCTTAAAAGGTTTGGTTTACAAAATTCTGTTTTAAAACGAAAACGAAATCACGATTCTACCAAAACAACTCAAATTAAATTAAATCCGACTAGCAAGATTGTAAAATCATTTCTCTTAATATACATCTCTAAAGGTCATGATTTTTTTCCATAAATCATCTAACATACAAAAAAACAACATACTAAAATATAAGCCCAATCCGATATTTATTGAGGGAGTTGTGCTCTTGTAAAATTTGACTAATTCTTTTAGAATATAATTGGTTCTACTACCAACTTTGGCTTAATTCCTTTGAAACCAAAGTTATATGACATGTATATGATTCATTAATTCTTAGAAAAACATGAAATCAACAAATCAAAACCATTCAACACCTTTTGATCATGTATGAAAACATTTTTATCGAAATCGAAACAAATGAGGAGTAGAAGTTACCTATTGTTTAACCCGTTGTAGTTTGATCCTCCAAGCTTTAATACCCTTGAAGTCCCAAAAATTCAGCACATTCTAGCTCTTTTTGATTTAACGAATTATGGATTTTCCTTTTCTTGTTTGCATGAAAACTAAAGTTTGTCTTTTATATACTTAGATTAGCAACTTGATTAAATAGTGAAATCCTTAATTTGACTAAGTTAATTACTAGGACATGTGTCCTCACTCAAAACCACTCGTCCCACATGAAGAGTGCATGTCTCCACTCACTGATTACTATTTATCCTATGATTCTTACACAACTTTATAATCTCTATACAAATCAATGGTCTCCAATTTGTTTGTCAAAACTATAGTCCCATTAATCCGTATCAATTAAATTTACAAAATTAGACACTTAAATTCATGTGGGTAGTGTATTTAGTCTCATTGTTAACACATTAATGGTCTCATTAACCCTCAACTACTCGAAACCCTTTGCCCGCGTCTCGATATGTATCTCGAGGCATACCATTACTAGTGTACCCAACTAGTATGAGTTACACTAAGGTTTATTTATTCATTTTAACCCATAACTATCATAGTTATGGTCATTTATTCAAGTTATATTACCTAGCTTTAGGTTCTCGTACTACGCCTACCTAGTACCCACATAGACACACTTTACAAGGTGAATACACATCGCACTATCTTACTCGATTACAACATTCTAGGACACATATGCGATGCAATATGATAATTTAATAATTTTAAACAACGTACCTAAACAACCATTATCCACAAATAATATATTCCATCGATTCTCATGTCCGAGTCAACAAAGTTGTCCACGTAAGGCCTTAATTATGGCCGTTAATCCTCGAGATTAATTCTAATCCTAGTTTAATCAATTTGGGCCATTACAATTCTTCCCAACTAGGAGAAATCTCATCCTTGAAATTTAAAGTAAATTAGATCTCGTATCATTAGACTACTATGTTGATCTAACGGCTCAAGGAATCTTGGTACTAGGTTATTCTTCTCTAGAATCTCGGATAGAACTATCTCATATATCTTGCAACTTAACAGTAGCGGAATGACAGATGACACAACTACTAGTCTCTTTATGTAAAGTAAGCTATGGTGGAACAATAGACGACACCACTACTTGTCCTTTCACAGGGAGGAAGATGTGACAGAACAAAAAATGATGCTAGTGTTTGTCGTTTCATGAGGAGAAAGATGTGACAGAACAATAGATGAGCCTACAGCATGTCGTTTCACCGGGAGGAAAATGTGATGGAACAACAAAAAATGCCATAGCTTATCGTTTCACGGGGAGGAAGATGTGACTGAACAATAGATGACGCCACTATCTCCCATTCCTTTGTTTTTCTTTTCTTGTGGAGGGATAATTTGGTGGAACAATTGACGACGCCACTCTTTTCATTCTCACTTCTTCTAAAATTCATGTGTCTTTAGATCCTTAGATTTGCAAATCACTCGTTTCTTTCGTCACTTTATCGTGATGCGTCATATGTCTTTGGTTACTGTTGTAGGCCGTAACTTGGCTTAAACTTCTAGTTCGTCCTCTTTATAGATGAGATTGTAGTGTGGGCCTCCACTGACCTCACTGTTCAAGAACAATCATAAAACTTAAGTGGAGTTACTTGGAGTGTCATGATTGCGAGACTAACTCTAATGCTCTGGCTGGAGCTAAAGGTGTTTGTCATCATTTTCGTGCACATTTCGAGTCATCTCAACACTATCAGTTGTCCATAGGGACTTCTAGCTGCACCTCTATCTCGTATCTTCTAGCTATATTTGTAAAATTTCACATACAATATTTCAACTAACTTCTTTTGCTGATCCACTTTTGAAACTCTTTCTTCCAAGTCTTATCTTTGTCGTCTCCATCTTAACGTAAATTGGCAATCCATCTTCATCATCCACAACAAGTTGAAATTCCCCGATCATCTTTGCAATACGTGTATAGTATAATACAATCAAATACATAACACATATATGAACCCTAACTCTACCCGCCTTGCAATCACTTCCTAACTAGATTTTTAAGGTAGGTACATCTAGTTTCCATATCTAAGATTCGTTTGTTAAGTTTTATTCTCTTTCCTTTACTCCATAGGTTCATTGAACAATGATTTGACACCAACTATGATGGACCCGCGCCGCAAGGTCATCGGGTGTACTGCTATGCCGATCCCGTAGCCTTGCCGATGTTGACACCACATCAATGTTTGCGTAGTACATGCAAACTTGTCTTATTTCACTATCATTTTATAGCGGAAGTCCTTAAAACATATGATTTTTATGCATATTATAACAATTATTAAGTAGTGAAAAAACCCAGAAATAAAGTACCATGTATATAAGACAACAAGATTCACGAAATAGATATATATATATATATATATACAATGTCTCTCATAGTCCTCTGATACCCATAACATAGCAAAACATATCAAAATATAAACATCTGCGAGTATGTCCAAGACCGACAACAGAAAGAGATAGTCATCTGAGATTCCCCTTTGCCGCTACTCTTAAAATGATCTGCACTCGGTCACCCAACAAGTGCATTGACAAATCCGTTGAGTAAAATCTCAAGAGAAGTCTGCATAATATTCAACAAGAAATCAAATAAAACTACGAGACATGCAAGTACGCTATCTGGCAAAATAAAGACATATTTTCATGAATGTAGAGCAATACAAAATCCAAAGCCGTAGGTAAATAATAGTAAAACATAACAACATTTAGATAATGTCACGACCCAAATAATTATATGAGTTTAATTCGTTAACTAATACACATTTAATTCATTAATCAGGATCAAATGACCCGTGACGTTGGACCCGTAGCGAGATACGTGTCACTACCGAGGCACGGTGGCCGAGGTAAATGTTATATTTGTGTGTTGTATGCCTAGTGTCCTATATATGTGTAGACTACTAAGTCAATTCTACGGGTATACAGATACCGAGACGAGCGGGGACGCGCCTTGAGTCACGTGTCTACGTGAGCCCAAGGTAGCAGCTTGTGGGGTAAGTTTAATAAATTGACTTAAATTGTGCACTAAGCATGAGATATTGGTGGCTTTGATATGGTCACATATACATATATATTACAAGGGCCTAATGTTTGTTAAATTAAATATCCAATACTAGATGAACATGGAGATATGCATGCATACCATCTCAACACATGAGTGTCAACTTCGGAGTCACATGCGAATGACACAAGGGACAAGTGGTAAGAGAAGGACCACACGATATGCATCGAGATACATGCGTGATTTGAGATGTGTGGCTTACATTCAAGCCAACTTTATCCCATTTGATCTCTCAAAGTCTGTGGAGAGAAAGAAAAAAACAAAGGAGAAGAAGAGGCCGAATAGAAGAAGAAGAAAGAAAGCGAGAAGTGAGAAGAGAGAGAGAGAGAGAGAGAGAGAGAGAGAGAGAGAGAGAGAGAGAGAGAACCTGAGTCGAATCAAGGTGTGGTTGTTGTTTCAATTATGGGGTGAAGTGGTGTTGGTGGGGTGTGTGTGAAGGGAGCTCGTGAGCTTGGAAGCTCCCGTGCTCCCGAGGAAGGAGATGACTCAGGAAAGTCGTCTCCTTTCCCTACACGAGCTGGCGTGGATCGCCAACACCAGCTCGTGACCCAACGCCTCAAGAAAAAAAATATATAGAACACGAATTGCTCTATATGACGAGAGGAAGGAGAAGATGGGTTAGGTAAACCGGGCCGGTTTGAAATCGGTTTGGCCCGGTTCAACCGAAACCCAATTGTGGTGTTGGGGTGGTTCCCATAGGGGCCGAGCCAGGGGACTTGGGCCAGGCTCGGCCCATGGGGCGAGCCAGGCCCAGAGCCTTAGCCATGGTCGGGCCCGACCCGACCCAAATAAAAAAATAGAAAAATGCTGGAAAAATTGGAAAAAATTTAGAAAAAATTAGGAAAAACTTTGAAAAATTATATTTCGACAAACTAAATAGAAATTGATAAATTTCTAAGAAAAATATTTTTTTACCTAAAAAAGCCTGAAATTGGCAAATTGGTCTCGAACTCGATTTCAACCAATTTTGAAATTTTAAATAATTAATATTGAATTTAAACTGAAAACTTGTTAAATGTTAGGGAACTCAAAAAGAGATACTAAGGGGTGTTGGGAGCATACATCGATGTGATGTCGAATAGCTTAGGAATTGTTGTGGACTGTAAGTAAACTGAGTGAGACATTTATTTACATTTCATTCCATTTATTTATTCATTCTCAGTTATTCGAACTGAATTTACCTTTGAAATCTATATGCCATGACTTGTTCATTTCTCATTTTATGACGTTGCTCATACTCTATTGTTTATATACTATCATTGATTCCAATTCCTATACTTTGTCATGTTGATTGTTGTGTTTGAAAGTCACTGGTATAACATGCTATTAGGTTAGTTTGTTTATTTTGACTTTAATCCTTTGCGCATTAGTATGCAGTTACATCTATTGGATTCTATTAACGAGTCTTTATTGAAAATGAAAATGGTTCTTGTGGTTAGGGTCATTCGATGATAGAAATTCAGCTTTCATACGGTGGTCACTAGACTTTCTGGGATGTTAGGGAATTTTCCCATTACCTTGCACGACACACGGGCTAACGTGCCTTGAATGGGGTAATCAGACCTCAGGGTTTGTTGGCGCCAGAATAACTTGGGTGAGCATGACGAGTTTTAAAACTCGAGTATGTTAGCAAGTATACATTTCGGTGACTACTAATCCACTCGAAATAGAAAAAGCGTAATCGTAAGTACGACCTTTTGAAATTATAATATAAAGCTCAAATTGTAATGAAATGATTTAGAGCATAGCTCAAATTGTAGTGGAAAGGCTGATGTGACGTAGCTTACGGCCGACCGACCCCAATCCATTACTACTTAGCTTTTAGTCAGTTTCATATTTGGTTAACTTATGTATATCTTTGCATGATGTTTCTTTCAGCATAGTTGTTATTTAAATTATGTCATTTGATACTTGTTGCTTGTTTGGGAATGTGGATCAATGTCTCTTAGTATTACTTAAATAATTTCATGTACTCATCGTCTAGTTTGTGACGGCGGGTGCAGATCAGCCGAGTAGCAGATCGGGTAAAGAAAAGATTGGTGACTACCTCTGATTCAGTGAAGGACTGCTACGACATATTTTTGTACGTTTTATATTCTTTTGTATTACATTTTATATACATGATATGTTTACTTTTTGGTTGAGTGAGAGGACCATCCGACTAGACAATTGTTGTATATATCACCACTTTTGTTTAATATGCATGTGATCTCTATTTCCTGGTTTTTCCACAATAGGTTAGGCCTTAGGACCTAATTTCCACAAGTAACGAAATAAGACGTCCACTGAATAATTTGTTAGATAGAAAATCTAAATTAACGCTGATTTATAGACAACCATAGGTTAGTAAGTAGAAATATCTAGTTAACTGTAGGTGGTATCATAATTGGTAGGTGTTTAAGTGTTTTAATAAGGCTAACTAGTTCCTTGTTAGGTCCTATAGGGGAGATTAGGGCCTAATTAAGGGATTAGGCCGGGCGGTGCCCTTATTTAGAGAATGGGTCATCACAAATAATTAAGCAAAAATGTAAACACAGATAGCCCCGGTGAATCACTCAACTGGTAAATCATTTTGTCACACAATAACAACACTACATAACCTTGGTGAACAAAGTCAACCAATCTTCATAGCAAAACCATTGTGAAACAACTTTGTGGCAGCCCTCGCAACTCCGGGGTGACGTGTCTTAGTGCACTCCTTGCCAGCTGGCCCAAATACACATGTACGACACCTGCCTATCCTTTTCGCTGTCTCGAAATGTATCCATTTGTGTGTGTACAATGTATAAATAACATATTCAGCGGAAGACATATCTAAATGCAAGAATTATTAAGAAACAACTTAACAAAACCTAGTGTGGAAAAAACCCTAAAAAGTATTGTGTTAACAACTGAACCATATAAAACAAAGCATGTACAAGGTCATGTTACTCCCCAATTCCCAAAAGAATCAAAATATCAAAATAATCACACGTACAAGTAATCCTTAGAGGTAGGCAGTCAGAGGTAGTCGCCTAAGATCCCCTTGCCTTTACTTGTACTCGGATCTGCACTCAATCATCACGGAAGAAAATGGATGACGAGTCTAATCAGTAAAATCCTAAGGAACTCCTCCGAGCATTCATATAAATAAGTGGAAGTCAATAAATACTGTTAAATAAACATGCGGAATGTAAGAAGACAACTGTAAGTAGGGCATCACATGCATATATAACAATAAAGCACAAATGTGTGTGGTTGTTCCAGTTAGACTAAATCATACTTTGGGATTCCCTTCCAGGATCCCACTAGTGGGCGCACCCAACTAGCTATCACCTGATCCCTCTCGGTGGCCGGCGTAGACCTACGACGCATTGACACATATAGGAGTTCAATAGCTCGGGTCGTTATCTACCGAGAACTCCTGATACACAAGCTATGGTCTAGAATACGTAGACACACAACGAAAAATCCAGTGGGAGTAACTTAACCAACTGTTCAAACAACGACAAGATATAGATATAGGAAAAATCACAAGAAAATACTGGAATTGAATGGAATTACAAAGCAAAATAAATACTCAAGAGTTTTTCCATTAGGTTTTACAAACTTCACAACGCGCTCCACTACCCCGTAATCAATCCCCGGGTCCAAGTCCACTGAGTCCTTGGTCGCCAATTTATCACCGTGTCAACCTATGTCCATTTATTAATAACTTAAGTTAGCATGACAATTTACCACAAATTTCTAAAGTTTTTAGTCTAATTGCCCATTTCACGCTTTTTGAGGCAAAACCCTGCAAAACGTCGCGTCAGACATTCCCACATATGTTATTTTCATAGAACTTTATCAATTTCTATTTAGGTTATCAAAATATAATTTTTCCCCACCGAACCCACCAAAATCACACAAACGAAATACCACGAAGACTCACCTTGACCGTGACGTCTCCACCTTCCCTTCTCTCCTTCCCACGCGTTCCTTCTTCTCCTCCTCCTATCTTTTTCTTCTTCCCCCCTCGGTCCGATCGGCTGTGCGTGTGTGTGCATGGGTGTTTGGGTGAGGTGTAGGTGTAGGTGAGGTGGGCAGGCACATGTTAGTTAATTGGGACAAGTGTTGTTGAGTTCGGTGTCTTGACACCTAAATGTGACACAGCTAAGACTCTCGCCCGTGTTTTCGGGCTTTTCGACGCTTGATTTCGCGTCCGAACCATGATATACTCGTACCGCCGCGTCGCTAGCCACCCAATATCAATTCCATATTATTTACTTGACAAATTTTTATTTAATTTGTGTGTTTTCATTTCCTCGACCTAATATTCAGTCCCATCGACTACCCGGTACCCGCGTAGACATGCATATCGAGGCGGATACAGTTCGCACACCCTCACACGTATTCTTTTGCAACATACACACATGCGATGTATTTGAATAAATTACATCAAAAATAAGCAATCAACACACCATAAAATTCCATACCTATGTCCCCGTTTGTCCTAGCCTACCGCGGCGTCCACGTAGATCCGAGCCGGCATCCACGTCTGTAAAGTTAATAGACATTAATAAAATTGGCCGTTACAGTTCTTCCCAACTAAATAAAATCTTGTCCCGAGATTTAACTATAACTAAAGTCCCTTACTAGAGAATAGTTGAGGGTATCACGTCCTCATTGTCGACTCGAGATCCCGGGTGAGTCCCTCCGTCTTATGATGCTGCCAACAAATTAGGACCTTTGCGAGTTCCCTGTTTGGGAGAATCTGTACTCGACGGTCAACGATCTATATCGGTTTCTCCTCATAAGTCGCGTCAAGCTGTATCTCCACCTGTCCCAACTCAATCATCAGGCTAGGCCCTGACCTAGCGAGTCTTAACATGGAAAAATGAAATGTCGGTTAAACACCAGCTAACTCAGCGGGTAACGCCAATCGATATGCAACAGGGCCTACTCTTTGTGCAATCCGGTATGGCCCAATGTATCTTGGTGCTAGTTTCCCCTTAATGCCAAATCTCTGTTGACCTTTCCAAGGAGAAACCTTCAAATACACCATATCGCCCTCGTCATAGCTCAGACCATCGCGATACCTATCCGCATATTTCTTCTGTTTATCCTGTGCAGCTCGTAGTTTCTGAAGAATTCGTTGAATTTTCTCTGTGTAATCAACAACTATCTCAGGCCCTATCACCACTGTATCTTCCTGCTTTGCCCAACAAGCAGGTGATCTACTAAGTCTCCTTTACAGTGCCTCAAATGGTGGCATACCAATACTTGCTTGATAGCTGTTATTGTATGCAAACTCACACAGAGGCAAATAATCCTCCCACGAACCCCCAAACTGTAATATGCATGCCTTGAGCATATTCTCCAAAATCTGGATTAGCCGCTCTGACTATCCATCAGTCTGAGGATGATAAGCTGTGCTAAATTGCAACCTGGTGCCAAATTATTCCTACATTGCATCCCATAGTTTCGACGTCAATCTGGGATCTCTGTTTGACACAATGAAAACTGGCACCCCATGAAGTCTAATAATCTCCCGTTTAAACAATATGGTCAACTGGGGAAACGTGTATTTCATTGAGATTGGAATGAAGTGAGCCGACTTCGTCAGTCTATCAATTAATACCTAAACTGCATCGTGACGCCTCAATGTCTGCGGTAGCCTACTAATGAAATTTGTAGTGACATGTTCCCATTTCCACTATGGAATGGGCAACGGCTGTAATAATCCACCGAGTTGTTTGTGCTCAGTCTTCACCTGCTGGCAAATGTGACAACTCTTAACGTACACACCTACATCAGCCTTCATCCCTGGCCACCAGAATAGTCGCTTCAAATCATGGTACATCTCGGTCCAACTAGGATGAACTCTGTAACGAGACCGGTGTGCCTCCTCTAGAACCCATTCCGTATCTCCTGATTTGCTGGTATCCACAATCTCCCTCAGTATCTCAAACACCGATCTGTGGTTTCTGCCCAATTAGTGCATTTCAGATTTTGTGATAGACCACTGACCCGCTCATATAGCCCATCAGCCCTCTGACACTCGGCAACCCGTTCAATCGATACGGCCGGTGTCCTCAACTAACAACAAATGTGTTGTTCCGCCGTAGTTGACAACTCGACCATGTACATAACTGATGCTACCTGTAATAAGTCATGCTCATGTGTCATCTGC
This sequence comes from Stephania yunnanensis, assembly GCA_039657365.1. Lineage (NCBI taxonomy): Eukaryota > Viridiplantae > Streptophyta > Magnoliopsida > Ranunculales > Menispermaceae > Stephania > Stephania yunnanensis. Next base: position 26,141,303 of record CM077580.1, read on the forward strand.
TGTAGAACAGTTAGACTGTCGAGTCCACTCCTGTTACGACGTTCGTTTTGCCAGGGATCCTCAATAATGAGGTCGTAGTCCTTCAACAACTCTAGCCATCTCCTCTGGCGCATATTCATCTCCCTTTGAGTGAAAATGTACCGTAAAATCTAGTGATCTGTATACAACACGAATCACACTATATAGAGATAGTGCCTCTAAGCCTTCAGTGCAAAGACGACCGCTGCAAGCTCCAGGCCATGCACTGGATAACTACCCTCGTGGGGTCTCAACTGTTTAGAAAGATAGGCAATTGGTCTACCATCCTGCATCAACACACATCTAAGACCAATACCCGGCGTATCTGCATATACTGTCAAGGTCTTGCCCGACTCCGACAATGTCAATACTGGTGCAGATGTCAACTTCTGCTTCAATTCACAAAAAAGCCTGCTCACACTCCTTTGACCAGTCAAATCTGACGTCTTTCTTAGTCAGTCTCATCATCAGCGTTGCGATCGAAGAAAAATCCCACACAAATCGCCGGTAGTATTCAGCCAGTCGAAGGAAACTCCGTATATCAGCCACACAATCACGCATCTTCCAATCAATGATCGCCCTAATCTTTTCTGAATCCACTGAGACACCATGCTCACTGATGACATGACCAAAGAATCTCAACGCACTTAGCCAAAAGTCACACTTGCTAAACTTGGCGTACAATCGGTGCTCCCTTAGTGTCATCAAAATTGCCCTGAGATGTCCCTCGTGATCCTCAAGAGTCATGCTATAAATCAAGATATCGTCAATGAATACGATGACGAATCTGTCCAAATACGGCCTCATAACCCTGTGCATCAGATCCATGAAAATCGCTGGAGCGTTCGTCAGCCCAAATGGCATGACTGTGAACTCAAATAACCCGTATATCATTCTGAAAGCAGTTTTTTGGATATCCTCTTCTCGAATCCTCAACTTGTGATAACCTGAGCGAAGATCAATCTTCGAGAAGAATTTGACACCTGTCAGCTGATCAAACAGATCATCAATCCTAGGAAGTGGGTAGCGGTTCCTCCAAGTTACTTGGTTCAACTTCCTATAGTCGATGCACATCCTCATCGTACCATCTTTCTTCTTCACAAACAGTACTGGAGCTCCCCAAGGTGACATACTAGGGTGAAAGAAACCCTTCTCCAACGGCTCATCCAATTGTCGTCTCACCTCCTCCTACTCCGCTGGTGCCATCCGGTAAGGTCGATTGGCAATCGGGTATGTCCTTAGTATGAACTCGATTATGAACTCAACAGCTTGTGGTGGTGGCAATCCGGGCAAATCATCTGGAAACCATCGACAAAATCCCGAACCATCGGAACGTCTTTAATACGGACCTCCGTTCAAACCTCCGGCTTAACTATTGTTGCAAATTCCTCCATCTCCCGCGCTTGTAGCTATTCGGCCACTCGTGATAGGTAAGTCAATCGCCGATCTAACTAATACAAACTTCGGTATTCCAGGAATATGAAACTTTATCCTCTTGCCGTAACTAGCTATCCGTGCATGATAGGATGCTAACCAATCCATCCCGAGTAGTGATTCAAACTCTAAGTACTCTAATACTCGAAGATCTGCTAGTAGCTGATGTCCATCCACCTATATCATCAAGTCTCGACATATTCGGTTAGGGTATATCTTATCCCCAACATCCGTACTGAGGACAAGATGTGGCACTGGTGTCTGTGTAACTAACCCTAACAATCCAACAATACGTCAAGCAAGAAACGATAAAGTACTACCCGAATCAAACATAACATGCATGTGGCGACCAAATATAAGTAATGTACCTTCAATAAGCTGCCTAGTCTCCCCGCTATCTGGCTATGCTAACGCATGCGCTTTATCTCTTGCCTGGTCTGACGCTCGCTGTGGCGATGGTGGTGTCCGAAAAAAAGCCCTCAAGTGTCCCCTCTGCCCACACCGGTGACATCTACGGCTCTCTTGTCTACCCGTTTGTCTGTCTCCAGATCTCGAACCCTGACCCGGGTCTACCTGACCCTTATCATGTCCCCCTGATCTCGGCCTTGATTGTACTCATGTGGATGTGCCCTCTGTCAATCCACTGGTGCTGAGGTGATATCATGAACTAGCTGTGGCTCCTCAAATCGAAACTGACTGCCCTAAACTCGTCCCAGTGGCCCCTATCCCGTCTATCATCTCTCCGACCTCTATCCGGACGATCCATCAGTCTCTTCTGCCTCTGACTAGACTGAGAACTCTGCCCTGATGTACCTCCCTACCAGTCATACGTCGGCCAACCCTCTGCCGTAGGTATGTCTCATGAGCCAATGCCTTTTCAAAGATCTCCTGTAGTGTCATGGCTCCAATCGAGACAACTGCTGACGCAATCCTATCATTAACCCTCAGATGAAATAATAAATCTGTAAGCGCTCTGTCTCGGCGACATCCAGAGAGAACTGAAGCAGATGTCAGAATCTCTCCATATACTACATCAAAGTCCGATTTCCCTGTCGCGGGGCCAAAAACTCCTCATTCAGTCTCAACCTAACCTCTATCGGTATGTACTGATCATATAATAGCTCCCTAAACTCAGCCCATGTCATCGGTTTTGGATGAGTATCCGTATAAGTCGTCCACCAGACTACCGCATGTCCTCTCAAATAGGCTCCTGAAAGTCGTGCCTGTACTGTCTCATCGTTCCTCATCAGCTTATGGAAACGCTGATGGGACACTATCCATCTCCCTACACCCTTGGGATCACCGCTGTCGTAAAAGAATCTAGGCTGGAACTTCAAAAACTCTCTTAATAACTTCGCCTTTGGCACCAGAACGAATGTTGATGTCAAAGGATTATCAGCAGTGGGAGTGGTAGAAACTTGGCCCGTCATCGTGTGTGGAGGCTGAAGAGTCAAAGTCTTAAAAGGAACAACGACTGTGGTACCTATCTCTGTGGGTGCCTCTTCCGCTACCCCCTGAACTGGTGTCTGTGGTACCACCGGAACAACAGCTGTCCCTGCTAGTATGGTTACAACTATTGGCTCTCTAGTTGAAGTGAGTGCCACCAATACTGCGGTCTGCTCTCGTAATAACCGTAATACCTCGACCATTTATGTCTCTTGTGCCGAAAGTCTATCCTCCACACTCGTCGTAACGGGGACATCCCTAACCGCATCGCTAGTTTGTCCAGTTTCAACTGGCGTACCAGACACTCCATCCATTATCTGCATTGAGAATGCGCTCCAGATCAGTCACGAGGTATAAACGTATATATATTGAAATGCAAATATAACACATATAAATTCTAACTCTACCCGCCTCAAATCACTTCCCAACTAAACTTCTAAGGCAATTACTTCTGGTTTCCACATCTAAGTTCATTGATTAAGTTTTATCTTCTTAGGTCTTCCTCTTTTGCTCTGATATCAACTGTGGCGGCCCTCGCCGCCCCGGGTTGACATTTCTCCGTGTACTCCTTGCCAGCTGGCCCAACTACACGTGTACGGCACTTGCCTGTCCATTCTCTGTCTCGAAATGTATCCACTTGTATGTGTACAATGTATAAATAACATATTCAGTGGAAGACGTACGTAAATGCAAGAATTATTAAGAAACAACTTAACAAAACCTAGTATGGAACCTAAAAAGTATTGTGTTAACAACTGTACTATATAAAATTAAGCATGTACAAGGTCATGTCACTTCCCAATTCCCAAAAGAATCAAAATATCAAAATAATCACACGTACAAGTAATCCTCAGAGGTAGGCAATCAGAGGTAGTCGCTTAAGATCCCTTTTCCTTTACTTGTACTCGGATCTGCACTTAATCATCACGGAAGAAAATGGATGACGAGTCTAGTCAGTAAAATCCCAAGGAACTCCTCCGAGCATTCATATAAATAAGTGGAAGTCAATAAATACTGTTAAATAAACATGCGGAATGTAAACAAACAACTGTAAGTAAGGCATCGCATGCATATATAACAATATAGGACAAATGTGTGTGGCTGTTCTAGTTAGACTAAATCATACTTCGGGATTCCCTTCCAGGATCCCACTAGTGGGCGCACCCAACTAGCTATCACCTGATCCGTCTCGGTGGCCGGCGTAGACCTACGACGCACCTACACATGTAGGAGTTCAATAGCTAGAACTCCTGATACACGAGCTATTGTCTAGAATGCATAGACACACAACGGAAAATCCGGTTGGAGTAACTCAACCAACCGTGCAAACAACGACAAGATATAGATATAGGAAAAATCACAAGGAAATACTGGAATATAATGGAATTACAAAGCAAAATAAATACTCAAGAGTTTCTCGATTGGGTTTTACAAACCTCACAACGCGCTCCACTACCCCGTAATCAATCCCCGAGTCCAAGTCCACTGAGTCCTTAGTCGCCAATTGATCACCGTGTCAACCTATGTCCATTTATTAATAACTTAAGTTAGCATGACAATTTACCATAAATTTCTAAAAAATTTAGTTTAATTGCCCATTTCGCGCTTGTCGAGGCAAAAGCCCGCAAAAAGTAGCGTCCGACATTCCCACATATGTTCTTTTTATAGAACTTTATCAATTTCTATTTATGTTATCGAAATATAATTTTTCCCAGTTTTTTCGGAATTTTTCCAAATTCTTTTATCATTTTTTTTTTTTTTAATTTTGTTTGGGTTTGGGTTGGGTTGACCCAACTAGGTCGGACCCGACCCGACCCGACTCAGCAGGAGGTGCACACGAGCACACGTGCGTGCGTGTATGCCCTTTCTTCTTCCTCCCGATCGAACCAACTACTGGTTCGATCCAAATTTTTTTCCTCGACGATAAGTTGGGGTTGCTCTCCACCCTAACCCCGGTGGAATCGTTGGCGGGGGAGACACCCCTACCATATCCACTTTTGCTCGGTTCGGCTTCCATGGCCAAACCTCACTTTCGGCCACCCCACCGAACCTACCAGAATCACACAAATGAAATACGACGAAGACTCACCTTGATCGTGACGTTTCCACCTTCCATTCTCTCCTTCCTGCGCGTTCCTTCTTTTTCTCCTCCTCCTCTCCTTTTCTTCTTCTCCACTCGGTCCGATCGGCTATGTGTATGTGGGTGTGCATGGGGTATGTGGGTGAGGTGTAGGTGTAGGTGAGGTGGGTGGACACGTGTTAGTGAATTGGGACAAGTGTTGTTGAGTTAGGTGTCTTGACACCTAAATGTGACACAGCTAAGACACTTGCCCGTGTTTTCGGGCGTTTTGACGCCCAGTTTCGCGTCAGAACCGTGATATACGCGTATCGCCTCACTAGCCGCCCAATATATATTCCATATTATTTACTTGATAAGTTTTTATTTAATTTGTGTGTTTTCATTTCCCAACCTAATATTCGGTCCCGTCGGCTACCTGGTACCCTCGTCGACATGCATATCGAGGCGAATACAGTTCACACACCCTCACACGTATTATTTTGCAACATACAAACATGTGATGTATTTGAATAAATTACACCGCAAATAAGCAACCAACACAACATAAACTTCCATACCTAAGTCCTTGTGTGTCCTAGCCTACAGCGACGTCCACGTAGATCCGAGCTGGCGTCCACGTCTGTAAAGTTAATAAACATTAATAAAATGGGTCATTACAAACTTGACCGGTCTTCATAGCAAAACCATGATGATCCACTGAGTCGGTCTTCATAGCAATCCCCCAATGAACACATAAAGCACTGTTATTCAACATGAATGAATCAACAATATATAATGATAACAACGAAGTAAAAATAGTTCGACAGCTAGAAAATAAATGTTAAAAGAGAACTGTATTTTGCAAAGCTTTCTCTTTGGATTTACGCACCTCAATTACGGGCTCACACTTCCTCGAAGTCCTGAAAATACCTGATCCGGCCCCAATATGCCCCCGACTATCGCACTATAGTCCCCGAGTACCTTGGGATCAATTTTAAGTATTTTATATTGATTATATATATTTAAAGTTAAGTGTGTAGGAAGCCTTCAAAACAACTCCGAAAGACTAATAAAGTCAATTTTCAGTCATGCGTTGTAGCACATTTTTGGGCATGAAAACGTTTAAATCTCCAAAACCTCCTAAGAGAGAGTCACTATCTCAGCTTTTCGTAACGGTTTTGTTTACAAAACTTTAATTTAAAATGAAAAAGATATCGAAATTATACCAAAATAGCTCGAATTAAAATAAATATGACTAACAAGGTTGTAAAAATCATTCTCCTAATATAAGCTCCAAAAGCTGGATTTTTTGTCATAAGTTATCTAACATACCTTACAACAATATACTAAAAGATTGACCCAGTCTAATAAGTATTGAGGGAGTTATGCCCTTGCAAAGTTTGGCTAATTTTTCATGAATATAATTGGTTCAATTAACAACTTTGGCTTAATTCTTTTGAAACTAAAGTTATATGACTCGTATATGATACATCTTCAACCATACAAAAACATGAAATCAGCAAACCAAATTCATTCAACACCTCTTGGTCATGCATGGAAACATTATTATCAAAATCGAAACAAATGATGAGTAGAAGTAGTTACCTATTGTTTAACCTTTAGTAGTTTGATCCTCTAAGCCTAGGTACCCTTCATTACAAGAATATGATGGAATAACAATAAAACCCATATATTTAAACTAAAACCCTTCATAATTATCTTTGTAATTTGATCGAATAAGAATGAAAGAGCTGAGGGTTTGATTTTTAGACTTAAGAGATCACTCAGGGAATTGATTTGGTGGGATCGAGGAGCTTAATCAACTGGAAATCCAAAGATCATCACTTTGGTAAGTTTAGTTCTTATGTTTTTTAAGTTCAATTGATAGTAGGTGATGATATCTCTGTGAATTATATTGTTTTGTTGACTGAAAATAGCTTGTTACCTCATTAGAGGTCATCCTTGATGTGTTTTGAGAGTGTTAGATATTGTTGAAATGATTTATGGATGGAACGATGGTTGCTGCCTTGTGTACTATTAAGACAGTATAGGGTGGAGCGTGTTCCACCTAGCAGAGGAGCATGCTCCCTTCATCAATTGGGACGAATCTAGTTGATGGAGCGTGCCCCATCCAGTGAGGGAGTGTGTTCTTACCCCTGTTGTAATTTGATTAGTATTTTTGGAGGTCTTAGGGACTAACTTTAGGGTTCCAAATATAAGGTATTAGAGCTATATTGATGAAAAATGGTTTGTGATAGGTATTGGATCCTCGGTAAAGTATGAGTAACCTGAAAAGTTAGGGAATTTTGAACAAAAACCTAAACTGAGGTAAGTACGAATTTGCTTATTTATCAATGTTGCCTAGCTATCTTAGTATATATAGTTTATGTAGATTATGAATTGAAATGGGGGACTATGTATACCTAGATGTTTTTAATTAAGCGAAAACAATGTTTAATGTGATCCACGAGAGTAGCTTCTTGAACTGAGACCATGTTGTATAGGATGCGGGGATGATCTCCCAGTCTATACATAACTCCTACTCAGTTAGGTAAGTGTGTGGGTTACATATTCACTAGAAGGTTTCAGATAGAACCATTGAACAATGATGGATTGACTAGACAGCACATCGACCAATGTGTTAGTTTAGCACTTGCATTAACGGCGTTAATGGGTAATTTACCCTAATTTTATAAATAAAATAAGAATTACAATGTAATAGTAATTGACAGTTGATTTGCATATGTTATTTATTGAATTATATGCTTTCCATATTCTTGTTAGCTAACATTGGTACATATTGTTATTGCATAATGTTCTTGATTATTATATGAAATGTTGATAGTTTTGTGAATTCTTACTTACTGAGTAAGTTGGAGTGCTGATCCCTAATTTAATATTTTAGGTTCATAACCTAGCGTTTCAGTGAAAGGCAAGGAGAAGATTTAGGAGTCTTATAATCTTCTCTACAATGTAATGAACATTCTTGTACATATATACACTGTTTGATTTTTTTTTGTATATAAACAGGGTTGGGAGGTTTATAAACGAGGTTTTAAGTTTTGGTAAGCTCTGTATTTCTACATATTATTAATTATCGAAGAAGTTCTAATTTTTTGCTGCGCATATTTTTGAATTATTTATTCAATATTGATATGCAGATTGAGACTATCAGCTATGGAGAGGCTGCTGGTTTTTTTAGTTAAGTTTGGCTGGGTTACCGGGGCTTAATTAGGGTTTCAAGCCCAGTATTGCTCTAATCGGGATAGAGGATGTTACAATTCATAATGTCTGTTAGAATATCCTCACTGATTTAACATGTGTGATAAATTCTGCTTTCTCAATTTGACTATTTTGTTACGTGCAATCTCTATCGTTAGGTTCTTAGTCTGTTGCCTATTGCCTGATGAAATTTGTCAAGTTTTAGGCCACTTTGAGGGTTTCTTCTCTTAATTGTAGGTTGGGGATTGATTATGGTTAGGCATTGATTTACATGTGATTTTAAAGACATTTGGTTTACCAAATCACATTTATGCATTGCTTATTAATGAAGTTCTACAATGGTGCTCATACGCTTATTTCTATAGAGTTGTTAATGTTAAGTTTGGCTTTAATGGTGCAATGCGATAGTTGAGCTGGGATCCGGGTGTATAATTTTCAAATCTTATGCCTCGAGTTCAGAAAAGCACATGAAACTTATTAGTGCTCCTCAATCGTTTGATGAAATTCCTACAAGAGTTTTGGTATTTAGAAAATTGATAGTTTATGAATATGATTTTGGTACAACTATTTTCGATTGTCTTAGGAAAGTTCGAGCCACTTTGATTATATCCTATCAAGCGTAAGAAAAAAAGTGCACTCGACTGACTATCTCAAAGACCATTTCTCTTGTGAAGTTTTTTTTTAAGATAATGGTTGTTCTTTTGAGTGGTTTTGATTAGGTAGAACCTTGCATCATTATTGCTAACATAGGTGTTGGTCATAGTGGCTTTGCTGAAGCAAGAAGAGTTCATGCTGACACTACAAAATGATACTGGATTAATGATAGGGAAACGCGTCGCTAATCCGATGTTTCTTGTCGCTATCTCGTGTTAGCGATGGGAAACCTCGTCGCTAACCTGGTCGTCACTAATTTTTTTCAACGGTGTGTCAGGTTTGGCGACGGGATCCCGTCGCCAATGTGCAACGTGGTTTTGGTCGAAACTTTTTTGGCCAAGCTACATGGACAATTAGATGGGGCCCGTCGCTAAAACCCGGTGGCCAATTGTCCACGTGGATTGGGGGTTAGCGACAAGCCACATTTTTTTTAAAGTTTGTTATTATATATAATATATACATAATATTTAATATTTATAAAATGCAAAACTATTATATATAATATAATATTAAAAAGTTTAAAATTAAATATTTGAAATATAACTAATTTATTAAAAGTAAATATTAAATTTTTATTAAAAATAATTAAATTTTAAATGAAATTAAATGTAAATATTTAAAATATTTAACTATTATATATTTTTTTTATATAAACACGAAAACTATTATATATAATATTTAAAGAATTTTATGAAATTTTTTACGTTCAATTGAAATTAAGTTTTAAATGAAATGTTTCAAAACATTATTATTCAGAAATAACATTTAAATTTAAAAATCCTTCATAAATTTTATTAAAAATTATTATTAAAATAATATATTTAATATATTCTACATAATTTATTCAAAATAGCTATAAGGACAAGAAAATTGAAGGAAAATAAAGTTAATAATTGAAGTTCATCAATCAAAGTAAATTAAATACAACAAAAAAAGTAAATTACAAGTATGAAAATGTATAAAACAAGATATGAACAATCCAAGGCTAAATATACAAGGAAGTGAACTCAATCGTCGAGAACGTCGTCGATCTCTGAGTCATCAGTTGGAACATCTTTCGGAGGCACTGGCGTGAATGAAATCCCAAGTCTGTCCATTAGAGCCTGCTTCATGCGATTCAACTGGCATTGGACCTCTCACAATTGATCTTAGGTTAAAGTGTGATTCTGCATAACTCGAAGAGTGTGTGTCTGCATCGCTTGGAAATCCCTCCGCAAAAGCTCGACGGGCTCATTAGGAAAAGAAATAGGTCGAGAAGATCCACCTCCATCTCCACCCCAGCTCCTCCAACTGTAGCATGTTTGCGCCACGACCTCGACGGTGTCCACCCTAGTCCATATGTCCGTCCTTTGTCGTTGCACCCAATGACGAACAAATATAGCTCGGTCTCATCTATCAGGGTGTGAGGCTGCGATTGTGTCAGCTCAATCCGCCTACGCTGGATTGTTGTCTAAATTAAGAATTTAAAACATTTACAAGTCATTAATACCTATCATTAATTAACTAAAAAAATTAAAAACAAAACTATTTACTTACGACGATCTTATCTACTCTCGAATCAAGGAAAGTTACGCTGTCATGATCTTTCGTAAGGAAGTATAGGCATAACTCCAAAGCAGTCAGAGGTTGACCCAATTTCTCCGCCTACAAAACATTTATTTACAGAGAATTAAGTTTGAGACTAAATCTATGTATATTATATATATAAACTTATTATAACATAACTTATTAGCTTCTCTGCGTGCTGATAAGTGGATATTGAGCCACTAGTATACACCGCAATCCCCCTACCGGGTTATCTTATCTTAGTTCTCTGATTTTTACTTGCTCGCTCTGACTTCTTAAAATCAGGGGTGGACTGCATCCTTTTATAGTGGTCGAAGATCTCAGCAGATACATGTGTAGGCTTCTTATCTTTGGAGCACATGTATTGAGTAGCAATCTGCCTATCGTACGTCTCTCTAATAGCTGCGTCATCCGATGGCTCCTAGTTAAATGACAACTATATGCAAAAAGTAATAAGATTTTAAATTTATCTATAAGTACTTTTCAATTATTGTTTGTAAATCTTATGTAAATGAAACAATATTAACTTAAACAACTTTACGTTCCATTGATTTCAATAAATATCTTGCATGTGCTACGGGACATGCTCCCAAGAATAAAGATCTTTGTGCAGGGAATATTTTATGCCCTAGTCATCTCCCGGACAATTCTATCAAACGGGTGTAATTTTCGTCCACTAAATTGAAAACGAGGCATTAGACCAAGTTTATAAGAAATAAATAAACGTAAAACTTTGTACGTATACTTACTATCTGTCATCTTTCATGACCAATAATATCCACCCCGAGGGTTGGCTAGTAGTACTGCTTCGTCGTTGTCCATGTGGGGCCGTACTTATGAACAGTCACTCGAACGAAGTGCCGAAGAACTCGGTGTTCGCTCTATCGGTTGACCCTAAGAGGGCGAGGCATGCAAATCATGATGGAGTGGTGGTGGGACTATACGGTGTTTGTGCATACGATCATGAAAATGTGAGGGAGATGCTGATCTCCCTGACAAAAAAGTATGCATGACACCAGGCCTAAATGTACCACGACCATCAACGGGTGGAGTGGGTAGGGAGAAAAGTAAAGTGGAACACATCTGCATAGAGGTGGGATCATCACCAAATACAAATGGGAAAGACATGAAAGATGTAGATGGATGTGTATAATGTGGGGGAGGCGTCTGATGGAGAAATAGGGTATGTTGAGAAGGGTGGTATGGGTACGGATGAAATGAGGTCTTCTGAGAATGGTGGTATGGGTATGGATACAGACTTTGATGACCCTAACTAGTATGTGCAGGGGGAGTAGCATCATCATGAGAATGACGATGTGATCTATTCCATTGTCGATCTCTAATAGCGCTAGATTGTCCGCTGCATCGATTACCAGATTGTCCCCCGGATCGTCCACTAGAGCCCTTACCAGAAGATGGGGCGTAACTTATGCCGGACAAAATAACTTTTCTGACGTGTTTTGCATGCCACCGCATGTATTTTACAGTAGCTTTCAAGGAGTATAAACGTTTGAGACGAGACGCCAAAAGGAAGTACAACATCGTCTTATGTGGGTCTTTGTTTGAGTTAAACCTAAATTTTTCGCAATATTTACAAGATGTAAGCTTGAGGTCGAGCTCCTAATAAAGCATGCATAAGTTGGGACAACAGTCAATTCGCTCATATGGGAGACCCAACCAGTGCATCAAGCCTTTACATTTGTAAAAGCTATCTATCAAATAGTTGTCTTCAGGCAACATGTCTTTACATACTTGCAACATTTCATCGAATGCTTACTCTGAAATATGATGATTCGACTTTATCGTCATTAAACGTGCCATTGCTGAAAGTTTAATCATCTTCTCGCAACCCGACCAAAGCAGTTGATTCGTCCCTTCAATCATTTCAAAGAAATGCTTCTCTTCAGGGTTTGGCTCCTCTTCACGATTCCAATCGAAACTGGGGCCCGCAATGCCATGTATCATATGATGATATGATGTCAGATATTCATCCATTGGATCATCATCTCCATCGTCCTCATCACTTACTATTTCTTCTTCCTCGTGCGTGGTCCAACAATAGTAATCGAGAATGAATCCACCCCTCACTAGATGAAGCTCTACGGTGTCTACATCGTAGTATTTGTCGTTGCGACATTTTCGACAACGACATCGAATTTTTGTTTCGTTCAAGTAAGTGGTGCAGCGTTGCATGACAAATTTTATAAATTCCATCACGCCATCTACAAACTCTAATATATTATAACCGCCTTTAATATGGTTGTACATCCAATCTCGAGACACAAACATCTCGAAAGACCTAAACAACCCCAATTGAATACACGTACACATCAATCACTATATAAATCTTAGTTGAGTGTTAATCGAAATTAGTCGAATAGATTGCATTTGCGCATACTTTTCGTAATATATTTATACATTTTAGTCGATTGTTTACCTTAATTAGTCGCATTGGTTGCAATATGTGACATACTTTTGCGTAATTTTGCCTAATTTTTATTTTTTCCTTTGAAATTTTAAATCTTACTTCAATATTTGCAATTTGTAATTTTATTTTGTCTCATTTATATATATCTTGTATATAAGCATTGTTATATAAATATTATTTGGTTCAACCAATTCTAATTTCCTTATTATAGTTAACTTACTATTAACTACTATACATTTATTTATAATATAATATATTATACTTTTCTATTTTTGTCCTAATCGAAATTTAATTTGTCCAATAAAATTGCATCATTTTATTCAATTTTTATCAATAGAATTTAAAGTATTAATATTTCATTTAACTTGTAACTTCATACTTATTTTAATTTCAACTTAACATAATTTATATATATATATATATATATATATATATATATATGAATACCAATCATCCCTACCTATACTATATATATATATATATATATATATATATCGTATGTAAGCATTCTTATATAAATATTATTTTGTTCAACCAATTATAAATTTCTTTATTATCGTTAAATTGCTTTTAACTATTCTGTATTTATTTATAGTATAATATATTATACATACTCTTTTATTTTTTGCCGTAATCAAAATTTTACTTGTCCAATGAATTTGTATCATTTAATTAACTTTATACTTAAAGTTGTTTCAACTCAACGAAATTTCTTTATTATAGTTAAATATATTTTAATTTGATTTTTTTAAATTAGTCTAAAACAATTAAATAATAGTTTAATGGACATATTTGAATTCAACTAATTTAATACTAAAACATTAGAAAAGAAGTACATATATCAATACTAAAAAAAACTCATAAAATAAACATCACAAATAATAAAAAACAATTAAATTCAAATTACAGGCATGTATTTTATTTTTCACAAAAATAAAGAAATAATAATCAACATACACAATTTATTGCAACATTTTGATCAATTTAACAAATTTTATTCACCTAAAAATACATGAAATACAAATTTAATTTTCCAAAATTATATTCCAACATAAAATACAAAATTACATGTTTTTAATCAAACCATTACATATTTAAATTTAACATGCATATATTTACAAAATTTATTCCAAATTCTCATTCTAACATAAAATACAAAAAACCTTATTTTTCACAGAAAATACAAATTATCACAATAATATCATAATTTCATAAAAATATTATTATAAATAAACTTAAATAACAAAAACATAAATAAATCAACTATAAAAAACAAAATATATAAAATAAATAAAAAATTATACTTAAATTCCAAATATAGAAGGAGATGGGAGTCGGGGCGGCTGTGACGAGGCGGAGGCGGAGGCGACGACAGTGGCGAATCGGTGGGGTGGGCGACTCGGGGGCACATATTGGAGGGGTGGTCGATTCGAAGGCGCGGATCGGCGGGGTTGCCGAGGTGGAGGAGAAGGGAAAGGAGAGGAGAGGGTCACGATGAGGGAGATGGTCACGGAGAGGGAGAGGATCACGGTGAGGGAGAGGATCACGGTGAGGGAGAGGAGAGGATTGAAAGGAGATTGGAGAGCAGGAGAGTCAATGAAAACCAGAGAGGAAGAGAAAGGGTTTTGGTTTGGATATTATTTTTTGGATTAGCGACGGGGTAATCCCGTCCTTATTTTCACATGTAGCCCTCTCGTTTCCAGCTACGTGGCATTCTCTGCACCACGTGGCTGAGAAAAATTGGTCTTGGGTTGGATTCTTCCAGCCTAGAAAATAACGGCGGGGCCATCGTTACCCCTGCCGCTATTGGCATTCACTTTTTGTAGTGTGACAGTGTTGTTTTCAACTTGAAGGTTATGGCACAAATAGTTCTTGATCAATAAGATTGCTTCATTTTTTTGTCACAAGATTGCTTCATTTTCAGTATTGATAATGCAAATGCAATGGTACGGCTCGACTCGTCTCCATATGCAATTTCTAAAGTTTTCTTTGTTAGGTTTGTATGCAAATCTGCTTCTTTTTTATGTTGCCTTGCCATTAGTGAGTTGCAAAGCTCAACCAAATTTCATTTATTTTTTCTTGCGTTGGAGACTAAATTCCTTCAACCACCTTAGAGAAGACACACATAACTAACCCTTAATCATTTTGGATCACACCATCAGTACTTGTATGTTTGGAGTGTTCAACATATCGCATATTAAGTTCCCGAACATATATTAATTAGAAGTTTTTTTTGGCTATTTCATGTCAAATCCTTCAATCCTATGATTCCATCCGTATGAACTTAACTTGGAGTTCATTTAGAAAATTCAATATTGGAGGGGTTGATTTAGATATTGGCTATTTCATGTCGATTCCCTTAATTCTAGGACTCCATCCTATGATTAGTATTTGCTTACCGTGCTTAGTTAATATCTTTTTCTTGGTTCTGATGGTTTATTAATCTACAATATTTGTTTTAGACATTATTAAACATTAATCATTGTTGCCCCTTATTTCGTCTCCAGTTTTCAGTTCTTTTGCCGTATTCTTTTATAGTTAATTTTGGATTTTTTCATAGAAAATCTATATATGAATCATGATCACCTATGGATTTGATTACAATGCATTTTTAATTTGACACTTAATATAAAAATTATATATGTCGACCTTGATTTATTTGGAAGAATTTGATCCACGTAGCTGACCCTAACTAATTTGGAATTTTGGTGTTCACTTGTATAGAAATATGCTTGCATGTGATTATGTTAGTTGATTTTGGCGTATTTTTCACTCTTTCTCTATGTTTTTCTTTATATTTTTACATCCACATGAACTATGTAGTTGTAAATGTGTCTCATGTTGATAATTTTCCATTGGCTATTATGTATGCATTTTGCATTCTTCATAGTGTTCTTATTATTGGTTTTAGATTTGAATGTTTGAGTTCTCCATCAATTTTTCTACAACTCTTGCTAGATTTTCCTTTGGCGTATTATTTCATCTACACTTGTTGGATTGGCATTTGATGAGCATGAAAGAAAATTTCCAAAATTAATGGTAGTAATTGTGAAAATTTCCTTCTAGCCAATATTTTGGGTCTTACATTATAAACTCACCTAATGTGACTCTAAAATACTTAAAATGATAGAACTTGACACAAAGGACTTTAAAGAATATTGTCGAGTGTTGAGTGCGCATCTCGAGGCGTGAGCGAGACATTTAAGGGTAATTCGCGATTGATTGACATAAGTAAACCTACGAAAAAATCAATTATAATTCATTTATGGCATTTGATTTATTTTAAATTTCAATTATTCTATCGTGCTATTTATCGATACCCATTTATTGCTCATCCACTTTCACGTGTGCATGTGTGTTTGTCAACGGGGACGGATATGGCACGACTCACCCCTCAAGGCTAGCTACCCCGTTTTGTCAGAGTAGTTGCCCATGTCAGCGCTACGCGGTGACTATTTCTCACGATACCCGCTAGGTAAAGAGATGTTTGACGGGAACTTAACTCTTTGTCATGTGTTCCTCTCAACAGATGTTTGGACGAGGTTTCTTCTATTCATGGGTTCTCTCTCGATTTAACTAAGTCGATTCCCATATATCAACCAGGGTTTCTGTCACACTGCATACATATCTAATTTCGACTTCTCTACGACATATTTTCGTGTGATTAACTTATTTTTTGTTCCTCATTTAGATTGCATGAATTGTAGCCGTTTTTATTGAATTTAATGAGTACTAGCTAACTTTCTCTGGGATTTGCTCATTGGGATTTGTCATTGCTTTTGGTGACAAGTTGTCCTACGACGAGTCGAGGGAAAGGGGTTTTAGGCATCACTTATGAACTATGAGACCCCCATCAGCTTTTTGCATAGGTGTTTTTACATATCTATTTACTAATTTTACAAGATTTTGGGAACACTCGTGTACCCGATGCATGTATATGACCATCTTTTGTATTTTATGGCTTTCCGATATACATGGTATCTCATGTTGGGTTTCCACACTATAAGGTTGTTTATAAATGCAATTCTTAAAATATTTGCATGCTTTAAAAACTTCCGCTTAGATATTCAACTTATAATAATATAATATGTTATAAACAACTTAACTTATTTAGCTTCTTGTAAATATTTATAAATATATGATAAATACTATGTTAATACGAATAAGATGCAAATAAATGTTTAGGTTGCGGGGCGTCAAGGGCAAGTGTGCAGTGACATTGCATGCTTGGTGACATGTTCGACGACTTGGCAGTACCCAATTTTCCTTAGAGTTTGAGGCCGTCATACCCTAAGGTGATAGAACTCTACCACCGTAATTGTCATGAGGCTATTAACTGAGGGGTTTACCCTAAAGAAATCTTTCTCGCTTAACCTAACCCATGGTGCCTAAGGGCCACCTTAGTTCGGCACCACCAATATTCAAAGTAAATGAACAACAAATAATGGTAGCAAGGAAATGTTTTATTAAGCTCTCAATGTGAATACAATACTTGCACTCTATGATTCCCCAAACAAGGTGCCCTTAGCTTTATAGATCAGCCGATAAGTAGTTACATATTCTTTAAGGCCACATGTCATGATTACATCGATTCGTAGACTAAATAAAACACCACTCCTTGTGGTCAAGGCAGTTACCCAACTGTCTTACTCCCTTGCTGCCACCTGGTTTCATAACCGCCGCAACTGTTGGGTCAATTGGCACATGCTTTATGTGTTCGGGACATTCTCGGATGTGCCTTGGTCATGCTAGGGGCCATGACCAAGGTAGTTACACAACCACTAGGAACCACCTTAACTTGGTCCATCTGTGCCTTATGGTGACTTGGTCCATGCTTTGCTTGGGGAATGGGTCTACTCGATGGTGCCTAGCTGAGCCTAGGCACCCTGGGTGATAGCCGAGGCTCGGTCGAGTCCCACCGGCTCGGGGTGGCTCAGACCATGGGTCTGTGGGTCTTGCCTTGGCATGGTTGCCCAAGGCATGCTCAAGGGTCTCCCGTGCTTCCATGCCCATGTCGCCCTTAGGAAAGGGCAAGCCCCTCCATCGAAATTAGGGGAATTAGAAATTTCTGGTGGATGTCGATTTTCTATAGCTAATCTAGGAGAATTTAAATTAATAACTTTTTGGGAAAGATTGAAGACCATAATTGCTATTGAATCTTGATTCTGATTTGTGGAAGTGGAGATTTATGTGTTATTTAGGTGTTAATTAATTATTAATTAATTGTTTTAGAAATTAGTTTAGTTAAATTAGTTAGTTTAATTAATATTTATTTTAAAACCCCCGATTTTTCTTTTTTGTTGTTTTAACCTGAGAAAGACAACCAGTTTCTGTGGGACCGACCCTTTGCCACTATTCTACAAAATAGTTGGTTTAGGAAACTTTACTTTATTGACGTGTTTGGCGCGCGTCAATTTTTGGTGCCAGGGATTGGTATATTTCTTTCTTTGGTTTATTTTTATTTTTATTTTTATTCTTATTTTTATTTATTTATTTTTATTTTGCCTATCTAGTTCCTTGCTCTTAATATGTATCCAAGCAATATCTCGAGTTCCACTGACCGGAAACTTGACCGAATAATATCCATGATGGAACATCTCCACTCCTCTGGTGAAGTGCAAGTCAACCCCGCGATGGACCCCTCCTACCCCTATAATTATGGTCGATATGATGACTCACATTATCATAATGTGAATGGGGTAGGTATGTCACATAATAGATATCAATATTTTAACATGAATTCTTTTGTGCAGCAGGTCGAGGTTTGCGAAATTTGTGGAGACTATTCTCATTCCGCATATAATTGCCCCTATTATCCATAGTATGAGAATTATCACCATTCTAATTATGCATCGCACAACCCGACTTCTCTGGATTCATGTCACACCCACAGGTTCCTCAACATGAAGGAAATCAACAGTTTCATCAAAGCCTCTCCTTGGAAGATATGGTGATGCAAATGATATATCAAACGAGAGAAAGTGTGCAAGACTTTTGACGAGTTTTTAATAACATACGACAACTCGATTTTAGATGTCCAGGCTCGAAGGACTTGGTAACTGACTTAGATTAATATATTGCCAGTCGTCAAAGAACAATTGATGAAGCAGAGTTGTGTAGTACACAACCAACTTTTAACCCAGAGGAGGATGTGAGTGTTTATACGTTGACAAATCTTGAGGTGAAAGAGGATACACAGATGGAAGACTATTTGATAGAAACATTCAAAGAATGTGAAGTCTTTCAAATTGAGCCAGAGATTGTCATTGCACTAAATGAGGGAGAAGATGAGATGAACATTGATGTCAATTCAGACAAGCCAGAGAAGCCGCAAATAGAGAGCGAGGAAGACCAACTTCTGGTGTTGGTACAACCACCCACCCTCCCATGCACATTTGGTACACCTTATAATGGGGTGGAAGTAAGGGAGCATTTGCAGATCTTCTACACTGCCGACACCTTTGTGTTGGATGATCCTGATACGATAGATTCTTTTGTGTTGGAAGTTTCGGATGAGCTTCAAAATCTGAAAGAGGGCGTGCATGCTTCATTGCCCAAATACGTTGATGCGCCATTCATTGTTGACATGTCTAAAGGAGATGGCATTACGTGACTAATCATGCTAAGTCTAGCCAAATACTTAAAAGAAAGGCGACTCGTTGGGAGGCAACCCAGCTTTATTTTTATTTTATTCATTTCTTGCATTTATTTTAGTTTTAGTTTAGTTATAATTTTTTATTTATTATTTTTAATAACACTCTAATTATGTCTCTTTATTTTTACAAGTAATGGAGGGTTGGAGCGCTAAATTTTGTAAGTTTGACTTTGGATTACATTTTTAGTATAATTTGAGCATTATTTTTTTTAGGGAATTAACATGTTTATAGGATTTTAGGTGTTTTGAGACTTGGTTGGGACATACCTAACTTAAGTCGCTGCATTAGTGACAGGTTTTTGAATAGACCCAAAACCCTAAATTTCATTCCATCATCTTATTGATTTTACCCTTAGTTGACAGACTTCGGGCTCGCAAGACTTGTTTGGAATCTTTTTAGTTAACTCCTATGTGTATTAGTTCTTGCTCTTGTTATGATTGTTATTTCGTAGTTTCCTTAGTCACCTACATATGCGAGATTTTGTGCGTTCACTAGTTTTTAGAGACTTTTTGTTATGCATGCATTTGTATCATTTCCTATACATGTCTTTCTTCACCACTATCTTTTTATTTTTGTCATATGGATACATTGAATTGTTTTGAACCTCGAGGACAAGGTTTGAAATACGTTTGGGGGTGTTTTAGGGATTGTGGATTGATTTGGATCTCTGCGAAAAACTGCAGGTGAGATCATTTAATTTTTTATGCTGTTATATGCGGATATTAGATGGTAATGGTGGTGTTTTATATCATTTCTTTCAGTTCTTTCATTTCTTGTCCATTCACATTCCTTTCTCATTCATTAGGAATTGATACACTTTCATGTATATATTTAGTATGTTTTATTTATTTTAGAGTCACCCGAAACTTTGGTCATGCCTTTGGTTGTGGATGAGTAAATCGCAGTTGCATTTTTAACTTGAAACTTAGAGAAAATTAGGAGAAACATTTAATCAAGTTCGTAGCTCAGCATTTTTATGATTTCACGATTAGAGACTTAGATGATGGTTGGACTTGGTACTAGATAACGAAAATGAGTAAACGGTCAAATTTATGCAAGTTATATTATTTTAACCCACATTGGGGGATTTGCTTGATTATAGTGAAAGTAAGAAGTAGTAACAGGAGTATTCTTAGTGTAGAGCGTCCTACAGGTTTCCACAAGAAATGGAGCAGGGAAACTTGTGGTGAAAAAAAGTGAGAAAATCGGTCCATAGAAAATGGAGCAAGGACCATATTAATTGAAAAAAAAAAAAAAAAAAAAAAAAAAGATTTGGAGAAGGAAAAAAAGTAAAATAAAAATGAAAAAAAATGAATAAAGGCGAAAGTTGTGAAACTCCTCAAATAAAAGATTTAGTTCGAGTGCTTTCACTATATTAAGTGAAATTCGAACTTGTGTGCTTGAATGTATAGACCAATAAAACTTGTGATTAGTTGATAGCCTTTGTTTTGATCGATTCTATGTTTCGAAAGTGAGATCTTAATTGAGTTTGACTTGCGAGACTTGACATATCATAACTCTGAAATTTTCGGAGTTACTTGTTAATTTGGTGACTATTTAAACCAAAGGAACTCCATGAATTTGGGTCGGGTATAGGATTAGTTGAGTCAGTGCATTATTATATTAGGAGTCTAGTTTAGTTTGTGTTGTCATTTACACCTTTGCTCGGGACGTGCAAAGTCTTAAGTTTGGGAGTATTTGATAAGACAATATTTATAAGTATTTAGTAGTCTATTTTAGTATATTTAATTATTAAAAGTATTTAAAATATATATTTAATTATATTTTTGATCATTTTTAGGTGAAATGGAGTGCACGGTTGAATTCATGGCGAAAAATAATCAAAATGGAGTATTTACTTGCGGTAATCGGATGCCGGACAGTTGGTCTCGAAATACGTGTTGCGCGGGGTGTCGAATAGCAGACAGGATATTTCATCCAATAAGGTGATGCCGCGTCAGCGTGAAAAGTCACTCTGCACCAATCGGATGATGCCACGTGGAAGTTCAAAACAAACAACACGTATATACGCCGATTCTAGCCAATAAGGTGTTGCCACGTGTTGACATGTCAACATATCCAGTTCCAACAACCAATAAGAGACCGCCACGTGTTGCCACATCAGCCAGAAAGCCACGTCACCCGAAAGCAATCTTCTTCTCGCACAGTCTCAGTCGATCTGCCTCGAGATTCGTGCCCACACAAACTCCCGGATTTTTGCTAGAGTCGCGTGATTTTTCTCCGTCATCGCATGCACACGTGGCGCTCTCCCATTCGTTTAGCGCGTCAAATTGACGTGGTTCGGCCAATCACACGAGGCCACGTGGCGTTGACTCACCAGACACAACTTAACGCGTAGATTTTCGACGAACTGCGCGGCGACACATCAGAGGCGGTGCAGGAGCGAACTAATCACATTCCGACACGTGGCGCGATAGTTAAAATACAGCGAATCACGCTGTGACACGTTGCAGACTCGGAATCTTGATCTAAAAACACCCCTACGATGCTCCTCGATGCACGAGTCACCTACCTAACCCCTAAAATTAGTATCCGAGTACAATTTGGAGTATTTTTATATATTAGGAACCTAGGTATTATTAGGAGAAGAATTAATTAGTATTTTTTAGAGATCAATTATTATTTTAGTATAGATTTTCTACGATGATGTCTGGCTAATCAATTTTTTGCCTAAGTTGAAGGGGAAGCAAGTCGGAATCGTAGATTCATAGCATATTATGTGAGATCTTTTATTTTATTATTTAATTAATTTAATTTCTCCTATTTCATTGTTGTTGATTTAATGATTATGATTTAGATATATGGTATGTATGAGGCCAGTGCATGCTTTTAGATGGACAATGTAATGTTATTTGGAATATTGGTATCCGTGTAATTGTGCTTTTAGACCAATAAAGTAACAAACATTCACCCATTTACCATAAAACCCTTTCAGTTCTTGAATGTACAACAATTGAATCTAGGTTAAATTGGTAGCGGACTCGACCCGATTATTTAGGATTAGTGTTCCTATAGATATATATTACTGCGGTTAATATCTTAAACCTGATTGGCGGATGTCTAGGGTTATACATTAATTAGAGAAGTAGTTAGTGGCAGACGTCCTGGCTATCAAAATTAGGGGAATTAGGAATTTTTGGCGGATGTCGATTTTCTATAGCTAATCTAGGAGAATTTAAATTAATAACTTTTTGGGAAAGATTGAAAACCATAATTGCTATTGAATCTTGATTCTGATTTGTGGAACTGGAGATTTAGGTGTTATTTAGGTGTTAATTAATTATTAATTAAATGTTTTAAAAATTAATTTAGTTAAATTAGTTAGTTAAATTAATATTTATTTAAAAACCACCGATTTTTCTTTTTTGTTGTTTTAACCTGAGAAAGACAACCAGTCTCTGTGGGATCGACCCTTTGCCATTATTCTACAAAATAGTTGGTTTAGGAAACTATACTTTATTGACGTGTTCGGCGCGCGTCACCATGCCAAGGCGCGGCCTTGCTCGTGCCAAAGGAACCTGCTTGTGATTGTGCCAAGGGATGTGCTAAGTCGTATGCCAAGGAGCAACCTCGCCTGCGACCAAGCGCCATTCTTAGGCGGCACCTTGTCCACGCTCGTGTGCTCTGCCTCATCCGTCCTGCATGTCATCCTGCAACCAAGCCTCATGGAACCATCCCAGTCCACTAAAACTCAGATATTTTCTAGGTTTCTTGCTGCCCAGCCCAACCTACTCCGGTCATGCTATTGAGGAGCTAACAATAATGCACTACCGCACGACCACAGAGTAGCATTCAGATTAGCCATTAGTGAGAAACACTATCCCGTAGGTAGCCAATGTTCACTAATAATGTTTTTGCATTCATTAAAGCGTACTTAGTATAGTTCTAACTTAAAGCCTCAGCTCTTCCCCGAAGCCCGAAGGCCAGACCTCTTCGGTTATAGTTGGACAAAAATGGGACAATGATCCAATTTGCAAAATTATAAGTTTGTGACTTATGCATTAAAAAACATACCATGCCAAGAAGAGTTGACCAGAAATTGATCTAGCCTTTGTTGAATGTTCTCACTTCCATCCCTTTTGTTATTCCATGTCATCTGAGGTCCCACAAAGCCTATGTCAGACAGACCACAATCACTAGTAATAGATTGAAAATTCAAAATTTGATTTATAGCTTTTTCCAACCCTCTTCTCTTTATCCAAGGGGCTCAACACCTCATTAAATTCTCCACCACATGCCAATGGAATGGGAGATAGGGAAAACAATCTCGTAAAAAGTAGCCATGATTGATATCCCTCTTCCTTAAGCAGGTTATCTTCATGTGCCCAACCGAAAACAACTTTATTCCAATATTCCAATCATCCTACCAAAGCATAAGTAGTCCCCTACTTCTTCTTAAACACATAAAATGAAACTATTCAAAAAATCTGCACTTGTACCAAAAAGTCTAGTCTTAAACAGAAAAATTGAACTCGAAGTGTAACATCCCATCATCGACCAAACTCGACTCATCTCGATTCGACCTGATCGGAGGCCCGAACCTGGCTCGACCAAGTGACGCAGACGTGCTTAAAGATTATGTATTGTAAATAATAAAATAATGTTTTTGGCGTGCATGTAATATTTAATAAAAATTAATAAATATAAGTTTACACGTAACACGAGGCAATGTGAGGCCTGGGTATTGCCTTGAGGTACGTATTTGGGCAGGGATTACCTGACATATGCGAAAATATGAAATAAATTACTAACTTGTATTAAGGTGGCCTAAGGTGCTAATTAGATTTAAATGGATATGCCTATGGTAGGAATATAATAAAATTCAACTTATAGCCTACGCTTTAAATGAAAAACCATAGTCTATGAAAAATGTAACATATATGTCCCATAGCAATCAAACAATAAACTATGAAGCATGGACTTTATGTTGTACATGGGATTTATCTCGAGATTCGTTAATACATCTAGACAAAGGGCTAAAACTTAGATCTAGTTTTGAGACATAATCATGAAATATGGGACATTTGTCACTTACAACCAACACTTCTCAATCTAAGTAAATTCATGTCTCTAAACTAACAACTAAGCCACTTGATTTGGAGGTCTAATTAAGTGCTTATATTAATCTAATTATGTTGCTAATTGTGACGTGTAGGATCTACTTTGAACCCTTAGAAGTGTCACAAAACTTGTATCTTGAGGCATATCTAAGGGCCATCATTTTAAGTTGATAGAAGGTATATAAAGAACATTTAGTTGTTGTTGTTGCAAATGAAAAGACCCCACAAATTGAGAGGAAGAAAATGAGTTGCTGGAAATTGAAGATTTAAGGAGCAATTGAAGTGCAATTAGAGTATTGAAGAGAAGAAACATTAGATCCACAACAATCCTAAGGTAACCCCTCTCTTTTTCTTTTTCAATTTCATGAATTTTGATGACATAAGCATGAATGTGGGCAAATGAGGTTTAATAGATATAAGATCATGCATATGTTTGGATTTGAACTCCAATTTGACCCCTCTAAATAAGCATGAACTAATAATCAAGAATTCAAATTTTGCATGACTTGAAATTTGATTTTTGGATTGAATTTGAAGATTAAACTAAAATTTCAAAATTAAGGTTTCATGGACTGATATGATGTTTTAAAACTCAATTAAAAGTTACTTTATGCCAAATTTGACTGGAAATTTAGGTGGATCAAATGCATGTTCAGAAAGTTGAATAATTTAAGTTTTGAAGGTCCTTTAATAGTGAAATTAGGTATAGGTTGTTAAATTATGGAATTATTTTTGTAAATTGATGAAAATGAACTCCAAGTAACACCCAAGTGGTCCCCAAAAGGAACCCAACTTGAAACAAGATGAATATACCAAAAAAGAATAAAACAACCATGTTCAAATATCAAGAATTAGACCTGACATTACGATGAACATAACTCAATCAATTTAACTCCAATTGGAGTGAACTTTTGATATGTAGTTATTGGGTATGTTAATAACATTATGACCAGAATTTCATGGTATCTAGGGCTATACACTATGAGAAATTGAATTTTTAATCTTGCTGGTCTAGATAAAATTCAGATATACTCAGTGTTCATAAAATTTTGATATCTCCATCGTTTTTAATCAAAATTGTGCATACCATACCTTTTCAGAAAGATAAGTAGTAGAAAAAATATTTGTTTATATGTATTTGCCAAATAAGAAGTTCTTGATTGTTAAAACAAGCTATCAAGGCAGTGCAAAGTATATGAAATTTAAAGTATATTGATAAATTTAAATAATTTCATAATTGGGTTAAGAACATCAGGATACGTGCATGGGAGTAATTGGGTAAATGAAATCAACAATCTCAAGTCTAACACTAAACTTTCAAACTAAGGTTCGATGATGAAACTTCTGCGTGACTTTCGGTATGTAGTTCGAGGCATTATACGTGTAGTCGGGATTTGACATGCCATATGCGAGGTTTGTGAACACTGGGAATTATAAAGTTTATAACACATCATACTAAAAATTGCATAGTTAGATGTGTACCATATCATAATTACTTGTGGCCATGCATCTAGATATTTGGAACATTAAGAGTCGTCTCCGAGTATTAGATAGGGTACCTTCGAAGATGAAATGTCTCCCTCTCTGGCCAATCGGGCGGCTTAAAGGGATGACTTTACGATGATCTTCTACCCTCAAGCCAGTAGAGTAGTTGGAGGATGTTTTTTGCCATCCGACGTTTCCTACGACGAGGTTACGACATGTCAGGACTGCTCTAGTTCACAAAGTCATGCGATGGGACCTCCTACGATCATCGTGATGAATTCCATCAAGCCAATGAGATTTAGGCTAGGTCTATGCACTAGTGAAACGATGACTTCAGACTACCCTGATCTTTACTGTAGGAGTGATCTATTTTATGTATCTATTTTGTTTTATATACTGAACTTATATTTTTGTTCATGTATAGATTATGGGATATTTTAGACATGTTCCTCGACTTGGATTTACAGTACTGATGATATGACAAGTGTTTTCCCTACTTAGGTTCCCATTTACTTTATAGTATTTAATTATATGACCATGAATTCCATACACACTTGAATTTAACTTAATGGTAAAAGGAATGGATGAGCGCGTCTGGAATGTTTTTTGAGGTCGATGGTGTGACCGGACGCCTCGGGAGATGATTATTGCCAGTCAGACTGCCAGTTTACATTAAGGGTGTCGAGAGTTTTGGTATCAGAGCCTAGGTTACTAAAAATCCTAGGAATCAAAGGAAAACCGGAAAACTCAAATAATTTGATTCATGAGAACTTAGAAAAGTGGGAAACACGAGTCAAATACTAAGTTGGGAAGAACAGGGGAATGGTAGTCGATTGACTAGATGAACGTACTATGTTAATTTTAAATGCATATTATATATTGTAACAGCCCCGAATCTCGAGGCAAAACAGACAACGCCACGTCACTGGACACGTCACCAAGTCATGGCAAGCCACCAACACACTCGTCCATAATGGCCCGCGAACTTACCATCTAATACTCCAACATAGTAAATTATGATATTTAAAATGATTATTCTATCAAAATATACTTAGTTATAAAGTTTTACAACTTAATTTACTTGTTTTGATTTATTTGAGATATTTTAGTAGCGGAAGTCTTAATAATATGTAAAAGGTAATGTAAATAAATTATACATTAATTAAGAAAACTATGTGAAAACCCGATAAAAAAGTACCATGTATGCCAATAAAGGTGATGAAAATATATAATAAGTGTCAATATACATGTATCAAAAAATAAGTCTCTCAAAATGATCCAACAAAGTATTACATATATAAATACAGATACCTATAAGTTAAGCTATTATGGCGCCTTAGATCTGGATCGTCGTATAGTCTGCGACTTGCCACTAAAACAATAACAAGTTCCAGTGAGTAAATCCCAGAGAAACTTAGTTAGTATTCATAAGAAATCCAAGAAAACGACTACAATTCATTCATATAAAGTAAATGAACAGGAATCTAAAGCATGAATATAAGTCGTGAGATAATCAAGAATATGGAACGCGAGTATGATGTATAGCTATTGAGCCTTGAGATGTAAATACTAAATCGAGAAGGCCCTGGAGGTGAGGAAATCAACATCCCCTCTTCACAGTCAAAATGAGGAACTATGATGGTCGGAAGGTAGACTTCCGCCCTTCCGCCCGACGCCTTAAAGGAGAGGAAATCTATGACGGATGTGAGCCTTACGACAACTCGCTCTCGAGATCATTGACTCGCTGAGAGAAATCTCATGCGTAGTCTAAGGTGACCAACGCCGTACCAACAATCGGATCATTATCAACGAGAAAGCTGGAAAGGGGTCACATTATCCCTTCGACCATACACTGAAACACGTGAGAATAGAGTAAACATGCAAGCTGAAATAGCAAAAAGTAATGTTAAACAAATAATTTACAAGGAAAATAAGTATATTTTAAGCTGACTTTTTCGTGGGTTTACTTACCTCAATCCTGACGATACCTTATCCGAATACCGATCCTTACTCTTATTCAGTAATCGACACGTCCAAATTTCCTAAATCAATCAATTATATTTGATTATTATCATTTTTGAATTATTCATGTTTTATCAAAATCACACACGCATAACGAGGTAAATCTCGACTTGAGTTGCTTTTAAAATATTTTTTAATCATTGCACATTTATCGAGATGGATACCATTTGGGTCATTAATATATTTTAATTCTTTATACCAATCTCAAGGATACTTAGAGACACCGTTGATCTACATGCACCTTGAGACCATCTTTTTATATTTATGTTTTAAATTTTTATTTATTTACTATTCTTTGATCAATATGCATCTCGATGTGATTCTTTCCCTTTATATAAACATTCGACCCAAAAATATCAAGATTATTATTGTTTGTTATATTTTTATCATAGTTTATTTATTTAAAATTAGCATGGATTTTGAAAAAAATATCGCGATATGAGTTGTTTTGGTGCGCATATTGACGCGATAATATATGCTCCAAAATCAACATGAATCTCAAGGTGACCATCAAAGCATCAATATCATTGTGCGGATATCAAATTCATTTAATATTATTAAAAATCAATACGCATCTCGAGACTACCTCAAAATGCTTGTGGCTTTAACACGCATCCAAATGCATCATTTACGCCTCACGCATGAACATGGATATCGAGGCATCCTTAAAATAGTCTCAAATCACCTTACAACACAAATCTTAAGGCGACATACACCCGAATACTGTAAGCTCACCCCATGATCTCTACCCGCACCATATACACTAAATCTACCTAAAAACCAATATATAAACTTTTTCTTCTTCAATAAACCTACATCTTAGAAAAGCAAAATCACATACCTCGACAATGGTGAAGGAGACCACGTAGTGTGAAGTCTCGAGTAAGGAGAGGGCCGGCTAGAAGTGGGGCCTAGACTTAGGCCGAGGTTGAGGCCAAGGACAAAGAAGACCGAGATTGAGTGGAGGTAAGGGAACCGAGAAAGAAGAGACGAAGAGTGGTTCAAAAGTTAGAGAGATGTGAGGTCAAATGTGATGAGAGAGAGAAAGAAGCCATGAGAGGTCGAGAGGTAGTAGAAATGGGGGAGATGAGATTTTTGGGAGAGGGATAGTTTGCACTCTGGAGGAGAGAGAGAATCTCTCTCATTTTCTATTTTTTGGTTTGCTTGTAGAGAGAGGAAAGTTAAGAGAGAGATATGAGAAAAGTAAGAGAGAGGGAGGGAAATCGTTGAGTGAGAGAGAGAATGGCATGCGATTTTCAATGAGGAGAGAGAAAAAGTGATTATGTGATGTCATCAATGTGATGAGGTGTCTACATTGTAGAGGGTGAGTGTTGTTTGATTTTATTTGAATTTTTTTATGCAAACTTTTAAATCACAACTAACCATTTTAAAGTAACCCAACTTATATAGTTAATCACTCTAACTTGTTTGACTATCTTAAGTTCTCCGCTAGACTTGACACTTCCTAGAGTATTTTTTGGTCACACGTGTTCACAACTTGTTGGCAACGTCTACGTGGGTCCTAGCTTAGGGTCATGATTTGTAATTACTTAATCAATTGTGATTAATTATAACGAGTCATTACATATATGTAACGAAAAAATATGATGCGCTGACACTCAGATCGTTATCTATGTGCAGTTACGATATATTATGTATCATAGATCCAAGTTGGCAAGATTCATTAGCTCCATGAGAGATTGTGCCTTCTTCTTCTTCTACTATTAGTGATGATATCATACGTGTGATGCGTGAGGTGATCGCGCATCAGCAGACGTCTTTGAAGGCCTTTAAGCAACACTGTGAGACTCTCGAACGTATTAGAGAGGCTAACTTTGCTGATACGAGAGGATTGATTGATATGGTAGCACGACGTGTAGACCAGTTGGCAGCATGACCAAAGATTATGCTGTAAATACCAGCACAAGTTCCAGTGGTGCCAGCAGTGACAATGACAGTGACATAGATAGGCTCAATCCAGTCCATAGTAGTAGTACCTCTTTTACTTGCACAGGGGAAAACTCTAGCAGTATAGCTAGCCATGACTAAAAGCAAAGTCTTCAGGCTCAATCCTTTTTGGAAGAGTTTTGACAAATGTAAGACTCTAAAGTTCTATGGAAATAGAGATGGGAAAAAGATCGAGCAGTGGATTCATATAAGAGATTCATCATTCGATCTATGCGGACGAGGATTGTTGCATCGAGTTATCGACCATACATTTAGAGGAAGGTGTTGATGAGTGGTGGCAGGCCGTATATGTCAGAAATGGCTTAATCGAGGATTGGGTGACTTTTTAACAACTATTCTTTGGAAAATTCTTTACTCCAGCGACGAGGAGCAAGAAAAGAGAGGAATTTCTCATACTGAGGCAGGGAAACATGCTTGTATCTGAGTTCGCAAATTGGTACTCCCGACTATCGTCTATGGCAAGAGATCCATTGATACTAGATGACTACTTGTAGTGATTTGTAATGTGTATGAGGTGTAAGATTAACTAGAGTGTGAATGCATTGAGCATGACTATGTAAGAGAATTTTTGAGTAGAGACTTTAATAAGAGGTCCAGTGGTTAGTAAGATTGGCGACAAGAACTTAAGACCTGTCGTGATGTCAAGTCAGGATTGAGAGCTCGAGCATGAACAGTTTCAGTTCTGCAATCATACTCACCAAGGCAGAGTAGGCTACCAGTTCCGAGGTTAGACCTGGAAGAGAGGCAGTCGGATGAGGATCGTGAAAGAGGATCGAGACCGACGCATACTCAGACTCAGGAACCACCACAGTTCAAGGGTCGAGGCTCTTAAGGTAGATCGGACATTACTTGTTGGGGTTATGGTCAGGCAACACATTTTTGTAATGAGTGTCTGATACTGGTGTATACAGTGCAGCCAGCGAGTCAGGCTGAGCAAGTGTTTCCCGTGGCGATACTGGACATTAATCACGAGTATTATTTCTATTTATGGACTGAGCATGTGCACACTCATAGATTTAGGGTCCATGATACTTTTAATATCATGAGGCAAGATAGACACGTTAGGGTTATCACTAGGGAGAGTGGTTAAGTATCTCATACTTAGTACAACTTCAGGAGATAAAGTTTACCCTAACCTTTTATGCGATAGGTACGTAGTGGCAGTTGAGGGTTACGATTTACCTATTTACCTTTGAGTATTTGAGCACCTATAGTTTGATGCACACTTAAGTATAAGGTGGTTGGTAGCATACCACGCTCTCGTGGACAATCACTGGAAGGTACTGATCTTCCATATTTTAAGACTTGTAGAGTTTGAGTTTCAAGGCACATCGACAGCTAGAAGTAATACCAGAGGCTAAGTTGATATGTACATATAGATCGAGGATCACGCGTGACTTTATGGAGCTCGAAATCCGAGAAGAGGATTGAGGACATCCCAGTCATACGAGATTTTTATGACATGTTTCAGGACGATCTCTCAGGTTAACTTAACGCTGCGAGATTTACTTCATTATTGAAGTAAAGAAGGGAACGAAGCCAAGTTCCAAGGCTCCCTACAGGATGGCGAGATTCGAGTAGATTGAACTAAAAAAGCAACTCGATGAGTTATCTTACATCGGATTCACACAGGCAAGTATTTCACCGTAGGGCGCGGTAGTTTCAATCATCAAGAAGAAGGACAGATCGTTAAGGCTTTGCATTAATTATAAGGAACTAAACAAGGTCACAATCCAAAACAAGTACCTGCTACCTAAGATTGATGACTTGTTCGACCAGTTGAGTAGTGCTCGACAGCTCTCGAAGATCGACTTGAGATCAAGCTATCATCAGTTACATGTCTGGGATGAGAACATTGAGAAGATCGTGTTCCATATTAGATATAGGTCTTTCTAATTCATAATAATGTCGTTTGGGGTCTGTCAAATCCCAAAATCTTTAAACCGATAATTAAAGCCAATTAAGGATTAATGGAGCCTGATTACAATTTTTATTGCAAGTTGGGAGTTAAAGACTAATGAAATTGAGATTTTTAATTAATTTCATTATTGTGTGATGTATGCTTAGTGTTGTGTACTATATATTATGTTATTTTGTGAAATTCAAGTGAACCGAGTAAATTCGATATTCGCAGGTTTTATCTCGAAATACATGTCAAAATGAGTCTCAAGAAAGTTAAAATGTTGACCCAAACTATCATTTCGAGTTTCGCAAAAAATATTTGTAATAAGTTTCAAAATTCAAGATTTAGAATTTGGATTTAACGAGCCAACGTGGACCCCACACCTTGAATTTCATGCGAGATGCATTGTTTAGGAGTTTCAAAGCATTTTGGTAAATTTTCCAATTTTTGACAAAATTAGGGTATTTTTTAAAGTTTAATTTGGACTTATAATTGAAGAGAAAAATATGATAAAATAAAAAATGGCAAATTACCATTAGGAGTATTAGTTTTATATGATGAAGGATAGGATTTGAGGGGCAGTTTGGTGATTTGACCAAACCTTTTTCATTTGTATCAAAATGAAATTGAATTGGGGGGTGTTGTGTGCCAGTACTCCATTGTCTTCATTGTTCTCCCTCTTTTTTTTCATCTTCACAGTTTACTCTCTCTATGTTCTCTCTATCTCTCTCAATTTCATTTCTTTTATCCAATATCTCTCTTTGGTGTTTTTGTATGATTCAGATTAAAAATAGTCATGGAAGTGTTATGGTGGACTGTGGTGTTGGAAGTAAGTTTATGGAAATTGAAATTTTGATTTTAATGGATTGTTTTTGTTTTCGAATTAAAGAAAGGTGATAGAGGATGTTATTATTATTGTTGGTTGTGAGATGTGAAAGAGAGAGGGACCTAATAAAGAAAAGAAATAAAATAGTGAGAGAAAAAATAAGAAGCAAAGGCATTAAGGGATAGTGATGAACAGGGAAAGAGAAGACGATGAGGATGGGATCCTAACTCCCAGTAAACTTAAACGAAAAAAAGAAAAAAAAAAAAAAGGATAAATACTTACCCCAAGGAAGAAGACGACGGTCTGATCCCAAACCGGGGTTGAAGCGGGTTAGGCTCAGTTGCGCCGAACCGGGCCCGACCCAAGATTACTAACCCAAATCGGGCCTGGCCCGAGATCAAATCCATCCTTAATAAAAAATGTTTTTAATTTGAAAAAAATAAAGTAAAATCCATGAAAATTATGAAAATTCAAAAAAAGGATTTTTGGACAAATTAATAGAAATAGGGAATTTTTATGAAAAATGAGGATTTGAGGACCCTATATGGACTAGTTTATTGACAAGGATCACAAAGAGTTTGCGGTGTTGTGGATTGGACTGTAAGTAAATCCCATAGTAACCTTTACATTATATGAGTATTTCTCAAATATAATTGCATGCGCTAGTTTATCACTTCATAATTTATCGGTCATGCATTCACGAATACAAGAGGAAGGAGGCATTTTGTAACGACCAACCTTAAGCTGGTGATTAGTGTTAATTAAATCTTAATTACCCCAAGTTAGTCTTGTGGTTAAGTCTAACGTACCTCGATTAGTATGTAGGTGGGATTGTAGGATGGCTTATGTTTGTTTGAAATGCTTATTAAATTTATAGGTTTTAATATGAAAAAAGAGTTTATATACAAGCCTATAATCGAAAAATACGTCAATAAATAATAAATAACTAGTACACCAAGTGCAACAAGGGGTTTGTGAAACACCCGAGAACACTCATAGGCATGTTCGGTGAATTTATTGGCAAGGAAAATACAAAAGGTATATATTTGGTATAAAAATATATATATTAAAACTTTTAGTCTAGTTTGAATTATGTGAATCATTGAATCACCTCGAGATGAGCGTAAGTGTTGATAGTGTCAAAATGCATGTAAGGAGTCATTTTAACACATCAATCACTTAACCGACCTCGAGATAGCGTGATTCGTGTCTCGAGAAAATCCTTATATTTATACTAAAAGCTTTATATTTATCTTCATTGATCCATCGAGTTAGAGAAAAAGAGAAAAGCTGAGGGTTTAGTGTCTGATCCTGAGGAATCAATCTACGAGTTGTTTTAACGTGAATTGAGGAGCTCAAAGAACTAAAAATTCGAAGATGATCACTGTTGGTAAGTTGGTTTTGAAATTTTTGAAGTTCAATTCAATGGCGAGTGATGATTTCTTTGTGAATTATTATGTTTAATTACTGGAAATGATTTGTTACCTCACTAGAGGTCCTACCTAATTAGTTTTGAGAGTGTTTGTTGTTGTTTTTGTTGTAACGATTTGTGGATGGAATATTGGCTGCTACCCTATGTACTGCCAAGACAATGCAGGTTGGAGCACGTTCTACCTAGCACAGGAGCATGCTCCCTTCATCAATTGGGACCAACCCAATTGGTGGAGCACGTCCCACCAATTGAAGGAGCGCGCCCCCACTCCGGAAAATAGCAACTATGCTATAAATTACTTAGGATTTCTTGTGGTCTTAAGGACTAACTTACGAATTCTAAAAATAGGGTATTAAACCTATATCGATCACAAATGATTTGTGATAGGTATTGTTTCACCAGGAAAGAGTGAGTGAACTAAAAAGTTAAGAAATTTCTTAACGAACACCTAAATCGAGGTAAGTATGGATTCCCTTATTTATCAATGTTGTTTGGATATGTTATTATATGTAGTTCATGTAGTTTATAGATTGAACGAGGGACTATATACATTGTGATGGTTTTAATAAATGAAAAATGGTGTTTAATGTAACCCATAAGAGTAACTCCTAGTTTTGAGAATATGTTTATAAGAGATGGGTTACCTTCCCAGCCTATATATTACTCATGCTCAATTTGATAGGTTGCATGGATTACATAGTCACTAGAGAGTTTGGATAGAACCATTGGACATTAATGGATTGAGCAGACAACACATCGGCCAATGTGTTGGTCTAGCAATGGCATTAATGGTATCAATAGGTAATGGATCCTAGTTTTATAAATAAAATGGGAATCATAGTGTATTGGAACTTAGAGGTTTATAGGAAGAATACATACTTTTATGTGCGTTCTCTTACAAAACAAATTGTCAATTAAGTATTAAGGTCGCTCTGATGGAGGTTTTATATGGGATATCTTGTTTTCTGGCCAATTGGGCTGAACCAGAGGATTTGGCGGAGTTGGACATACATATGGTTCGAGATCACACTGAGGTTTTTCAACAGATTCGTTTAAGATTGAGTGCGGCTTAGGAAGGGCACAAAAGTTACTATGATCTATATCCCTGGGTTATGGAATATAACATAGGAGATTGAATTTATTTGAAAGTCCCCCTCGCAAAAAGCCACTAAAGGTTTGGACTGAAAGGGAAGTGTTGGGTTTTGGGGCTCATAAGCAGCGATAAATTTTAAAAAAAATTTGAATAACCCCAATAGGTTCGAAAATAAGTTCCATTAAACTAGATCTATAAAAGTAAAACCACGCCTTAATCCATGATTTCCTTTTCTGATTGCTCAATCTCCATGACGTTCAAGTATCTCTTCTCTATCGAAAATTCGTACACCAATGGTGACCACAATTTGGAGTGCTAGCCCCAAGAGAGATAAAAAAAAAATTTCTCTTTCCTTAAATCTAAAGAACTCGAAATAGTAAAAATGAGAATTTCATTTCGTTTTAATCTATATTTATATGCACAAATAAGCCTTCACTTAAAGTCTTATTCGCACAGCAATTGTATTGAGGCAATTTAAGTAAATTACACATAAGCCCTACTAATAAGTTATCATATAACAAATTATAAAGGTTTTTATGTCATGAATTTTATCATATTAAATTCATTACTTTGGACCAATTGAAATTGAGCAAAACCATTCTTTATGTGCGACCCAATAGGTTCATACAACGTTGGTAGTGAACCAAAACCATTTTGGTACACAAGTCATAAGCGATCTCTAACAAGACATTATGTGTAGCATCCCCTAACCCGATTAGGGTAATACCCGGCTTGAAACCCTAATTAAGCCCAGATTATCCTCACGATACTTAACTATAGCTAGCAGCCTTACCACCTTCACCTGATAAATACTATTGTATATCAAATATCGAAATAAAATAATTAATAAACGCACCGAGAATTTAAAATATTTTTGGTAATTCAAAACAAGATATACAGTATTAAAAAAAACCGAAATAAACCTCGGTTATACAAATCACCTATCCTTTGTGATAATATAAAATCGTAATTCAATACAAATATATAAGACCAGAGAGAAAGTCATAACATCAAAGAGAAGATCTAGACTCCTATATCTTCTCCATCCCGTTGTTGTAGCGCTCGTCGGTTATCCTATAATATTAATTGGGGTGAACGCTCCAACTCGCTCAGTAAGTAAGGATTCACATAACAATCAACATTCCATATAATAGTCAAGAATATCATGCAATAACAACATGCACCAATGATATCTAACAAGAATATGGAAAACATATAAATTAATATATATATATATATATATGTATAACAGATGCAAAGCAAATTTCTTGGACTATTAAACTGTGATCCTTATTATATTTATAAAAATTAGGGTCGATTACCCACCGACACCATTAATGAGATTGCCAGACCAACACATTATGCATATGTGCTCTCTAGCCCATCCATTAATGCCTAATTGTTCTATCCCGAAACCCTTGGTGAGAATGTAACCCACACAACCTATAAACTGAGTGGGAAGTTACATATAGGTCGGGAAGGTAACTCATATCCTATATAACCTGGTCTTAGTTCCAGGAACTTACTATCGTGAATCACAGTAAACACCATTTTTAGTTTATTGAAAACTATCACAGTGTACATAGTCCCCCATTCCAGTCCATAAACTACACGAACTACTTATACTAGATATCCAAGCAATAGTGATAAATAAGCGAATTTATACTTAGCTCAAGTTTAGTCTCTGTCCAAACTTCCTAACTTTTCGGTCATCACATACTTTCTCGGTGTTCCTCAACCTATCACCAATCATTTGGGATTTAGAACCCCTAAATCCCTCCCCAATTCCTTAGGAAATTCTATGAAAAACATAGCAAACTTGTTGTCTTCAAAGCTTGGAGTGCGCTTACGCATTTGGTGCTGGTTTCATCTTCATGGATGAAGGGTGCGTGCTCCTCTGTAGGTGGAGCGCGCTCCACCCTGTACTGTCTCTATAGTAAGCAGGGCAGCAATAGCTATTTCACTCTAAAATCCTTAAACAACATCCAAAACACTCCCAAATGATCAGAGAGGACCTCTAATGAGGTTATAAACCTTTTCCAATCACCAAACAACCCAATTTATAGAAAATTGATCATCACCGTAAATTCAAATTTCAACAAACTCAAAACAAAACTTAGCAAAATGATGATCACTAGCTATTGATTCATTTATGCTCCTCAATTCGTATTGATTTAGCTCCCCGGATTATCCCATTTGATCCGAATCGAACCGAACCCTTGGCCTCTTCGCAAATGATCGAATGAATTAAGATAACGATGGCTTTTTATTTTTATATATGGATTTTTCTCTAGATACGCGTCGCGCTATCTCGAGACCGATCATATGGTTGATGCGTTAAAGTGACACTGCTTAAAGTGGCACGAAATTTGACAAATCAAGCACTTACGCTCCAATCGAGACGATCAAACAATCCATATATTTCAATTATTCTTTTATTTTTCAATATATATTCATATATCTAAAAACATTTAAATATATATCTCGTGTATTATTCATCGGTAAACTTACCTGATGCGCCTACAAGCGTCCTTGAGCGTGCATATTCATGTCACGACTCGCTCTCACACTTAGAGTCTCGGTTAACCCTTGTTTATTGTGTATTTTCTATTTTATAGGCTTGTGTAGAATTTCCTTATTATACCACAACCTATATATAAATTGATTTAACAATTCAAACAAACACTACACATCATGCAAACGCATGCACATGGTAATCGAGGTATGCCGAACTTAACCATGAGCCTAACAAGGGTTAATTAGGATTTGGATTACTACTAATTATCAACATAAGTTAACAGGTAATTATTGTCTCCCTAAGTTAAAACAATTTCATCCTCAAAATTAAAGTAAATATGAAATTAACTGTAGTTTCGAAGGGAAATGAAAACTGTTCCCTTATATAGAATTTTCGCTCCTAGGTTAGTT
Organism: Stephania yunnanensis; assembly: GCA_039657365.1. NCBI lineage: Eukaryota > Viridiplantae > Streptophyta > Magnoliopsida > Ranunculales > Menispermaceae > Stephania > Stephania yunnanensis. The sequence continues at coordinate 26,179,524 of CM077580.1, forward strand.
CCTTATTTTTGTGAAATCACCATTTCACTTTAGCCAAAAGAATCTCTTTGGTTGTAAACTTTTAAATCTTACGATCAAGTAACCCACTTGACTGCTTATCATAATATAAATCTTCTTGAAGATCAAATTCATTCCAATCAATTATTAGAGTAAACTGAATCTTCATTTTCACAGCCTAAAACATGGAATACATTAAGAACTCTGACTAGTTGAGGAGGCAACTTAACCTGTAAATACCATAATTAATCATTTTATATAACTTGTACGACTTAATACACCTTGAAGCTAGCTTACCTCGCAATCCAAACCCATACAACACCTTTCATAGGTGAGATTTTCAATAAAACATATTTGCCCTTTGAAAACTCTAACAACCTATAATATTTATAGATATATCTCTTTTGTCTTAGTTGTGTCGTAGTCAAACGTTGGTGAATTTGCTATATTTCCTCTGTATAGTTCTGAATCAATTTCAACTCTAACAAACTTGTATTTCAACCCCTATCCAGACGCTCTGGTGAATGACACGGTTGACCATTCATAGCTTGAAAGGAGCATTCCAATGTTAGCATGACAATTGTTACTATAAAAGAACTCACACATAGAAGTATCTCTTCCAGTCATTACCAAACTTTAAGATGTAACCTTGAAGTATATCCTCTAGAACCAAACATCAACTACTCTGGCTACTATCGGTCTGCCAATAGTATACCATACTGAGGTTAAGAACAATTCCCCAACTCTCACAACATTTCACTCCACTGTTTGAACATGAATCACGGATCTCGATCGGAAATATTCGACATTGAAGCACCCTAAAATCTAACACTCCATGTATGTATTTCTTAAATAATCATTCAAGAGGATTTCACATAAAAACTAGCAAGAATTATGTAGAATCCGTCAACATGTTACCTACAATCCATACCATATTGTGCTTATGCAAACTTAGAGGAAACAAAATCTACCAATCTTTGTTCCCACTTCCATTCAAGAATAGGCAGGAATGCTAAAAACCCTACATGTTTCCTATGCTTAGCCCTAACTTGCTGATATTTCTTATATCTCTTTATAAACTTAACAACATCAATCTTCATCTCAGATCAACAATAAATAAAGGCGCTTCATTTCATGATATTTTTTATTGTTATCTGGATAAATATCATAAAGAGATCTATGATATTTTCATAACACTTCCTGCCTCAATTAATCCTGAACTGGAATCCATAATCTATCCTTGAACCGTAACGCATCATTATCAAAAATCGACCAATCACGATAATTTACACTAGCTGTTAACCTCTAACGCTCTATGTAATCCTGATTAGCTTTCTCACAACCAATCACCACTAAATTATTTCCAATTCAATTTGAATATGAGCTCAAAAGATCAGATTAGTAGCTCTAAAATTAGCTCTCTCTCAGTTGATAACTTTTAAGGTTAATTTGCACAAATCATCATCACCGTCATTTCTTCGTGAAGTCTAAATTGAGAAGCTCTAGCAATAGCTACATTTTCTCCATATTGGAGTTGCCGTTGTATACTGACAGTCTAATAATAGCTTTCTGTATGTTCTAAATTACTTAGGCTCAAACTAATTTGCATAATTACTTCTTGTCCTACTGATTAACAACAAAGTAAAGCATACAAATTTTTAAGTAAATACCTTAAACTCATATATAGCTTGTTAAAATCAAAACCAGAGAACTTACACAGTAAATATTTCTAGTAACTAATATCTTCCAACTCACAAGCTCGAAAGTTTATATTCTCTAGAAACTAAGATCAATCGCGGCCATATTGTGTTAAGATTGAGAGAGTCCCTCCCAGCTATTATACATTTCTTCCCCCTTGAGAAGCAGATTTTTGGTACCTTATAGCATAACTCCCAATTCTTCTACACACATATATCTCATTTACTTTTTTCACGAGAATTGAAGTCACAATCTGGCAAGAAATTTTCAAACTCTATCAGCTTTACAATTACATCATTAACAATCTTCAGTTGTCACCACTACTTAGATTAATCCATCATCTATTTCTGAGCATGAATTGTCATTCATAGAAGGCAATAATTATTTAACTTTCTAGGTTAATATCATTTAGTTTTAACTTGCCGATATACTTCATATTCCTTTATAAATTGACGTTGTCAATTTTCATTCTAGGTTTCCAACAACTCATTCCTATCATAATGATTTTGGATTTCACTCGAATGAATTTTCAAAGAAATCAATGAGATTCTTAAAACATTCTTGCTTCGCTTTTTTTTCAAGTTCTAAGAACTTTCCTTACATGCTCAACATTTTGATATGAGATTATCTTTATTAAACATCGATAGTTAGTAGTCACCTTGAACTACTTGATAATCTCAATCAATTCCTCTACGATTCATCACTTAATCAATTGGTATTAGCTCAGCTCCAATCTAAGCTTTAAAGAAAATACTTGTAGTTACCAATTTAGCCAACTCAATTGATGATGTGCCTACGCATGACTTCCATTGATCACCAGTAAACATCTCATTTAAGAAATATTATTAAGCAGCTTTTATCATTACTATAGCCTCTGTTCTTTTCTTTATTCAAGGCATTGTCAATGCAATCACCTTGATGAGTGATATTTCAGAGTGAATTTCTAACACTTAAGAATTTTCAAGGTAACTATCTTACCCTCTATTTCTATCAGTCTGACATTTTCCACTTTTTAAACTTCCACAGTTTGAAATTCATTACTTAAACCTTACATCAATCCATTGGTGTTATATTTCTATGTTATCTTTTAATGATTCTTCTAAGACTATTATAATCTTAAAAAATGATTAACAGAACCTCAATAACCTTCTTTCTTAATTTAGAAGTGATGCCTTATTGTATTTGGTACAACTGCCAAATTAGCTAAATTGAGATTATAAATCTCTAATAGTTCTCCTTCCAATTTTGGAACTATATATTCAGAATTAATAGCTATGATTTTGCTTTCATGTGTTATCACATATCTTTACCTAAGTAAGAAGTCTTGGGATGAACCTATAAATTCTTCCACATTTTAGGTTTCATCAAGCAAACATTGTAGTCAAACTATGCCTCCACCTTCCTCTAAGGCATCCTTGCATTTGATTTCAAATTATAACAATTTTCATACTTGGGTTAACTAAATAAATTACACAACGATATTAAGGATCCCTGAATCAATCGTTTGTAATATTCAATTACTTGAAGTTTGCTTTCCTCTTTTATCTTTGTGTTAAATACATGACAACCTCATATTGTCTTAATCATAGTCAAATCCTTTGATTTACTGCTAATATTCAACATCTTTATAATTAATTAACCTTTGTAACTTAGTACTGATACTTGCAAATTTGATCTGAACCAATTTATCGTCACAATTTAAAATTTCGTACGGTAATTGTATATGCATCTTATAAGTCTTCAAAGATTTCCTGTTATTATTGATAACACAATAACAACTTTAGTATAATAGGGATTTCCATACTTACACCCTTAATGTGTGAATATAACATGAGTTCTAATAAGTTCTAATGGTTTCCACCATCCACTTAAAATGATTCAGCCGTTGCCTGAAATCATTTTATAAACATATCCTTAGCATTGATCATATCATTGAGATAATCAGATCTTAACTAACTCTCGAGAACACCTGATTTCACTTATTTTCAAAATGAGTTGTCAATCCTAGGTAATAAATATTCATTTCCATTACTATGTTATTCTTTGAATTTCTCAAATCCTTAGATTCATTGATCATACATTCTCCTCAATTTAAACTATATCAGATGAGGAAGTCTTACCAACTCACTACCATTTTTGAGTTAAATTGTGTATTATTCTTCGACAAACCACTTGTTATTCCAATGTGGATTCACAGTATAACTGCCCAAATTAATTAAACTAGGATTAGCATTAATCTCGGGGATTAACGGTCGTAATTTAGGATTTACATAGTAAACTCGGTTGGATTGGACACGAGAACCGAGAGAATATATTATTTGTGGATGATGGTAGTGTATATGTGGTGTTTAAAATTATTATTATTATATTGCACCACATGTGTATGTTGTTATCGAGTAAGTTTGTGTGACAGGGAGTCGTTCGAATGGCGTGCCGACAAGGGTATCAAGTAGGCGAACTATGGGTACACTAGGAAACCTGACAAACTCATGCTAAGTTGATTAGTTAAACAATTAAAATGGCCAATGTAACCATAGGCTAAATTGATTAAATTAAAACAATAGGCTATGGCGTGCCTTGAAATGCGTGTCGAGACGCGGGGCACCAGGTACCGGGTAGTCGATGTTTAATGGGACAATAAGTTGGTTAATTTTGATAAATAAAACATTAAATATAGGTGTTATGATGGTCCTAAGCTAATGTGATCAAATTAAAATAGATCATAGCCTATAGTTTTGTTAATTAATAGGAAACTATATGATTTACTTAGAGATGTGCATGGACACATCTAGGAACTAGGTGAGTGTTAAATTGGTGTCACTAGGAGACTATTAGTGGAGTGTAAGTAGGCTAAGTGGCAAGAGATGGGCCATTAGATAGTCATCGTGATACATAAACACATTGAGATCGAGGGCTAAAAATCAATCCCACCTTAATATATATTATTGGATTGGTCCGTACATGCAATCAGACATACTTCAAATTTGGAATTCATAGAGAAAGATAGGGGATTTAAGAGCTAGAATTTAGCACTTTGTAGAAACATTTGAGGATTCAAACACAGGAAATCATCTTCTCCATCTTATTTAGATGAAAATGAACTCAAATTTGTGTGTGTTGGTGAAATTAGGGATTTAAGGATTAGGTCACTATTGTTGATGAATTACTAGTAATCTTGGCATTTATGAGAATTTACAATTGATTTTGAAGAATTAGGGTTTTTGACGAAATTGGAAAAACTAGTGAAATGCTTGGATTTGATGATTCTAAGCTAAATTAAATTGTTTTAAAGGTTTAAATGATGATTTGGAGACTATTTTAAATGGAGAATGCAATTGTAGGGTCTAGGTAGCTAATTGGAGAGTTTGGGACAAAATTCTCGAATTAAGGATTCTGTCATAGAAGGTTATTAGTGCGCTAACTAGACCAATTAGCATGCTAATGATTCTCGGCACTTAACAGGTTTTTGAAATGAAGAATAGTAGCGCGCTAGACAGATCCCTTAGCGCGCTAACTTTACCTAGAGCATTAGGTAGAGCCATTAACACACTAATGCCACACAGAAACTAAATCTAAAGGGTTGTTTTGTGATTTTTGACTTAAATACATACCCAACACCTATAATCATACTAAATATGTAAAATTGGACTTCAAGGACTTAGAGGACTATAGCTCAGGTATTGGGGAGCTAGTCGAGTCAGATTTTAGGAGTCTGGGGAAGTCGGAGCGCGGATTGAGGTATGTAAACCCATTGGAATGCCTTATAAAATTCATGGTTTGTCTGTCAGTATCGAATTACATGTGTGACTACTGGTGCGTATAAATGGGGTTTTCACTCCTATTTCGATTTGCATATATATATATATATTGGTTGTGGCTAAATCACTTGCACGAGTAATTTGTGATAATGTTTGTGTCAATGATAGTAGAATATATATACGACCTTCGGGAGGGATTAGGGTGGTTCTGATGTGTAACCAACATCGGGAAGGGACTATGCAATTTACTGAAGCTAGGGTTTAGTCATTGTAAGCCTGTAAGTATATACGTGGTTCCTATTCAATTTATCGATTAGGGGCTTGTGTAGGTCAAGGCTTTTTCATGATTATACAAATGTTTATTGATTAATGTTTTATTTCTAAACTGGTTTAATTGTTATATATTTATTTATTTCATGTTACTAATTTTACTTGTCATGTGTTGCGTAGATTCATGGGAATATGACATATTGTTGCCAGGTGTTATATTCGCATGTCTCATAGATTACTAAATTTATTTCATAAACATTGTGTTGAATTCTCTTTGGATTTTACTCACTGGACTCGTCACTGTATGTTTTGGGTGACTGACTGCAGATCCTTCGATGAGCAAGGGTAAGGGCGAAGAGGTACTGGGCGACTACCTCTGAGATTGTGGAGCCAGCTCGTGTGAGATATCAGTATGTATTTATTTTACTTTTTTGAGTTTTTGGGACAATAGAAAATTGATTAGATGAATATGAGACTTTTGTTATACTTATCTCGCCTTGATATATACATGGTATCTTTTGTCGGGATTTCCACTACTTAGGATTGTTAAATACTACATAACTTACTTAATTCAAGACTTCCACTTAAAAAATTGCAATATAAATTGATAAATTTATTAAATAGCTAACTAAATCATTAATGCATGTGTAAAGATTAATTAGCATAACTAAGGTTAGCTAAGAAAAGTGTAAGCAATCAGGTAGGTCACGGGGCGTCAAGGATAAGCAGGCCATGAGGTGGCAAGACTTGGTGAAGTGGAATGCAACGTGACGGGTATCAAGGCGGCTTAGAAATTGGGGTTGCCATAGTTTGGTATCAAAGAAAGGTCGATGGTCTCAACCTGACATTAAAGCCATAATTTCGTATCAAAGCAAGGTCGAGCCTACAGGAGGAAGCATAGTTGTTCTTTTACCATATACTAACTCTACAGTTGGTGTTACAGTGAGGTCGATAGGGCCTAGGACAAGAATTTAAAGGAAAGAGAAATGAAACTTAATGAATAAACATTAGATATGGAAACCCGATGATCCTGACTTAGAACCTTAGTAGGGAAGCAGGTTTGAGACGGGTAGCGATAGTTTTATATACGTCTTATATTTTGATATATATATATATGATATGTGTATAAATATCAATGTTGATATAAAACACGATTATCAATGTAGATCATGGATGGACAGTCTACTACGCCTCACGAAGCTGGAAATACTAGCAATGTAGCGAGGGATGCCCCTGTTACGGTGAGTGTAGAAGATTGAATTTTGGCTCAGGAGACTCAAATGGCTGAGGTACTACGGTTATTACGGGATTAGACCGCTGCACTAACGGCATTTGCTACAATGGTTACAGCACCCTAAGACTCTGAAGTAATTATAGAACGTACGAGAATAGCCATTGCCTGGTTGTTCCCTAGACACCAGTGGAGAGAGTAGCTACGGAGACACTAGTAGAGGGACCAATAGCTGTTGTTGTTCCACTGGAGACGCTGACTCCTATGCCTCCACCCACGACTACAAATCAGACGGCTACTACTACGTCAAGATTCATCTTGGCCCTAGAGGCAAAGATAATGAAGGAGTGCATGAAGTTTCAACAAGGATTTTTCTATGGAGGTGGTAAGGCTATAGGGAAATTGATCGTGTCCCATCAGTGGTTTCATAAGCTAATGAAGGAGTTCATGAAGTTTCAATAAGGATTGTCATTTATTATAACATGGCATGAGATTGTCATGGTGAGAAAGGATAGGTCGTGGCATAGCATGTGATTGTCAAGGTGAACTAAGGGAGGTTATGGAATGGTATGGGATTGTCATGGTATGTGATGGTTGGATAGGACTATTATGTTAAGATACATGATAGGAGAAGTTTACAGTTATCGGTGTTAGGTAATTGGGCTAGAGAAACTTGAACATGGAAACCGAACTGATAATAAGTTGCAGGGATGTTGGAAAAAGAGTGACTAATTTTTACCACCTCAGTAACATATGCCTATGTCTCAGGGTAACACTATGTTCCCTACGATGGGAGTAGTCGGGTGTTCAAAGGATTATATAAGGGTACTACCAAGGTGTGAGGTTTGGGCACATGGGGATAGGTTAAATGCATAAGAATTTACTCGAAAACTAAATTTCGAGGACAAAATTTCTCCTATTGGGGAAGAATTGTAACGTTCCAAATTAATTAAACAAGGATTAACATTAAAATTGGATATTAACGATCGTAATTCGAGCATTAGATGGTAGCTCGGTTGGATTGGACACGAGAACCGATGGAATATATTATTTGTGGATGATAGTTATGTATATGTGGAGTTTAAAATTATTATTATATTGCATCGCATGTGTGTATGGTGCTATCAGGTGAGTTTGTATGACTAGAATTTACCTCGAAAGGCGTGCCAACATGAGTATCTGGTAGGTGAACTGTGAGACCACTAGGAAACCTGACTAATTCATGTTAAGTTGATTAGTTAAACAATTAAAATGGGTAATGTAACCATAGGCTAAATTGATTAAATTAAAACAATAGGCTTTGGAGTGCTTCAAAATGCATTTTGAGACGCAGGACACAAGGTACCGGGTAGTCAAAGGTTAGTGGGACCATAAGTTGGTTAATTTTGATAAATAAAACACTAACCATAGGTGTTATGATGGGTCTAAGATAATATGATCAAATTAAAATAGATCAAGTCATATAGTTTAGTTAATTAATATGAAACCATATTATTTACTTAGAGATGTGCATGGACACTTCTAAAAACCAGGTGAGTGTTCAATTGGTGTCATTAGGAGACCCTTAGTGGAGTGTAAGTAGGCTAAATGGCAAGAGATGAGCCATTAGATAATCCTCAGGATACATAAACACATTGAGATCAAGGGCTAGAAATCAATCCCACCTTAATGTATATTATCGGATTGATCCATACATGCAACCATACATACTTCAAATTTGGAATTCAGAGAGAAAGATAGGGGATTTAGGAGCTAGAATTCAACACTTTGTAGGACAATTTGAGGATTCAAACCAAGGTAATCATGTTTTCCATCTTATCTAAATGGAAACGAACTCAAATTTGTGCGTGTTAGTGAAATTAGAGATTTAAGGATTAAGTCATTGATGTTGATGAATTACCAATATTCTTAACATTTAAATGTGAATTTACAATTGATTTTGAAGAATTAAGGTTTTTGATTAAATTGAACAAACTAGTGAAATGCATGGATTTGATGACTCTAAGCTAATTGAAATTGTTTTAAAGGTTTAAATGATGATTTGGAGTCTATTTTAAGTGGAGAATGCAATTGTAGGATTTAGATAGCTAATTGAGGAGTTTGGGACGGAATTCTCGAGTTGAGGATTCTGTCACAAAGGGTAATTAGCGCACTAACTAGACCAATTAGTGTGCTATTGATTCTGGGCACCTAACTATTTTTCAAAGTAAAGAACAGTAATGCGCTAGATAGATCCTTTAGCACGCTAACTTTAACTAGAGCGCTAGGTAGACCAATTAGCACACTAATGCTAGACATAAACTAAATTTAAAGGGTAGTTTTGGGATTTTTGACTTAAATGCATACCCAAACACTTATAATTATATCAAATATGTAAAATTAGACTTCAGGGATGATAAGTTGGTATTTATAGTTATTCAGTACTTTATTTTAGTATATTTAGTTATTCAAAGTCTCTAAAATATATTTAATTATATTTTTGGTCTTTTTCAGGTGAAACGAAGTGCACGGTTGAATTCATGGCAAAAGATACTCAAAGTGGAGTATTTACTTGTAGTGATTGGATACCGAATAGTTTGCCTCGAGTTACGCATTGCGCGGTGGGTAGAATAGAGGATCAGTACACCAATTAACATGTGGCGGCATGCCACTGGTTATCATGGGACACGTGGCAGCCCTCCACTAGCGGTCAGCATCTTGTTAACGACACACACCAATTCTTCTCTCTTGTTGCCACGTGGCGTGTTCTTACCCTTTCCAAGCACATCATGCAAGCAATCTCGAAAAATCCCGTGTAGCCACGTGACGTCTCACCATCACCACGTTACAAACCATTTCTTCTCACTCGCTTTAGCCTCCATCAGTTTGTCCTCAGGATGTGCTTCAGCACAAGCTCCTTGAATTTCACCGATTCTACGCGACTTTCATTCTGCCTCTTGCCCACCAAGTAGTGCCCACTCACATGACCCACAACGTCATCACAGCTAGCTCCACCAATCATATGCTGCCACGTCAACATTAACAAATCACAACGCAACAAAAAACAAACTCTCCTCATTCGACAGCTATTGATCTTTCTCGGGATACACACTAGCACTGTCGCCCACTGCACGAACCGCGAACCAAACGAACCCGCTCTCTTTCTCACGCCACGTATCTTCATCCGGTCGGCCACCAGCTCATCATCACAACATTTCTAGCTAATAGGAAGGCGCCACGTGGACAAAACCCATTTTCACCCCAAAAATAGCCCTACGATGCTCCTTAATGCACGAGTCACCACCTCAACCCCTAAAATTAGTTTCTCTCACCTCCCAAGACCAATTTTTAGTAGTTTTATATATTAGGAATTTAGGTTTTATTGTTTTGATCACCGACTATTATTGTTTTCTTATCGACTTTCTTCAAGGATGATTTTCGGCTAATCAACTTCTTGCCTAGGTTGGAGAGGAACCAAGTTGGGATTATAGACTCATGGCATATTATATGAGATCTTTTATTTTATTGTTTAATTTGGTTTAAATTCTCCTATTTCATTGTTGTTGCTTTTAAGGATTATGGTTTAGATCTAGGGTATGTATACAGCCGATGCATGCTTTTAGGTGGACAATCTACAGTTATTTGGACCATTAATATCGTGTAATTGTGCTTTTGGACCAATAAAGTGACAAACACTCACCCATTTGCCGTCAAACCCTTTCGATTCTTGAGTGTGCAACAATTGAATCTAGGTTAAATCGGGAGCGAATGCGACCCGATTATTTAGGATTAGTGTTCCCACATACCTATATTACTGTAGTTAATATGTCAAACATGATTAGTGGATGTCTAGGGTTATACATTAATTAGTGAAGTAGTTAATGGCAGACATCTTGGCAATTGAGATTAGGGGAATGAGGAATTTATGGTGGATGTCGATTATCTATAGCTAATCTAGGAGAATATAAATTAATGACTTGTTGGGAAAGATTGAAGACCATGATTGTCATTTAATCTTGATCTTGATTTGTGGAACTGTAGATCTAGGTGTTACTTAGGTATTAATTAATTGTTTTCAAAATTAGTTTAGTTATTTTATTTATTTAGTTTAGTTAGATTAGTTAGTTAAATTAACATTTATTTTAAAACCATTGATTTTTTTGTTGTTTTTAACCTAAGAAAGACTATCAATCTTTGTGGGATTGACCAATTGCCGCTATTCTACAAAATAATTGGTTTATGAAACTTTACTTTATTAACACATTTGGCTCGCCTCAAGGGACTTAGGGGACTGTAGTTTAGGTATCGAGGAGCTAGTCGGGTCTTATTACGAGATTTTGGGGAAGTCGGAGCGCAGATTGAGGTGCGTAAACCCATTGGAATGCCTCACAAAATTCATGGTTTGTTTTATTGATATCGAATTACATGTCTAACTGTTGGTGGGCATACATGGGGTTTTCACTCCTATTTTGGTTTGCGTATATATTGGATGTAGCTAAATCGCTAGCACTGGTTATTTGTGATAGTGCTTGTGTTAGTAGTAGAATATATCTATGACCGTTGGGAGGGATTAGGGTGGTCCTGATGTGTAACAGTGTCGGGAATGAACCATGTCGTTTACTGAAGTTGGGTTTTACTCATTATAAGCCTGTAAGTATATTCATGGTTGCTATTCGATTTATTGATAACTAGCTGTTGTAGATCAGGGTTTTCTCGTGATCATACAGATGTTTATTGATTAATGCTTTATTTCCGATTTGGTTTAATTGTTATAGGCTATTTATTTATTTCACGGTACTGATTTTACTTGTCATGTGCTGCCTACATTCATGGGAATATGACATACTGTTGGTCGGTGTTATATTCGCATGTCTTATAGATTACTAGTTTTATTTCACGAATATTGTGTAGACTTCTTTTGGGGTTTTACTCACTGGACTTGTCATTGTATTTGTTTGGTGACCGAGTGCAAATCTTTCGTTTAGCAAGGGCAAGGAGGTACTAGGCGACTACTTCTGAGATTGTGGAGCTAGCTCGTATATGATAACAATGTGTATTTATTACACTTTTCCACTACTTAGGATTGTTAAATACTACATAAATTACTTAATTTAAGACTTCTACTTTAAAAATTGTAATATAACTTGATAAATTAATTAAATAGCTAATTAAATCATTAATGCCTATGTAAAGATTAATTAGCATAACTAGGGTTAGTTGGAAAAGTGTAAGCAATCAGGTAGGTCACGAGGCATCAAGGATAAGCGGGCCATGACGTGGCAAGGCTTGGTGACGTGGAATGCGACGGGGTGGGACGGTCCAAAAATTGGGGCCGCCACAGTTTGGTATCAGAGCAAAGTCGACGGTGCATAAGGGGATAAAACGTAACTTAACATGATACTAAAGCCACAGTTTGGTATTAGAGCGAGTCGAGCCTATAGAAGGAAGCATTGTTGTTCTTTAACATGATATTGACGCTACAATTGGTGTTAGAGCGAGGTCGATAGGGCCTAGGATGAAGATTTAAAGGAAAGAGAAATAAAACTTAATAAATAAACATTAGAGGTGGATACCCGATGATCCTGACTTAGAACCTTAGTTCGGAATCAAGTCTGAGATGGGTAGTGGCAGGTTTATGTACGTGTTATATTTTGTTATATATATGATATGCATATATAAATATATCAAGGTTAATCTATAACACGCTTCTCGATGCAGATCATGGACAGATAGTCTAATACGCCTCGTAAGGCTAGACAGACTAGCGATGTAGCTATGGATTCCCCTATTACGGTTAGCGTAGAGGATCGACTTTCTGCTTAAGAGACTCAAATGGCTAAGGTACTACGGTTATTATGGGATCAGACTGCCGCACTGACGACACTTGCTATAGCGGTTGCAGCACCTCGAGACTTAAGAGTAGTTATAGAACATACGGGGACAACCGCCACCCCGGTTGTTCCCCAAACACCACTGGAAAGAGTAGCTATAGAGACACAGGCAACGAGAGCTACAACTGTTGTAGTTCCACTGGAGACACTGACTCCTACGCCTTAATCCACGAATATAGATCAGACGACTACTACTACGTCAGGATTCATTTTGGCTCCAGAGGCGAAGATGTTGAGGGAGTTCATGAGCTTTTAGCCAGGCTTTTTCCATGGAGGCGGTGACCCTGAAGCTGCGAGGAAGCGGATTGTGTCATATTCGCGGTTTCATAAGGTGATGAGGAACGATGAGAGCATCCAAGCATGACTATCCGGAGCATGTATGAGAGGCCATGCAATAGTCTGTAGGATTATATATACGGATACCCATCTAGTGTCGACGAAGTAGGGTGATTTTAGAGAGTTATTCTATGATCAGTCCTGTGGAGGTGAGATTGAGATAGAGGGAAGAGTCTTTGACCCTAAGACATGGTAACCCGACACTTACACATTATATGAAGCAATTATGGTATCTACTTCAATTCGCTATGGATGTGGCTGAGACTAAGTGACTACAGATATACTATTTCACAAGAGGGGTTGATGACAGGATTGCTAAGGCAGTAGTGGCATTTGAAGCTCATACTCAGCAAAAGATATTTAATCGAGCTTTGGCACACGAGACCTTCTTAATGCAGAGAGATTGTAGGTGTATTACTGGGTCAGAGGTACAGACTAGATAGAGTTCTGGATAGAAAACAGAGAGATTGAGATGACAAAGTGAAGGTCACCCAAGAGGGGGGGTGAATTGGGTTACCGAGTAGTTATTGCCCTTTTAAAACTTTATGCGCAAATTACAACTATAATGCATACACTATCAATGAATATATATATATACTATGCAAGTGAATGGAATGGAAGAGATGGAAAGTGACACATAATTTATAGCGGTTCGATCCAACGATCTACGTCCACTACCTAACCTCCCCGGTTAGGATTTTTAACCCCCACTTATATTGCAAATAAGTGTTACAACCTAAGCATACAAGCCTAGAGTGCCTAATTACAATTAGGACTTCCCACCTAGCCGCAACTAGGATTTGTGCCTAGTCTCAACTAGGTCTTCCCCTTTGACTTAGATTCCACTAAGTCTTACAATCATACAAATACAATAAGTTGCTAAAAAATAATGAGATACACTTTACAACACAAAAGTGGTATCAAATTCAAACACTAGCAAGCCTCCTAGAGCCTAACAACTCTTATGCATGCAAGTATGAGAATAAATGGAATATGCAAATATGTCACCGATTTTGTTGCAAATCCCAAATGTGAAATCGTTTTAAAAACTTAATATATTAGTGTAAAACCGATTTCAAGTCTAAGAACAATAGTTTAACAAAAATCAAGTTTAAGTGCAAAACTTTTGTTCAAATCAATCTTAGGGTTTGATAAAATAAATTTAAGTGCAAAACCCAAGAAGAAGGTGTTCAAACACACAACAAAATGATTTTCAAATCAAATACACAAAACTATGTAGATTAAGCACAAGCAAGATTTTAGATCTAGGACTTTCTTACAAACAAGAGAATGACAAAAGAGATCGGCTTTGAAGAGATTCTTGTACTCCTTTGAAAGCCTCAAAAGTGCTTTGGATTAGAGAACTAAAAACGACCACAAAGATCTCCTTTTGCTTCTTCACAAAAATCAAAGTTCTTCTCTTTGTAGATTTTGAGTTTTTGAGTGTGTTTCTTCCTTCTTTTTTTCACAAAACCATGTTCTTGGTGGTTTTATAATGTTAGGTATTCCATCTTGACGAGTTTATGACCGTTCTAGGGATCCAAGGGTCCAAAATAGATCAAGAATTCAAATTAAAGTGTGTTTTCCATTTGTCAAAAAAAAAAAGGCATCGATATGCAATTAGCGCGCTAATGCTGAGACCTAGCGCGCTAACTGCAGGGACCTCAAAACAATTATTTTGTCCCTTTGTGTTAGCGACCCTTAAACTCGTCCGGGACCTAACCAACCCTTATATAACATGTTATACACGTTTATTATGAGTCATTAAGCCTAATTGGGTGGTCCGGATATTTTTACAAATCCCGAAAACGGAAATTCACGATTTCATAATGTATTAGGGGCTTTTCTACAAATTTACAGTTTTCTTTTCGAAGACCTTTCAAAAACGAGTTTTTCTTTTTCGAAAACATTTACAATGATCTCTAATATGCAAATGACCATCCACACAAAGTTTCACATTGTTTAAACTCATAGACCTAGTTATGTGTTTAAATTCCACTTTGAAACTTGAAGTAAACTTATAACTTTGAAAAATGGTTTAAGAAACTTGATATGCATGGACTAATGCATTTGGCTTGCGTGAAAGAATTTGTATACCTTACATTGAAATTACAAATTGCGGTTTGAACTTTCATCTTCATTTCTTCATTAATGCCGAGTCTTGAACTTGTATTTCTTGAGTACCCTTGATATGTTGTTTTGCATCCTTTAACAAAAACTGAAATACACTAGATGTTTATTAGTACATTTTCACCTTGTTTGTTTCCATCAAAATCTCGGTCGGAGTGTGAGTGACTAACCACTTAGTCCAACAATCTCCCCCTTTTTGATGATAACAAACAATGTGAACTTTAAAGGTGTAAAACGTAATCTAAAAGTATATCGCATTCATGATTTTATATTTCATATATACAAGTTCAAAACACATCAACCTTTTCAAGTTCAACCACATTTTTCTCCCCCGTTTGATACCATCAAAAAGTGGGGCCAAGCATCCCCATAAATAAACACAATAGAAACAATACGAGAGAAATATACTCTCCCCCTCACTTTATGCATATCAAGAAACAATAGACGGTAGCGATACAAATGCATAGACGATAAAACATAGTGAAGCAAGAAATATCCATATAGAAAACTCAGAGATACGCAAAAAAATTCATGATATAGATAGCATAAAGCAATGAGAGCATAGTTGTGGCTTAAACATGAGTTTGACAAAAAAAAATCGAAACATCTAAGACTGACATATTGGAGCCTAATGCTCATCTAGTGGTGGTGTGTCTAAACACTCCTCCTCGAGGATGGTGGTGGACGTGCAGAGCTGGAGGCATGATCATGGTGGAGACGACACAAGGAGAGTAGAATCGGCAAGAGGAGAGGAAAAATTTGGGAGAGATGTGAGTTTTGAGGGTAAAAACGAATTTATAGACGCCTGGCCGAACGACATTAGCGCGCTAATGATAAAATTAGCGCGCTAATGGGTCGATTCATATTCTGGGCCAGTACGCTATTAGCGCGCTAATGGGTGTTATTAGCTCGCTAATTCCCCTCTGGAAATTTTTGGTCAGTACATCATTAGCGCGCTAATTTTAACTATTTGCGCGCTAATTCCTCTCTGTAATTTTTTGACAAAAAATTTTGGATTTTTGCAATATAGCTCCGATTCTCCTCAAACTTCATGGACACTTCACTAACACCATATAAAAAGGTTTGGAATAGCTAAAACATATGTAGAAGGTCCGATTCTCGAAACATGCCTAACTCACGCCGAATTTTAGAAAATTGTTCTCTAGGCAAAGGCTTAGTGAATATATCAGCTAGTTGATCCTCTGTGGGCACATGGATGAGTTTAACATCGCCCTTTTGGACGTGATCACGAAGAAAATGGTGTCTAATCTCAATATGTTTTGTTCTTGAGTGTAACACCGGATTTTTCGATATGTTTATCGCACTTGTGTTATCACAATAAATTTCAAGCACACCCAACTAGGATTTGATAATCCTCAAGTTGTTGTTTCATGTATAGAACTTGAGCACAACAACTCCCTACAGACACATATTCGGCTTCCGCCGTAGATAAAGCAACGGAATTTTGCTTTTTTCTTGAACCATGAGATAAGAGAATTTCCTAGCAAATGACAAAATCCGGAAGTACTTTTCCTATCGACTAGACTTCCCGCATAATCGAGTCAACAAAGCTGCGGAGTTCGAAACTCTTAGTTTTGTTGAACCACAATCCTAAGTCTTGTGTTCCACTTAGATATCGAAATATGCGCTTTACACATTTTAAGTGGGACTCCTTGGGATCGGATTGAAATCTAGCACATAAGCACACACCGAACATAATGTCAGTCTACTAGCGGTCAAGTATAGGAGGCTACCTATCATTCCACGATAAAGTTTATGATCTATGGGTTTTCCTAGTTGGTCTTTATCCATTTTGATGGTGGAACTACTAGGAGTGTCACATGCTTTCAGATTTTGAATTTGAATTTCTTTAACATGTCCCTCACATACTTTGCTTGATTTATAAAAATGCCATGTTTGGATTGCTTTATTTGCAAGCCTAGAAAGTATGTTAGTTCTCCCATCATGCTCATTTCAAATTCATTTGTCATTAATGATGAGAATTCATTACATAGACTTGTGTTGGATGACCCAAAAATGATATCATCAACATAAATTTGAACAAGTAACATATCATGTTTTTCGATCAAAATGAACAAAGTGGGATCTAGCGTTCCTTTCTTGAATCCTTTTTCAAGTAGGAATGCACTAAGTCTGTCATACCAAGCTCTAGGAGCTTGTCTTAGTCCATACAAGGCTTTTTGAAGGTGATATACATGACCTGGGTGTTCATGATCTTCAAAACCCGGTGGTTGTTCTACATATACCTCTTCATTAATGAAGCCATTTAAGAATGCGCTTTTAACATCCATTTGATATAGTAAAAACCCATTATAGCAAGCATAAGCAAGTAACATTCGAATTGCTTCTAGTCTTGCTACGGGTGCAAAGGCTTCCTCATAATCAATTCCTTCTTCTTGATTGTAGCCTTGTGCAACCAACCTAGCCTTGTTTCTTACAATTTCACCTTTTTCATTCTTTTTGTTTCTAAAAACCCATTTGGTGCCTATGGTTGTGTGGTCCTTGGGTCTAGGTACTAATGTCCATACCTTGTTCCTAACAAAGTGGCTTAGCTCCTCTTGCATAGCCATTACCCAAAATTCATCTCCTAAGGCATCATCTATCTTAGTGGGCTCGATTTGTGATACAAAAGCTATATGTCCTTCATCTCGATGTAATGTGGACCTAGTGATTACTCCTTTGTTTGGATCACCTATTATTTGTTGGGATGAATGGCCAATTAGAAGTCTTGAATTCTTAGGCGCACTTGTGTCGGATTCTTTACATGCCTCAACTTCTTGACTATTTGAAGTTTGTCCTAGGGTGCCATCATCTTCATCATCGATCCTCAATTTTTCCAAGTTTTGCATCATCTTAACTTTGGGATCCACTTCATCAAATTTCACATGGATAGACTCTTCTATGGTTTTGGTTGATCTATTAAACACCCTATATGCTTTGCTGTGCATAGAGTAGCCAAGGAAAGTACATACCTTTGACTTTGGGTCAAATTTGTCTAATTGATCCTTATCATTTAGAACATAGCAAGTACAACCGAACACCTTAAAGTAACTTATGTTGGGCTTTCGGCCTTTCCATAGTTCATAAGGAGTCTTTTCACTTGCTTTCGGACATTTACTTTATTTATAACATAGCATGCCGTGTTAATGGCTTCGGCCCAAGAGTGCTTAGCTATGTTGTACTCATTTAGCATAGTCCTACACATCTCTTGGAGTGTCCTGTTTTTTTTCTTTCAACAACTCCATTTTGTTGGGGTGTTCTAGGAGAGGATAATTGGTGTGTATAACCTTGTTTAGCACAAAAATCCTCCAAGTTTCTATTTACAAACTCACCACCTCTATCACTTCTAATGATGGTGATTTTGTATCCCTTTTCATTCTCAACTAAAGCACAAAATTTTACGAACACATCAAACACTTCATGCTTATGAGAGAGAAAATACACCCATGTATATCTAGTAAAATCATCAACAATGACAAAGCAATATGATTTACCTCCTAGGCTTTGCGTTTGGGTGGGTCCGAACAAATCCATATGGATAAGTTCTAAGGCTCGAGTCACATCACTTGTTACTTTCGTCTTAAATGACGATTTCACTTGTTTACCGAGGATACAAGGTTCACACTCCTTGTCTTTCTTAAACGTGCATTTGGGTAGACCCTTAACTAGATCATGCTTAGTCAATTTTGACAAGTTCTCCATGCTAGAATGTCCTAATCTACGGTGCCACAACCATGCATCACAGTCACTTTGTGCACTCAAACATGAGACATTTTGCATATTCATCTCATCAAAGTTAATGGCATAAACATTTTTATCTCTATATGCAATAAATAAGGTTTCATGCTTCTCATTCCTAACAATGCATTTCGATGATTCAAACATAACATGAAATCCTTTGTCACACAATTGACTAATACTGAGCAAATTATGTTTCAATCCATCAACAAGATAAACGTTAGAAATAGAAAGTGAATTGTTACCGACGGTTTCGAGACCAATAACTCTTCCTTTGTTGTTGTCTCCAAATGTAACCTTTCCACCATCATGCCGCTTTAGTTCAATAAATTGATGTGCATCTCCGGTCATGTGTCTTGAGCACCCACTATCCAAGTACCATGGGGTGCTCTTCCTCGCATCCTACACAATGGGAAACACACTAGATTTTGGTACCCAAACACCTTTGGGTCCGAGAATGTTAGTGTAGTAAACATTTTTAACTACCCATGCTAGACTACCCACTTTGGCCTTTTGTAATGCACATTTCCCGACCACATGAGTCTTGTTGCATTTAGAGCATCTACGATCATCATTTAGCAATTTCTTGTAACTTAACAAGTTTGCTCCATAACCTATGCCTCTTTTGTTGAGTGCACGTCGTTGTGCTCCCAACATCATGTCAAACATTTCTTTACCATTTGTAAACTTATGCACCGTGCTAGTCAAGTCCTCTACTTCCTTGACTAAAGCATCTCTCTCCTCTATGACTTCATTTAAGTCACTTTGGAGATCATTAACGGTCTCATTTTGTGACTCTATTTCACTAATTGCAATGGTCAAGCTCTTTTTGAGTTGTTTGGTCTTTTTGACCTCCTTTTCCAACTCTTTCCTAAGCTCATCAAGATTTGGAACATCATCCAAATCATCAACATTATCAAAGTTAAAAGAGTTAGAATTTACCTCGCCTTGTGCCATGAGACAAAGTATTGCCTTCTCACTTTCCGATTCGGATTCGAACTTGATGATGATGAGTCATCCCAAGTTGCTTTGAAACTCTTCTTTCCTTTTTTTTTGTCAAACACCTTCTTGGATTTGCAATCCGCCTTGATGTGACCCGGTTTGCCGCAACCGAAGCATATGGTTTCATTCGATTTTCCTCCCTTGCTTCCACTTCGAAACTTCTTCTTATACTTGTCTCGCTTGTACATGGCCCTGTTGAGCTTTCTTGAGAGCATAGCTACTTCCTCCTCAAGATCATTATCATCACATGATTTTTCATTTTCAATGATCTCTACCGATGCACTAGGGGAGCTATTTGCCTTCAAGGCGATATCTTTTCTTGAACTCTTAGTACCTCCACTTAATGTTTCCAATCTTGCTCGGTCTTTAAGTTCAAATTCATGGATTGTTAGCTCTCCACACAATGCATCAAATGTGTAATCTCCAAGATTTTGTGCCGATTGGATAGCATACTTCTTGGCATCCCATTCCTTAGGCAAGCCTCTAAGGAATTTATACACCGAGGTTTCTTGATCATAATTCTTTCCAAGATTCTTGATCTCATTCAATAGTTTAGTGAATCGAGTGATGGCGGTGGCTATGTCTTCATCGGACCCAACTCGGAAAGTTTCATAGTGCTCCTCAAGAATTCTTAACTTGGTCTTCTTCACTTGCATGGTACCTTCATAGTGTACCCCAAGCTTCTCCCATACTTCCTTAGCCGTTTGACAAGCACTTACTCGGTTAAATTCATTTTCACTTAGCGCACAAAACAAGTGATTCATGGCTTGATCATTTGAGAGCTCAATCTTTATCTCCTCGGCGGTGTACTCTTTCAAGGGCTTATCCGGTGGAGTGTAGCCACTTTTAATTGCATCCCATAAGAATCTTTTTGTGCTCTAATGTAGAATTTCATTCTCACTTTCCAATGAGCATAGTTAGTTCCATCAAAATACGGAGGCCTACTCGAAGAGTTGCCTTCCCGAAAGCGAGCCGGATCTAAGGTTTGCATCCTTGCACAAAAAGAACACTCAAAGATACGTTAGTAATACTTTGAGCAATAACCCGCTCCGATACCAATTGAAGGTCACCCAAGAGGGGGTGAATTGGGTTACCGAGTAGTTATTGCCCTTTTAAAACTTTATGCGCAAATTACAACTATAATGCATACACTATCAATGAATATATATATGCTATGCAAGTGAATGGAATGGAAGAGATGGAAAGTGACACACAATTTATAGCGGTTCGATCCAACGATCTACGTCCACTACCTAACCTCCCGGTTAGGATTTTTAACCCCACTTATATTGCAAATAAGTGTTACAACCTAAGCATACAAGCCTAAAGTGCCTAATTACAATTAGGACTTCCCACCTAGCCGCAACTAGGATTTGTGCCTAGTCTCAACTAGGTCTTCCCCTTTGACTTAGATTCCACTAAGTCTTACAATCATACAAATACAATAAGTTGCTAAAAAATAATGAGATACACTTTACAACACAAAGTGGTATCAAATTCAAATACTAGCAAGCCTCCTAGAGCCTAACAACTCTTATGCATGCAAGTATGAGAATAAATGGAATATGCAAATATGTCACTGATTTTGTTGCAAATCTCAAATGTGAAATCGTTTTAAAAACTTAATATATTAGTGTAAAACCGATTTCAAGTCTAAGAACAATAGTTTAACAAAAATCAAGTTTAAGTGCAAAACTTTTGTTCAAATCAATCTTAGGGTTTGATAAAATAAATTTAAGTGCAAAACCCAAGAAGAAGGTGTTCAAACACACAACAAAATGATTTTCAAATCAAATACACAAAACTATGTAGATTAAGCACAAGCAAGATTTTAGATCTAGGACTTTCTTACAAACAAGAGAATGACAAAAGAGATCGGCTTTGAAGAGATTCTTGTACTCCTTTGAAAGCCTCAAAAGTGCTGGATTAGAGAACTAAAGAACAGCCACAAAGATCTCCTTTTGCTTCTTCACAAAAATCAAAGTTCTTCTCTTTGTAGATTTTGAGTTTTTGAGTGTGTTTCTTCCTTCTTTTTCACAAAACCATGTTCTTAGTGGTTTTATAATGTTAGGTATTCCATCTTGACAGTTTATGACCGTTCTAGGGATCCAAGGGTCCAAAATAGATCAAGAATTCAAATTAAAGTGTGTTTTCCAGCTGTCAAAAAAGTGTCAGATATGCAATTAGCGCGCTAATGCTGAGACCTAGCGCGCTAACTGCAGGGACCTCAAAACAATTATTTTGTCCCTTTGTGTTAGCGACCCTTAAACTCGTCCGGGACCTAACCAACCCTTATATAACATGTTATACACGTTTATTATGAGTCATTAAGCCTAATTGGGTGGTCCGGATATTTTTACAAATCCCGAAAACGGAAATTCACGATTTCATAATGTATTAGGGGCTTTTCTACAAATTTACAGTTTTCTTTTCGAAGACCTTTCAAAAACGAGTTTTTCTTTTTCGAAAACATTTACAATGATCTCTAATATGCAAATGACCATCCACACAAAGTTTCACATTGTTTAAACTCATAGACCTAGTTATGTGTTTAAATTCCACTTTGAAACTTGAAGTAAACTTATAACTTTGAAAAATGGTTTAAGAAACTTGATATGCATGGACTAATGCATTTGGCTTGCGTGAAAGAATTTGTATACCTTACATTGAAATTACAAATTGCGGTTTGAACTTTCATCTTCATTTCTTCATTAATGTCGAGTCTTGAACTTGTATTTCTTGAGTACCCTTGATATGTTGTTTTGCATCCTTTAACAAAAACTGAAATACACTAGATGTTTATTAGTACATTTTCACCTTGTTTGTTTCCATCAAAATCTCGGTCGGAGTGTGAGTGACTAACCACTTAGTCCAACACAAAGAGGATATACAACACGAATGAGATCATAGGGATGATTATCAGGTAGCCAAAGCTTATGTTGTATCCGCATTACTAGTGTCGTCGCTGAGACAGGTACAAGACCAGGGAGGTAGGGAATGGAGATTGCAGGGTTAGGGCTAGAGGTTTGGATATGGTTATTCGAATGCATGTCGGCAATATGGTCAATAAAGGCACATCAAGAGGGATTGTCCCAAGAGATCAGAGGCTCCATCAATGGTGACACCGGTGAAGACTCAAAAATTGGTGCACATAGTGACCGAGTCAGGCTAGGAGATGTCCCAACATCTGGTTCGGGGTATGCAATTTGTAAATTTCTAATAATTACAGTTTAAGTTCATGCATGCATGGTGGTATTATGATGATACCATGGTAGATCATAGTGGTATGATGGTAGATTATTGTGTTATGACATGGGATTGTCATAGGTCGTAGCATGGCGTGGGATTGTCATAGTAAGAACAAAGACCCTTGAAGATGTTATTTGGAAAAGAATTTTTATTTCATCTTTGTAAACTTTCTTATGTATTTCCTTTTTGTCCCCCCGAGGTTAAGACTCTTCTGAGCTCTTACCTTTGACACCTTCTGATATCATGAGAAATAGATGGAATTCAACCATCCTATTATCATTCAGAAAAGACATAATTCTCATATCTCTCACTTAAATATATTATACACAACAAATAACTTATCTCAGTCTTTTATCTTTTGGTTACCACCCAAAATCATGATAAAAATTGTTTATCAAACCCTAAGCTTATTCATATCTCAAGACAATTCTTAAAGTCTAATAAACTTAGGTTATGTTATTAAGTATTCTGATATACCTTAAACTTTAAAATAGGCTAACATTAACTTTAAACACCATTCAAAAGTGAATTTAAGGTTAAAGCCTTGTCTATGTTACCAAATTGTGTCATTGTTACTACTTTATCCCAAAAGCTTAGACTTTGACAACAAATTGTATCAGAGTTAACAAAGCCCTTAAAACCTTGTCTCTATAATGAAGCTGTAAATCGAGCTTTTACCTAGGCTTTAACCTCGAGCCTGTGCTCTGATACCAAGCTGTAGCATCCGTCAACCTGGTTAGAGCTTTTACCTAATTAAGCCCAAATTATCCTCACCAGACTTAACTAGAGCCGGTAGTCTTACTACCTTCACTTGATAGACATAACTATATAACGAATATCAAAATAAAACAATTAATAAACGCATCAAAAATTTAAAACTTTTTAATAATTTAAAACACGATATATAATATTAAAAAAACCAGAATAAACCTCAGTTATACAAATAACCCATCCCTTGTATCTTCTCCATCCCGTAGTCGTAACGCTTGTCGGTTACCCTTTAATGTTAATTAGGGTGAGAGCTATAACTTTCTCAATAAGTAAAGATTCACATAACCATCAACATTCCATATAATAGTCGAGAATATCATGCAATAACAACATTCATCAATGATATCTAACAAGAATATGGAAAACACATAAATGAATATATATATACCAGATGTAAAGCAAATGTCTTGGACTATTACACTGTGATCCCCATTTTATCTATGAAAACTAGGGTCGATTACCCACCGACACCATTAATGTGATTGTTAGACCGACACATTGCGCATTTATGCTCTCTAGCCCATCCATTAATGCCCTATTATTCTATCACAAAACCCCTGTTGAGAATGTAACCCACGCAACCCATAAATTGAGTAGGAAATTACATATAGGTCGGGAAGGTAACCCATCTCCTATAATACCCGATCTCAATTCCAAGAACTCACTATCGTGAATCACAGTAAACACCATTTTCCATTTATAGAAAACCATCACAGTGTACACAGTCCCCCATTCTAATCCATAAACTGCATGAACTACTAATACTAGATAGCTATGCAATATTGATAAATAAGCGAATCCGTACTTACTTCGGGTTTAGTCTCGTCCAAACTTCCTAACATTCTAGTCATCACATACTTTCTCGGTGTTCCTCAACCTATCACAAATCATTTGGGATCAATTAACCTATGTTTAGAAACCCTAGGTCATTTCCCAAGTCCTTAGGAAACTCTATGAAAAACACAACAAACTTGTTGTCTTCAGGGCAGGGAGCGCGCTCCAGTAGCTGGGTTCATCTTCATCGATGAAGGGAGCGTGTTCCTCTATAAGGTGGAGTGCGCTCCACCCTGCGGTGTCTCGACAATCAGTAGGAAAATAGCCGCACTTTCACTCTAAAATCCTTAATTGACATCCAAAATAGTCCCAAATGATTAGAGAAGACCTCTAATGAGGTTATAAACCTTTTCACCAAACAATCCAATTCACAAAAAATTGATCATCACCATATATTCAAATTTCAAAAAACTCAAAAACAAAATAGCCAAAGTAATTGTTGTTAGCTTTTGATTCGTTTAAGCTCCTCAATTCACATTGATTTAGCTCCTTGGATCATCCCCTTTGATTCGAATCGAACCGAACCCTCGGCCTTTTCACGAATGATCGAATGAATTGAGATAATGATGGGTTTTTGTTTTTATATATTGATTTTTCTCGAGATATGCATCGTGCTATCTTGAGACTAATCACGTGGTTGATGCATTAAAGTAACACTCATTAAAGTGACATAAAATTTGACGCATCAAGCACTTACGCTCTGTTCGAGACGATCAAATAATCCATATATTTCAGTTATCATTTTCTTTTCCAATGTATATATATTTATATATCTAAAAACATACAAATATATATATATATATATATATATATATCTCATGTATTATTCATTAATAAACTCACCGGACGCGCCTACAAGTGTCTTTGTGGATGCACATTCATGCCACGACCCCCTCGGCATACTTGGTGTCTTGACAAACCATTGTTTATTGTTTATTTTCTTTTTTATAAGCTTGTGTATAATTTCCTTCCTACAACACAACCTACATATAAATTGATTTAACAATTCAAACAAATACCATACATCATGCAAATGCCAGCATGCGTTCATTGAGGTACGCCAAACTTAACCACGAGCCTAACTCGGGTTAATAGGATTTGGATTAGTACTAATCAACAGCTTAAGGTAACATGTCATTACATTATGACTACCCAAGTAGCTTGAATATAAATATTAATGCAACCTAATAAATAACATATATCATATCATTTTGTCGTTTGATATCTTTTGATTAAAAATAAGGCATGAAAAATCACCTTAATGTTCAATTGTACTAGTCTCGATCTTTAGGTAAACTTAAAATACCCAAATGGCATTGATGATATTAATTCACATGGACTTGGCCATTATCAGTTTATCATATCGAGGGATCCAATGATATATCTCTCTATACGAGAGTGACAAATTCTATCTTAATTATACACCTCCACATATTACTCACATGGTAACCAATCTCAATCCTTATAATTGTACGGGTAAAGACACCATTTGTGTTGGGTTTTGGGGTTCATGCGCAACGAAGATTACAAAACAATTTTGACAAAAACCCCAACAGGATCCGAATCTAACTCCGTTAAAAACGTTTAAACCATGAAAACTTAATCATACCTCAATCACAATGTACCTTTCTGGAGGTTAATCGATGTCTAAGGCGCTGGCAACGACGAACGCCCTCTACCAGTAGTCCACACATGAACGGCGGCCGAGATTCAAAGTGCTAGCTTCGAGAGAATACCTAACCTTTTATTTTTCTCTCCAAAATGATCCAGTGCATACCAAAAAACCCTAAGTCGTTTCTGAAACGAAAATAGAGTTTCGGCCTTTTTATCTTTCGTATCTGTGTTCTAACTTAAAGCGTTTATTTATGCAACCCTTGTATATAGACGGTTAAGTAAATTACACATATACCCCTACTTAAAGAAGTATAAGTGTAATACACCACAAGGACGTTTCCGTCATGAATTTTATCATATAAAATTCATTTTTCCGAACCATCTTAAAATCTCGCAAAACCATTCTTAGTGTGCGACCCAATAGGCTCATACAACGTTGGTAGTGTACCAAAACACATTTTGGTATACAAGTCATAAGCGGCCTCTAGCGAGACATTATGACTACCCAAGTTGTACGAATATCAAATCGATACAACCTAATCAATAGTGTATAT
This sequence comes from Stephania yunnanensis, assembly GCA_039657365.1. Taxonomy (NCBI): domain Eukaryota; kingdom Viridiplantae; phylum Streptophyta; class Magnoliopsida; order Ranunculales; family Menispermaceae; genus Stephania; species Stephania yunnanensis. The sequence goes on from CM077580.1 coordinate 26,206,597, forward strand.
AACATCCTTTTGTCACACGATATCCTTTTGATCAAACATAAGGCATGGAATTATCATCCAACATGTTCAATCATACTAGTCTCGATCTCTAGGTAGGCTGAAAACATCCAAGTGACATTGATCAATATCAATTCACTTAGACTAGGCCTTTTAACAGTCTAACACATCAAGGGATCCACTAGATATCTCTATTTATACGAGAGGGACAAATTATATCTCGATTACACAACTTCATCACATTGCTCACATAGTAACCAATCACAACCTTTATAATCGTCCGGTTAAAGACAACGTTTGATAGTGTCAAATCACTATGTTCCTAATGTTGAAGTCTCGGCAATCTCAAGTCGGAGTAGAAAAATATCTATCATGAGAAACAACTATGACTTAATCCATGTGATGTTCTCATAGCGGTCGGTCAAGACTTTGTTCCCTAACAAGTACTCGTGATCTTGATTCGTATCCCTATACGTACAATCATCATATGATCATCAATCAAGACTCACACTAGTCTTAATTCATTATAGTTCCCAGTATAATGATCGACTAGGGACATTTAGGATATTTCTGTAAATACCCATGGATCTTATTATAATGTAAACATGCAAATTTACCGATAATAAACAAGACAAATGAAATCCTCTATTTTATTAACTAAAAGTATTCATAAAGACAGTAAATGGATTGACCTAGGGCACATGCCCCAACATCTCCCACTTGCACTAGGGCCAATCATTCATGCATCTAATGCCTAATGATCTAACATGACCATCATGTTTTGCTTGTGGAAGAGCTTTCGTCAATGGATCCGCAACGTTGTCTTGATAGGTACTCGCAAATCTTTACGTCTCCCTCTCAATAATTTCTCTGATGAGATGAAAATGCATGAGTATATGTTTGGATCTGTGGTGTGATCTAGGTTCCTTAGCCTGTGTTATTGCCCCGTTATTGTCACAATACAAACAAACAGGGTTAGCAATACTTGGAACCACACCTAGTTCGAAATGAACTTTTTTTATCCAAAGCGCCTCCTTTCTTTGCGTCGGATCTTCGCAATATACTAAACTTACTGTTGTAGAATCGCCACGGTTTCTTGCTTCGAACTTTTCCAAATTCTTCGCACCCCCATTCAAAGTAAACACATATCTAGATTGCGATCTAAAATCATCTATATCAGTTTGAAAACTTGCATCTGTGTAACCATTTACAACTACATCATTTTCAAAACCTCTATAGACCAAGAACATTTCCTTAGTCCTTCTTAAGTATTTAAGGATGTTCTTTACTACTATCTAGTGACTCTCACCAGTATCTGACTGATATCTGCTTGTAGTGCTCAAAGCATATGATATATCAGGTCGAGTACATAGCATGACATACATGATAGATCCAATAGCTGATGCATATGGAATCTTATTCATACGATCTCGCTCATCATTTGTCCTAGGACATTGATTCTTGCTGAGACGTATGCCATGAGACATTGGCAACAATCCTCTTTTAGAGTCTTGCAAACTGAACCTATTTAGCACCTTATCTATGTAAGCACTCTGACTTAGACCGATTAGCCTCTTAGATATATCCCTATAGATCCTTATCCCTAGGATATAGGCTGCATCTCCTAAGTCTTTCATTGAGAAACACTTCCCTAACCAAGACTTGACATTTTGCAATGTTGGGATGTTATTTCCAATGAGTAATATATCATCAACATACGTGCACTGAAAAACAACTACACTCCCACCGACCTTCTTGTATACACAAGGCTCATCTTCGTTCTTAATAAAATCAAAATCCTTGATTGCTTCATCAAAACGAAGATTCCAACTCTGAGAAGCTTGCTTTAATCCATAAATAGATCTTTAAAAGCTTGCATACCTTCCTAGAATTCTCAGAATGTACAAAACCTTCAGGTTGTGTCATATACACATCCTCAAGCAACTTTCCATTAAGAAATGTTATTTTTACATCCATTTGCCATATCTCATAGTCATAATATGCAGCAATGACAATTAAAATTCTTATGGATTTAAGCATGGCTACTGGCGAAAAAGTTTCATCATAATCAACAACTTGAGTCCGCTGAAACCTTTTGCTACAAGTCTTGCTTTAAAAGTATGCACATTGCCATCCATGTCGGTTTTCTTCTTGAAAACCCATTTACATCCAATGGTCTTACCACCTTCAGTAAATCAACCAAGTTCCAAACTTGGTTATCATACATGGATTGCATCTTGGAATTCATGGCACTTAGCCATTTATCTGAGTCTGGTTCAGACATAGCCTCCTGATAAGTGGTGGGCTCATTTTGATCCATAAGCAACACATCACGACTATCAGTAATGAGAAATCCGAATCTCTCTGGCTCATGTCTTACCCTACCAGATTTACGTGGGCGTTGTGTCACTTGCAGAGGTTCAACTGGTTCAGAACGTTGTTGAACTTCCAGTAAGATGTTCGGTGTTTATATGTGATTCTCGAACTTCTTCAAGGTTTATTTCTCTCCCACTAGTATCTTTTGAAATAAATTGTCTTTCCATATAGGCACCATACCGAGCAACAAACACTTTGTTCTCAGCGGGATTATAAAAGTAATATCCTTTTGTTTCCTTAGGATACCCCACAAATAAACACTTGTCAGATTTAGGTGCTAGTTTTTCTGAGACTTGTCGTTTTACGAAAGCCTCACAACCCTAAATCTTAAGGAAAGACAAACTAGGTCTCTTACCGTACCATATCTCATATGGTGTTTTATCAACCGCTTTAGAAGGAACTCGATTTAGAGTGAAAGCTACAGTTTGTAATGCATAACCCCAAAAGGATAATGGAAGATCTGCATGACTCATAATAGATCGAACCATATCTAATAAGGTTTGATTTCTCCTTTCAGAAACTTCATTCCATTGTGGAGTTGTTGGTGGAGTCAATTGGGAGACAATCCCACAATTTATAAGATGATCATCAAATTCTTGGCTTAAATATTCACTACCTCAATCTGATCGAAGTGTTTTGATAGTTTTACCAAGTTGATTCTGCTCTTTATTTTGAAACGTTCGAAACATCTCAAATGATTCAGCTTTATGTTACATAAGATATACATAATCATATCCGCTGAAATCATCAGTAAATGTAATGAAGTACTGATAACCTCCTCTAGCCATTGTGTTTATAGGACCGCATACATCAGTATATATTAGACCCAATAAATCACTTGCCCTTTCACTGTGTCCAGTAAAGGGACTTTTAGTCATCTTGCCTAGTAAACAAGATACGCACGTTTCATATGTTTCTAAATCAAATGAATCAAGAAGCCCATCTTTATGGAGCTTTGTTATGCGTTTCTCGTTTATGTGCGCGAGACGACCATGCCAAAGATATGTTTGATTACAGAAATGACAATTTTCTTCCTTTTCTTTTGGGTGTTTTGAAGCAGGAACAGGCCGGGGCTTGACTTGTTCCATAGGCTTTGCGACAGGTACAGCAACAGCCTTGGCAACCTAGCCTTGCCTTTGCATTTCTTCTTCATTCCCTTTCCCTTTTGGACCATCAACACATTACTAAATGGTTTCTCGATATTTTGTTCAGCAGTTTTGAGCATCAAATGCAACTCTGAAATTGATTTCTCCATATTATTCATATTGTAGTTCATCACAAATTATGAGTAACTTTCCTGTAATGAATTTAGGATCAAATCCGTAGCCAACTCTTGGTTTATGGGAAATCCGAGTCTATCAAGCTGGTCAACATAGCCCTTCATCTTCAGAACATGAGGACTAACTGACGCACCATCAGTCATCTTGCAAGAATGTAAGTTTTTTACTGTCTCGAACCTTTCTTGCCTAGCTCGCTGTTGGAACATTTCCTTCAGCGTTATAGCCATGTCGTAGGCTTCCATAAGTTCCATGTCTTTCTGAAGTTCGAAACCATAGTTGCCAGCATAATACATGCAACATCAGTAGAATCGTTGATATGCTTATTATGCGCATCCTTCACAGCTTTCGTAGCATTGGCTGGTGGGTCCTCAAAGATTGGAGCATCCAGGACATACAACTTGCATTCACGCTTGAGAACGATTCTCAAGTTTCTGAACCAGTCAAGAAAGTTAGTCCCAAATAGTTTATCCTTCTCAAGGATGGATCGCAGTGATAGGGGATTATTGTTACTTGAAAAGGCCATTGATCTACAATAAAGATTATGCAAAGTTTATTTTAGCATAGAGGAATAGAATCCCACTAAATTAACGACCCTCCTAAAACAATGTTTATTTAGGGGACTAAAATCCATATTTCACCTAATTCTATGACAGTTATGGTATGAAACACAGAACTAGATTATTTAGGTAGGTAACAGTTACCAATTACATCTTATGTAATTTTTAGATCCTTTTATGAGATATGGGACATCTTATGTCTTAGCATGTTTTTATCTCATCATTTGCCTAAAGCTCAAAACTATTTTGATGGCTTTATTAAGTCGGACCATTTTAAACATTAAGGTAACTCTTACCCAACTTGTCTTACCAAGATAACACAATACACGCAGCTATGGCTGAAACTGTATTAGTGTGATCGAGGCCTTGACAAGTGTTTAAAATGGATGGCGTGAGACTTAAAATTTAATAGAGGGATTTTATTCAGTTTTAGTGATTTTATGTAAATAATGAAATATCATATATTTTATTGATTTGTTAAATCACTAAACAATTTGGAGATTTTTATACTGTTCACTAATAAAAGAATTTCCGTGCGCTAGGATTAGTTAGACGGCGGTCTCGCTGACCGGATCAGCGGGGGAGCAGCGCCCCCCCTTTTTTTTTTTTTTTTAGAAGACGAATCTCAATTTCGAAAATTAAAATTCGCTATAGAAAATCATAATTTTCGTTGATTTTATTATCATAAATTAACCCCTTAATTTATCCGAAATTAAGTCGATTAAATCATTTTAATTAACCCGGGCCCACATCTAACTAATCATCTTATCCTAATCCAATTAGGATTTAAGATATTTGAATCCTAGTATATCACCAATAACAAGATTCTTGATATTTATCTCCTATCCAATAGGGATAACGAAACCGATTTTGCTTATATCTCCTAATCTAATTTGTTATCTATCTTTATCAAATAGAAACTTCATAACAAAATAGATATAACAAGATAAATAAATAATTTCGAAAATTAATCATTTATTTTAGATTTAAGATATTTGAATCCTAATATATCACCAATAACAAGATTCTTGATATTTATCTCCTATTCTAATTTGTTATCTATCTTTATCAAATAGAAACTTCATAACAAAATAGATATAACAAGATAAATAAATAATTTCGAAAATTAATTATTTATTTTGGATTTAAGATAATTGAATCCTAGTATATCACCAATAACAAGATTCTTGATATTTATCTTATATTCTAATTTGTTATCTATCTTTATCAAATAGAAACTTCATAACAAAATAGATATAACAAGATAAATAAATAATTTCAAAAATTAATTATTTATAAATAATTAATTTCGAAAATTAATTATTTGCAATTTCGGTCTTCATCCAAATAATCACAAATATGTAATTGAATCATGAACTATTATCCCAATCGAACCTAATGGTGTCATGGATCATAGAACACGAAACTCAATTCATTAAAATTAACCTAACATGGTTACTATCATGTACGAAACTAATTTCAATTAAATCACGAATATATGTATCATATACACAAAACATGATAATAAATCTCACAGAAAACTTATGCATATCACATATACATCAACTATTAACATGCTTTCAATCATATATCATGTATATATTAGAAGAAAACATGCAATGAATTTAATGGAATCGAACTCGATGGCTCTTATACCAATGTGAGTTTTGGGGTTCATACGCGGCGGAGATTACAAAACAATTTTGACAAAAACCCCAACAGGATCCGAATCTAATTCCATTAAAAACGTTTAAACCATGAAAACTTAATCATACCTCAGTCACAATGTACCTTTCTGAAGGTTAATCAATCTCTAAGGCGCTGGCAACGACGAACGCCCTCTACCAGTAGTCCACACACGAACAGCGGCCGAGATTCAAAGTGCTAGCTTCGAGAGAATACCAAACCTTTTATTTTTCTCTCCAAAACGATCCAGAGCATACCAAAAAACCCTAAGTCGTTTCTGAAATGAAAATAGAGTTTCGGCCTTTTTATCTTTCCTATCTGTGTTCTAACTTAAAGCGTCTATTTATACAACCCTTGTATATAGACGGTTAAGTAAATTACACATATACCCCTACTTAAAGAAGTATAAGTGTAATACACCACAAGGACGTTTCCGTCATGAATTTTATCATATAAAATTCATTTTTCTGAACCATCTTAAAATCTCGCAAAACCATTCTTAGTGTGCGACCCAATAGGCTCATACAACGTTGGCAGTGTACCAAAACATATTTTGGTATACAAGTCATAAGCGGCCTCTAGCAAGACATTATGACTACCCAAGTTGTACGCATATCAAATCGATACAACCTAATCAATAGTGTATATAACATCCTCTTGTCACAGGATATCCTTTTGATCAAACATAGGGCATGGAATTATCATCCAACATGTTCAATCGTACTAGTCTCGATCTCTAGGTAGACTAAAAACATCCAAGTGACATTAATCAATATCAATTCACTTAGACTAGGCCTTTTGACAGTCTAACACATCGAGGGATCCACTAGATATCTCTCTTTATATGAGAGGGACAAATTTTATCTCGATTACACATCTTCATCACATTGCTCACATAGTAACCAATCACAACCTTTATAATCGTCCGGTTAAAGACAACGTTTGATAGTGTCAAATCACTATGTTCCTAATGTTGAAGTCTCTGGCAATCTCAAGTCAGATGACTGAAAAATATAATTTTCATGAGAAACAACTATGACTTAATCCATGTGATGTTCTCATAGCGGGTCGGTCCGGTACTTTGTTCCCTAACAAGTACTCGTGATCTTGATTCGTATCCCTATACCTATAATCATCATATGATCATCAATCAAGACTCACACTAGTCTTAATTCATTATAGTTCCCAGTATAATGATCGACTAGGGACATTTATGATATTTCTGTAAATACCCATGGATCTTATTATAATGTAAACATGCAAATTAATGATAATAAACAGCAAATGAAATCCTCTATTTTATTAACTAAAAGTATTCATAAAGACAGTTAATGGATAGACCTAGGGCACATGCCCCAACAATTTGATTATGTCAAATTACCTTGCTCTTAATATTGAAGTCTATGGTATTCTCAAGTCGAATGACTAAATGATATACCTATCATGACTAACAGCTATGACTTAATCCATGTGGTGTTCTCATACCGAGTCGGTCTTGTACCTTGTTCCCTAACAAGTACTCATGATCTAGATTTGTATCCTTATACGCATGATCATAACACGACCATCAATCATGATTCACACTAGTCTTAATTTATTATAGTTCCCAGTATAGTGACCGACTAAGAAAATTTAGGATATTTCATCAAATACCCATATATCTTACTATAAGGTAAACATGCAATTACTTATAATAAGACAACAAATTGAAACCTCAATTTTATTAACTAAAATTATAAGATAAACAATGTTTGTAGATTGACCTAGGGCACATGCCCCAATATATCCCACTTCCACTAGTGTCAATCATTTATGTATCCAATACCTAATGACCTAACATGAACATCATGTTTCACTTGTGGAAGAGCCTTCGTCAAAGGATCTGCAACATTATCTCCTATAGGAACTCTGCAAATCTTCACATCTCCCCTCTCAATGATTTCTCAAATGAGATGAAAATGTCTAAGTATATGTTTGGATTGGTAGTGTGATCTTGGTTCCTTGGCCTATGCTATCACCCCGTTGTTGTCACAATACAAGCAAATGAGATTAGCTATACTTGCCACACCAACTTCAAAGATGAACTTATTGATCCGAACTGCCTCTTTAGCTACATCAGATGCTGCAAGATACTCGGCTTCAGTTGTAGAATCTGCCAGGGTTTCTTGCTTCAAACTTTTCTAGCTCACTGTACCTTTATTCAAAGTAAACACATATCCAAATTACAATCGAAAATCATTTATATCAGTTTGAAATGTGTAACCATTTATAACAAGCTCGTCTTCCAAACTTCCATAGACTAAGAAAACTTCCTTAGTCCTTCTTAAGTACGTAAAAATGTTCTTTATTGCTATCAAGTGACTCTCACTGGGATTAGACTGATATCTATTGGTTGTGCTCAAAGCATATGAAACATCAGGTTGGGTGCATAACGTGGCATACATGATAGATCCAATATCTTATGCATATGGAATCGTATTCATGCGCCCTCGCTCATCATTAGTCATTAGACATCGAGTCTTACTGAGACTTATACTTCTTTTAGAGTCTTGCATAATAAACATAGATAATACCTTGTCAATGTAAGCATTCTGACTTAGACTGATCAAATTTTTGACATATCCCTATAGATCTTGATCTCAAGGATGTAGGCTGCATCTCATAATTCCTTCATTGAGAAACATTTACCTAACTAAAACTTGACCCTCTGCAAGGTTGGGATGTCATTTCCAATGATAAATATATCATCAATATACACTACCAAGAAAATAACCACGCTACTAATGACCTTGTCTATACAAGGCTAATCTTCATTTTTAATGAAACCATATTCTTTAATTGCATCATTAAAACAAAGACTCTAACTCCAAGAAGCTTGCTTTAATCCATAAATGGATCTTTAAAGCTTGCACACTTTCCTAGAATTCTCAGGATGAATAATGTACACGTCCTCAAGTAACTTTCCATTTAAAAAAGCTATTTTGAGATCCATTTGCCATATCTCATAGTCATAATATGCGGCTATAACAATTACAATTCTAATGGATTTAATTATGGCTATAGGAGAAAAATTCTCATCATAATCAGCAACTTGAGTCTGTTAGAAACCTTTTGCTACTGGTCGTTCTTTATAAGTACGCACATTACATCTCAGAATTTATGGCACTAAGCCATTTATCTGCATCAAGGGTAGACACAGCCTCCTGATAAGTAGTATGTTCATTTTGATTCATAAGCAACACCTTACTACTATCAGTAATAAGAAATTTAAATCTCCTACTAGTGATTGAGTATTTATTTGTGGTTCTTTAGCTTCTTCAAGACTTACTGTATTCTCATTGTTATCTTTTGAAATAAACTCTTTTTCCATAAAGACACCATTCCGAGCAACAAACACTTTGTTCTCAGTCAGATTATAAAAGTAGTATCCTCTAGTTTCTTTAGAATAACCAACAAATACACACTTGATAGATTTGGCCGATAATTTTTTTGAGATTTGTTGTTGTACGAAAACCTCACAGCTCCAAATCTTAAGGAAAAACATGATCTTTTCCTACACCAAATCTCATATGGTGTTTTATCAATCGCTTTAGAAGGAACACGATTTAGTGTAAACGTAGCATTTTCTAAGCCATAACCCAAAAAGGAAATAGGAAGATCCGCATGACTCATCATAGATCAAGTCATATCTAATAAAGTTTGATTTATTCTCTTAGAAACACCATTCCATCATGGAGTTGCTAGAGGAGTCAATTGGGAGACAATCCCACAATTTCTAAGATGATCATCAAATTCTTGGCTTAAATATTCGCCACCTCGATCTAATCGAAGTGTTTTGATAGTTTTACCAAGTTGATTCTGCACTTCATTTTGAAACGTTCGAAACATTTCAAATGATTCAGCTTTATGATTCATTAGATATACATAACCATATATGCTGAAATCATCAGTAAATGTAATGAAGAACTGATAACCTCCTATAGCCATTGTGTTTATAGGACCGCATACATCAGTATGTATTAGACCCAATAAATCACTTGCCCTTTCACTGTTTTAATCTTCCCTAGTAAACAAGATACACGTGTTTCATTTGATTCAAAATCAAATGAATCTAAAAGTCCATCTGTATGGAGTTTAGAAGTGCCTTTCTCATTTATGTAGCCAAGAAGACAATGCCAAATGTAAGTTTGACTCAAATCATTTGACTTGAGTCTCTTTGTATTTACATTAAGAATAGGAATATCTATGGACATTTTCATGTTTAGAATATAAAGACCACCACATAAATTAGCATTCGCATAGAAAACGTCTTTACGAGAAATGAAGCATTTATTATTGGAAAAATAAAATTAAAACCATCTAAATCCAAACATGAAACTGAAACAATATTTCTGCTCAAGGCAGCGACATAATAACAATTATTTAAAACTAATACAATTCCAGTAGGTAAAATTAATTCATAGCATCCTACAACCAACTCAGCAACCTTTGCTCCATTTCCAACTCGTATGATGACTTATCATTTCTTTAGCTTTTCATTTTTGGTGAGATCCTACACATTAATATAAATGTGAGATCAGCATCTGGTATCCAATACCCAAGAACCACTCGTAGACAAGTTAACCTCAATAAAGTTAACACTTGAAGTAGTAATAGCACTACTCTTATTTTTCTTTAGAATTTCAAGATAGAGCTTGCAATTTTTGAACCAATACCTAGGTGCATGGCAGAAATGAAAATTTCCTTTTTTTCCTATTCTTTCTGGGCTTTGTGATAGTCACAACAGCCTTGGCAACTTTATCCTTGCCTTTGACCTTCTTCTTCATAGGCTTTCCTTTTTGAACCATTTACACATTAGCAATGGGTTTATCGATATTTTGCTCAGTAGTTTTAAGCATCAAATGCAACTCCAAGATAGACTTCTCCATGTTTTTCATGTTATAGTTCATCATAAATTGTGAATAACTATCAATCAATGAGTTCAGGATTAAATTTGTAGCCAACTCTTGGCTTATAGGACGCAAAATCTGTCATATATCCCTTCATTATTCAAACAAGAGGACTAACGGACGCACCCTTAGCCATTTTGCAAGAATGAAGATTCTTGTCTGTCTCGAACCTTTCTTTCCTAGCCTGTTGTTGGACCATTTCCTCTAGCACCGTAGTCATGTCATAAGCTTCCATGTGTTCCATCTCCTTCTGAAGTTCATGAACCATGGTTGCCAACATAATGCATGCAACATCAGCTGAGTTATTAACATGCTTAGTACATGCTCCCTTCATGGCTCTTAAACCATTAGCTGGTGGTTCCTTATTAATAGGTTATCCAAGACATAAAACTTGCATTCATGCTTAAGAACAATTCTCAAGTTTCTGTACTAGTCAAGAAAGTTTGTCCCATATAACTTATCATTCTTAAGGATGGATCGCAGTGAAAAGGGATTAGTGTTATTTGAAAAGGCCATAAATCTACAAAAAAGATTACTGAGAAGTTCATTTTAGTATAGAGGAATAGACTCCTAATAAATTAACAACCATCCTTAAAACATTATGTTAATTTAAGAGACTAAAACCCATGTATCACCTAATTCCAAGACAACTAAGGCATGATAATTTGAATTAGGTTATTTAGGCAGGTACCAATTACAAATTACATCATATATAACTTTTAGTTGTTTTTATGAGATTATGACATCTTATATCTTTGCATGTTTTATCTCATCTAGTGCCTAAAGCCCAAAGCCGTTTTGATAGCTTTATTAAGTCTAACCATTTCAAATAGCAGAGTAACTGTTACTCAACTTGCCTCACCCAGATAACTGAATACACTCTAAGGAGGCAGATCCATATTGATGTGATCGATACTTTAACAAGTGTTTGGGAATGCATGACACTTGACTTAAAATCTCGAAGAGAGGTTTTTTATTTGTTTTAGTGATCATAAACTAAACAAAATAAATATCATATATTACAATGCATGTACAATCACTAAACAAGTTAGGAAATTTTACTAACATTGATTCTCATATGAATTTCCTTAAGCTAAGAACAGTTATATCAAAATCAATTTTGATTCTTATTCATACGAAACAAGCAATTAAATCAAGAAGCGAAATATTAATCATGCATTTAACACCATAATCATATAAAATTAATTCTATTCACCTAATCATGATTTCTATCATGGAGACATGCATAATTATTAAACAAAATGAACTATGTATCCAAAATAAGAATCACATTAACCTAAACATGACTTCTACAATATGACCGTAAAAAATTTGCATCGTTCAATATTAAAATATATGTTAATCAAAACATTCTAAAAATTAATTTTATCATTGAATCAAATCATGCATATGTCAAATACAGGAATTAACAACACGCTTTAAAACCAATTTTTGATAACATTTATTACAGAATCTACATGCAAATCATATAAAGACATTAAATGAGATCATATTTTCACACGTATATCATGTATACATTAGATAACACACAAAAATGTTTAATAGAACAGAACCTTGCTCTGATACCACTATTGGGCTTTAGGGTTCATACACGACAAAAATTCAAAACAATCTTTTAATAACCTCAACAGGATCGTAAATAAGTTCCACTAAACTATATCTATAAAAGTAAAACATACCTCAATCCATGATTTTCTTCCTTGATTATTTGATCTCTAAGACGTTTACACATGCATCCTCTATCATAAATCTACACACGAACAGTGACCATAATTTGGAATGCTAGCCCCAAGAGAGATGGAAAATATTTTTCCCTCTCTCTCATAAAATCTTGATAACTCGAAAATAGTAAAAATGAAAATTTTATTTTGTTTTAGGGTTTCAATCTCTATTTATATGTGTAGATAAGCCTTTACTTAAAATCCTAATCATAATACAACTATTGTATTCAGGCAGTTTAAGTAACTTACACATATGCCCTATTAATAAGTTATCATATAACCAATTGTAAGGGTTTTTATGTCATGAATTGTATCATATAAAACTCATTAATCTGGACCAATTAAAATGGTGCGAAGTCATTCTTTGTATGTGACCCAATAGGTTCATGCAACGTTAGAAGTGAACCAAAATAATTTTGGTACACAAGTCATAAGTGGTCTCTAATAAGGCATTATGACTACCCAGATAGAGTGAATATCAAAATTGATACCACCTAATGACTAACATATATCATATCCTTTTATTGTGCAATATCATTTGATTAAACATTAGGCATGGAAAGTCACCCTTAATGTTCAATCTTACTAGTATCGATCTTTAGGTAAACTGAAAACACCCAAGTGACATTAATCATATCAATTGACATGTACTTGGCCATTATCGGTTTATCATATGAAGGGATCCACTTATATCTCTATATTTGAGAGTAACAAATTCTATCTTGATTACACCTTCACATATTATTCACATGATAACCAATCATAATATTTATAGTTGTATGGTTAAAGACAATGTTTTATTGTGTTGAATTACCATGCTCCTAATATTGAAGTCTACGGTAATTTCAAGTCGAAAGACTAAATGATTTACGTATCACGAGTAACATCTATGACTTAATACATGTGGTGTTCTCATAGCGGGTCGGTCTAGTACCTTATTCCCTAATAAGTACTCATGATCTAGATTCATATCCCTAAACATATGATCATCATATAACCATCAATCAAGATTCACGCTAGTCTTAATTCATCATAGTTCCTAGTATAATAATCGACTAAGGACATTTATGGTATTTCATCAAATAACCATGGATTTTACTATAAGGTAAACATGCAATCACTTAAATTAAAATAGCAAATAAAAATCTCAATTTTATTAACTAAAATTATAAGATAAACAATGTTTGTAAATTGACCTAGGGCATACACCCCAACAAAATGCTTTTTCTTTGATTTATAGGACCTTTAAAGATTGTGAAACGGATTGTAAAAGTTGCATATAGACTTTTACTACCACCTCAGTTATCTTATGATGAATCCTTCTCAAATTAGGGCAATATTCGACCTAATAACGTTATTAAGCCCTAATCTCACCACTTAAGACTTACCAACGTATTAGTCAGCCTTTTCAAACTTATCTCATTACTAGATAACCCTTATAATAAGCATTATATTATTCTCTTATTACTAATAAACCAGAGATAATAAGATTTTATAACTTCAAGATTATTTAGTGGAATTCTTAACAAATTAGCAAAAGCCATTAATTTAAATCCTATTATGTGGAAAACCAGGTAACAACGATTGCTTGCATATATAGAAAGAAAATAGTGATAACCATATATTAACATGTGTTTGATAGTGTAACTAACTCATGACCCAAAATGTATCCCCATAATACAAAGATATATATATATATATATATATATAAGTTTTACAACAAAAATTAAAAACCAACAAAATCAGAGGTAGTAGTTCTCTAATGGCTTAGAGTTAGTCGCCCATCTTCTCCTTGCTTGATCTACTACTCAATAGATCTACACCCATCATCATAAAAAGGATGGTGAGTAAAAAAAAGTTGAAAGTAACATTGAAGATACATTTCTCCACGTTTCCAAATATACAACAGGTATCTGAAAGCGTAAAAATAACAATTATGTTGAAAATGAAATCATGCTAATAGATATTTCACTTAAACAATATGAAATTGACACACGACTAAGTAGTAATGATCTAGGGTTGGTCGAGCATGAGTCCTATCACATATGCCTTTATTCCACTATCTCAGGGTGGAGTTAAGCTCTACACCTCTATAATCACTCACAAATGCTCCTCACATGTGATGTATACTTTTCAACAACCCGAATCTAATACTCTTGTGTTGTACATGCTAGTGGTGAGATCCCTGATAGCCCTGGAAATCTAGCCCTAGGGTGCCGCGCACATCTCTATCATATCATGGTCTTAGGTACAAGAACTACTTTAATAATTCAAGGAATGACACGACTTCGGAATCCAACAATTGCATAACTAATCCACAAAGACAAATAGATTTACAATGCCATAAATCACTACCTAATAGCATGCTGTTTCAGTTGACTAATTACTTCAACAATTAATAATGACGCAGCATAAGACATAAAGTAAATGAAATCATTACCCAACAACCAATGCCATGATAGCAAACTCATGAAATAAGATGAAACAACAAGTCATGAAATCTAAAGTACAAAGGAGAATTCAGTTTGATAGCTGAAAATAGATAGCATTGCTGGAATGAGATTTAAATAAATATCTCAATTAGTTAACTTACAATCCACGCGAAGTTCCTAAACTAATTCGACCTCTTGACAGGTCAAAACTCGTACTTGAAATCTCGAAACTCTTCCTTTGGTTCCTGATATCATTAAACATGTTTTTGAGTGTGTTTATACCTTTAATTAAAGTGTTAGACATGCTTATAGTGTTTAAGTTTAAGTTTAGAAAATGCAAAATTTGCATTGTCAGAGTGCTACCCATATTTTTTAACATGTTTACGTGCTATGCGCAGGAAAACCAAGAATTTTGCACTTTGAATTCTGAGTTTTCTCTCCACGTGGAAAACCCCAAAGCATTTAGATCCCTAGACATCAACCCCCAGAGACCAAAAACACATATCATGATCATAAGAATAATTCGTACTTCAAAATTATATCAACTCAAGAATTTAAACTAAGTTAATGGTGTATATCAACTTACCAAGTTGTACACCACTCCTAGTTCGATCAATTATCTCTTAAATAAACTAAACTTCACTTCAATTCTCTTATCTTCATCTCATTCAGATTCCTTATTCTCTAAGATATAAATGTAATAAATTACATGTTCATTTTATGCATTTATATATATGAGGTAGGATTGATTTATAGCCATTGATCTAAATGTACACTTAAATCTCTAGGCTAATCTAAGGGCTATCGATTTATCTCATTCTCCACTAACTCATCCTTAGTGAACCTATCTCGCATATAGTCTTCTCACTCCTAAGTGCGTTTCGAATCACTATGAAACTGCCACTTGACCAATACCTCTGGGATATACTTCCTTCTCAATTATTGTACCTTTTGATCTAGAATTTGTACTGGTTGCTCTTCATAAGATACATCCTCGCTCAGGACAATCCGACTTAAGCCAACTAAGAATAGTACGCATGCCTTCAATTCAGCCAGTTGAAATATAGAAATATAGAAGACTGGATAAATTCTTGACATATGTAGAGGTAAATCTTGCTCATAAGCAACATTCCTGACGCGTCCCTTAATTTCGAAAGGCCCAATAAATCTCGGTGCTAACTTTCCTTTCAAACTAAATCTGTGAAGACCTTTTAAAGAGAAACCTTTAAATACATAAAGGTTATCTTAGTGTACATGAGATCGCGATGATATGTGTATGCATACTTCTTCTGTCTCTTTTGGGCCCCATTAAGCCTCTAGTTTATCTGTCGCACCTTCTCTATGTGATCAAAAACAATCTCAAGCCCCGCTAACTCCCGGTCCTCTAGCTCGGTCAACACAATCCTCAGTGACACAGTCTGCCATATAAAGCCTTAAATGGCACCATCTCAATGCTAGCCTGATAATTGTTGTTATATGTAAACTCAGATAATGGTAGGTATTCCTCCAAAGATCTGCCAAACGCAAGTACACAAGCCCTAAGCATATCCCTGAGAACTTAAATCAACCTCTCAGTCTACCCATCAACCTAAGGGTGAAAAGCTGTTATGAACTGTAGGCACGTACAGTAAGGCTCCTACATATTATACCACATCTTGGATGTATACATAACATCTCTATCTGACGTGATAGTAAATGGTACCTCATGCAACTTGATAATCTCTCTCTTAAATAATATACTTAGCCGGTCAAATTGTAGTGAGTTACAACTCGTAAGAAATGGGTAGATTTCGTCAATCTGTCCATAATTACACAAATACAATTATGTCGTCTGGTAGTCTTAGGTAATCTTCTGACGAAATCCATAACTATGTCTTCCTACCTCCAATGTGGAATTGGATGGAAGTGGAAATCGGCTATAGTAATCCTTCAGGTCTATAATGCTCAGCCTTCACATGCTGGCAAATCCTACAGTTCCTGATAAATTCTTATATGCCCGCCTTCATCCCAGGCCACCAAAAATGTATCCTCATGTCATAGTACATCTTGGTCTTACCAAGATGAATAGTGAATCGAAAACAATGTGAATCTTAAAGAGTCTTATCTCTAAGCTCTACCACTAATGGTATCCATAATCTGCCTCTCAAACACTAATATATAGTCTTTGTCCAATTAGTACTCTGGCTAACTCACTAAATCTCAAGAACATGATATCATATTTTTTCACCCTTTAACATTCTTAGGGTAAACATTGTCTGAAGCCTCATATGTGCAAAATCATATCCCGAGTGTCGGTATGAATATCTGACTAACTCATCATTGTTGTTGCCTCAAGTAACCCATACTCATATGTCATATGGCATCAAACAACCTCAACTTTTTCACCTCGTATCTTACTCGATGCATCATCAGCTATGTTAGCTTTTTTTGGGTGATGTTCCAGGGAAAAGTCGTAGTCCTTCAAGAACTCCAACCTTTTGCATTGTCTCATGTTCAGCTTTTGTTGTGTGAAGAGATGTTTTAAAGTCTTATCATTAGTGTAGAGTGTGAATCTCTTTCCATACAGATGATGTATTCATATTCTCAGAGCAATCATCATCATTGCCAACTCTAAATCATGAGTGGGATAGTTCTTCTCATGTGTTTTCGGTTGTTTAGAATCATAAGCCATTGTGCCTCTATCCTGCATTAACACACAACCTAGACTACGTGAAAAACATCTATGTATATTGGGAATCCATGTCTAACCTCCAACAACACTAACACTGATGGAGTGGTCAACAACCTCTTCAGCTGCCTCCTCAAACTCAGACCAATCAAATGTGACATTATTCTAGGTCAATCAAATGTTGTTTTTAATCGAATAATAATAAAGATTGTGATTGGTTACCATGCGAAAAATATGTGAAGGTATAATTTGTTCCTCTCGTATAGAGAGATATCAGTGGATCCTTCGATGTGTTAACTATTAAATGGCCAAGTCCAAGTGAATTGATATGATCAGTCTACCTTAATATCGAGATTAGTATGATTAAATATTAAGGGTGAGTTTCCATGCCTTATGCTTAATCAAAGAGTTTCGCACGACAAAAGGAAATGGTATATGTTATTCATTAGGTTGTATCGATTTTGATATTCATGTTACTTGGGTAGTCATAATATCTTGCTAGAGACCGCTTATGACTTGTGTACCAAAATGGTTTTGGTTGACTACCAACATCGCATGAGCCTATTGGGTCGTACAAAAAGAATAACTTTATGTTATTTCAATTGGTCCAGAGTAATGACTTTTATATGATAAAATTCATGACATAAAATCCCTTACAATTTGTTATATGATAACTTATTAATAAGGGTGTTTGTGTAATTTTCTTGAATTTCCTAAATACAATAGTTGTATTACGAAAAGGTTTTTTAAGTGAGCTTTTCTACACATATAAATAGAGGTTAAAACCCTAAAATGAAATAAGATTTTCATTTTTACTATTTTTGAGTTCTCTAGATTTTGGAAAGAGAAAAAAATTGTTTTCTATCTCTCTTGGGGATAGCACTCCAAATAGTGATTACCGTTCATGTGTGGATTTTTAATAGAGGATACACGCTTAAACGTCTTCGAGATCGATCACTAAGAGAAGAAAATCACGAATTAAGGTATGGTTTACATTTGTAGATTAAGTTTAATGGAACTTATTTTCAATCTTGTTAAGGTTTTTTAAAATTGTTTTGAGTTTTTGCTATGTAATGAACCCCAAAACCCAACTGGTGGCCTATGCCTCTCGCCAGCTGAATGTGCACAAGAATAACTACCTCGCGACCTTGAGTTGGCGGTAGTAGTCTTTGCACTGAAGTTGTGGTGACACTATCCTTATGGAGAGAAGTTTATGTTGTTCACGGATCAACAGAATGTCAAGTATTTGTTCACATAGACTGAATTTAATATGAAACAACGGAGGTGGCTCGAGTTGTGGAAAGACTACGACTTCATGATCAATTACTACCCCGAAAAGGCAAACGTTATTGCAAACGCCTTGAGTCGGAGATAATTAGTGCCCCATATTTGACAAAATCTTAGGTAGTTAGAGGCCACACTTATGATGCATATTTTTAAGATTGGGGCAGATACATGGATTTGTGCATAGTTACGGTTACAGTTGATGATAGTCCAGGCGATTATCAACAGACATAGAACATATTCGAGCTACGACAGGTGTCGTATTTTGGCTGATAGTTCAGGTTTTAGAGATTGGACAGTAGCAGTAGATCAAAGTTTGATATTTTGAAGTAGAGTGTGGATTCCAAAAGTACTAGAGTTGAGATAGGACCTTCTTCAAGAGTCGCACTGATCGCACTATAACATTCACCCATGTGTCTCCAAGATGTAATAGGACGTACGATAATCATACTGGTAGCCAAGAATGAAGGCAGATATAGCCAAATATATCAGGAGATATGACATATATCAGCATGTTAAGGTTGAATATCAAAGACCCAGAGGACTACTCTAGCCATTACCTATTCCTCAGTGGAAATAGGAGCACATTACGATAAACATGGTGACAGGATTACAAACTAACCCGAGGAGCCACGATACACTTTGGGTTATCATCGATAAATTAATGAAGGATGTGCACTTCCTATTAATTCAACTCTCCGACTCGTTCACTAGCTTGGGTCGGATCTATGAGCGGGAGATAGTCAGGTTACATTGGGTGCTACTGAACATAGTGTTAGATATGGATCCTAGATATACATTAGGGTTATGGCAACGTATGCAAGATCAGTTGGGTATTCAGATTCGCCTCAGTACGACTTATCACTCGCAGACAAACAAAAAATAAGTAAAGCTAATCCAGGTTCTGAAGGACATGCTATGGGCTTGTGTTCTCGAGTTTGGAGGTCACCGGGAGGAATATTCACATTTGTGTGAATTTTCTTATAATAGCAATTATCGGTCGAGCAACGGGATGGCGTTGTTTGAGGCTTTATACGACAGACTATGTAGGACACAGTCATGTTGGGTAGATGTGGCTGATACAGTGGTAGTTGGGCTAGAGGTGGTAGAGGATAACACATAGAAGGCGAGGTTGATTCATTAGAGATTGCAGACAACACATAATTGGTAAGAAAAATACGCCAATCTAAAATGTCATGCAGTTATGTTCGAGAAAGAGGACTTTGAATACTTGAATGTATTGCCTGTAAAGGGACACTAGAGACTTGGATTCAAGGGGAAGCTTGCACTGTGTTATACAGGACCATTTGAGATCACGGAGAGAATTGAGAATGTTACCAGGTTAGCACTCTCGTCGTTGATGTCAGGGGTACACCCAGTCAAGTTTCTATGTTGAGGAGATGTGAGGATAAGATGCGGATATAGTGGAATGGGACAGTTTAGTGGTCAAAACATACACGACTTATGAGGAGCACCTGATTGAGATTCTTGACCAAAAGGTGCGGACCTTGACACATACAGAGATTACCCTTATGAAGGTCAAAATGCAGTTCCACGTTTTGGGGCTTGTGCCACTGGTCAATCTATAAACATTTTTTATCTTATAATTTAAGTTAATAAAAAAGAGGTTTTCGTTTGTTATTTTATTATAAGTGATTGCATGTTTACCTTATAATAAGATCAATGGGTATTTATTGAAATATCCTAAATGTCCCTAGTTGGTTATTATACTAAGAACCATAATGAATTTAGACTATTGTGAATCTTGAATCCTGGTCATTCAATGATCATGCGTATAAGGACATGAATCGAGATCATAAGTATTTGGTAGGGAACAAGGTATTGGATCGACCCACTATGAGAACACCAAATGGATTTAAGTCAAAGGTGTTATTCATAATAGGTATATCTTTTAGTCCTCCTACTTGAGATTGCCATAGACTTCAATATTAAGAGCATAGTAATTTGACACAATCAAATGTTGTCTTTAACCAGATGATTGTAAAGGTTGTGATTGGTTACCATGTGAATAATATGTGAAGGTATATAATCAAGATAGAATTTGTCCCTCTTATAGAGAGAGATATCAGTAGATCCCTCGATATGTTAGATTGTTAAATTGCGAAGTCCAAGTGAATTGATGCAAACAATGTCGTTTTGATGTTTTCAATTTACCTAAAGATCGAGACTAGTACGATTGAACATTAAAGGTGAATTTCCATGCCTTACGTTTAATCAAAGGATATCTTCCGACGAAAGGATACGATATGTGTTATTCATTAGGTTGTGTCGATTTTGATATTTATGCTACTTGGGTAGTCATAATGCCTTGCTAGAGACTGCTTATGACTTATGTAACAAAATGGTTTTGGTCGAACACAAAGAATGACTATGCACAATTTCAAGTGATCCAGTGTAATGAATTTTTTATGATAAAACTCATTATATAAAAGTCCTTACAATTTGTTATATGATAACTTATTAATAGGGGTGTTCGTGTAATTAGCTTGAATTGTCTAAACTCAATAGTTGTATTACAAATGATATTTTTAAGAGAGCTTATTTACACGTATAAATAAAAGAAGAAACCCTTAAAACGAATAAGATTTTTGTTTTTGCTATTTTCAAGTTCTCTAGATTTTTGGAGAGAAAGAAAATGTTTTCTATCTCTGTTGGTGCTAGCACTCCAAATTACGATCACCGTTCATATGTAGATTTTCGATAGAGAAATGCTTTTGAACTTTATGGAATAAAGCGATCAGAGAAGGAAGTCACAGATTAAGGTATGGTTTACTTTTTTAAATCTAGTTTAATGTAACTTATTTTCAATCCTATTAGGGTTTATCAAAAATTGTTTAAGTTTTTCACTGTGTATGAACCCCATAACCCAACACCATAGCGACCAGGAGTTCTTGTGGGAGCGCGTGAGAAGTACATGTGAAAGCATTTTCCCAATTTGTTCGATTCAAGTATAATTTAAATTTTGAGGACAAAATCCTTTAAGTAGGGAAGATTGTGACATCTCGTCATCGATAAGACCGAATTCAGCTCAATCCAACTAGATCGGATGCCCGAACCCGGCTCGATCTGGCGATCTGGCTGTGCTTAATGATTAGGTATCGTAAATAATAAAATAACTTTTTTGGTGTGCATGTAATATTTAATAAATAAATTAATAAATATAAGTTTGCACGTAACACAAGGCAATGCGAGGCGGGAGTATCGCCTCGATATCTGCATTTTGACAGGGATTACGTGTCATAGACAAAAATATGAAATAAATCACTTCCTTAAATTAGGTTGGCCTAAATTGCTAATTAGATTTAAATGGATATGCCTATTTTAGGAATATAATAAAATTCAACTCATAGCCTATGCTTTAAATTAAAAAACTGTAGCCTATAGAAATTGTAACATATATATCACATAGCAATCAAACAAGAAACGATGGTGCATGGACTTTATGTTGTACATAGATTGATCTCGATATTCGTTGTAATAGCCTAGCCTAATTAATTCGAATTAATTAATTAATTACAAATTAGGACCCTAAGCTCGGACCCACGTGGATGCTGCGAAAAGTCTAGGGCACGCTTGACAAGGTGATTTTGGTCATTTTTATGTGACACATGTAAATTTATTATATTATTATTAAATATTAATGTCACACTAGTGTTAGAATCTCAATTGATTTACGTTGTGCATATTGGGGCACGTACCCTAGGTCAATCCATTAACTGTCTTTATGAATACTTTTAGTTAATAAAATAGAGCATTTCATTTGCTGTTTATTATAATTAATTTGCATGTTTACATTATAATAAGATCCATGGGCATTTACAGAAATATCCTAAATGTCCCTAGTCGATCATTATACTAGGAACTATAATGAATTAAGACTAGTTTGAGTCTTGATCGATGATCATATGATGATTATACGTATAGGGATACGAATCAAGATCACGAGTACTTGTTAGGGAATAAAGTACTGGATCAACCCGCTATGAGAACATCACATGGATTAAGTCATAGTTGTATCTCATGATAGGTATATTTTTCAGTCCTCTGACTTGAGATTACCAGAGACTTCAACATTAGGAACACAGTGATTTGACAAAATCAAACATTTTCTTTAACCGGACGATTATAAAGGTTGTGATTGGTTACTGTGTGAGCAATGTGATGAAGTTGTGTAATCGAGATAGAATTTTTCCATCTCATATAAAGAGAGATATCCAGTGGATCGCTCGATGTGTTAGACTGTTAAAAGGCCTAGTCTAAGTGAATTGATATTGATCAATGTCACTTTGATGTTTTCAGTCTACCTAGGGATCGAGACTAGTACGATTGAACATGTTGGATGACAATTCCATGCCTTATGTTTGATCAAAAGGATATCGTGTGACAAAATGATGTTATATACACTATTGATTAGGTTGTATCGATTTGGTATTCGTACAACTTGGGTAGTCATAATGTCTTGCTGGAGGCCGCTTATGGCTTGTATACCAAAATGTGTTTTGGTACACTGTCAAGGCCGATTATGTCGTGAATTTTATCACATAAACGTCCTTGTGGTGTATTACACTTATACTTCTTTAAGTAGGGGTATATGTGTAATTTACTTAACCGTTATATACAAGGGTTGTATAAATAGACGCTTAAAGTTAGAACACATGTACGAAAAATTAAGTGCTGAAACTCTATTTTCATTTTAGAAACAACTTAAGGTTTTCTTGTACGCTCTAGATCATTTTGGAGAGAAACGAAAAGGTTTGGTATTCTCTTGAAGCTAGCACTTCAAATCTCGGCCGTCGTTCGTGTGTGGACTAGGTAGAGGGCGTTCTTCATTGGCAGCGCCTTAGAGATCGATCGATCGATCTTAAGAAGGATATATTGCGACGGATGTATGATTAATGGAATTAGATTTGGATCTTGTTGGAATTTTTGTCTAAATTGTTTTGTAATTCGTACGAACCCCAAAACCGAACAGTGGTATCAGAACCTTCGAGTTTGATTCCATTAAATTCATTGCATGTTTTCTTCTGATATATACAAGATATATGATTGAAAGCATGTTAATAGTTGATGTATATGTGATATTCAAAGGTTTTCTATGAGATTTATTATCATGTTTTATGTATATGATACACATTTTTGTGATTTAAATGAAATCAATTTCGTACATGCTAATAATCATGTTAGGTTAATTCGAATAATTTTAATGAATTGAGTTTCGTGTTCTGTGATCCGTGACACCATTAGGTATAATCTTTATTTTTTTGTGTATTGATGCATGGATGAAATCTCTGTAATTCAGTATGCATATTTAGGTTACATTGATTTAAGTTTCTTAAATCATATAAGTCTAAATATTAATTCGAAACTAATATGATTAGGCTCGATTGGGATAGTAGTTCATGATTCAATTACATGTCCGTGATTATTTAAATGAGGAACGAAATTGCAAATAATTATTTTTCGAAATTATTTGTTTATCACGTTATATATATTCTGTTATGAAGTTTCTATTTGATAAGAGATAGATAACAAATTAAATTAGGAGATATTAGCAAAATCGATTTCGTTATCCCTATTGGATAGGAGATAATTATCGAAAATTTTGTTATTGGTGATAGACTAGGATCCAAATATCCCAAGTCCTAATTGGATTAGGATAAGATGATTAGTTAGATGTGAGCCCAGGTTAATTAAAAATGTTTTAATTGACTTAATTTCTGATAAATTAAGGGGTAAATTTGGGATAATGAAATCAGCGAAAAATATGATTTTCTATAGCGAATTTTAATTTTTGGAATTGAAATTCGTTTCCTAAAAAAAAGAAAAAAAATGGGGCGCTGCCCTTTGTACCCCCGTCCGTTGATCGGTCAACGGGTTTGCCGTCTAACTAATCCTAGCGCACGGAAATTCTTTTATTAGTGAACAGTATAAAAATTTCCAAATTGTTAGTTATTTAAAAAATCAATAAAATATATGATATTTCATTGTTTACATAAAATCACTAAAACTGAATAAAATCCCTATTAAATTTTACGTCTCATGCCATCCATTTTAAACACTTGTCAAAGCCTCGATCACATTAATACAGTTTCAGCCATAGCTGGGTGTATTGTGTTATCTTGGTGAGACAAGTTGGATAAGAGTTGCCTAAATGTTTAAAATGGTCCGACTTAATAAAGCTATCAAAATAGTTTTGAGCTTTAGGCACATGATGAGATAAAAACATGATAATACATAAGATGTCCCGTATCTCATAAAAGTATCTAAAATTACATAAGATGTAATTGGTAACTGTTACCTACCAAAATAATCTAGTTCTGTGTTTCATGTCATAGCTGTCATAGAATTAGGTTAAATATGGATTTTAGTCCCCTAAATAAACAATATGTTTTTGGAGGGTTGTTAATTTAGTGGAAGTCTATTCCTCTATACTAAAATAAACTTTGCATAATCTTTATTGTAGATCAATGGCCTCTTCAAATAACAATAATCCCATGTTACTCCGATCCATCCTTGATAAGGATAAGCTATTTGGGACTAATTTTCTTGACTGGTTCAGAAACTTGAGAATTGTTCTCAAGCATAAACGCAAGTTGTATGTCCTGGATGCTCCAATCCTTGAGGACCCACCAGCCAATGCTACGAAAGCTGTGAAGGATGCGCATAATAAGCATGTCAATGATTCTACTAATGTTGCATGTATTATGCTAGCAACTATGGTTCCTGAACTTCAGAATGACATAGAACTAATGGAAGCCTACGACATCGCCGTAACGCTTAAAGAAATGTTCCAACAGCAAACTAGGCAAGAAAGGTTCGAGACAGTCAAGAACCTACATTCTTGCAAAACGACTGAGGGCGCTTCAGTTGGTCCTCATGTTCTGAAGATGAAGGGTTATGCTGACCAGCTTGATAGACTCGGATTTCCCACAAGCCAAGAGTTGGCTACGGATTTGATCCTGAATTCATTACCAGAAAGTTACTCATAATTTGTGATGAACTACAATATGAATAATATGGAGAAATCAACTTCAGAGTTGCATTTGATGCTCAAAACTGCTGAAAAAAATATCAAGAAACCCTCTAGTAAGGTATTGATGGTCCGAAAGGGAAAGGGAATGAAGAAGAAAGGCAAAGGCAAGGCTAAAGTTGTCAAGGCTGCTGCTGCACCTGTCGTAAAGCATGAGGAACAAGTCAAGCCCCAGCCTATTCCTGCTTCAAAAAACCCAAAAGAAAATGAAGGAAATTGTCATTTCTGCCATGCACCTGGACATTGGTTCAGAAATTGCAAACTCTATTGAGAAGATTTAAAAAAGAAAAAGGGTAGTGCGACTACCACTATAGGCATTTATGTTATTGAAATTAATTTATCTACTAGTGATTCTTGGGTATTAGATACCGGATGTGGATCTCACATATGTATAAATGTGCAGAGACTCACCAGAAGTAGAAAGTTAAAGAAAGGAGAAGTCATCCTCCCCGTAGGGAATGGAGCAAAAGTTGCTGCCCTGGTTGTTGGATTATATGACTTAGTCTTACCTAGTCGACTTATTTTAACTTCAAATAATTGTTATTTTGTGCCTTCCTTGAGCAGAAACATCATTTCTATTTCATGCTTGGATATGGATGGTTTTGATTTTATTATTACGAATAATAGATGTTCCATTTCTCGTAAAGGTATATTTTATGCAAATGTTGATTTGTGTGATGGTCTTTATATTCTAAGCATGAAAAGGTCCACTGATACTCTAGTCTTTAACATAAATACAAAGAGATTCAAGGAAAATGATTTGAGTCAAACATATCTTTGGCATTGTTGTCTCGGGCACATAAACGAGAAACGCATAACGAAGCTCCATAAAGATGGACTTCTAGATTCGTTTGATTTAGAAACATATGAAACGTGCATATCTTGTTTACTAGGCAAGATGAGTAAAAGTCCCTTTACTGGACACAGTGAAAGGGCAAGTGATTTATTAGGTCTAATACATATTGATGTATGCGGTCCTATAAACACAATGGCTATAGGAGGTTATCAGTTCTTCATTACATTTACCGATGATTTCAGCAGATATGGTTATGTATATCTAATGAATCATAAAGCTGAATCATTTGAAATGTTTCGAACGTTTCAAAATGAAGTGCAGAATCAACTTGGTAAAACTATCAAAACACTTCGATTAGATCGAGGTGGCGAATATTTAAGCCAAGAATTTGATGATCATCTTAGAAATTGTGGGATTGTCTCCCAATTGACTCCATTAACAACTTGACAATGGAATGGAGTTTCTAAAAGGAGAAATCGAATCTTATTAGATACGGTTCGATCTATGATGAGTCATGCAGATCTTCCTTTATCTTTTTGGGGTTATGCATTACAAACTGCAGCTTTCACTCTAAATCGAGTTCCTTCTAAAGTGGTTGATAAAACACCATACGAGATATGGTACGGGAAGTTACCTAGTTTATCATTCCTTAAGATTTGGGGGACTGAGGCTTACGTAAAGCGACAAGTCTCAAAAAAACTAGCACCTAAATCTAACAAGTGTTTATTTGTGGGGTATCCTAATGAAACAAAAGGATATTACTTTTATAATCCCACTGAGAACAAAGTGTTTGTTGCTCGGTACGGTGCCTTTATTGAAAAATAGTTTATTTCAAAAAACACTAGTGGGAGAGAAATAAATCTTGAAGAAGTTCAAGAATCACAGATAAACACTAAACCACTACTAGAAGTTCAATAACTTTCTGAACTAGTTGAACCTCCACAAGCGACACAAGGCCCACGTAAATCTGGTAGGGTAAGACATTAGCCAGAGAGATTTGGATTCCATATTACTGATAGTCGTGATGTGTTGCTTATGGATCAAATGAGCCCACCACTTATCGGGAGGCTATGTCTGGACTAGACTCAGATAAATGGCTAAATGCCATGAACTCTGAGATGCAATCCATGTATGATAACAAAGTTTGGAATTTGGTTGATTTACCTGAAGGTGGTAAGTCCATTGGATGTAAATGGGTTTTCAAGAAGAAAACGACATGGATGGCAAAGTGCATACTTTTAAAGCAAGATTTGTAGCAAAAGGTTTCAGGCAGACTCATGGTGTTGATTATGATGAAAAATTTTCGCCAGTAGCCATGCTTAAATACATAAGAATTATAATTGTCATTGCTGCATATTATGACTATGAGATATGGAAAATGGATGTCAAAATAACATTTCTTAACGGAAAGTTGCTTGAGGACGTGTATTTGACACAACCTGAAGGTTTTGTACATCCTGAGAATTCTAGGAAGGTATGCAAGCTTCAAAGATCCATTAATGGATTAAAGCAAACTTCTTGGAGTTGAAATCTTCGTTTTGATGAAGCAATCAAGGATTTTGGTTTTATAAAGAACGAAGATGAGCTTTGTGTATACTAGAAGGTCAGTGGGAGTGTAGTTGTTTTTCTTGTACTGTATGTTGATGATATATTATTCATTGGAAATGACATCCCAATAATGCAGACTGTCAAGTCTTGGTTAGGGAAGTGTTTCTCAATGAAAGACTTAGGAGATGCAGCCTATATCCTAGGGATAACGATCTATAGGGATAGATCCAAAACGCTAATCGATCTAAGTCAGAGTGCTTACATAGACGAGGTGCTGAATAGGTTCAGTTTGCAAGACTCTAAAAGAGAATTGTTGCCAATGTCTCATGGCATAAGTCTCAACAAGATTCAATTTCCTAAGACAAATGATGAGCGAGACCGTATGAAAAAGATTCCATATGCATCAGTTATTGGATCTATCATGTATGCCATGCTATGCACTCGACCTGATGTATCACATGCTTTGAGCACTACAAGCATATATCAGTCAGATCCTGGTGAGAGTCACTAGATAGCAGTAAAGAACATTCTTAAATACTTAAGAAGGACTAAGGAAGCGTTATTGGTCTATGGAGGTTTTGAAAATGATCTAGTTGTAAATGGTTACACAGATGCAAGTTTTCAAACTGATATAGTTGATTTTTGATCAAAGTCTGGATATGTGTTTACATTGAATAGGGGTGCAGTAAGCTGGAAAAGTTCGAAGCAAGAGACTCAGCGAGATTCTACAATGAACACGAGTATATTGCAGCGTCCGACGCAACAAAGGAGGCCGTTTGGATCAAAAAGTTCATTTATGAACTAGGTGTGGTTCCAAGTATTGCTAACCCTGTTTGCATGTATTGTGACAATAACGGGGCAATAGCACAGGCCGAGGAACCTAGATCACACCACAGATCCAAACATATACTTACGCGTTTTCATCTCATCAGAGAAATTATTAAGAGGGGAGACGTGAAGATTTGTAGAGTACCTACTGAAGACAACATTGCGGATCCATTGACAAAAGCTCTTCCATAAGCA
The DNA here is from genome assembly GCA_039657365.1 of Stephania yunnanensis. Classification (NCBI taxonomy): domain Eukaryota; kingdom Viridiplantae; phylum Streptophyta; class Magnoliopsida; order Ranunculales; family Menispermaceae; genus Stephania; species Stephania yunnanensis. The sequence continues at coordinate 26,235,986 of CM077580.1, forward strand.
AAACATGATGGTCATGTTAGATCATTAGGCATTAGATGCATGTATGATTGGCCCTAGTGCTAGTGGAAGATGTTGGGGCATGTACCCTAGGTCGATCCATTAACTGTCTTTATGAATACTTTTAGTTAATAAAATAGAGGATTTCATTTGCTAATTATTATAATTAATTTGTATGTTTACATTACAATAAGATCCATAGGTATTTATAGAAATTTCCTAAATGTCCCAAGTCGATCATTATACTGGGAACTATAATGAATCAAGACTAGTCTAAGTCTTGATTGATGATCATACAATCAATATACGTATATGGCCACGAATCAAGATCACGAGTACTTGTTAGGAAACAAAGTACTGGATCGACCCGCTATGAGAACATCACATGGATTAAGTCATAGTTGTTTCTCATGATAGGTATATTTTTCAGTCATCTGACTTGAGATTACCAGAGACTTCAACATTAGGAACACAGTGATTTGACACAATCAAGCGTTGTCTTTAACTAGACGATTATAAAGGTTGTGATTGGTTACTGTGTGAGTAATGTGATGAAGTTGTGTAACCGAGATAAAATTTGTCCCTCTCATATAAAGAGAGATATCCAGTGGATCCCTCACTGTGTTAGACAATTAAAAGGCCTACTCTAAGTGAATATATATTGATCAATGTCATTTGGATGTTTTCAAACTACCTAGAGATCGAGACTAGTACGATTGAATATGTTGGATGACAACTCCACGCCTTATGTTTGATCAAAAGGATATCGTGTCACAAAAGGATATTATATACATTATTGATTAGGTTGTATCGATTCGATATTCGTACGACTTGGGTAATCATAATGTCTTGCTAGAGGTCGCTTATGACTTGTATACCAAAATGTGTTTTGGTACGCTGCTAACGTTGTATGAGCCTATTGGGTCGCACACTAAGAATGGTTTTGCGAGATTTTAAGATGATTCAGAAAAATAGATTTTATATGATAAAATTTATGACAGAAACTTCCTTGTGGTGTATTACACTTATACTTCTTTAAGTAGGGGTACATGTGTAATTTACTTAACCGTCTATATAGTATATAAATAGACGCTTTAAGTTAGAACACACGTACGAAAGATTAAGTGCTGAAACTCTACTTTTCTTTTAGAAATGACTTAGGGTTTTCCGTATGCTCTAGATCGTTTAGGAGAGAAACAAAAAGCTTTGGTATTCTCTCGAAGCTAGCATTTCGAATCTCTGCCGTCGTTCGTGTGTGGACTGTTGGTAGAGGGCGTTCATCGTTGGCAACGCCTCAGAGATCGATCAATCTTCCGAAGGATATATTGCGGCTGAGGTACGATTAAGTTTTCATGGTTTAAACCTTTTTAATAGAATTAGATTCAGATCCTGTTGAGGTTTTTGTCAAAATTGTTTTGTAATTTCCGATGCGTATGAACCCCAAAACCCAATAGTGCATACGTTGCGACGGGAGTGTAGAATATTATGGGGTGCACGTAACGCTTGTGTATAAGGCAGTCAAGGGTTTAGATATCACATCACCCATCACATCACCTATCATATCACCTGTCCCTCATCTACAAATCAAAAACCAAAAAAATAAAATAAAATCCCTCATTTTCTCTCTCCAACTTATCATTTCATCTCTCCTTCTCATTTTCTTCTTCTTCTTCTCCAACATTACTTTATCATCAAATTTGGTCTCACCTTCACCAAGCTCTCCAACCATGATATTCTTGGATTTGGCATCACCACCTCTCAAGCTGGCTATTTTCTAGTCCAAGGTAAGTGGTGGTGGTCGTGGTGAATTTTAAAGAGATTTTAGAGCATTAATTGTGAATGAATTTATGATATTGTGCTAGTTGTGGAGTTGTTAATGTTAATGTTATTGTTGTTTTTTTTTTAAAAAAAATCTACGTCTCTGCACTATAGATGAATTTAACAAATTGAAATTTATCTTTGGAGAGAGATAAATTGGGGCGCACCAACTGGCCGGGCCTGGATGTCCATGCCCAGGCAGGTGGAGCCAAGCTTGACTGGACCCAACAGTCGGGTTGGGCTGAACCGGGCCTAGCCAAGTCGGGCTCGATTTAAGCCCAAACCCCATAAATACAATTAAATATTTTTTAAAAATACATTAAAAATAATTTTAAATAAGATATTACAAAAAATAAAAAAATAAAAAAATAGGTAGAAAATTATGGAAAAATCTAAAAATATTAGAAAAATACGAGAAATTGGAAAAAGATAAAAAAAATAGATTTCAAAAATAGATTTCAAGACTTTTTCGGGGATTTCGTAACTCTGTGTCACTCGAAAAGCGTGCCAAAAGTAAATTTGGAATAAAATTTTAATTTTTAGTTTTACATTACTAAATCATTAAATGTGACCCTAAACATTTAAAAATGATAAAATTGGACACTAGGGAATTAGGAGACTAGTCGAGTTTTTAGTGTGCAGTTTGAGGCGTGAACATGTCATTTTGGAAAGATTTCACGAGCATCGATGTAAACCCACAAGAAATTCAGCTAAGAATTTACGTATTTCCTCCGTAATTTACTTATTTAAATTTTACTTTTTGCTAGTTCTACTTGCATATTTACTCTATTCCCAAATGTGGCTATATATGGCTTAAGAGACCGGCACTCTCGTAGATGACGACCTGATTGTTGCTACGATGTTTGTCATAACTTAAACTACGCATGAGATATCTCTTTATAAGTCGATGATCTCGAGAGTGGGTTAACATGGGGATCGCATCTGCCACATAGTTCCTATTATTTGAACCGTTGGGCGAAAGTCTACTTTTTGGCCAACAAAGTTCCTTATTTCGACCGTGAAGAAGAGGCAAGATTACCTCATAACCAGGGCCTTCTCGATTTGGTATTCGTGTCCCAGAGCTCGGAGCTCGACAGCTATACACCACATTCGTGTTTCATATTTTTGATTATCTTCGCAAATTATATTCATATTTTTCATTTCCGTTTATTTACTTTCCTACATGAATTGTAGCCATTTTATTTGGATTCATAATGAACTCTAAGTAAATTTCTCTGGGATTTACTCATTAGAGTTTTTCATTGTTTGTTTGTGGCAAGTTGCATATCATACGACAAGACGAATTTAAAGAGCCACAATAGCTTCACATGTAGATGTTTGTATTTATGTATATATACTTTTTTATGATTATTTAGGAGACTAATTACCTAATATATGTAGATTGACGTCATTCGTGACTTGTCACCTCATTATGATATACATGACATCTATTTGTTGGGTTTCCACCCCATAGGTTTGGTCATTAATGCAAAACTCGTTTGCATTACTTATTTGCATATTATTAAGACTTTCGCTATTAAAATAACTTAAATAAACCAAAACAAACAAATTAAGTCGTAAAACTTTATAAATTAGTATATTTTGATAAAATAATCATTTAATCATTGAAATTGACTAAGTCGAATTATTGGATGGTTAGTTCGTGGGTCGTCATGGATAGGTGTCCAAGTGACGTGGCATGACTTGATGAAGTGTTCAACAATATAGCCCTGCCCAATTTGCCTCAAAATTTGGGGCCATCACAGTTTGTATTTGAGCCTAGTTTTAGGCAAACAAAGGGAATGTTTAGAATAACTGAACAAAACGTAACAAACAAACACTTGATATGGAAACCCAAAAATCCTGACTTAGAACCTTTAGTTGGGAAGTGTAGTTTCGAGGATTATATAAGTATTATGTCTTGATTATATTATATATACCCCTATTACAAGTCTGGTTCGATATGCGAATACCATTGCATACACCGATGGATGGCAGGCGATTTGCAGCTGGCGTTGTATGCAGGTCAAGTGATCCTATGCTCGTAGTTAATTTTTATTTTACTCGTTAGATGGTTATTGCACATGATCAACAATTGGCAAATATATGTAGACAACTACTTTATGAGATTAGAGTTATGTATGGTGATTGAGATAGATGCAACAAAGTAGGAGTCACGTACTATAATACACATACCTCCACCGAAAATAGTACCGATCGAGTGGAATACTAAGGAAGTGAATAGAGGTAAATGGAGACGAGGTAAGTGTTTAAGGAATAGGCAGCCAGTGTCAAGGTAAATATGCAACAATTTCTAGTGCGGCCATAAAGGAGACAAATTAGTCTAGTATAAGCCAACAACTTTGACGTTAACACCACCACTGGGTATCTAGATGACATCATCAGAGGAGAAACAACATGTTATTTGCTTTAAATACAGGAAATTATGACATTACAACATTAAATGCTCCCAGAAGCTCAGTGGTTTTTGTTCGAACATCATCGATACTAATGCTACCGCTATGTGCTAAAGCCCCAAGTTCAGGAGGCATCTGAATAGTACACTAGGGACAAGATTTAACTACTAGTTCAGATCCTACATGTTTAGAGATGGTGACATGATATCATTTTATACCTAGCTATGTTATAGGTAAGTTAGGTTTCGACCATTTGTAGAGTTAACATGTACCTTATTCTTAGCACGACAATCGAAGATAAGGTGTTACCTAACTAAATTGGTATAGGATGCCTATTCCAGGTTGACAGACAATAAATGTCAAGAAGGTTAAGTCAAGACTTCCGAGCTCAATGTGCCACTAGGACAGTTACCGCAATGAGTAAGGAAAGGTAGTCTAAAAATGGAGTTCAAAAGTATCCATGGAAATCGAGAATATCACACCTAAGGTCTCGTCGAGACTAAGATGTGTGACGATTATTCCATGCATATCGCGGGTCGTTTGTCAAAAACCTTCATTGACTTGAATGCCTTTTAGGGAAATGATATATGCAAGATAAGAAGGACCTTCGCTTGAGCTAACATGTATAAGGTGTGTAGTACGACAACTGGTATTTGTAAGGGAGACTTAGCCTATAGAAAATCATACTTGATAGCTAAAAAAATGATGTCTAGTTTAAACAACACTGTAGACTCCAGATATCGTTAGGTCGACGATCAGGAACATGTAAAAGACGTGAGAGAAACATGTTTTCAGGAAAGTGAGCACTAACTCTTTTAGCTCTGGGCAGATCACTGGAGTAGTCTTGCAGGAATTGCTACCCGAATAACTCTACTATTTTGCCATGATTTGTTCACAGTCCATGAGGTCAATAGGGGCCCCAATAGCACCTTTTGGATAAAGAACAAATCAGGGGTACGAGCTGAGATAGAGTCTCCGAGTATATCTGAGGTTGGAAAGAGCCTCAAACCATCCTAAGAATAGGTTGTTCAGAATTTCTCGCGAATCTATAAATGACTCAAACGCAAAAAATTTTGCACTTGAGATTAATCCGACCAAAAGGAGAACTTGCATAAATTATGGGATAATGTCTCAATAGGACATGAAAAACCTTAATAGCTTAAAGGTTAGGATCGAACTAAGCGCGTGTGAGTCACTAGTCTGAAAGGTCTAAAGGTTTAAGTTGCGTTGCGGAGCGGGAAAGGTTCTAGGGGATATATTTTGATTAGGGTGTTGAACAATTAGTTTAGGCTCGGCACGACAGCAAATGATTCTTTAAGTTTTCAGTCAGGCATATTTTTTCGACTAATCCACAAGTGAAGTATGAAAGATCTGAGTAAGACCCACTTAGCCAACTCAGAAAGAGTTAGCCTTTTTTAATAAGACATCCCTAAACTTTGAGGTAAACCTGGTACCGCCACGTCGCCAAATATGTCACCAAGCCATGCCAAATCATTGCACACTTGTATTTGATGCCTCACGACCTAAACTTCTGTTTGTGTTTTATTCTCATAAACTTAGTATTTATCATGTATTTATGAATCGTTTCAATAAGTTAGCTAACATAAGTTGTTCATGACTTATTAAATCATATTAGTTGAGTATCTAAGTGGAAGTCTTTAAAGCATGCAAGTATCTAAAGAATCAAAATTTGCATTAATAACACCCTATATTATGGAAGCTCGACATGAGATACCATGTATATCAAAAAGTGGCAAAAGTACAAAAGATTGTCATCTCCATGTATCAGGTATACAAGTCCTCCCAAAGAACACCTAAAAGCAGTAAATAAGTATATATAAATACCTACACAAAATTGATGGGGCTATCCTAGCTCAGAGGTAATCGCCTAAAACCCCATTGCCTAGGTTTGTCATAGGATCTGAGATTTGTCGCAAAAAATAATGACAAATTCCAAAGAGTAAATCCCAGAAAAAGTTAGCTAATATTCGCGAAATTCAATAAAAATGCCTATAATTCATGCAATTGAAACGAGGAACAGAAAATAAGGTGATCGAATGAAAATAAGTCTCAAAGAAGTCGAAACTGGACATGAATGTAGCGTGACAGAAATTCTAGTCGACATCTAGGAATCGACTTAGCTAAATCGAGAGGAACCCATGACGATCATCTCGCCAACACATCTCACTGTCGAATGAGAGGAGCCCGTGAACAGTAGAAACTGCATCTAAACATCTCTCGAGAGGAACCCATGATTGAGACTTAGGTCCTCATCAAACATCTCTAAACCTAATGAGTCTCCTGGGAAATAGTTTCCACATAGCCCTAACATGGGCAACTACTCAAAGAACGAGGGGTAGCTAGCCTCGAGGTGTGAGTCTGTGTCATGCCCGACCCTGTCGACGAACACATATACATATGTGGGAATGGATGACAAATAAGTAGGTAGCAATGAATAGCATGATAACTAAAATTTATATTAAAACAAGTGATATAAATGAATTGTAACCAATTTTCTCATTACATACCTCAAGTTATCGCAAATCAATCTAAAAACATCCCACTCACGCCTCGAAACGCGCACTCGACAACTAACTAAAGTCTCATAAGTCCCTAGTGTCAAAAATGTAGTTATTTTGTTGTTGTTCACCGCTTGGCTGCATTTCCTACTTTCCCCGACATCGACCAATTTTACCATTTTAATTATTTTAGAGTCACATTGAGTGAGTTTATAATGTGGGACCAAAAATTTGAAATTTTATTCCAAAAGTTTTAGTTTTGGAACACTTTTCAAGTTATACCGGGGTATCAAACACCTAAAAAGGCTTCAAAACTCATTTTCCTACCTTTTACCATCTATGCCAGCGTCGGACTGACCCAGACCTACTTGGGGTAGCCAGGCCCTACCCACTTGGCTACCCCCTCCCACCAATTCGTCTATGGTTTTACAAGAGAGGAATTGCAAAAGAAATTTAAACAATAAACAACAACAATAACCTATATCAATTAACAAGAACAACACTATTAATAAGAAGAAGAGCACAACCACCATTAAAAGCTCTCAAATTTCTCCACCAAATCAACAAAAGAAATAACCACTAACCTCGATCTAGGAAGGTCGCCAGTGAGAGCCGCCAATAGGGAAAGACTGAAAGAGAGATGTGATGAGACCGTGAAGGTTTAAGGAGAGCTTGGTGAGGAAGAAAAATGAGAGGGGTGAGGTGGAGAAGGAAATCATTGGAGGAAAAAAAGGGTTTCGTGTTTTATTAGGAGGTAAGAAAGAAAGGTAGGAGAGAGAAAAGTAAGGTATATGATAATGTGATGGGTGATGTGACCTATATGCCCCTGAATACTCCACACACTCGCATTACGTGCACCCCGCGATGTCCTAAACTCTCGCCACCAAACACGCATAACGCGACCAATGAAAACTTTAACTAGCGTGACACAAATTATTCAGTAATAATACAAAATTATAACACGCATCACATAAAAATAACTATTTATACCTTAGTTGGCATGCCCTAGACTTGTCGACGTTGTTCACGTGGGTCCAAGCTACGGATCCTAATCAGTAATCAATAAATTGATTAAGATTAATTAGAGTGGGTGGTTACAGTTAAGTCCAACCTGATAGAGGGATGCTCACACTGGGAGGACAACATAAAATCTAACTCCAAGTCAAGATTTTATCATAGTTAAGAATAAGGATTTAATCATTTCACAGATAAGTTGAAGACTCTACGTACACATTAAGGATGGAGAGTAGGGTTTTCACTCAAGAAGTTCAGGAAAAAAAAACGTTAAGGGACGAAAGAAGTTAAGGGATAAAGTTGGAGTTAATATGATGACTTTCGTTGTAAGTATAAGGTCTGACATCCTGATAAGAAATGGAAGATGCGTATTGTCTAAATTAAGATCACATGCATGAATCTTTAGAAAATCAAGGGAACCAAGGGTTGACTTTATCGTATGAGTAGTTACTCTCTTGAGGTCCTGGTACATGCAAGGAAAACTAGTTAAGTATACATTGCAGAGAGGTAGGATGGGACAATATGTGACTTATACATGAGAACGTTACTCATGACGGAAGTAATTACAAACTTGTTAGAATATTGTTAATACCTAAGCGTACGCATGTGCCTATAGAATAATATAGTTCTATTTCTACCTGATGCATAAGTTGGAGTCAACGACTTACACTTGATAGTGAAGCAGTTAGTTGACTAAGGATTCATATCACAAGAGTTTAAGTATCCTAATATGTTTGATTCGATGTCAATTACTAATCTTAATTAATATTATGTATGCGTTGAAACTTTTTAGGAACAACATGGCCATATTTTGCTATGGACTCAGGCATAATTTTTGCAAGTACAGCTAGAGAAATCAAAGGTGCCTGTAAGGCATAAGGATGCGCATTTTCAACCATGTTCAAGAATCTAGAATCGCCTTCATATGAGGTTAAACATATGGAGTTTCTAGTGTAGTTCAATAGTTAATCGTGCTTCTTTAGCACTGTAGAAGAGTTTTAGATGCCTTAAAAGTGATAATAAAGCAAAATCATGAATAAGTGTAAGTTAATATTTTCATTACAATTGAGTAACTTGCCAAGTTTTTGGGTAGGACATAATCCGAGATGGCAGGTAGTAGGGTTGCCAACAGAGATGAAAAAAGAGCTAATGTATCGCCACGAAAGTTTTATTCTCATGTTTGTTTGGCAAATACCTTTTATCTCAATAAAACACGATTACCTCCAAATTTAGATATAAGAGTTAGCGTATATGTTTAGGGTGCCCAATTGTAGTCAAGTGGCATGTGAAAAGAATATGATCTATTTAAGCATTGAAAATGAGATTTACCAGTCACTGATTGGTCAAGAATTCTTAAAAGCTTTATAGTAAAGACCAGATTGAGGTATATTATAATATCAATAAAGGGCGAAAAGTTGAGTCAGGATAGTGCCTCGAGATGCATAAGGTCACATAGGTAGGATCAAACACATTTGTCGGCATTCTAAAGTGTTGAGCAAACAAGAAAGAAATACATGAATAAGTACCGCGATGGGCGGGGCTATGAGGTAGACCACTAGTCTACTTAAAGATTTCTCTCTTGTCATAAGAGATTTAGGAATAAAGGAAAACTTGCCTCGAGATTCATAGGGTTGTTTCAGATTATCCGACGAGTTGGGGATGTCGTTGATCAATTGAGATTGTCGACCTAGTTGATAGTGGTTCATGATGTTTCCCACATTTTTATGCTAAGGTAGGCTAAATTAGTGTAAAGACTAATGATTGACTTAACTAGGATCGATGTCATACCAGATGTGATGTACAAGGAGCACCTCATTAAGACAATAGATTACAAGGTATTTACTTACAGGAAAAAGGAAATACTGCCAGTATCCATTCGGTGGTAATATCATAAGAACGAGTGTCTCACTTGGGAGAGAGTCTACCATGAAACAATGATACCTATAGTTGTTCTAAGGTAGAGGTTTAACTTAAGTTCGAATTTCAAGACGAAATTCCTTTTAGTTAGGAAGATTGTAACGGCCACCCTAATTAATCCTAATTAATTGATTAATTACAAATTAAGACCTTAAGCTCCGACCCTTAAGGACACCGTGAAAAAGTCTAGAGCACGCTTGATGAGGTAATCTTGGTTTATTTTTGTAACGCTTGTTAATTTATTGTATGATTATTAAATACTTGCATCGCATTATTGTTAGAATTTCAATTGGTTTGCGTTGTCCGTGCATTTCGATAAGAGTCTTGTACGTCGCAGGGTGCACGTAACGCAAGTGTATGGGGTAGTCAAGGGTTTAAATATCATATCACCCATCATATCACCTTTTACATCGCCTATCACATCACAATCACATTACCCATTTCTCATCTATAAATTAAAAACCAAAAAATAAATAAAACCCCTATCTTTCCCTCTCTAACCGATCCATTCATCTCTCCCTCTCATTTTTTTCGTCTTCTTCTCCAACACTACTTCATCATCAAATTTCGTATCACCCTCACTAAGCTATCCTCCAACGATAATCTCAGCTTCGGCATCACCACCTCTCACGCTAGCGATTTTTTAGTCTAAGGTAAGTGGTTGTAATTGTTGTGAGTTTTTGGAGAGATTTAAGAGATTTATTGGTAAGTTTATTGATGAAATTATGTTGGTTGTGAAGTTGTTAATGTTATTGTTGTTTTTTTTAAAAAAAATAAATAAAAATCTCTACTTCTCTAGATGAAATTCATTTCTAGATATAAACGAATTGGGGGCAGCAACAGGCCAGGCCTGGAAGCCCAAGCCCGGGCAAGTAGGGCCGAGCCATACCAGACCTAGTGACCCAGTTGGCCCGAACCGGGCTCCGTTTTGGCCCAACCCCCATAAATATAATTAAATATTTTTAAAAATAAATAAAATAAAATTTTAAATAAAATAAATTATAGAAAAACAGGAAAAGTTGGTTAAAATTATGGAAAATTCTAGAATAATTAGAGAAAATATGAAAAACTGGAAAAAATAGATTCTGAAACTTTTTTTGGTGTTTGGCACCCCAGTGTAACTCGAAAAGTGTGCCACAACTAAATTTAGAACAAAAATCTAATTTTTGGTTTTACATTATAAAATCGTTAAACATGACATAAAAACATTTTAAAATGATAAAATTGGACACTAGAGAATTAAGAAACTAGTCGGGTGTCGATGCGTAGTTCAAGGCATGAGTGAGTCATTTTAGAGCGATTTTACAAGCATTGAAGTAAGTAAACCCATGAGAAATTCAGCTTAGAATTTACTTATTTCTCCTCTTAATTCACTTTTTCCACTTTTACTTTTCACTAGTTTGGCTTGCATACTTGCTATATACCCGCGTGTGTCTATGTACAATATGACCCTTCGAGCACTCTCATAGATGACGATTCAATTGTTGGTAAAGTGTTGGCCATACTTTAGACTACGCGTAAGATTTCTCTCCGTGAGTCGATCTCGAGAGTGAGTTGACTGAGGTTCGCATTCGTCACAATGTTCCTCTCCTTCGAGACGTTGGGTAGAAGTCTACCTTCCAACCAATAGAGTTCCTCGTTTCGACTATAAAGAGGAGATGAGGACCACCTCACTACCGTGGCATTTCTCATTTTAGTATTTGCATCTCAGGGCTTGACAGCTATACATAACATTCACGTTCCATATTCTTCATTATCTCTGTGCCTTATATTCATGCTTTAAATTTTCGTTTATTTACTTCGCTATATGAAATGTAGATATTTTATTTGGGTTTCTTGTGAATACTAACTGAATTTATTAGGGATTTACTCACTGGAACTTGTCATTATTTTTTGTGGCAAGTTACGTATTATATGACAAAAAAGATCTAAAAAGGCATAGTAGCTTTACACGTAGGTGTTTGTATTTATGTATATATTACTTTTTGATATCATTTTAGGAAACCAATTACCTGATGCATGTATATTGACATCATTCGTGACTTGTCACCTTATTATGATACATATGACATGTAATAGCTTCTGCTATTAAAATAACTTAAATAAATCAAAACAAACAAATTAAGTCCTAAAACTTTATAACTTAGTAGAGTTTGATAAAATAATCATTTAAACATCGAAATTGATTAAGTCGGATTATTAGATGATTAGTTCGTGAGCCATCATGGACAGGTATGCAAGTGAAGTGGCATGACCCAGTAACTTGTTTGGCAACGTGGCGGTGCTCGATTTGCCTCGAAATTTATGGCTGTTACATTCGTAAATACATATAGATGAAGAGCTAAGATCTAGATCTAATTTGGAGACGTAATCACGCAATATAGGACACTTGTCAACCTAAGTGTATTCATGTCTCTAAATTAACAACTAAGCAACTTGATTTGGAGGCTTAGTTAAGTACTTGGCGTAAACTACTTATGTTGCTAATTGTGAAGTGTGGGACCACTTTGGACCCTTAGGCGTGCCACAAAACTCGTATCTCGATGCACATCTAAGGATATTATTTTATGTTAATACAAGGTATTGTAAGAACACTTAGTTGTTGTTGTTGCAAATGAAAACACCTCACAAATTGATAGGAAGAACATAAGTTGCTAGAAATTGAGGATTCAAAGAACAATTGAAGTGCAATTAGAGTCTTAAAGAGGAGAAACATTAGATACACAACAATCGTAAGGTAACCCCTCTCTTTTTCCCTTTCAATTACATGGATTTTGATGGCATAAGCATGAATGTGGCTGATGTGGTTTAGTAGCAATGAGATCATGCATGTGTTTAGATTTGAACTCCAATTGGATGTCTCTAAACATGCATGAACTAAGAATCAAGAATTCAAACTTTGAATAACTTGAAATTTGATTTTTGGCTTGAATTTGGAGATTTAACTAAGATTTCAAAACTGGAGTTCATGGACTGATATGAATGTTTTAAAATTCAATTTCAACTCATTATATGCCAAATTCGATTGGAAATTGAGGTAGATCAAATGCATGCATAAAAAGTTGGATAACTTAAGATTTAAAGGTCATTTAATGGTGAAATTAGCTATAGGTTGTTAAATTGTGGAATTCTCGTTTTATACTAATGAAGATGAACCTAAATTAACACCCAAGGGGTACCCCATGTTGAAATAAGATGAATCAACCCAAAAAGAATAAAACAACTATGTTCAAACATGAAGAATTAGATCGGACATTGCAATGAGCATAACTCACTCAATGTCACTCTAATTGGAGTGAGCTTTGGATATGTTGTTATTGGGTATGTTAAAAATCTTGTGATCAAATTTCATGGTATTTGAAGCTTTACACTAGGAGAAATCAAATTTGTAACCTTTTTTGTCAAAATGAAATTCAGATGTGCGTAGTGTTCGTAAAACTTCGATATCTCCTTCATTTTTAATCGGAACTCACTATTATACCTTTTTGGAAAGATAAGAAGTAGGTCTAAACCTATATTTACATGTACTTGCCAAATAAGAGGTTCTTGATCATCAAAACAAGCTATCAAAGTAGTGCATCTTATATGGGATTTAAAGTATGTTGATAAATGCAAAAAATTTCATAATTGGGTCAAGAACCTTAAGATACGTGCATGGGAGTAATTGGGTGAATAAAATCAACAATCTCAAGTCTAAGAAAAAACTTTCAAACTAGGGCTCGATGACGACACTTCAACGGGACTTTCGACACATATTACGAGGTATCAGATGCGCAGTCGAGTTTTAAAATGCCACACGTGAGGTTTGTGAATACTAGGAATTTATAAAATGTATTACACATCATACTAGAAATTGCATAGTCATATATGCAACACATCATAATCATGTGAGGGCCTGAATCCCCAAACTGGGTACCGTCTGGCCTAATCCCTTCATTAAGCCTTAAACCATGCCAAGTAGGACTTAGCAGCATATTAGTCATCCTTTTCATCTCATTCACCATGTTACACCTGTTCAACATAGATATTATTTATATTTGGCTAATTAAAATTTTATGTAATTTAAAGATTGTTAAACATAAGTCTTCACAAATTAGCGGAAGTCACTCATATAAAACCTAAGTATGTGGAAAACCATATAACAAATGTTACATGCATATATATATATATATATATATATATCAAAATGGTGATAACTATACATCAACATGTGTCTGGTCGATATACTATCTCTCAATCCATACATACAACCCCAAAAATATATAAAAGACATATAAGTTGTACAACAAAATCAAAAACCTACAAAATCAGTGGTAGCGACACTTCAATGGCTTAGAGGTAGTCGATGATCTTCTTCTTGCTCGGTCTACTACTCGGTGGATCTGCACCCTCCATCATAAAGAGGCTAGTAAGTATAGTAATGTAGAAAATAACACTAAGAGACATTTATGCACATTTCCAAACACAACAGAAAACATCTCACAATGCATACATTCATTACACAACAATAATCATTAATACACAAATACATTACCAAACAATATGGCATCAATAGACTATTAAAATGAGCCAAATACATTAAATTGTATATCCGACACATTAGCCTAGCTATTACCCTCTTAATCACATATACCTTGGGTAATCGCTTATTTAGCAGTGCACGTAGGTACTATCCTTATTAGTTTTGAAACGCGGCATATCGACCTCATGTAATGGATCAATGCACATAGTAATTCGGTATAACCATAATTGGCCAGCACTTAATCATTTCATCAACCTCATATAGTTGGTACGTGGCACAAAATAACCATCATACCAACATCTGCCAATCTCATACCCTGTGTGCTGCGTACATCCCAAACCACATCATAAATTAAGCACATGTTCTAACTTAACAATAATCTTATAATAAGATAAATAACATAAACCATAGTAGTAAGAATTCAACAAGCATAACAATACAAGCAACTGTAAACATGAAGCAATAACAATAAATGAAATCGAGAGAAATATCTCAATCAGTTTACTTACAATCCACACAAATGTCCTAGCTAATCCGACCTTCTGACCCTCAAAATGTGTACTCAAACCCCCATGACTTTTCCCTAGGTTCCTAGTATAATTTACCATGTTTTAGAGTGTTTAGACCTTCAATTAAGGTGTTAGGATTGTTTAAAGTGTTTAAGTTTAACTTAGAAAATGCAAAATTTATGTTGTTCAGAGCACCTAGCACACTAGTGACCTATTTAGCATACTACTAAGACTTATTAGCACGCGCTAATTGCAGGAAAACTCAGAATTCTGCACTTTGAATTCTAATTTTTCTTTTCCATATGGCCACCCCCAAAGCCTTGGATTCCTATTCTCCTCCACGAAAGACCCAAATACATCCTCCATAATAACAACAACTTACACTTTAATTATATCATGAATTTACACGAACTAAAGGTGTAAATTAACTTACCAAGTTATAAAACACCTTAACTTGATCTATCTCCTTCAAATCCACCAAATCTTCCCTTCAAATCTCTGATCTTCTATCTCAGATCTCATTTTCTTATGATTTCCTTCTCTTTGAAGTTATGAGATGATTTACATGTTTATATCATCATATATATACATGTAGGATTGACTAATAGCCATTGATATTGATGTGTACACCCGTTTTGTAGCCATGCTTAAATCCATTAGAATTATAATTATCATAGCCACATATTATGAATATAAGATATGACAAATGGATGTCAAAACAACTTTTCTAAATGAAAAGTTACTTGAAGATGTGTATATGATACAACATGAAGGGTTTATTCATCTTGAGAATTCTAGGAAGATGTGCAAGCTTCAAGAATCCATTTATGGATTAAAGCAAGCTTCTCGGAGTTGGAATCTTCATTTTGATGAAGCAATTAAGGAATTTGGCTTAATTTAAAACAAATATGAGTATTATGTATACAAGAAGGTCAGTGAGAGTATGGTTGTTTTCCTTGTATTGTATGTTGATGATATATTACTTATTGGAAATGACATCACAACCTTGCAAGGTGTTAAGTCTTAATTATGGAAGTGTTTCTTAATGAAAGACTTATGATATGCAGCCTACATCCTTGGGATTAAGATTTATAGAGATAGATCTAAAAGGCTAATCGATCTAAGTCGGAGGGCTTATATAATAAGATACTAAATAGGTTAAGTATGCAAGACTCTAAAAGATGGTCATTGCCAATGCCTCATGGTATAAGTTTCAGTCAGAATCAATGTGCTATGACTAATGATGAATGAGAACGCATGAATAAGATTCCATATACTTCGGCTATTAGATCTATAATATATGTCATGTTATGAACTCGACCTGATGTATCATATGCTTTCAGCGCAATAAGTAGATATTGGTCTAATCCTGGAGAGAGTCACTGAATAGTAGTAAAGAACATTTTTAAGTACTTGAGAAGGACTAAAGAAGTGTTTTTGATCTATGGAAGTTTGGAAGATGAGCTTGTTGTAAATGGTTACACAGATGCAAGTTTTCAAACTGCTATAGATGACTCTACATTGTGTTCTGGATATGTGTTTACTTTGAATGTAGGTGCAGTGAGTTGAAAAAGTTTGAAGTAAGAAACTATAGTAGATTCTACAATAAAAGCTGAGTATATTGCAATGTCCGATACAACTACGGAGGCAGTTTGGATAAAAAATTTCATCTCTGAACTTGGTGTGGTTCCGAGTATAGTTATCTTGTTTGATTGTATTGTGACAACAACTAGGCGATAGCATAGGCCATATAACCAAGATCACACCACCGATCCAAACATATACTTAGACATTTTTTTCTCATTCGAGAAATCATTGAGAGGTGAGACGTGAAGATTTGTAGAGTTCCTACAAAAGACAATGTTGCAGATCCTTTGACGAAGGCTCTTCAACAAACGAAACATGATGGTCAAGTCAGGTCATTAAGTATTAGATACATGAATGATTGGCCCTAGTGCAAGTGGGAGACGTTGGGGCATATGCCTAAGATCAATCTATAAACATTGTTTATCTTATAATTTTAGTTAATAAAATAAAATATTTCATTTGTTGTTTTATTATAATGATTGCATGTTTTCCTTATAATAAGATCTATGAGTATTTGTTGATCATAAATGTCCCTAGTTGGTCATTATACTGAAAACTATAATAACTTAAGACTAGTACGAATCTTGATTGATGGTCATGTGATGATCATGTGTATAAGGATACGATTCAAGATCATGAGTACTTGTTAAGGAACAAGGGACTGGACTGACCCGCTATGAGAACACCACATGAATTAAATCATAGGTGTTACTCATGATATGTATATCATTAGCCAGACAATTATAAAGATTGTAATTAGTTACCGTATGAATAATATGTAAATGTATGTAATTATGATAGAATTTTTCCATCTCGTATAAAGAGAGATTTTATGTTAGACTGTTAAATCACCAAGTCCAAGTAAATTGATATGATCAATTTGTTGGGTTTTGGGGTTCTTGCGCAGCGGAGATTACAAAACAATTTTGACAAAAACCTCCAACAAGATCCGAATCTAATTCCATTAAAAACGTTTAAACCATGAAAAACTTAATCATACCTCAGTCGCAATATACCTTTCTGAAGGTTGATCGAACTCTAAGGCGCTGCCAACGACGAACGCCCTCCACCAGTAGTCCACACACAAACGGCGCCCGAGATTCAAAGTGCTAGCTTCGAGAGAATACCTAACTTTTTGTTTCTCTCCAAAACGATCCAGAGCATACCAAAAAACCCTAAGTCATTTCTAAAACGAAAATAGAGTTTCGGCCTTTTTAATCTTTCGTAAGTGTATTCTAACTTAAAACGTCTATTTATACAACCCTTGTATATAGACAATTAAGTAAATTATACATATACCCCTACTTAAAGAAGTATAAGTGTAATACACCACAAGGAAGTTTCTGTCATGAATTTTATCATATAAAATTCATTTTTCTGAACCATCTTAAAATCTCGCAAAATCATTCTTAGTGTGCGACCCAATAGGCTCATACAATGTTGGCAGTGTACCAAAATAGATTTTGGTATACAAGTCATAAGCGGCCTCTAGCAAGACATTATGACTACCCCAAGTTGTACGAATATCAAATCGATACAACCTAATCAATAGTGTATATAACATCCTTTTGTCGCACGATATCTTTTTGATCAAACATAAGGCATAGAATTGCCATCCAACATGTTCAATCTTACTAGTCTCGATCTCTAGGTAGACTGAAAACATCCAAGCGACATTGATCAATATCAATTCACTTTGACTAGGCCTTTTAACGGTCTAACACATTGAGGGATCCACTAGATAAATATCTTTATATGAGAGGGACAAATTCTATCTCGATTACACAACTTCATCAAATTGCTCACATAGTAACCAATCACAACCTTTATAATCGTCCGGTTAAAGACAACGTTTGATAGTGTCAAATCACTATGTTCCTAATGTTGAAGTCTTTGGTAATCTCAAGTCAGAGGACTGAAAAATATACATATCATGAGAAAAAACTATGACTTAATTGATGTGATGTTCTCATAACGGGTCGGTCCAGTACTTTGTTCCCTAACAAGTACTCGTGATCTTGATTCGTATCCCTATACGTATAATCATCATATGATAATCAATCAAGACTCACACTAGTCTTAATTCATTATAGTTCCCAGTATAATGATCGACTAGGGACATTTAGGATATTTCTGTAAATACCCATGGATCTTATTATAATGTAAACATGCAAATTAATTATAATAAACAGAGAATGAAATCATCTATTTTATTAACTAAAAGTATTCATAAAGACAGTTAATGGATTGACCTAGGGCACCTGCCCCAACACAATTTTATTTGGATGTTTTCAGCTTACCCAAAGATTGAAACTAGTACGATTGAACATTAAGGGCGACTTTTCATGTCTTATATTTAATGAAAGGATATCACATAACAAAAAGATATGATATATGTTATTTATTATGTTGTATCGAGTTTGATATTCATGCTACTTGGATAGTCATAATGCCTTGTTAGAGAACGCTTATGACTTATGCACCAAAATAGTTTTGATTCACTGTCAACGTTGCATGAACCTATTGGGTCGCACACAAAGAATGACTTTGTGCAATTTCAATTAGTCCAGAGTAATGAATTTTATATAATAAAATTAATGATATAAAAGCCCTAACGGTTTGTTATATGATAACTAATTAATAGGCGCATATGTGTAATTTGCTTAAACTGCCTAAATACAATAGTTGTAATAGGAATATAATTTTAAGTAAATGCTTATCTACACATATAAATAGAGGTTGAAAATCTAAAACGAAATAAGATTTTCATTTTTGCAAATTTCGAGTTTTCTAGATTTTAGGAGAGAAAGAAAAATATTTTCTATCTCTTTTGGGGCTAGCACTCCAAATTGTGATCACCGTTCGTGGTGGAATTTCGATAGAGTCACATATGAATATCTTGGAGATCCAACAATCAAAGAAGGAAATCACGGATTAAGGTATGGTTTACTTTTGTAATCTAGTTTAGTGGAACTTATTAACAATCCTGTTAAGGTTTTTCAAAAATTGTTTTGAATTTTCACCCCCGCCCCAAAACCCAACATTATTTACATTACTCGCGTGATTCTTTGACTATTATTTACATTTTTGAAGTACTATTAATATCCTTCTAACTTAACTCACTGGAACTGTCACTTTTGGTGACAATTGCAAATCCACATATGAGCAAATGTAAGGTGCCAGTGATTGGTGACTACCTCTAAGGACATCAGAGCAACCCTCCTATAATTGTGTAGGTTTTTGTTTATCTATTTACTTATATATGATGTTTTGATATACACTGGGATATTGATATTCGAGCTAAATATTCATGTACATTGCTTATGATTCCCATACTTGTCACCATATATACATGTTATATATATATATTGCAGGGTTCCACACCATAGGTTATCCCAACTTGATTTACTCGAGTTATTTAATTTGATTAATTTTATTTTTGCTGTTTTAATTGTAAAACTTGTAAAACCTAAGAACTCAACTTTAAACCACCAAATAATTAATATTAATGGAAACTGATATTGGGCTTACGTTGACCTTACATAGGTTGCCTCGAAGGTCCATGTAAGTCTAAGCTGGGTGGGGCCCTATTTTATGGGAACTGAGGTCGTTACATGTGGGATGCGTACAAGGGTTCCTGGTTCCACCCCTAGTTGGATATGTATATAGGAAGTAGTGGCGGCTAGGGTTTGGCATGTTGGTTATTTGTTGTGATTCTTGAGTTTGAATATGTCCGGCCCTCATACTTATTACTAACTCTTTATAATCTAGTTAGCCTTCCAAAGTCCTCAAGATACATATGAATACTTTAACCTAAGTCACTGATTCGCTGTCATTTAAACCTTCAAAATCAAGTTCTTTCTTTAATTTACAGGGGTGTATTCAATTGAGATTTTAATAGACTTTTGGTTACTTTTATAAGTTGATGACTTTTCTAAAGTTTGTAGATTTTCGTAGATTTTTAAAGACTTTGATAAAATTTTAAGTAAACTTCTTTTTGATGACTTTTATCAACATTTAAGATTTTTAGTGACTTTTATGAACTTCTTAAACATGATTTTGATTGATACTAGTATTTTTTTTGTGATTTTAGTATTGAAACGAATATTTTGCACTTTATTATAAAAAAGAGGAATAATTATATTTATTTTTCTTAAGAACTATTATTAATTTTTTAAAAGTATTTTTATATTTTAATAAAAAATCATATAGACATAGTAATGAATTACGACTATCAAGATATTAACATAATAAATAAGTAAATAAATATCAACAAAACAAATATGCAAATGAATAATCTTTTAGTGGCAAAAAAGAACCAAGTAATATCATTGTGTGTAAAAATTTTGCATTTTTTTTTACTTAAGTAAAAAAACCTTATTTCTTTTTCTTTAAGAATGATAGTTTAAAATTTTTAAAATGCACTTATTGCATTTGAAAAAAAAAATACACCATTATTTTCTCCAAAAATTATAATATTACATTTTTTGATATTATAATTATACACTTAATAAACAAAACTTCTTTGTAAAAAAATCCTATAAAATTTACAATGATGTCAAAGTGAGATCTTGTTAATAACGACATCATTTTCATTTTCATCAACATAAACATTAGAATATAATGAGTGAGCAATGAAATTCACGAATTGTTGAGTGATTGGAGAAGTTGATAAAAACAATTGATAAGAAAATACATTATGAACAATGAAGTCCTTATTGAATAAGAGAACCAACAAAAATTAAAAGTCTCTATAAGCTTTTGGGTTGAGGTGAGGAGAAGTTGGAGATTTGGTTATGTATATTTTTATACAAAAAATCTATAAAAGTCGAGATTTGTAACCAAACTACAAAAGTCATCAAAAAATTAAATACATCTTAATTTTATAAACTCTCTAAAAGTTTAAATTGAATACCCTAAAACTTTTATAAACTTTTAAAAAGTCTATAAAAGTTTACATTGAATACACCTTACTTTTAGAAACTCTCTAAAAGTTTTAATTGAATACACCTAAATTTTTTTAGTAATTAAAAGTAACTAAAAGTCTATTAAAATCTCAATTGAATACCCAAGTTAGTTAGTGGAGCACGAAATCACATCATAGCTAATTTCAATTCCTATATTAATTTGTACAGCATTTCCTTTAAAATGAGACGTGTGACACAGCTGCTGCTCAAAAACATGTAAACCCAACAATAATAATTGGGAAAGCCTGGAATGAAACTAGGGTTGGGTTTTGGTTCTCTTCTTTGGGAGATCGAAAGATAATCGTGAATCGTGATCAAGAAACACACACACAATGGAGCGATCACTGAACTTGTTCGACCAGGCGATCGAAGAAGACGAAACTAGGGTTTCCGATTGTGCTGGAAGGGTGGTTTTGATCCAGGACTGCGTCGAGACCAGCGGAGCTTTCCTTCTTCATCACCTGATGAAGCGCAAGCTCTCTCGCGAATCTTCCGAGATCGTCGTCTTCGTTGCCTTCGCGCATCCCTTCTATCACTACGATCGCATTTTGAAGAAACTCGTAAGCTGGATCTTCGATTGATTTCCTTGGTTTTTGTTCCATTAATAGTAAAGTTTCAATTTTGACATTAAGTTAGTTGTTGGTTTTCTTGTTTAATGATTTCGTTGACGGTTTGTGTTTCAAAGATGGAATTTTTGTTCTTTGTTATTGCAGTCTAGGTTTAAAATAGAAGAATTAGTAGGTTTCAGTTTACTGAAATTCAGAATTTGTCTTTTGATGATCATGGAGAAGTTTATGCAGGAGAGATTTGGGATTTTTAAGTCATATTCATGTTCTTAAGTGCAAGTTTATCAAACAAAATAGATTGTATTCACAGCGTTATGAATGTTGCTCTATTGTGAGTGTGACAATCAATGAAGTAATAACTTTTTTTTTTTTTTTGAAAATCTGTGTCATTGTGATTATGGAAGATAGAAATGGAAATTAAAGCATTTGAAGAAGGTAAAATACGGATAAGATTGTTGGCGTGGATGTTCTAGTGCATTACAAAAAACGGCACAATGTTTGTGTGATTCAGAATCTTTGATTTTATTTATTTTCTACCTGATTATGCTTTTATGGTTTTCTTTTTTCTACATATAGTAATGCAGAAAGGTTGTTCAATGTAGTCTTCCCGTTCCTTGTTGGAGTCCTATCGGGATAGGTAGGCCCAAGCCTGAGGGCTGTTTATCGTTGATCAGTTCACCTCCGCTCTATTACATTTATGTACAAACACAAGGAATCCCCATAATTTTACATAAAAAAATAGATAGAGAAAAGATGGTTGTGATCATTCTCTTCTTGCTGGAAAAATATGAGGTTTTTAAGTTGATAGCATTTTAAGCTTTTATCATTGTATCAATCATTATTACCAATATAATAATTTGATTACTGGATCATTGGAACTTTTTTCACTTTCAAAACAGGGATGCAATTTGGTTACATTAAGCCAGAAAGGTAGATTCATCTTCTTTGACATGCGCAAGTTGGATTGCCTAGGTGAGAAAATCAGGTAATTCAATTCTTGCCAATGCTCGCATCCTATCATTTAGATGCACCAAAAGCTATTTCTTAAAAAGTAATATGCAAAAATTAGGAGTTTTCTTTTCCCGGAATTTGACAAACATGATTTCAATAACAATACATGAAAAAGTAATTTTGCAATGGTAAGACTATATAATAAATTTAAACGCAAGTCTTGGGTTCCATCTTCAAAGATATGAATGTTGATGTGAATAAGTTGCCTTTTGTTTTCCCGATTCCTTGAAGAATCGAGTTTTGTTTGAATGTGAGTGCCTGCTGTAATGCGCCTCATTAGAGCACTTGATGAGGTCCTCATTTGTTGTATGTGATATGTAGAATTATGAGTATAATACCCCAATGCTACTTCTCTATGTTCTTATGGTGAAGGTAATGTTTTCAAGGCGGCGAGGCGGTAATAGGCGGCTTAGCCCCACCCAGTCTAGGCGGAAAAAAAAAAATCGGTTAGACCTACCTTAGAAATAATTTATTTATTTAGAGACCACTCAACAGTAAGGGGCATATTTTTTTACTTACACATTATCATAAACATATTTTCACCTCCACACTTTTTCACACATTTTATAATAAAAATATTTTCAAATAGATAAATAATAAAATAATAAAAAAAGTTTCGAAAATTACAGAGACCTCCCTAAGAAAAATTTTAAAAAATATTATTAGGCCCATTGCCTGCCTAAGTA
Organism: Stephania yunnanensis; assembly: GCA_039657365.1. Taxonomy (NCBI): domain Eukaryota; kingdom Viridiplantae; phylum Streptophyta; class Magnoliopsida; order Ranunculales; family Menispermaceae; genus Stephania; species Stephania yunnanensis. The sequence continues at coordinate 26,259,516 of CM077580.1, forward strand.
AGGACTAGGCATTGGGTTGCCTTAAACGCTCAAGGCGGTGCATATGTGGCATGCCGTCAGCCTCCATGTTCACAAACAATGCACTAAAGCCTTTCTCTTGGACTGTTTAACGCTTCTATCTTTCATTAAGATTTCCACTCTCATATGCTAAGGGGCGACGATTTTTCTTTTGGGCAGCTGTTCACCGACGGATGTCACCAATACAGCCCCCCCATGGTTTTCGTTTTCGAGATATCTTTTTTTTCATTTGTCCCATGGATTTTTTGAGTAATCAACTACCATGCTGCAAATAGTTAAATATGAATTGTCATTTTGAGCCTACAACTCTCTCAACTTAATGAACTAGACCTTCTCTCTACACAAATCATGCCCTATCATAATGAGTCAACAATCTCAATTGTGAAGTTCCATTATAGCAATTGAATTATCAAACTGAAAAGCCGTCGGCGCCACCTCGAAAACATTGGGTGAAGGTACCTTCAAAGAGTACAATAGGTCATAGCCTCCTATTTTCCAATTACGTATAGTTTTCTTTATATTATTCACTAGTTTTCATTAACGTGCTCCGTATGCACTCCGCACATGTTTGGAGAATTTATTAATAACATTATTTAAGTAAATAAAGTTTAACTAAAATAATTAAAAATAGATCAATCAATTCTTCGTACTTATCAACCAATATACATGCTATCTAAACATTGATTAGTGATTGATCAAGAAAGTCCTTGCGTTAGTGTACTGCCTACTCTTTTTTTGTTTTTGAAAACTAGTGGACTGCTTACTTAAGGTGTGTTTGGTTGGATTGATTAAAACGTTAATCCTTTCACTAACTTTTAATCCGATGTTCGATTAGGCGGACTAGCTAGCAAAATGGATTGCATAATCATCTATCCATGTGACTAATGTAAGTGACCCAAAAGCTGCTCGCTAGTTAATCCGACCTTTGGGATTGCAACATTTCCCAATTTGCCCTCAACAACAACAAGAAGATCATTCTTGCCCGTGATTATTTTTTTGTGCGAATTTGAAGTTCTCCACCACCATGATCATCATCAACATCATATCCAACAAGAGATGGCACTCCACCACCACTATTTCACAAAACCAAATTCCATCCTCCACCACAACCACCACCTCAATGACCCCTGCTCTAGCTAACGATATCCACCAGCAATGTCAACACCACCTCTGGCTCTGCCTCTGCCGCTGCCGTATACCACTAGAAGTGACGTCGTGGGAGGGGGCGAGAGCAGAGGGAACTATGACTTTCTGTCGGAGAGGGATTAGAATGGCGGCGAAGGAAGAGGAGAGAGGGACGACGACAGAGTAGGAGAGATCGGAGGCGGAGGGGATGGTACAAGTAGGGTTCGGACTGAAAACATTTGGTTGTTGGCAAATTTAGATGGGGAGGGGCAGAAATGTCATTTGTTTTAATCCACCTAAACTCCTATCATACAAACCGAACGAGTCCTCAAATACGGATTACCTCTAATCCAAAGTCAACTAATTCGATGTTTGTTAATCCGACCCTATCAAGACAACCGAACACACCATTAAACTCGCAACAACATCAAATGTGGCGTTGTAACACATCCACTGCATTCGCGACAATAGTAACCTGACTTCAACTTTTCTAACTTTATATAATGTGAATGAAAAGTATTGTAAATTCAATGAATACTTGAATTGATCGATCGTGATCTTCACTTTGCGAAAAACGTACAAGGCCTACATGAGAAATTAACAAATAGTTTTTAGTAATGATAAGAAACTCATAATATTAATTTTAACATAATTATTAATGTCTTACATTATATATCTTTTCTTAAAAGTTAAAGCATGAAACAAAAAATTGTTTGCCATTAAAAAATACCACACATATAACACCAATAAGGAAATAGAGAAATGTTACTTGTGAAGTGGTTGATAATAGATGCTCTATGATTAATAGCATCAACCCTTGATGTCAAATACTCCTTATATGAGTTGATTATAGAGTAAACAACCTAAAGCATAGTCTCTTTAGCCCACAATTTACGTTTCAATGTTGCTCAAACAATTAAAATGATTAATAGAGCTACATATAGGCATGCAAAACATATTTTGCTCACCCCCCATATATGAAAATGTTCAATTAAGATGAGAATGGATGATCGCGGCTTCTACAAATTAGACATTAGAGCCTATTGTCGTTGACATTGAACATATACAATTAACACGGGTTTAGAGAAACCGTAATAGATTTACAAGTATCTCATACCTTGCCAAGTCCAACATGTTATTTAGAAGCCGAAGCAAATATTGCAAATTACTCGTTATTTAAGTAGACAATCATTATAGATGAGATATATATCCAACAACCCAACCATAGCAGGCTTGCAGCCATAGGTGTTATCAAGTCATGACTGTCATGTAAAGAAACGAAAGATTTCTTTCACTATAGTAGTACAAAAGTACAAGGAAGTATATATGTGTGATTTACAACCTAATCATCAGTTCTTGTGGGTAATAATTGTAACAAAAAATAAAGAAATACCCACCACCATACTAAAGAAAAGGACATTCATTTAGAAGCAAGTTAAATTTAAAGAGCCAAAACCCAAATTCACATACTCCATAGCTAACAATGTATAAAAACCCATCAAACCAGCATCTAAATTATCTCACAATTGGAGCATCATGTGGAGCAGCATGGATAGTGCAGTTTGAAAGGAAAGTTGATTTTAAATAAATCGAAAGGAGATGCACACGAAAGAGTGTGTCAGCCTTGCTGTCATGGAAGAACATATTGATTCATTGAAGTGCATATCACATTATAACAAAAAGCAAGTGAAATGCATTTAAATCAAGGACAAAATCTTACAGGAAGAGTTGAAAATGTCAGTGAGATTCTTTAGGTCTCCAAGGCCCTCTTCAAGAGAATGCTAATTATCTATTCTTGCCTTGATCACCCTCTAACACTTTAAATATGCATTTGGATAAGTTAGTTTAGTTGAACAAAAACCTCATTTCTACATTAAAATACACAAGCATTCTCAATTGGGATTTTCTAAATGAATAAGGGGTCAAAACACTTCCATCATATCTATTGAATGACATTCCAAAAAGAAGCCTCCCCTTCCATTCATTCTACTAATATTTAATTAAACTTCACAAAACCAAGGTGTACTAAAGCCAAATAATAAACGCACTAAGTGTTCTGAAGGATCATTAAAGTCAAACCTACCATGAAACAAAGGATGCAAGACATATGTTCATAAAATTGCATAGGCATTGCATACTCAAATTAATGTTCTGACTTTGACATAATATTTGATTAGAGTAAAGATTAACAATAGATTCTTTTTTAAATAAAGAGTAACATGGCGATTCATGGTTTTTGGTACTTTATTTGTCTTATGTCCTTCAAGGCTTGAGCATCAAAGAGGTTTCACCTTCTTTTCCAAGTCAAGTAAACTATGAAAACTTATTCTCGAAGGCTATTCTCATTATTAATACTTATTGTAAAGCCAAGTAACTATAGTTGTTTATTGATAGAAAACAAACAATTGGCATTGTCATTCACTTGATTCATCGTGGCTATGTGCCTTTGCAGCGAGTCTTCATATTAATGGAGATTACGCAACATTCTCCTTTTCTAATAAAACAGAATTATACAAAGGTTCATTACTGGCTTGTCAAAAGTCGCATAGAATGGTTGATTTTCGAACAACAACATTGAAAATAACCTAAAAGATCTTGAGTGAGGGTTGTAAGGAAAAAAGTATGTCAAGTCAAGTAATTGGCATTTCTCTCCTTACGTTGAAAGCGTGTTCTTTGGTTGAAACGACATTTCTGTGTTTAATAACAAGCCATAGTTGAAGATGAACAAAATATAAGTTCACAACAGTGACTGAATACTCTTCCAACAGTTCTAGTGTAATTAATATTAATAAGGATCACACAATTTGAAAAGTAATTTCCTAGATAATAAAAAAGCTTAAATTTCACCAAAAGTTTTTCTTTGGTGCCTCCATACTAGTTTAAATAATTGTACATATGGCATTACACAATCTAAAACTCTTGGGTACCTTATCGGTACTTATCAACAATATTATAATTCACAAAATGTCTATATATAATAGAATAAGGCAAGAATTAATTGTATTGCATAGTACATTAAATGCACAACATTACTTATAATAGAATAAGGCAAGAATTAATTTTATTGACAGAGGTGTTGTCTTCTTTATAGAATTCGTACATGACACAAATGCAAAGATTGTGTATTACGCATGTGAGCTAAAATATAGGGGATCCGAGCTTATGTATATATTTAGATTCATCTACATTATCTACAACAACTTACACAACTTAAACAATTTACATGCGCGTGAGACCAAGTTGGTTCCAATGAATCAACTAAAGGAGGATCGTCAATACACCCTCGCAAGACGGTGCTCTCATCGGGGACACCAATCTTGGGCTGCTAGCGAAGAAAATTGGGCGACGGCAATGGCTTCATCAAGACATCAACAAGTTGTTTCATTGATGAAATGTGACATACATCTAATAACTCGCGAGTAACATGACCTTGAACGAAATGATAGTCAATAGATATATGCTTCATGCGAGAGTGAAAAACTGGGTTTACTGATAGAAAAGTGCTGCCAATGCTATCACAAAAAAATTTTGGAGAGGATTCCAAGGACACCTTTAATTCATGTATAAGATTTTTAATCCAAAGAACTCCAATTGCACAAGAAGCAAGCGCCCAATACTCGACCTCGGTAGATGAACGAGCTACTATTTTTTTTTGCTTTTTGGAGCACCATGAGATAGCATTACCACCAAAATAACAAATATAAGTACAAGTAGACGTTCGATCATCGCAATCTTTAGGCCAATCGACATCAGTGAAGGCAGTTAGAGAAGGTTGTTGATTGCGTTTGAGGTATAAACCATGATAAATCGTGTTTTTGAGATAATGTATAGTGGAAGGTGCAGGAAGCAATTGAGCCAATTTATTCACCAAGTAGGAAATATCTAGCCTTGTTAGAGATAGATATTGAAGAGCTCCAATAATTTGGCGAAAGTGAGTTGCATTTTAGGGGAGGCACCGCCCGGCAACTGTAGTGACTGAGTAGAAGACATTGGTGCTTGACATTCCCTGGCCCCATCCATGCATGCCTTTGCAAGAAGATCATTAATGTACTTGTGTTGGGTTAAGAAGATACCATCTCGAGTTGGCAGCACCTTGATGCCAAGGAAATAGTGAAGATCACTTGAATCTTTGATGGAGAATTTTGCCTCCAATGTTTGCAGTAAGTGATTGAGACTTGCTTTATCATTTACTGTAACAAGTAAGTCGTCTACATATACACAAATAAATTTGGACTGCACTCTTGCAAAAAATGAATAGTAAGGAATCACCATAAGAGTTAGTGAAGCCATTAAGAAGAAAACTTTGCAGTTCGGTGTACCAAGCCCTCGGTGCCTATTTCAAGCCATAGATCGCCTTTCGTAGTTTACAAACAAAATTGGGATTGCTAGAGTCCACAAACCATAGTGGTTGTTGTATATAAACATCCTCTTGAAGTGTGCCGCGAAGACATGCATTGTTGACATCTAGTTGACGGAGATGCCAATCGTGGTGATGAATGCCCTTTGCCACAAGGCAAGCTTTGTACATGGATATTGTACTAATTGGATTTCGTTTGATACAAAAAACCCACTTACAATCGACCACATTATGAAATGAAGACGGAGGAACAAACTCACAAGTGCCATTTCCAAGTAAAGCATTCAACTCATCTGACATAGTTGTGCGCCACTCAATATGTTTGATGGCTTGTGTAACATAAGTAGGTTCAAGAGAGGGAGGAATACGTTGTCTAGTAGTCACATGATTGAGTCTTTTGGGTTTAAAAATATTATTTTTTGAGCGAGTGACCATAGACTGTGTAGATGTAGGAGGAGAACTAGAGATGGTGGAAAAAGAATTACCAATTATTAAGGTCGAGCCATTCGACAAGGAGTCCATTGTCATAGCGACAGGCATCGAGACTTCCTTAGATGTCAACGACAACACTTGCACAAGATCTCTTGTGGCAACACTGGCATTTTAAGAGGGATTAGACAAAAAAGAAGAGTGAGATGGCCAAGATGCAGTAGAGAGACTAAAAAATGGAAGAGAAGTAGATTGAGATGACATAGAGGGGAACACTTTTTCAACAAATCGTACATGATGGGAGGTATAAACCTTTGCGCAGACATGTAAAAACAATAATATGCACTTTGATTAGGTGAATATCCAAGAAATATGCATGGGGAGGAAGTAGGTTGTAATTTATTTGAATTATAAGGCTTTAACCAGGATAACAAAGACATCCGAAAAGACGAAATTTGTTATAATTGGGTTTAGCTGAGAACAAGCATTCATATGGAGTAGAAAATTTAGGAATTGGTGTGGAAATCCAATTAATTAAATAAACAGTGGCTTGAAAAGCATAAGTCCAAAAACGTGATGGTAGTTGGGCATTGTGAAGCAACGTTAAGCCATTGTGCACAATGTGCTTATGTTGAACTTAAGTAGCCCCATTATGGTGAGGTGTGTGAGGAAGTTTTTTTAATGCTGAATGCCTTTTGATGCTAAGAAAGCTTTAAGTACATTGTATTCCTGACTGCCATCTGAGAAATGCTTTTCAACAAGAGATTTAAAAAGTCGAAATAAAGAATAAACATGAGACTTAAGCCACGAGGGATAATACCAAACATATTTAGTAAAATGGTCGACAAAGATAACATAATAGAAAAAAACATCAACATATTCAATTGGAGGACTCCAAGCATCTGAATACACAAGATCCAAAGGTCCTAAACATGTTAAAGTTGATTAAACAAACGACAAGCATTCGCTTTTGTTGCAAAAACAGGAATTGCAAAATAACTCAGATGGAATAGGAGATTATAAAGAAATAGAAGAAGCTTGTGCTAGGGACTTTATTGTTTTTGTAGACGGGTGACCGAGATGCCCATGCCAGATGACATGGGAAGCAATGTTGTGGGTAGTGAGGAGAGAACAACAACACTGCCATGAGAAATCTTGGGTGTTGACTGCCATTCATAAAGATTATCCTAACTCTGGCCGCGAAGAAGTGGTGTTCTCGTTCAAAGATCCTTAACATCAAAAGATGGGAAAAATTTAATGGAAGAATTGTTAATACGACATAATTAAGAGACATAGATTAAATTATCTTTATTAAAAGGAACACAAAAAACGTTAGATAGAGTAAAAGGAGAGAGTTGAATAGCGTCAGTATGTGTGATTGGCAAACTTGAACCATCATTGATGTGAATATCGTTTGGTCTTTCATATGGCTGGTGAAGAACAAGGTTTTGCAAATGAGAAGGGACATGGTGAGATGCCCCAAAGTCAAGGATCCAAGTTGAAAGACTAGACAATGACAATTGGGTGTTGTTTACGACAGGCTTGAGTTGACGAAGATGTGGAAACAATTTGTAGCATTTCTTGGCATTGTGTCTGCATTTCTCACAATTGGCAAATGACCAATGAAGGTCGATTATTAGTAGAGGTCGAAGGAGGGGCATTAGGAGTAGGCAAAAGAGCTGACAGAGAAGTTTTTGGAAACTTACGGTGCGGCTGTGGATTGGACCTTATGAAATGAACAGTAGGCCGAAGCTGAACAGGTTCAGAGTGAACCTTGTCATTGTGAAGTAGGAACGTCTCATAATCAATGATTTTATCAAACAATTCCTTAAATGGGACGATAGAGGCTTTTGCGCGAACTACCGTAATGAGTTCTTTGTAGGCTGGTCCAAGTCTACGAGTAGTGTAGACAAGGAGATCAGCATTACTTGGGCACCCAAAGCCGTTAGTTTTTCTGCAATCCTTTTGATAGTAGTAAGAAAATCAATGACAAATAAAGAGCCTCGAGTGGTGGAGAGCTCGTCTCTGAGATGAAATGACATGTCACATACCGCTTTGCATAGAGCTTCGAAAGATGATGCCATGCGTCATGGCTGGTTGTAGTAGTGGTAACTTATAGACTCGTCGATTTACTGAGAGAAGTGATTATAGCATGAAGAAGTTGATCTTGGAACACACGGACAACCAAGCCAAACATTAGAAAATCGAACAGTGCCTTTCAAGAGAAGTAGTTCAGAGATTTTTACTTCAAAGGTAGTTGTGCTTCGTTGATTGTGATGAGTGAGGTAGTCGAGTTGGAAGAGATAACTTGAATCACAACATTGTTGGATGAATAACTGCCCATTTGTTTCCGTTGGAAAATATATATATACCTCGTTGGAGATAGTTGCTCTAATACCATATAATAGAATAAGTCAAGAATTAATTTTATTGGCAGAGGTGTTATCCTCTTTATGGAATTTGCACATGACACAAATTCAAAGATTGTAAGTGTGTTACACATGTGAGCTAAAATAGAGGGGATTTGAGCTTATCTATGTATTAAGACTTATCTATATTATCTACTTGAAGATCTAATGGTCAAAACACATATTACCCATGACATGGGAACTAAATTTGGTTCCCATTGTAGAATTTCCCATATACATACATTTATATACTAGTTTCTGGAGCGTGCTACGCACGCTTGAATCTGCTCGCTACGCTCGTGAGAGTTTAATTAATCTAATAATCTATTTTTATATTTTTATATTTTAAAAAGTATACTACATTTTTATTCTGACTTTTTTGACAACTAATTATAACTATTTAGATTTAATAATTGAAAAGCTCTTAATTAAGGGTAGAATAATAAGTTCAAGAGAAGTTTGGAAGACTTAATAAGGGTAAAATAATAAATTCAAGTAAGTTGAAAGATTGATTATGCCATTCATTAAGGGTAGGATAGTAAATTTAAGTGACAGTTGAAAGATTGATTATTTGTGTTTATTAAGTATAGAATAGTAAATTTAAGTGACAGTTGAAAGATTGATTATTCGTGTTTATTAAGTATAGAATAGTATAGTATAATCCAATGGTGAGATATATAGTTCTCATGCCATGGGTATATATTTGAGCTCCATTGTAAAATTCCCTTATATATATGATATCGGTCGGTATTTTATAATGCCCTTGATATGATTTGTGCAGATGAGGTTGGAGGAGGCAGAACTAAAAGTGGATTAGTTGAGTTGTTTCACAAAATTCACAAAGCCGCTGAAGTCATTGCTTCACCTGAAACTAAGATTTGCATAACTATTATGATAGATGATCTCTCCCTTGTAGAAGTGGCTGCTCAAGGGTCTTCAAGTTATGTTATTGATTTTTTGCGTTATTGTCGAACATTAACCACTGAAGTTGTAAGACCCGTTGACAACTTTGAACTCGTTATTTCCCACGTTCTCTTTGTTCGGTTTGCTCCGCTTACTGAGTCCTTGTCTTCTTCTATTAAGGGTTGCACCTTAATTTTACTGAACCATGAAGATATTTATTCAAATTCAGAGGAGTCAACGTTAAATTTAGAGTTGGAGTACCTTGCAGATATTGTGATGAAGGCCAAACCCTTGGCAACAGGTTTGGCTGCCGATGTTCATGGACAGGTGAGTTCAGTACTGTTATCTGTTTATATTTTCTCATGTTATTGGCTAAGATGGTATTGATGTGCGCTTTAATTAATAATTACGGTAGTCAATCAGATCTGTGATTTGAATTGGTGAAACAGCTCACCTTATGATGATTCTAATCACAACTCTGAGTCAGTGTAGGTGAATTCTTTTGATTTAGGAAAAAAATGAGATATTATCATAACTAAAACTAAATTTTTAGGAAATATATATTGTTCTGGAACTCTAATCAGAAATTAATTGTTGGTAAAATATGGCAAAAAAGTGCAATGTTTGTTCATAATTTACTGTCTTATTAGCTTTGTTTAATCATATACTACTTATTAACGATTGAATGATCAGGTTGTCTTTTGAAGTCCTAGTACCAGATATATAATATGGATGAAGATAAATGAATATCATAATTAAATCTATTGAACTTCTTAATTCACTTTTCACACTTGTCTCTTGAATTGTATGATTCGTTGGTTTGTCCCAATTCCATTTGCGGGGGGGCATCACTGATTTGTTTTTGGTTCATGATGAGCATGGCTTCAAGCCTTTAACTACTCCGATGGCATTAAGAATTTTTTGAACTGCCCAGACATTCTCCTGGCGCTCTCTAATGTTCTTGGTGTGTAAGCCAATCTACTTGATGGCTTACTTATCAATTTTCTACAGTATAAAGTATTAGTTTTTGTTCTTTATAAACATCATTTTGCCTGAGCCTTTATTGTAGCTTTCCTATTGCCTATAGATTTTAATGTGCAGAACGTTTGGTATTAATTGCTCCATTTCCTTTCTAAAGTTGCATTATTTTTTATTGAGTTGCAGCTGACCGTTCTGAACAAGAGATCCATCAATGAGCATGGTAAAATAAAGAAAAGGATACAAAATTTCCAGTTCAAGGTCAAAGAAAATAGTGTCGAGTATTTCTATTCTGGAAGTCGCACTTGACAACATTTATGAGTAGATTCGAAAGGAACGTGGATGATCAATTGACTACTGACCAGAGGGAGATGATGAGTAGATTATTCGTAAAGGGTTATGGCCATTTGCTTATGGTTGATCAATAGTTGATTAATGGTCAACGGGACATAGATCAGTTTATGAGCATTAAAGGAGTCCTAAGTTCTCATTGCAAAGGATTTTAGGTTGTAAAACACACTGCTGGGAACCTCTTGTTTCCTCAAAGATTTGTGAAATTTGTTTGATCTATTTTGTTTTGAATTGATTGAAGTAATGTTTTAAAAAATAAAATAAAAATAAAGTTGATTGGAGTAATAAAAATATGGTTAAAAAAATGATATTTAATGGATGGAGCGATTTCTAGAAGTACTTTTTTTTTTTTTTTTTTTTTTTTCTAAATTTGGTTTAACATATGATTTGTTAATTTAAAGAGATGATCTTTATTGTGTTTTTTTTTTTTTTTTAAGTACAAACCATCTATTTATGTAGGTAACAGTTACAACTAGAATATGTTACAAATCTTAACATTAAATCTTTAACACCCTTCCTCACACTCAATATGAGTTTGTCAAAATCAACTATCTTAACACCGTTCCTTAGACTCAATATGAGTTTGTCAAAATCAACTTGAGTTTTTTAAATAAATCACTGGAGTGTGTAGGCGACAACACAAGAACAAATTTAAGTGAATAAATGGCAAAAAGCAGATCTAAGGTTTGTTGTAGAGGAAACTAATCAACGACAACTCATAAAGTAAAAACATATATATGTTGTAACCCACAACATACAAGCAGATGATCGACTTATGAAACAATTTAAAGTTCACATGCACGCGGGCAAAGCGGCTCGTAGATGATCACAGATCTAACAGATGAATAGATGGTCTCGAGATAACCACAAAAGCATATGCAACACAAGGCACAACAAGCATATAACGGATGCGAACACGAATTAGAGATCTCTCTCCACAAAGAGAGATCGAGCGCGCAGAAAAGACATGGCTATGCGGTAGGAAGTGATGCATTAATGAAACTGATGCATTGATGGTCGAATCCTGATGTAAAGCCTACGAACAAAGGTGAGCAGAGCATGATTTAGGTAGAACTAGGGCATAAAAACAATGGATTTGATGTCGACGGACTCTGGAGAAAAAATCAACACAAGGTGATCGAGGCATGATTTATGACGCAAGTTTTCTCATGACAGTCCACAAAGAAGTAGTCAAGGAAGTTGATCAAAACAAAGGAAAAACAAAAACTGCCTATAACCTAGCTCTGATATCATGTTAATTTCTAAAGGAGATGATCTTTATTGTGTATCTTCCTTGAGTACAAACTACCTATTTATATAGGTAACAGTTACAACCACATTATGTTACAAATCTTAACATGATTCATTTACACATTCCCACGAACTTCATGAGAATACGCACTTTCTTCTTTGTAAAATCCGTAAATAAATCAGTGGCCTCGTATTTTCAAAACAATAAGAAAAACATATACGAAGTAAATTAAAAGTCTATTAATCATTAATGGTTCAATATATACATCTATAGAAAAGAAAGACGTGGAACTAATCACCCTAATAGAATTATCACAAAAAAATTGGAATGCCCAAGAACATAAAACTTCAACATTTCAGTGCAAGTCCTTAATATAACTGTTGCTATCTGCTTCTTAGTTGTTTTGTATGTTGGACTACTAGGCTGCATTAACTTTTATTGTAAAAGGCAATCTTTTTATCACTCATTTCTTTTTTATATATCAATCAATATACTATTATTCTGGAACAGCTGCATGCTCCGATTCCGAATTAGGTTAGGGAGGAAACTTAATTGCAGGATTGGCTGTAGTCAAAGTCATATACAACCCTTTTTGCTATCCTATTTAAAATTGGAAAATACAAGGATAATTTGGTGGTGGGACATTGGGATGGACATCTGGTGATCATATCCATCTATCGTGCATCGACATATGTGGGCGCATATCCTGATGTGCGAATGAGTGAACACCATCACTGGGTGTCCCATCTTGGGTCACCCTCATCTTCCATTTAAATTTCGCAAGTCAGTACTCAACCATAAAGATGCTAAAAAAAGAAGTTGCTTCACAGTAGGACTTGAGAAAGACCTCTAACCGATGGATTGTTGACGCCTACCCAATGCCTCTTTCTTCTCTAGGTGAATTGCTCCATCTCGGCTGCGTTGGTGTGTCAATTGATCTGTCACGTTTCTTTAACGTCCGCTTCAAGAATTTTCCCTCTTTTTACCACTTTGCTTCGAAACTACTTTCCAATTGTCGTTTATTGTTGCTGAAAAATTTCAATTTTGGTCTGGACGATGACAAACCCTATATTCACCCACGACGACCTTTGTCGTTACCTTTGAAATTGTCTTATGGCTTTTTTAAACATTAAATTCTGTAACCAACATCAATTGCATCTTCTTATTTGAAGTGACATCTATATTTTTTTCTTCTTAATTTGGGTGCGCTACTGAAGTACTTGCTTCTGAAATTATTTGTCGTAGATACTTCATAGGAAAACTTGTGAAGCAAACAACATTAATCCATCACAACACAGTGGACAGCGTTGTCGACAAGTGTTGAAGGATATAAGTCAGTAAGACAGTGTTATTATTCAATAACTATTGTTGCCTCTGCTCCATATACATCACAAAATTATAGTAGGTATGCAATGTGTTACTGCTTTAGATGTTACTAAATACCTTTCTTTCCACTTCTATATCGATTTGTATTATTCCTCACAGAAACATTGCTCTGTAATAGCGATTATCTTGAAACGCCACATATTGATTATTACTGCTAAAGTAATGTGTGCTATATTCGTACAAAATAACAAAAGCGCATTAAGCTTATAGTAAAATAAGTAGTACATAAAACATTTACTTATTTGTTTTTGTACGGCATCTATGATATGAATTTTACTACGAGGTAATTGATATAGAATCTATGGGTATTTGTCGCAATATCTTTCTTTCCACTTGTAAATTAATGTGATTCTTGCGTTAATATTATGCTTACTCATGTTGAAATTCATATATGTAAGGGAATGGTAATGGCTTCATTGGAATCCCTTCCATCGAATTTTATGGTAGATGTTCTTGTCGAAGTAGCTAAAACATCATGGAAGGATTTTTTCAATGCATCTTTAACATCTAAAGCAATCAAGTCTTTATCAGAGAATGAAAAAATCGATCAACATATAGAACTTACTACTGTAGCGCTTACTGTAAAAGATGTAAATACTTCTCTGGTTCACTTCTTTCACAAATGGTACAGTGTTAATAATCCTAGAGCAATTTTCTTCAAAGGAATGGTAATGAAATGCTTGCCTTCTTTACTTTATAATATTCACTTTGTCATCTATATAGAAGTCTCACTGATTACTTGTCTTCAGATATTATATTTCAAATACCGAAATGTTATTGAAGGAATGAAAGAAATTCACTGCACAACGGTCATGGGTGACAGTCATGCAACGTATAGGAATGGAATGTTGATGATGACTCAATCGAAAGGTACAATTGTCGATGGCATACAATATTTAGATACTCACTTGCTGCATCGATTACATCCTGAACATGAACGCTCTCATGAACTTCATTGAATCCCTAGTGCCTGTCAACTTTTACTAAGAGATCACTTTGACATTAATAGTCTTTTGCCACTAGAGTTTCAATGTAGTCGATGTAATAGTACATAATTTCAAGAAGCTATGATACTACACATGAATGACGAACTTCATCCTGGATATTGTTGTAGTTGTTGTTTTTGGATAATTGAATTAGCTACATTTGTCTTACATATGCGTAATTAAGTTATACAGTCTTTTTCTTTCTGTCTGTGGTGCATGATTACCAAGTATTATAATTACTATTACAATCTCTTTGACATCATTGTAAACATATGTATGTTTATGAACTGTATTTCATAGTTTTATTATGAATATTTTACATTTCTATTTTCATCTACTCTGTTACTTGGAGATAAAGAAATATACTTACTTTTGTAAATTCATTATTATGTCGTCCTTACCTTCAACAATACTTTCAGCCTTATTTATCTCAATTGCCACATTACTTTTGTAAATTTTAACTTACATCCTGGATACTACTGAAAAATTTTCCCAACAACACCAATGATGTGTTCATGACTTTTACGTCCTTCCTTTCTTCTGTCGTTTGCCCTTCTTCTCAATTTCCGTGTCCTACGTTACTTATTTGTATGAAGCATATATGTTCTTTCTGTTATGGAATATGGATGACCATACATATGCATCAACATATTGTGTAGTCATGTAACTTGTATGTCTCACTTAATAATACCTCTACTTGTCTATGTATTGTCATGTAACTTGTAATCTTCTCCAATGTACACCAACTCTTCCATGTATTGTCTATGTTGCTTGTGATGTGTTGTATGACATGGGGTGTATGTGTTGCTTGTACACATTATATGAAGTACATTTATCATCATCACCAAATGGCCTATATAAAGGGTGTTAACCTCATTGTAAAGACACACCAAGTTGAATGAAAACTTCTCATTCCAACTATCTCATTTCTTCTATTCTCCTTTGTAGTAGTAGTTTGTAGTAGTAGAAGTTCTTAGTCTTCTATTTCCTTCTCTAGTTCTTAGCAAGTTCCAATTCAATTTACAACACGTTATCAGCACGAGTTTGCTCTAGCATTAAGGAGATCTTGAAGTTCAAGAAGGCTTGTTAAGGAGACAAAGCTAGGAAGGTATAACTTTTGTTATTTAAGTTCAATTTATTTATATATTATCATGGTTGCTTCCTTTTATTACATGCATCACTTCTATATGCATACTTTATTCATATACTATACATTATAATGTCACCGATTGCTAAAGTATGCTCTGTAGTTGCATCTTGTACGATCTTCTACATCAGAAATCAAAAGTCAATATGTGACGTAACTATTTTCTCTTAAAACTACAAACGATTAGTTATTGTTCTATTCTTAATTTTATAATACAAATCATGCTATAAGTTTGAGTTGATAGTGAGTAAGCCTTGTCCCCGGTAAAGCTAAACATTGAAAGGGAGACGGGTTATCTCGTTCGAGGAGGCATGGCATTTAAGCAGACTTTGTCTCGCCACCCAACCTGGAGGTTGTCCCACCAACTCATACAAATAGTACATTTGATTATTAATGAATCAAGTTGTGAAGATATACTTAATCATATGCTATGTTTTTTTTTACATAAAAGAAAAGAGAAAATTATTTTATATTATATTTACTTTCAAAATATTAATCAACCATAGTTTGAATTTGTTACCTTATTATAATTCTTGTCATGATAATTAGATATTACAAATTATGAATAAAGCTTGTATCCATGCAAGGTTGTATGTTGTACACAATCATTCACCAATTTCTCTTTAGAGATTTGAAAAGTGAATATTTCACTTTATATATATTTTCACCTTATGGAGTTATATATATACATACCAAAAGGGTAATGCTCCAAAAAGCTCAAAATGAGCGGTTGGATCTCATGCTACAAAATTTAATCAGTCAAATATTAATTATAATTCCACAATTTTAATTACCTCTATGTTGAGGCTATGTGGAAATATGACTGATGAGACAATAAAAAGAAGGTCGCGTGGCCCGCCTCGATTTATTGCTGCAACAAATATCGAGTGTGCGCGTCAATCCAATAAATATTAAGGATTGATTTCTTGTCTCATGGTAGCTGAGTAAAATAATGAGATATTATAAATATAATATCGCTCCCGTCCAATTAGTTCAGCTTCAAATTAAGAAGCATATGTTGCATATAATGATCATTATCGCGATAATAAATTTATGGACGTGGAAAAGGTGAAAATATCAGGTAAAGGTCGTATTGACAATTCCAACAAAAAGTGGAACAAAAGTGGTGCACCACTACAAAAGGTAAATAATTATTGACAATGAGCGCTCATAATTGTGACCATTTTTTTGGTCATATATGAAAGGCTATTTTGCCTAAATATTGTCATATATATACCCGAAAATTTTTGTGACCTTTATCATGCCTTCAAAATTAAAGGCAAAATATTATGAATTTTTATCAATAAAATATGACTCTTTTCTAATTTGCCAAATATTATTTGTCCAGATGGATCAACAAATCATGTGTTCAAATCATGAATCAAATAAGAGCGATATATGTCTTGCTGATTGTGCTACAACGCACACAATCCTTAAAAACAGAGAATATTTCTCTAGTTTGAACTTAGCTGAGGCTAATGTTCAAACAATATCTGGCATCTCCAATTTGATTAATGGCTATGGAAGAGCAAATATTATATTGTCTGGGGGAACAACAATTCATGTCGATAATGCCTTATACTCTGAAAAATCCAGAAGAAATTTACTGAGCTTTAAAGATATTCGACAAAATGGATATTACATTGAAACCGTGAACGAAAATAATAGAGAATTTCTCTATGTCACATTGGTTTCAAATGGGAAAAAAGAAGTGTTAGAAAAATTCTCAGCTTTATCCTCTGGATTATATTTTACTCATATAAGGCATGTCGAAATGAATGTCGTCTTGAATAAGAAAATTAATGATCCAAAGACATTCATTTTATGGAATGACCGGCTTGGTCATCCAGGATCATCTATGATGCGAAGAATAATTAATAATTCGCATGGACATCCTTTAAGGAGTCACAAAATATTTTCAGCTGGTGATTATAATTGTGCTAGTTGTTCTCAAGGTAAATTGATAGTTAAACCATCCCCAAGTAAAATTGTTGTGGAATCCCCAATTTTCTTAGAACGCATTCAGGGAGACATATGTGGACCTATTCATCCTCACTATGGACTATTTAGATATTTCATGATTTTGATAGATGCATCAACTAGGTGGTCACATGTTTGTTTGCTTTCGACCCGCAATGTTGCATTTGCTAGACTTTTAGCACAAATCATTAAGTTAAGAGCACAATTCCCTGACAACCCAATCAAGACTATCCGTCTTGATAATGCCGGGGAATTTCATTCTCAAGCATTTAAAAATTATTGCATGTCTATAGGAATTACCATTGAACATTCTGTTCCACACGTGCATACCCAGAATGGTTTAGCAGAATCTCTAATCAAACGCATTCAATTAATTGCCAGACCTTTAATCATGAGAACTAAGTTATCAACTTCAGTTTGGGGACATGCAGTCCTTCATGCAGCATCTATCATTCGTTATAGGCCTACTACATACCATTAACATTCCCCTATGCAACTCGTTTTAGGTCAACAACCAAATATTTCACACTAGAGAATTTTTGGTTGTGCAGTGTATGTTCATATACCACCTCCCGATAGAACTAAGATGGGTCCACAACGAAAACTTGGGATTTATGTTGGATTTAACTCATCGTCCATTATAAGATACCTTGAGCCCTTATGAGGATTTATTTATCGCACGTTTTGCTGATTGTCACTTTGATGAAGCAATTTTCCCACCATTAGGGGGAGATAAAAAGTCAATTCAAAAGGAATGGCGCGAAATTGCTTAGAATGTATCTACTTTATCACATTATGATCCACAAACAAATCAGTGTGAACTTGAAGTTCAAAAGATCATTCATTTGCAACAAATCGCAAATCAATTACCAGATGCATTTAATGATGCAAAACAAGTGACAAAATCACATATTCCAGCTGTAAATGCTCCTGCAAGAATTGGTCTTTGTGCAACAAAATGCACAAGAACCAACGAAACGCTTAAAGCGTGGAAGACCGGTTGGTTCAAATGATACAATTCCTCGAAAGAAGAAAACGGGAGTAAAAATAAATATAAATCAAAATACTCCTGAGAAAGCACAAGAATCATTTGATAAGGGTTTGTCAGAACAAGTTGATTCTAATGAGGAACAACTTCCTCTAGAAAAAGAGGAAAAAGATGAAAATAATGAGATCTCGATAAATTATTTAAACTCTTGTAAGATTTGGGATCGAAATGAAATTGTTCCTGATGATATATTTGCTTTCTATGTGTCCTTTGAAATATGTGAAAATGATGATGATCCAGAACCACGATCAGTGGACGAATGTCAAAAAAGACCTAATTGGCAAAAATGGCAAGGTGCTATCCAAGCAGAGTTAAACTCGTTAAAGAAACGAGAGGTTTTTGGACCAATTTTCCAAACGCCAGATGGCGTAAAACCTGTTGGATATAAATGAGTATTTGTATGAAAGAGAAACGAAAAAAATGAAGTTACAAGGTACAAAGCAAGACTTGTAGCTCAAAGTTTCTCACAAAGACCTGACATCGATTATGAGGAAACATATTCTCCTGTTATAGATGCAATCACATTTCGGTTCTTGATAAGCCTTGCAGTCTCTGAAGGGCTTGATATACATTTAACGGATGTCGTTACAGCATATCTATACGGATCTCTAGACAGTGAGATATATATGAAAATCCCTAATGGATTTGTAATATTCGATGAAATAAAATCAAAACCTCATAACATGCATTCTATAAAATTACAAAGGTCTTCGTACGAATTGAAACAATCCGGATGAATGTGGTACAAACGCCTCAGTGATTATTTACTGAAAGAAGGATATGTAAATAATCCGCTTTGCCCATGTGTCTTCATTAAAAGATCATCAACGGGATTTGTGATTATTGTTGTATATGTTGATGATTTAAATATAGTGGAAAACCACGACGACATCGTTAGAACATCCGAATATTTGAAAAAGGAATTCGAGATGAAAGAACTTGGAAAAACAAGACTTTGTCTTGGTTTGCAAATTGAACATTTTTCAAGTGGAGTATTTGTCCATCAATCAAATTATATTGAAAAAATATTAAAAAGATTTTATATTGACAAGGCGCATCCATTGAGCTCTCCAATGGTTGTCAGATCACTTAAAGTGGATAATGATCCATTTCGACCTCATGAAAGTGATGAAGAGCTACTTGGTCCGTAGGTACCATATTTAAGTGCAATCGATGCACTTATGTATCTTGCAAATTGTACAAGACCTGACATTGCTTTTGCTGTCAACCTACTTGCAAGATACAGCTCATCACCAACTCGAAGACATTGGAATGGTGTTAAACATATTTTCCGATATCTTCGAGGAACAAGTGACATGGGTTTATTCTACTCGATAGGGGTAAAATTAAATCTCCAAGGTTATGCTGATGCTGGATTTTTATCTGATCCCCACAAGGCCCGTTCTCAAACGGGATATGTATTCACATGTGGTAATACTGCGTATCATGGAAGTCAGTAAAACAAACTATGGTTGCTACTTCTTCCAATCATTCTGAAGTACTTGCAATTCATGAAGCAAGTCGTGAATGTGTTTGGTTGAGAAACATGATTGAACATATTCAAGAATCATGTGGTTTGCCTTCAATAAAAGATTCTCCAACCATATTATATGAAGATAATGTAGCATGTATTGCACAATTAAGTGAAGGATTCATAAAAGGGATGAACGAACATATTTCGCCAAAATTCTTTTATGCGCATGAGCTTCAGAAGAATGGTGAAATTGATGTCAAGCAAATCCGATCGAGTGATAATCTTGCTGATTAATTCGCAAAAGCCTTACCAACTACGACATTTAAAAGGCTTACATATGGTATTGGCTTGCGTAAACTTAAAGACATTGCAAGTAAAGAAACTGAACAAGTTTCACCCATGTTCACATGAGGGGGAGTTATTGATTAGTGTATTGCACTCTTTTTCCCTTAGCTATGGTTTTATCCCATTGGGTTTTCGTAGCAAGGTTTTTAATGAGGCAATCTTAACAATATTATACCCATTTTAATATTTTTGAGAATAGTGTACTCTTTTTCTTTTACTATATTTTTTCCCACAGGGGTTTTTCTTAGTAGAAGTTTTAACGAGGCACAATCTCTAAGCAAGTGTCATCCAAGGGGGAGTGTTATGGAATATGGATGACCATGCATGTACACCAACATATTGTGTAGTCATGTAACTTGTATGTCTCACTTAATAGTACCTCCACTTGTCTATGTATTGTCATGTAACTTGTAATCTTCTTCAATGTACACCAACTCTTCCATGTATTGTCTATGTTGCTTGTGATGTGTTGAATAACATGGGGTGTATGTGTTGCTTGTACACATTGTATGAAGTACATTTATCATCATCACCAAATGGCCTATATAAAGGGTGCCAACCTCATTGTAAAGACACACCAAGTTGAATGAAAACTTCTCATTCTAACTATCTCATTTCTTCTATTCTCCTTTGTAGTAGTAGTTTGTAGTAGTAGAAGTTCTTAGTCTTCTATTTCCTTCTCTAGTTCTTAGCAAGTTCCAATTCAATTTACAACACTTTCAATCGATTTCAAACAACCACTTGCATTGAAGAAGCAGACAAAAAGCAATGAGGGTCGCTAAGGGCACCCCACCTTTTCATGAAGGCACCCAGTTAATGTGGGCACAAACCAATTTACCTAGGGCACCCAAAAATTAGACCCGAAATACCTAAAATACCCCTCGTGCAAAAAACCCTCGCACCCCACCACCCCCACCACCACCTTCACCGAAATCTTGTGGAAGAATCCATTTCTTTTGAACCACTTGTGAGAGGAATCCCTGAAATCGTGTTTCCCATGTCTCCCCTTGTGTTTTTCCTTCGTTGTACAAGTTCTTTGCAATTCGTAGGGTCGGGGTGTGAGCCGATTTCGTCTCCAAGTTAGGGCTCGGTTGAAGATCGTCGAAGACACATATTTTGCGCGAAATCGATCGTTTGAAGGTACGTTTTTAGTATACTTAAGTTACATTTGGTAGAGTAGTTGTAATGTGTGCGGGGCCGGTTGTTGAATGGTTAAAAAAATGGGAATTCGCGGTTCTCGACCACGTAGGCCAAAGACCGTGCTAACTGTCTCTGTCAAGCATGGCCGAGACAGAAGCTAATTTTTTGGGAACTCGAAGTCTCGGCCACAAAGGCCGGAAGAGTTCAAAGTGTCTCGGTTACGAATGGCCGAGAATATTTCAGTTATCTCGGCCGAGACATGACGAGAGCAAGAATTAGTGCTAGGTAATGTGGTGTCGGTGGTGTACAACCGAGAATTTGCTCCTACTCTCGATTGTACACTGGCGAGAGGGTTACACTAGGCTCGGTCGTGATAGGACGAGAGCAAGGCGAATTTAAATGGTCAATCCATCTCGGTGGTATACAATCGAGACCTTTCTATTGGACTCGGTTGTACATTGCCGATATATTGGAGGCCTTGTCGGTCATGGGTGACCGAAAATATAGGTTGTTTCACGAACCTGCTTGACCGAGACATCAGAAATGGATGAATTTGAACATTTTTTTTTGTAAATTTTTTTTGGGTTCTGCTCCATGCGCTTATATGTTGTACTAGTTTCAGGTATGGCTCGACCGAAGGTACCGGTGACTGGAGGTATTGAAATGGTTATATGTATTATGCATGCCTTATTCATCCCGATATGTTTTACATGAACACTAACCCGATTATTTCATCAGCGTAATAGGCGTGCGTTGGACGTGGCATTGCGATAGATGGACCTCTCGCCGGAGTTGTGTACGATTGAGTCTGCGAGGACAATGGCGAGTGACATCGTCAATTTTCTTTCGGGGAGGAGTCTAGGTCCCACCACCACGACTACCACTCCGGCGACCGCAACCGGCACAACCGCCACGTCCGGCCCTACCGAAGGAGGCCCGCTGCAGTCCCAGCATGGTAGCACTTCCATACACTCCACCCCGGCCACAGCTCAGCCCGCCACGGTCCATGCTCGCCTCCCGAAGAGAATGATTGGGAAGGAGTATCAAAGGAAGAATTTGAAGAAACCGAAGCAATGACCAAGAGGGGATGGGGCACATATACATTCTGTATGAGTTTTATGATGTTTGCGGAGAAAGTTTCATGAAAATTTTGTAATTTTTATGCGTACTTGTTGTTTGATGACTACATGTTGGTTGATGAGTACTTGTTGGTTCATGATTGGTTTATGATTCTTTATGAGTACTTGTCACTGTTTGGCCGTTGTGTTACTTTAGTTGTTGTTTTACATTGCGCGTATATGTTGTATTTTGGTCTTATTTTGTTCCAAGGAACTTGTTTTTTTTTATTCTGAGTCTGTCTCGGTCAAGCAGGGCCGAAACTTATGTGAGATTGTCGGTACTGAACAACCGAGACTAATGCAGGATTCCCGGTATTACCCGGCCGAGAATGTCGCTGGTGGAACAATTCGCGGTTACTCATGGCCGAGAAGCCATGAGTATGGTCGCGCATAGGTCGACGAGAAGAGGCAATTTCGGCATTGTGCGACCGAGACTTAA